>JAWNOX010000137.1:22048918-23420336 GCA_035045555.1 Drosophila fulvimacula
AGAAGTTCCTCAGCGATTCCTTACAAATAGCCAATAGCAAGAAATGCCCCGAGGACTGTAATTTACATGGGCTGCACAATAACCGCGCACCTGTCACACCTGACAGCGCAAATTGAGCGAGGGAGGGAGCGAGCGGGTGAACGAGTGGGCGAGCGGTGAAGTGAGGGCGTGCGGTAGCGGACAGGTACAGGATAGGTAAGTGTCACGCCCAGACAGTTAGACAATGTTCACCTTTTGTTTACAGCCACAGCGACAGCTCGAGCCCAAAGTGCACGACATACAATGACACTTGACAAATTGTGTTGGCAAAGAAACTGTTTAGCTTGACGAACAACTTGTAGATCAGCTTGTCAGATTGCCTTAACATATCAATAGGCAAAATGTATACAGAAAGAGAGACGGAGAGGGGGAGAGAAAGGCACAGGAAAAAGACAGAAGAGTTAAAAGTTTATATATCAAAGACTTTATAGATAAATTAAGACTTCATATTTATTGTTTTAAAACTCTTAAAACTTTCATTTATTTTCAATGTACATTATTTCTAAGGAAATTATATTAAGGTTAATCTTGAGGTTTATTTTCGATTTCTGTGAAGCAGTTATTATTGCCTTTTTAATGGGATTTGATTGGAATTCCGATTCAGAGTTTGATAACAAATTTTTAAATTTTCGGTTTTTTTTTTAAGTTTGTCGATTAGCATTTAGCACATCTATTAGTATTAAAAAGTTTCATTACGTTGAAGTTTTTTTTTAAATTTAATTTGGAAAATAATCTGTCTTAAGTTTAGAATGCGTATAGATTGACATACTGAATTTATATGAATTTCAAAAAGTATCACACATCGAAATTGGCTGGAAAATACTTGACTTACTATAGCTTAAAATACATAATAATAATAATAACATCACTCCCTAACACACCTGCGCTCATTGCGAAGATTGCAATTAATAATGACTCCATCTTCCAGCTAAATATACGTTCTTATCCCACAAGTGTTTATATCGCATTCCGAATCTATCTTCAACACCCACTCGGCAAATAAATCGAAGAAAGCAACTAATTTAATGCGTCTCTTATGAATTCATTCGCTTGCTGCTAGTTAATTAATTGAAATTTCAATCGCAGTTGCTCTGAACGGGGCTGGGCGTACGTTAAGGACTCACTCAGGAGTAGCCTTGCGGCTATCTTGCTTAGGCAAACAGCTCGCAACTCGCATGCAACGTGATGAATTCACTTGGCTCGGCTAAAACGTGGAAACTTTCTGCAAGACTTTGTACTGGTTGTCAGCAGCACTTGTTAAACGCTTTTCCTGTTCTCCCTTCTCTTTCTCCTTTGTTATAGTAGTTTTCATAAACTTTCCCTCCTCACGTGTGTGTGTGTGTCTGTGTGTGTGTGTGTGTTTGTGTGGCACAAAAGCTGTTGCTTGCTTTGCTACTTAGGCGTTAGCTAAATGCTTTGCCCGCTGGGGTCAGGCGCCAGACACGTCGTAGGGCCCTTGTGCCGCTCACAATGCATGGAAGCCTCTTGGCTCTTGGCCATACCAAAGACTTTGCTTTGGTGTTTGGCGGCCATGTTGCTTGTCGCAGGGTTTTTTCCTTTTACTTTTTTCTTTTTTTCTCCTTCTTCTTCTTCTTCTTCCTCTTTTCAAACAACGTTGACTTCCTTGCTGCTATTAACTATAATTACCGCATTAAACGCCAAAGTGTCTTAATATTCAATTATAAGTTTCTTTTTTCATCGAATACATTGTGCTATTTGTGGCGCTGTGTTGGCAAACTTTTACTAATATACATTTCAGCTCACTTAGTGTATGCTCATATGGCAGGGGGTATATTGGTTTTGTGGTCAGTTTTGTAAATTAGTTGAATCCTTTCTTCGCTCTTCTCAATATAAGCAACTTTTGCAGATAGCTTTTTTCATTAAGTCGGTACAAATCGATCGAAATCACATATCTTCCGTTATTTTGCTTTCTTTGATATTGATTTTTCACAGAGGGATATCATATGTCATACAGAGCTTTAATTTATTTCAATTTATTTTCCGATAACACCATATACACAAAATCGATAAATATCGATATTAAACTTTAGTTGTTTGAGCCTTTACCGAAGACTCCTCTATTTATAATATATAGTTATATTATCTATAAGTCTGATGACAATATTTATATAGTAACTCGGATGAGCGCCTATTGCAGGGTAAGTCCAAGTCACTGTCACTGACTCTCACTTGTGCCACGCGCTGTCAGTGTGTACTCTGTTAGCCGTCTTAATGACGCTTGAGTGCGTACAAATTATATCAGTAAATCTTAATGCTTCTATTGCTTTTGATTTTGTGCCAAAGCAAAGGCTGGCCGAAATTCTGTCGACTCTTTGTACTCTATCTATTGAACGCTTGAGACGAAGCCAGAAGTATGTGCGCCATTTGTTTTATTGCCGCATCGATAAAATAAATTGTATGTGTGGCCCTTCCGGCAGAGCTAATGGCCACAAGTTGAAAGTTTCGACATCGATGGCTGATTTTGGTTACGTTGCGAAATAGATAGGTGAAGAGGGTGAGGGCGAGAGAAACTGCGAGAGATAGCTCTAATGAAATTACAAGTTTCTCCACCATCTTGGCAAACTGTCAGAAGAAATTCAATTGGGGTTGACTTACACGCACTTGACTAAACTAATGAAAACTCTTAAAGTTGTTGCCGGCAACAGAATCTTAATTAACGAATCGTCAAGGCCTAATTTTGCATATTAATAATTACGACATTGAGTTGGCTTTAGGCGAGCCTTGAATGGGATCTGGTAGGGGGTCTTGATGGCTGTTTCCTAGCACCTGCGACACGCACACGAAGCCAATAAATAAAAAGCGCTGTATACAAATTTTCTAGCACGCCTCGAATTTAAGCTGAATTTAATTTAATTTCACCTCAATGCACACGAAGCAGCTTCAGCAGAGCTAGCTCTCAGCTGAGGGCTTACAGTGAAGAGATAATAATAAGAATATTTATTACATATATACACCATCTCTCTCGCTCTCCCTTTCTTATCTTCCTTATCTGGCGCAAATTTCATTTAATTTTACAAAATTATTTTTGATTGGCGTTCCTAGCTCAAGTTACCCACAATTTGCCCGCTGATTTCTGGTTAATGACAGGATATCTTTGTTTTCATAATTTTCATTTTTTAATGAGACCTTTTTTTATACTCTAATAGCCTATACTCGAAATAGTCAGGTGTAGCTATGTATGTAACCTATATGCCTATCACTTCTTTCCCTTTAAGACTACTCCTTTAATTTCATATCTTAAAGACATTTACAGAGCATACATATACTCTAGTATATATATTCAGGGTTGAGGGTATTTTCTAGTCAGCCACTCCCTCTTATTTGCCGTTATAATCTATTCCTATACCATCTATATTTATATAGAAATTCAATTGATTAGACTTCACAGACCCCAACTAAGCATTCTGTGGGTTAGGTCATGGCTCCCGCTGCTAGTTATCCTGAATCCCTCAACTTATATGCACTTATACTTATTTTCAATGGGTTCAAGGCATAAAAACTTAACAATATCCAAATGATATGCTTCATCAACATAGAATTACCTAGCAAACATTAAAGTAATTCGCACTTAAAGTAAACCAGGTTTTATTAACTGCTTTTGCCAAAAGTCAGCAACTTCTTAAACACACAGGAATCTTAACGGAATTCTATATAGTACCGTTAAAAGAAAGCTCTGAAAGGAAATGAAGGTGCACATTTGTGTTTATGTTTTCGTTTGCCTTTCAAACCTTTTCAGCATCACAATGGAAGCAATTCGGTAGAGCAACAGAAGCAAAAAAAAAAGGTTAAATAGCATTCGTTGAGGCTTATTTCTGGGCTATAGAATTATTTTGGGGAAATAATCTAAATGCAAACAGAACTATTTCAAGACGATTTCCTGCAACAATAGAGCTCCGCAACAAAAGCGGGCATAAAACATAAATTTCATGAATTAAAGCTGGCTTTTGAATGGACCCGAAAAGTATGCAACAAAAGAAGTGCAAAAGCACATTTATATAATAAAATGTATACATGTATATATATATATATGTATATATATAACAGATTTACACTCGTATACAGATATGAGTAGGAGTAGCTCACGCAAAAGAAACGCCAAAGTTGTCTGCCAATCCGTCAGCTGGATTTTGGTAAATGAAACCGCCCCCGACAAAGATTTGTTGGGGGCGAAAAGTTTCGCAACATAGAAAATTCCTGGCATAGAAGCTGTCAGCAGAGAAAAGACGCATAATTAGTGAACAAAAAAAAAAAAAAAGAAGAGAAGAGAGAAAAGAAAATGCTGAAAAATTGCCGAAAACTGTGTGAGCGTATGAAAGTTGAGACTAAAGCCAAAGCTCAGGCCTGAGCCGCTTCTTAAAGTCCAGCCATATCCAGTTGCATAAGCCAGCAAATTAGGCAACAGCCTATAAATGTTCATAGCCAACAATTTGCAAGTAAATAACTTGCTTTGTCTCGAGCAAGAAGTTTAAAATGAAAACGCTCCAGCTGCTGTTACCTTCTTAAACGTTACCAAAAATAGACGAAGAAGACGAAGTAAGCCAACTGCCAACTGGCAACTGCCAACAGCTGCCGACCTGCAGGCAGCCAGGCAGCAAATGCCATTGCCATTCTCAGTTGCCAAGCATTTCTGCTTTGTAGGCAAATTATTCTTTTCTTCTCCTATTTTTTATTTTATTTTTTTTTATTTTTTATTTTTTGGGTACAGCCTCTAAATATGCTGTTCAGCTTTAACAAATATTACAAATAATGGCAGGCAAGTATGTAGCTGTGTAGCTGTGTAGCCAACACACTATTTCTGCCACTGGCAGCAGACATTTGCCTAACTTCCTGTCTGCCCTCCTTCCTTGGGTCCCTTTACAATACAGCTAGGAGATAAATGCCCATCATGCCCATCGTGCACACAAACATTTCGAAGACATTCAAAAGTCGGCATGAAATTTAATTAAAAATGTTATTACAACTACAGCTGAGATGTAGTCAAACCAAAAACCCAGCTTCTAGGACAAGTCAGAGTAATATTGGAGAAGTCCTTAGGCCGTTTTGTTTACATGCACACGCCTAAGCAAGTGCAGTGCTCACAGCTGCTGCTAAACTCACGCTCTGCCTGTAATATCTTAATGAAACTTTCACCACTTAAATATAACCATGAAATCAGTCCGAAATATCTAGACTGTAACACTTGTAGTACATGAGCTCTGGTAAATTTCGGGAAATGTTGAGAGCATCTCTTATATCTGAAATAGATGGAATCTATTCATTACAAAAAGCTACATTCATGTCATGCCTATAAAATAAATATGATTTATCGATATTTATCGATATTGAGGAATACACATGACATATGGGATAAAAATGTTAATGTTTAACTGCATAAGGTAAACAAGAATACGTATTTCAAATTTCAGCTGCTAAGCTTTTGTCGTTCCAAAGGAGGGCAAGGAGGAATAGACCAACATAGGCAAATGGAGTCAGCTGACCCTTCCCGCTACTCTCGTTTAGCAAGTAACCAAGCAACATTACATTTCAACTAAAGATGAACTCTACTTCTATCCCATAATAGGCTGTGAAGTGTTTCTGAAATTGAAGTGAGCCCAACCCTCCGCATGTTTCAGTGAATTCGATTCGTGTACAAATTCGTTGTGCTAGTTCCGACACTGAAGATGTTTAGTGGCTGAACATATGTTGCCAGTTAACTGACTAATCGCATTAGATTAACACATATACAAATAAAACTCTTGACGGCCAGCAACAAAGCCACAACAATTACAAGGCAGATAGTAAAGGGCAGCTTAAGCAGGCGATGAAAAAAAAGGCGAACCAAGAAAAAAAAGTGTAAGACGAGAAAACAAAAAACCAATCCAATATAGTTGTTATTGCCTTTGTGTTGTGCCTCGCAAAAGGCGTTTATAAATTACTTAAAGCACTTAATGCGGCACGAAAGAAAACTGGCAGAGCAACAGGAAGGAACATTCAGGCCCCAACCCAAAGCTCGAAGCCCGAAGCTCGAAACCCAAGAACTCAGCAACCAGAACAGAAAACAACTTGTGGCATGACCAACCCATACGCACCATTGCAATATGCTTTCTCTCTCCCTCTTTTTTTTTCTTTGTCTTGTCTGTCTTGGCCAGATTAAAGCGTATCATGTTAGCAGCAAGTCCAAACCGCAGGCAGTTCAAGTAAAAACAGTTCAGCCGAGCGCAGCCGACTGCCCAATGCTTGCCCCACTCGAATTGGAAACAAATTGGTATGATATAGTAGATGTGGAAGACATAGGATCCCCGACTTGCGATCTATAGAGGAAGTCGCAAAATTTTCTCCAACGTCGGAAGTTCCGACACGGTCTTTCCGACTTCAGCTGTCAAATCTCCTTAAGCTAAAGATTTAAAAAAGCCAATAGACTCTGTTACATTTCGCCCACGAGCGAGTATTGCAGAGACTATAGCCAGAGCAAGGCAGAAAGTGTGTGCTATAGGCATAAGAAAATCCTCTCAATTGATTATCAATCAATTTCTGTGGCAGTGTAGCAGCCCCTCGCCCTATACGTAACACGAAACAAAGGCGGACGAACGTCTGGGATTGAGGCTGCTCTATGCTATATATAAAATTGGGCTAATGGAATTAAAACTGGGCATGAGACAGTCGAGTCTTAGCCAACAGTGAAACAATAAAAACGTGTCAACACAAATCAATTGCATTAAACAGACAGCAAGACCTGGAGCGTCCTTGAAGTCCTTGCCCCCCGATAGTCCGTTAATGTGGTTGGGGCCCGTAAAACGAAATTGAGTCGCCTAATCGGGTGCTCAAATTAATGCTAATGCCAACAGCTGGCAGCGACTTATTTATGCAATGCATAGCGAAATTTTTCCTGCCTCTCATAATAATTAAGGATTATTTTGTGCGCTTCCTCAAAGCATTTTGCTCGCATTCCCGAAATTCCGCACAGAGCATAATGGAAATATCTAACTCTGGCAATTGTCCCAGAGTCTCTCTCTCCCGCCCTCCCTCTGTCTATGTGCTGGCGTTATTAGAGGCAGCAACCAAAAATATTTCCTTTGGCCATTTTTCCGACAAAACATCCTTTGCCTGAGGTCTCCATCGTCGTCTTGGAATTGAATAAAAGTCGTCGCAGCACATGCAATATCCAACTTGAGACATAGTCGCCTATTGCTTGATTTTCTCTTTATACCCTCAACCCTCATTCAAAAGGGTATAATGTTTGCGGTAATGTATGTATGAGGGCCAAAGGAGCTTAGACTGAACCCGTAGATGCTTGATTGGGGTCAAATTACCCCTGTTCATCCGTCAATCAGTATGTCCTGCTGGCTCTCTGCGCACCTTCGTATATGAACATCTAGATCTGGGAGCCTCTAAGAGCTACAAAGTTGAAATTTTGCAACCAGATCTTATCTGAAATTTATTTTAAATTATCGATAACACTTTTAGTTACTATGCAATCGTTTGAGATCGGTTTGACATTGGAATTCTTTGAGCACATCTTGCAGATTATAATACTTAGTTAGTTCCAAAATAAAGCCCATATTTTCTATACTCATTTTTTATGCTCAAACAATATAATTTTTAAAATCATAAATATTCTAAAATATGAAAATATGAATTAATTTTTAATATGATTTCGATTTATAAGGATATTATTAATAATCTTGAAAAATTCGAAGTATGGATCTAAGATTTTTACAAGTACAACGCAATTCATAGAATCTCCAGTGCAGCACTATCCCTGTACACCTTTCCCTTAAGAGAGTAACTCCCAGTCCTGATTGAGAGAGTAACTCCCTGACCTGATTTTCCTTTAGAGGGTAACTCCAAGTCATTCACTTCCGACTCGAGCTCCCCGCCTTACTTGATTTTCTTTTTCACACGTCGACGCATGTGTTTATTCGCACTTCGCACAGTTTAGCTTCCTTTTTGGCCTTTCTTTTTGTATTCTTATATTATTTTTCCTCTTTTGGCATTTGCACAACAATTTCTGCGCCTTGAATGGAAATTCTCCTTCAAAAAACACAATTCGCCGCCTTAAGCCAACGCAAAACAATGAAAATTGGTTTTGTTACAACGTCTGTTGGCCAACTTTGCGGCTGGCGTCTGAGCCTCAGTGCAAAAGACGTTCGCGTCTTTTTATTGCCTCCGTTATTGTTGGTGTATTTATTTGGCAACAGTAAATGTGGCCAAGGAATGCACATTTCTGGCTCTTTCTGTTTATGGTGTTGGGGCATATTATCTCATAAAATATAAAATGTAAACACTGGTAGGCTGTCAGACAGACAAAGGCAAAGGCCTGGTTGGCAGCTTGGCTGCTTGGCTGCCTGGCCTAGCTGGTTGGCTGGTTGGCTGGTTTTGTCTCTTTAGCACGTACACGTTTATATTCCTTAATGTGATATTCAGAGTCAAGAGACATGCCAAAAATCAAGAGGACTTTCAATAATCGACAAGCATATATACGTCTATATAAATATGACTTTTTGCACTCGAATATAAATATTTATTACCTTATTTTTATAGGTGGTTCTCGGGGTTTCGATACACACTTGCACTTTCTAAACACTTTCCGTTATCAGTTCACAGTTATTTCGTTTACAATGAACTCACAAAAGTTGTTCCAATTATGTCCATTGGTTTGTTCCACTCAACATCTTAGCAGCTGTGGGCACAGACACCAACATTCGCTCGCACAAACGCACGCATAAAGGGCGCTAGAGTAACGGTATCTTGAACTGTAGTTTGCTTTTAGGCATGTACCGTGTTAATAAAATGAATACGCGCGCGTCACGTTTCGCTGTGTCCGCCTTGTGTAAGAGTTCACTTTCTACTAAACACTTTGGTGCTGAGCGCGAACTGCCGATTACCGTTATTCCTTCGGTTCGCCTTTCGGCAAAGCTTCGTTTGCAGCCGAGGCGTTGTCGTGCGTCGTGCCAATGTGCAGCTTCGTTGGCTGAGCGACAAGCCAACGCATCGGCTGCGCTCTCAACTGTCATGCGGCCAAGGTTCGTGTGGTGGCAAATTAGGTTTGCGGCGAATTCAGACAGTAAGAAGTTTGCCAAAGGGGCAATGCGTGGGCTAAACAAAACGATCGCAGTTTTTGCATTTGAATGTAAAACATAGTTTTGCATTAAATTTTATTTGTGTAGTTAATTAATAAACTAAAATATACATAAATCGATGTAATTTAAACAGTTCTTCAGACAGCTTGGCTGCTTTGCTTGTCTTGCATTTCCCCAGCCTAGACGACGGCGCTTGAGTTCGAAGGGGTAACTGTCGCTCGCAACGTGTTCGCTCGCAACATGTTCGCCTCGCGAGCTCAAACCTGTTTCAGCGGCGAAGTATCAAAATACAGCAGGCGCTGTGGATCAGACTTGCGTGTAATTAAAACCAAACAGATTCGCGCTAGCCTCGCGCCCTGCCGTGGGTCAACCTGATGAGGCTAACTGTTGCCACGAAGACAGCGTACGGTTTGTCAGCATTTTGTTGCTGTTGTCGCTGTTGTCGCTGTTGTTGTTGTTGCTGCGGGAGTAACAAAAGCGAAACGTTCACATTCTGCGGTTTATTATGCTGGCTGCAGCGTCCAAAGGTCGTGAATTAAAAAAATGAAGTGAAAATTTTCGCTGGTTCTGCAAAATCCTCGAAAAATAAGCAAAATTAAATTATAAGAAAGATACGTATATTGAAATGGGAATATAAATATATATAGACATATATATATATAAATATATATAGACATATATATATATAAATATATATGTAAGAAATGTATTCTAGACGAAGCTGCCAGAAAAAGTAATTTAAACATTTTTCAATCTTTCTGCTTGCCTT
The DNA here is from genome assembly GCA_035045555.1 of Drosophila fulvimacula. Classification (NCBI taxonomy): domain Eukaryota; kingdom Metazoa; phylum Arthropoda; class Insecta; order Diptera; family Drosophilidae; genus Drosophila; species Drosophila fulvimacula. The sequence continues at coordinate 22,058,807 of JAWNOX010000137.1, forward strand.
TGGGGAACATTTCTGTAGGTGACTAGGACACTACAGCTATGCCTTGACTTTATTTATACTTTTTGGTGCGAATCCACCCGTTTGCTAATTTTGTTTACTAATTTGCATATATACAAGGTTATGAGTGCAACAAAAATAGCAAAATAAATCATTGGTATAGAGGAGAAAGCTTAGTTTGTCATTTCTGTTATTCTTAAAAATAAAAAAATATATATATACATATATATATATATATATATATATATATATATATGTATATCATATGGGATTATGAAGCAAAATTTGACAGATTCATTGTAGGCAAACTGCAAGCAGAGAAAATGCGTATACTGAGCTCTTGTGGGGTTACTCGTTGGCTTGTAGTGAGAAGAGCATATTGGCTTTCGTCTACTACTTCTGAAGGCGAAAATGCGAGAAGAAGAAAGGAGAAGTAAATATATGAAAAATACTTAACAAAATTTAATAAACAATTTTTTTTTAAACAATTTTATTTTTATATTTAGTAGAGTAAAATTTAAAAATCTTTGAAAACTCATCAGTTTAGCTTAGCATCTGTTAAAATTTGTTAAATTTTTTTTATATTTAATTTTTTTTGTTTCATAAAGTCAAGTGTTATCTCTAAGTGTGACTAGATCCCCACATTAACCTTTATGAAAGTGTAAAACTCCGATATTTCCTACTCTCTCTATTTTCCTTCCTTCTCCATTCTCTCTCCACTTTCCGGGAACTCTTTTCATTTTGTATTCCATTCAAAGAGAAACAATTTATAGCATCAGCTCAGCAACACTTTCCTCTAACTCGATCAGAAAAGTTGACTCTTGTAGCACAGTGTAATATCGCAACTGGCTTAAAACGCTTAAATTATCGAGCATTACGAACTTTTAATTAATATTTTATACAAAACTCGATGAACTTTTGCCTTAATGCTCTAAAGCGCTGTCGGAACCAGCTCAGTTGAGTCCCCCCTCCCAGTCCGTGTTGCTTGAAGCTTAAAGAGTTTCGTGTTGTGCAGTTTAAAAATGCATAACTATGAGCAGTGCTGGAGCTCTCGGTGAGCTTATCTCCGAGAGTGAGTTGAAGTTATTGTTGCACTCAGCTGCACTCACAGGAGGCCAATGTCGGATTATGTGTCGATTTCAATTTACTTGGCGCTAGGTGCATATGGGCCACTGGCTGGGTAGGCCACTGGGCATACCGGAAGCTACTGTGGAGGGCGGTGCGGGTGCGGGTGCGGGTGCGTGTGGGGGTGGGGGTGGGGCTGGCTGAGGGCAAACAGCGAGAAGAACTACCAACAGGCAAACAAATAAACAAGCGGCAAACAAACATTCCTTCACGCTCCGCGCTCTGATTGCCGCACATTTGCGCAAAAAGGCAAAACAATTCAATTCAATTGACAACAACAGCCCGAAGCGAGTCCAGCGAGAGAGAGAGAGAGGGAGGGTGGAAGAGAGAGAGGGAGGAGAGAGCGAATGTGAGTGGCCATGGGCTTAAGAGAACTGGCTGACAACGCTGCTGATAGCATTAAAAAAGGAATCACAGCATTATAATCGGGCCTGACTGACTGCCCAATACTCGCTAATACCTATATACCTATCTGCATGTAAATTATATGTATATCAGGAAGGAGATCGGTAGGATTGGATCAAGATGGCAACCAATATACTCGCTTCTCTAAGGGTAAGCGAGTATATATATTTACAATTTTAAGACTAACAGAACTTAGTGATGAATAGACACACTTAACGAATCAATATACTCTTTATTTTTGCTGTGAGCGAGTATTTGAGATCAGATATACCTAAGATTGTTTATATGTGTAAATATATATACTCTCCTCAGTGGAAGTGAGGGGCATAAGCAATACTCTATGAGATCGATGAAATGAGAAAACCAATATACCTTATGAGATGACTATGAGATCGGAAAAACATACATATGGGTATATATACACTAAATTCCAAATCTATAGATTGACTGCACACACAGACATTCCTATACCCAGAGAATCATATAACAGAGAACCTATATACTCTGTGTTTTTCAAAGTGAGCGAGTATAAATATAGCACTACAAGATATGGCAAGCACCTAAGCTGGTATGTATACTCCAGGCTCTAGCTTGAACATTATATAGTCCAGCAAACCAATATACTCTTTGTTTTGCAATTGAGCGGGTATAGGCATAATATTATAGATCGGGAATAAGTTGATATATACATATACTAAATCTAAAATCTCTAGCTTGCCCCAGAACATCATATAACATAAAACCCATATACTCGCCTCGCTTGGTCTGAGCGCGTATAAACATACCTCTATGAGGTCGCCTGGTAAATGCGTGCAACCGAAAGTCCTAGCCACCATCGTTGCATGACCAATCTGTGCGTTGTCTGTTGTCCATTGTTGTTGTTGTTGTTGTTTGATGTTGTTTGCGCTGCACTCGAATGCTTTTTGCAATGTAAACAGTCTCTGCGAAACACCCTCTATGCTTGCACCCCAGCAGCCTTCCACCCTCCAACCCCCTCCGCACTCTATCAACCACTCACAGATATTCTCACTTTTTTCCATTTTCCATTTTCTTTTAGTTTTTTTTTTATTTTTTGTTTTTTTGATATATTTTTGTTTATTTGCTTTAGTGCGGTTAATTTACCACCCTCCCTCCCCCGGCTGCAGTTGCTCGGATGCCCGCAAATTAGTTGAGTTTCAGCAAAAGCCGACAAGGCTCATCTACACTTTTTTGTTTGAGTTTGGCCCGAACCAGCTGGGCCATAGGCCCGTCCCTGTGCAGTCCACCCTTATTTCTGCTGGTCTCGCCTTGAGCTGAGCTCACTTCGTGCTCGAACCGTAATCCGCTTAAAATTTGAAAATGCTAATAGTTTTCCATGTTACATCCCCGTGACTTCGAGGTTGACCAAAACCATCCACTATGGCTACCCGCTCGCCCAACATCTCTTTTTTTTACCCCAAATGAAAGGTGTTAAAAGCCAATAACTTATCCGCTTAGCATTTTCATTTAAGGCCGCCTGAGCCGGTGCCGCATCTCCAATCATCTAATCACAACATATAGGCCTTGTAATAATTGCGTAACTATTTTTGTTTATATCAGTCACCCTAAGGACGCCTGAGAGGGCATATTGGTTTTCGTTGATGCGCGTGTGACGGGCAGCAAGGGGCGTGGCCGGGCCCATAGTTTATATTCCTGATTGGTTTTAGGTGACTTAGCCTGATTGATTGCCTGTTTGTATATGTGGCTGTCTGTCAGTCCGTCCGTTCGTCTGGACATATGTTCTCCCGGCTATTTGTCCGTTAATAAGATATATAAGGAGATCTTTCAATTCCAATCTCATTTCAAGTTTTAAATCATTGCCAACTTTGTTCCTTTTATGAAATCGATAATTATCGATATCCAACTTCATGTGGTTGCCCATACCTCGAACATTATAAGAACTAGAGATATCAAATTTGGCATATTGATGTTTCTAATGCTTATAAAGGTATATATAGAACTTCATTTTTTGTATAGCTCAAAAAAAAAACCCTTTCTCTCTCTCAGTTTCTCCCCTCTCTAAAAATCGAACTCTCTCCTCTCAGTTCCTCGAATAGGATCACTGGAATTAAGCTATTTTCTATTGAATTTCATTTCGCAGTCAGGCACGCCCGTCCGCCGCCATTCCATATCAATTCGACCGCAGCGCAAAGTAAACGATTTTATTAAAATATTCTTAAAGCTCATTTTTCATAATTTAAGCACGTATGTTCAGGCTAAATCCTTTTGGTATTTGCTGTTTGCCAATAACACTCATCAGCAAATTGAACGTTTTTCCATTCCTTTTTCCGCGTTGCAGAGTTAAATGCTAGTGAAAGAAATGCAGTTGGCATTCACAGTAGATTTTTTACCTCATTTTGATTGACTGAAAATGGATTTCAGCTGTAACAAATACAACAAAAAAGAATATTTAAAAATCATTTCAGTTTACGCCACTCCAGTGCAGTGGCATGAAAAAACTTGCAATTTGTAGGCGAGTGTAATAATGAAATTATGAATTTTACAAACTTTTGAACAGCAATTTTGTTGTAACTCAATTAGGCTTATAATAAAATCCGTAAAATACTTTTCCGACTCATTTCACAGCATCATCTTTGTTGTTCAGTGTAGTTGTTTGTTTGTTCGTTTTTTTTTTTTTTTTTTTTGCTACCCCAAAGATTTGAACATGAAATCAATATGAGCCACAAGGCATCATTTGCACGTTCCACTCGCCCTCCGACCACGCACGATGATATAGGAAATTCCAGTTATAAATAAACTTTATGCATTTGTCTTCACAATTATGCACAGAACTAATTGCAAATAGGTGCGGTGAGAGGGGGAGGATGTTGGCCAGGTTTTATGGGACATGCAACAATGCATTAATATTATTTCCTTCTGCTTCGTCCTTTTCACATGGTTTATTTGCTGTGCCACGCCCACGATCCGGCCCCGGCCACGGCTAGCTGCTGTGACATTCTATTAATAATAATAATATTTTAGCACTTAGCTAGGCAAAAACTTGATGCGAAAATAAAAGCCTAATGGGCGGAGGCAGCGCAACACATATGGCCGGACATCCTGGGGGTGTATTCGAGTCCCTGTCGGCTCCTGCTCTTTTATTTATGATAATGTCTGGCCATTCGTTTGGTTTATTGTGCTAATGTGCCGCAATTAAGATTAAGAAGATGATTTTCCTGTTTTCCCGGACTGCACAGCGGCCCAACAGCAAAACACGTGTGCGAATATTTGCGAATACGACCACGTCAATATGTATCTATGTCTATATAACTGCGAGTATGTGTGTATATGTATGTAGTCTATTGCTCTTCTGGTTTTCACCTATAAATAAATGTGCTTGCCACATGCTGACATTTATATGCATATCTCTATGTAGGCTGGCATCATAAATTATTATCAGCAATATGAATTCGACGGGTTTTACGAATGGATTTTGGAATTCATTTTGGTGTTTTAATTAACTAAATTTATTGGAAATTTTTAATGCAGGGCATATTAATATCAGGAAGTTAAAAGATACTAGCAGGTATGACTGATTCCATCAATTAGACACATACTTGCTAGGAATAACCAATTGAACATCAATAAATCTCGTAGACTATAAAAGCTATTTATTTTAAAATTTAAAATATGAATTTTTTTCTATGCCTAAAGTACTTGAAAATTAACATTTTTATGCAATACTTCTACATATATGTACATAACCGATAAATATCGATATTTCAAGTTGGTTTTTGGGCATAACTCGAACACTTTGGCAGTTAGAAACACCAAATTTGGTAAGCTTATTTTTCGAAACAGTATAGAACTGCGAATGGTTTTTAATTTGAAATATCTCACACATTTTACATCTAATTAATAAATAAAAGTTAATTTTAAATCGTAGAGCCATGAAATTTGGTATACACACACATTTACGTCTTATAAGTATACTCAGAATTTTTCATAGAGATTGTGTGTCTAGAACTCAAGTTCAATCAGGCTACATGCCATAGCGGGAAGCTGTGGGCACCAGTTATATTAACTGCGTAGTCAGCATTGCATACAACTAACTTCAGGATATCTTCTAGTCGAGCATTCCCCAAACTCAAGTGCGAGTGGCACTTGGTTAATTTCGTGTTTTAATTGAAGTTCCTGCTGGCACAGCAGTTGATATTGGCAGCTGTAGTCCAAGCAAGTGCACACACTACAAATGGCCTTGGTTTTGAATTTTTGCTTTGTCGATTTGTGATTAATGTGTTTTTGGCCAGTTGGGCGAGTAGGAGGAGGTGGTTCGCTCCACCCGCTCGGTAATGGGCCCAATATCGCGCCGTTTACAAAATCGTGCGATAAAAAGTCTTAAACATCAATTTCCATGGGCTTGGGCCTTTTCTCGAAACGAAAACGGTGCACATTTATTTATGACAATCATTTATCACGAGCGAGAGCAAAAGAGAAAAGTTTAACGCGATTACGCTTTACCATTTAGCCATTGTGAATGCCTCACTCAGACCCTTTCTTGCGAAATTTGCATCCGAAAAACTTGGACTCGGTTTGTTGTTTTACTTGAATTTACTGTATAATATATAAATAGTGTTTCTATACATATATATTTATGAAATTAAATTTTTTTTATGAATATCAGATAAATCCTCAGCTGCTAGCAGAGAGAAACTTGAACTTGGGTATAAGCCTTGACTGGTGATTTCTTATGAACTGGGTATCTGAAATCTTCAATTTACTTTGATTTGTGTTTGTTATATATATACTATATATATATATATGTATATATTCAACACATATATATATACATATTTATCTCCTAGAGAGAGAAACTTGAACTTGGGTATAAGCCTTGACTGTGAATGCTTCTCTCTGGTGATTTCTTATGAACTGGGTATCTGAAATCTTCAATTTACTTTGATTTATGTTTGGTATATATTATATGGTACATATACATATTCATCTGCTAGCAGGGAGAAACTGGAGCATAGTATGAGCTCCGCTTGTCAATGCTTCTCTCTGCATCTTTCTTTCTGCTGAGCATATGACAACTTTATTGCATCCTTGTTAAACATACCATTTGTGTCAATTTATATCATTACACACACATTTTTATCAGCCAGCAGAGAGAAACTTGAAGCTGTGCACATTTAAATGCCTAAACTGTTTATCTATTGGCAGACATTCAATTGGAAATGCAATTTAATTTTGTTATTTTATTCGCATTTTCATTATCGTTTGATTTGTTTTCGTTCCATTTGGACCACATAGTGTATATATAGATTTAATTGCTCTGCAGAGCTCGGGGGAAATTGCGGTTATTCGATAATCATAGATTAGATGAACGAACATTTGTAATAGCTAACAAAACTTACGCAGAAACTTCGCAATGATTCCAATTGAGATGCTTGCACATTGATTCCCTTGATTACTTGTTTTGTTGCTCCGTTTTTGCTGCCAGTTGGCAAAATGAAACATAAATATTACGTATACGGAGCGTAGATGGAAACCAAACACCCAAGCCCCAACTCAAGCTCAAACCCAAATCCATGTGGGAGCTGCCAAAATTTCTTGCCGAGCTTAATTAAATCGAACTCTATGACTCGTTCGCTCTCTACCTTTCCCTTTGCTCGTCCGTCTGTTTTTAGGCTGGCTTCGGTTATGCATGAATATCATTTGAGTTTTTCCCAGATCAAATCTCCAAGGTACTTTTGCAGCAAGTAAAACGTGCGCAAATTTGCTTGCTCAACTCTAATTAGCTTTGCGGCTAAAGTGCAAATGCTGAATTTCTAATATTTTCCAGTTACGCTACCTAGTTACATAGATAATCCCAAGTGGCTCAGAGCAGACAAACTGATTCACGAAGTCTTTCAGCATTAATCACAAGTTGTCTGCGCAGTGAAACGCAATTTGATAACTGGAAACGGACTTCAAAGTGGAATGACCTAAAGGATAAGTTGAGTTAAAGGAACCTTTTAGAAAGAAAGAAAAAAATTAATAAAATAAATAAAAATAATTTATATATTTATATATTTATAAGCTTTATCTAGATGTAATAATTGTAATAATTTTTTGTTTTTTTTTTTCTAGGATTTTTTCTAACTTCAGCTTGGTCATGGTTTTCTAAAAATACTACTTTTACTATTAATCCTCGGATCTGTAGGTTGAGAACTTAAGGTCTGTGGTTATAACTGAAGAACTGCGCTTTAACTGCTATGATTCTTTTCCCTATCTTTCTCTCTCTCTCTCTCTCTCTCGCTCTTTCTCTTTCCCCTTCTCTCCTTCTCTCTCTTCTCTCTCCATCTATCTCTATCTCTCCCTCTCTCTTTCTCTTTCTGTCTACCTGTCTTTCTGTCTGTCTTATTTTCTCCTGTTTTCTCCTATTTTCCCTCTCGCTCTTCTCCCCTCATTTCGACTTATATACAGCTATCACTCCTTGACCTCCAGCCATTCTCCTGCACGCCCAGAGATTACAAGCATTACACCATGCCATGCCGCCATGCCGCCATGCCGCCATGCTAAAGTTAAAGCTTCTTTGGCTGAGATTTCAGCCTGGCCAGATGCGAAAAGCTGCAACTCATGGCTGAGAGTCGAAGTCAAGTGGACGCTCAATGTGCGTGGACTGTGTCAATCGACCAAAAATTTTACAGTCATGCCGTACAATGGCGTCAGCCGGTGGGTGGGGGAGGAGAAAGGAGAAGGGAGGGAGTGGATGGACACACGTTCGTAGCCGCCTCAGAGCCGCTGTTAAGAAGCAATCACGCATCGAAAGCTGAATCGGCAAAGTGAGTCCGGCCTGAGACAGAAATTGGTATGAAAAAATTCTCTGTGTGTTTGTGTGTGTGTGTGTGTGTGTGGCTGTGGCAGGGGTGGACGATTTTCTGCAATATCATCAACTATAAATTACGAATATTGAGGCACAACAACAACAACATGAGCTGCAAGTACGTGGCGTGATAATGGATATTTGTCAGATATGTGAACATTTTAAATTCCCGCCTATGCCCACCCGAGCAGGCGAGCAGCCACCTCGTCGTGGTGGTTTCTGGCCGCACGGCTCACTTTTGGGCATAAACATAAAAAGGTAATACGCCGCATGGGATTTCAAAAAAGCAAGCAGCCAGCGAGCCAAATGTGTGGCACTCTGATTGCAGCTGAGTGCAAAAGAAACGTAAAAGCAAAGGGCAGCGATATAACTAAGATAGCAAATACACCAGAAGCGAAATGCGAATTACGAAATTCGAAATGCGAAATGGTCACGTCGAACGGTTCCCAATGATCCGGCAGGTTTCATTTCAATACTCGTTCACATTGTGATAAGAGAGTCTATTGGTTTCTGGGTGATATTCCCACTATATCCTTGACGGTGCAGACTTGATATTTTGCATGCATGTATATTATATAGAGGTACACCCGCTCTGATATTAATGTAGCTTTGAAAAAATATTGTACTTTAATACTCGTTCACAATGCATTTGGAGAGTCTATTTGCTTTAGGGTGATATTTTCATTCCTCTTGCTGTAAGGCTGTTTGCTCCTTGCAGGAGTTTCTTGCTTCTTCTATAGAGCTATCATACTCTATATCAGATCTCTAAATTCGAATGCCCACTCATTGGAACTCAAAAAGGAGCATTAAGCAGTCAATCATGCCCGACTGCACTCATCTGCCTAAAAGGTTTACCTCATCTTGGGCTTGGGTTTGGGCTTGCGATTAGCTGAACCCGCAGCACCACACGAGGGTTGGCGGCGTGTCAAATGTTCACTAAACTTCAGGAACTTTCGACTGCTCGCACAGCTAGTCAACAGCTGGGAGAGGAGAACGAGTTTTATCGCTTTCTTACAAGACAAGCCAATATACTTTCAATGCTTGTGGTTCGCACCTGATTTTGTGACATTGAGATTTAGGAATAGACTTTAGACGCTGTCTCAATGAAATTCACGGACATAATAAAAATCCCCCTCGGCGCTACATTGGGGCACCTAGCAAAAAGTTTAGGTTATCATTGTTGTCAGCTTGCCATTCAGAGAGTGGGAGAGGGGCTGAGAGGGGGCCAGAGGCAGAGCAAAACTTCTTTGCAAACTTTTGCATATCCTGTACATATTTTGCTCTATTTTTTTTTTTTTTTTTTTTTTTTGCTTTGCATTTTACAACAGCAACTTCCGACTTCCGTTCAAAATAAACTAAAACTTGTCTCGTAACTGCTTCAAGTATATGTATGATTGTTGCTGTTGTTTTCCTCGCCTTGTTTTCACTTTTCAGCAAAGGTTCAACTGTTTTAAGCAAGTGCAAGAAAAGTTTTTCAACCAAGCCTCCCCGAGTTATGTATGCCAAAGCAACTCTCCACGCACATACATATATATATTCCTGTATATGAAGGAATTTTTAATAATATTTGCTTAGGTAACCAAAGACACTGATAGCAACAATACGAAATCTAGCTTCGCTCATTTGAAATGTATATTAACGGAAGCTCAAGCAATGTGCCACGGCAAGCGCCCAAAAGGTAAACAGTTTAAGGTTCACTTGGGTTCGGTAGTGCTCGACTAGGCAATACCCTGAGCTACGTGTCGAGCAGTTGTTACAGAGATTCTAACTTAACTTCTTAGATGTTTGCTTAACTATAATTACTTCTGTAATATCTTAAATCTCAGGGGATGAAGAAGGTTCAATCAAGCCATTGTTAGGGAAGATATAATACCATTGAAAATGGACTTATTTAGGTTCATTTATGTATGATAGAAGATGAATGTTATTGGCTGGTTCTAGCTGACAAAATATGTGAGATATGATAAAAATAACTGAAGTTTTATATAGATCTATCTATATACCATGTATAGAACAAAATTATTAAAAATTTGGAAAAAAAAATGTATATATATATTCATTAGCTTTATGGCCTATTCTGCCCAAGTCTTTCAGTCCATTAACCTGCCCTCTTTATATGTATATATATAATATATTCATTCATTGGAATATTCATGTTTTATTTATTATATATTCACATCCTCATCATCTATTCATTTTGAATAAAACTAAACTACCCTGTTTAGCTATTTTCACGCGTTACAGGGTAGTGACAGATGTAAAGCAATTGTCTCTCAATTTGAAAAAGCAAAAATAAATTGTATAACACGAAATTTCTAGGAAAATATATATATATATTTATCTACTATATATATTAACAAACATATATATGTCTGTAAATATATATATAATTAATTGAACCATGCAAGTTGTATGACATCCATAAAGAAACCTCACCCAAAAAAAAAAAAAAAAAGAAACAGAACAGAAAGGAAAACAGAAATGAAAACACGTTACGCAAGAGTAACAAGGGCTGAAAAGGGATTAACAACCCTTGGCCTAATGACGACTGCAACGTGTGCATGTCTAAATGCCAAATAAAAGCGTTGAACTAAATGAAAACAAATTACGATTGCATGTGAGAAGGCCGAAAGGAAAAGGGCGTGTAGCCAGGCCTGGCTTTAGCCACGGGCCAATGCAATATGCTGCCAGCGAATCCTTTGCGGGACCTTAAGTTGACATCTAACAAAAAGGGGGCAGATAGCCGAAAATTAATGAAAACGCAGCCTGAAACGAGCTGCGCTTAGCCATTAATGAACGGCGCCCATTGGCCTAATGACAGAGGCAGCAGAGGGAGTCAAATGAAGTTGTGACTGGAATGCGATATTGTCTGCCCTGCTAAGAAGCACCTAGGAGCTGGGCTTCCTTCGCCGGGCAATAACAAATTAATTGCAGCCTGAGCTGAGGTAAGGATATATGAAATATACTCTCGCTTAACCTGATGAAAAGCTTGAAAACAACAAACGTCCTAGGACCGTGCACACGTGTAACCCGACGCACAGTGGGCAGTTCGGCTGGGGCCACGATATGCTTCTACTAATAACAGACACGATGGGGTTTCCCCACGAAATGCCAACAGTGTCTGCCAATGAACTGTAATAAATCTCAATAAAGTTCGCGCGACAGCAAGAGCCAAGCAAAACAAACAACTGTTGGGTGTCCTAAAGCAAAAACACATAACAGATAGAGGGAGGGAGTGGAGCAGAGAGAGAGAGAGACAGAGAGAGAGAGAGAGAGCGAGAGTGCTTAGCCTTGTCATAAGGGTAAATATATGGAACATGACGTGGAAGAACTTGTAAGATATAGACTATATGCAGATCTGAATCGATCCAAACTCATTAGACTCTTTGGTCTATAAGTCAGTATGTCCATAAGGGTGATGAAATTTAAGATACATATTCTTCTAACCCACACGCAGTAAATAAGTAAAAGTTTTTGTGGTACTTCCATAGTATCGATAAATATCGATACTTCAAATTGGGTTCTCAAGCAGAATTAAGTACATAGTTTATTTATTAATTTATTATTCTGTATATCTATATATATTTTTTATTATTATTTATCTGTATATATCTACCCAAGCTAAAATTCATAAATACCTATTTCACATGGTAGCGTCTTAGTTTTTAAGTTAAACATACTTTCGCTGACATAATCATGACATTAAAACTTTTTCTTTAAGATCCTACTCCTAGAACCCAAGTTCAATCAAAGCATTTACCAAAGTGGATAGCTAAGACTTCTCAGAGCAAGCTCAGTCAGCGCATAAGTTTCTGTTTAGGGGTGTATGTTCAGTAGTTCAGCGGGTGTTCAGTGCATCTGCTAGTCGTTCACTCCCGCCAGAAAGCACTCTAACTTGCTTAAATTTGATTATCACAGAGAGTGTGATGACGGCGCCGATTATATGATTTGTGTATTATGTCAAACGTATTTGCAATACGACACTCGCGCTGTCAATGGGGGGTGCTACGAACCCATATGTAGATATATATATATATACATATATTTATATATATATATATACAGAGATAGCTATGCGTGTAGCTATTGGGGTTGTGCGTACACAGTTTGTTTACATTATTAACAAGTTTTTTAGTATAGCCAGGGGGAGTTGGGTGTGTTCACACACACAGACACAGGCACACTCCCTTGTTGTGGATTAAAAACTCTTAGGAACTTTCACTACCCTTGGCTAGATTTCAACCCCTTGTGCAACGCGAAACTCACAATTCAATTTTCATTGTTTATCAATTTTCTGGTACTTTGAGCACCTTAAAGCGTCGATTCCATTCAGCTATATTTTTTTTTTTTTGCTGTTTGTAATTAAGTTTGGATAGCTGCCAACAGCGCATAAATCAACGCACAATGATGAGTATTCAGTGCTGACGATGATTATGATGATGCACATTCGAGCACATGGATAGCAGAAATTGTTGGCAAGCAGCGCGTCTGCTTTGCCAGCCACTGCAAATGCGTGTTTGGGTCCATTGTCTTGGCGCAGACAAAGTTTTTGGTTCAACTTCCTGCACGGATTGTGCTGGCTACGCAGAAGACGCAATAGAAATGCGTTGAAGGCAAGACTGACTGAATAATACTCGCTTAGGTTCTCTTTCAAGAGAGGGAAGATTAATCATAACTAATTTCCTGCCTACTCCAGTCTAAAAGCGAGATTCCGATTAGTAGAAGACATATCTCATATAGATGCAATAGTCTGTCATTTTACAGAGGAGGTTAACAGCTATCCTCCAGTCATATAGTCTACTCTAGTCTAGTCTATAAAAATAAGAATATGGTCAGAAAATGATACATAAAACGTGATATCTAAAACGTTCTACAGAGCAATTTCCCAGCAGGAATATCTTATATATTGCAACTCCCAAGCATTCAAAAACCAATCGACTCCTTTGCCGCTGTCTTAGGGCAGCATAAAAAGAAATCGAAATGAGCTGTTCATATTTTTGTCTACGCTCACTACAGACACATAAATCTCATAGACAATAAGGATACTGGTGTATCTATGTAGCATTGGCTGATTTGAATTTATGAGAAACAGATTACAGCTCGAGCAGGGCAGCTCGGATAAGAATAATACAGAATCGGAAGGCGAGCGCCGCAGACAATGAGACAGTCCGAAGATATATTTGTGCGTGAATGCAGGCCGCGTGCCAAAGCCGTTATACAGCACTCACATATATATATGTATATATATTCGACTATGGACTATATAGAGACATGTGTGTAGCGCGAATTGGATTATGCTGTTAGCCAGGCAGAGATAGACTCAGGGCCACGTGACTGGCGTCATGCATCGCTTTGGACAACAAGCGCCAGAGGAAGCCACAGGCAGCAGCTTCAACACTTATTTGAATCTTATTGAAAGGTCAACCGAAAGTGTGGCAGCTCCGGCTGTCGTCTCGACTCCGTCGGCTGCTGTTGTTGATGATTTTGAAGTGGGCGAGTCTGCAAGGGTCCTCAGCTCGCTGCGCGGGTCGCTTCGTACAATCAGCACTTCATTAGACGCGTGGCCAGCCGCGCAATAAAAAGCCAGAACGCGCCAGGGCAGACAAATAACAACAAGCAGCAACTAGAACTAAGCATGTTGAGTGCTCTAACCCTTACCCTTGCCCCGAGCCCTGCGATTCGCTGTACCCATTTAAAATGGCAATTTCAGGGTATATTGTTTTCGTGCCAATTGATGTAATGGGCGGAAGGAGGCGTGAAGAATGCCATAAAATATATGCATAAGGCTGAGCAGTCTGAAGTGCTGCAAGGATTAAACCATTGTCCTTCCATCCGCCCGCTCGTATGTGAATGTAAATATCTCGGAAACTATAAAGGTTAACGACTTGACGGGATATATATTTTGTAGAGCAATAAAATTGTAAAAGTTTTCATTCTGCATTCAGTTCATTTCCATATTATCGATAAATATCGATATTTTCTAACTCGAGTTCCCTTATAGCTAGCGGTGTTAAATAGTAGTAGGAAAGCTTCTTTGATGACTCCATTCCTGCCTCATAGTTCCACATTTTTACCTCTTCCCATTACCTCCATTAATACCAAAACAAATTACATTTAAATCTTAGAGTGTTCATCTTTGGACACTTGCTCTCATCTTTGTCATATGTCTGCCCTAACAATTTCATAGGGATACTACACCTCGGGTTCTACCCGAGTTCAATCAAACAGTTTCTCGTTGTGGTGGCTCTGGAAAGAACGAGAGCAGCCGCAGTTAGCACTTCACTTAAACGGGTTTATTCAGCTGCTTCTAGATTATTTACAACAGCTTCCAGAGCATTCTCTAGTCGAGCACTCCCCACTGTAGCAGTCTCTCAGCTGCTGTGGTTCAAGCTGTGCGCTGAAGTGTGGCACACACTGCGCGAAGGTCCGTCCACCTTGCGGTCGTCCAGGCCATTGGGGCAATTCCTGGTGCCTGGTTTTGCTTTGGCAAATTTGAAATTGATATTCGCACGGCGTGAAATCAGTTTCAGTTTCAGTTTCCATTTCGTTTGCCCATTCGCCATTTGGTTTCCCGTTCGGCCTTTAACTATTTTTACGGCGCGTCTTTGTTGCGTTTTCTCGTCTTCTTCTTTCTCGTCTTTTTTTCGTCCGGGGCTGGACAGCACGGCGCCCCATTTTTCGTTGACGCTCTGAATTGCAAGGGCGCAGCTGTGGATGGCGGTGTGGGCGAGGCCGGAGAGGGTTTCACTTGATTTATTGAGTTGCATAAACAGAAATGGCAACGCAATCATGTCGCAACCGGCGTAAAGTGAACGCCTTGGCGTGCTACCTCTGCCCCGGTTGTTGTTCAAGGAATTTACCGAAGTGAGCTCAGCTTTCAACTCAATTGCTTCACAAGTCGTTAGGCGTCATCGAGAGGCTGCCGGCAGTCCCTGCACTTTACGGTCGATGTGGGTGCCCTGAGGGAGCCCCGGACTCCGCCAGACATTCAGTCTCTAGCCACAAATTTTTGGGTCTCTCCTGCAGCGGCAGCAGCAGCCCTTGTATAAATCACAAATAGATTTCCTTGCCCTTGTTCGCTTGGTCTCTAGTTTATGGAGCAGGCTTCGGTGGCACTTTCTGCTGTTTTGTGTTGCGCTTCAATGAGGTCGAAATGGCTCCAAAAATAATGTGAAAAGTTGCCTTTAACCATTTTTTCTCTCGCTTTGAAAAAAAAACAAAGGCAGACACTCGACTCTGTCTTGGCTCGTTCTTTTTTCTCGAGAATTTACTCCTTTCAGTGCAGTCTCGACTGCCTTTGACGTTCAAGTTATGTGACTTTGGGGAATCGTCAGGCCCCTTAGCTGCCGCTCTGCCCTCCATTGGCTTTCGCAAAACTTTGTTTGCAACTCTTTTTTTTTTTTTTGCAATTGTTGTTGGTGCTGGTGCTTAGGAGTTATGCGACAGCCCCTTAGATATTGATAGTGAAAACTTGTTCAACTTTCGGTGGCTAATGTTGCGGAATGTAACCACAGCAACTGCAGATGTCCTCGTGCCTAGCTGTATTTAAATCAAGACGTTTCAATTTGCCAAATCATTGCCAGGCGCCCACTCGCCCGAAATGGAATCCGAACTGAGCACTGGCCCAGGCCTCAAGCAGATAGCTGATGAAATCGCAGTGCCAATTAATGCAATTAGCTTGAGCGCTAGAAAACGCAAAATGCTGCCACAATTGTGGCGTGGACAATGGCACAAAGGCAAATTCAGTCTTGGCCCAGCAGCAAGTATTAAGATAAATGGCGAGGCAGCTGCAGAGCAAGAGAAGGTGGGAGGTAGCTGAGATGCCAACTGTCAGCTCTTGATAAGCGAAGAGCAGTTGAGTGGGACTGACTGACTGTTTGATACCTGTTCAAGGTACTGGAAGGGGCTTTAGATGTGAGGTATTTATTTAATTATAATATAGATTGCTGGGTAGAGATCAACTGTTGACCCAGTCTAGAGCTGCGGAGGATAAAATTATACACATTTGCTTACAGGACATATTCCAAAGAGACTAAGCAGGATGTAAGAAAATTGATCTCGAATTTATTGGACTTTCAACCATAGCTAAAAGAACAAATACACTCCTGTTCACTTCCTGAACAAGTCTATATAATATATAGGGAAAGTGACGAATAGAAGCAAAGACAGAACTAAGAAGGATACAGAGAAAGATAGAGAGTGTGAGACAGAGAGGGTGACAGCGTTGCAAAAGTCTGATGCTGGGTTGGTGACTTTTGGTGTCGTTGTGCCAGCAGCTCAATTAAGATGTTTTAATTGGCCTAATTAATTTACGCTCAAACGCTCTTGAAGTCTAAACGTGTTCTGAACAGCTCGAGCAGCCGTGCGTCGTCGTCTCGCTTTGAGAAGGGTTGCGGTCTGGCCTCAGCCCCACAGACTCCGCCCTTCGACTGGCAGCACTGAAATATGCATTAAGCCACAGATTTAGCCACACGCAAGACAAAAGCAGCGACGGCCATAATAAAGCGGCAACAACATTTTGCAGCAGCACAAAGAGATTTCGCCGGCATGATGATCCCCGAGTTGGCAGCCGAAAGGTAACAAACAATCAGCGCGAGAGTTTGCCAGCTGCCAGCCGCCAGCTGCCTTTTTGCAAAATATCAAGTTATGCGTTTAATGAGCGGCACGTGACACAGACCCCAGCCAGACCAACTCCAATGGCCTTGACTCTGCAGCTCTTTGCAATTTCTGTGCAGCCACAGCCTCCGCTTGAAATTTGTATCAAAATGTTTTTAGCTCTTAAAGATTTGCTTTGATTTCGATTCATACTGAGAATCAAAGTTTCCAAATGACTGGATATCTTCTGCCTTCATGGAAACTTAGCTAGATTTGATCGGAAAGTAAAGATTAGGAATTATCTCAGTTTCTCCATTGAAAATTTATATATATATATATATATTATATTATATGAGATAATGTTTTATAGAACAGCTCGCATCATCCACCATTTGTTCAAATAAGAAACAAGAGAACGAAAATATGAGAATACAAGAAATTGCGAATATGAGAATTTAAGAACATGAGAAATTGGGATAATGAATATATTGATATGAATATTTTCAGTCAGGATTTGATACTTTGTCTATTTTCCCCATAAACATTTGGAATTATTTTACTATAATTTATATTTACATTATAATGATATATATATATTTTAGTGAAATTGTTTATTTAAATATTTTGATTGGGCTTTTAAGTTATTCTAAAGATTTTAGATTGCTGAAAAAAAATATAATGAATAAAAATATATAATATATTGTTGTATAAAGACATTACTCCTAAAATATAATATAATATTTCAGCTGCATGACAAAAAATAATAATCTCAAGTCTGCAAATTATTTATTTTTATTTATATTTTATTTATAGTTATATTATTATGTAGTTAAACAGAATTTAATAAGATTTAAATAAAGTTCTAACTTAATACCGCAACGCTATCTGCTAAGGCTTTCGGCTTCACAGTGGGTTCATTATATATTATATGGATTATATGATGTAATATATTAAATAATAAATTGTCGTATATTCTTAATTGAATAATATGGAATTCATTTTACAAAATTGATATTGAAATAATTAATTGAATGCTGACATCAACTAATTACTTTATATGATCTATGTACATATATTATATATATTTATAAATACATATTTATTTATTTAAATATGTCTGTAAACATGTCTCGCTACTCATATATCCCAAAAGGCATATTTAATGCTGCATCTTTAAGATTTATGTAAAATACTTGCTGGAAACAAGGAAATACTTCCGCTGGCCACATTCAGTAATGAGCGATTTTCATATGCTTGAGTAAGCGCAGCCGAACAACAGTTAAAGATAAAGCGCAGCGCAGTGAGTGGGGCTGCAGGCAGTCGGGAGTCGGCAGTCGGGAGTCGGGAAGTGAATCCAAATGCGCCATTACAATAAAAATTCATTACGAAAAAAGGAAGCGCCGAAAATGCCGAAAGAAAAACCGCAATAATTTTTCGCAAGGAAAATAAGAGCTCTGCCAGTTACATGAAGAAATATAGCCGCTGCGAACTGCTGTCCACCTACTTAAAATTAATTTGCAGCAAGCCGCCGAGCGCATCTCCCGCAGCGCGAAGCGTGTTTAAAGCAACAGCATTTGTCTAGGGTTGTTGCCAGGGGGTTGATTGGGTGTGGTCCTTAAACTGGCATTGCCCTCTGACTTTTGCTGCGTATGTCAAAATATTGAAATATTAAACAGCAAGCAGCAGGCACTAAGCAGCAAACAGCCAATAGCAAATGGCAAATGGCAATGAGCAGGCGGCTATAATGAGTCGGTTTGTTGGCCTAATGAATGTGCTGCGTACACGACATCCTCATAAAGGTCCGCCACCCTCTCACACACTTACTTACCAAATTAGTACAAGTTACAAAACTCACAGAGGGTGGGGCGTCGATTGCAGCCGCGTGATAACACAATGCGAGCGGCGCACTTTTTCAGCGCTCAGCGGGACTGCTGAGCGGCCAGAGAGGGCGGCGACACTGCGAGCAAATACTCGACATTAAAAACTACAGGGAATCTAAGAGGTATCCATTGCAGCTGACTAAAATGGGTATATTGCTTAAGATAGCAGCAGGTGAAAGAAGCTGAGTCGATATAACATCTCCTCCATTCTTCATTTTTCTGTGTTGCTCGAGAACTACACAAGCTAAACACTTGAAAATTGGTATATAGACTCTTATATACAGCGCACAATAAGAGCTAAACATTTTTCTTTAAAATTTCAATTCATTTTTGTACTATCGATAAGTATCGATAAACATAATTTGATTTTATTTTTTATTTCTATATTTCCAAATCTATAGAAATATCTATATTTTTATATTTCTAAAAATATAGAGAAATATTACTAGAATGATTAAAAACTCTGCACACTCTAGGATACCAAGTATCTCATTGTCGTGCACTCCCGCCTATCCCTCATTTTGATATTTTTGTATGAATTGCTTAGGCTGAAAATTGCAATTGGAATGTGAAGCAGCAGACTGTAGCGTCTGGCTGCCATGGGAGCCGTTATTAATAAAGCATCGCTAATAGGAGCAAAAATTATCCATCTCATTTAACAAGTTCATTTATCGCCTCCACATACATTTATGCTTAGTCCCTCATATGTGGTAGCTGCTTTCTAGCAACAGCATTCTGGCCCCCTCATTTGCCAATGCCCCGAGGCACACATAAAGCCATTAAGCCCCTGCTCAACCCTTTCGTGTTTGGCGTAATTTAGATAACGATTTCTTGTTCGGGTTTTTGCTCAGTGCTAACCTTCGACCCTCATAAATTATTATACACAAATAAGCCAACTGGAAGCTGGAGCATGGAAGTTGTAAAATAGAGTCTAGACACAACTATAAACTAAGCACGATTGGGAATCGCTCTTGGCCTAGATGATCTTAGATAAGATAAGTATGAAATCGCTGGCAAATTGAAAAAGAATGTGTGTTAGGTAGGGTCGAATTGACCTTGTGTAGAAGTATTGAAATTATCTTCCACTATTCGTTCCTTTTCTATCTTCCATATCCCATTTCTTCTATCTTCGATAATCTCTATAGATGTATCATCTATCATCTATCATATATCATCTATCATCTATCGTCTATCGTCTATCTATCATCTATCTATCATCTATCATCTATCATCTATCATCTATCATCTATCATCTATCATCTATCATCTATCATCTATCACCTATAATCTATAATCTATCCTCTATCTTCTATCATCTATCATGTATATTTCCTCTTTTATCTTCTATCTTTTATCTTTTGTCGTACATTTTCCACCTTCCATCTCCTTCTCTCCCATATTCAAAAAGTCACAGCTATAATGAGTCGCATGATTATTTTTGATTTGATGATTGACATAGGTTTCCACTTAACCTAAAAGTTTGAGAGAGAGGGAGAAGGAGATGCCAGAGAGTGAGAGAGAGAGAGAGAGTGAGTTCATTCCAAATATCTGTGGCCTGTAAGAGCACTAAGCAAATGGGTTGCAAAAGCATTCCCCTAAAAATAAATCAAACTCCGACGCGACATGGCAAACAAGCAACAAACAACAACAAAAGCCAAGCCACATAAACTAATCCAGCTATGAAAGGCAACATACTCTCGGGAGCATTGGCACGGGGTGCAGGTGAGCAGGCAGCCGCATGGAGGCAATTCAATTATATTTTTGCAATAATTTTCAATACACTTAAGTGCAGATATAGCATTCGAGCCATGGAGCATTGGAGCTGCACACCTTGTGCTCCGCTCGGCGCAACTTCGGCGGCAGTTTAGAAAAACAAATAACAGTCAATACAAACTCTGGCTACCTATACCTGTATACACATGTATATACATATATATATATATATACATAGTCTAGTATATTTGCTTATGTGGCTGCTGCCGCTGCTGTTGCATATATATTCTTTATTTTATTGGCCTGGGTCGCTTGTGCATGTTAATGGAAATTGAAGCAGCGATTGGCTTTTGGTTTGCCTTTTCAACTCGAGCCAAGAGTTTGGGTCACAAACTTCTTGAATTATAAAAAAAAAAAACAAAAATAAAAAACCAACTGAAAATTAACTTAAATTGTTTTCCCAGGCGCGTGAGTGGAAGGGGGCGGGGCTATGCTAACTGGTTATCAAAGTGGATTACAATTTCAATAGAGATAAGTTGATTGCCTCTGTGCAGAGTGTGTTTCAATCACATTTATATGTGCACTTTGTGCGTGTGTGTGTGTGTGTGTGTGTGTGGGTGGGTGGGTGTGTGTGTGGGCGCTCGTTGCTATCTTAAGCCTACTCAGCACGTCGTCTGCTTTGCTTCTGTGAAATTGCACCATGATATGAATTCCTTGCTCACTCAGATTCCATCTCGCTCGACATCAGTTTGTCCCCCACGGGTCACCTATGCTGCATGGGCCCACATCACTCCACAGTTGTCTTCTCTTCTTCGACGAGAAGCATTCGCTTTGTTTTCCGTTCTGCCTGCACACGAGGCACACTCATCTGTTTCGGCTTAGCTCACTTACTTTGCATAGCTCCATTAGCGTTCAAAGTTTCGTTTATAGCTTAGGATATTATGGCGCTGTTAGGAAACTTACTGAATCCTTTAGAGTCTACCTAGCTGACTGTACTCCCTTTGCTTAGCTAATTCCAGCTTGTTTGAATTTGCGCCTGAGAGTGAGAGAAACGAGGGTGAGAGTGTTGAGGGAAAACTGTGAGCTGGGAGTGAGTAAGAGTAAAGTGACTCTCTGAGCTTAATCTAGACTCGTTTGGCTTCTTCTGCCTCAGTCTCTGCTGATCACAAAACTGATCAGTCTTGTAGGGATCTCCTGCTGATGAGATCTCTTGATGAAAGAATCTTCTGCTGAAGACATTCACTACTTATAGGTTATCCTCCTAAAGGGATCTCCTACTGACGGGATCTAAGCTGAAGAGATGTCCTACTGAAGGGATCTCTTGATGAAAGAATCTTCTGCTGAAGACATTCACTACTTAGCGGTTTTCCTCCTACAGGGATCTCCTACCGACGGGATCTAAGCTGAAGAGATGTCCTACTGAAGGGATCTCCTGCTACAGTAATCTTCTGCTGAAGGGAACTCCTCATATAGAAAGCATCAGTGCCCGTCAATTCTATCTTCCAGAACTCCTCTCACAACTCTCCAGTAGATGCTGTTGTTGGCAATTTTGATGTGTTTCACAACTGATCAGGCTTGCTCAGTTGGGCAGTGCTGAAAAGGTGAAGGGATTTCTCATTAGGAAATGGCGCTTCGAGACTGCTCTCCAGGATGCACCCCGTCATTGGTCTTTGTCTCTCATAGGACGCCCTTTGGCACAATGCTGGGCTGTTGTCAATCTTGATGGGTTTCAACTTGACCAACAGTGCCTCGGCTGCGTGTGTGCCTCCACTTGGCTGTCAGCCAGTTCCCAATGCAGTCATTGCTTCTGCTGCATATGAACTGCTGCGCTGGGGGACAACGTCGATGGCTACATCATCAGCAAAGTGTTTGTGTCTGTGTCTCGTAAATTCAAAGCAATTGCTTACAAATCACTCGAAAATTGCCATCGAAGCTGATAAAATGTCGCGCATGTCGTGCATTAAGTGCAACTGCTCCACGACTTCTCCAGACAGCAGCAACATCAGCGACATTAGTTAAGTACAGCGCGAAGGACATCCGAAAAGGATAACTTCAACACGACCAGAATGGAAGAGACAGGGGAGCAGCAGAGGCAGAGCGAGCTGCAGCTAACCCACTTTGACATTGACATTCGATATTATCGCGCGCGAACGATCAGAAATTGAAAAGGAGTTTTCATTTTTATTTTTTAAAGGACTTACAAATCGAGCGCAGTCTGGGTTGGAATTCATAAGCGTGCACGAGCTTATCTAAACGCACTTTGTCACAGCTTATCAACATCTCTCGACAGTCTGCGAGGGTGGCTGTGCTCCGTGAGGTGCGACGGGGGATGCTCTGCAGAGATAAAAAAAAATAAAATAAAATAAAATACGAAACAGCGCAGTGATTAAAGCAATTTACAGATTGAATGCGAACTCTCAGCTACGCCTCAGCGGACATTGCACAAAACTTCAATAACTTTAAACTGCTGAGCTGCACTGCAATTGTTGGATAAAGAAATAACTAAGTGGGCAACAGTCGGGAGTGAACGGCGCGCATATACCCTCACCTAGCTTATTTGGGCATATGTAAGTAGATATATTGAATACTTATAAGCAAATTTATATTTTACAAAATTTATTTTTTATAAAATTTATTTATTATTTATTGCATGAAAATTAATACTAATTTTCAAATTTAATATAATAGAAACTTACTTTTTAGTTTATATTAAAATAAGTAAAGAAAATTCTGTTGCCCGACTGCTAAAGCCTTTAGCTTCTTACTGGCAAAGATGAATAGATGTTGAGGGACTCAAATTTTTGTTCATAGTGTAATCTGAAGACTGAATAAGCGAAAATTAAATAAGAATTATATATAAAACTAAGTTTATAAATTTTAAAGAGTAATACTAGATTTATGAGGAACAACAAACAACTTCGAGAATGCAGAGAAAAATTTAAATACTCATATATGTATATCTGATTAGTATTATCTATATGCAAAATTTGGTAAATTTAGCTATTAAAAAATGCATATGCGCAACTAACACAGGTTATCGATATCAATATTTATCGATTTCAAGAATTAACTGCCTATGATTCAAAATACTGTATCAGTAAACACATTTTCGTCTTCAGTTCTTGAATATAGATTGAAAGAGACAGAGCTAGCTCAGAAAATATATATTTCCTTTAAGGGATACGCCTACTTTCATATGTACACCAGATCCTGCTTGCAGCATACTAGTTCACAAAATGGATATGCCCATCTTAACTCATTTCGACTGGGTAACAACAACAGTAACAGCCACGCCAACATTATCATCTACGCTGGCAGCCCTTCGTCGGTTTGTGGGGGTTGGGGATGGTGGTGGTGCTGTGTGAGACAACAGACAACGGAGCGAGCGTCAGGGCTGTACGATATAGTGAAAGTCTTATGAAATGCAACCATTTGGAAAATCCAGCCAATACTTTTATTGTTATTGCTTCATGTAACGGGACAGCATAGCTGTGAGCAGGGGCGGAGTGCGAGCTCTTGTCGGGGTCTTAACTGGCATATGGAGTACATATGCTGCCACTTTGAAGGCACTTTTGTCAGCCTTTTTAACAATTTGCAGTTTCGATTTTGCACGCTCTTCAAAATTTATATCGCCGCTTCGCTGGCCACACACAACATATTTCATATTCGTTTGTGACGAGTGCAGCAAATCGCTGCACTCGCAGCAATATTTTTTTTATTTAGGGGTAAACACAATAATAATAGCGCAATAAAAGTCAATCAACATCAATTTCAATTAGCAGCGAGCAGCAGCAGCAGGAGAAGAAATCAGTTACAAACTGTGAGCGCATCAGACAGAGAAATGAGCTCAGTGGCTCCAGCCAAAGTCTTTGCAAATGCTGCCATCAAATGTGCTAGATAAATAATATATATATATATATATATATATATATATATATATATATATATATATATATATATATTGTATATATATCTGTATGTACAGGGCTCTTTAGCAAACATCAAGCTGCTGGTGCAGTCAGTCAACGCTGGAGTTCCAACAGCGCCTGCAAATTCATCCGAATCAACATTCACTTGAAATTGTTCTTTCAACCTGTGCCAAAAAAAAACAAAATAGAAGGAAGCGAAAACGAACTGATATTGATTTAAGTTCCAGCAAATGTCAACAAATACAGCTCGATAACAGCAGCAAGTGAGTTTCTATGTAATTTATTAAAGTTCAATACGTTTAAGCGCATTTTCGTATTTTCAAATTGAAAATTCTTGCACAAAGAATTTGGTGAAACAAGTTGAAATTGTAGCCAAAGGGGCATAAGTAACTACACAATACTCGTTCATGGCTGCAAAATTTAGTCTAGGTCCATGTGTGGCGTAGATCAGCAGTGAAAATGTGGAAGGCACAGGAAAGCTCGAGTTGTTTCATTGTGCCATAATTATTAGAAATATATATATATATTTATATATATATATATATATATATTTTTTTTTTTTTTTGGTATCAGCTTTTGCAATATTTGTACATATAACTTACTTGCCAAGCTTAAGCTTAAACAGCTTAAGTTACACAAGCGCTGCAAGGGCCTTCGCCTTTATAGGCGCATCAGGCGTGTAGCGAGGCTGACCATAGAAGAGTGATATGATTTTTGAGAGGCATATTTCAGCAATTACTTCAGTTAACAATAAAACTTAAATACCATAATATTTAATAGGATTTGCCATTTATTTAAATATATTAATATCTCTAAAATTTCACTTAAGTTGTGCATAGATAACGAAAATTTTTGCTGTCAAGTCTACAGCCACTGAGGCAATTGTACAATTGAAACAAATATATTTTTGTATCTTCCGTTCATATTCAGACGGAGCTTGGAATGAGTTGAAGAAAATTTGCTTGCTTTAGCAATCTCTACTGAAGCAGACAGAGTAAAGTCCAGGTAACAGCTGAATTGGCAACGACAGAGAGTCAATATAGTGTACCAAATCAACAAAAATATGTTGACTATTTGAATATTATTTAGTTTTTTTTTAGATGGCATAAATGTAACTTTTATGGGGTACTAAAAAACAATTTGTATATTTAAGATATTTTTGTATATAATAATTTCCTTTGCTACTGCTCTTAGCTGGTCACCCTGTATTTTAGATACCACTTCTCTACATTCAATAGAAGTATGCATAATGTTATTTATTTTGTAAAAGATATTGATTTACCACTTCCCCATATAGTTCTATATATACTCCTCAATATACTCTCTTCACTTGCTGAGCATGCATAGCGACAACACTCAGATTGAGCCAACAGGCTGTGAGGCTCGTCAACACACAATCAGGAGTTTTGCTGATTGTTTATTTTGTGACATATGCGAGCGTTGAGATGCAAATTATATGCAAATACAAATTTAAAATTTCAAACTGCGTATTTTTGATTGAGCAACAGAGCGAGAGAGAGAACGAGGGAGAGAGAGAGATAGAGAGAGGGGGAAGGGAGAGAGACTGCATGCGTGGGTGTTGGCTAATCAAGCAGCAGTGCCACAGCAAAATACCCCACTTAAAAATGAGTATTCAATAGAGCAGGTCGAGGTCGACGGCGGGGGAGGAGACACAGCTTGAAACATGCCTGCGAGCCAATTGGCAGCAGAGCAGCAAGCAAACAGACTCATTTAAATTTAAGCGAAATGAATTGAAACGATTTCACAACGAATGAGCACACCAAAACAACGCCACATCAATGAAAATCTCTTTAAACCCCCCTTTTTCACGGGCTGTTTATTACGCCCAGAGCGAACTTCAGCTAATAGCAATTTGTGTAAAAATCTACGGAAATGAAGGAATCATACAACAAATTGTATATGCAGCTAATCAAAAAGTTATTGGATTATAAAAAAAAATAGATGCTACAGATTATGTAAATAGAAATAATAAGTGTATACAATTTTCAAAACTAAAAATTTTAATTTAGTCATATATAAATATAGAAAAATATAAAAAATCACAATTTTTGTTATACATTATTATTATATATATATATATATATATATATATATATATATATATATATATATATATATATATATATATATATATATATATATATATTATATTATACATATATAAAAATTCAAAAA
This sequence comes from Drosophila fulvimacula, assembly GCA_035045555.1. Lineage (NCBI taxonomy): Eukaryota > Metazoa > Arthropoda > Insecta > Diptera > Drosophilidae > Drosophila > Drosophila fulvimacula. Next base: position 22,085,473 of record JAWNOX010000137.1, read on the forward strand.
AATTTTATATATATATATATTTAAGTAAGAATTTTTTTGGTAATAAAAAATAAATAAAAACAATTGCATAATAGAAATACATTTTTTAACAATCATTTAAATTTTTGTTAATTTTTTAAATTTTCATTTATTAAAAAAAAACGTATATCAAATATGTATCATAATATATCATATCTTTTTATAATATATCTAACATCATCTATCAGAGAACAATTTACCTCACTTCTCTGCTAACCACCAGCACGGCACTTAATTTTTATAGAGATTATAAAAAAACATTTCGTTCTATCATTTGCTGCACCCCATCGATTTACGCATTTAGGTAAACCGCAACAGAAAAACTCACCACTTTGCAGTTATCAATGCCTCTCGCCGGGCTCTCATTATGATGTAAAAAGCAATTTGCCAACAGCGCCACAGATGGCAGCAAATGCTGAAGCGAGTTCTGTGCTGTTTAAAGCCGAGTGAATATTTCTCATTAGCATTGCAAGTGTTTTGGGCTCTGGGGAATCTAGCAATTTCTAGATACCGAAAATGACAATAAAATAAAGTGCGATGAGATTTGTTGATATGACTAATCTAGTTGGAACTAGGAGATGGGTTATCTGACCGCCAGATGAATGGCTGAATTGAAGATGTTGCTGGACGAGAAAGGGAGTCAAATCTGTGTTAGTAGAGAGAAACTCTGCATTAACTAGCACATGAGAGCAGACTCGAGTTGATGGAGAGATGCCAGACGAAAGGCAAAGTGTAAAGTCTGTCTTGAGGGCTGCAAACTTGAGCAAATATCATTGAAGAAATTGCTGAAAAATAAATTTAGATATAATGATAGAAATCTTTGTTAAACTAGCAAATTCCATTGAAGAAGTGTCGTGAAAATAAACATAGATAGAATATATATAATATATAAAAATCTTTGTTAAAGTAGAAGTAGGAGTAGTAAGTAGGAGCTTTTGTGGAGAGATAACTCAAAAAGTTGATAATGGAGCACAATGAAAAAATGTTTAAAAAGATATGAGCATATATATATAGCAGATATCAGACATCTATATCTATAGCTGCAGGCAATGTGGGAAGTCTTCCTATGCAGCGATCTAGACAGAGGCTAATAGATGCTAATAATAATAATACTTTAAAAATATTATACTATGCCTTTACTATATAGTAAATTCCATACTGAACTACTGAGGCTTCCCATCAGTAGATTCTCTGTTAATTTCGTAATTATTGATTGGGTTGATGCGAATTCCGTGTTAGACCCAAATTACTTCAATGAATCACATATTCATAAAAAATCAGAAATCATTGCTGAAGATGCATACATAAATCCATACAGACACACAAAGCCGTGCCTTTGCTGGCATAATTGAAGCGAGCTCATTAGACCGTAATCTCTATGTAACACGGCTCGGCAGCATTTATAGCCAAGTTCGAGCTGAGCCAACTGATTATAGACAACAAACATGGAAATGCAATTAACGGGTTAATGTCAACACGAAATGACCGTCGATTGCTGCCGTTGCTGCTGCTGTTGTCGTTGCTGTTCGACGGCCAGCGGAATTTGATGGCACCGAAAAAGCACCTGACCAGCTGAACATCTGACCATCTGACCACCTGACCTTTTGCCGTTGCCCAGCGTAATGCCCATCCAAATGCAAATATATGTTTACGGAGTTATTTAATTAACAAGTCGTTAGATGAGAACAATGCGTTGACGGCGGCTTTTTGGTCATTTCGTTTGCTAATTGCATTGCAACCTGTGGCGCACAGCAACAAAAAAGAAGAGAAAATATCTGAAACAACAACGACAACTAACAACAATAACAAACTATGGCAAACGATCTGGCACAAACGCAATCACTAATTATAAACACTTTTCTACCACCCAGACGGCGCGCTGCGGCAGCGTGTTGCATAGTAAATTGGTTTGCCTTTGTTTTTCCAACTGCCACAGACTCCCTCTGTGTGTGTGTGTGTGTGTAGGTGGGTGGGTGGCTCGGCTGCTGCATAACGGAATTATGTTGCAACAGCATAGATGCGGTTTTGCTGCATAACTACCATTGCCACTACTACTGCTGCCTCTCTGTCTCCTCTGCCTCCGTCTCCTCCTACCTCCTCTCATCTTCGCTCTGCGGCTATTGCCACAGCCAACCAGTGTTGGCAGCTCTGATTTTCTAATTAGACAAAGTTCGCAGACCATTTTCGGTGGCCACCGACGCGCGTTGAGGCAATTTACGCATTTCAGCTGAGAGTTGCCCAAAAGCGCTCACCTGCATCTGAATAACTTACAAAAAAACACAGATTTATATAAAATATGTAAAGAGTGCCGTAGAGGAGACTTGATAGACTAGCAGTTACCCTAGGATAGGGTGCTTCGCATATACAAATATTCTACAGTTGCCTGACTAACTCTGAGCATTGGCTAAAGTATTGACCAGAGAAGCGTTTAGTAGAAGTTTATTTCTATTCATATCTAAATTATTTGAATTTGAAGAATTTTTTTTAGGAATTTTTTGAAAATTGTATTATATAGACCTAACTTATATTCTGTGGAGCGCAAATCACCCGGTAAACTATTTGGATTATTTTTAGACAAATAACTTACGGAAAAAAATATGTATATTAAATTTTTTTTTTTTTTTACATATCGGATACAATTTCAAACCAAATTTTAGTTTTTTAAATGAAGCAGATATTCAAAAAGTTTGAAGCACAAGCGCTGCACCTTTTATTTTGATTGGCCTACTATACCTAATACCTATCAAAATAAAAGGTGCAGCGATAGGAACACTGTTATCGATTAACGATTGTAATCGGAAAAAATGATAGGGAAAAGATGTAGATTCTAGCGAGGAACCAAGGCAGACTTGTTACAGTGATTATTGAAAATGAAGATTATACTAAGAACCTTTCACAATATTATAGTTGTAGTATAATTTATAAAAAAGCTTTAAAAATTAAAAATTTAATTAAAAAATTAATCTACTGTAGATGAACATGCAGAGGGACGAACGACCGGACGGATAGCTAAACGGGCAAACTGTCGGTTGAAACGACAGCCAGGTGGACAGTCCGATGCCTAGGACAGACTTTTGAAGAACGACTGATTCCCACGACAAAATTGACTCAAGAGCACAAAGACAAACACATTTAAGGCTTCAGCCATATTCAGCCCGTTACGTACAAGCCACGGAACACAATATACCCCGCCTAGCTCGTTCCCAGTGGATTATGGGATATAACAAAATTGTTATATTCGTTATGACGAATGCTGACGACAAGTATCTTTATGGCTCGGGCTATACTTTGCAGAATATTTGGATAAAATTGCGTTCCCCCACTTTGACTACACATACCGACATATACACGCATAGGCAACGCCTTCAAGCCACAAACTACGCATAATAAATTCAGGCAGCTCAGTGAGCTATATCCCCACAGATCTTGGCGAAAATTGCGATGCGCACGGCAAAAGGTGCGAAGAACAGGCCGCAAATGCAGATACGTTTACGTTGTGTGTGTGAGAGTGTGAGCGAGTCTATATACCTGTATTTTACATACACACAGGTGTGTGGGTACAAGCCACAGGATAAGTGAAGGTGCACAAAGACGGAGCGTGAGTCGAGGGTAATCTCAGGCGATTGGTGGGCGAGTGGGCGAGTGGGCGAGGCTGGGAAAAAATTGCGTTGAGTTGTAAATGCCACGCAGGGATTTACGTTTTCATTACGTTTGTTAAAAAGAAGGCCGACCCAGGACTGCCTGCCCGCCTGCCCGCCTGCCCACCTGCCCATCTGTGTGTGTCTGTTCGTTTGTATAGGTAAATTGCTGTCTGTTGTGTTTCGTGTGTAATTTATGTTGCTTATTGTGTGCTGGCCAAAGAGTAGGTGGACTGCTTAACGGGACTGCCGCCATGCGCTGTAATGTTTCATAAACGCTGTGATCCTTTGTGACAGCCTTTGGGCACAGCTGCAGCAGCCCAGGACATTGGCTACCCGTTCAAAGATTCAGCGCCCACGCAGAAATTAAATTTAATCGTTCTTTGGCTACAGAGTGGGTGAGAGAGAGAGAGAGAGAGAGAGACAGAGGTAGGGAAGAGTGCCTACTCACCTCTCATAAGCACGTGGCGTCCTTCTCTCGAGTGGGTAATAAAAAGTCCCAAGTTTTTCGCTGTTGCTGCTTGTTAATGTGGCACTTGTGCTGCGCGGTAGCTGTTAGCTACTGGCTGCTGGCTGTTAGCTGTTAGCTGTTAGCTGTTGCCCTTGCTGGCTCTAAGTGGGAACTTCATCATCGCGGACACCGCGCTTCAAGTTGCAATCTCGAGCTACCATAATTGTATTCAACAAGCTGTCGTCGCTTCAGATTCTTTTCCCTCCCTTTGCCTGCATAGCGCGCATTTTTTTCATAAACATAAGCCAGCTCCGCCCACCCCCGCGCTGATGCCTTATGAAAATTACAAAATTTATTAGCCGACTTTCTTCATTTTCGGCCCTGCTTAAGATATTTATTTAATGTACTTGAGTTTTAATTTGCTTTCCAGTGATTTACAGCTCGCCCCAAGCCAAGTGACATTATAATTTCCCCCATAGATCAGAGGCGGGATGAGAGGGAGTGCCAGGGCGTGGCAGAGCAATCAAATTAAATTTCCTCACCTGTACGACTCGGCGGAGCCACATCGCCAGCCACAGCCAAGCTCAACTCTTTGTCTCGTCATGCCCAATCACGCTGCTCATTGACTAGCAGATACCGAATCAATTTATTAATTTGCCTGGAAATGCAATAATTACATGATTACATAGGCGCCATTTCCGAGGCATTACTCACAGCGGCTTCCCTTAGCTTTGCATGCAACATGTTGGCATGTCATGTCTGCCTCTGCCCAGCAACAGCAACAACAAAGAGACGAAGACAACAAGGACGACGACGACGACGACGACGACGACATGTGAATGTTAACTATAACTGAGGCACATTCCTGCATGTACATGTGTCCTAAGGTTGGCTTGTTGAACACTTGATGAGATATTAAGATTATGTTAATGAGTTAATTAACTCACAGAAGCAAACAGCAGCCAACAGGCAGACATATAGGCATATAGAATGGAAGCCAATTCAAAATGTGGCTGGAGTGGGGGTCGAGGAGTAGGTACTGGATGTTATTTGACAATAATTAAAATTATTATTAATTTATGGTAATGAATAATGTATGATGAATGATGAATGATGAATGATGAAGAATGCATGATAAAAACTGAATAATGAATGATAAATAATGAATGATAAATTATAAATAATAAATAATGCATTATGAGTAATGAATAATGAGTAATGAATGATGAATAATGAATTATGAATTATGAATAGTTAATACTGAGTAATTTATAGTAAATAATGCATATATAATATTACTAATAATGAGCAGTAAAAAATCAGTAATGAATAATGAATAATGAATAATGCATGATGGCCAGTGAATAATGAATAATGCAAAATTCATGCAGAATCAGAATATATACCAAACAATGAGTAATGAGTAATAATTAATAATTAGTCCTTCATCTAATGAGTGCAGACTAATGAATAATAGTATTAAAGAGCTTCTCTAATATGATTGTGATTGAGTTGGCTGCAAATGATTTCAGCTTGATCGATTGTGTATTTGTCAAACTGATTTATAGAGTGTTTCGATTTGATGGCGCGGAAATCTGTGCACTCACACCTCACCCAGGCACACACACACACACACACCCACACACACATAGGTGCAGATAACCAAAAACACACACAAATGGACCCGCATCGAGTAATGATATGCAAATAGCATGCGCTTTTCAGTGGCAATCGCACATGCCCCTCTCTCTCTCTCTCTCTCTGCCTCTGTCTGTGGCGCTGTCCCTTTCTGTTTTTGCAGTCACCAAAATCCCCAGAAAACCTCATTTCAATCTCAGCTGAGCTTTCAGTGAGCTGTGCCGCAGTCAGGTCTGATGAAACCAGATGCCGACAATCAGACGAGCGTTCGTACAGTGTGCGACATAAGTATGTGCGCACTCGCACTGACTTCATGCCCCAGCAACGGCAGCGGCTGAGGTTCGATGTAACACTGCAGATAACCAAAGTCATTATTGTGTATGACTCCCTCCCCCTGCCCCACACACACCTCTTTTGGGCTCGCTCACCTGGTTGGAGATTGAATTTAAAGCTGTGCCAAATCAATGGAATTTGTTTTGGTTGGCAGCCAAGCGCAGTTGAGTCCTTAAATGAATGTTGCTATTTTTAATATCTTACACATTATTTTGAGCCAATTCGCTATATTTGCTGAGGTCAATTTTAAATTATACACTTCCGCTTCCTTGCGCCAAGTGTTCGCTCGATTGACGCCGTTGCCGGGGGAGCGACTTGGCAGCCAAGTTGTTTCTTTGCTTCCACTCCTGCCGACGCCCTGTGTAAATATTGAAATCGATTCAGTTCTCTTCGCTCAGCTCCAGGTGCAGCCCGTCTGCCGAGATGTTCTGGCCAAGACCAGGACAGGGACGGGGCAGCGCTGGGGCGGGGCTTAGTGGTTTCATCTCCTTGTTGTATGCTTCATGTTTGTGCCTAGTTGTTGTCGTCGCTGGCTCGGGCTGTGGCTACGACTCTGGCAACGGCTACGGCAACGGCTACGGCTACGGCTCCGTCTCCGGCTGTAGCTGTTTATGCAAGTGGATTACGGTGTTTGGGCTCTGATTATAAATCATCTTTATAATCCGTAAATCGTGTTTGGTTAACATAATGGAATAAATTTATTTTATTTATTACAGCTGTAAGTTTTAATAAGATTTCCAGCTCTGACTTTATGCTGCCAACTGCCAAGTGCCAGTCGAACTTTAAAGGCTCTCCCTGAATGCATTGCCCGTTGCCCACTGCCCGTTGCTAGTTGCTCTCTGACATCGCTCTGGCAATTATTGTAAATTGCTCAGTGTCATTTACACACTTTCCACGCATTTTCACGCTACACATTTTCGGTTGCTTCGTGGCCAATGGCTTGAGCTCTGCCTGCCTCGCCTGTTGTCTGCTGCATTGTTCTGCTTCCGCTTCTTTTGCTGGCCTCCTTCAAGTGTTGCTCCCTCCGGCCGTGGCGCTTACCAACCTGCCCGCAAAATGGCACTGCCACAGCCACATTGCCTCATTGCCTCACTGCCTCATTGCCTCATTGCCTCACTGCAGCTCATTAAACGCATGCACAGCAAATTGCAAATATATATAAAGTAAGCCAGAGCGAGAGAAAGGCACAGAGATAGTTGTGTAGGGGGCGTGGCCGACAAGGCCATAACTGCGGGCCAAAGTTGTTCACGCCACTTGCCATCGCCTCGGCTCTGCACAGTTTTCCTTTTCCTTCTTTTTTTTGTAATACTTTAAGAATAAGCTGCTGCTGCTGCTGCTGCAGTCAACTCTAAATTGTGTTAGCTCTGTGTTTGGCAATATATTAACACTTTAATGCCATATGCCTGCACTTTAAAGGTGATAATGTGACCGGGAATAGCTACTTCCAGGCAGCAGACAGCAGCCATTGCAGTTAAGCGGTGTTTGCTAAGCGCTTTTGGCTTCAAATGTGAGCTTAAAGTAAGCTGAGGACGACCTAGGAGCAAAATTTAGTTTACACTAGCTTTTAATACATGTTGCTCCGACTAATGATATCCTGTAGCAAGTAAAGCGGAGCATATAGGATATAGGATATGTAATACTAATGTTCACGAGTGACTTTAAATATATTACTGATCAGAATGCCCCAGAGAGCCTCATTGATCAAGTTTTATACTTCTATCCGTAGCTCCGTCCGGCTGTCCGCCCATCCTTCCGTCTGTCCGTCTATCCGTCCATGTGACTGCCCGCCCGTTCAACAGTCTGTCCGTCTGTCAGTCCGTCCGCCCGTCTGTTCGACTGTCGACCGTCCGTCGATAATCTGAACACATGACTGTCCGTCCGTGCATCTATCCTCCTGTCCGTCCGCCCGTTCACGCCTCCAACAGTCTGTAAGTTCCTATGTCTGGCTGTCCGTCCGGTTTTCATCCGTCTGTCCGTCCGTACATCCAGCTCTCCCTCGGTTCATCCGTTTGTCTCTAAGTTCATCCATCTTTTCACCCATCTATGTATCCGACTGTTCGTCCGTGTTTTCGTATTAATACAGAAATCTTGCAGGCTACAAAAGTAAAAGATTTTTAATATATAAATTTATGTAAGCCAGAGGCAGTCTAAGACGAAGCCTTACATATGTAATTCCGTGTTAACCAACAATCATTATTCTACGCCAACTGACCCATTTAAATTCTTGTGATAATAAACAGATTAACAATATTACAGATGTTGCACACCTACTCAAAGTTCTCACAAAGTAAGAAACAAAAATTCCCTTCAATAGCAGACTCTTCCTCTTTTCGATCGCTTATACCGAAACCAAGTCAATCTTTCTTGCATTGTGATGGGCTGTCGCAGGTCACTTAAATCAGCATGCCGACTATTTCCCACTCACTTACTGCCGATTAGTGCACTCTTAATTGCTCTCTGTATGTCCTTTTCCATATTTTAAGTCCGCAATGCAGTCGAGTCTCACTAATTTGCTAACGGACAATTAAGAATATGCACTCACATACGGTCTGTAAGCCAACAAGTTTCAAAAGAACTGCAGTTAGGCGAGCTGGAAAGTAGAAGACCACTTGCCACAAAATGCTGACGTTGATTATATCAAAAAGCCCCAAAAAAAAGAGTATGTAAAAAAAGTAAATATATATATTTTGAGCTAACTTTGGATGGTTTGCTCTGTGGGTGCGGCATACGCCCCGTTGGCTGGGCCAATTTATGGCTCTGTATTTGTCTGGATAGCATTTGGATTTTGAGCGCAATTTACCAGCAAATTAAAGCGCACTTTCACACACTGAAGCACACACATGTGTGGACCTAGTTGCTGTATGGTTAGCCTTTTCAAATACCCTGTTCAATTATGCGAAAGGGAGACTTGACTTTGTGGTTGTAAAATTATATAAAAGTCAAGTTAAATCAGTTTTCGGCTGTAGCCAAAATGTGTTCATGGAAAATATATTTGTAAAGCTCATTTTAGGACATTTTTATAGGGTATCTTCTGATCGATCATTGATCGCGCTGACTGCGCTGTTGCTTGCTTTCAAATTGAAAAAGTTTTTGGCTTTTCCCGCTAAAAGTTATGTTGTGTGTGTTTCTATGCAATTTATTGAGAGACTACGCTCGCATTGACGCATATTGAGGAGCGCCCGCCGCCGCTGCGGCACTGATTTATACGCTCCTTAGCTGCAGCGAGGCTCTCGAATAAATATGAACCGCCCACACACACACACACACATACAGGCCAAGGGGTGACTCGGGCCGCGGCAGTCTAATATCATATTTTCACTTTGTGTGTACGAAACTAATTAAAAAGTATTTAATATCCGTAAACATGGCCAAAATAAAGTCGACTATCGCGAGAGTGCCAAAAAAAGAACAGTTTGAAGTGCTCAAGTGTCGAGTGTGGTCGACTAGCAAATACCCTGAGCACTTCAGAGAGTTGGGTTAGCATTGCTGTTGCCAGTTGCTGGCATGTATGCATGAGCATATTTGAACTACTCTTGCTCTTACGGTAGAGCCTTACCATGAGAACTAGCTTGATGGAACTTGGGTTCTAGATGTACGATTTTACTGAAATTTTCAGGGAACGAATATATTATTTGAATATGTATATGTACAAAAGCTCAGCATTCTGTGACTTGACATTAACGTATGGCTTCCATTTTGGTTTAATTTGAAGGAGATATTTGAAATAAAAAATATGTTTCATTAAAATTTATATCTTGATAAGCTACATATCAAATTTAGTAACACTAACTCTAATTTTCGTCAAGTTATGCCTAAGAAAACAACTGCACATATCGATATTTATCGATAATCACTTGAGATGAAATGAAATATCCAAAACAAAATTGAGTGTAAAGGCTGTAGACGTTCAATATAGAGGAGTATTTATTTCGAGTCTATAGTCTCTCCTTCTAAATCTAAACTATACCAATCAATCAATCTTCATTTACCTATAATCTACATACTCTCATAGTCAAATTTTTAATAAGCTTAGCTTATGAAACCTTTCCCAACTCTGTCATCAAAATGCCGCTTTTGCTATGTGCTGCCCACTCTCTCGCCCACTCTCTCCCACTCTCGCTATCTCTCGCCCTCTCTATGTAACACTAGCGGGCACATCATCAGCATGAGCAATATGAAACCACTCAGTGATTGTCGTCTCATTGTTGCCCGACTGTCGCTCATGTTGCCAAAAAAGAAAACCAAAAAAAAAAAAAACTCTTGTTGTCCAGTGGACGCTTTTGCTTGCTCATTAGAAACATTGAAGTTGGCTGCCAAACAGCAGAAGCCATTTGTTTGTTCCACTTTTGGCTCATTTTTCAGCGGAAATGCTTTGTTTTCGCAAAAGTTGAACTTTGTATTCTGTTCTGTTCTGTTCTGTTCACTCTTCTGGCAGTTAAAGGCTTTTCGCACCCGCAACAGACACTTTTTGGAATACTTTTACTATGCATAAGCCACAACAATTTTAATATGAAATGCAGTTTGCATTCAGTTCTGTGAGTTCTCTATTCGAATTGGGCGTGGCCGAAGTTAGTTGCCAAGTTTGCCAAGCAACAACCCAAAGACATTTCCAATGTGTAATTGTAAAATGTTTTTCTTCAACTAGCTGCAAGTTTATTATGGCAGAGACTCGGACTCTCTCCAGAATCACAGAACATATCAGAGTTTATTTTACAATCTAAATTGAATTGAGCTAAGCTTATTATTGTTAGTTAATATGTGGAATACTATGTGATATTTGCTGACCTAGCTCTAGGGTTGTTCAAAGGTAGAAGAAGTCTATGGTTTGAACTTGGCTGACCAAATAAGCGCAGTAGCAAAAGAAATTACAATAGACTAAAAACAATTTCACATATTCAATTTCTAATAATGAAAGACTACAGCTATAAGCATGCCATTATGGCTAGAGGCAGTCCTCAAAAATACTTTGACTTGATTCAGCATATACTCACTTTAAAATGAGTTGAAATTTTCAGGCAAAATTAGCAGGTTCCTGTTGAGTGCTTGTTTAATTACTACATACTCTTATCGACAAATCGGCAAATCGGCAAAAGCTGTGCAATTAAATGGAAATGCAAGCGAGTGAAATTGATATATGCAAATTTGAATAAAATAACTGGAATATAACAGGCGAGCGCCGTAAATCTGCGACCAAAAGCAAGTATCTCATTAATCCAATTAAGCTAAATTAATTGAAATGCAAATCGACTAATGAGCCCCGATGCAACGAAGGTCGGCAAGGCGTGCTCCCTCTCTCCCCCTCTCTCTCTCTCTCTCTCTCTCTGGGGATGTGTGTGTGTGTGTGGGTGTAGTTTGAAGTGCATTAAAATATGTTTTAATGGCATGTCGGGGCAAATTAGATGACTGTGTAGCACGCATACGCCGTGTTGTACATTGATGAAGCACTCCGATAAGACATCACGGCGTGCCACACAAAAGCCTAGAGCACCCATTGAAAGTCAGTGAAGCTCGTGCATGGGCCAAGTGGAGCCCATTAATGCTCATGTGGAAATGACCGCCGCGAGTTGTTAACAAGCTTATGTCCCATGATTTATATATAGCATATATATATATATTTATATATATAGCGACAGCTGAGGCCACAGCCACAGCCACAGCGCGCTAAGCGTATTAAAATTCCAATCAATTTGTAGACACAGCTCACAGCTCACAGCTCACAGCTCAGCTAGGCATGCATGCAATCAAGCCCCCATTAGCTGTAGATGTGCCTTCCTTGATTTCTATTATTATTATTAAGTGACTGTAGTCAAATGGAAGTTTTTAATTCAGAATATCCACATGGGAAAAAATAACCAAACGGGGTGTTTGGTTGTCCTGGAGAGGTAAGAGGCGAAAGAAATATTCGGAATATATATATTATATAATATATCAGGATCAGCACAGGCAGCATACATGTCTTCCTTTCTTCACAGATCTGGAGAAATACAAAAGCTAGATACTTGATAATTGGTATATATATTCCTGTATACTCTACGCGGCAAAAGCTCATCACTTTTATGGCAAATCGAAACTTATTTATTTATAATCGATAAATATCGATATCTCTACTTGGTTTTTTAGGCATAACTTCATGATCATAAGAGCTATAGATACCGAATTCGGTATGACGTTCAGCATAATGAATACTCAGATTACGAATACATATATCTTCACAGATAACCCTAGCAATTACCTATACTATGAATATATTATGGCAAATCAACGAATAGAGTCTTGATACTTGGTATACACACAGATGGAGCTGCTACATGTATTCACTGAAGAATGAATCAAGATCGTACTGTTACAACCCAAGTTCAATCGAGCTATTACCCATTGTAAGGATCTGCCAGCACAACACACTTAGTCACCTCACCTTGCATGTGTAGCTGCACACATTTTCACATATTCTGGCATAATTTCTCTTAAGTTCACGGTATCTCCTAGTCAAGCACGCCCTGCACAAACTAAATTTGAAAATTGTGTGTTAATGGCAAGTGCGACATGCGGCAGGCTTGAGGTTATCAATTTTAAATCAACTTCAACTCCGTTAAATATTAACATGTTCCAGTTGATTATTTTAGGCTGTTTTATTTGGCTCACGCGTAGACGCCACAACAACAGACGCCACGTCGCTGTGACCGGCTTGACCTACTGACTCACTGCCTGCCTGTCCGACCGTTTGTTCGTTCGTCGCCCAACTGGGTGAGCTCGGGCTCAACCACAGTTGCTCTGAACAACACTTTGACCTGAACAATTTTCGAGCTAATAGTCGGATGCGAATCGAAATGCGTGAGAGGCGTATTTACACATCTGCAACTAGTCGAAAACAAGCTGTGGGTCAAAAGGGTCTCCTATGATTATTAAATGCGTGTAGCGACCGCCCGCCGCCCACCTCTTCTGCCCAAGCATTTCACAAATGTCAAATGTTTAAATTCCTATTGAGTTATGGAAAATTGAATTGCTTTGAAATTGGCATGAGGCAAAAATTGGAAATTGGCTTCTGCTTTAACTACATGTAACTGTTGTTGTGGCGGTCCTTTGATGTGGTTTATGAAATAAATTAATTAGTTTTCAGTTATAGTGAAAGCGCATCGAATTTGGGTGGATGGGTATATTGGCTTTGCTGAGATGTGTGTGGGAGAAGGTGGGAGCTCTGGAGGAAGAAGGAGGAAGATCGACTGGGGAATCGTTTTGTTGTGCGGGACTGGGAGTTCTTAACTATTGGATCGATATCCTAGAAATATCCTAGACACCCTGACCACACTTCTTGCTTCATTCTCGAAATCAAATGGAAGGCATATGTAGAGGGACATACAGGATATTTCCAAATCATGTCCATACAGGATACATCCTAGAAATATCCTAGTCTATCTCAGCGGCTGCTGCGTTCGATTGTTTGGCAATATTTAATTAGGTTAATAAACCGAGACCTGTTCCAGATCTAATGACGATTTTTTGCTTGGCTAAGTCCTAGCGGACGTAGACTCAACTTAGTCTCAGTCTGGCCAGACTACGCTTGGCTAGTAATCGGGCACAGCTCCAGTAGCAGCTGCTAAGATATGCATACAATTGCCTGTGGAGGCAGGCAGGTGAGCACAGGACTCTAAGTCTATAGCCACCATCACACACTGTCATTGTTTCCGCTAAATCCGGCAGGAGATTTATCAGCTGAGATGTCACAGCGAGTGGATATTTATATGCGCTTCGCATATTCCCGGCTGTTGCAATGAAATGCTGCGACAACTGATCGCTGGGCCCAGTGGCAGCTTCCTGTCAGCCACACATACCCATTTCCTCTCTGGCAGCATGCGCAGGGTCTTCAGCCCGTGATTGGGAGGGGGGGCTGAGAATTAGCAGAAATGTGCTTCACATTCCCATGACTGTCACTGAGCACTGAGCATTCCCCACCTTCTTAAGCTATCTCTGGAGTGTGTGTGTGTGTGTGTTTGTGCCTGCTGCTGTCGGCTTCCGGCTTAAGCAACGCTCTGTCGCTTCCATTTTCATACTCATTGCCTTGCCATGCGGGAGTGGGTGTGCGTGTGTGTGTGTGTGAGTATATAAATTAACATAATGTTTAAGTATGTGTGACAAGCGACTTCTGCGATTCAGTTTACGTGAATTTATGTTCATTTTAAATTTATTTGTGTGTGTGTGTGTGTGTGTGTGTGTGTGTGCGTGTTCTTGTCTATGCGAATATCTTGCAATTAAAATCCTTTAGCTATAAAATGAAGCATTACACTTTCTTCTGTAAGCGTACTCGAGGTGAAAGTACTTGACTAGCAGATACCGTGACCTGATACAAGCTATACATTGGCATTTTTTCTCATATTCTTCTTTATATTCTCCCAAAACTTGGCTTAGGTTTATAGTCCCAATATATGAATAAGTCCTATAGTAATAGAAATGCCTTGTTGCATTTCAAATTCTCATAGAAACTGGTAGGAGTATAGCAAGTCGAAGACTCCGTATTCCATCAAATAGTAAATTTGGTAAGTGATATAACACTGAAGTTGGGCAATATTGAAAAGGGAGGCTTTCTATATATATGAGATATGAAAAGAATATATATCTCAAATTGCAAGTCTCTAGTTTTTGTAGTTTTGGAGACATCCACTCCGAATGCAGTCGAAAGGAGGTACATAAAGCAAATGAACGGAAACTTGGCTATAACTGTATTGTAATGAACTTTACTGTAAACGAAATGAGTTAACCAAAACAAAAGATCAGCTAATACTAAGTCTCAAGTATCTAGCTCGAGTTCAGTCGACAGAGCAGGCATAAGGAGTTTCCTAAGTCGGAGGAACATGAATCTATTAGCTTCAGCTCTTCATAGCAATAAGGAATACATATATGTATATTATATCCAGTATACCCCTTTCATATGAGAAGAACAATAATTAAAAAACAGAATTTGATGTGACAACTAGTCGATAAGAAACCCCTTGAAGCCGTGTTGTATAGACACAATCAAACTGGCAATTTAAGCAGAAAGTCAATGGGCAAAGTATCATTCTTCAAAGTGGTTTTTTTTTACTAATTGAAGGGTTGCCACCTTTTGCAATTGTGCAGTGGCAAACTGCAGTGCCTAATGCAGATAAACTGAGCATAGCTGCAGCGCACAGAGCTGTCCATGGCAGCTGCCAATTGCAACTGGAAAGCCAATTCAAATGCTAAACAGGAGGCAGCTCCATGTCAGTGGCGCTGGCGCTGGCGCTGCCGCTGAAGCTGGCTCTGGTTTCATATCTATGCCAGCAGCGGGACTTAGCGGAGCTGATAAAATTTATTAGGCATGCGACACGCGTATTTCATTTTGTTTACTTGTTTGGCGCGTTATTATCGCCCAACGTGGCGTATGATTAACATAAAATGACAGCGGCAATGCACGTTACCTGCGATACATAAAGCGTCGCTATATCGGAATTTAGATTTTCGGCTGATTAACATAATTTGGTGGCATATTACCAGAAAGCCAGATCGACAGCCAAACAGGCAGAAAAGCGCTAATGGCGTGGGCTTCGCCTAACCGCACGGACTTCCGTCACAAACATTTCACGTTTTATCTGCATAGGTATCTATATATAAATATATATATATATATGTATATGTATTTTATGATACGTGAACGGAATACTATCAATGCCTTCGATCATCGTCGCTCACGCTCGTTCCCCATGCAAATGATGGAATATTCTTTCGCATCGCGTTTTTTTTCTTTCTTTTTTTTCTTTTTGCCAAATCACCTCAGCTCCCAGGTTGGGCATTTAACTTTTAAAGACCTGCGGCACTGGCGGTAGCAGGACGGCGCAAAAGGTGAGGCCACGCATTGTTTTGCCACCGTCCGTGGCGCGGAGGACAAAGCAATGACAAAATGAATGGCCGCTGATGGGCAGCCAGATGAAGCCGCTGCAGCTGCTGTCTGCCAAGACACAAAGGCGACCGTGGCCAGACAATCAATGAGATATTGTGTGCGTATAACGGCGATATATGCGTGTAAGTGGCGTGTGTGATATCAAAGGGAAGCCAGGTACAAAGTACTTTGGTGGGGAGTGCTCGACTACCAGATGCCCAGCATATGGCATATAGCTGAGCTGAGGCGAGATAATAATCGAGATAATAAATCGAATTACAAGCATCTTTATGCACATAACAGATCGCTACTATGAGCAATAGCTCGATGGAACTTGGGTTCCCCAGGTACGATTTTGATGAAATTTTCAGATTATAAATTTGGCAGTCAAATTTATGTAAGAACCAAAGCACGAGGATCTTATTCCAAAAATTGGGCTATAATTAAAATGTTTCTTATTAAATTTTCGAGCTTTAAGAAAAAAAAAATAATTCGTATACAGTATATTCATTACAAGAATACGTATACTAAATTCGGTATATTTATCTTAAATAACCTTCGAAATATGTTTAAAAAATCAAGCAGAAATATCGATATTTGTCAATGTGATAAGTTATTGGCAAAAAATTGTATATTTCGACTCTATTAGATACACAAGAATATACATACTAAATTTCAATCATGTTGGGTATATAGTTTTCGAGTTATATCGAATCCAGCTACTTCCACTCAGCTCATCTATTACAAAAAAAAAAAACCTTCACTGCCATGCCTACTGTGTATTCATTAACTAACCCATCACCTTTCCACAAGAATACAGGGTATACCTAAAACGGAAACTCAAACAAATTGCAACAAAAAGAGAAATGAAGTCAATAGCTCGAGAGACAAAGTGCAGGCAGGCAGGCAGCGCAGCTCAGCTCAGCTCAGCTCAGCTCAGCGCAGCAGCAGCAGGATTTAAACATTGAAAAGCAATAAATTCCTAATTGAAGTCACTTGCGAGGCATTTGCTGAAACTGAGCAGAGAGCACATAAATGTGCTCACACAATGCTAGATACTCACGTATATCAAAGAACATTTGCTGATTTATTTATGGAAGCAATTTCAATTGAACCAGCCAGAGGCAATTTCAGTTGAATTGAATTTCTGAATTTGCCGCTGCTTCAAGCAGTTGCGGCAAAATGCAACTGCTTGAAGCAGCGGCAATTAAAAGCTCTCGAAACATAATCCCTGTAAAAAGCCAATAGCCGACTTGCAAGACATTTGAATTATGACATGATGGCTGGGCTGATGGCCTAAAAACTGAAATTTAAGCCTTTTACTGCACTAATTAGCAAATGAGCTGCTCAGAGCCGAGCCCGAGCTGACTTTGCCTGCATTGTATTGCGTCGTGAGCGATGCATCTGACAGGGATATGCCTTGGCCCAGAGCTCAAATTATGAAGCCAGCTAACGACAGTGACAGAGAGACAGAGAGAGAGAGAGAGAGAGAGATGGAGAGAGGGAGAGAGAGAGATGGAGAGAGGGAGAGAGGGAGAGAGAGTCGTACATTAATGCTGAAAGCTGGTGACATAGACAGCTCTCTGCCTTGGAGGTATTATTACGCCATTACGCATGCACTTAAGGCTTTCATTAGCTAGCAGATTGACGCTATTTGGTAGGTAATTACGAGAATGAGGCATAGTCTGGAGTCCAGGCCGGAAGAGGCAGCAGGCAGTGCACAAATCCAAATGCAATGAGCTCAGAGCGAGCCCTGCCACTCCATGGCAATCAGAGACAGCCGAAAACCCGAAAAGCCTCTCGACGTACAGAGTTCCTGGTACTGAAGTGACTTCCGTTTTGCTAGCTGCGCTCTCCCTCTCTCTCTCTCTGTCTCTCTCCACCGCTCTCTGTCAATTGCCTTTTACTATGTTGTTTGGCAGTTGACCCCTCGCATGGCCAAAAAGAAAAACAAAAACCAAGTCTCTCCTGGCAGCAGCGTCTGCAACACGCAAATGCAATTAACACGCCAGCAGACAGAGCGGAAATGGAGCTCGGCTGCTGGCCAATGACCAATGGCCAATGGCCAATGGCCAATATGCCTCATATGGCCATTTCAAATTGGCCTTACTGCATTTTGCGTAGGCTTTTGACTTTCGTTTTCTGTTTTCTGTTTGCTGTTTTCTGTTTTCAAATTATCTGTCTGACAACCCCCAAAAAGTCAATTAGTTTGAAATTAACTTTTTATGAGTGTTTGGCCACCCAGCAGCAGCAGAGACTCAATTTGGCCAAATTGCAGTTTTATAACCAACTTCTATTACTTAATCGCCGCAAGTGCCTCTCCAGCTTAAAGAGAGGCCGTGTGTGAACTTGAATTCAATTCAAATTGCAGACGGCAGCCGCTTGACTCTACGCCAGGAAGTGGCCCCAACCACGAGAGTTCCTTGCGGGAATCTGCGTGAGGCCAATTGGCCAATCGAGTGCTGGCCATGTTCTCTGCTCTGACTGCTTTTCGAATTCCTTTTTCACGTTTTCCTGCCTCGACTTATTCTTCTCCTGCCACTGTCATGCCCAACTCACTGGCCACTTAAAACGAATAAGCCGGGCGGAGGATGAGTGCTTCGGTCGGAACTGCCCGACTGGGAATTACCCTGAAAGCCACACTATTTTCTGTTAACATTTTATATGTAGCTCATCTGTCCCTATTCATACACATTCACACATTTATTTATTCAGACATTCGTATCTAGACTAAGGCTAATTCGATTCAAGGTGACACAGCAAGAATGATACAATTTTCTATATTGATATTTCAGCCGGTGTTTAAGATATCGATATAATTTAACTACTTAAATACTAAGTAGGATTTGCCATTTTAATCCATTATATATATTTTGTCGAATATATATGTTGACATATTTTTAAAAATTTATTCAAATTCCAGTTTACTGCATGCCATACAAGCGATGCATAGTTGGAAATTTTATTAAAGAAATTTGATGACTCAATCAGCTCGTGCCAAGCGCTCGCTTTATCTCTATTTCTTAGTCACCTGTCGTTAATTTTCTTTTGTGGCTTAAGCCAGCTAGCTGAGCTGCCTTCTGAATGATATTGATATTCCATGACTAAGGCTGCATAATAAAACCAGCAGCAAAGTAATTTATCAAATTGTTGTCCTCTTTCTTTTCACACTTCTCTTAGTATGCGCATTCCAGCTTACGGACCTGGCCTGGCACTTTCATAATTCGTTCAGCCCAATTCAAACATCATTCAGACATCATCCACTCATTAGATGTCGGCCCGAAGGCTGCAGTTTATTAATTTGGATGTCATATTAAAGCGGAATTACCAAAAGTCATGCTCTTATCGCCTGGTGCTTCCCTGGCTCCAATCCACAATAAACATAACCGCACACTCGCTCCCTCCCTTTCGGTCACCCACTATCTGCTCAACAGATAAACAGAAAGAACAGAACACATGCACACAACTGCGTTCCTCATTGAGTGCAAAAAGCATTGTCCAGCACATGAACTATGTTGCAAATGACCAGACGTGAGCCCTCCATTAGCCTGGCACAGCCTGGCTGGTTGCTTGTTGTCCTGCCACACCCCCACCGCCCTCCACCACCATCTGCCCGCCTGCCTGGCTGCGTGCCTGCTTCACTCCGACTCTAATAGAACTCTGTAAACGGCAACGGTGCGGGCCAACGAGCCTTGTTTGTTGCCTCATTTTTGATGCCTGTGCAAGCCCAATTGTTATACCCTGTAATGCTTTGGCACGATGGACGTAATTGTTGCGTGAAATCTCAGCTGAATTACTTTTTGAATGAAATTTTATATGAAGTGTTCGCATATCTAATTTAACAGATTTTTTAAATTTAAAAAATAATATCAATAAAGAAAAAAAAAAAAATAAAAATAATAAAAATAAAAATAAAAAATAAAAAATATAAATAAAAAAAATCTATCCACACTCAACTCACATTCCTATTATTTCTATTCTTCATTTATCACAGCCCCTTTTAACTAAGTAAGGGTTGAGGTAAGGGTATATTGAAGTCGTGTTCTTGCTTGTTTCATGACTCTCATTGCTGTCGGCATCTGTTGGCTATGTCGTTCTATTGCTTCTCATATTGTTTGTTCCACTTGACCACTAAAGCATAGTTTTAGGCGCTAAAAGCTAAACACCAAAATTCAAAAAGCAGCTGCTCCCTCCGCACGAACAGACAGAGAGAGAGAGAGGAAGACGGAGCGCACCCTAAGGCTAAGCACGTTGGTTCATAGCGCTGGCTGGATGAGCCGGACTTTCTCAGGTGCCCGAAGCGAACATTCTGTGGCTGAACAGCCTCAACTGCTTCAGTTAACTCGATATTAATTGAAAATTTCCATTCACACACCGTAACAGTTGCCATACATATAGCATGCGATTAGCTGGCCAAAAACTTCATTTTGGTTTTGGTTTTCAATTAAATTTTGAAATAAAAATTTGCTCTGCTCTGATTGATCGACCAAAAACCAAACAACCTCTTTTCTGCAATATGACATTGGGAATTGCGGTTGTGTCATAACGATTACACAGGCGAACAAATATTTGTAATCATACGAAGACGAATCTAATCAGCCTATCAAACATGAGCTAGCTGCAGAAGCATGCGTCTCACTCATTGAATCTGCACGGTTGAAAGAGGAAGAATGATCACTCCAAGTGAGAGTAAACTAAGTGCTAATTATATCAGCCAATCAAAGCGTAGCATAACTGGAGAGCAGAAAAGTAACGGAAGTTCATGTCGATGGTCAGTGAGCCGAATCGAAACGATTGTATGAAGAAGAGCTCAAATTTGAGTAGGAGCAGGAGCATGAGCCTGAGCCAATCACGATCGTTAACTAGTGCCGTATGGAGCATGCTAGCTGCGTGAGTAGAGCAGATAGAGCAGATAAAATGCACACTCATGATTGAAAGAAGAGGACAAATCCAGATCTGCAAAGGACTGAATATGAAAGCTGGGTTTCAGTTGAAGGAGTGAATCGGCGGCGTAAGGCTGCGGTTTATTTTTTGGTGAGAGTTTGTTTGTAAGTATGTTTGTATGTGTAAGAAGCCATAAATTCAGAATATACGGTTCAGCCAATTGAATTTCGTTATGAATTGAAGTTTCGGCCATATTTAACTTGCGTTTAATTGTCAAGCTTCCTGTAACAGGTAATATATAGCCGATAAATAAAGATATTCGAAATATTCATAAAGGGTTTAAAGGCGAAGAAAAGTACTTTAAGATATTCAAGTTTAAAGTTTAGAAATAAAAATATAATTATTGATATTATATTATTATTATATTATCTTATTTTGTGCAGTAAACTAGAAACTCTGATATGATAAAACTCCTCGGGCTTACACAACCCTACTCTCATTTCTGTTTCATCATAACTTTGTTGAGCTGTGTTATTATAGTTTCATATTGCTTTTCTGTTCCCATTGCTATAGCGCCTGCTGCTGCTGCTGCTGCTGCTGCTGCTGGCTTTTATACCAATTGCAATTGACCACAATGAAATAAGCCACTAAATAAATAATGCATAAACAATGAAATTGTGAATTCAATTCAATTGAGAATGCAATTGAATTGACGCGCAAAATGCCAAATGACGAACGAGCCACCTTCGACCACGAACCGTGAGCAAACAATTCTGATGCGAACATGTAAATAGAAAAAATGCAAAATTAATTAAAAATATATAAAAAAAAAAAATGCACCTCAATCCCGGCGCCTTCGACAAGCGGAAAATATCAAACGGCGACTAAAATAAATAATAAATGCTATTGATTCTTCTGCATTAATTACTCACTAAAAGTTAAATTAAAACTTATTTATTTGCACAAAGAGGAAATTAATGTTGCCCCATGCTGCAGCCGATGTCAACCGCAAGGTCAGCTTAAGGCAGAGGTTGATGGCGCTGGGGCGTAACTGACTGCGTAATACTTGACATATTTAACGAGTGAATGAAGCTATATAGAAAGAATTCAATTAGTCGATTTCCTTTAGCCACTAAGGCTAGCCTCCATCTCCAGTAAATACAACCATTTCACTGGCTTCTGCCTTCTCACTTCTCCTATTATAAACTCAAGAATATTTTAGCTGAAAAATTAAATTACACCTTGATTGACTCTTCCGATTAGGCAAAAAGAAAAAGAGAAGAAAATAATTTGCAACATTTGCATGACTTCTGTCAAGGCGAGGGAATTCGATGATTTAATAATGAATGAAAATTGTATTTGTTGAGCTCTTCTAGTCCACTTTTTTGGTAACTAAGCAAAGAGAATATCCGTTTCTTGCGTGCTTTACATAAAGTCACTGCTAGGCCATCCTTAAGCCATAGAAAATTTACGTTCATCTGCCGCCTGACAATTATAAATGGCAAACGATAGTCAACGACAGCAATTTATCTGGGCTGCTGTGGGCGGTAGACTTTGCCTTAGCTTGGCTTACCTCAGGTTGCCTTGCCTTGTCTTGCCTTGTTTTACCTTGCACTACCATATCTCGCCCTACCTTAGCTTACCTCACCTTACCTTATATTACCTTGCTTTAGCTTACCTTATCTCACCCCTTACGTTACTACTATTTACCACAGGTTTGCTCACCTTACCCTACTTCAGCGCACTCTGCATCAACTCTCCCCACCTCATCTCAACCTACCTCTCCTCACCCTATTTCACATCTCACCTCATCTACCCCTAGCTTACTCCAACACTGGCTCGACGTCTCCACAATCTGTCAGTAAAGAGTGTTCAGTATAATATATAAAATTTATTAGCGTAGGCAGTAGATCTATCTATCTACCTATCTATCTACCTAGCTATCTACCTAGCTATCTACCTATATATGTTCTAGCTAAGCCAACGACCAAACATTTGCGGCAACTTTGTTGGCAGCGCCTGATGACGAGACATATTAAATACGAGTGAAACTTTCATTTGCTGCATAAAACGATGTGCATTCGCCCCATCCCCCTCTCTCTGTCTCTCTTCCTGTCTGTTTATTGGCAAATTTAAGCGAATAACTTTCCGGGCAATTTCACAACATTGGCAAATGCTGCAGTCAAACGACTTTGCACGTCTCAGCTGTTTAAATTTAATTTGCTGTGCGTACGACTGGCTGGCTGACTGGCTGGCTGGCTGTGTTCTTACCCAGCTAGAGGTCTTCCTTGCCAGGTGTTTTTCAGGTCACCAGAAATCAACATTTTCTTTAGGGGAAACGACGACTGAGACTGCGACGGCGACGGCGACGGCGACGGCGACGCCGACGTGCTGCAATCGAAGAAAATGCACTCGGCAGACATTCGAGCTGCAGAACACACGGAAGTAGTTACCGTCTTGCCAAATATGACAAATGTTGTTCCCTGCTCCGCCTCCTCGCTCGGCTGCCTCCTCGAGACGAAAGCAAAAGGCATAGCTGAGCTCGGCTACGACACGTAAACTGCATAAATATAAACGCAACATGAAAACGTGCGAGCTGCAAAACGGAAGCTGGAGCAGCTTCTGGCCTTCTTTCCTCTTGGCCAAGTTAAAGTCGTTGCCAAAAGTCGCCAAGTCAAACAGTTAAATTCTGTCAAACATCGATATATTTAGAGTTGCCTAGGAGTTAGCTGATCTCGTAGAGCAAATCAACTGCAAGCGTAGCTGATCATTGGCTCTTGAAGTAGGGAAGGTCAAAGGCTTGCACTGACTGCCATAGGTGGAGAATGGAAATTGTGGATGAAGTCGTAGTAGAAAATACATATTTAATTTTTAAATATAATTTTTTACTTTATTAGCTTTAAGGTGGAAAATCTATAGAAAAGCTAATATACCTTGATAGCTCTTGAAGTCTCTATCTCCTGAAATCCTACACGCCCGAAAGGCAACTTCTTATTTTGACAGTGTTGAGCACTTGAACACGCCAGATCAATGTAATGTATCTACAAATCATTCAATATAGCTAAAACTCCCGCCAGTCGCTGAATTGAAAAACTTATCGATAGATACACTCAATACACAACCAATACACTCCTCTGCACATCTCTGAAAGTGTATAGATGCTTCTCCCAGTCCATGGAGACCGGCGTGCCTCTGCCCATTGGCTGGGGGCAATTGGCGTGTGGAGCTTCCCCTGCGAGAGTCATTCGTATGCTACTGTGTTTCCGGCATGCGCATGAAATAATTAAAAATTAAATAATATCAAAATAAAGTTATGCCACGCTAAGACAATATTACAATTTGCGCAAACAACGGAAACGGAAGTGCAAAAGTAGAAAAAATAAAATCAATATGAAATGTTTCCCCCGGAGGTTCCAACTCGGCAAACAGCATAGAAATGGGCGTCAGCCAGACAGACAGCCAGGCAGTCAGACAGTCGCACTGTCAAGTCTTTACACTCTGTGTTCGATATGGTCAAATCGAAAGAATTTCTGTTCGCTGTTGGCTGTTGGCTGTTGGCATGGTTCGATGTATGCAAATGCTTCAAGTTTGATTTGCATTCGCAATCGGTTGGCGCTTGGCGCTTGGCGACAAAACTAAATTCACTTCTCCAATTGACATTGCAAACAGATTGCGGTCGTAACTCGCCTCAGACTGTGGCATTTGAATGTATTAACCATGGCTCAGTTATAAAAGACGTATGAATTTTGTAAGCGGCAGTGATAGGCGTCGAGATACGCTTTTTGGGTATATATATTGAGTTTTTTTATAGAGAATATTCAAGTGTATATAAGTCTCATCAATGGTGGATTTTCTGCTAACAAAAACAAAATACCATAACTATTAAGTTTTTACTTAGGAAAATAAAAACATTTTTTTAATGAAATCTACAAAAATTAAAAAATAAAATCAATAAAAATTAAAAAATAATATCAATAATTGTAATAATTAATTAATAAAAATATAAAAATACATTAGTTAAAATTTTATTTATTTAAATTTTTAAAATATTAATATTTAAATTAAATAAAAAATTTTAAAATCAATAAAACATTGACTAATCTTAAAAAAATCAAAAAGGAATTTTAAGAATATGATAAATGTAAATTTAATTTATCTATCAATAACTAAGCGAATTTTCCTGAAAAATAATTGAGTTTAATTAGTCAAAATTTATTCTGTCGAAAATATCAAAATTCCCAAATTGAAATTTCCAGATTTTCTATATGATGTGCATATTGAAGGCTCGTGAGGGATTATCGAGTTATCGAATCATGCAAAGATCCACATTCAAGTAAATTTCTTTGTACAATTTCAAGAGTTTAGAGTCCTCGTAGTAGCTTGAAGCTTGTCTTTTACATTAGATGCCAGGATGCGGAGGAGGAGGCAGTTTAGAGGCTTAACTAACTACGAGTTAGATCATGCTTGAGCGAATGTTGCAAAGTGCTGATATCGAATAGCCAGCTCCATACATGCCAAATCCATCATTCAGTGCATTTCTATGCTGATTCTGAAGTGAATCAGATTATTTATGGCAGCTGCCGACTGCCACCGCCCTCTGCTCATTCATCAATAGGTATTTGGTTGTCATTGGCTAAGAACAGTACAAACTCGGGCAAATGTCGCTCGATTGCAGCTAGGAAATAAAGCCAGCTCGATTAATGCCACTGGCAACTCGTCTCGATTTAACTGCTCACGCGCCATAAACTGAAAAACTTAGCCGGAGCCCACGATTTATGCGTGCAGTGCAGAAATTTAATCAAATTGCGCAACCCTTTCAAGAGAGCAAGACTCGAACCCAAAAGTTTCATATTACAGCTCCGCAATGAGCAAAGTGTTTCAAATACATTTCACTCACTCGAGAATTTTCGGGTTGCGGCAACTCCCAATTGCACATACACCCACACAGACTGCGGCTCAGCTTTTTGTGATTTTCACTTTATGGGGTGTGCTGCAGCACACAGTTTCAATTCCCGCTCACAGAGTGAAGCGAGCATATGGGCTAGGCCTGGACTCCCCTCTGGTTCTGGACTCTCCTCTGTAGAGTCTCTCACATTAAAGCAACTTTCTCAATTGACTTACCCATTTTTGCACGTCGAGCGAGCATTACGCGGTCAGTCACACCCGCCCTGCAATGTACTCACTTATTTTTAGCCATCGCCGTAGCGCAAAATTCAATTCACTTTGCTTATTTTCGGCGTGCGAATGCTGCCTGCTCTGCCTCCTCTCAATACCAGCAGCCAGAGAGCGAGCCCAGCCCAGCCCAGACCAACAACAATAAAAATGTCGAAAACATAGTAAACATTAACGGGAAAACAATTTTCATAAATCTAGAATTATTACCACGAGCCCAAGCGAGCGCCGCAGCAACAGAGACTTCGCTTACCACCAGTGTCCATTGAAGCAACAAATTTTGCGCATGAAAGATGCCTGCAAGTCCGGATGTAAAATATAGCCGACCCATGGATGCGCTGCCAAAAGCACTTCAAGATTAAAGCTGAAGAGTAATAAATATGGAAATTGTTTAAGTTGGCTGTACTCGCGTCTTCTGTCTAGCTGCTTGAATACTTATATTGTTTATCATAAGCCCTAGAACTACTCTTCTACCACTCAGCACTCAGACGTAGAGCGGGTTTATATGACTTTTAGTGATTTCCATATATTATGAAAATTCCGTCAATATCTGAATATTGCTGACATATCAAATCTCAAATCATCTTTTAATATATACATAATAATAAGTTTATGATTTAGTTCCTTAAGTATTAATAATATATCAGAAAACGTAATCTCCTTTAAATTAAGCTGTTGAAATCTTAAGATTTTCCAAATTATAGATTTGTGAATTTTGGGATGTTTCAGCAATTAATATAAGAGTTTCTGTTAATATTTTACTGAAGCTTATGAATCACAGGAATAGGGATTTTCTCTACAGTATATTTGTTAGTTAGAAAATGTTCTTATATTTGTAATATCTTCTGTCTTATTGACTCGAATTTACATCTTTCCTATCTAATAATTTTAATTCCGATTTTCCGATCTTCCGATCAACTTTTTACCGAGGATCAAAAATCAACTCGAGACAATATTTTTCTAATGTTTCGCATTCCATTTCCCAATATCCTCCTCCTTCTTTCGAAACAACTCAGATAAACTCCGACAAAGATTAATAATCGTAAAACATTCGTTTAACTATTTTATTTAGTTAATAGCGAATAAAATCATGAGGTCCTCCTCTGACCCCAAAAATTGCTTAGATCTGACATATATAGCATTCCCTATCCTCAGCTATTTTTATTCCAATAGAAAACTGAGTCTATAGAGTCTCATGAAATCGTTGGCAATTGTCAAGCCCGCGATCCCCTATGCGAATAACTTTTCTCAAAAGGAAAAAAAAAAACATATTTACAACGCATTTAACAAACGATATTTGTTTCATATGCACAAGCTGTTTTGGGGTTGCTTCCTAGATAAGTTCGCGGCAAGGGTCGATTATATACATATACTGTGTATGTATAATTTTTGAGGATTTGGCAAACAATCTGCTGCTACTGCGGCTCTGTAGCTGTTGCTGGACTGGGACTAAGCCAGCACATAAGTCACATAAATCACGCTTTGTGCTCGCCGCCTGCAAGGCGATGGGGATGCGAACCCAGAAGCCGTTCGCTTTGCACATTGTCTTTTAATTCAATTTTGTGCAATCGGCTTTGGCTTCTTTGAAGTCCACTCAAATTTCAATAATTCTCTTTGCTCTAATATTCAAGCAAATTAAAAAAAAAAATAAGTTGAGAGGAGGAAATCATTGAGCCAGAGCTAGGAGTGTCGATTGGCCAAAGACATCAACTGTCGCTGAAAAAGTCGCCTATTGTCAGTCTATAGAAGCCGAGTGAATGCCACTTGAAAGTTGGAGTGCTTATAGACACACTTTTCAATGACTTATCAAAATCTTAAGCTGTCAACAATGCCAGACACAAAGAATGCCAACACGCCCATGCCCACATCCACCCACACACGCTCGAGACATCATAGAAATTTGTAAGAGCTAAAATATGAAAATAAAAAATATTTATATATGCAATTTTTTTTTTCTTTTTTGCTAGGCGAGGATTATATGCTCGGCATTGTGTATGACGTGAGTTTATGAGATAAATGTATTGAAAATAAACTAAAATGCGATGAGCGAATACTTGAGGAAAGGCATTTGAGGCAAAAGCTGCTGAGACCCCGAGTCTACATAGTAAAGTTGGTGGGTATGACTATTAAAGCGTTCGATTTATGATATAATAAAAATTAATATATCGATATTTATCGTTTTCATGTGCATGAAAAACAACTTTTGATTATATGAAACAATTTTAAGGAAATGGCAATGCCTACAGATACGGAAATACAAACAGATAGAAGAAGGGACCAACAGTTGGCTACAGACACTATGCGCATATGAAGAATGCTTATACTCCCTCTCAATAATAAATCTATTCAATTACGCCTTTTTCTGATCCTTACCACCGGCGAAATTAATATAGCCCAAATACACATTTTTAATAAGGTATACCAATATTTGGTGTTCCTCCTTCCTCCAGCCCACACAGACACTCTCCCACTCCTTGGCGTAATTCCACCTTCTTGTTAATCGAGTGACACTGAGTACGAGCCCTGTTGAGCTGAGCAGACATGGCCTTAAACAGCATATTCATCAAATTAGCCTTATTCGCACTGTCACATGTCAGTTGGGCGCTGCTGCAGCTGACAAATCTTTCACTTGAGCTCATCTGCTGGAAACTACAGAGCACAAATGTTTGCGGATTTGCATATGCAAATCAGCGTCTTTTGTAGTTCATTAATTTTGAACTTCCTGCAAAATATTCCCTCACCTGAACGTGTGCCCCACATTTCAATCCACCTCCATTAACCGTCCATTTAGGCTTAAAAAAAGAATCATGCGAACTCAGGCGGTTCGCAATGTGTTGTGCAATCAAGAAAGCCAACAAGTGCGAATGTTTCTGGCACGTATTAACAATATGTGTGTGAGCACGACATATTCCCATGCTTTTCTCTGCGTGGCTAATTTTCAACATTGTTGTGCATACCTGAAACCGACAGGAGTGGGATAAGGGGAAGCTTTGGAGGCAAACGAGTTCAGTTGCAATAGAAATTAAGTTCCTAGCTAGATCTGTTTACTGGAATGTTATTATTTACAACATCAAATTGGAGAACTTTGCAGGATATGCTCGACGAAGTGGACATGGAGAGTTGTAAGAGAAATAGGCTTAGGGAGGAATGGATTAGGGAGGACTGGCTTAAGGAGGAATGGCTTAGGGAGGAATGTCTTAGGGAGGAATGGCTAGGGAGGAATGGCTTAGGGAGAAATGCGAATGGAAGCTGAAAAGTCGAATATTTGATTTATTTATTAATAGTTTTATTTTATTTATTTTATTAATAGTTTTATGTAATTATTTATATATTTAGATAAAACTATAAATATATAAAATATATATATATATATATATATATATATATATATATATATATAATATATTTGGAATTATTAAGTGGAAGGCCTTAGCAGCCAGCACTTTAGTATTAAATTCCAATTTAATATAAATTATATGTAACTATATATAAAATATAAATAAAATAAGTATATAAATATTATAAATAAATATCTAAATTATGTATAAATAAATAAACAAAGATAATTCAAAGATATGTAGGATACTCGAAGTATTTATATAGATTTATATTGATTAAATGATTGACCTTTTTCCTTAAACCATCAAAAATTTAAAACTGATGGAAGGTAGACAAATTGTACGATCGGGCAAACTGACATTTGAATATATTGACAGACCGATGGACGGAAAAGACTTGATAAATGGGAAAGAGTAGGTAGGCACCAATCAATATATGTATTCCTGATTAGGATTAGCAAATGACTTGATATAGCGTCCTCATAGTATATGCATAGTGGCACTATATCAAGGCATCTGCTACTTGCTGCCAGCCAGGCGAGTAGCCTGACAGCCATATGGCTTCCTTTACTACAGACTTATTGAAATATTTTTCCTTTCTTTCATTCCATAGACAAATTTTTTAAATTTATCTTTAAGTTGACTCTAGTTTGATTTTTAATAAAATAAACTTAAATAAACCGACAATGTCATGTGTCAGCTTGATTAATCCTTTTCACTTTCACACAAATCGCAAACAACTTGGAAAATGTATCTAAACATCAAATGAAATCGATGTCAAATTTAAAATTATATTACAGAAATGACACTCTCATGGAATTTGTTTCGACGAAATGTGTGTCAAGCCACCGAAGCGGTTCAGAGCAAAGAAAGGCAGCGACGAGGCCTGCATGTCCTCAAGTACTACATGCTCCTGCTCGCTGCTAATTGCAAGCATTGGCCGGTTGCTAGCAACGAGGACGAGCCGTGGGCATGTTCTGGTGAGAAGGCGAGCTTTCTTCGCAGATTTTTAGCAAAGTTACATCATTTGCTGGCGGTGCGTGCCCAGTCGGGAGACTTCCGCCCGAAGCACAATTTTCGCTCCATGACCATACGGGGCTATGAGAACCAACTGCGGTCCTACTCGACGCGCAAGAAGAACTTTTGCTACTTTGCCACAATTAAGATGAAGAGTAAGTCGGGCAAGTGGATAATATATATGACGCCCAAGGACCTTGTGCGCGCGATGTCGCCAGGCTTGAGTCAGCCGTCCGACCTGGGCCTCAACAACTATTTTAAGATGGATAAGAAAGCCATCCAGCAACTCAATATCCGGAGCGTCCCAAAGGACAGCATATTCTACAAGCTACGGCCGGATGGCATGGTAACCTACTCGGACTTCTCGTATCTGCTGCAGCTGGTGGTCCTGTCCGAGAGGTACTTCGAGATGGGCTTCAAGCTATTCGATGAGCAAGCCACGAATATGCTCGGTAAGAACGAAGTGAGCTATTTGCTGTTTGGTATATCAGATGCTGGCGCGAAGATCACAACTTCTGTGAAATATTATTTATTCGGACCCAAACTCGATTGGAAGCTGAGCCTAAGCAGCTTCCTCAACTTTAGGCGGCAGCTGATCCACGACATTATGCAGATCGAGTTCAATATGCTGAAGAGGCACAAGAAAATGCCGGGCAAACATCGGAAGCAATCGCCGAACACAATAAGCGAGTTGAGCTTCGCCAATCTGCTGCTCACGTACTCCAGATTTCCGAGGCATCGGAAGACGGAAATACTGGAGCGGACCTATGAGCGGTACAAGGATAACCCGCCAGGGGTCACATTCGACGAGTTCATGTCCTTCTTCCTGTTCATTCAGAATCTGCCTGTGATCAAGACGGCACTCGACTACAACGTCATCGCCGATGCTAGGATATCCCGAAAGACCTTTAAGCATATTTCCGACGTGATTGTGGGAGTTCCCCTCTCTCCGCACGTCATCGATATCATTTTCACAGTGTTTGGCAGTGAGCAGACTGGCACCTTGTGCAACAAGGAGTTCGTTGAGATGATGCGACATCGACTCTCGCGTTGCACAAAAATGGACTTCAATCCTCTGCGTATGCTCAAAGCTATCTACAATTGTGCAGAGAAGATGTTGTGGTAACTGTTCAGAATCCCAGGAATATCGTTGATATAACTTTAGTTGCTGTGCCCAGAATGTAATTTGTGCTCGAAACTCTCAAAGCCAAAGGCAGACAAAGTAATGCGCTCTTCATCTCACTCTTTCTCTCTACTTTCACTCTGTCTGTCTCTCTCTGCGATTTGATGCACTTTTGTGAGCTCTTCACTTAACTCCTTTGAGTACAGACGCTTTTAGCTGTAGCTGAAAGAAATCTCAGCTGAAAGCCACTAACCACAATGGAAAGAGACGTGGCACACGACTCCTACCTACTCACACACATATTTACATTTAAGCCAGAACAAAATGTAATTTCCTCTGCTTTCAACGTCGTAAAATGAACTCAACTTGTCAAAATCCTCGAAATTTAAGTTTCTCTGAACTTCAAATATATGTGAGAATGTCATTCTTATTTTCTGTCACCTATATCTGTATTTTCTATTTTATACTTATAAAATATAAATAAAAATGACACTCATAAAACTAATTTTAACTTCAAGTATTTTTCATTGACGAGTTTTGTGTTTTGGTATATAAACACATTGAGAAATATGTCAGAAATAATCTCTGAAAATTGCATTAATATCGTACGTCTGGAACCCAAGTTATCTAGGTCTGTTTTGTATTGCTAGCAGCTAAGGGAAGTGCGGGCAACATATAATACAGTTTTCGCTGCACTTGCATACATTTATGTGTGTAATATATATATATATATATATATATATATATATATATAAATATATGTATATGTATATATACAAATATCCTAGTTTAAACTCGTGTGCCGTATTCAGAGTAACTGTCAGTTGCCCACCTCCTCCTTGTTCTGGTTATTCTCGTTTCACTTCGATTCGAATTTGGTTCTTCGCAAACTGAAACTCTTAACCGCCCTGAAAAAAGCCACAAAAGAAAATAAAATGAAATAAAAGGGAACGAATTGAAAATCAATTAAAAGCGCAATGCAATAAACAAAATCTTCCAGCCATGAGCAAAGAAATATATTTGGGTTGCATTTGGATTTGAGTTTGAATTTAAAGACAAATGATGGTAGATGAATTTTTGAATTTCTACTTTTTGTATGCTTAATGAATTCGAGCCACAAAACTATGTATTCATCTCAACTGCATAAACTGCTCAATGGAATTTGCCATAAATAAAATAAATACAAATTTCTAATTTTACTGAATGAGGCAAACGGCATTTTGGGAAATGTTTTACAGCAGCAAAGTAAAATACATTTTGTGCTAAGCCTATTTGCCGCTGACAATTACTTACAATTTATTATGCTCCTAAAATGGATAAAGAGTGTACGACTTGAGTGCTCACTTATGCTGCACACATCGAAATCTTTAGCGAGCGCTAAGCTCAAACAATCCGTGACCAAGCACGAGTGATACTTTTTGCAATAGCTGTAAATTTGTTGTTGCTTAAACTATCATTGCGTATTAAATACTAAATAATAAGTAAGACTTGCCGTTTAATTGGACATTTTCTGAGTTAGTTTAGTGTAACAATTATTGAAATTCAGGCTCAGTAGATGCCGGCGTTGCAAGTTGGCAGTTCTTAAGGGAACATTTAGCGCTCATCAAGGACATCCGTGTTTATGAGTTGGAATATATTTTGATTTTGAAATTTAAAGTTTAATATTCAAGAAGTATGAATTTATCTATATTTTTCGATAGCTCAGTAGTAATTTATTATCGATAAATTCAGCTCAAGTTCTATAAAAGATGGAAACATGCAATTTACTCAATGGACTTGTTGTACAATATGAGAGAGAAAGTTCACCTAGAATAAAAGTTATTTAGCAATTAAGTTTCCTAAGAGAAGAGTAACAGAAGAGCTTCAAGCATTGGAATATCAGTTCTTCGTAGAGTTTAGGGATGAGGTACCCTATGTAGAGCAGTCTGGACTATTTGTAAATATCAAATACTTAATTTTTGACTTTGAAATTTACAACTACAATTAGCACCACTTCGTGATCAATCATGTTTTAGCCTTTGACTGACCCCGAACTGAGGATGCTTCATGAGGTCTACCTGCATATGAAATGCCAACGTATTTCGCTGGCTCTGCTCGGTCGGAGCAATAAAGATGCAATTTGAGTGTGAAAAGCGCAGCAAATTTATGCACACAATTGTTGGCCAAGAGAAGAAGCAGCTGAGCCGTACACATACGTAGGCTGTTTAGGCCAGTTGTGTGTGTAAGATATTTCAAGTTTTATAAATTATGAAATTTTATGGCTTTTGAGGGCAGAGAAAAATATTATTTCTCACACGTCTATGGCGTAGCATATTTTCATGCATTTGCGCAGTTTATATGGCTCCGCCCGGCCACGCCCCCTGCCCATTGCCGAGACTTAGGCGGGTCTGCACTTAAACATAATTTACATGAATTTGGGTTGCCCGAAAATGTTCAGCTATCAAGGTTGAGAGTTGGCCAGAGCCGGAGCTGGAGCCCGAGTCAGGGCAGCAGCAGGAGCCATTGCTGGAGCGCTTATCTGAGTTATGAATATGCAGGTGCTTATCGCGTGTGTGCGAGTGTGTGTAGGGCAGCATAAGTGTGCTTGGCTAGCGCCAAGCGAAGTTTGCACAAGATTTAAACACCTGCAAATTTTATTTATCATTTAAGCATTTTTAGGGCTGTTAGCCAAGGCAAAAGCGCAACTGTTTGGCTTAAAAGCAAGCTTAAAGAGAGCCTGATGAGGCTTGATGGAGAGAAATGAGCCCAGTCGGCTCATCCCATAGCCAAATTATATGCGCCCAATTAAGAATGTTAACCTTAGACCTGCGCCTCAGCTAAAGCCAGCTTATCAATTTCGAGTCTAACAAGTCTCACGTTGATTGCTATCAGCTAAGCCGTTGTTGGCTCTAATAAACAGCGGAAGTATTTCCGCTCTAGCCTCAACTCAATTACCAGCTTAAACTTTGTCGTGCATGAAAATGTATGTGTTGCGACCTCTTTATTGAGTTTCATAAAACGTGCCTCAAATTTCAAGTGACAATTGGCATCACTCTCTCCCCTTCTCTCTCTCTCTCCCACTCTGCAAACCCATAAGCAATA
Organism: Drosophila fulvimacula; assembly: GCA_035045555.1. Taxonomy (NCBI): domain Eukaryota; kingdom Metazoa; phylum Arthropoda; class Insecta; order Diptera; family Drosophilidae; genus Drosophila; species Drosophila fulvimacula. The sequence continues at coordinate 22,120,055 of JAWNOX010000137.1, forward strand.
AATATTTAGTATAAATGCATGAAAAGTATTCCGTTATTATGGGAGCATAAAGTGTAAATGATAACACTCTGCAACAAAAGTCTGCTCTTTTTATTACAATAAAATATTAACTGATTCTGATCCTTTTTCTCTATCAAAATTTTGAGAATTAAAAATGTAAAACAAAAGTTTTGCGATGAAGCAATGGCTGTATTGAAAAATCAGGAAAAACCCCTCGAGGCCATCAAAATTTAATGTATTATGAATATGTGAAAATGTGAGCGAGAGACAGAAGGAGGCGTGGCAGAGCCCGTAGAGTATAAATGATTTTGATCAGGTCGATAAACTGAGGAGATCGTATGCTTTTCGTATATACTCCATAAAATATGGAGAACTGTATAACGGTACTTATAATGACTGTCAAAACATTGTATATGCTTCTTATACACATGACTGTTATACACAGTTTTTATCGAATTCAATGAAATTTAAAGTGATCTACAAGTCGTACTCCTTTTATATTTTTGACAGCTTGATAATTAGTTTTGGATTTTAAGTCTATCCAAAATTTACCTTTTTGAAATAATATGAGATGAATCAAATAATAAAGTTCTTGTTATCTAGTGTAATATGAATATATTTTAATTTCACAATTTTTTTTTTTTTTTGTAATTTTTTATTTTTGTAATTTTTTTTTTTTGCATATTTAATAGGCCATCTAGTAAACATGAGCAAAAAAATATGTTTAATGCATATTTATTCCGGTTTATAATTAATTTACTTATTGCATTATGTAAATTAATCAAATGCAAATAATCAAATTATAAAACCGATTGACTCAACGAACTAAAAGGGAGCAAAAAAATGCTTTAAATGCCAAAAGAAATTTCAACTTCTTTATCAGCTGTTGGAGTTGATTGGTCTGATTCTGAATATATATTAGCATATAAACTATACTTACTATACAAAATACTGTCAATTATATATCGGATCTGCCTCAGTTTGGGCACTTTCTCTCTGCTATTAATTAGAGCATTATCATAACGATTCGGTAATCGTCGACTCATAAATATGTATAAAATAAATAAAATATATATGTGCATATATAAATATATTTTATATATAATAAATATGTATGCGTCAATTTATTTATAGTTATAAATTATATTTGTCAACACATTCGGAATTTCCACGTGCGCGCGTTGGCAATAATTTGCGAAATAATTAAAAATGCATTTTTTAATTATAGATTTTCGCTCAGGCGCAAGTCGAAACGAATTTGTGGCCAGCCAAATAATGGAGCAAATTTATTAAATGGAATTGAAAACATATTATTTCCGCAGAAATTTCATATGCAATATATTTGATAAATAAAAAACAATATATATATATATATATATCTATATATATTTTTTTTGGCAATATTTGTGATTCATTCAGTCCGACTCGAGTTGACTTTCTGACTCGAATCCGAATTTCCAAAATTTATCTGAAATTAACCGCAATTCTTGATGTAATTAAATAAATTTGTTCCGCAAGCAAACCAGAGTTTGATACAATTTTAATGAGACCAAGCGAATTACAAACCGATATTAACGAACCTATTTGCTGGCATCAATTGGCAAATGCATAATTGATGAGCTCAGCACACAAATGGAAACTTTATTTCGGGCCTGAAAGAAGAGCAAAATTGAACGAATTCGCCGACTTTAACAAAGATCAGGCCGAATGATTAATGCTGTAAAATATAAAATGTGTCAAGCGATTAAAACCAACGCGTTTTATTTACGCCTATCATTTATCAAATACAACGCAAACACGTGCCAAAATCGAAATGGCTCCGAATCCAGCTTTATTTGCCCGTTGGCTAAGCCCCGGATGTGTGATAATGCACAGCAGAAGGTGTTTGCAATGCTCTCTCTCTCTCTCTCTGTCTCTCTCTCTCTCTTCCTCTCTCTCTCTCTCTGATATGTTTTGCTTTTACCTATGTCAGCCCCTTGTCGCACATGGTTGCTTTCTGATTCGACTGACCTCGAAATGAACACAAAAAACATACAGTAAGACCGTTCTAGTTGGCAGTATACGACTGAAAAATACCCTGACTGTGCTTTTATTACGATGTAACTTCCCTTCTAGATGTACGACCCAAATGGAAATTTCATGGCATGATTATGACGGCTAAACCTGTATGCAAACCAAAGCTAAAGTCTGAAATAAGTATATTAAGGGAAGAGATCGATAAGTATAGATTATTCAAGCCCACTTACTAAATTTGCTGTGCTCAGCATTTCTTGTCATCCAGTTGGGGTTAAAAAAACATCTCAAAGTATCGATACATATCGATGTATATCCAGTATATCCATAAAACAATGTATGTCGGTATAAAGAATGTGACTTCAAATACATCCTAAGATCGATGCATGCAGTTGGAAGGACATATATAGAGAGCTGAACCGAAAGAACTCCAGACGTAAAGGTTTACTTCGATTCACCTCATTTCTTCTGCTTAACAATTTGTATCCCATATTCCATATCTGCCACACCTTCTTTCACCTGTCACAAGGATTTCGTTTACCCCATCATACCCCATCCCAGCCATTGCTCACCGCATGCAGGGCATATAAAAATGAGATCTACTGACGCACCCGAGTGGCCCCTTCCAATACACTTACTCGCACTCTCGCATGCACGGGTCATATGAAAAATGAAAGGCACACTACGTATACAATAAATAAAGCCAGTGACTGTATCCGTGTTGCCATCGCTTTTCATTTTTTGTGTGGCTGTGCTCGAACGACGGGCTGGCTGACTGACTGGCTGACTGGCACATGTCAATCAGAGAACAGAGACATAATCTCTGCTTGACATGAACTTAAAAGTATTATGACAAATATTTCGCAATCTGTGCGCGCTGCGCTGTCTCTGAATTCACGCTACTGTATCAATTTTATATGCCGTTGCGAACGGGCTGCCATGACTATGCTGTGAAGGATGTAACTGAAATATATATTGGGTTAGGCCTAGTGAAGGAGTTTCCTAGAAGGATACAAGCATACTACAGACTATAGGCTGAAGATAATATAGAAATGTGCAGAAAAAGCTGAATCCACAGCTTATATATCTATCAACTTGATAACGATAAAAATAAATAAAATGAAGACTTTAATCTTCATTTTCAATCAAAATTCTCACTTTATGAGTTGGTCGATTTTTTCTATCAGTTTGCTCATTCAGTAGAGTATTTCGTCTTCGTCGATCTCAGCTAGCATACCTTTGGCTTATGGAAATCAGCTCGCCGTATTAGCTTCATATAAGTGTAAGTGAGGGCATTCTATCACAGGCATCTCTCTGGCCTACGAATTTGATGTCATCTGTATGTGGAGAGTGCGTTGCTGTGCTGCCTGCTCCATTGTTAGTCTTGCGTCCTGCACTGCTGTGACTTTGCCTGGACCAATCCGTTCCGTTCCGGTTAAATAAAAATCATTTCATTGCAAATTTTCTGGGTTTGACATGACCTTATTGTAGCCACAGTTGCAGCCGAGCAGTCGCAATACTTATCTAAAGGGCCACGCCCACGCCAACGCCCACGCCAACGCCCACGCCCAGGCTGAGTGGACAGGACGCTATTTTCGCTTGCAGGTAAGTGACGCATATCTCCTTTATTTTATTTCCTTCATTTTTATTTTATATTTTTTTTGAGTGTGCGCCGGACATGCCGTAAATCAATTTATTATTTATTATTTTATGAGCTGAAATCGGTTTCGATTCATATTTTTCTTTTCATTTATATTTTTTTCTGCCTTTTGGTTTTTCATTTTACTCACTTAAGTTCGCATCGTTTGCATGCGTTGGCTGTTAACCGATTTAATTTACTGTGTCGCGCATACACGCCCCCAGCATCGCAGCATCGGAGCAGCATCCCAGCCCGCTTATCGCTTAATTGAGAATGTTTGCCCGGCAGTGGACGACATGGCACGTAATTTTGTGGTCATTACAACGAACGCCAGCAGCCGCAAAGCAAATAAATATGAAATATATTTCGTTAATGAATGTATTTCCGCTGAAGCTCAAAGGGCAAACCCCAGCCCGAGACCCACGCCAACTTCCACATATACTTATATATATATATGTATATAGGGAACCCAAATGTCAATGGATCCTTTGTCCCGTGTATATGCTTAAGCATACATGTTTACCCGAGCTTCTTTGAGCACATATTGTCGTTGAAATTCCCTTTCAACCAGCTGCATTCGGGTCAGCGCTGCAAAGCAGCACTTGGCTGGAAAATATTTCTGGTGAATTTGCAGGTAAATTTGTGTTAACACGCTCGACTTCCATGTTGATTGTTTGTTTGCTCGTCAGTCGGTGCTGCTGATTTGTGTTGTGGCACACACACTAACCAAATTTGCATATTAATTAAAAATTAACGAGACTCAATGAATGAGAAACAACAAGAAGCGAGAGGGCTCTTCGAGGGAATGTTCGACTTGGAAATACCCTGAACTAAGCAAAGATATTTTGTTAGATTTCCTTTTCGACTCTACAGTTAGAGTAGTGATAGCTGCATTTCCAATCTACTATGATAGAACTTGACTCTTAGATGTCTGATTTCCATGAAAATCAAGTCTCTAATAATTAAACTACAATTTCTTTTAGTTCTTTAAGTTTTTAAGCTGTGCTAAAAAATTGGGTTAGGGACTCGATTTTTATCGATAATGTAAGTTATCGAGGTAACTTTAATAAAATATGCTGTCAAATAAGACTTCAAAATTCAATTCCCTTTTTAGTTTTCGAGATAAGCTCAACACGATTAGTCAAACTTATAGCTAGACATATGAAGCCAGGTCAAAAATTGCTTCGTACCAGCTCCCGCCGTTTGGTACGGACATTTGACTGGAATCGCAATAGCATAGCTGTTCAATATGAGCCTTCTCATTATCATTATTATTATTATAATTATCGTTATCATTATCAAAGGACTTCAAAGTCAAACATGCGAGAGCCACAACATCATCACTTCACTCGGACGCAACCACGTGAATGGGCAACTCGACTTGGTTGAAATTGAAGCGTAAACTTGCCCAAGGACTCTGCCGATAAATGATTATTAATTATGCAAACACTCGTTATTTTCATAACGACAAAACAACAACAAATCATTTAAAATTCATGCCTTCCACATATTGTTGGCCATGTGATTTGTGAAGTTATAATTGCTTGGAAACTTTGTGTAATACTTTAGCCAAACGCATTGTTGCTGGCTGTCTGACTGGCTGCTCGTCTGTCTGTCCTGTGAAAAAGTTGAGCAAATCCAATTTTCAGTTGGCTGAGGGAGATAGGCACAGAGGGGGTGGGCGGGAGCTGGGCAACGCATGTGGTTTTGGTTGGTTGTAGCATTGGCAAAGTCAATTGAAACTTGAGGCAGGCTGCTGCGGCTGCTGCCACGAGTCAATTGCACAGAAAACTAAAATCAACCTAAGTGCATGTTGCAATAAACTAAAAATGACTATGAAAAACTAATAAAATGCTCAGCAACAAAATTTGCCAATGCCAAACCACAAATGTCTGGCAATTGATACGAAAAATTTAATAAACTCTCGCACTGTATGAATCTCTCCGACTCTCCCTCTCTCCCTCTCTCCCTCCCTCTGTGTTATGTAATTTGTGGGCTTAGGCAGCAAAAACTGAAATTAGAGCAAAGCCAAAGACAGACTCCACTCAAGGCAGGCCAAGGCCTGATTCAAGAGTTATTTCACGTATAGAAATATGAAGGCATCTCACTGGATGCCTTTAATGTGCGCTCCGCATTTAGTTTGCATAGCTGTTAGTGGCGTAGCCCCAATTCAAAAGCTGCCAGAACTAATTACTCGGCTAATATTTGCTCAAGTACATGGCATGGGCCGGGCTGACCAGACCACACAAATTCCGTCTTGGCTCTCATTAGAGAGGCGCTGCAGCTGCTCACAGTTCATGCACTGCTGATAAACAGAGTTCGGAGCATGCCAAGTGAGGGGGCAAAGCGCTTAAAAGCCCACTCTCAGGCGCATGCTGAGTGTGGCTCTGACTAGGCTCAAGGCACAGCCACACATGGCTGGGAGCATTAATACTGATAGATAGTTAGACAATGCAGCAGCAATTAGTGCTGGTATTTTTGTCCAGTTTCACCAAAAATCTAAAGCTGGCTAGACAGCTGGACAACTGGACAACTCGACGACTGGACGACTGTAGAACTCAAATGAATATTTCAGCAAAACACGCCGAAGAAAGGAAATATTTTGTGCAAATCATTTTGTTGCCAGAGAAAGATAAATATTAATAACTCAGATGGAGCTGGTCAGAGCTGGCAGCACAGCAAAAAATAGCAAGAAAAAAGGTGAAGGCTAAGCTGATCCCCATCAACGAGCTGCAGTCACAGCAGTTTTCTCTATGCAGCTCAGTTCGCAGTGCAAACAAAAACCGGGTCGATGCTGTCACTGGGCAAACTGAGCTGAGAGAGAGACTGAGCCAAAGCCTTTTAAATAATAAGAGCAGAGTGCGGTAGCTATACATATATATATATATATATATATATATATATATATATATATAGAGTAGGAGCAAGACAAGTGAATAGTCGAATGGCTCTGTTGTTGATGACAATACGGCAATGAATGAAAAGCAATGAAAGGCAAAACAAAGTGAGCGCCAAATAGCCCCGGCGCATAATAAAGTATAGCCAAGGCTAAGCTGAGAGGTGAACTGAGCTGGCTGGGCTGAGTGAAAATGTTTTATATTATGTGAGCGGGTGGGTTTACCCTTAGGTAGCTAGCTAACTATATCTGTATGCAGAGCCGCACAGTAACCGCCTAAACGGTCCGGCTTCACTGAATATTAAAATTCATACGCCATGTTGTACGGTCAAATCACTTTCAGACTATGGCCAACAACGAGAACGACAGCGGCAACGGCAACGGCAACGGCAACGACAGCTACGACGATTTGAGTTTCTGGCAAACAGCAGCAGCAGCAGCAGCAGCAGCAGCATATTTTACATAAGACCGAACGAATACAGCTGCACTGAAACAATTGCACAATTTATGTGGCATTTAGCATTTGCACATCATTCAAGTCCAACTCAGCCCACTCAGCCCTGCTCGGTCACCTAATGCCTGCTGGCAAACTAACATGTTCCGTGCGACTCCTCCGCCCCCGCTTGGCCACAATATTGCCATGAAACGAGCCGTTAAGCATTAAAAAAAAACCATGAAAGAGTGCTAGAGTTGGGAGTGCATGACTAGATGATACTCGATCATAGTGCACTTAAGACATTTTCTATACATGGAGCTTGTTCTTTCGACCTTTGTTGCTTTGTTAAACTAGCCTGATTGAACTCTGGTTCCATATGTACGATCTATCTGAAATTTTCAGCGCATGAATATGACGTGCTAATATGTGTATATCCCAAAAATCAAATTTATACTACTTGAAAAACCTTTTATTTTGGAATTTTTCAAAAAAATGGATTGGGATGGCATAAATCTAAAATATTCCAAATATGAATAGTTATCATAGAAAACTACATACTAGATTCGGTATCTCTAATTGGCTTGGTTATCATATTATGCTTATAGAACCTTGTTAATATATCGATATTTATCGATATTTAGCACATATAATGAGATACGGTTAATACAATGATAGACTTTAACGGCGTGTGGTATACAAGCATATTTATTTTTAATTCAAGTCCATATTTCTTATAGTGTTCGAGATCGGCAGATTTAAATGAATGAACATGGGCACGCTTCATATATGTGTGGCATGTGTGTGGGGCATAGCAAATTAAACACAATCCTGCTGCAAATTGAAGAGAAGAATTCATACAGTCTACATTATCAGAGAGTCTTCTGCTTATTACCTTCTCGTGCACAGATTTCTTAGAATTTACTACTACTATCATAGACTCATACCGACCTAAATAAAGTGCAGACTTCATCGAGTCTATGCCTGCAAAGGGTCTCCTGGCCATTACCCATATATGTGCTATACCAATACGCCCAGTTTAACCATTCCCAATGTGATTCATGATGAGTATGCAGGTCAGACACTCACTACAATTCATTTCCGAGCCATTCTCAACACATGGTCGACAGCAAACTAACCTGCAAAAATATTACAAATTCAAAATGCTAAATGTGCATTTAACTTATGTATTTATGTAAATCCCTCGAAATTATTTTGCCCTGCGGCCCACACACCACACACCCCACACCCCACACACTACACACTACACAAAGGCAAGAAACTCGAAGGACCAACCGCACGGCAGGTTACAAAACAAACTGACGTCATTTAAATATACATATTTTCGAGGCTCTCTGTGTTTGGTTATACCAGCTTTTTTTTGTTACCCTGTTTCTGTTGCTATTTGCTGTTGCTGTTGCTGTTGCTGTTAGCTGTCCTCGGTCGACAGCTCTGTCAATTGTCAGCATTTCAGATTGATGGCATGAACTGTCCGTCCGTACGCCCTGCTGCCAACTCTGGTCAATTTCCTATGTCAGTTGCCATATGTATATATATATATTTTTTTTTTAAATTTTTTTTTTCATTAGTTTGCAATATTTTTGCTGTATTTTCATTTCATAACTGGGAAATCTCGTTCAGGTGTTTTCATATACTGCATATTTCACACACTCAGCCATTAAATTTGCACAATATGTGAGGCAGCTGCTCGCTCGAATTGTTCGTCTGCCTTAGATAGCTGCATATTTAAATAGGCTGCCCGACTCTCTCGACTTCATTTCCATCATAACTTATTTACTTCCAGCAGCAAATAATTTAAGATAATGCAGTTAGACCAAAGTGCCAAATCCGATTTGGCCACTGCCTTTGGCTAGCACTTGTAAGCTAGCAGCATGTAAGACTTTCAAATGGAACCTCAATGCATATGTAACAGAGAGAGAGAGAGAGAGAGAGGGAGCGAGAGGGAGCGAGTTTATTTAATGCCTCAAACAGTTACGCACTTCAAGCTTGAATTTACCTCTGAACAGGCAATTTCATTTCACAGATTTATGCTTTAATGCTGAACACTGCTCAACAAAGTTGAGTAAGGAAGGCTGCGCCCAGACTTGTGGCAAACAATGCAGACCAGACTTGACAAAAGGCTTATGATGTGCGGCGCGGCATCTGAACTTGCCAAGCCATGAATCAGAGCTGAGCCGTGTTGGCCAGTGTAATTAGCCTGACCGAATCCTTTAACATAATGACTGCTCAGTCAGCGCTGTCTGATCCGCCTCGCCTGCAGCCGGAGATAAAGCGCGTCGTCTGCTATTGTTTATCCATTTTATGCAAATCTTTCGGACGTCAACACTTTTTTGACGCCATCACTCGGTGAGTGAGTCGAGTTACCTTTCGCACAATTTTTGATGATTGCATTTAATAAGCCTGTGCTTAACGCTTAATCAAATAATTAAAATCTAAAACTATTCAAATTGAATTTGTGAATTTTTACAGAGTTGGCAGATAATGCCTTCCGCTCATAATAATACGTTTCGATTTAAAGAATTTGCCGATTTGCAGTAAGCTGAAAAATGAGATTTAAGTCGAGACGCGCACACGTTTCATAATCCACCCACAGCGACTGACATTTACGGTGGAAGCAAAACTTTCACTTTTCGGCTGAATGTCGTGGGCGAAACTGAAATTCAAGACTTTTGAATCGCTTGAGGCCGCACTGACACCCACAACCAGTGGCCGAGGCCGAGGCCGAGGCCGAGGCAGTGGAAGTAAATCCCATGCCGTGGGCTCTACACGACTTTGTCAGCCAGATTTTAATTCAATTACATCTGTAGCTGCAAGTTGTGTGCAAATATTATCATAGGAAAAATTAAAACGCAACCCCCTGAACCGTAAACCCAAAGGCACCCAAAAAAAAGAAAGAAAGCAAGAAAAATACTGAAGAACCCAGCCGACACCCCAGGCATGTGCGTGCGCCGTTGTTTGCGTCGCTGCTCTGACAGCTGTTTTCAAAGCGGCAACAACAATTCGTGCAAAGCAGGAATTAAACGTGGAGTAGGACCGATCTAGTGGGCAGTGCTCGACTAAGGAGATACCCTAGAGCTTATTTTGAAGTGCAAATATATTCAAAATTAAGTCAATTAAGGAAAAAAGTAGGAAAAGGAGTAAAGTAGGAGAAAGAAAAGTGTAGAGAGAGAAGAATGGATTGGAGAGAAGAGAGAAGAAAGAGCAGAGATGGGGGAAGAAGATGTGAGTGGCGAGTGAAAGGTAGAGAGAGCAGAATGGAGAGTGGAGAATGGTAAGTGGAGAGTAGGGAATAGAAAGTGCAGAGTGGAGAGTGGAGAGTGGAGAGTGGAGAGTGCAGAGTGGTGAGTGTAGAGTGCAGAATGGAGAGTGAAAAGTTGAGCGTTAAGAGTGAAGAGTAGGAAATAGAGAGTGCATGGAGAGGGGAAAGTGGAGAGTAGTAAGTGAAGAGTAGGAAATAGAGAGTGCAGTGGTGAGTGGAGAGTGGAGATTAGACAGAGAAGCAAAAGGAGAGCGGCGGAGAGATAAAAGATGAGACGTACGAGATGAGAAATCAGACCTGAGAGTAGAGTAAAATGAGAGAGGAGGAGAGGTATTGGAGAAGAAAGAGGAAAAGGAAAAATAAAAGATAAATTATATAAACTATATACAACTTCATACAGTACCTGCATTTGTGTAGCACAATATACCCTGCATAACCATTTCCAACGAATGATGCCCTAAAAATAGGAAATTCACTCGCATTTCAAGATCTTTCCTTACTCTTAAACTAAATTACAATTCAATTTATTTTACAATACTTTTTTTTGCCAATCTGGGAATTGTCAACAAAAAGAATACATAAGCTACCTTAGATATATGTATGTATTTGTGTACGCATACAATTTATATGCACTGTAAGGATTCACTACAATCAATAAAGAGTGGAAAGCCAACTGCAAGAACATATGAGAAACATTTTCTCTTTTTGGTAGTTGCGCAATATCAGAGCCAGAGACCCATTAGCATTTGAAAGGGAAACAACAATCGGAATAATTAAAATTAATATAAAAGTCGCTTACCAGAACCGCCGCAAGTTGGCTAACGCGTGGGATAAGCAATAAAAGCGTTAGGAAAACTTCTCGCAGGAAATCGCTATGGGGCGAAAATCTGTAGCGGAAATCGAAATTTGTTAAATGGAGCAATCGATGAATTGCGTTGCCTCTGACAGCCAAGCCATGCCACGCCAAGCCAGGCCAGGCCACGCCCACCGTCCTTCCCCGCCCCTCGCAGTTCGATTTTACATTTTATCGCTTGTACGTTTGCACCATTTCAATTACAAACAATAACAATAAAATGTGGACGATGAAGAGCTCTGGGACGCAAACGGCTAAGTCGTTAAAGTTCAAGAAAGCGCGTTACAGGAAGAAAAAACGAGAGAGAAGGCATCAAGCGGGCGCCATGCTCTGCAGAATACTCGTCCACTGAAAAAGAGGAGATGAATTCGGGACTATCTGTAGAGAAGGTCAGCGATGATCTAATGTGAGATTTGATGCTAGTTCCCCAAACTAGAGCAAGCAAAGGGCTTTACGACTTGCCGTACCTCCCATAAATATTATAGCTTTGATAGATGAGAATATTCATTAGAAATATCAAATGTCTAGTTCTACTAATACTATGAATTTTAAGCTCCTGCTGTAAGACTGTAGAATATATCTCTTCACATCAGCAAACTTTCCATGCTTTATACCTTAGCATTATTCTCCTGGCTTACCAGCCTTAATACTATACATAGATCTCTCACATCCTCTCTCTCTCTCTCTCCCCCTGTCCCTCTCCTCATCACTACCAATATACCCACAAAACCAATATACCCATTTTAACTCCCACGAACTGGCAAGAAGAGCAAAAAGAGTAGTGCAAGGGAATTAGTTCACACGGAAGTGGCTGTCAGTTGACCCCCAGTGCTTTGGCGCCCACGCTGATATCCGTGTGCAGGGCTCATGTCCAGGCCACCTATTGGCGTACGTGCGGAAGGCAGTTAAAGGTACGCAAAGGTAGATAAATATTATGGTAAAGCAAATTTAAATAAACATTTTTTCATTATCCGCTCTAGAACGTGGCTTAAAGCGAATGTAAAACGAAACGAAATTGCTTACATTATTTTTGGCCATAAACTTTTGAAGTGCCTAAACAAAGTGTCCCTGGACATGGGAAGATCAAGCTCATATTGATGGTTATCTTAGGTGATGGCTCTTCAAATCTGAGTACAGATTCAGGGATTTCCAACTATTTATAGAATATGTCCTCATTTAATATCTGTAGAGCAACAAAAAGTTTCAGTCACTAAACATAATTAATGGAGCAAGGTTCCGTGGGAGAGAGCATCTGTATTGGGCTGTCACAGTGCTCGACTCGAGCTAAGCACTCTGCATGGACATAATGCAAAAAGTATATAACGAAATCTTGTAACTGAAAACTTATTTCATTAGCAATTTCCATCAAGTCCAAAGCCACGGCAAACTTATACCGCGAGTGATTGTATTTCTTTTGCTCGATGCTCTGCTCAATTTAATTCAACGCTAATAAAACTTCAATAAAATGAAATTTGTACGAATTGCTGTTGTTCTGTCCTTGGCAATCACCGCCAACGATTATCATTGACAGTCGACGTGGCGACGTATACGTGACAAACGCCGGCCAAGTGTTAATCTGGAATTGTCGCAGTGCAGTGCGAGATTACAAGCAAACCAAAGTCCCCAGACTAGCAACAAAACCAACAAAGAAATACGCACAAATATATACTAAAAGTGAGCACACAAGCAAAACTTAGACATAAGAGCAAGAAAAATAAATAAAAAATACAAGTGGGAGTGCGCTTGCTGGGAAGTGGCTGACTAGAACATATCCTTAGACTACTGCTAGACTTGAAAATATTTTACGGAAATGTTAGAAATATTTTAGAATAATTTAAGAAAAATTAAAAACAAAATTAGAAGTATTTCAGAAAATTTTATAAAAATTTTAGTTTTTTAGAATAATTTTAGAATAATTTTAGAATAATAGAATTTAAGAAAAAATATTTTAAAAAAATTGAAAAATTTTAGAATAAATTTATGATATGCCATTGCTATAGATAAACCTTCATCTTAGACAAATTAGCACAGACAGCCATTATTACATACACCGCCATACAACCAATATACCCCACCCACATATTGTCGTACAGGATGTTAAGAAAAAGAGCAGTGAAAAACTTGATGGTCAACATTTTTAGTTGCGGTCGAATGAATAGCAAAGTGTATTTCAGGAACAACAACGGAACGCACATTAATACAGCTACTATTGCTACGTAAATACATCTACAAATACATACACATACATTTGTATGTATATGGAATAGATTTAGGAGCAGGCTGATAGGGGCCAGCGTTGCCTTGGCAACATTTTTATTTCTTTTATCATCGAAAGTGGCCAGCTGCAAACCACTGATGGCTGTCGCCCATTGTTGAGTGGGACTCGACTTGCCTCACTTTTATTATTATTGATGACAATTTTGAGCAGACAATAAAAAGAGAGTCGAACAATATGTACGCCTGCTGCGGGCCCTGCCTGGCTGAGGACAGCTCGAAATCAAAATATACAAACAAACAGAAGATTAAATACACTTGTGTTCGTGAGCAGCTGAATTGCAGAATAATTTCATGTTTATGCATGAACGGGGACAAGGAGTTATTTATAGAGGAAATAAATTTTTTAATAGAATGTGCCAAAGGCAGCTGGACATTGAGAGGACTCAGCTCAAGTCTATGCCTGTGCGACATAACAGGCGAAAACTATGCAACGTCCAAGCTAGACTCTAGGCATACCAACCCCAAGCACTTTAATAATATTAAAATAAAATTTATAAAAAAATTATTTTTCAGTCAAACTAACATCTTAGTTCTGGAATATAATCAAATAATGCCAGGAAGAAGTCAGATTTAGCGAAAAGAGAATTTCATTAAGTTGGCAGCAGCCGTCACATGAAACTGCGAAAAGTAAAATATAAAAGTTTTTCTCCAAAAAATTGTATTTATTTCCATAAAGCGATGTGTGGGAGTCAAGCCACAAAAAATGGCAAAGAAACAGAGCCACAAGGCAAGATAAATTACCGTGAAGCATATATATTTATATATATATATATATATACATATAAACGATAGTATACTTTGCAGACATCTGTTGTCCTATTTGCCGTGAGCAGCAGATACTTTTGTGTAACGTTTTCCCTCTACAAAGTTAAGCCAACTCTGATGCAGCACATCAAAAAAAGCGAAAGATGAAAAAAATGGAGAAAATTTTGATAATTTTTACTCCAGTTGGATACAAATGTCTGACAGGCACGTGCTCCATCAATTTTATACTTTATATTCTCCGCCTACTTAGTTTACCCAAACAGGCACACACACTCACGCAGACGCTTCCACATATTGAGCTGACACACCCAATTGATTAACCTAAGCCACACGCCGTAGCAAAACTTTGCTCAGCTGAACCATGCAGCCGCAAGCCCCAGCCGAAGCCCCAGCCAAAGCCCCAGCTCAGGCACAGGCACAGGCACAGGCACAGTCAAGTTAATTTTGAATCGTTTATCAAATGATGCAGAGCTCAAAAAACTTGAAATGCATGTGCTGCCCGTTGCCAGACTCTGAGCCATGCAACTCCTGGCTGCGCGCTCGCCCCTCCACTATCTGATAGCACATAGCATAATGCAAAATAGCAAACAGGTAAAAGCCCGTAAGTAAGTATGTGGCGTGGCAGACGGCAAGATGCTCGTTCGTGGTTAATAAACAATAGGGAATTTATAGATTTGCTGGGCAACTATGAAAAGGTTGATTTATTGGGAGAGTCAAGACTCAACTACAAAACCGGTTGATCGTAAGTTAGGAACTGTGTAGGACTGGGGAGTTGTTCACTCTATAAAAGGTGTGTGAATATAAAATCCATTATAGAATAGGGTTTTTAAGTTCTGAGTCTATGGAACTTATTGTTATATAAAGATATATATATTTTTAGTTTCAATATTATCTTTATAAACATCAATTTAAAATTTCAGCTCGCAGGCGTTGGCAGAAAATATATTATTAAAAATATTTGTTCTATAAATAAGCCCACTAACACTATATAGTGCAAAAGATCCCTTAACAAAAATAGCATTGATTTAGTATAAAGTATACAAATTTCCAATGTTGCATGCCATCAAATGGCATTTCCAATCTTTGGGAAAGAGCCAATCAAACAAAAGTGCAGACTGAAAATTCTAAGCTCAAGAAAACCTATATACTCTTATTTCATTTCCTTGAGCGAGTATAGAAAGTACATTTCAGAAGTCTGTGAACGAGAGTAAACATCATATATGACGTTAGGAAATCTGTTGGCTCAGCTATTTGTTCAATTTAGGTTTGTTTGGCGCTGCAGCTTAGAGCAGAAAAACATAGATGAGTTGTAGAATTTGCTGTGGAGGGAAGTAAAGGCTTAGCTTGGCCCAGCTTGGCAATGGGAGTACTTAGGTAATTTGACAAGCGCTGATTTCAAACACAATGCGAGGGCAATTTAAATGCACTTAACGTTCGCTCGCAGCTCGCAGCACAAAAGGAATTTTTCATGAATTATCCTTGACACGTATATGCCTTGAGGCAGTGCTAGCCGCGAAGCCACTAACTGCTGAGGTGTAAACATTTGCCGCTCGACTGCAGCGACCAATGAGGCGACACAGAGACGAGTGCATAAGGCATCCGACTCGAACTACGGCCAACATATGTGTGTGGGCGTAGCTCTTAGCTGGGGTTAACCCAAAAACAAATAAATGATATGGGGCGACCGGGAGTTGCATGGACTGCGCGAGACCCTACCCAAAGGAGAATATTAATACTGAAACTGAAGTCAAGTTGAGCCAGGTCTCATGGCAGATATCTCAAATGGAACTATAAGCCATTTCAGCCTAAATATCTTAGAAAGTTATCCAACTCCTATCTGAGGCTAGTGCAACCAACAGTCTATGCAGCGGCAGAACTCTCAAGTTAACTCAGCTACAGCCAGCCGCACAACGTGTTAAACAAGGCATCCGCTCTCAAGTGCGCGTATTTTCCGATTCATTTATCACAGCAAGAGCTCAACAGCTCAGCCGGGCTAACAAAGCAACAGCAGCCTATAGACGACCATTATAGCCAGCCTCAGTATGTGTGTGTGGAGTTCCAGAGCCAGTTAACGGAAAAATGCAATAAATGCAGCAAATGTGTTGCTTTGTGTGAGCTGCTGCTGCTGCTGCCGCTTCTGCTTCTGCTGCTTCTGCCGCTGCTGTTAAACGCATTTTATAGAAACTGCATTCATGCACTGCAGCCAACGCCCATTTGTATGCAATACTTTTCCCTATTTTCATTTTTCTTTTTTTTTACCTCCCACTTTATGTGAATGGCTTTTATTATAATCGTTTGCGCGCCCAGGCGGGAGCAACTAGCGCTTCAGCTCTTTAGCACAAATTTCCATCACAAAACGATGCCAATTAGTGAGCGTTTAATGCAAACGATTTCGATTTGACAAAAAGCAAATAATTTTCTCTCTCTGGCCAGCGGGAGCTAGTACCGAAGTATCAAACTAGCTGAAAATAGTAGTAGGAGTGGAAAAAAGGTTTGTAGGCTGGACTACATTGGAGAAGAGTAGACTATAATAGACTAGACTGACAAGGCTAGAGTAGACTAGAGTATACCAGACTAGACTTGACTATACTAGACTAGACTGCACTAGAGTTGACTGGAGTTGGACTGCACCAGACTAGACTGGAGTTGACAAGCCTGGAGATGAGTATACCTAAATATATTAAATTCATTTATCACAGCATGTGACCTCTTAGATTTTAGATCTCTTAGGTTTTCATAGAATTTAAATATTTTGCAAGCAAATTTGTAAATGCCTTTGACAACAAACCTTTCCCATATCATAGGAAAAATGTATCCTAGCTTTACAGACACCTATCCCCAATCCTCTCTCATTTATTCCAAGTCTCCTTCAACAAATTACATATCGATAAAAAAAAAATATTTTTAGAAAATTAAAAAAAAGTTTTGAAGAAGAGACTCACTTGTTTAATTCAATACCGATCCAAAAAGCACACGGTAGTGCCCTTAGCCGTCCCGTGTTTAAGGTATGACAAGTGAATGGCAAAAATGATTTTTTTTTAATTTAAAAAGGAGGACTTCAAGATGATGAACAATACTTTCAGCTGCCAAATGAATATATTCTAATTTCTAAAATCTTAAGCTCAGAAAGTCGCACAAGTCTTAGTATTTTAATTTCAAATAAACAAACTCTTTTTCAGATTAACCTAACCTCCTTCCTAAAACCATCTCCTTTGCAATATATTAAAATCCTTCGAGCAAGTACAATTTTCTGTACGCTAGCTAAATTTAATTTAATTTAAAATTGTGTTATGCTGTGAAGAAATTTAGCTTTCAGAAAGTTCAACCGGTTGACTCATGGCTATAAATGAGTGGAGGAGCTGAGCCAGAGACTGCTGGCATGTCTCTGGGTTTTCAATAAGGTATACATAAAGCGCAAAGTCCGCTCCGCACAGCCATAAAACTTGCACTATGCATATTAAGTCTCGCCTAGATACACGTGCGTTAAGTGGAGTCACCTGGGCAGAGCCAAGCACACAAATTGTAGTCTCCAGAGATTCGGGCCAGTGCCACCCCAGCTGACGCTCACAAAATTGCGGATTATCTAACACGCACACGTAAACTTATCTGGAAATTTCTGGACTGCTTAAATATTTGAAGTTTTAAGTCAACTCGGATACAACAAAAAATTGAAGCTTTTGAGAACTGACAAAAGCAATTTACATGCAATCGCCGCGAAGGCCATAAATTAAAGTTCTCAGCTCTCTCGCTCTCTGGTGGTGGCAGCGTATTCGGGGCTGACCACATTCAAATTTTTCAAGCTACACAAATCCGCGCTGAATGGCTTTGGCACTGCACAGCGCCAAAGCAAAGAACTTTGAACGGAGGCTGAAGAGCCGAGAGTATTTACCCTTCAGTTACCATATTCCATACATCGGCTGCAGAGGCCTGGCCCATGGACAGTGTCCGCAACCCGTGTACAGGGTATATTCAACAAAATTGCTACAAGGGTTAACATGGGCAGCGGCAACAGTCGTGGCAGCGACCGCAACAATTTCTACAGCCATGGGCAACTTAATTTCAATATAAATAAATAAAATTCATACAATGTTTTCAGCTTCCACATTTTTTTCTGCTCTTTTCAGCATCATGTGTTCGCGCGGCTGCGAATCAAGGGAAAGGCAAGCTTTTCAAAGACCTGCCCAATGCAGTACCTTGAGCTGCTGGGGTACTTGCTCTCCTTGCGGCAAAATAAGCGCTTTAAAAACAAGTCTGTAAGCTTTAGCTGGGAGGGTCCGACTAGCAGGTACCCGGCATGTGTTTCAAGTACTTATATATGTATCTCTTATATACAGAAATAGATAAACATATACATATATATATATATATATATATATATATATATATATATATATATATATATATATATATATATATATATATATATATATATATATATATATATATATGACCACCACAGCACCTATATACCCTCTTTGCCACGCACAAGAGAGAAAAGCTTGATTCAGCAGAAATGACCTTAAAGCTGAAAACACTTTTCGGAGCCATCAGTCGCAACCGCAAATGCCACGAAAAAATTAAGATAAATTCAATTTGCTTGGCTCCAGCAAAAGACATACACAAATAATCCCATTTACAGTTCTTATGGCCAGCACACACATCCGGTCAACAAGTTGTTGGTTTGCTAGTCTCTCCCTCTCCCTCTCCCCCTCTCTCTCTCTGTCTCTCTCGCTTGTCCCAGCTTAAGATGCTGCAACATCTCTCTGTGCGCTTTTGTCATTGCCACATAAGTATAAATAAGTGTAGGAGAGCGTATGGCCGCATGGCCATAGATGCTTACGGGAACGACTTTGGTTAGACATTGAAATTCAATAAGGAAGACTGTTCGTGGCTTATATTACGCTGGCAGGACGACAAAGTCGTCTATGGCTGGCCAATAACATTGCCGTATCCCGCGCACACATGTCCTGCTGCGCTGTCGCTCGACTTACGTTTTCCTTTCACATTTTCCTTGCTTCTTTTTTATGAAATTGATTTCCGCTTAGGGCACTTTGGTGTTGCTTACATGTTGCGTCTCCACAAACACACGCTACCCATGCATAGCATAAGTATCACTCAGAGAGGCGGCGTTCATTCAAGTGCTTCAACTTTGAGCTAATGACTCCATCAAGTTTGCCATTCACTGGCAATTAGTTAATCAAATATGTTTACGCATTCAATTAGATTTTCGACTCTTTTTCCTCTTTTGCCTCTTGCCGCGTGTTAATTGCCCATAATTGGGCATTGCACATGCACTTCGAGTGGTAGGAACAAAGGGTAGCCGCACAGTAGCTGCGCATTCCAACGTACGCTAATTAAAGGACACACTCGACGCCTTGAGGAAACATTTTTCTATGGCTGCCGAGAAATTAATTGGCCTAAGAAGATGTTTTGACTTCGCTGAAAAGTTAATTGCAGGCCAAGCGCTAATTGCTCAGCGGATGCGGCAGCAAATTGATTGCGTATAATTATGCAAGTCGGAGCGTTGCGCTCGAGCTTAACCAACTGCTAAATACTCTCTTTATAAATGCCAAATACTGTAGCAGAACAGGGCATAGACCTCAAGCTGAATTGATTCCGTAATGAAACCTCCTTTATATCAAAATTCCTTATTATTTTTTGCCAAATTGGGTTTCGAAAATCTCCGTATTCGTAATTACCCAGACTGTAATTATGTAAGTTGAAGCCTTAAATTCGAGCTTAACCAACTGCTAAATACTCTGGTTCATAGAAGCTAGAAGCTCTGTAATTATTACTGTAGTAAAATAGAGCATAGACCTGCATCTGACTTGATTCCGTAATCCCTTTTTATCAAAATTCCTTATTTTAATTAACTTTTTACTTTCGAGCATCTTTCCATTCGAACCTACTCTGACTATAACTCGAGTGTTTCTTGTACGATTTTCGCCTTTGCGAATACGTCTTGTCTTGGAGCAACTGTACACAAAAGTTTTCAGATATATCTCCAACTATAAACCATTTGTGAGTGCATATTATGCAGTCGTTGACACCGCATTTTATGACCTATTTGTTATGCTTAAGCAAAACTAAAAGGCAAAGCGAATCCTTTTGTACATGGAGGCAAATATCGATTTGGCTAATCAAAACTAGTCCGCAACGCTCAAAATATTTTGCAGCTAATTGAGAATGGCAAGCATTTGACGTGGTCGGCGAGCCAATAGAAATATATGTGCATAGCTGAGCACATAAAAACGCTGAGCGCTGAACGCTGAACGCTGAAAGCTGAACTAAATAACAGTGCGTATGCTTAATATGCAGCTGCAGCACTCGGTGCCCATTTGGCCAATCAATGCAATTTGCATACTCGTGGTTGTGTCTTCAATAAATCGCTGGCCGGCAGTGTGTTAAAAATGGAATTGCACTTCATTAAATAACCATCAAAACAACTCAATAAAACTACTCTGAATTTTCAGCGCACAGCGAATGAATTGCGGCTGCCTGTGTCTGTCCGTCCGACTGTCTGTCCGACTGTCTGTGTGGGCGCGAATCCTAAATGTGTGCGAAAAACACACAAAAACTATAAAAATCACGCAAACAACGAAAACTTTTTCGATTCAGCTGCGAATTACATTGCGCGTCTGGCCACAAATTTCTGGTCGCGTTCATATTTAGTGGCAAAACAGACAAATGCAACGCTCATCCGCCGTTACCACTTGACACGCAACTAATGGGTATCTATCAGCCACTACATATATATATTTTTATATATATAAATTTAATGAAATGCACCACATCAGGATGACACTCGCTGGGCCAGTTGACATGCATCTAAAAGCTCTACTTAGTCACAATTCCACATGCAAAGTGTCCGATCTGTCAGCCCACGTTGGCCATGCAGCAGTCGACGTCATGTCAAATTGGATAAACGGTTGGCAAAAAAGAAAATGCTTTACGTCAGGGGAAATTGTCATATGGACGTGAGTGGCTTGTGAGCTGAGCCATTTTTAAGTCATCTAAGCTATCGGAAAGGGCTATGCAGGAGTATATTGCCTATGATGGAATGTATGTCACAGGCGGAAGGACGCCCGGCTGACAGCATTAACTAGAGCCGTCTGACTTGAGCTCTTTGTTGTGGTTTTCATGTCGGTTTTTGTGGCTATTTTTATGCTTAACGAGAAGTGGAGCGAGTGCTTAAGAGCAGAATTAATAAGAGCCTATTAGAATATATTCATACATAGACTATATACTCACAAGACAGAACAAGTACTTGGGATACCATTCAATGGAAAAAAAATTAAAAAGCGACTAAAAGCAAAAATCGATCGAATTATATATAAAATCCGGAAAGAGCATGAGTCTGAACAAATGCAAAAGGTTTCACTTGCAAACTGCAAAATTCAACTGAAATTCCTTACAAAAATCGACCTCTTGAACTTTGCAAGGCTTTAGCTCTGGTATTTTATAACAGATTTCAGAGTTGTACACCATTTTGGATTCGTATGGAGTAGGACTATTGATCGGCATTCAAAAATGAAATTTTTAAAAATTTGCCTTTTTTTCCTTTTCATTTTTGTTAAAATCGGGTCGAGGGAAAAAATTGACTAATTTTCAACTTTGACTGACTACAACTTTAGTATTTTTTATCCGATTTACGGGTAGTATAGCTTTTGAGATGCGTGTGGACTCGGACTATCTATCTGTATTCAATTTTTCGGCATTCAAAAATGATGTTTTTAAAATTTTGCATTTTTGACAAAAAACGTGATGTGACCCCTTAACATTTTTGTTAAAATAGGGTCGAGTGATAAAA
Organism: Drosophila fulvimacula; assembly: GCA_035045555.1. Lineage (NCBI taxonomy): Eukaryota > Metazoa > Arthropoda > Insecta > Diptera > Drosophilidae > Drosophila > Drosophila fulvimacula. The sequence goes on from JAWNOX010000137.1 coordinate 22,142,021, forward strand.
AAGGGTTATTTTTAACTTTGACAAGAGTATAACTGGAGTACTTTTTATTCGATTTTCGGTTGGCATACCTTTTTGGAAGCGTATTTAATCTGAGTATCGATTTGTATTCACAGATTTCCCATGTTTTACGAACTTTTCAAAATATTCACTCGGATCCGAAAAAATCTTGTTGAAATTTGTACAACAAAATCTCGAATATTTTTGCCCAATTTCAGAGTCTTATATCATTTTCGATTCATACGCTCCAACTACAATATTTTTGATCCGTTTTACGAATGATTCTATTCAGCTTCTCTGGCATGGAATTACCTTTCCCTCTCCCCACATTTGTATTTCATAATAATATTTAATATTTCTCTGTGTGAACTGGCATAGAACCCCAATAGATTGCTACTGCCCATCAATCAGGCAATATTGAATAAGAATTCCTGTTTCTTATTGTTGATGTGGCCCACAAAAAAATCAATTGTTCAAGTGAGCAGGGCAGTCTTAGCCTCCTTCAAGGCTAAGTCAAGTCCCGAGCAGCTCGTTACATGCAGACAAAGCGGAAATGTACAAAAAGTTGTCAAGAGTTTGGGAGCGAGGAATGGGCAAATGAACGGATCAAGAGAAGTCAATACAATAAATTGCATAGAAGCTGAACGCAAATTGTTGTGGCTGGCTGTGATGCGTAGCCAAAGTTTAGTCCTTTGTCCTTTGCCCAGTTGAAGCATTGTCTTAGCTACTGAATTCCTGTTGGCAATATGTGGTTCTATTATGAAGATTAATAGTTCGAGGCAGCGGCCACAGGGCAGCTGATGAGCTGCCCAGTTGATGCGATTTTAATGAGCTGGGCGAGCAGAATGGATTCGCGAACCGCAGCAGCAATTAAAGGACATCAATTAATATTAAATATTTCAACGGCAATTAAATGAAATAATTCGTAGTCAACATCAATCCGGCCACAAAATGGTGCGCACCGCTCGGGCTTATTGCCGTCAAGAAGGCAGTCCGAGTGTAAAACTTTGCTCGGTATTCCAAATGAAATTTTCATTAACCAAAGAAACCAAAGTGATTTGGCAGTTTACTGGTCCTTCCCACCGCCCACCGCCCACCGCCCCCCGCCTTCCGTCCAGGACTTTTGCTAAGTTTTCAAGTGAAAAGTTTTCGACTTGCGCCAACTGGACACATGTTACAAAATTCGCAAATAAATTTCTGACTACGCGAAAGTTTTCACGCATTCGAAATGCAAATGAAATGCGCGCGATTGTTGACAAGCGGGGGCAAAGTTGAAGTCGAACAAAGTTGAACCGTGGCTGCATTTCTTATGAGCAGCGAAATGAAAATATTTCAAAAAGCATTTCAATTTCGCCCGCTATATACGTAATTGAAATTTGCATTTCTATGAGCCGTGCATACGAAAAACGAAAAAACAAAGACCGACGACGGGAAAAAAAACACCGAACTTTGCCCAACTAAGACAAGCAGAAGCCAACTTCGCCACAGCCAACTGCCTGGCCTAAAACACCGAAGCCAAAACAAAAAAACAAAAAGCCGCATAAACACAAAAGGAAAAAACAATTAGGCACCGCGTCGTGGAATTTTGATTGAGAATTTTCACACCCCAACGGAATCGACGAAGCTGCTCTTATCGAACAATAGCTCCAGCTAATACAAGCTAAGGTTAAGCCATATCCCTGCTTTCCCTATATGTCTAAAACAACAGTTTCAATCGACACTCTACAAGAGTTTAAAAACCAGAATACCTTCATTTCGCCAGACTGCAAAGAATGCTAAAAACTTCCTCAAATCGAAAAAAAAAAAAACAAACAACTTTACAGACGTTGCGGGCGGCCCGCATTGACTGCAGAATACCCGTGCTAGAATATTCCTTGCTCCTAAAAGATCTGGAAATGCGACTTCTAGACTTGTAGATATCTTTCTCCAATCTGCCATGCATTGATCAGTGGTATACGATGTTCTATCTATAATCTATAGAACAGCTCAGAAAGCATTTACCTATCCACTGGGTTCAGAGCTTTAAGTGATAAACTTTTCGTTCGATTTACTCCCAGTTCACTCAATACCCACACTACAAAACGCCAACTCTAGTTTTAGGCCCCACACATAATTATATATTCTATCAAGATCCTTTCAAACATTAAACCAAGCGACCCCTTTTCACTCTGTTAGCGGGCAAAAAAAATACCCAAAAAAAAACTTTTGTCCCAGCCAAACAACGTGAAAGACCGCAAATTGTTTTAAACCAGACCGAAGGCCGCACATACTCGCGAACAGGGCAAAAAAAAAGGAAAAGAAGAAGAAGCAGAGAAAAAAGTAAAGTAAAGACGAAGCAAATATTAGTATTTGTAAAAGGCGGCAGCCTTGCGAACGCCGCATGCCCTAACTGCTGGCAAATATATTCAAGCGAGTCAGCGGCCAACGGAAAACGGGCCAGGCATTGTAGCGCATTCTTGACCACGAAGGCAAAACCGTAAATTTTATTGCATGACTTGATTAAATTCGCATGCAACCCTCAGACGTCAAACCTGCTAGACCTAGCTCCCAGCTGCCTGGGTCAGTCAATTCAAAACAAGTCGGTGTGATGTAGCCGAGACTGACCGACTGCCAGTTACCCGGCACTTCAACTTGATATGTTCCTCACACATAGGCTTAGGCTTTAAAATATGCACAAACAAATTAAATTTGGTATAAATCTTGATTCGATTTTATATAATTGGAAAAAGGAATTGATAAATTGAAGTCAACTTTTTTGCGGCTGCTTTATAAACTGTCAAAGTTCTCTAACTCTCTAACTCTAGGACGGACAGACGGGCGGACGGACGGACTGACAGATGGAGAGACAAATGGATGGATAGGCAGATGGACAGAGGTACAAAAATGAATTGATGGTTTGAAAGAAGGACAGACAGGTGGATGGAGAGATTTAAGGACGAACGGACCTACGGACAATCCAATAGAGAGATGAACTGACAAAGGGTTGAACACATGGACGTACAGGTGGTCGGATCAAAAGACGGATAGAAGGAGAGGCAGACATAACTTAATTGCGCAGATCATAGATCTCAAAGAAGAATCTACCCGCTCTTTGGTACGTGCCACGCCTCCATCCAGTCTGTTATATCAATTACAACATACCCTATTCACGCACTCCCACTGAGTATGCGGCGCATAAAAAAGAAGGAAAAAATAAGCAGAAATTCTGGCTTCTTTTCTTGGCAATTTTCCCAGTTTAACGTTTTAACGAAACTTAATGAACTTTCAGTGTCACAGCGCAAAGGGAATGAAAGGAGTCGAGACCTCGCACCCCACACCCCGCACCCCTCACCCCTCGCCCGAACACCCAACACACCGCCTACTACGCAGCTCAGTTAATGTTATGATGGATATTGTGCAAGGCGAAAAGTAATTTTGAACTTTTTTAAATAATCTTTGTGTGTTGAAGCTATTATGAGTAACAAGTTTTCATAATTCTCCTTTTTTTATGTTTCATGATTTTCCAGGGACAAGCGAAGCGTCCTTCAGCTGCATTTACTACGAATCGTTGCTTTAATATGCCTCACAAGACTTGAAAGCATTTCAAGTAATTAGAGGAAACAAATAGTAGAGCTGCAAATAGAGGAATGCACGACTCGCCGATACTCTGTAAATGCCAGTTTCACTCCACAAATATTCTCTAGGTGAGCTGCGGCTGCCGCTGTCATGCATGCGGACTACTCGCTGCGGGAACGAGGTATGTGTGGGCAGGTCTTCGGGCTTTTTGTAAAATTTAACGAAGCTTAACCTCGTTCAATGGGAAAAAATCCACTTTGCGTACACTTTGCGCTGTCATTTCGTGCGCAGCTCAAGCAGCAATTGTGCAAATACTTTGAACCAACAGAAGGAGTTTCGCAAGTGGTTGCGTGGGTGGAACTGGGTGGTGCTGGGTGGGTGCCGCCGAACTTTGGCCAACTTGAAAACGCAAGCAAGAATGATGAATGAGCTGCAGGTAGCAGCAGTCGCTGCGCTACCCAAATACCCAAATACTCAAATGCCCAAAGGCACTAAAATGTGGAGTAAGATATTAAACTGATTTCTTTTGGGCTGAGGCTGCTGACAAGTGTGAGCGCCGAATTATGCAAGAAATTCGAAACGGAGAGTTGCGCAAATCTTTGACTGCAGCAGGGCGACAGCTTAGACACAGCTGGAAAACCAAACCGCAAATAGCAGCGAGCCACAGCCAAACCACAAGTGTGAAACTCGATGCAGTTGTCGGCAGTTCGATGAAGGACGCTGCAAGAGTGAAAGTGAATGCAATTAAATACACAGAGAGAGAGAGAGAGCCAGAGGGAGAGAGGGAGGGAGACAATGAACTTGACTTTCGGTGCAATGACCAGAGCTTAGACAGCCCGTCATATATCATATTTCCCATGCGTAACTCTCAGGGCCTATATAAGCCCAGCTGGCTGCAGGCAATGTCACAGTGGACTCTTAGCTGAGTAGCAGCCATGAAGCTGAGCAACGCAAACATGTCTTTAATGATCAATGAATTAAGGAGGCAATGGCTGCCGCTGCTGCTGTTATTGTTATCCATGACAATGGGGGCAACGAGGGCAGCGATAATGGAGCTGCCGATGAGTGAATTGCCGCTGGGTGCGAACTTGCGCCAAAGCAATTACCAGGAGCCGCACATTGAGGCGCTGCCAGGATTAGCTGGCTATGCGAGCACACGACAATATTATGGGGCGGCAGCTGGCCAAGGTGACTTGGCAGCGACACCATATGCAAATTACGAACGAAAAGCCATCAGTGGTCTAGCTGGCATGGCCAATGGCTTTGTGGCGCACAGCTACAACGGCATGCAGTCCGGATACCCGGATCAGGGCAAAATCGATTTTGTCATTAATACGCCAAATTATGACTTGACTGCCAATGAAGAGCAACAACAGCAGCAGCAACACCAGCAACACCAGCAACAGCTGCAGCCTGACATCTACTACCAGAGCTATGCGTATCAGCCACGGGCATCGCAGCCCAACAACGATTATCATATTGAGCAATTTTCCAATTATCGGCATCCTGCCGCTAGCAGGGAACAACAGCAGCAGCAACAGCAGCAGCCTCTACGGCCGGAGCTGCACGAGTTGGCAGTGAAGCGCAAGCAGCTGGGGCAGGAGGAGCGAGGCTCGCTGCTGCCGCAGGAGGATCAGCAGTTGCTCTACTCCCAGGCAGAGCGACACTTTGCTGATCTGCCCAGTCAGCATACGCTGCCTCCGATCACAACGACCGTGCATCACACGCAGCAGAGCAGCAGAGCCGTAGCCGGGCTGCCGCTGTCCAAGCACATTGAGGTCACGAAGCACGTGCCCATCACGCACTATCAGCAGGTGCATGTGCCCTTCAAGCAGCCGCTGCAGCTGCGCATACCGCGACCGGTGATCACAGCTATTCCGAAGCCAATCCCCATCCGGATACCCGTGACCAAAGCTGTGGCTGTGCCCCAAATGCAGGAGGTGAAAATACCCGTGGAAAAGGTGAGACCCGTTCCGGTCGAGCGGCCCATTCCCTATGTCGTGGAGCGGCAAGTGCCCTACCGGGTGGAGAAACCCATCGCCACGCCTGTCTACTATCCGTTCCCCGTCAAGGTGCCCGTCATACGCACCGTGGTCCACAAGCAACGTCCTCAGTACGCCGTACCCGCTCAGGCCCTCAACCCCAATGCCGGCTGGCATTCACCCAATCATCTGATGGGTTAAGTTCTGCACAAAATTATAATATTTAACTAGAATTTGTTTTTTATAGATTTATATTTATTATATACTAGTGTGTTTGATATATAACAATATATTTTATATAAACGGAAAAGTGTAAAGTGATTATCTATAACAGAGTACACGCTATAAGCTATCCATCCCTCCATTAATTAGAAATATCGATAAAATATCGACATACGACGATATCCAGGGTATCTAGCTAGTCGAACCCGACATCCGACTGCAGCACTCTTCACTTATTTGTGGCTTTAAGTTGTCCTGTGTGCAGTGCTGGTTGTTGCTAAGACACAGGCTCTTAGCCGATGGGCGTGTGGAGCAGAATAATTGCAATTAGTGCCACAGAGAAGTGTAAAACTGCAAAAGCAACTCACAAACTTAGCGAGCGTAGCCAAAACAAGACATTCCGAGTCAGAGCGAGAGTCGCAGCTAGAGTTAGAGTCCTAGAGAGCCGAGGCGTAGAGTCTGCCAGTCTCGAGTCAGAGGGCAACCTACAAAATGAAGAAAAGTAGCCAAGGAAAACTTTTTAATTGAGCTAAGATCCAACAAATGCGGCTAATAAATATGTATTGAAGTGCGCCAGAGCTGGTGACGGGCAACGGGGCTACGGGCCAATGCAATGCAAAAGGGTCCAAATGCTGCAGAATGCAGCTGCTAATTGCCAAATGTAACTTCAACAGCAATAGCAACGGCAACGCCAACAAATGTTCAAGTTGAGTTGAGCGCGTTAGCGAAACAGCAACTGAAATTAGCCAAAAAGTAAAGTCTGGAGTCAGCGAGCGTTTGAGGCACTGCCTGATGAAATTCGCTGCAAGTTATTGCCAACTAATGAAATTAACACTAATTGACTCGGAAGTCCACTGCCGCCTGCTGTTCCTCCCACTGCGACTGCAAATGCAACGGCAACTGCCATTGCAGCATATTTGAGCATGAAAGATTGTTTTGTCTCTATTTATTCATTTATGAAGATAGTTAAAGCCAAGAGGAAGATTTAATGGAACTTAAAGCAATAGATTTGCTACCAAAAATACCAAATTAATGCAGAAGGACCTTGGGTAGTCCTATTCTTAGAATGTGCCTCTTCTGCACATGAATAAAAACTGTTGCCAACACTAAATTGAATTTAACTAAGCTTTAATATGGTTTACTTTAGTTTCTCTCTGGGAGTAAACGACCTTAAAATACCCACACTTGATGAGCTGCCATTACCTACTATGCACACACACTCGTATGCAACTTCCACTGCATAGCTCACATTACTAGCAGTTCACTTATATATCAAAATGCAATAAGCTGTCAGCAGATGTCAACAGGTCTGCAGTTGTTGCTCTCTTTTAATTGTTAGTTGCCGTTGCCATTGCCGTTGCCGTTGCCGTCTGTCTGTGTTTTTTGCTGTTGTCGCTCATTACGTCTGCTCACCTGTGCTTGGGTACCTCGAATAATGGCAACAGTTTGAAATATGAGTCCCTTTGTGTTGCCTTGGCAGCATTCAGCGTGTCTGCTTGACTCAAGCTGGCATTGTTTCACAGCATCTCTTGGGTCACTGCAATGCACTGCAACGATTGTCAATCAAACGATATCGGAATGAGAGCTATGCTAATCCATGAAATGAACTCCAAATCAACCAAATGACAGGCTGCATACAGAAAGGCGGCTTTAATTGAAAGCTATTCAAACTGAGCTGTTGATATTTGAGACGGTAAATGAAATGAAAATGCTTGAGGGCAAGGTATATATGTAAATGAAATCAGACAAGGGAAGAAATAAGTAAAAGAAGAAGACATATTTTGCTAATTGATTATAAAGGCAGATCAGGACTCAGCTTTCAGCTGAATCAAGAATTCAACTCAACCCAGCTCAGTCTATCCATTATTAGGTTTGGGAGCGTCGCTAAAAGCACCTACAGCAACCCTTAATAAAAAGAGATATGTTTGTTATCGATAACTTTTATGCTTGCTCGATATAAATCGTTATTAAATTCTTATATTCTGAGCACAATTTTAAGCCTTAGACCAGCCTAAGCTATTCCAAATATAATTGCAGATAATCTTAATATAAAACCTTTCATTCTATATCAGGGTATTTCCTAGTCGGCATTCTCCCATTACCTTTATCCCCCTTACTTGTTACACGTGTATTTTGTGTCCAAGCATCTTAATTGCAACCTTTAATTACAATTACACGCTTGACTGTTTGTTTGTTTATGCTCAAAAAGCTTTCAAAATTTGTTACTCTCCAGCTTCCCACTGCTCGCAACTCGCAGCTCGCAGCTCGCAGCTCGTTGCCCATCTCAACTACAGCAAAGACGCCTGCTTGATTTTATTAGTTGACATAAATCCTTTGATGCCCTTGCTTTTTTGCCGCGCTGCTCGACTGTGAAAGCAAAGTATATGTAAATAGTTTATGATAAGCGCTCGCTATAATAATGGCTGCACTTCATGCAGAGGTCTAACTGAGCGTAAAATGCTCAAACATGAAATATCACTCATACGCCACCGACAGCATAAAGTGTGAAAAGTTGTTGCGCCACAAGCGCACACCAATTAAACCCGGCAATGCACGTTAAACACTAAGTAAAGCAGGTCGCTGTTAACAGCCAAAAAAATTACAGCCACCTGAGTCAACGTTTTATGTCTTTCATAAATTTCAAAAACCAAAAAACTCTAAAAGGGTCCCTCGAAATGGGTTAAAAGTTTCTGAAGCTATGGTCTAGCAGAGAGTCGGCCAGTGCTCTCTCTCTCTCTCTCTCTCTCTCTCTCTCTCTCTTTCACTCTGACTTTCTCGCCCTCTCCCTCTCGCTCTCCAGCCTGACTGTCATATTTCTTCAGAAAAAAAAGACATTTCCTTTTGTCGCCCCAAACTTTTGGGGGGACTTTGGCCATTTAACCCTTTCAGGTTGTTGCTTTCTTGTTCGCAGAAATTATCAAAAGTTTTGAGTTGGAAGTGCTGATTAATTTTTAATGTTTATGTTTAGCAAACCGCTGCTGCTGCTGCTGCTGTTGCTGCTATTGCGGCTGCTGCTGGTATCCGCAATGTCATTTGCCACATTATAATGCCGTTTTGATGGCTCGGCCAGGAGGCCTGCTGCGCCCTGTTCGAACACATCAAGTTTTGGACAGCATTTTGACAACTTAGCTCCAACTACGAGGGCGGTTCGAGGAGTAAGTGAGAAGCAGAAGCAGAAGTAGAAAATAAATTTGCAATTTTCCTACAGATTTTACCTCTTCATTGTCGGAAATTTATTTTCCTAGAAGCAAGCTAAATTTTGGTGCATATGAAATGGAATTTTAATTTGTTGATTTGGGACCAGAGCGGCCACTGATGTGACTGTTGTGTTGTGGGCACAGCACAGCACAGCTCTTAAATTTCTAAATTTTCAAGGTCATGCAACACTTTTTAAAATGGACATTGCTCGCTAAGACCTACGATTAAAGCTCAGCTGAGTAAGACTCAACTTCTGACATACCTTTGACTGAGATCTATCGAATACAATTATTTCACGCTGACTAAAGGTTATTCAATTCACTCTTTAGTTATAGTATTCACAATTTAACTAAATAATTAATTATAGTATTAATATACCTCTATCAAATACTAAAGTGTTCAAGTCTTATCTGAAATGAATCTATTTCGGAGTAGTAAAATCTAGAATCATGCAAAGTCAAATCATGTTTACTTCAGTAAACGATTCTCTTTGTCGTCTGCCTGCACTAAATTCTCCAAAATTTGCTCCCTTCATGGCACTTGGCCAATGTCATAAAGAAACTCGTGGCATTTGCTCTGACACATGCGGCGTATGCGTGATAAATTAACCAAAAAGTGGGTTATTTGTAATTTAAGTATACTTGAGAAGAATCTGGAAAATAAATACATATGTGGCTAGGCTAAATTTAGCTTGAAATCTATTAAAGTCGATCGTCAGAAAGAGAAAAAATTACCATAATGTGGAAGAAATTTGAATTGAAGGACTTACTTCTTGCATGCTCCGAGATGGATGGACTTGGGTATATCTTATGAAACATATAGCTTATATAGGCATATATTCCGAGATCCAAGTACTTGCCAGTTACGAACAGTTGAAAAGGCATTTTTAAATTATATTAGGCTATAGAACCAATCAGCGTAAATAGCCAAAAAGTGAAATTGAAAATTAAAGTAATTAAAATTTCGTGGCAATAATCAGTCGAACTCACAAACAATTGTGTGGTTTGTGTGAATGAAAGTTCCGCTGTGCATGGAGTTGCGCATAAATAGATATTACATACATTACATAGTGTATATATAGATGTATACAGGTGTATAGCATATGTAACACATATATGGTTATTTGTGACAGAGCACATAAATTCATAATTGCATCAGCCGCAAACCACTTCGTTAAGAATACTGTGGCTAGTTTGACAGCTGGACCGAGTCCAACGAGCGAACGTAAATGCGAAAGCCGCAAATCGCAATGAACATGCACGCGCGGTCAAATTGACAAACCAACCTCGCTGCTGATGAGGCCGGGCTGAGCTGATGTCGACTGGATGCTGCATGTCGAATGGGAGAGTTGCAAGTGCATGAATCTACTGATAGGGAATGTATATCTATATACATATATATATATATATATATATATATATATGCATTTAAAGTAGCGACAGCTCTGCCTGTGTTTACAATTCATTTATCACGCATACTCCACATGCGCCAAAGCAGCCCAAAAGAAAGCTTCTTTATGGCATTGGCCAAGCGCCATAAACTTGGCTGTGTTATTGAGAGACATGTCAAGGCAGGGCTCAGTGTAGTGAGATTGTGATTATCTGTAGATTTTACTACTCTAGCTGAGAGTACAAAATCAGCTTGGGTTAAGTTGCAAATAGATGTTTGCCTAAGCAGCCAAAACATGAACGCTGAAACACAGTTTGGAAATTGGCATGCCAAACCTGGTGCCTCTGACCATAATCTACGCCTCTAGCTATGCTTAAGCATATCGATTTTTATCGATAAAATGAAAGTGATATAGATCAAATATTACAAAATCAAAGCACTCTGTGGCTTTGACTAATATTTCTTCTGTATTACTTGCAGAGATAAGAGATACGCAGGCTGAAGAGAATCTCTGAATCTCTCCACTGTTGGACATGGCTAACTTGATTAAGCTCATCAATGTATAAAATATACATACACACATTCTTACATTATGTAGTCTACCACGCCTCCTCTTCCAGCCCATTACCCACATTTGCACAATAAACAGTATACCCCCTTTAGCCAGTCTGAAAGCACCGTGAGAGTGCCACGAGTCTCTGCCATTCACCACTTCCAAGTCGATTCGAAGACATTTATATTCGTTTTTCTATTGCGCGCACAAATGAAAATTTACGCGTCAGGCAGCTGGTAATTGGTAACTTATTTAGGCCATTTGTATTCGGAAATGGGCTTTAGAGTTAGTCAGGTATGCGGGCAATATATAAATCATTTTATCCAACGCAGCAGATATAATCCACACATATGTACTTCACTTAAGTAAGTAACTCCAATCCAATGCTATGAGTGAAGGGCGGCGGGTGGGGTGGGGTCGGGTCGGTTCGGGACTGTCTGCACGTCGGCACGAGACAGCTTGAGGTCGCCTCAGCACGTACCTGTACATGTGTGCCGCAGTTAAGATAGCCGAAAACCCCAAAAAGAAATCCTATCACATCGCGAAAAGCGTTCCAGCGATCAACCACACAAGAGACGGCCCCAAATTGTGTGCACATCAAGATGTAAGCAGCTTGAGACGCTATCTCGTTGAGTGGTGCCCACTGAAAATGGCTGAAGAGGGCATAATGCGTGTGGTGGAGCGTATGTAACAGAAGGTGATGGTTAGGCAGCATATAATATGCCTCAAGATAACAGCTTAACTGATATAGAAACTTGTATCTTCCGCCTGTCTTGTATCTTCGTTATTATGAACTGAGCGAACTCGTAAACTATTTAAGCTACAGACTTCAAAACTGAACCATATGAGCTTCTATCCTATAAGCAGTATAGACCATTCGGTTTTCTTTAATATCTCAATCTATTTCCATTATTGCGATAAATAAAAGTCAAAGACTATAAGAGCTAGAACTATTAAATTTGGTATATAGATTTTCATAGTAAAGACTAGGATTATAAATATTTATTTTTGTAATTATCCACATATATGTATATATATAAATATATATATATATATATATATATATATATATATATATATATATATATATATATATATATATATATATATATATATATATATATATATATATATATATATATATAAATAAATATATATATAAATATATATTTCAAATAGTAGAGTTTTCCATTTGATTTGCCTGTAGTTGTGTATATAAGAACAAGCTTTGACTGCAGGGTATTGGCCAGCTGTGCCACTTTTAACTGGGTGGGTTCAATGAACATCCACACACTTGGCTAGGCGCAGAGTAGGGTCTAATAGCCACTCGCGCTCCACAATCAATAAAATGCAAATTAAATTGAATAAACACCAATTTCATATGAATTCAAGAGTGGAATATTAACAAAAACTGAATGCGTGGTTGTTTGCATAAGTGTATGAGTGTGCGGGTGTGTGCGGGTGTGTGTGTGTGTTTCATTAGAGTGTTGTGCGTGCTCCACTCTTATTCATTATGCGAAAAAATCAAATTTTGAAAAGTTGCGCTTAAAATATTTCCACATAAAATAACTCGCCCTGTGTCTAGAATTTGGAAAGCAGGCGCACAACTTTCATTACGCAAAAGTTTTTTAATAAAAGCACAAAACACAGTGGCTGAAAATAGCACACACACACACACTCACACACGGACAGACATTATTAAAAGCAACTGTTTTGTTTCCCACTGAATGTGCTCTATAATTGTATTTAGAATGTGGAAATTTTTGTTGTATTCGGTCAACTTTGAATTGAAATAAATTTTATTTTTCTATCTATCTCTGTCTGCCTGTCCTCTGCTGCTCTCTGTCTCCCTTGCTCGTTTGTGTTTGTGCACAAACGAATTAAAATTTTGTGGCTCATAGCAACGTATTAATGTGTTTATGGATATCAACTTATTATTATTATTATTATAAAGTTTGTGGTTTAATTTTCAAAGTAAACAAGGCTAGCAAAACCCCAAAACATATTTGCCAGCGGCACGGCTGGCAACGGAGTGCACCTCTGACATGCACAGCAAATAAATAGAGTTTATTTCTAATCTGTTTTAGTTAACCAATTGCACCCGAGGCCTAGTAGATTATACCTGTATACAAGTTAATGCAGCTATGTTTTTCAAACAATCCATAAAGATTTTAACATCAATTTGTACTAGGCTAGTGAGTGGGGAAGGCAGATAAAAAAGGGTGTACACAGCTGCATGATACCTGATAATTTATACACCTTACAGACACAGATATATACGATATAAGACAAATTAGAATATTAATTAATATATCGCAACTTAGCAGACATGCAATATACCCATTTCTCTTTGCCGAGCGAGCATCTCGGCTAACTGCAAATGAGGTGAGGCAGGTGGAATTAAGTACCGTTAGACTGCGTTGGCGCTGCGCATCAGTTGCAACTAACGAAATTATAAAGGCGACAGTGAACTATGGCGTGGCGCAGGCGCCATGAATTCCGCTTTAAAATAATTGAAATATAAACCTTAATATTTAATATTTGATGAGTCGACTTCAATATGCCGCTGCGTGAATGCATTAAGGTGGAGCCATTTCTATGCACAGTGGAGCAAGGCGGAAGCGCGCAGCCAGAGTTATCAGGCAGATATTAAGTGTAGACGGCACACACACCAAGAGAGGGGGAGTGGGACACAGAGAGAGAGAGAGAGAGAGAAAGGCCGAGGGCAGGGCAAATACTTTGTATGCAAAATAAAGTGCTGCAAAAGTCAGTTAAAGTGTGTCGCGCTGGCTGAAGCCGCCCAGCATAAAGAGCGTAAAAAATGCTAAATGATAAATAAAATTTACAACCGCAACAACAAGAGCGACATTGGCAGCAGCAGCGGCAGCGGCAGCGGCGACGGCGGCGTCGACAGCGACAAGCGAGGAGGCGACAATGATATGGGAAACGGGGGTGGGTTTGCACTGCATGCATGGCCAGCATATGGTGCGAGCGAGACAGCTGTATTTGCATACATGACCAGCATATGGTGTGAGCAAGAGAGGGCGCGAGCGTCTGTCTTTTTTTCGTATTTTGCTATGCTTGCTTTTGTTGTTGTTGCTGGCGACATAATAAAATGCAATTTAGACATCAAAAATACAGTAAATGGAGCAAGCGAGCAGAGCAGCACGAAGAGGACAGCGGGAGTATGGGAGTGTAAGCAAGACAGACAGACAGACAGGCAGGCAGGCAAGCACATGACTGACAAGCGGCTGGCAAAGGCAAAGGCAAAGGCAGAGGCAAACGACGACCACACACCACACCAACACACCAACACACACACACACACACGTACACACGTACACATAAAGAAATTGCAACAAAGCGAGTACGCAGATGCCTAAGTGTGCGTGCGAGTTGTACAAAATGGCGGCAAAAGACGCGCAGTGCATGCAAGCAATTGAGTTTTATATTGTCACGAATGTGGGCAGAAGATGAAGACAGCAGAGCATGATGAATGATGTATGTAAGTGTAAGTCTGTATATATATGTGTGTGTGTTTGTGTTTGTGTGCTTACAAAATGTGAATAAATAGGAATAATTTAATGACAGTTAATGTGCCTTTTAAATAAGCCAAGGCAAGCAGAGTTTGCAGTTGATAAAACTATATAAATATATACCATGATGTAGATATAGGTATGTATATATATGTATATATGTATATAGTAAAGTCCAAGCAACTGTCACTGGGCTAAGGCAAAAGCACAAACTGACAGCAGGTCAAGGCAGCAACAAAGACAGAGCGAGAGAGACAGAGAGAGAGATAAGCATGGAGAAGAAAATTCTGTGCATTCCTGGCCGTAGCGACGGCAAACAAAAGGTGTGCTGCTCTTAATTTAATTAGAGTTTGCGTGCCGTTAGCTTTTGCCAGCTTAAATTACTTGAATTGCGCCTTAGGCATAAGGATGTCCCGCTGCTAGACCCAAGATGCGGATCTAATGGTCTGGAAATAGCATTTGCCAGTTTTCACAAAATAACACCAGCAGCAGCAGCAGCAGCAGCAGCGGCAGCGGCAGCGACGGCAGCGGCGACGTCGCCTTCATGAATTTCATTTCATTTAACACAATTTCATTTAAGTAAATAAAACTTAAATAAATGTATGCAGTACATAGAGAAAGGCAGAGAGAGAGGGAGAGAGGGAGAGAGGGAGGGAGAGGGAGGGCGAGAGGCGAGGCAACTGTGTGTACATATACATAATAAATGCAGCATTAAATTGCAGCTTAAAAAAAAAACCTCGAATGAAAATGAGTTAATGCGGTTTTTTCTCTTTTTTCTCGTTTTTTCTCGTATTTTTTTAAAAACTTATTTCTGTATTCAGACGAATGCAAATGGTTGTAATGTTAAATGAGTCACAAAATTGGTATACAACACAGGATTTGGCTTAACAAAATGAATTTCAGCTCAGCGAGTGCCACGGGTCGTATGAGTGACGTAATTATTGCATAATTGCTTGTGTAGGAGAGGCATATAAGAGGATAAGGATACGCTTAGGGATAAGGAGAAGAGGCACTACCACCAGCTCTTGACCTTGTGCAGCACCGTCTTGAACACGGGCACCTTGACCGGAAAGGGCTTGGGCACCTTGATGGGCAGGTACTTGATGACCGTGTAGGGTACGCGCTTCTCTACGGGCACGGGTACGTGCTTCTCGATGGGCACGGGCACCAGGCGCTCCACCGGCACCTTCAGCTCCTTCTCCACGGCCACCTGCACCTGCTTGGTGATGGGTATGTGGATGGGCACGGGCTTCTTGATCGGTATGATGACAGCATGGGAGATCGGAATTTTGACGGGCTTCTCGACGGGCACATGCTGGGTCTTGACATGCTTCACCGGCACATAGTTGATGATATCCACATGATGATGGTGCTGCTGCCCGTGGCCATCCTCGTGAGCACTCGACTCGGCCAGGTAATTGCTGCCGTGCTCATCGCCCTCTGATTGCTGCTCGTAATCGGCTGGGCCACTGCCCGCTGCGTCCGATCCGCCGGATGCCTCGTGCTCGCTCTCGTGAGGTGTGAAATAGGAGGCGTGCTCCAAGAGCTGTTGCTGCTGCTGGTGCTGCTGCTGCTGCTGTTCCTGCTGATGCTGCTGCGCCTCAGCATGATGCTGCTGGAATGCTTCGTAGCCAGAATTTAGAAAATTTCCCACCGACATTTTGTCGTAGGCGTAATGGCTGCCGCCCGCCTCCTGGGCCGGCTGCTGGGGGTACGGCGACCACGCGGCATGCTCCGCTCCGCTAAAGCTCGGCAGATAGCCAGCCGCATGCTCAGCTGCAGCACCAGCAGCACCAGCAGCACCAGCAGCTGGAAAATTGTAAATCGCCGACTGCTGGCCGCTGCGACCTGCCTCTGTGTCGCCGTAATCGCTGGCTGATGCCGCCAACGCCGCAACGGCCGCATCCTCGTGCTGCTCTTCATAAATTGGTATCTCTTGTTTTGACGAGGCGGCTGCCAAGGCCTCGGTGTGCGTGGGCGCCACTGAGGCATAGCCGTTGCTAATGTGTCCCAGGCCCGAGAGATTTGTGAGCCCATTAAGCATAGCTCCCAAACCGCCCTGGCCATGTCCGCCCAAACTAGACGAATCGCCCCTGTAGCTGCGTCGCTCCCCTTCCGCCCCCTCGTACCGCAAGCCGTAGCGCTGCAGCATGGTCGACATGGCCTCCCTCTCGCCCAATGGCAGCCAACGATTATCGTACAGCCTCGCACTGCCCGTCGCCATGTTGCTGCCATAACTGCCATATAGCGCTGCCTGGGCTCCAGCTGGCATTGATGAAGCTTTCGTCGACGCTGTCCCCGTGGTCGGCGGCACGGCAATCCACACAATTGCAACGGCCACAATGAGCGGCATCTGCGGAAAGGGAACGGGAACAGGCGCTTAGTTTAAGTCCATGGAAATTATTTCTACAAGTAAAAGTGTTCAAGTCGAGTATCTACGACCAGCAGATACCGCGCAAAAGCATCCTAGAGTTTCAGGTTATCTAAATCCCCCTAAATCTACAGTAACTGACTCACTATGTCCATGTAATGCTATAGATGTATTTGCACTCATTTTTTTTGGCTTAACAACTATTCCAACTGCTCCACACTTGCTGAACAGACTGATTGAACTTCTAGTTCTGGTTCTAGTCATACGAACTTAATGAAATTTTTAGTGCAAGACTATAATATTCCAATATGCAAGTGTACCTGAGTACAAGACTCTATCATTTGAAATTGAGCTTTATACATCCAATTTTGATAGAATGAGAAACGTTATAGAGCTGTTGATCCTTTAATAATCTGAGAATTTATCACAAGAGATTACATACCAAATTTGGTGACAGTAGCTGTAATAGTATTCGAGTTATTTGTCAATAACTAGAAAATGGAATGAGTTATCGGAAGAAAAAATTTAATATAAATAAACTTAGGCTTTGTAAATTATATGTTTCAAATTTCAAGTCTCTAGCTTTAGTAGTTCTCGAGATAGAACGAACGGACAGCCAAACGGACGATAAGATCTAGTCAGTTGTCGCTTCCTCTCCCTGAGATCCCTATTTACATATATATTTTATAAGAACTGCCATAATTTCTAGCATCTCTTTGATAAAGCGAATATACCCCATTTCATTGATCACAGGGTATGAAAAGGCAAAATTCTTTTGCAGCAAAGTGCTAGAAAATTGCTGAAAAAATAGCAAAAAGCTTTGACTTAGGGCGTCCGCAGCGCAGGCGTTGACTAATGCATTCTTGATAACCACCGAGAGATTAACAATTATTGCCCACAATGAAAAGCACTCGGCAGTTGCCACTTGCCACTTGCCACGCAGTTGTTGCACACTGGACTCACCTTAATATGGTTGGCCATTTGGCTTGGATTTAGGCTTTGGCTGGAAGTGGTCCTCCGGTTACTAGACAGCAGACCTGGCGGGCTGCACGGCTGCAATGGAAATGTCTGCAGTTCGGATTTGGTTCGGGTTTTTATACTGGAGTTTGCCGCCGCCGCCGCCGCCACTAGGACAACAGCTTCCACTGTTTTTCCTATTACACAATCCGCAATTTCATAGTTGTTGTTATTTGTAGAAGGCGGCCGTCGTCGTCGTCGTCGTGCAGGCAAGCCAAAGCCAAAGTGAGTGTCTTTCATTTGCTGACCTGCCCGTTTCTTGA
Source organism: Drosophila fulvimacula (assembly GCA_035045555.1). Classification (NCBI taxonomy): domain Eukaryota; kingdom Metazoa; phylum Arthropoda; class Insecta; order Diptera; family Drosophilidae; genus Drosophila; species Drosophila fulvimacula. The sequence continues at coordinate 22,160,104 of JAWNOX010000137.1, forward strand.
GGCCTCTCGCTTGCTCCCACTGGGCCCACGAGGAAAGCTGTAATGGCATAGCATTTGATATTGCTATTTCCAATTTCGCGCCCATTTCTCTCTCTCAGTCTCTTTCTGTGGGCATTTATGAATTAAGTTACGCGATCAATTCAAAGCTACGAAAAAAACCGGCTGAGCCATAACAAAACGACAATCGCACTCGACTAAACAATAAAGTTCAAAGTCATTTTCCATTTGGCATGGCAGCAGGCGAATGGTAGGAAAAGCTGCACGCGGCACGCGCCAATATTTTAATAGCGAAACGCTGCCAACTGCAGCGTGCTCTTGCCACGATCACGATTTGCCCGACTGCTCCGGCTGTCGCGACGTGGCCTTCATAATCAAAACAAACTTGCGCTCGTTCAAAGTCGTCATCGTTGTCATCACATGCAAAAGCCAAGCCGACAGCTGAGCTCAGCTCTAAAGTGGTTTGGCCAGCAGCCAGCAGCGAGTCAACGAGCGACTGCAGTTGGAGTGCAGCGGATGACTGACAAAAGCTGAATGATGTGACGGACAAAAGCTGGCCGCTGGCATTGGTTAGACTGCAAGGCAGACAGACAGGCAAACAGAAAAGCAGGCAGATATACAGATAGATAGGAAAGATGGACATGACTAGATATACTTAGCGCAATATCGTAATTAAGATTATAAATATATACTTCACAAGCTTTGCCTCTCACACACAGTTGTGCACAAAACCTTGCCTGGCCACTTAAGAGTAATAGCAAAAGAAATTAAAATAAATGAAGTCCCAATTGAAGATATTTGTAAGTTTTGTTTAACAGCCATATCCATGCCATTTTCGATCGATAAGTATAAATAACTCCATTTAATATAATGTATATCTGCCCATGGCCAATTCAGCTGATCGACGCAAATCGGTTTTTTATGTCTGCTTTACTACGGGTAATCTTTTTCAATTCGTGCCAATCCCCGCCTGGATTATTGGCTCAAATCATAAAGCATATTCATACTTTCAATCGCGCAATGAATTGACTGAGCACAGAAGCCATGACCCATTTCCCGATCACATGCCTCGGCGTTTTAGGTCATTTAGTTTAAGTTATTTCCAAATCATATATTTTATAATCAAATGGCAAATCGATACAAATATATCTCAATCAAAATATTATATTGAACTAAAGGACTTTATCAAAAATAATTATTCAAAATAATATCACTCTTCCTTGGTCAAGCTGCTTAATCAGTTGGCTGCTGCAGCGGACAAAAGCTGCCTGCTGCGATCGCGCGCGCTAACCGAAGCTGAAACATTGTAAAATGTTAATTTTCATTGTCTAAGCTCGCTTGCAACTGCTTTGCATTTACTTTGTGCACATGTCCAAAAAAAGGTTAATTTTAATTGTTTTACGATTGTTTTTTCTTCTTCTTCTACTTCTTTTTTTGGTCATTTGGCCATTGTTCGGTTTATGGGCCAGGAAAGAGAGAGAAAGGGGCGCGGCCATAAAAAAAGTGAACGCCTTTTAAGTGCACCTGCAGACATGATGCTGCTGATTATATTTTACTTGCCAAGCGTAACAGCTCGTTAGTATTTTCAAGTGATTTCCACTTATTTTCTTTGCCCCAGCCTCAGCGCCACTTCAGCAAAGGCGACGTCGACAGCGACGGCGACGGCGACGGCGAAGGCAATGGCAAAGGCGAAGGCGAAGGTAAGCGGGCTAAAAAGGAAGTGTACTGATTTGAAAGGAAACAAACATTTCGGTAACCTCGCTGACTGCCCAAGATATTTCTTTTTCTTTCCACTGGCCTCTCTCATTTTATACATTTTTTTTTTTTGCTTTTTGTTTTTCGCTGGAAGCTTTTGCTGCTGACTTTTATTTTTTTATCGCAATTTACGCTTACTTCATTTCAATTACAATTACATGATTTCTTTCTATCGTCTGGTTGTGCAATTTAATGGAAGTAAACGCAAGAAATTCGCCAAAAAATGATGCAACTCAGGTCAAGCTTTAAATTTTATTTATAGCCAAACTCAAATGAAATGACAACTTCGAGCCTCAGCGCGCCGCATCCAAGAGTTGCATGAATGCAGCGATGCCACGAACTTGTCATAAGAGAAGTAGAAATTAATATATATATATAATATATATATAAAAGTTCGATTTGTTTCTGATAAACTTCATGGTTCGATGATAAAGCCTATTTAATGACTGCATCAAGACATATGAAGAGATGGACATGCCCATAGATGGACAGACGATGGGCATGGACAGACAGACAGACGGACTGAAAAAACTTACAGAAGAACTTGACAAGCCGGACGGAAAAACGGACGAGGGGACGGACAGAGGGACGGCAGGCCGGACGGACATATAAGCAGGCGAACAGATAAATAGACGGCTGATTGGCCCTGGACAGACAAACAGACAGATATATAGACAAATCAACAGAATTATGATGTTCTGTTCCGACAAAAGACATACGGACAAATACACGGACAGTCTGACAGAGTGACAATCTATTAATACTGGTTATACTCTCATCAAAATATCGAGTTCTCTGAGTTCAGTTTGCAAAAATAAAAAAAAATAAAATACAAATTTTACAAAAATAAAAAATAAAAGTTTCCATTTCAACCTGACAACCCCCTTTACCCACCTCCAAATTTATTAGAATGTTCATAATAAACTCGCACAATGCCATCTTTTCACTCAGTGTGTGAAAATGCTCGGGAAGACTGCGAAGAATGTTGCCAAAGATTACTCTTATGCGCCAATCCGTTAGTGACACAGCGCGACAATAAAAGATACACAACATGGACAACAACGGCAATAACAAACATGCAACAAATGGAATGCATAAATGAAAGAAGAAGAAAAAGGAGAAAAAAATAGGAAAATGCTTTGGAAATATTTTTGCCGTTGCCTTTGAACCGATTCCAAATTGTATAAAATGCAGTGCAATATTTTTGTTCGATGCTGCATATTTCAAGGGATATAGCTATAGATATATATATATATATATATATATATATATATATATATATATATATATATCTATCTATATAGTATTCGAATACAAATGTGTGTAAAGGGCGTTTGCGTTTGTTTTTATGCATTCAAATTTTTGCTCTTGTTTATTGTACGCCATGCAAAGCATTTGTAAATTTGCAGCGTATAAAGGAAGCAAAGACAAAGGACAACCAACAAATACACAAAAAAAGGGAAACGAAAAGGAAACAAAGTAATCTCTAAGCAAGTCGGCAATGCTCGACTAACAGATACCCGGAAATTATTTTAAACTGCTGTTGCTGTTAACTATTTTGCTATATATAACAGTAGTTACACACAAAGACACACACATACGCGCAGCTGCTACTTTTACCCCTACTAAAGCTACCCGTAATAGGAAGTAGACTCATTGAACTTGGCTTCTACCTATGCGATCTTAATGAAATTTTTAGAGCATGCTTATGAGAGCGAAAGAAATGCGTGTACTAAAGATGAAGTTTCTATTTTAAGTATAAAGATTTTTTGTTTGCTCATTTTAAAGAAAAAAACTAAAGGATTCCATAGAACTAGATCATTATATTTCTAGTATTTATTACTAAAGTTTGCAGACTAAATTTGATGATCTAGCTTGTGTGATGGGAATTTCGTTGAGGTGCAAAACCTGATATAATTTAAGAGAAAATCACACAATTGAAAATAGCACCTAACGAACACACCTCGTGTATACATATACAAAATCATTATACCCTCTCATGAAGTTTCCTTTTTTATTGGGTTTAGGTTCGAGGCAAAAAAGCGCTGCCTGCCATCATAAATATTTTCTATTTCCACTAGATGTAGCTCTTTGAAGGCGTTACATGTACAACTATATATATATAGATACATATATAAATACATAAAAACGTATATGTATGTGTGTCACAGTATTTAGGGGTTATTAGCAGCAGGCCTCAGTCGAGTCCTAGGCTTAGCAACGAGCTGCGAGCTTACAGCATTACACAATTCACTCTGCATTATATGTGTGAAGTGTCATAATAAGCCACGTTAACACACACACACACACACACACACAACACACTCAGGAGTGTTTTTTAGAGTCGTGTCGCTTTGGTTCTGCCTTTCATAAGCGACTAACTAATTAAGATAAGTGTGCCTGATTTTCATATTAATTGCTCCGCAAAAGGCACAAACCCGTTGCGCTGCTCTTATCTCAAATGCGTGTGGAGCTCTAAGCAAATCGTCAAACGTTGCCTGGTGACCGACGTGTGTGTGCGTCGACTCTAGGAATAGTTGTTAGCAATGCTAGAGGGTTGGGCAGGGGGCAGGTTGGGAGGCAAGGGCAGCGACTCGGCGCAAACATGAGCAACGTGCAACGGACGTTGCTTACATGAGCATGTGTTTTTAAGCCTCGTTGGGTACAAAACAATTAATTTTATGCCACGCCCACACACACACACACACACACACACACAGCAGCCTCCTGTGAAATGTGTACCGCAGCAACAACAGCAACAACCGGAAACGGAAGCGCACAACTCTTTGCGCGAATTAATCACACAACAAGCAACAACAGCAACGACGACGACAAAGAGCATGGAAAGGACACGGTCACGCATAAAACGGTTCGCCTGGACATTATATTACTTCACTTCACTTTGGTCGCACTGCACGAGTGCGAGCACGAGTTGACTTTGCCCCTCTGGCCGCACCCCTTGGCCTGATGGACAGCATTTCCTTTCCCTTCAACGGCAGCGGGTCGCTCAGCATTAGCAAAGCACCTACCTACCCCTACGCCGGCCACCCTCCCCTCACCGACGGCTCATTAAAATGCGTGCTTACACCCTTCTGGCAGCGCCAGTTTCTAGAGCAACTGGCCCAACGGGGCTAGCGTGATGCCGTGCTGCTTTGCTGCTTTGCTGCTAAGGGCGTAATTATATTCGCTCATGGAAACTAAAGAGAGTATATTAGTTATATTATTGTTAAAGCTGCTTCTGTCTGTTCGGCTGGTGAGTTGCAAAGGGCAACCGGATATATATACTGAACTTATAATATATACATGCTTACATATTTTTATTGAATTTGAATAATATATGTGAACGTCTGATAAGCATACTTTCTTCTTAGCAGTAGCCAGCAGGCATCAACTGAAGAATATTTAATGTCCTGGAATATCTCTAAGTATATGTCTGCTTATGTTATTATTACTATAATAATACTATATTATATTGATACTATTATTAATGTGAGACTATATTATTATGATACTATAATATGAGCCCAGTATATTTGGTAACCCCTAGTCATGGTCTCATATGATTCGCTTATTGGGCAGATCGAGCTATACCTGCTAGAGCTTAACAACTTGAGTAACAGAACAAAATTATTGCCAGATTACTTCGCCAGATTGATCAGTTATTCTATATATATCCGCTTTTTAGGGCATGATTAAAAGTCATTCTTAGATATATTCGTACTAAGCATATCAGTTACAGTTGAACTACTCTATAAAGTCTAAACTAATTCCATTGGGAGCTGGTTTTTGGGAAATCTTTATTTTTGAAAACTTGTTTAAAATTACTGATGGACTTTTCTCAAGGGGCAGCATCGCATGCACAGTACATCCCATTGGCTTACCTTTTGCTAAAAAATAAGCCAGAGCATTGCGCAGTCAATACAACCCGTCCATGGGTTGGCAGTGTGGCAACGCTGTGGCAACATATCTTGGTATCCGTGGCTTCTATTTTTGGGGCATATTTGTCAATCATTTTGCGTTTTATTGTTTTTAAAATGCGAGCACGAGCAGGAGCACGAGGCCAGCGCCAGGGCCGGCGCCAGCTGAGCAGCGGCAAGTGAATTTAATGGGCCTCGTTTTATAATGCAAATGAAATAAACATGATTTTTATATGATTTCGGTGCAGACAATGCAGCCGGACGGAGGACACTCGCCGGACAGCTGCTGTGCCGAGCTCTCCTGTGCTGGGGTCCTGCCTTCTTCTGACGTGCGCGTTGGCCGTGTCAGTTTTATGGGTCGTCAGGCATTTGCCGAATGCGACATCTGCAACGCCTTCGAGTGTAATTTAATTGAATAATTAACTTTTTTATAGTGGCTGTTTGGGTGTATCAGTGTGTCTGTGCGTCTGTGTGGGTGTATATATAAATATGCAAAACGTGTCATTTTAATTTACGACCATGATGTTTATGTAACCGCGACGCGACGCGACGTCAGATAATAAACACGCGCAATATTAAGTATACGCCCGTTGATACTTAGTTGCGTCTGCAGCACAGCTGAAAAGAAAACAACAACAAAAAACTCACGCAAGCGAAAACTTTTCGTATTACTTACACCAGCGCCACTATCTTTAGTTAATTGAAGTTATAGTTGGCTGCTTGAAAAAAGTTAGTAATAGTTTTATTCTTATGCTTACGAAAGGTTATGGCAGCTCCCAGTGGATGAATTGGAGATGGCTTTGGTTATGGGTGATGGTATAGCTGGCCGGGCATACCCCATGCCCCTGCTTCAGTTCCAGCTCTGTTGCCTGGAAATGTGAGCTATTCTCTCCTGCTCTTTGTAATGCATTCCTAGATGCGTCTCTCCTACATCTGTACTCCAAAACGTTACCAATTCCAGCTTATCCCACCTGCCTTCACCTGCTAACACTAATAATATAGCAGATCGTGTTTCCTATATGCCTCGCATGGCAATCAATGCCACAGCGACTGCAATTTTCGTTTTAAATGAATGTTCACAGCAATTGCTGGTTGCGTCCGACTGCACAATGCCTGTTGACTGTCGAATCGATGATTCCCCTTTTGCCCGGCCCCAAACTACCTGTCAACTACCTGTAGAGCAAGTGAGTAACAGTTATTCAAACGCAAAGCTGGATGATGAGAGCTCCATAAATGTGAAAGATATAGACAGGCATAGATATACATTAGTTATGAGTATGAAGTTAGACTGGAGTGTGCGAAATGTCAAGACTGAAGTAATTCATATAGAAGAGTTTATGTTGTCTGGGTAATGCCTGACTTGTTATACCCATACTCAATGGGCATATTCAAAAGAACTGACAATGTCATCATAGGAGTGTATACTACGTTTACCTTTAATTGCCCCTCCTCCTCTCCGTCGTGATTTTTCTACTTCTGCTCCTCTCCTCTCCTCTCCGCTCCTCTTCCTCCTCCTTCTTTTCCTACTCCTCAACCACCTTCTCTTCCTCTTCTTAATTCTCCTCTATCTCCTCCACTTTCTTCTCCTCTTCCTCCTCCTCTTGCTTCTCTTCCTCCTACTTCTTCTTCTTCTCCACCTCCACCACCTCCTCCTCTTTCCCCCTTTCTCCTATTCCTCCTATCACTCGAATGAACAACAAAACGGAAACTCCACAAAGCTAATATACCCTACTCACTTCATAAACCACATGCTCCACTTACACAACCTATGAATTCCGACTTTCAAGTGAGGGAAATAATCATAGTGCACATAAGTAAACTCGTCAGATTGATTTAATCAATAATTATTCAGTTCGCATCATACCCAAAGGAGTCGAGTAATATGCGCTAGTCGATCCACCCATACTCTGTTAAAGCTCAAATGCAGTTTTATGGAGTGGCAAACAAATACCTGGCAAAGGGTTGCCGCAGTCGCCTGACTGACTAATGCAGCTGTCGCTTCGTGTTGTCTGTGCTCACGTTGCCTGCTGCCAGAGCGTTTAGGCAGTTCGCCTATGTTTGCTTACTTACATATGCCGGACTTCTAGTAATTCCTGGCATTAATTTATAATGCTGTAACTACGGCTAGCATAGGCAGCTATCCAGAACTCCATGTGCAATTCTAATGAGTCGACTAAAGCTTTAAAGGCCTTAGCTGTGCTTCTAAGAGTTAAAGCTGAGAGGCAAAAGTTTTCCACTAAAGTCTAATCGATAAATGGCGTCCACAAGTGACAATGATTAGAAAAACAAGGGCGAGACTGGAATAGATAGGGAATGATTGAATAGCAGATACCTTGCATTAATAAAGAATTCTAGTGTATGCATAATATACAAGACAGTCCTTATGCAGCTGCTACACCTGTTCATTTAGCATCTCAGCTTGAGAAATATTTTGAATGAACTTGAAATCTTTATGAAAATCCCAGAGCATAAATATAATATACCAAATCCCATTTTTAATGATATTTATTTATTTTATAATTTTTAATTATTCAGAATTTTAAATTGTTTCAAGGTCAACATTTCTGACAGAAGCCTAAATACCAAATTTAATTCCTTCAAGTTATGCGCTAAAACCCAAATAAACTTCTCTAAATTTATTGATATATTGGAAATTGAATAGTTTATTGAAATAAAAAATAAACCTATATTACGTGAGTCAGATATGAATATACATTTCAAATTTCAAGGCTGTAGCTTTTGTAATACTCGAGATCGTTGGGTTGAATTGAATGGAATCGAACGAAGCACAGTTGTTATAGATACATATATGTATATTCATATTGGATTCAGCCAATATACCTCGTTTTCAGTGCGAGCAGGGTATCTAAAAAGGATACGGTTGCAATTGCCAAACTTTGACACACCCCCAGACGATTGTCGCTAGAATGTTGCACTTGCTCTTGGTCCGCTGTTTAAGCGAATGCTTAAGCTTTATTTAAGGAATTTTTCCGTACATTTTTACGGCTAAATTCTGCTTCTTCTGTTTTTTTTTTTTTTTTTTTTTTTGGGCGAATGTGAGCAATATCTATAAACGTAATTGGATATGTGGGTTGACTTTGGCTGGCACTGTGAACTGCTGTAATAATACTCTACAGGAATATTGGCCATGCATTTTGAAGAGTCCCATGACAAGAGCCAGGCAAGGGCAAGGCGAGGCTGAGGCACACGTCTCGTTCGCCTTTCGTGGGAGATTGGCAACAATTGTATGTGCGCAGCCACAAAATGGCAGCCATAAAAAGTTTTATGAAAATTTCTAACCGCGGAACCCGCCTGGCCATCAATTTGCCAATTACTCGACTTGAAGTTGAGTGCATGTAATGCGGCCATAAGCAGGCGATCCTTGACTAACACCAGACAGCAGCACTGACTTGGGGGAATATCTTAGACTGTTTGCATTTATCTGGCCAACTTGAAGTGCTATCTGCCACCTTGTCTTGTCTTTAACTATTGTCCTTTGGCCCCTCCTGATTGCCGCATCTAATTGCCGTAATATCGCCCACTCAGCCCAGCTTTAGCTGCAGGGGCGGGCGCGTCGCACAACTGTTTTGCTCGACTTCAACTTTTGGTTACATGTCAAGCTGGTCAAATGGCTTCCGCTTCTTGGCCATGCAACAGCTGCAGCTGCAGCTACTGTTACTTCTAACTTTCAACAGTTCGCGCAAGTTTTGTATTTCTAAAAAAGAAAAAAAGAATGGAAAAACAAGTTAAATGGCTCTTGTGATGGATGTGACTGACTTGGGGTTACCCTGACGAACATCATATAGCGATTAGCTCGATAGAACTCTGCTCCTAGACCTACAATAAGGTGTTTATATACCCAAACTCAAAGCTTTAATATGGAAAATAAGAATTTAGACTTTGGGCCTTAGAAGTGCGACATTGATATCTGAAGTTAATAATACATATATTGTGAAAGTTCATTTAGCTGGCATCTCTATATTATTTTGCCTAAAAAGCCAAATGGAAGTATCGATATTTATCGATATACAAATATTTGAGGTGGTATTAGAAGAAAATTATTTTATATATATTTCAAATTTCGGCTATACAGGCTTTGTAGTTCCCGAGATAAACACACGGACAGGAAGGATAGACGCACTAATATACCTAGGTAAACTCAGCCCATACTGTTAATCTGGCATATTTTGGGATACCAAGGTTCTACCCACATCTTCTTCCACTTTCCCATATACTCCAGGGTATATAATATAAAAGACTTGAAAATTAAATGCAAATTCGTGCATCTTTGTCAGTTCAGTTGCGAAAACTTCTTGTTGGCCCGAAAAACTTAGTTATCTGCAATTTTTATTACAATATTGGCGCTGATTAAAGCAGAAGAGGAAGCAGAGAGAAGCAGACGCAGAGCCGCCCCGAGAGTTCAGCATGTGTTGGGGCCATTAACTTGGCTTAATATTTGCGCAATTCGTGAGCCACCTTAATTTTGGCCATTTTGCACTTAGCTGCAGTTGAAGCATAAAATTGATTTTTAATTGAAAATTGTTTGCATATTTTGTGGCCGAGAGCAGACCCCCGTTGCGGGCCAAAATTGAAAACTGCAGGGGGTGGGGGCGAGGCGCCATTTTCAATGAACTTTTAAAGTTTTGGCTCGCAACAAGATTTTCTAATTTTTCGGCCAAGTGCAGCGGCCATTAGGCCAGCAGCAGTGGCGAGCCATCAATCAATATGCAGGCATGCAGGTGCTGTAAATATCGAATCAAACCACACGCAGAACAAACAAAAATGGCATGCAACAATAACGGCACATTCGAGCCACCATCAAATGCTGGCCAAAATCGAAAAAAAAAAAACGCACACACAGAAGAAACCGTAGCGTAAATAGCCAGCGAAGCGGGCCAAGCCAATCCGCACACTCACACACATAGTTGAACTAGGTCAGGCCTTTAACGGTGCTCGTGTGAAATTCGCCGCGCCAACAGGCAGTCCCCACATGTAACGGTACTCGCCCGAGGCGACGCGGCACACGTTCTAGCGGCAGAGGAGCATGCGCTGCTGCCACAGAAAGCAGCTAGCAGCTAGCAGCTAGCAGCAGCAGTTGGCAATTGGCTGTTGGCAGCTGGCAGCTGGCGCCCCTTTGGCGCCCCTTTGGCGCAATTCGCCGCAGGCGCGAAAATTCGCCGCGGGCCGTTATCAACCCCTGCGCACAGTGGGCGGTTCGAGCTGTTGTTGCTGCCGCTTGATTGTTTTCCGCAATTTCCCTTTTGAATATCAATTGCATTTTATTATGTGAGCTTTTATTGCTTCGCTTTTACTGTTTGCACTTTTTGGGTTTTCGTTTTTCGTTTTTCAATTTTCAGTTTTCAGTTTTGGGTTTTTCGGTTTTCGGTTTGCATCGCGTGTCCGCAGGCCCAGCAGATGCCACAACAAGCAGCCACGACAACAGCGCCAACAGAAGTTTTCTTTGCCATTTGGCTTTGTCGAGCCGTGTCGTGTCCTGACATTTGCCAAAAAAAAAAAAAAAAAAAAAAAAAACAAAGCCACAGAAAAGCTCGTGCAGCGGTCGCCTGTGCCATGTCTCCTGTCGGCTGTCGGCTGTCTGCTGTCTGCTGTCTGCTGTCTCCAGTCATAAACAGCGCCGAGCCCCGTTGTTCCGCTACCTTTCCCCCTGCCGCCCCCTGGGCCATGTGCATGTAATTATTTTTGCGAAAAATATTTCAATGCAAATATTGTAGAAACTCCAAGCGGTGCCTCCTGCCGCTGCTCCTTGCATAGTTTATGCACTTTTGCTTTTCGTTTGACAGCAATACATGTGTATGTATGACCGAGTTTTTGGCCTAAATGTGGAGCTGGTGAGCCGCCATTGAAGTCGCTTTCTTCTTTGCATTTGCAGAGTCGCAGCCACAAATTAATCAAAATTTTAAATTGTATTTGCCAAATGCCGCAATAATAAAACAACAATTTTGTATGCAAATTGATGTTGGAACAGTCGCAGCAGCAGCAGCAGCAGCAGCAGCAGCAGCAGCAGCAATGGCAACGGAAAATGAGCAAACTTAATGGCCAACAAATTCGAAGTGAATTTTCTCAGCTAAATATTTACTTAACAACAGGCAGAAAGCCTTAACACAGTTAGCCAAAAACTCTTCAGCCAAAGGCCCACACTCAGCCCACGCACAACATGTATGCAGTGGAGTGAGAGGCTGGAAGTTTCCTCTGCCAAACGATAATTACACTGCTTAACAAAATTGAACATTTTTTTTGGCTAGCATCTGAGAAGGAGCTAGTTTAATAAACCATTGATTTCGGTTGAGCATATACATTTTGAGCTCTTAGCTGAGGTACGGCATGTGCAAAAAGAAGATAAAGATTCAGATTCAATTCAGTTTGGCTTCATATGAGCAAATTTTGACTTGAGTATGACTTGACTAGATTTGAGTAAAACCTTAAAATATGATTATAAGCCATATATATACATACGTACAGTATTACGTACATAGATGGAATCTAGGCAGCTATAATTTGAGATTGCACTGCAAGAAAAGTGAAGGAGATCGTGTGCCATGCCAGGTCACACATGTCCAAATTGTATGGATTTATTTAACAATATTTATTTTGTTTGCACCCAAATAATTTCCTGCAAAATTCATGATATTCTTATCGAAAAAATTTTAAAAACTGCTAAAACTTTTTAAACTGAAATCTGCAGCAAAACCTCCCTTCAGTCCCACTTCATTTGACAATAGTTCCCAGTGTCTTGCTGTACAGTGTAATCAGACACACATACTCACAGGCACAGACCCATGCAGAGACCACACATAAATAACAATTGGCTGTAATTACCTACCCTCTCTATATGCAGACAGCACATATGTGGCTATATCCATGCAGGGTATTCAATAGTCGATCACGCCCAGCTGCCTTGCCAATTTCAGGTCAAATGGGAGCTGTGAAAAAGGAGCAACGCGAATTCTCGCGCTCTGCAACTTTTGCGTTAAAATTATTTTATTTAATTAGGCAAATGTATGCAAACCCACTCGCACACACCCACACACACTCCCCCACACTCCCACACACACACACACACACACACATAGTTAAAAGTAGCACAACACATGTTGTTGTAATTACAACGAAGTTTAATAAAGATGCCGCTGCCTCAGCCTCAGCCTCAGCCTCAGCTTTAGCCTCTGCCTCTGCCTTTGCCTACAGTGCGTATAATTGTAAATATACTTTAAGCACAATGTGTGTGTGTGTGTGTAAAGGTAGCAATGTGTTTTAATTGTTTCCCATAAAACTTTAAAGGCATTCATTTTGAAAAATTAACTACCTAAGTTGAGGCGCAAGTGTGCTTTAGCGCAGACCAAATTGTACCAAAAACGAGCCAAACGAGTTTCAATATTTTTTAGTAATATTAAAATTTGGTCCAGCAAACTAGGCGATGCTAATCATATTTTATCTATATTAAAAAATATTGCCATATTCAAATTAGCAGGGCGAAGGCTGAGGTAGCCAAATACAAATACCTGAAATATCTATCTGAAAATCTGCGTATTCAGCACAGTAAATGGGAAATCTCTTGCTTCCCTAAGCCCTAATCGATATTAATACAAAATTGTATTATATATCATAAATTGTATGAGATATGATATATTAAGATATTGGATATGATTGAGATACTGGATATAGCATATAAAATCTAAAATCTCTTACTTTTCTAGTTTGCAACATGGCTGCAATTATACGGACGGGCAGAAAGGAGGAACGAACAAGTGGGAGAATGAAAATACAGATAAAATAGTTTCAGTTCTAACTAAGTAATATTATAGAATACCTATTTACTCAAATAACTCAAAATTATATAATAAATAATCTGTGCATAAATTCTACTTACATCGACTTTCAACAGATTTCATATCACAAACCCAAATTCAGCAAATAAACAGAATTTTTAATTTGATTTTGATAATACTTTTTATTTATTAATATTTTTTATTGAATTTGTGTTTTATACATTTTTTTTTGTTTTTTTTCTCTTCTTTTTTGCATTATTTATAATATATATTTATTTATATATATATATATGTATATATATATTTAATTCTCCCGCATATCCTTCTCCATGATACAGTTCACCCACAAATACATTATGTTTTCTTTTGCTTGTAAATATGATATACAATAAAAATGTCTATACAATTAAGGATACAAAAGTTGGTTAAATTTAAGACTTAAACTAAAAGTTATGTCTTCCAGTATTAATAAGAATAGCAAGAGTTTCCTTTTTCTCTTTGTTTAGTTAGCTTGAAGTACAAATCATAGTAGGAGTAATTAATATAGGCGTATTAATAGAGTACAACGTAAAGTCGTACGCTTTGAAATCACTTGAACTTAGGCTTAGTCATAGGCAAAGCAAAAAGCAGTTAAATAAAACCCAAAGTTAAAACAAAGTTTAAGACTTTCTATATCATTGTCAAATGTACAAAATTGCTAAGCGGCTTTCTGTGTGTGTTTCAGCGTCTTTCGCTAAATATATATTAAAGGCATTGTAGAAATTGATTTACTCAGTTTTGTCAAAGGCCAAATAATATGCATTAGATATGCCAATATATGAATCAAGGTTTTGCTTTCCACAAGGTTTTCGACTTGCTGTAATCGACTCTTAGACCGGATATGGAGTAACTCAAGTAGTTACTGAGATAATTTGAGCTGTTTGAGTGTAAAATGAATATATATTGTTTTCTTCTTCTTTGTAGATTTCAAAATATAACTCTCTTTTCAATATGTTAAAAGATCTGAATATCTCACGAAGTTGTAATTTTTTGAAAGGAACTTGATGGGAGGGAGGAAGGTAAGGTATTGGGAGTTCAGCTGATTAGTAAGTTCAATAGATGATATTAGAGCGATATATAAGCATAGATAAAGAGCCATAGATTCAGTTACCAAAATGATATATTTATATCTAGCTTTTACAACAGCTCAATGGTATGAGCCCTAACTCAGTTTAAGTTTCAGCAACAGCAAGTCAAACACCTTCTGGATAGCAATGTCTGATGCATGAATACAATATTCCATATTAAATTTTGTTGGCCTGTGTAATATAATTATTTGCTTTTAGGCATAATGAATCTATTCGCCTCAATCATAGTTTTGAGCATTACACGTATTCTCTTGCTCCTTCCCCCAGCGAGCTCTACTTGTCCCAGGATGCACTTGTATAATCAGCTTACGTACATCTCTCACTTTCTTTCTCTCTCTCTCTCTCTATATATATATATATATATATATCATAGGTATAAATTTGTGTCATAAATATGTTTATCTTTTCTTTTCGATTAGCTAAATGGAAATAACTTTTAAGTTTGCGTGTGTGAGTGAGTGTGTGTATGTGTGCTTGTGTGTATATATACATCAAAATATTTGCATATTGGCATTTATGTCTTGTATAATTGTCAAAAAGGAAAACGAAAAGAGATTTAGCTACCTCCGCTATTGCTTGCACTTGAACTTAAAAGTCAATCAAAAAATACTTTAGCACTTGCGACTGACCGCTGTGCGCCTGTTTTCTCCTGCCTTCAGCTGATCCCTCTTCTCGTATCACTTTACCCAGGCGCCCTTCAGTGGCCAGTTGTCTAAGCAAAAGAGCCGCGCAAAGCCTTAATCTATATATATTTTTTATACAATGTTTCATTGTTGTTTTGTTGTTTTTCCTTCCATATGTTTAAGTTGGTTTCGGATATACGCCCTCGGTTCACTAAGGCCGCTTGACTTCCAATTGGTGCTTCCGTTGTTAACGCACTCGCGATGTGGGTCTGCAAGGAAATTCGAATTAGTAAAGTTTACAGAGCTTTCAAATTGTATGAGTTGTGGCGATTGCATAACGAGATTTGAGTTAAATTTTGTATTCATTTTCTAGTGTCAGAGCAACTCTCCTCTTATAACCTACTCGATGGGTAGAATCAGCCTTCTGCTTCCTTCTCTCTGTGACAGCTTCGCTCTGACTACTACTAAAATATATTAGATAGGAAGCATATCTTAGTAGAAGTTCTGGCAAATAACAGCTAATTCTAAATGCCGACTTGATAAGGGATAGGACCGCATCAGCTTATTTTCTATTGGTATACATAATGATTTCCGTTTGAGAGCTTCAAAGAACTCAAATATTCTTCTGACTATCTCAATCTTAGATCTTAAGAGAGGATATGGCAAACACTTTTTGTGATCTAACTGAAGATCAATTTTACAATTCAATTTTGCAGCAGATAATGCCACATCTCGTACAATCATTTAAATGGATTTTCACATTTTCTTTTAGCTTATCAATATTCTGCTTCTATAACGATTCATAATAGAGGCTTAAATGAACAGAACAGAACAGAACAGATGCATCTTCCTCAATTATCGTATCAAACTTAAACTATATATAATCCAATCAGCTGTTCCTCATCAGTTCCTGAATTATCAACTCAAACTTAAACAAAGATCCAATCAGTTCCTCTGTCTTCCAGCTCGTTATGTAACCATCTCCAACGCCTTACACACCTGGACGATGTAGCAGCACTCTGACGCTTGGGCGTATTTGGTGTAGTGGCCGCTGATACGCCGCCGCGCGTGGCTGTGGGTGTGCGCGCTCGTCCAGCTGTCGGCGCTGCGGACGATGTGGGCGTGCCGGCCAGGCTGTAGCGCTTCGGCTGCACAATGCGACTGGGAGATCGGGTGTGGCACTTGCCGCTGCTGGCCGCGTCGTGCACGGCGCTGACTCTGCAGATTTGTGGAGAGATAACATTAGCGGGCGAGTTTTGTTTACTTTTACTGACAGCCGGCGTCGTGGCGCTGGGCCTCGGACTTCTGTCATCCGTATACGGACAAACAAAACACAAACATAAATCATGCCAAACGATAAATGTTCCAAATGAAAAGAAGAAGAAACCAAATTTAGCACAGATATTCCAAAAATCAAAATTTTTAAAAACAAATTCGCTTTGCTCGTTTGCACTCGAACTCACCTGCCCGCCGGATAGCTGACTGGCCGTGGTATGCGTGACTTTTGGGCCGAATTGGAATTGGCTGAGGTCGTCGAGGTAGGCGTGGAGCCACCGCTCTTGGTGGCCTGCTCGCTGGCCAGCTCCTTGAGCATGCTCGAGTCCTTGCTCATGAGCTCCCACTGGATCTGCAGCCGCTTGAAGCGATTGCTCTCAATCTTACGCTGCTCCTGCACGTCCAGCGTCTCGCGTCGCTGCAGCGCAGCAATGGAAATGTTGGGTGAATTTGGCGGCGTGGTGAAGCGCTTCGCCTGCGCCTGCAGCTGCAGTTGCTCAGCCTCACAATTGGCGCCATCGTTGAAGGAGACCTTCTTCTGCTGGCTGAGCACACGGCTCACCTCCTTCTTGAGCGCCGCCGCATCGTACTGCACCTGCTCTCCGGAAGACTCTAGAATCGCCGCTATCTCCGCGTAATACTTCAGCTCCGAGCGTGGCAATGAGGCCAAGAAGTTTTCAGCTCGAGCCCGCGCATCCAGATCCTTGCGCGACAGACGCTGCTTGCTGGGCTGCGTTGGGTTGGCTTCCGACGACTGCTGCTGCTGCTGCTGCTGCTCCTCCTCCTCGAAGACCTCGGCCAGCTCGTCCGTAGAGCCCAGGGCGTAGTTGTAGGGCGGCTCCTGCAGGCTGCGCCGCTTCTCAAGCTTCGACAGCTGCTGCGTCTGCTTGGCTTCGATCATGGAATTGCGTTTGGTGCGCAGCTGCGCCGAGTTCGCCTTGCGCAGGATGCTGCGCGGCATCGGCTGTGGCTGTGGCCGGCTGGCTGGACTCGTCTCCACGCCCGAGTCCATGCGCTGCTGTTCGTACTGATAGACATACATCTGCTTCAGCGGATCGGCATCCACCTCCGAGTCGGTAAGCAGCGTGGACGAGCCGCGGTACCCCGAGCTGGGCGGCTGACTGGAGCCCGAGCTGGAGGCCTCGTCCAGCTGAGTAGTCTGTTGCAAGTGCTTGGCGCAGTCGCAGATGCTCGGCCGAGTGCGTCGAATCGGCGGCGACATGCAGAAGAGCGGACGCTGCGACAGCTCCGCCTCCAGCTGATTCGAAATCTGACGCACCTCGGGAATGTGTTGCAGGCGCCGCCGGTACTCGGCGGGCAGCAGAGTCACCAGCGACTGCCAGTCGGCAATGTGTTTGTAGTCCAATGTCTTGAACAACTCGTTTTCGTTCGCGCTGTGGCTGCTGCGCTGCCTGCGCAGGGAGGCCGTCGAGGCGGCACCGGCGCCGGCGCTGTCCAGCGTCATCTTGTAGTTGAAGGGCGAGAAGATGACGTCGGTGCTGCTGCTGTTGGTCTTGACGAAGCCCAGGTCGGGCAGCGCGTAGTTCGGGTAGATCACGTAGATGGGCGCCTCGCACTGCTCACCCAGATTGTGCAGCTTGGCCAGAAACGAGGGCGGCACGCAGCGGTAGCGCTCGCTCAGGCTGCTGTGCGTGGTGCTGAGAGAGCCGCAGGAGGTCTGCATCGAGCGCGTGATCATCTCCGAGCTGGAGGCGCACGACAGGGGCCGATTGCCCGACACTCGCCGAGGCTTGGCTCCGGCCATTGGCACCTCAGTTAACTGCTCCGAGTTGCTCGCCTCCGACGACTGTTGGCTGCACTGCGTCTGCGTTGCCGTCTGTGAGCTGGCCGCCAGCTGGTAGAGCTGCGGATTGCGCAAGGGCATACTGCGGCGCCGATGCGCCGGCGAATTGGTGGCCGTCAATGAGCCCGTTGAACTGGAGCTGGCGCCATCGTCATAAAACACCGTGTCGCAGCGCGTGCGCAGCTGTCGCTTCGGCGTGGACGCCGCATCGGCGTCCTCGTAGTGCTCGTCCTCGTCATGGCGACTCACAGCCGAGCCCTTGCCTGAGTCGTGCATGCTCTTCTTGCGCAGGCGCTTCTCCAGCGAGCCGCTGCTGCAGCTGGACACTGCGGCGTCGCTCGACGGCCAGCAGCCCGAGGAGACGTCCATGCAGGTGAGCGCACAGGCCTGGTGCTCCTCCTGGGCGCCGCTGTTACTGTTGCTGTTGCTGCTGCTGCTGTTGTTGCTCTTCTGCTTGATGAACAGCTTGACTAGATTGAAGGCGGCCGGGTTCGAGTTGGCCGACGAGGCGGACCCCGAGCCACAACCCGAGATGTGGCCATGCGAGGCAGTCGAGCAAAAGTTCTGGCTGCCCTGGGTAGAGGACAGCGCACAGCTGCAGCGATGCTTATGGCGATGCTGATGCGAGTGATGATGGTGCTGCGTCGACTGTTGCTGCTGGGGCGTGGGCGTGGGCGTAGCCCCGCCATCCTTGTGCTGCTCGCCCGCCTGCTGCAGCCGCTCCGATATGGATACGCTGATTGAGATCGGCATCTGGCACATGGGCAGCAGGTTCCTGGAGCGCGTTGTGCACGATTCCATTGTTGAAGTACTGATCGCCTGCGAGACATTCAATGGTCCCGACTGGTCCGACTCTGGTTTCTCCTCCCGCTGCTGCTGCTGATCCTCGCCCAGCATCAGTTCGCTATGCAGATTTGGCAGACTGTTGCTCTTGCGCACGCTGCATTGTGGCAAATGGCGCGTGATTATGATGGTTTCTGCACCTCCTCCTCCTCCGCCATTGTTGTTGTTGCCCGAGGGATACCTGCGAGCGGGCGAGACAAGAAGAAGCGAGCGTCTTTACACAGCGCAGACACAGCAAATGTTTCACATTATAATTTTGTTGGTTTTGCCGGAAAGTTTACGGAAATTGGTTTTTGACTCTAGCAAACGCATGCGTCGGCTACCTGCTGGCGCCTGGCTGCCTACCTCTTTAGGTTTTCCTAATCTGCTTTTGTGTTTTTTCTGTTTTCTGTCTCTTTCGCATCATTTGTGCCAGTTGCGCGATATCTGCGTCAGTTTGCAAGCCTCAATTTGTTTGGCATGAATATGAAACTTAATTGAAATCAATTGAAATGACCTCTCGGCACAGCGGAGCGCAGTCTGCATTCGCGGCAAAGTCGGAAAAAGGGGACAACACACAAAGTGGGTTTACTCAGACATCCGCAGTGCGTTGCTCGACAGTCAAAAACCAATTTGAGGGTAAATGTGTGACGGTGTGAGTGTGTGTAAGTGTGACTGTATATTAATGTGCATACAGAGAACTCTCTATGAATGGACAACTCTATTACATGCCTCATTAGTGGAACAAACTCAACACGTTCTTAGATATCCCATATATATAATGGGATTATTTGACTATTAGTAGTAGAAATTCCATCGATTACCCCTATGGCAAAGCCAAGTCTTGTTTACTTGAGCAGGGATAAAACTATAAAAATTACACAGACCAACAGAATTGGTAACCCTATACCCTATACCCTATACCCTGTACCCTATACCTTATACCCTATACCCTATACCCTATACCCTATACCCTATACCCTATACCCTATACCCTATACCCTATACCCTATACCCTATACCCTATACCCTATACCCTATACCCTATACCCTATACCCTATACCCTATACCCTATACCCTATACCCTATACCCTATACCCTATACCCTATACCCTATACCCTATACCCTATACCCTATACCCTATACCCTATACCCTATACCCTTTACCCTATACCCTATACCCTATACCCTATACCCTATACCCTATACCCTATACCCTATAC
The DNA here is from genome assembly GCA_035045555.1 of Drosophila fulvimacula. NCBI lineage: Eukaryota > Metazoa > Arthropoda > Insecta > Diptera > Drosophilidae > Drosophila > Drosophila fulvimacula. The sequence goes on from JAWNOX010000137.1 coordinate 22,180,436, forward strand.
CCTATACCCTATACCCTATACCCTATACCCTATACCCTATACCCTATACCCTATACCCTATACCCTATACCCTATACCCTATACCCTATACCCTATACCCTATACCCTGTACCCTATTCTCTCATTCAGTCTAACTAGAATGCTGACTGTCCATCCACAGTAGTTCTCACTGTATTTGCACGTATTTGTGTTGTGTTTTGTGCTTTGCCTCACCGCTGTAGTTGAGCTTTAGTCGGTGTCTTTGGTGACTTGCAGGGCAGCTGAAAGGATTGGGCCGAGCGTGACATGGATACCTCCAGGGCCTTGTTGCGCTTCACAATATCATCCAGATTGCTGTGCAGATTGATGCAGTTCTGCTTGTTCCTGACGGCAATATCGCAGGGTTCCGCTGTGAACAGATAGAGAAAGCAATGAAGTCAGAGAGTCACAGCTAATGTATCAGCTACAGCCATACCATAGAAACTGTCGTCCGAGTAGAGGACGCTGCCCTCAAAGGCGATTGTATAGTTGTCCTTGTTGCAGGTGAATATGATGTCGCCCTCGTCCGGATAAGCGTCCATGTCCAGCGAGTCCACCGATATGTGCGACTCTTTGACGGGCGAGAAGAGCAGCTCCGATTTGCAGAATGAATTGTCAATTAGCTCGTTCGTAGAGGTGGTCGATGTCTGCGACATGTTGTGCGCCATGTGCTGCATGTTGCCCATTATATTGCTGTGTTGCAGCTGCATCTGCAATTGTTGCTGCTGCTGCTGTTGTTGTTGCTGCTGCTGCTGCTGGAAGAGCAGCGACTGCTGCAGGCGACTGTTGGCCCCGCCCAAACTCTTGCAGTAGGCAGGCAGCTGGGAGAGCAGCGAGTGTATGTCCTCGGCCCTAAAGCTCTCCATGTCCACCTCGGCCAGATTGGCATCCAGATTCTTCAGATCCTCATAGTAGATGAAGTCGCCCATGGCATTGTACGACGCCGACAACGAGCTCAGCACGCTGCGCTGCATTCCCCCGCAGCCATCCCGATAGCCGTAGTCGAGGAACCACTGATAATCGGAATTGTCGTGAGTAAAGTCTTGCGAAGAGGCCAACGAACAGTTGATATTGTTGCCACCACCAACACCACCGCCACCACCGACACCACCGACACCACCACCACAAAGCATACCACCTACCCCAAGCTGCTGCTGTTGCTGCTGCTGTGATCCTGGCGTTGTTGCATTGCTGTTGTAATCGGACTCGGGCGTCACAACTGCGGCCACGTTGGTTGCCGCCATCGCGTTGCTCTTGACGAAGTTGTTGTTGTCGATGGGCTCGGCAATGTTGTCGAGCAGAAAGAGACTGTCGCTGCAGATGTTGGTCACCTGCTCATTCAGTATGATGCTACGCAACGCGCTGTTGTAGCGATCCAGATTGCTCAGGACAATGGCCACATTCTGCTTGAGGCTCTCGTCGCTCAGTTCCTCATTGCATTGCTGCTGCTGCTGTTGCTGCTGGCAGTGCTGCAAGTGCTGTTGCTGCAGCAGGCGATCGTTCAGCTGCTGCTGCTTGTACCGCTGCTTGCCGGCCGTCACATGGGCTAGCGTGAACAGCGAGTTGTTCGGACTGTTCAAGGGGATGCGATAGTGCTGCGGGGACTGCGGAGCCGAGCCTGGGCCGCTGGCGTTGGCCAAACTTGTATTGAAAGCAGCCGTGTTGCCGTTGTATTGCTTACCCCCGACTCTTAACGATTGTTGCTGCTGCTGCTGCTGCTGCTGCTGCTGCTGCTGCTGCTGCAGTTGCTGCTGGGTTAAGCGTGAATTCAAATTGATTTGCGTTTGATTTGTATTAGTTTTGGCATATGATTTGTGAGTTGTGGGTGAACTTTGTGGCGAGGTGAATGGATGTTCGATATGGCGCTTGATGTTGCTGATATTGTTGATGTCGTTTATCGTTGAGATGTCTGTCATGCCACCACGTCTCAAATGTGTACCTGCAACAGATCAAAAAACAGAGTAATTGTAGATGATATATTATGAATCGAATATATATATTTGGGTGACCAAATAGAAGCAGTGGTAAAAGGAATTGGAATAAGACGAAAACTGTTGAAGATATTATAATTATTCCGGTTTAATATAGAAGGTATATTTAAGCCATTATGTATGGGGTAAGGTATCATTCAAATGACCAAGTAATTGGGAATGAATCAATTTTATATCTTGGGTCTCTTTCCCTATCCAATTCATGGACTTTATTGTCACTATCCTTATCCCTTATCTTCACTATCCTTATCCCTTATCTCCTATCTCCTATCTCCTATCTCCTATCTCCTATCTCCTATCTCCTATCTCCTATCTCCTATCTCCTATCTCCTATCTCCTATCTCCTATCTCCTATCTCCTATCTCCTATCTCCTATCTCCTATCTCCTATCTCCTATCTCCTATCTCCTATCTCCTATCTCCTATCTCCTATCTCCCATCTCCCATCTCCCATCTCCCATCTCCCATCTCCCATCTCCCATCTCCTATCTCCTATCTCCCATCTCAAACTATTCAACAAAAATCGATAACAACCTATTTAGAATATCGATCAATTTTACGAACTATTCCCACATTTTTAGCAATTCCAATTGATTCGACAGCTAAACATGATCGTTAACTTAAACAGCTGCTCTAGCATACTTATCGAGATAGCCTCACTCTTGCTTACCTATAATTGATTTGATAGCTCCCAAATCGGAATTAATTAACACGAAAAACATCTACATAATGCGCATTAGCATGCCACGTGTTCTTTTGCTCTGGCACCCTCCATCAATTAGCTTATTTGGGCATAAGAATTCAGGCAGCTAATGGAACTCACTTTTATGACTCAGCAGCGATGACGAACCCCATGTTCCAAGCCCAAGGAGCTCCGACTTGGCTCAGGTTTTCACCCTAGCATTGCACATGCAACTGCAGGTGAGCTCGCTGAAGTCAATTAAAGCAGTGAAAGGAGAAGACTTGCGTGCCACCAGGTGATTTCTATTTCTGGAAGGCAGCGACAACGACAGCGACAGCCCAGTCAATCGAAATTTTAATATTTTTTGTTCTCCATAAAGATAAATGGAGCACAATATGGCAGAGCAACTGCATTATTATATAACTTGTATAAGGTATCTCGTGTGCTGAGTACATTTGATGACCTATGCAGATAAGGCAGCTCAGCTCGTTGGCATTTTCAAAGCAAAACTAAACAAAAGTTGAGCTAATTAGAGAATTAGAGTATTCCTTGACTAAAAGATACGTAACAATTGTTCTAGACTTATTATATCTGCATACTAGCAAAGAGATACAGACACACACAAGCATACACCCACATACAAAGCACGCGCTTCATTTACAGCTCACTTTATGATCTGCCCACAAGAGCCAATTGGTTGATTGAACTCAGCTTCTAGTTATGCAATCTTTGTGAAATTTGCAAAGCATCTAACTAAGTGCTAAAAGTGTGTGTATACCAAGACTTTACTACTTGAAATGGGTAATTTTAAAAAGAAAATTCTCTTACGCTATGTAAGTGGGTATTGAGCTTTTATGTCGTCTTTGCAATTGCAGTGAACTGCAACTCCTCGAACTTAATGAGCTGAGGGGGAGTTCACATGAGCTTCACTTCCTCTTTATTAAAGTCAATTATGTTTCAATTGAAGAAAGTCTCAAGAGACTTCGCTCTGCTTGTTGAGCAAAGTCAATTTGAGCAAGCAATAATAATATTGGCCGAGCTCTTTGGCTGAGCAAAGTATTTGCAGAGGCCAAGAGAAACAAGTTCAAAGCCAAACAAACAACAATTAAATTGAAGTTGACTTAAAGACAAAGACTTAAGGCTAAGAGTGCGCACCTTGAGCCACATTTGGGCCAATATAATTGTTGTTGTTGTTGTTGATGTTATTTAGGTTGTAACTCTTGTCCTGCTCATTGTTGCTGTTGTTGTTGTTGTTATTGTTGTTAAAGTTGGCAACATATTGTTGCTGCTGCTGTCTTTGTTGCATCAAATATTGTTGATTGCAGGTGAGTCCAGCTGTGGTTGTTGTCGCTTTGCTTAGCTGTACACCTTGGTCACGCAGCTGCTGCTGCAATCGACGGCGCTGCAACAATTGCTGCTGCAGCAATTGCAATTGTTGCTGCTGCATGCATTGGTAGTAACGTAGCTGCTGCACTTGCTGTGCTGTTAGGCCATTGTTGTTGTAGTATTGTTGTTGTTGTTGCTGCTGCGGTGCATAGTAGTTCTCCTTAGAGGAGCTGCTGCTATCACAGCCGCTACTCGTGCTGCTGCTATTGCTGCTGCCAGCGACATGTTGCCAACACTGCGTGTTGCCATTGGCATCAGTATTTGTGTTGTTGTTGTTGTTGTTGTTGTTGTTGTTGCTGTGGCTGCGCGGGCATTCAATGCCTGCGCTAGCACACGACGCACAGCGTTGACGCCGTTGCATTTTGGAAATGTCTACGAATCTCATAATGAAAGCAAGCAAAAGCAACAACATCGAGTTGCTACTCAAATGTTGCTGCAGCAAATGTTGCCTGCTGTTGTTACTGTCGTTTTAGCAATGTTGTTGCTATGCAAATGTTGCCACAGCAAATGTTGCCAGCTGCTACTGTGCTCATCAAATGTTGCCAGCTCAATAAATGTTGCCAGCTTTATGCGTATGATAAAGTCGCCAACAAATGTTGGCTACTGCTGCTGTTGCTGCAGCAAATGTTGACGCAACAGAGGCTGCCTTCTTTTGTAGCTTATCAAATTTTGTTGCCCGCTTCTGACTATTGTTGCCCGCAGCTTTTGTTGCAGCTCGCGTTGATTTTATTTTTGGTATATTGACTGTGTGGCGTTACGGCGGACCAACGCAGTCTCTGGGACAAAAGACCCAATCGATGTGCCTACTTCACTTGTTGCCAACTTGCTTGGCGCTGTTCTTATTTTTAGTTATAGTCTCTCACTCCCTCTCTCCTTAAGGGTTCATTCCATTGATCGGATTCACACTTTTGCTTTATACAGTTTGTTTTTGTTTCTCGACGATCGACAACGATGACGACAACGACGACGACGCTTTGACTCTGCTTTTCACACTGCACTTTTTGATTTCGATTTCGATTTCTTAGTACTTTTTTCTATTTTTAAATATTTTTGTTTTGCTTCCAACGCGTAAGTTTCTCTGCACCAGCTACACTCACATCTGTGTGGTGTGTGCGTGTGTGTTTGGTGTATGTACAGTCACAAACTTGTCTATATACATAGATATTTATTTATATTTTGTTTTCATTCGACTGAGCGTATAGAAATGTTATTTATGAGTTTTCTGCCAGCAGAAAATTATGCATTCAGCTTTTAGTATACAATTTCGACCCAGAAATAGAGACCGAGCCCATAGGGCCCGCGGCATTTTAGCCAAACTTGCAACGAGGCCAACTACTATGCGAGTCCTTGCTTTTGGGCTTTTAGCCCACTTTGCTAGCTCGCTAAACGGAAATGAAATTCGACTTCCCTCGCCGTTTCACTGCAACAAAATCTATTTGAAATCCGACAGTCGCAAAGGTATATATATATACAGTATATACACTTGGTATATACATCAGGGACAGTTGGACTATTTAAGCCAATTCACATACATATGCATATTGTTGATATATATTCGCGAATATCGTCTAAATCGTGTGCCAACAAACCAGGTGTTTGACATTTTTGTTGACTGACATAAGCAAGAGCTAGACAGATACCTATATACATTCAGATACATATACTGATACATGAGTGTATTTATTTTAAGGAAGAGAAATGTCCAGAGACACGCCCTGCTAGCCACAAAGGAACCTCTCAGACAACAACGCAAAAAACTTAACTCGTAAAAATCCCATTTTCAATGCAAGCAGAAGAAAACTGTAAGGAAAACCCAACTACAACAAGGAAAAGCAAATCGAACTCGCTCTCCATCTCTCTCTTTCTCTCTCTCGCTCTTAACAAGGACTCAACTCATTATACGTGAAGCAGCAGCAGCAGCAACACCCGCAGCAGCAGCAGCTACTCTGGCAGCAACAAAATGGCTGCCAAAGCTATATAAACGCTGGACAGTGGGCCTCATAGCTGATATTTTGCTGTAATTTTGAGTGAAGCAAAAATGTTGATTTGATTTTGTGGAACGTTTAACTGCTATTGTATTGGACTATGAGTGTAGGTGCAACAAATGAGCAGCTGCAAATATAAATTATACTTTTCGAATATCTATTCCAAATCTAGTCTGCTGTAGCTGTTCATTTTCGTATATCCATTACTAAACACCAAACTTGAATATAATTTATATAAAATTGCAGATATTTACGGAATTTTTTTTCTATTTGCACTTTTAAAATTATTGATACAAATTTAAAAGAAATTAATAAAAGTTGAAGGAATATGAGGATTATTATTTTTTTAGATTTTTTCATTTGCATTTTTAATTTAATGATATAAAATTCCAAACATAAAATTTCCAAAAATATACAAAAGTTGTTTCAAACAATCTTATTAGATTGTTCTGCATAAATATTGAAAATTTACTGAAGAGTAATGAGAAATAATAATAATAATAGATAACTGTGATATTTACAGTTGATGCAGTTAGAAATGATAGACAGCTATAATAGAGAACTTTCCTAGAATGTTACAACTATGATAAATAGTTGTTTTGATAGATAGTTGTGATAGATAACTATGATAAATAGTTTTAGTAGATATGGTATCTATGCTAGAGAAATATGTAAGTTTAACTATGCTAAATAGTTAAAGAAATGGATCACGAGAGTATAGCTGTTGCCGATAACAGTGGCAAATAGTTCTAACAGATAGGTATTCTAGATATTTGTTCTAGTTGAGTATGCTTGTATATCATATGATAGTTAGGTTTTCATACAGACTTTAGCAAATTTCAATTAAAAACAAATAATTTAATATTCAAGAAAATATTTATCAGATATTTTCCATTCGCTTTCAGATTTGTCAACAACATTTTTCCTTTCTCGCCCACTGTGCAAAGGCTGCCAGAGCCAGAGAAGTTTAGATTAACTGGCAAGTAGCCAAAACGAGCAGCAACGAGGAAGCATTTCGGGCTGGTCGGCTAGCTGACTAGCTGGCTAAGGGTGCTGATTGTCCAAAGCAAAACAAGTTAAAAACATTTTAGCGCACGCAATCGATAAATACATTTTCCAGCCGCAAATCGTTTTGCCTTCCGCTGCTCCCTTTGCCAAATCATAAACAAGTGGATTTAGCCATGGCCTCCACAGAGCCAACCAGAGGTGGGCACAGATCAAGCCGTAAATAGATCTTGGAGTACAGCTAACTCGAGGCAATTAAAAACGTGATATGCACATCTGCACCTTGAGTTCAATCACATTTCGACTTGGCCACAAAATGTCAGTTTCTCTCCCAATGTGTAATGCGTGCGTGTTTTTTATGTGTTACATCTGGCCAAACTTTGGCTGACTGCATCTGGCCGACCTGCGCGCATTCTATGCTCTATAGAATAATAGAAAAGAGCAATTTGTAGTTCAACGCACTTGTTGGCCTACATTGCAGTTGCAGTTGCAGTTGATGTTGCAGTTGCAGTTGATGTTGCAGTTGCTGTTGCATAAAATGAACAACTTTTACTCTTCGGTCTTGCCTCTGACTCTGCCTCTAGCTCCACCTTTGGCTGTGCTGCTGGCTCTACCTTTTGGCTATAAATCTGCCTCTGGATTTGCCTATGCTTATGCTTGTTATCTGCATTTCACTCTGCCTCTTCCTTTGGCTCCACATCTTAGCTCTTTCTCTTCCTCTACCTTTAGCTGTATCTCCAGTTCCAGCTCTACCTGTGCTTCTGCCTTCCCCTCTCTGCACTCCTCTTTCTTCACTTATGTGTCTGCTATGTTCCTAGCATCTTCTCTCGTCTACCTCTACTATCGCCTCTTTCACCCCGCTCTACCCACAATCATTTGCCTTCTCTTTTCTCTCTCCATATTGCTCTCTCTCTCTCGCTCTCTGCTCATTCTCCCCATTATATCCAATATCCTTTCTCACCTTCCGCCTCATTCTCCTTGATGTCCAGTTTCTCTTCCTCCCTTCCCATTCTCTTCTCCCTTCATATTCACTTTCTCTCCTCTCTTTCTTCTTTCTCCCGCTCCTCACTGAGTTTTCTCAGCAAACTGTAACCCTTCTCTCCCTCCCTCTTCCAGCTCTCTCCTCTATCCTTCTCCTCTTTTTTCTCAGGTGAGAACTTGCTGCTCTTTTCTCTATTATATTATCCTCATTCTTCTATCTCTGTTGCTTTTCACTCTCGTCTCTCATTCCATTACTGTCTCTGTCTTTCTCTCTCCTCTAACTCTACCTAGCTTCAGTTTGCATTCCCAATCTCAACATATCAAAGCAGCTCCAAATGCCTTTGGCTGTTCTATTTTTTTCGCCAATTGCATTTGGCAACAATGCGGAAGTCAGTTCAAGCCAAATGCTTCAATTTCTGGCCATTACATCGCAGCCAGCCCCGTAGCCAGAAGAAAACTTTCCGTTGGCCACACGCAGATAAAAACGCATTTCAGCATTTGTTCCATGGCCGTGGATGATCTCATTTTCAATTGCAGAAAACTCATATTCATTTCAGATACGCACACAAATATATATCTATACATATTTATATATTATATACTATATATATACTCATTCTATGCAGTAGTCGACAAGTGATTGTCAACCGGCATAGCATGGAGATAACATGTTTAACTTTATACTTTTTTGTTAATCAAAGACACACACACTGGGCACACACATACATATATGCTTTGTATATATATAGATATATATAATTCATAAATTGAACAAATATCTTTGGCATGCTGCCCGCCCGCAGACACTCAAATTTTCTTTTAATTATTGTTATGAACAGCTGCTTCGGGCGTGAGTTAACGAAATTATCAATTTTCACACAACAAAATGCGTTATCTAAAACAGCATTTTTATATATATAATCATCTTATAATCATACACATATATATATATTTTTTTTATTATTTGTTCACAACGGACGCGACACGGCGCACATTTTCACGGTTGCACAAGCCCAAGGAGACTGAGACTGAGACTGAAAATACACGAGCGCCGCAGCAATGCGTTCGACCACAAACAACAACAACAATAGCAACGGCAACGGCAGCGGCAGCGACGCTGACGAAGACTACAAAGCGACGACCGCCGACGATGTGTGGCAGCGACTCTCCCGGGCTGTATGTGTGTGTGTGTGTGTGTGCTCATTGGGGGCTGCTGGCATTGCCTCCCAGTGTGTGCGTGTGTGAGCTGCTTGCAAGTGCAAGTGAAACAAGTAAGAACATTGCAATCGGGCATGCTAGACTGCCTGATGCACAACTCATTTGCCGACTTCCCATTAGTGACTGTTCTCCAGTGGCAGGTTATAGGTTATAGCAGGGCAAGTCATACGAACAATCAGCATTTACCGTAATCTTTGGCAGCACAACCGGTTAGTATAAATTTCTTATCCAGATATTTTCATTTGATTATCCGGATAGTAAAATTTACTTATCCGTAAAGTACAATTTACTTATCCTACCCTTTTTTGGACTTGTGAGTCTCCCTAGTGGGTGTATTCTGGTTATGGAATGCTCAACTTACCAAAATTTTAAAATTTTACTGAAAATATCAAATATATATTCTTTTCCTCATTTGGGATGCGTAGATGTGTAGAGAAGGTCAAAATCGACGATTGTATATATATTTTTCCCTAACAAAAAATATTTCAACACTATACCATAGCACAGAATATGCATGCTCTAACTATATTTTAAATTGAAAAATTCTCTAATTGGACAAAACCAATACGCCCGCATTCACATCGCGAACGAGCACACAAAGAGCATGAAAAGCAACCCAAGTCAGGCAGGCCGACAGGCGGGCGACAAAGCATCTGCGAACTGAGAGTCGTACGATTATACAATGTGCTTTCGAATTAACCCCAAATGAATGCAGAGTCAGAATATCGCATATATAATAATAATAACAATATGTATATAGACATATAGTAATATATAGACTGGGCCAGTTGTAGATAGAGATTTATGCTGCATGTAATGGGCCACACGATAAACCATTTACTCATTGCCGAAACGAACTCAAGTGCGGACAACGAACATCCTCCATGTAATGAAAACAAATGAAGTACTTCGATAAGCGGAGACAGAGGGTCAGGATAATGTTACTTGAGTGTGCGCATGTGCGCGTGCCTCGACTACAACGAACATCTGCGCCCCTCGCAAGGGCAGCGGAATGCAGAAGGCGGCTGCAAGTGCTCATTAACAATGACAATGGAGGAAGACTCTGAACGACAAACTACAAACTATTTAGAATAAAACAATTTCAAATGCGCATAAATATTGTAAGAGAATCTAATAAGGGCGCAGTGTTATGGCACTGTATGGAAATCTGGAATGATAGATAAATAAATATGTGCAACATCGACTCCCCCATTCCCCATTCCCACAATCAACAGTCCCCTACTACAATAATACAAAATGTTCCTTTAATAACCCAAAAAAAGGCTAAATTCGTAATAAAGATTATTGAAATTTTCTTCAGATGTGTAGAAGATATAGCTTTGTTCTTAAATGACAATCCTCCAAGACATAATAGTATAGCCTTACATATAGCCTAGCTCAACATCATTTAATTTGCCTAGTTTTTCTTTTAAATCTATAAAAAAAATTCGAATATGTATATCGAATTTGCATGTTTCTACTAAAAATTGCTAAAATTCTAGAAGATGTATTTGATATACCATCATACCATCTCACTAGCATATTCTTTATAAGTCTATTAAAAGAGCCAAACTTGTAGAGTTCAGCTTTAATCATAATTTGTAAGCCAGCTCATTGAGCTCTGGCCCTATAACTGTGAGAGATATATTCTATGAAAATAAGAAAATAAATTTATAAAACGTTAATCTTTACGTGTCTATATTTCAAATTCCAAGTCTGCAGCATTTCTGTTGTCAAAGATATAAGAATTCTCGGTTTAGCCACGTTTCGACTGTTTCACATCACACCAAAAAATATCAAGATGATATCAGATGAGTTGATATCATTACACAAACCCAATATACTCTTTATACATTACTCTGCACTTTCACAGCCAAACTGATTCCTACAGTTGACAACAAACTTTTCAAATTGATGGCACAAATAATTCTAGTTATCTCACAGTTCTCTGCGCATTTTGCGAATGAGTTTTTTATTCTTTTTTTGTTTTTGTTTTACAAACAGCTGAGGTATACTAGATGAGTAAGGTCATTTTGATCATTGGTCAATTGTGTAAACAGCAGCCAGAGATGCCTCTCAAAATAGTCATTTAAACGAGCGAGTGGCAAACAGAACAAAGGGGAAATTTAATGAAAAAAAAAAATAAAAATTCTGTCTTTAAAGCATGCTTTTAGGTGCTTAAAGAAAATGTTTAAAGAGTAATGGGAAATTTTTCAGAAAAATCAATTTCCTTATAATTATACCCTGAACCCATTGAAAATGGGAAATCAGGGTATAATGTTTTTGTGAAAATGTATGTAACAGGCAGAAGGAGACATCGCAGACCCCATAAAGTATATATATTCTTGATCAGCTCGATGAGCTGAGTCGATTAAGCCCTGTCCGTCTGTCCGTCCGTCCGTCCGTCCGTCCGTCCGTCCGTCCGTCCGTCCGTCCGTCCGTCCGTCTGTATGAACGCGCTGATCTCGTAAACCACAGAAGCTAGAGATCTGAAATTTGACATGAATATTCGTGAATACCATACGCTATACGAGTTTGTTTTATTTTTTCGATAACTCATCCCGTTCCCGAGTTATCGATAAATTTCGATAAATTTACTTTCAATTAAGTGACCCATTAAAGCTAGAGACTTCAAATTTACTGTGCATATAGGTGCAGTGAATGCGGACAACTTGCAGTTTTTGGATTTTGGATGCCACGCCCCCTTCGCCCACAATTTGCAAAATCCGTATTTCAAATACTAGAGACTTGTGCTTTGGCAAATACACACATATGAATGCCATAAACACACTGTGAAAATTTCATTAAGAAAGTCCATCTGCAAAAAAAGTTATTAAACATTTAATTTCGCATATCATAGGCATATTGAAGCCCGAGCGCAGTCGCTGCTCAGTTAGCAGAGCGCATGCTGCTCATATTACGTGTGTATGTGTTGCTTGCAATATACATATATGCAAAATAATCATAGCATGCTTCCAATATGGGCTATTCGAAGGGTTCAGGGTATCTCTTAGTCGAGCAGTCTCGACTAGAGCTTGCTTACTTGTTTTAATTTAATTTAAATTCTAATTTAATTCAAAATTTAATTTAATTTAATTTTAAATTGAATTTAAATTTAATTTAATTTAAATTTAATTTAATTTATATTTAAATCTTTATATACAACCTAGCACATAACGAATTCCCACTGTACTTGGCTCTTACTGTCCGCTCAACTGCCAGCCATGACTCATCGGCTCCACACAGACACAGTCATCTATGATACATTAATTTCACCTCCCACCTCGCGGCGCTGGCTGAATTCGCGCCAAGCAAACGCAAATTAGCGAAAAGGAACTTTGAACTGTTTTCCGACCACCCTCGGCTTAGATATACGAGAATGTGAATATATGGCCTCCCACTTGCCAGTAATTCTCTAAATTTGTCGCTTCAATTCTGTGTTTATGCGAGAAAACAGCAACTGCATTGGCCAGCCACAGCCCACATTGGTCCCCAACAGCATTTGTTTATCTTAACTAATCTATCTTTAACCAAGCTGAGTTTGATGTATTTATATGTATTAGTTAGCCTAGTCTTTGATCTGCATATACTAGATATCGATACTATACACATATATGAATATATTATATATATATATTCCTTCTAGTATCAATTGGCATATTAAATATCTTTGCGGATCGTAATTATGTCAGCAAGCAAGAGAGAGATTTACGTCTTCTTCCAGCAAACAAAGGGTGATCTTACTGTAGCAGCATCAGCAGCTCGCACCACATGTGGTAAATAGCTAATTAAAGACATGATGACCCCTTTTCACATACACTGTCTAGAAGCTGGAAGCGGGGGGTTTGGTTTATAGCTTTAATATATCATAAGCAGAAGCAGAAGTGACAGATATAGTATATAGACATATCCATCTTCATATAGATATATATGCATATATGTCTATCCAAGTCATAGAATCATAAAATCATTTATCACAGAATCAAATTCAGCCCCTCTGCGCAGAGGGTAACTTCCAGTCGAGCACTGCCCACTAGAACACACTTACTTAATTACATATGCTTTATGTCTCCAAGCCCCTCCGAACCATACGCAACATAGCATTACAAGTGCTCAAGCGACTACAAATTAGATATCGAACTACAATAGATTTGCTTATTGGGGCTGGCTGGGTGGACAGCTGCCACGCCTCAGCACATTGACAGTTTATCATATATTACAAAATGTTTTGCTAGAAACTCTGTGTTGAAACTCTATCTACAAAAGACCCTGACGCATGTGGCAACTTCAATTGGCACGCCCCTCACCAACTGTCAGCCAGATTTTCAAGAGTGACAACCAGAAAACAAAATATGTCACAGATAACATTGCTCGAACGCCAGCAAACCCAACTATCCATCCATACGAGAAAAAACATTCAAGATATGAAAATTGCGTAAAGTTTTTCCTTTCGTCAAATTGAGTGAAAGTCTTTTGCCAGCCACAGTGCGTAATAACCGGGCGCACAAATGCGGAATTGTCTACGCGCTCCATAAGATACAACTAATCAATTCAGCGCGCGGCGGGACCAACGCAACGGGTTCAGCGACAACCAACAACAACAACAAGTTCAAGCAACAATTAGGAGTGCTCTAGTCGGGAGTACATGACTAGAAGACACCCTGCGTATTTATAATTTACGCATGCATATCTATAGATGAGCCAGAATAAGATTTTTGATCTATTTGCTTTTGTGGGTTATAATACAGGTATCCAAGCAGTGGAATACTTAACTTAAGATTATTTTGTGAGTCTTAAATTACAAAGAAATGATTAAAAAATCTAAAATTTGAAACGAAATATTGTAACTGATTTCATAAAAAAGTTATTCGGGGATTTAAAACAAGTCTGAGGTTAACTAGTTAACTGAAAGTCTCCAAAGCCAATATTCTCCTTTTAGATGCCTAAACGAATATGAGACGCGTCAATTGGCCACACACACAACCATTTAGGTATATATATCTATATATATGTATTGAACAACGTTTCCCAATCAAACCAAAACTCAAAACTTCGATATTTCATTAGAGTTTCAACCGGTTTTTGGCACTCACTCATCCGTAGTTTTCACTTTAGCCAACCACATCAAACGAAATGAAGATTGAAGATTGTACTTAAGATGCAATAATTGACAAGTCTCCAAGACCTCCAGCCACAAAACAAGCGACAACAAATTGGTTAGCTCCAAGCCCACAGCTGACTGTGGCTAATGGAGTTTTTCAATTCGAATAAGTCAAAGTGTTTTCTCATTAACAATAATCACTCTTTAAACATTAGGAAATTTAGTATGTTGCGATCGCCTAGGAGCTAGGAGATAGATTATAGTTGTCTGATAGATCAAATTTATATTTTTACAACTCTGAGATTTATATGCTTAAATAACGTTAACGATTTTTATCTATTTTATATTAGTAAACATAGTTATCGATTTTTAACGATTGCACATTAGTTATCTACAAGTAAAACATGATCAGAGCAAAGCTCATCTTCTACTTAAACTCTTATAATCATAGAAGGATATCAACTTGGCTATTCAAGCTATAGAACATTTAGCTTGTTCAGCCCTAGTCAGAGTTCAGCCTATAACATCATAAAATAATGCAACGAACTATCTTACATATACATACATATATATATATATATATATATATATATTCTGTATATATAGCTATATTAGTTACTATATATACTCATAGAATAGTATAGACTAGTAGACATGACTAAACAATAGTTAGAACATTATGCATAACAACTCGGCTTAGTCGTAAGTCTATTAAGCATGAACGATCACGTGGTGATATGATAATATTAATCGTATTTAAATAATATTGAGTTATAAATCAAAAGATCTTACAATATTACGTAGTCTTGATTCATGAACGGTCATCTACGAGATTCCCTAGCCCAGTCATCTGCATAGCTCGTGGGCACCCGTGACACATGTGACTAAGCATAAATTGGAATTGCATTCCACGCGACGGCGCGACTTGGCCAACTGAACACCAGCCAAACACAATGCAAGAGGAACTGTATTCCATTGAAAAACGGAACGTGGCAATTATTTAGTAATTGGCAGTTTGCATGGGAAATCTCATGATTTACTATGAATGCAATATAATATATATATGTAGATATTCAGGCAGGCCCCTTGGGAATACTGACCTAGCGCAAAAGCAAAAAGACGGCAAACGTTAGTGATTATCATTGTTTATTATTATTGTTATCAATATAAAATGAAATTCGCCTGGATATCGGCTCGGAGAGTATATAGAGTGTTATATAGAGCTTAGCAAACTTTTTACTTAAATCAACATCAAAACTTTTACTTAAATTCTGAATGGATCTATGCAGCGCAATCGCGCGATTGATAGAACAATATATAGCCCGTTTCCGAGGACTTGTGTATGTCCGAGGTGAGGCCGTAGAAGTCCTCAATGGTCGAGGCTTCTATTTTATCGACCATGTCATCATCGAAAAGCAGCCAGAGACCATGACTCTTCACAATGCTTATGTAATGGCCACGATTCGGTCCCGATCCACAGTGAATGACCACAGCAGTCAGATCGTACAGCCTATCCGGATTGACAGCATCATCCGATGTGTTGAACAGGCGCAACTCAAGCGGAAAGACGACGCGATGCGACACCTTGATGTGCCGATTAAATTGCTCCATGTACTTGAAGCGCTTCAGGTGCAAGGCCAATATCATAGGCAGCTTCTTGACACGCATTCGCTTCTGTGCCTCCTGGTAGCTGCAGCAATTGTCGCACTTGAACTTGTTGTCCGAGCAAAGGGTTTCCGTATTGCTGAAGCAGCGCAAGCAGTGTGTGATCGACGTATTCTGATCGACGTCCACTTGTAGGTCGAAAAAGTTCTCATCTTTGCTGCTGACAGTCTCACAGTTCAGACAGCGCGTCTCCGACGTGAGGATTCCCTGAAAGATCTCGTGCACCCATGTGGGCTCCGTATTGGCGCCATTGGTTTGACCGATTGGCGTGGTGGTCGCCGTGACGCTGCCATTGCCATCCAGGACGCTCAGCGAGCCCGTCGAATTGCTGCAATTGCCGTTCGACGTCGAAGTCGATGTGGAGTTCGATGAATTGGAATTCGAGCTGGATTTCGTATTCGTGGCATTACCATTGCCGCTGGCCGCTGGGCCGCTGGCCAAGGCCGGCACGCTCGACCCAGCCGCAATTGTCTTTCCACTGTTGCGTTCTGCCAGGATTATTTCGTTGATGTGATTGATCAAAAAGTTCAGAAATTCATGGGCATCCTGCTGCATGTAGTTGTCGAACTCCTCCTTCTCCTTGCGCAATCGCGTTATGAACTTCTTAGGCGCTATCGAGCCCACTTTCTTCTTCTGTGTGGCTATGCTGTAGAAGAGATCCGCCAGGCAGGAGAGCAGCGTTTCCTTGGGTCGCTTGTTCTTGGCCTTGTACTCGAGCACCTTTTCGCGAAAAGGCTTGCAGAAGTAGAGCGCCTGCAGCACCGAGTTGCTATAGCATGTGTTCCCAAAGTTAACCAGCCCGAAATAATGCTCATTGGGCGGAAACAGTTCGGAGCCGATCTCACGCTCCAGCTGCGACACGTTGGCGCCCATGGTAGCTAATGGTGCTGCCGCGGCACAGCGGTACAGAAAACCCCACACTGTGTATGCTTACGTGTTTTCTCGTTTTGTTAGCCGATTTGTCGATAAGTCGCATTCATTAATTGGTTATCGTTATCGAAAAATGTGTAATTATTATCTTTCTCTCTCTCTGTCTCTGTCTCTCTCTTTCTCTATTGAGCCTTTTGGGCTCGACTCGACTTGTCTCTAGAGATCTTTTCTTTTCCTGCCAGTCGCGCAAAACACTTTTCTATTTACTTTTTCTTTATCTTTTTTTATCGTCTGAAAATAAATAATTTTGAAGAGGGGAATCACGTGAGTTTCTTTCGCATAAACACAAACAACAAAAATAATAAAAATATTTAAGGTTTTATTTTCTTCTCTGTCTCTCTCACTCTCAATTATCGTCACGTTTGTTGTTGTTCTTCGACAATTAAAACTTAGATTTCGAAAACGAAAATTGTTTAAATAACTAAAATGGGAAATGGGAAATGGGAAAAGAAAAGTTTGGATGTGAAATATTCTCTACGCAAAAGTCCCCTCTCAAAAATATATTTTCAAACATTTTGTTTCACAATTTCAATTTGCATATTTACAAAGGCAAATTTATAATTTTTTTAAATTTTCATTGATTTTTCTGTTAGTTGTCAAATAGTTTCAATAATTTGTATGTTAAAAGCAAAAGAAAATATGTAAAATGTAAAAGTTAAATTAATTAATGTTAGCATATTGATTATGAAGATCTTCGAATACATAACAACCGGGATTGTTAAATTAATTAATGTTAGCATATTGATTATGAAGATCTTCGAATACATAACAACCGGGATTGTCCAACTGAAATATACCCGAACACTACATAGAGCTGCTTTCTCAGTCGAGCCAACTTTGATCCCCAGCAACCCACGATTGATTGATCTTTGGTTCAAATTATATAAAATCAGTTTTAATCTTAAATCGCTCAAATGATGCCTCAAATATTTATCGACATTATATGTATGCAAGTCAAAAGATAACAAAGTTCCTATAGATGGACAATCATGGTCACGTCGCTTAATTGGATTAGCTCATTGGCCTGATGGACTCAGCCCACAAGCCCATTGATAAAATACTCTCAATAAGGTCTTTGATAAAACCGTGACTCATAGTCAGTAGCTAATTGATACACTTTGAATGTGCTATTGGATCTATTTCAAGGGGTCCGGGATGACTAAATGTACTAAAATAGTATAATTTTTAATGGCAGATAATGGATCGAACCGGTGACTTTTCTTTTTTGCCGAGAACCGTTGGAAGTGCGCTGGGAAATTTCCGAGTCGCTGACGTGCGCCGATTTTACAGCTGGCTACGTGTCGTGTGCCATGGGCAATGCACTCGACACCTAGACGCGACTATAAAAGTCATCGTACGCTCGACTCTTGAAATCAATACGAGCCAGTCAATACTCAAGTTATAAGTGATAAGCTAAACGCAAATCTTCAAGTCCTCTTTAAGAGCAACTCCACAGCCAGCCAAGCATCAACAAACCCCCCGCTAGGACTAACCCCAGCCAGCACTAGAGACAATCTTCTGCAACAGATCGTCCAGTACATCAAGTTGGAGCAAATTTCGTTAATTTTCGCTAACAACAGTCAATTGTATGCTGCGCGCCAGAACGGAATTAATTACAATTATGTGCGGTATCCAACCGAAACAACAGTAAATAATCTATCCGGAAAATTACTAAAAATTCTGGCCTAAAAAAACTCTTAACTAAAATATGTTTATTTGTGAACAATTTTGTTAAGTTTAGTCTTAAGTTAAAATATCAAATCGAAAAGCAGCTTTGTGATATATTATTATATATAGATATATTAATTCAACTTCAACATTTAAAGTTCATGATAATTAATGTTAATGACTAAAAATGTTTCCACAAAATAATCTTTAAATAAATTATTTAAAAAACATTTTGAAATATTTCATTGGGTCTCCTTTAGCTTTAAATTTTTATATTTTCAGATTTTATTAATGAAATGGGATAAAAATATTCTTAATCTTCATCTTCACAGCCATGGGCAAAACCCTTTCGGCACTTTCCTCAACGAAATTCCCAGCCAATTGAGAGCTGCTCAATTCCCAACTTGATGAAATTCAACTGCTCAAAACACGTACGAAGCTAAGACATGCAGTTAGATTACACTCGCCAACAAAATTTTATGATATTTCACAAACAAGCATCGAGTTTTTAAGCAGAATAGTTTTATTACAAGACTGTCTGTACTCGTATTTAGGAACTATATGTTTCTGATATACTTTGTATAATATCAAGACTGATAAAGTTACCTTTGAAAGCCTGAGGATTTAGAAGAGAAAGGAGTATAGTTATACTTTCAAAGATCTATAAAATATCTTTATTATATACAACACCACAGATATCCATCAAGTATTTTCTCATTTTTCTAAATTTATACATGCATCTACCTATGGAAAAATTCTCTATGGAGTAAACTCTTTCTATATATATATTAATTTTCCCTACACTACATAAGCTCTCTCTAGGCTCACCGGCAACCCATCTAATCAGATCTGGATTTTTTCCAAAACTGTCTTCGAGTATTGAACTGCCTTAGGATCTATAACGCCCAACATCAAACTTGTTTGATTTCAATGGGTATTTTTATGAATTGCTAACGAAGCATCGACGACTATAAAACTTGCTCAACTGTGAATCAATCGAACAGTTTGCCACGTAAAATGCAGCCAGTTGTAAGTATTTAACTGTTTAATCAACTATAGCGGATAATATTATTAGTTTTGTTTATGATTTCTATAGATTTGCTTTGCTATTCTATTGTTGGGGTTGCTGTCTAAAGGGGCGCACCCCTTGAACATGAACTTGTTAACTAACTCTAGCGCATCGGCAGATCACCTGAGCATAACTGAAGCAACGTTAGTCTTAAAGCCCAAGTCTTCCAACGCAGCCCCAAAGAACATGGTTCAACAAGAAATAGATGATAATATAACAATTGAAAAGAAGACAACGATGGATCCACTGAAAGTATCATCTGCCATAAACACCAGCTCAAAAACGGAAGTCTTCATAAAAGTCAAGGAAGATATATCACCCCTGGAGAAGACAACGATGAAGCTTTTAACACCCAAGTCTTCCACAGTTGACTCGCATCCAAAGATCATACCTCGACTAGGAATTGATGAGGATACAGCAACAGTAAAGAAGACCTCTGTCGAACCCTTAAAAGCCAATTCTTCTCAAACAAATCCCAGCGCAAAGAAAGCTCCAGGCGAGACAACAGTGAAAGAACAAAAATTAAAATCCAATTCGACATCAAATTTTCCTCAATATAAAAATCTAACAACAGAAATGAAACCAATGGGATTAGAGTCCAGATTGAGCGCTAAGCTCTTAAAAATTCTCACACGTCTCGGCTAAGCTCATTTGCAATATTAATCTATCTAATTAGATAGGCCCAATTAGAAATGACAATTAGCTACATTGGGAATTATCGAAGCGTCTGCAATTATTATATCAATATAATATACTTAATCTAAGTCTCCATAGTATTAAAGTGAAAACTTTTCCTAAAGTCTATGTGATTTCCCCTTCTGAACTTTATTTGTGTAATTGCGTTGCTGCTTTGGCTGTTATTGCCACTGCTGTTGGTAATCAAAATAGTTATTAATGTCAATCTTGACTGCTGGTCAATGCAATCGGAAAATTGAGCTCTCAACGCCAATACAAAACAGATGTGAATATTACAGTCGGGCGTGAACGACTGCGCAATGCTCGTTTGCCTAGGAGATCTATTTGTGGAATTTAACGGCTTAGCTCAAAGATTCCAGCTCTAATACTGTAGGAAGATAGCGTTTCTTTCCCTATTTCCTATGCCTCCAAGGAGCGTCGCTCTATAATACAGTTCCATCTATAGAGAAGTTCTAGAAAATATATCAAATAAAGTATTTCCAATTTTCCTATATATGCAGTAGATATTTTCAGAAAGAAGTAATATTCTATTTAATATAATTCAACAGTGTCTAGCTCACGATATTGTAGTTTTAATTATTTAGGCCTTGTGTATTCAGGAAAATCCTAAACCTATAGTTAGACCACACACAGACTGACTTTCGTCTACATCACAATCAATATACTCTTCTCACTTTCCGAACAAGCACAAGATATTAGTTTACGTTAAGAAACTTGTTTATCTGATCAAACCATAGAATAAACAGTGCGAAATAGCTAGCTCATTCAATAATTTCTGATTCCGAGTGTCTCAATTGCAACCGGTCCAACTTGTTTGGAGTACTATATGGACTCACGATCGATAGATTATATTGTTCGGCATATATCAAATATGGATAGAAATCTGTTACACGTTTTAGTGCATTGTGAGCGCTTCAACTAGAATGTTGAGAGGAATCGCAGTGAGTAGAGATGGTAGAGTTTAATGCAATTGTGAAATAAGGAACTGATAAAATGAAAATCTCGCAGTTATTGTGCTTCTTGATGCTGCTTTGCGGGTATGTCAAGCGTAATTATGCCGCGACCAAAGTGCTCTATGAGTTTCAGTAAGTTTTCGTAGTCTAGTTGACATTTAAGCAATAAAGAAAGTAACCCTACTGACATTCTCAGCATACGAGAACGGAACAGTGAACGAAATGAAACAGCTGTGCTCAATACATCAAACAACAACAAAACGGGAGCAGAGCCCGAGTTGATTATAACTGGCAAACGCACGTCGAATACAGTTTTGAACGGCAAGGATGAAAATTCAACCAACAGTGTCTATAAGGAGACCGCCTTCTACACAGCCGACGATAGCGGCTATCATGTCACATACAACATAAGTATTGAGCCACTTGACCTGGACACACGGATCACGGCCAAAACTCTAAAAGTGATCGTAGGCTAACATCGACAATTAACAGTATTATAACATTGTCAATAAATAAGAGTAGGCAATAGTATGGGGGCAACTAATATCTGAGGAGTTGAATAATTTATGCAAATAAACCAATTTAACAGACTGAGACGTTTTCAAATATTAAACAACTTACTTTCTAATTTAATATCGTAAACGGTATTCATAAATCGTAAACGGATATTCATTTAGCGTAAGTTGATTTTCATGAGTCGTAAAAGACCGTAAATGAATTCACATATATATCACATATATATAAATGGATATTCATATATTGTCAATTGCATATTGTAGACGGGTATTTATAGACAGTCAAAAGAATTCCAATAGTATAAATTTGCTATATATTTTCATATATCGTAAACGGTATTCACATATCTTAAGTGGATATGAATGGATATTGCTATACAACAATTTCAAATAACATATATCATATATCGTATACGATATTCATTCATATAAAAACTATAATTTTCTTACCGTCTGTGAAGTTTCTTTTGTTGCTGCGTTGCTCCACACAATACTTTAATCAATTTCTAGTCAAACACTTTTAAGGCAAATTCCGAATGAGCTACCAGAGGCTGCTTCAATTAAACACGCCAGTCGTTCAAAGTGTTACAGAAATTTTAGAAGAACAAAAGTATATTGTTTTCCCTGCAATGAGACAAAATTTTTGTAAATAAGGGATACATTAATTAAACGTAAATAGTAGACAAACATTGCTTAAATGAGGAAAACACAAATTTTCATTATTTACTCATTTACAATTTCTCTGTATTCGCTCGTATGTAAAATGATCCCAACCTTGGATAGAGTAAAGCAACTGAGAAAATCATAGACTCGTTGGAACTAAAAGCGAGAGGCGATGCAAAAAAAGAAAAAAAAAAAAAAACAAAACAAAACAAGTGAGAGTGCTTAAGGCGGCTGTGCACAACTATAAGATACGCTGAATCTTAGGTATAAAAACTTAGTATTGACAATGGGACTACGAGATAGTGTATATAAATAGTATTATATAATAATTAATAGTAGCTGGACAGAGAGAGCTTCCTTTTCCCACCTATTCTCCTTCTCCCTCTCCTTCGTTTGCACAAAATCAACATACCCTATTTGCATATTTTCAAAGCTTAGAGGGTATATACTATACACTACCTTGTGGGTCAAGTGCGCGAGAACCAACGAAAATAAACACTGATGCTGCCTGAGCCAGTGAGAGTGAGAGATGAACAGCGAATTGAATTGGGTCATTGGGGTTATTAAAATGGAGAGCAAAAAATTTGTTGCAACGGTTAATAAAGCTAATTAATTAATCAAGCGAGCAAACTGCCGACGCTGACGAGGCGGACGACGATAAGCAGCCGTCGACACCGCCCCAAGTCAAAAATCGACGCAAAGCTCGATTTGAGCTTAGTTTTCTATCAACAACTAAACGAAGCGCATCAGAACACGAAAATGGATCTTTGCAAGCAGTTGCTAACAGGCCTGGCGCTCTTGTCGCTAGCCTGGAGCAGAGCTGGAGCGTATCCTGCAGCGAACAACTATACCACAGATATATTGCGCCTCGCTAAGGCAGCGCACATCAAGGCCTACTTGACCACGGGCGAGCCAAGGCCATGCGAGAACTTCTACAACTTTGCCTGCGGCAATTGGCCGCGCTTGCATCCCGCCCGACTGCACAATAAGAAGACGAACTATCTGGAGGAGCTGCAGGAGCTGTTTGTGCGCAAAAGTGCGGACATGTTGAAGAGCACCAAGACGAATACCGACAGCAGCGCTGATCGCCTACTGAAACGATTCTATGTCTCCTGCGATGCCCAAGCGAATGATACGCGTTCAGCTCTGGAAGCTCTGCTCCAAGTAACCGACTTCCGCGGCGGCTGGCCAGAGATTCGTGTGCCATCGTGGTACTACTACGAATACGATTGGCTGCATGTTGTGGCCATGCTCAAGCGACGACTGGGCGTCGATATATTCATTGGCCTGGATGTGGTGCTGGACTACAAGGAGGAGCATATGCATCGCCTGAAGATCGGCGCGCCTCAATTGCCCCTGGGACATCGGCGTCAATATTTGGATGCGGCCTTTCACGATGCACGCGAGCGTTACGAGGAGACCATTCGGCAGAAGCTCGAAGGTTACTTCCCAGAGCAGTCTGAGCGCTGGCAGAACGAAGTCGCCGCCCAGGTGCTGCAGATAGAACAGCAGCTGGCCAAGGGACTGCCACACAACCCAGCGCTCACCTTGGAGCAGACAACGCGCCTACGCACTGCGGCCGAGATGAAGGCAGCCTATGGCAGCTACGTGGATGTGAGTCGCTACTTGCAAATGATCTACAATGACACCTTATACGTGGACCTGTATGAGACACCGGAGGACTATATGTCCAATCTTGTGGATGTGATACGAAATACGCCAAAGCTGCAGCTGGCCAACTACACCATCTGGCGTGCACTCGACACACTCGACCAGGCACGTGTGCCGCTCAATGTTCAGCCGAGCATTTGGTGTGTGCAACTGGTGCGTCAATATTTTCCTCAGCATCTGGAGAGTCTGTTCCATCGCAACTTCAACAACATGCAAATGATCAACGAACTGCAGTCCACCTGGGCGGACATTAAGCGCGTCTTTCGCGAGGATCTGCAGGCATCCACACACCTGCACTGGCTCACGCTCGATACCCGACAGAAGGCCATATCCAAGCTGGAAGCGCTGGAGCTGCAGTTCCGCAACCACGACGATACTCTGCTAATACGACAAATGTACGGCTTGAATCTGCATCAGGATCAGTTCTACCCGAATCTGGTGAAAGTTCTCCAATGGCGCACACAGCGACATCTGGCAAAGCTTGTCGAGGAGCCGAAGCTGACGGACCAAGTGTATAAGGTGCCACACTACGAGCTGACCACCAATAAGATGCAAATTCCGATCACCTTTCTGCAGGCCCGCTTCTTCTGGGACCCCGTCTATCCGAATGCCCTCAAATATGGCACCATCGGTGTTCTGCTAGCCCGCCAAATGCTCCACGGCTTCGATGACGTGGGTCGGCGTTACGATCGCCACGGCTACCGCAACAATTGGTGGGATGTCACCTCGGAGAGTTCCTACTCACGACGCGCCCAATGCTTCCAGGAGCAATACGCGGTCTTTGTGCAGTTCAGAGAGAAGCCCGTGCAGGACAAAGGACTGCTCAGCCGCATCGTTGCCGACAATGGCGCTCTAAGCATCGCCTTCCGCGCCTACTCGAAGTGGCTCAAGAACTCGGCTGAAACACCTGCGATTTATCAGCGCGAGCGTTTGCCCCTGCTCGATCATACAGAGAACGAACTCTTCTTTTTGGCTTATGCACAGCTTTACTGCTCCGACTATCCGGAAAGCGTTGAACTCTTCGAGGAGCTTCCCGAGCCGTTCCGCGTGAACACAGCGCTCTCCAACTCCGAGCAGTTTGCACATGCCTTCAGCTGCTCAAAAACCGATAAGCTAAATGCTCGCTTCAAGTGCGCTCTCTATTAAGAAGCTCAGACATCACTTGTCTATTTCAAACACACACATTATTAATATATATATATTCTACAAGTCCAATAAAGCTATGCACATGTTAGACTCTTCTTGATTTTAAAGGGAATCGAAGGTATATCGAAAAGGTGGGGATGGGGTTGATTTGAGTTGGCCTAGCCAAGGCTGACTGCTTTTCCTGCTTTGTCTTATAAGCCTTAGGCTAGAACATTTTACATATTTTCTTCATTCAGAGTATTTGCTAGTTGTTCTCTTCCCATTATTTCCTCGTCTCAGCATAGATTTAATCGAGATTTCATTCTACTTGCTCTCTCTGTCCCTCTAGTTCTCTCGCGATAACCCCGGAATGAACTGTGGCGCTCTTATCAGCCTCAGTTTGAGGCCGAGCTCAGCAGCGAGCGTTGACAGTAGTAGTTGAGAGCAATGCAAAGATGTAGCAGCATGTTAGAGTCAGGCCTTACAACAGTTCTTCTCACGCTGACGCTGTTGCTTGCATTAGCTGGCCAAGCACCTGGCGATGATGAAGTTGGCTTTCAACGCGTCTATCAAACGGAGGAGACGGTGCGCCAGAGCAAAGCGCAAGAGATGCGTCGCCACATCAATCTGCGCGCCAATCCCTGCACAGACTTTTACGAATACGCCTGTGGCAATTGGGAAACGGAGACGACGCCGCAGCTGAAGGTCGCGAATCGCATCAATATCGAATTGCAGCGTCTGCTAGAGGAGTCAGCGCATCGCAAGGACAGTGGCTTGGTGCGCCAGGCCAAGGAATTTTATCAGTCGTGCCTCGTTGCCGAAGCTCAGCGCGGCCAGCAGCAGGACTTTCTCAGCGAGTTCATACAGCAAAATGGCGGCTTTCCGGCGGTGCCAGGTGCCAAGTGGAGCGCATATAATCGAGACTATAATTGGGCGCAAATAAGCGGAAGATTAAGACGACATTACGGCATGGATATATTGATTGGATTGCGTGTTAGCTATAATTACGCCAGCGTACAGGAGAACAGCATTTACCTCAGCGAGCCCTCGACTCTGATGCCCAACGAGCTGTGCAGCCAGCGACGTCTCAATAAGCTCGATGCGGCTTATGTGGAAGTCGAGCGTACTGTGACGGAACAGCTGAAGACCTGGTTGGCCATGGGCAATGAAGAGTCGGCTCGATTGGCAGCTGAGATAATTAGCCTCGAGCTTGAGCTGTGCGATACGATGCAAGGCCTGGAGCCATGGGATGCTGAGCTGCATCTGTATGCGAAGAACTTTACGCGAAAGACTCTCGCTGAGCTGGGACAACTCTACGGCTTGGATATTGAGAGCTATGTGACGAGTGTCTATGAGCAAACGGTATTCAGACCCGTCTATATGGCGGCGCCGAACTACTATCGCCAGCTGCAGCGCACGCTCAGCACACGCAACAGCACCCAAATAGCTAATTACATAATGTATCGAGCAGTGGCCGCATTAACGTTTCCGCTCGGGGATACGCCGGAGCACAGGCCCGCTCTCTGTTTGGACAGAGTCAAACAACTGCTGCCGAGAGCTTTGGGTGAACTCTATGCAGCGCGTTACGCCCTGGAGGAGCCGAAGCAACAGCAGCTGCTGCAGCTCTACGATCATCTACACGAGTCATTGAAGCGTAGCGTGAGCGCCGACTGGCTGGAGGAGGGCAGCCGGCGTATCGCTCAACGCAAGTTGAGTCTAATACAACTGTCAATTTCCAGCTATGAGCAGCCGCTGATACTCAAACTCCAGTTCGAGCGCAGCAATTATTGGCACAACCTGCGGCAGCTGATGGGCCAAGTGCAGATGCAGCTGCAGAAGCGAGAAGCCGAAGAGAATCTACCGCTGCCAGCTGACCCAGTTGAGGCCTACGAGACCCGCGTGACTTATCGACCATTGCAGCGACGCTTGGAACTGGGCTGGGCGCTGCTGCAGCCACCGGACTACGACGAACGCTATGGCCACGCCCAGCGCTATGCCACGCTGGGCGTTAGCTTGGCACGTCCCCTGGTCTCCGCTTTCGATGAGCTGCATTGGTCAACGGGTTTGCTCGAGCACGACAACTGGGACGCATTGACCGCCTGGAGGTATCATAATCGCAGTGAATGCTTCGCTCGCCAGGTCGAGGAGTATCTGCAGCGCAACGAGACCGCAACGAAGCAGCTGATAAATCGCAGTGCTGCGTTAAACATTGCCTTCAATGCCTATCTCAACTGGCTGGGTTTGCAGGCGCCCAACAATGATTTCGTTGCCCTGACCAAGGAGACTCTACCTAGTCTCAACTACTCCAATACGGCGCTCTTCTTCTTGGCCTTTGCCCAGCAGCACTGCCAGTCCAAGGAGAGGGAACAGCATCATTTGCCAGATCTATGGCCAACGCTCACGTATAGCGTCAGGCAAACGCACAGCTGGACTCGCTTGGCAGTGAATGGACCCTTGCGTAACTTGGCTGAATTTGCTCGGGAATTCCACTGCCCAGCTGGGTCTGCAATGAATCCATCCGACAAGTGTTTCATCTACTGAACTAGCTGAAATGATATACCTTTATGAAGTACCATAAATATAGACCTTCACTGAAGTATTTTTTACCCACACTTGGCATTGCTTTCTTATCAATATTTATATATTAAAACAGGGAGTGACCGACTTTTAAATACCCTGAACGCTGAACTGTTCTCCTTATACAAGAAATAGCTTGATTAAACTTGGGTTGTAGATGTACGATTTTCATAATATTTTCATAGGTCGAATCTTACTTTCAAATAGTCGTATATACGAAGGCTCACATCTGTGATAGTTGAAATAAACTTTATAGAGAAAGTGGAAGACTTATTATATTGAGAGAATATTAAATTCAAATTGAAAGTATATTGGTCTTAAAAACAATCGATATTTATCGATTAATTTGATTTTGGGATATTTATCGAAAACAAATGGCAAGCTTATACGTAATGCCTAAGTTCCCATGAAATGCACATTCCATATAGCAAATCTCCTCCGCTTTTGTAGTTCATACAGCAAACGTGACGGACGAACATGGCCAAGGCGACTCACTAATCGATAGGCTTTAGTGATTTCGCTTTCGATCACATTTATTTACTTTCAGAGCTGGCGACGTGCGAGGTCGTCGTTTGTTTACTTCTCTTTGGCTCTCACTGTTTGGCGATAACCCCAGGAACTAGAACCGGGAGTGTTGAGTATTGAGCGCACACTTGACCCAATTCGCCAAGTTCATGAGCGAAAAATGATACGGCTAAGCAACGCTAATCAATTTGTCTACTAGTGCCCAGCTCAGTTGATTCTCAAACGCTAAAATGAATACTACACGATTGGCACTAACTCTGGTGCTCTGCCTGCTTCACCTGGCAATGGAAACTTTTGGGGCTGGAGCGACCTACAGGTACAACAACAACAACATGAATCGGGGAGGCGCCGCGGCTGCTGCTGCCATGCACATTCACGGTCACGGCAACAACAACAACAACGTGGACAGTCGCCAGGAGCAGAGAATACGCCTAGGCATGTCCAGGGATATGCTCAAGTATATGAACCTGAGCGCAGATCCCTGCGATGACTTCTATGAATACGCCTGCGGCAACTGGGGCCGTTATCACACGCGCCAACTGCGCGAAGGTGAGTTGATAACGGCCCAGCACTTGATGGAGTCCAGCATTGTGGAGCAACTGCAGCAGCTGCTGACTCTTCCGCTGTCCGCCAACGAGCTGAGCCCCGCGAGCGCCGCGAACGTGCGGAAAGTGCGCAGCTTCTACGACTCCTGCGTGGCCGTGGAGGCCAATGCGGCGGAGCGTCGCCAATTCCTAATGAAAATCCTGAGGGAACACGGCGGACTCAAGAACGTGGCAAACTCTCACTGGAAACACGATTACCACTGGCTGCAAATGCTCGCAGCGTTGCGCCGCAACTATGGTCTGGACATATTAATCGGATTGGATATCGATCTCAACTTGCACCAGCTGAGCGGCAACAGTGTTTTCCTGGGCGAGCCACGCCTGACCATCATACCAGTAGAGCACTGTAATGCGATCGCCACACGCCAGGCAAACGTGCGTGACGAGATCTACGAGCAAATACAACAGCAGGTGGCGGACAACATGCGGGATTGGTTCGAAATGGAGAGCGGCGAGGCGGCACGCTTCGGCGGCGATATAATTCGCTTCGAGTTCGAGCTGTGCAAACGCATGCGCGAACAGGAGACACTGCCCCCAGTGGAGGCCAACGATCAGGATGGCCCGCGGATCTACGGCGGACGTTCCCGTATCGGACAGGAGCGACTTCGCCAGCAGCAGCCTGGCGGCAGCTCGCAGTATCCCCGCATGAAACTAACCGAGTTGACCATGAAAATGGGCAACTGGGTGGACTACAAGCTTTTTGTGGAGAGCATTGTGGAGACTGGTTATCCGGACTACGTCTACCTGCGCTCCCAGCTCTATCTGGCCCACCTGGCGCGCACATTGAAGAGCAACAATCAAGTGACGATTTCGGGTTACATTTTATATCGTGCTCTGCTCGAGCTCAATCAGCCGCCCGAGGAGCAAGCGATGATGCGTCCGCGTCAGTGCGTGCGCGTCATGCAGCGTCTATTCCCACAGGTGCTGGGCGACATGTATCAGCGACACGTGCAGCGCGATGATGTGCAACATGACATGGAAGATGTGTTCAGTGACCTGGTGAAGGCCTTCGATCAGCAGCTCAGAGTCGAGTGGATGGACGACAGTGATCGACGCACAGCCCGCACCCGATTGGCCCAATATCACACACAGTTTCCAGACTATCAAGGCGTCGACCTGGCGGGTTTGCACTTTCAGAAGAACGAAGACTATTGGCGCAAGCTGGAGACAACGTTGCGCTACAACTCGCGTGAGTATCTGAATATGCTAAGAGGCAACGACTTCGGACAGCTGCCGGAGGATTCGCTCAATGGCTTCGAGGTGCGAGCGGCGCTGGCGCAACGCCAGCAGGCAGTGCTCGTTGGCTGGGGCCTTATGCAGGCGCCCTACTACAGCCACCACTATCCGAAAGCCTTACGATATGCGGTGCTGGGCCAGCGTTTGGCCACTGCCCTACTGCAGGCCTTCGACGATGACGGCTGGAACAGACAACCGCAAGCCACAGCACCCTGGAACGAACTAACCATGTCCGGCTACCGCAATGCCACCGAATGTCAGCGCGCTCAGTACAGCAACTATTTGTCAGACGAGCCCAGTGAGTTTCGTAATGCCACGCGACTGAGGGAAATCATTGCCGAGGCCGGAGCTCTCAATGTGGCCTTCAATGCCTACTTGATTTGGCTGGAGAAGGTCGATTCCAAAATGATTCCTTTGCTGCTACGCGAAACACTGCCCGAGCTGAACTTCACCAACACCCAGCTCTTCTTCGTCTACTTTGCTCAGCTGCGCTGCTTCGCCAAGCAGAACGAGGAGCCCCCTTCAGATGCAATGCCCCTCATGCAGCATACACCACAGCGCTGGGACGTCAATGGACCATTGAGCAACTCGGAGGAATTCGGCAAGGAATTCAACTGTGCTCTGGGCACAAATATGAACAGCGGCAACAAATGCTTAATTTACTAAAACTTAACTTAGGCTTACTTAAGATAGAGAGCTTAAAGTGTAGAGTGTATTAAGTATCTGCTAGGTTATTATTCATATATTCATACAATAATGTTCATTATATCTACTAGTTAACACAGTATACGGAAAATACACAGATGTTTAGGCTAACTCAAGTTTTCTTCAGCAAGAATTGATCAGTTGTAAAGAGGTGGAACAGGAAATGAGTAGACTACTGACTACAAAATACTTGTCCAAGAGTTAAAGACAATCGAAACTTGTTCGAAATTCAATATATTTGGATCAATCTGTAGATCAGGTCAACATGATTCTACAGTAAACTACTTGGATATTCTAGGGACATTACAAATATATCTTGATACTTAAGATATCTATATTCCAAATATCAAGGCAGTCTATGCTGTAGTATGTTAAAGATAGAGATGGCGGGGAGCATGTCTAGTGAAAGTGATCTATGGGAATCTATCGAAATTTCATTTCATAACACAATATTTATGTCAGCAACTACGAAAAAGCGTCTTCCACAACATAAATCTAATAAACTTTTAGGGTGTGACAAGAAAAACGATGGGTCTTACGTACAGCTAACATAAATGTATGCTCATACATATGTATATATATAACTGTATAACTATGTCAACGTCAATGGAGGCACAGTTCAGCGTAGCATGCGATTCGGGTTTCAAAGCAGTATTAAGCACTTGAACACGCACCGCCAAGATGGATGCAGAAAAAAACACAATACTGAGTTATGTACATGAATAAAAATCTATATATATATATATATATATATGTATATAGGTACAGATATATAAATATACTCCGTACATATATGGTTTTATATAGTCAGAGAGAAACTGCGTATGTAGGTCGTTGTTGACCTTCAACTGGCAATCGATTACTTGAATAGAGACTATTGAAATCTTTGTGCAGCTTTTGTGACTCACGTACTTCCGCATTATAAAGGACTGAACATGGATTATATTACAGAAATATGAGGGGGAAGAATTCGAGGAAATCAAATTTAACAACTTTGCAATGTTTTCTGATACGAACAGCGGTTCTTTATCGATTTTTATAATCGAGAAATATAAGTCACTTAGAACAGACGATTGAATCAAGAATTATTAATATATTATGTTACATATGGGTACATGGATTTGTTTATGCTATAAATAAAGCTGTGTGTGAGTGTATCTGAGTTCTTTACACGAAAACAAAAGCAACGAAAGCCTTGTTGCCACAGTATTGAGTTACGTATTGAAAACAAATTGAAATCCAATTATTTATATAAAAAATTGTGTGAATCATGTGGAAAGAAAGAAAAGCACTCTAGGCGAGAAATACTATGATACTACGAAATACTGTGGATGAAAACATATACCTAATAAAAATTGAGTGTTCTATAATATTGCGTACCTCATAGTACCTATATACCAAATTTGTAGATGCTAGCTCTTATCGATTTATCTGTTATCGATTTTTATCGAATATTTGAAGTCTGTGTTAAGTGTTTTACATAGTAAAAGTTTATAGTTCAAATAGGTATCAAGATTTCCAATCTCTGCTAGTTAAAAGGTTACAATCGGAAGTGTCCGACTGTAATATACCCTGAACCCTGCAGAACGGCCACTCTTGAGCATACTGCATTACTAATACATATGAGTGATGTATCTGGGTCTTACAGGTGAGCATATCTTTATTTATAGTGACAGGCGGGTATGGCTAGAGCACTATCGCCAAGAGTTATTCTTAAGGAATTTCATAACAGATTTCCTAATGTTAAATAATTTCTATGACATTTCAGTATTACCAAACAACGTTTTATGGAATACTTGAATTCAGCTGTTTCAATATTACAGAGAAAACCAATTGAAAAGCAGCTGCAAATGCTAACAAGTGATTGTGCCAGCACCTGAGTCACCTGAGTTATTTCAACCAACAATGCGAAAGGTGCCTGGAACAGAAATAAAATAGTCCCCGGGTTCTTGAGATAAATCAAGTAGACAAAGCCTCAAATAAATCAAACCAAAACCCATGCATAAGTTTCCCAGCAGCATATGACCTAGTTTCCTGCAGAGCTAGAGCCCCTTGGCACATAGATCCCTCCTCGAAGCGATATTTGTTTGACTCGTCAAGCTGTTGGGGCTGGCACATCCACTTCACTTCGCTATCTTGGCATTATGTATAATACGTTATTTGATTTACACATTTTTGACCTCAATTCGAGAATGTTTTACATTTATTTTTAATGACGGGGCGCTGCTTCTGTCTTTTGCTCTTATCAAGTGCTAAATGGGTTTCCTACCAGAGTTCATTAATCCTAAATGATGAACATGGAAAGTTAAATAGAAATATGTTTGGGGAATACTAAACAAAACGATCAATCTGTTACGTAGAGTGCAATCGTTATGGGAAGTTCTTTTACAGTTAAGAATATGTTACACCGTACACCAAGACTTTTGGTTCAGGAACTGAATTGAAAGGAATGTGAGCTGAAGTGAAATTTAGTGAAATTATGATACGATTCTCAAAAGATATTTATTAATTTTAATCATGTTGAGAAAACAGTTATATACTGTTTATATTCTACTGTTATATATTCTATAGGTTTCCTCTTTTTTTCTGTAGAGTAACCCTATTTAAAGCTTCTAAATACTACTGAGAAAAACTATTTTTAGTTAAAGAATAAAACAAATAAAGCAAACATTCTTTTTACAAACTTTGTACCCACTTTTTCAAAGATCTTAACATAATTAAGACATACAATGAGAAAAAACTTTTTGGTGTCATAAAATATGAATTTTCTGGCATAAAAACAAATTCACCTTGTTGTACAGTGTTATTAACCGTGATACCAACACACACAGGCACAGGAAAACACACATACATACACACACACACATAGGCACACCTTGTGTGTAGGCGTCGATGACAACTCACTGGCTCTTCATATATGGCCTGGATATTCAAGTATGAAAACACTTTACATTCGAGTTTGGCAAACAATTAATAAAGAAATTTATTTTGTTATTCAATTATTCGTACTTCTGCATGCTTAATAAACAACAAAATATAATATTCTATTTGGCCTTAGATATTTACATAAATATTTACACTAAGAAAAATTTAATAATTGAAGTTAGTAAAATCTATAAAAATATAAAAGTAAATATTGAATTTACGCATAATTAATTCAAAATTAACTAAAATTAACACCGTTTCGATCCGGTTATGCTAGCAGCAAAGCAATTGCGACATAGCTGAACCCCAGCCGCACGAACAGCTGGTTCATGTTAAGGTGCGAGAGAGAGAGAGAGAGAGATACTGAGAGAATGGATGGTATGTAAGAGCGCCAGAGAGCGCGCATACATACTTTTAAAGAGAAAAATCGATTTTTCAAAACAAATTCAACCTTTTCCCACTGCTACAATCTTTTTTAAAGAAATTCTTATTCATTATGTTTTCAGCTGCACTTACGGTAAAAATATATATAGAGAGACTGCAATCAAATGAACTCCGTTATGAATAACGCTTTGCAACACACTTGGCCATTGTTATAATTATATACACATGACTTTCGAATCGATAAAGCTCCAGCACGTAGTTTTTATAGAACAGTGCGATAATACACATACGTATATATATGTATGTATATACATATATATGTTTAAACAATATACTAAACACTTGCAAATTAATCAAGGTGCCACACACCAACTTTTCCTTTGACACTTGCCATAGATTAGCATTAATGTTGAAATGCACTACGCACTGGAAATGAAATTCCCAACACGCTCAGAGAGAGAGAGTGCAAACGTTGCTTTATGGTGGGATAGCGAGGGGTATTGCGGGTGTGGTGAGTTAAGAGAACGCGCCTTGTGCCTTGTATATACACATTGATTAATCAATACGTGCCAGAAACAAATATTAAAATGTTATTTATACGCAAAGAGCACCAGCCACTTTGTTTAAACAATAAACTATTTGTTTTTTAAATTTATAAATAATAAAACCGTCGAACGACCGAACGAACAAACCCAATAAACGGGCGACGCGCAACCGTCGATGTGGGCCGCTACTTTGTAACTCAACGAGGCGTTCGCACTCGCACTCGCACTCGCACTCACTCGCTTGCTCCACTGCTCTCTGTGGCGCTGCCGCAGCATAAGCAGCACAGCGACGTCGCCTCCTCTCCAGACGCATAACTTGACCAACATAAAAGCATAAGTGCAGAGAGTGTCACAGAGAGAGAGAGAGAGAGAGAGAGAGAGAGAGAGAACGACTTCTTAGTCACCCATTGGGTGGGAGTGCATGCAATAAAACACTGAAATTGGAACATTACGTGTGACACACACAGTCGAGCTACCTGATAAGCGACAATTACTGTTACTAGCTAGTTTGGAATATATGTATGTTTATATAAGTAGCGCCGAAATGGCCAATTTATGCATGTAAACAAACGATGCAGTTTGATCAATGAGTAATATAAGGAATGCCCCAACCAATAGCTGAAAATGCAAGACATTCGCAATGCGCAGGCCCAACATGGAGTATGGAGTTTAGGGTAGCTTCGACTTTAAATTAAATATTTATATATCATATTTATTATTTTTGTTTATACTACATGCATATCAGATTGTGCCAATAAGACAGCTGGTCTATTAGAGACGGTTTCTACTGTATCTTCAAAATCGACATGGGAATTCGAAAACGATTTTAGTTGAGTCGAAAAAATGTCGACAATGTACTGTTAAATGGAAAACATGAGATAAACAGAGACGTGATAAAAACAAATGCGACACCAAAGCACAAAAGAAATCAAACAGAAACGAAGCAAAGCGGCCGACAGAAACGAACAAACGAATCAAAGCGGAACGGAAGCTGAGCTCAAAGCCGAATTAAATTAAATCACAGCAGCAGCACCCCTCTCTTTCCATTCCCCATTGGCTATCTATCTCTCTCTCACACACACATAGCTTAAATTGTTTTTTTTTATAACTAAATAAAAAATATATAAAATACAAATCCAAAGACAACCATATACTAATTAGCAAGAGACAGACATACACATGCATACAAAAGTATGAGCAATACACCAACACATACATACATACGTGTGTATGTGTATGTATATACAAAGTTGCACCTACAGGTTGATTGGATGAAATTACCTCTTTTGCATTGAATTGTATTAGGCAACTATCTCGACAAACATCTGGTGCGCTGCTGAATGCGCTAACGGCAAAGGCAACGCCAACGCCTTCGCCTCCCACTTTGTTGTTGCAAATTCCAATCCTCTCTTGCAGTTTTCCAATGTGGGAACGTTTCGTTTAAGCTGTGCTCTGCTGCGCTAGGCTATGGTGGTGGTGGTGGTGGGCGCGCGCACACAACTTTCGTTGCCAAAAATTACGATTTTTGTGTTGATTTTGTTTCTTTTCATGTATTTTCGTTTCTTTTTACGTGTGTTTCTTCCGCTGTTCGATAATTTACTTTTGAATAGTTACTTCTTTGTACGTGTGTGAGTGTGTGTTTGCAGTTATGTCAACTGTGATTGCTCTTTAATCTTCGATTCGTTTCATCTTTTGTTGTTGCAAAATTCATATGTAAATTATGGACAATGGCATGAATGTACACTCGCGCTTGGTTCGTTAGACGTGTTTTCGATTTGACTATATGCCACACGTAGAATAAGGCGATCGCAAAAAAGAAAAGTCGTTAAATTAAATTATGTAGTCCGCAATTTTGCGTGTAAAATTTATATGTTTAACACGCAAACTTTCGACGTAGTGTTTCTCTTCATTTTATCGCGGCCAGTGTGTACACACCAATATAACTGCAGAAAACATACTCTACTTGGGAACTGTTGCAAAATGAGTGTGACCAGAGCAAGATTGCCGCTGAAAGAGTTGCTGATTTCAGTGCTCAACTCGAAACAACTGAGAGCAACGGTCTGTCTGCCTGCTTCGCAGTTGCGCCATTCAGAACGGCTGTACTCACATTGGCACAGACGTATCGATAAATTTTCTCAAAGCGGCAGGCCAATTGTTTATTTGAAGAATGAGCAATGTTTTATTAATTTTTTTAATAATAGCCTTAAGCCAAGCAACATGTGAGACACAATGTGATGGCACAGATCAAGCAGCATGCATTAAAGACGGAGGAGATGTAAAGCAGAGTGAACGTAAGTAAACTTGGAGTTGTTTACTTTGGGCTGATGAATTTTAACTTTTTCATTTGTTTTAGAATTTGACAAATTTACGCGAAGCATACAAAAAGCTTTAGCCAACTACAAGCCATGCACTACAGATGCAAATGACGTCAACTGCACCTGCTATGCGGCAGGCATCAAGCGGGATCTGGCCCCATACAAATCAACAGGTTTCACTCGGAAGATGATCGAAAACGCCGGCAAATATGGCACGAGATACAAGATCTATGGGAAACAGCTGTTTAGGGAGGATAACTGTATGTTTCCAGCACGCTGCCAGGGCATCGAGCACTTTCTGCTGCAGCTGCTGCCGGAGCTCAAGGACATGGATTTGGTGATCAACACACGAGACTATCCGCAGGTGCATACGTCTTGGCAGCAGAATGGACCCGTTTTCTCCTTCTCGAAGACCTCGGAGTATCTGGATATTATGTACCCCGCCTGGACCTTTTGGGCCGGTGGCCCGGCGACCAAGTTGCATCCAACGGGCATTGGACGCTGGGATTTGATGAGCGACAAACTGGAAAAGGCTTCCAAAGCCATTCCATGGCGGGAAAAGAAGGAACTTGGCTTCTTTCGCGGCTCACGCACCTCAAATGAGCGTGATTCCTTGATTCTGCTGTCCAGGCGAAAGCCTCAACTGGTCGAGGC
The DNA here is from genome assembly GCA_035045555.1 of Drosophila fulvimacula. Lineage (NCBI taxonomy): Eukaryota > Metazoa > Arthropoda > Insecta > Diptera > Drosophilidae > Drosophila > Drosophila fulvimacula. The sequence goes on from JAWNOX010000137.1 coordinate 22,218,228, forward strand.
GCAATATACCAAGAATCAGGCGTGGAAGTCACCCAAGGATACCCTCGATGCGCCACCAGCCAATGAAGTGTCCTTCGAGGAGCACTGCAAATACAAATATTTATTTAACTTTCGCGGCGTTGCGGCCAGTTTCCGTCTGAAGCATCTGTTCCTGTGTGAATCTCTCGTGTTCCACGTCGGCGACGAGTGGCAGGAGTTTTTCTATCATCAGCTGAATCCATGGGTCCACTACGTTCCACTTCACAGCTACCCCAGTCAGCAGCAGTACGAGGACATACTCAACTACTTCCGAAGCCACGACGAACTCGCTCTGCAAATTGCCCAGAGGGGACATCAGTTCATTGCCCAGCATCTAAGGATGCAGGATGTTAAGTGCTATTGGCGCAAGCTCTTGGAACGATATGAGAAACTGATGAAATATGACGTGAAACCAGACGACACGATGAAACGCATCGGAGGCAGCAGAGATGAGCTATAGTATTTAAACTTTTGCTTTAAATGAAAATCTCACGTGTTCCATTCCATTTTATTTCTCTTATAAATAAGAAGAAAAAACTAAAGTTGAGCGAAATTTTGTGACAATCTAAATAAATGAATTTGTAATAATTGTACATGTTCCATTCCATTTCATTCCATACGTAATTTTAATATAATTGCCTAATAAGCAATTTCATTAACTTATCATGAAGTTGATGTTGCCTGTTCTATTCCCTTTCATTCCACTTATAATGAAATACACGTGGAAATGAAATTCGAGCAATCAGATTAATTATAATATATAAAACTGAACGCAGGTATTCTATGTTGCTTATATCTTAATATATAAAAAAAAATACTTTAAGTGAAACTGATTCAGTTCCATTCCTTAGAACATAAGTAACTTATAAATCTAATATCCAAGTTTTTTGACAATTATTATTCCTATTGCTACAAACGAAGCTGCTGTAAATCTAGTTAATTGTTCCACTCTCCTTCATTCCACTTGGTTTTATAAAAATATTTGGAAATGGAATCGCTTTTTCTTCAAATTTAACTTTGGTCAATTACTGAATGTGTTTCACTTCAATTCATTCCACTTACAGCTAGATGATAAAATTAGTATTTCAAATGAATTGTTGAGATGATGATAATGTGGTTTATATATTATTAGATTAATGAGGAACACATCAATATCAACAAAATTAGCTGGGAACGCGGCCGATGGTAACATTAAGATAAGGAGAGGAACCTAAAGATATATGCGAAATATTGAACGCTTGGCCACGCGCTTGTTGCAGAGGGGACATTTGTGGGTAGTGGCTATGGCTGTTTCGATGCAGGTCTTGCAGAAGATGTGTCCGCACTTGGTGGAGGATGGCTCACGCTTGCGCACGCATTCCAGGCAGACTGGGCATTTGTAGGATTCGCCGGATGAATCGAGTCTGTGCAAGCATTCACGCTTGGACTCCGAGGCACCCTGATCCTTAGACTCAGCAGCAGGTGACGACGGTCCGTTTTCATATAGACGACGTCGATTAACAGATGTGGACTCATTGGTCGAATCCGTTAAATTGATGAAATCCGGAAGACGACGCGAAGGCTCTGGAGTGCAGAGATCTATAACGGCCTCTGGCCGGCGTGCTCTGACAAGGCGACGAACTGGATTGAATTCCTGATTAGACAAATCAATGACTTCCTCTGGCTCAGCTGTAAATTGTACATAATGAATGCGCAGTTCGCTCATCGGAGACTCCACTGTAGTAGCACTTACTATCGCCTATCGTTGCCTCATAATAGCGGCGGGCACTTGGAATTCTTGGAGTTGAATTGCTGCCCACTGGGCCCAGGCCAATTTCGTTCAGATTATTGTCGACTTCCTCGCAGAAGAGACGTACTAAGAGCTTCGCAGTTAATATTGAAGCTATTTAAATAGATTTGAAAGACACTTACTGCTGGCTATTTCGGCCTCAATTAAATCATGGCGAAACGATTCTTCTAGAGCCTCCTGCCAGCCATCGTCAGTCAAGTCTAAGGTGTCTGTGGAATCCTCTTCCATGAGTTCAGGAGGAAAATTGTAATTGGGGTTGGGGTTTATGGCAGTGTAATTCGATCTGACGGAATTTTCGGGGCTGGAGTTTTCCAACAACGCAAAGATGGGAGAGCTAATGATGTCGACTGCAGGAGTCTGCAATTGGGGTATAATAATAGCTGTGGATAGTTTCAATTCCAAGTGTACTTACCGATGCGTTCAATGACTCGGAAAGAGAAATATTCGAATCACCTGACATTTTGTTAGTTTTGATGAAATTTGAAAGAAATATTAGATATGCAGCCTGTAGGCGGCCTGAGCAATGAATGAGAAAACTGTGTATCGACAAACAGCTGACAGGCTATCGAAATTGCTTTAAGTGTTGTCAAACGGGACAGATATCTGGCAGTTATCGATATGCCACACGTCACATCAAAACAAAACTTTGACTGCGAAGCATAAAAACAAAAGGAAACACGAGAGGAAAACCAATTGCAATAATGGATAAAGATAGATTCACGCTGCAGTCGATACGGCAGGATTTGATTGATAACAATCTGCAAGCCAAGGCTATTATACAGGTAAGCGATAGACTTGAGGTAAACAAGTTTCTGATCCACGTACGAATTGCACATTTCAGGACATACTCAACAGCAGATCCTCAATTGGCGAGCTGGAGGAGCTCAATGAGGCGGGACGTGCGAAGCTGGCAGCGATACGAAAGAATATTGAGCGGCTCGATGATTGGGCAAGGGACATGGGCGATCCGTCACTGGCCACCGAGGTGGACACGCACCGGGAGCAGTTCTCCAAGACTTTACAAGCATTCCGCAAGGCGAACGTCTCCAGCATGCTGGAGATAGAGAAAGCCAATCGTGAGGAGCTCATGGCCATTACGGGCGAGAGCGATCTGAGGCAGCGTTCCACAGGCGGCGCGCGGCACACTCGCAGCTCTCTCGTCACGCAGGAGAACGATGTCACAGAGAAAATGCTTGCCATATCGCGACATCTGTCGGAGACCACTCAAAAGAGTGCCGTCACCCTGGAAACCCTGGTCGCCTCCTCACAAAACGTGGAGGCCACCAGCGACGAGCTGCACAACACGGCCGGCAGCATCACGCAGTCCGGCAAGCTGCTCAAGAAATACGGACGGCGCGAGTGCACCGACAAAATGCTGCTCTTCTTCGCCTTCTGCCTGTTCCTGGCCTGTGTGTTCTACATAGTGCAAAAGCGCCTGTTCTAGATCATCCCGACAGTGGAGACTCCTCCATCTGCCCAGCAGTCGCAAGCTTGCAATTAGTTTATAAATGTAGTCGGTATATAATATCGTGGGAAATGCTTTGATAATTTAAGAATTACTAACTGTAAACGCACGTATATATAGATATATTTATTTCAAATCACAAATGCAGCTCCTTCCTTCCCTGATCAGTTCAGTAGGGGCATCTGGGCACGTTGCCGGGATTGGTGAAGCCATTCGTATTGACCACGCGGCAGATGTCCTTGTAGGATCGCTGATGCCCTTGGGATCTTGGGGGCTGTCTATAGGCTTGGGTTGGACGAGGATAGTAATAGCTTCCTCTGGGTTCGCTTGAAAAGAGTTGATCGAACAAGGTTCTGCCACTGATGGAAGCCACCCAAGATAGACAGATGATGAAATATACAAAAATAATCCTCATATTCACTTGAAGCACGCGGAATTGACTTGGACTGAGCTGATTTGGCTAGATGTTGTGCTACTTATGAGATGTCTGTAACCTTGCACTAAATAGTGTAAATAGTAAAACCAAAATTGTTTTCGCTGATAACAGAAATTGATTCAAAATTGAAATTGAGAAAAATGCGACGTTTGCCAACACTGGCTGGGCCAGCCAAGCCGGCGTGCAACAGCTGACAGCACTGGAACGAATTGTTTGATTTTCATTTCGGTTTGGCGAAAAATATTAAAAGTTTCGTTTATGATGAGTCGCAGCGAGCAAACGTTTGAGGATCTCAAATCCTATTTTCGGTCACACAGCAAAATACGTGAGCAGCGGCCGCACACGTCAAAGGTGAGTCCGCCTAGCAGGCCAAAGAGTTTTGTTTTGTTATCTTCTTCTTCTCGCCTTCTCTTCTTTTAGGTGCATTCGGTTTGCTGGAATGCAAATGGCTGCCATTTGGCTTCGGGCTCGTTTGACAAGACTGTGGCCGTCTATGCACTGGAGCGGGACCGCTTTATCAAGAACAATGTCTTCCGCGGCCACACCGCCTCCGTGGACCAGTTGTGCTGGCACAAAACCAACCCAGATCAATTCAGCACGGCGAGCGGCGATAAAACTGTGAGGATTTGGGATATACGCATTGGCAAATGCGTCTCGGTCACCAATACAAAGGGCGAGAATATAAACATTGCCTGGTCACCGGATGGCAAGACCATTGCCGTGGGCAACAAGGAGGATCTGATCACGTTCATCGATACGCGCACCAACAAGATACGCGTGGAGGAGCCCTTCAGCTTCGAGGTGAATGAGATCTCCTGGAATAATACGAACGATTTGTTCTTCCTGACAAATGGCATGGGCTGCATGCACGTGCTGAGCTATCCCAGTCTGGAGCACCACATGACGCTCAAGGCGCATCCCGCCAACTGCATATGCATTGAGTTTGGACCCACAGGTAAATTGGGCTAGTGATAGTTGTAACCAAATCTGTGCTAACTGTGGCTAATTCCAGGTAAATACTTTGCAACGGGCTCGGCGGATGCACAGGTCTCGCTGTGGGATGCCAATGAGCTGGCTTGCCTGCGCATGATTAGCCGCCTGGAGTGGCCCGTGCGCACCATATCCTTTAGTCACGACGAGCGACTGATTGCCTCGGCCAGCGAGGATCTGCTCATTGACATTGCGTACACGGAAACGGGCGAGCGAGTCACAGACATTCACGTGGACGCCTCCACGTTCACGGTCGCGTGGCATCCCAAGCAATATCTGCTCGCCTATGCCTGCGACGAGAAGGAGACCATTGGCGACCGACGTCGGGATGTTGGCAATGTCAAGATATTCGGATTCCCGGAATAGTCAAAGAGGCTGACTTTGCATGCACTTCGCAGACGCTCAACAACCCAAGCGTGTTCTTAATTCAATGCGGGCTAACAGAGCTGCAGATTGTTAACAGATTCTGTAATTAGCAGAGCTCTGTTAGGATATTTCAAACATTCTGTACTGAGGAAATCCGAAACGTATTTAGCTAAAGCACGTTAGCCTGTGTCTATTATATTAAGCAACTAATGTAGGTAAAATAAATGTGTAATTTTTCTATATAAATCGGAATTGTATATATATATATACATATACATATATATGTATGTACCACAAGCTAAGAGACTTATTGCTTTACAATTTACAATTTTAAGACTTGATTTTATATACCCAAAAAATATATATATAATCAAGTAGGATCGAGATAGTGTATATATATTTAAAGACCCAAATGACCCATTCAAACAAAGCAAAGGCAAATTATGACCAAATTATTCTGGGTTTATGACACACAAATAGAATACGGAAATTAGCAAAGCTTCAGCGCTCGGGCGTAACTGACTGCAGGATACTCTTGAACAGTGTTAGAAAAAAAGGTAAATAAATAAATAAAATAAATTTATGGAATGACACGCCCACAAAGGTCATGTAAGTCCAGATACACCCGAAAACCTTATTGGCTTGAGCTGCAGTAATTTGGATTTGCCACGCCTATTTTAGGCACTTAGCTCTAAAACATTCATATTCAGTTCTTATGTTTTGTCAATTTCAACGCTTCAAACATTTCCGTCTAAAAGCCAATATACTCTATATACAGTGCAGGAACCTGCATGAGCAGCGTTTGCAATCAGTCAACGACCCAACCGCAACGGCTAACCGCAGCAGTAGAGCAAAGCAAATGCTTGTTATATTTCAGTCTCTGGCATGTAATTAAAAAGCTTTGCAATTTGCAATTTGCAATTTGCGAAATGTTTCACTAGGCTCCAGCCTGCAGCCTGCAGCCTTAGCTCTTGGCATGTCTTTGCCATGCTATCTGCTGACTTATAAGTAGAAATGTCTGTCATATCTTTGTAATATGTGCACACATCTCTCAGGCTCGACAGGTAGACCCGTGTAGCTCGTGCACCTGTCTCGAACTGTTTGTTGTGTAATTTCAGGTCGACAGCTCTTCAGTTCCTCTGCTTTGTCATCATTTCTGCTGCTCATTATGACTTTTTTAATTAATTAGGCATTTAAGCGTGAAAGCGAGTCCTTTATGCTTATTAACTCATCCATAATGGAAAAAACAATCATGTTGAAATCATTCTAGTTGGAGGCGGCACCCGCTGGAAACTATGGATATTGAGCTCTGAAGGACCTTCAGATTGGGATGGAGATGGCGTGCTCGCTGATAGTCTGACTTAATTGGATTATTAGAGTAAAAGGAAGTAGGACTGTTATAGCAAATTATGGAGTATAAGAGTATAGCCATACCAGGAGAGAGAGGTATAAGAGTGGAAGTAAGTATGAAAGCAGAGTAACATAAGAGAGGATAAGAGTAAGGTAAGAGTAGGTAAGTATAATGTATAAGTATAGCAGTGAATGAGTATAGGAGCAGAATAGTATAAGAGTAGATGAGTATAAGAGTGGAGGACTACAAGCAAAGAAGAGATTGGTATAGGAGTATAAGAGTAAACGAGTATAATAGTAGATGAGTATAAGAAGAGGTGTAGAGGAGTATAACTGTAGACAAGTATAAGAGTAGATGAGTATATGAGTGTACCAGTAAATGAGTATAGAAACACAGAAGTATAAGAGTGAATAGTAGAGCAGTATAAGAGTACATGAGCATAAGTAGTGAAGAGTATAAGTGTAAAGCTAGGTAATCAGTATAAGAGCAGATGAGTATAAGAGTGAAGGAGTATGAAAATAGAAGAGTATAAGAGTGTAGGAGTAAGATAAGAGAGGGAGACTATAAGAAATAGTATAAGAGAAAAGGTACGTAAGACTGACAGTATATGAGCTTAAAATATAAGAGAGTTGTAGTAGAGGAAACTGCAACAAGAAATTAGTATATCAAAGGGTTCAAGGTAACCCCAAGTCAGGCACTTCATCTTTACACTCTATCTGCAGCTTTACGCAAAGTACAGCATTATCCGAGACTACCCACGTATATATGTACATATATCATTATACATTATTCAATATTACATTAAATCTTCTTCTACCCAGTTCCTACAAGTTCCTACCTACTAATGGGCCACGTCGGATATAGATGTAGAACTTGATTATCTAGAACTCAGTGGTTTTAGGGTGGTGGTGGAGGGGGTGGTCGGGGTTGTCTTACAAATCGGCTGTTGGCTGTTTTTATAGGCGCCTTCAATCCACTTTGTAAGCCATTCTATGGCAATAAAGTCCCTCAAGTGAGTGGCTCTAATATAAAATTGAATTTAAATAAACGCAGTCGAGGTCGAGTAAGAGCCGCCGGCACACGTTTCGAATCTGATTTGATTTGTTTGCTTGGGGTTATTGGACAGGGGAGGGAGGTGGGAAGTGGGAGGTGGCAGGAGCTGATTCGCCCAGCACTTAGCCAAAATTTAATATGCAACAATCTTTGGCAGCAGCGAAATGGAAGGCGCATACAATCAACCTCATCGACAGCAGCAGCAGCAGCGGCAGCGGCAGCAGCAGGAGCCAACAGCCAGGAGATGGCTTCGAATGATTTTATAGCAAGCAAAAGTGCTCTAGTTGGGAGTGTCCGACTAGAAAGTACCCTGAAGGCTATCACTGACACTGGCATCAGACTGGAGCTGGCTTTACAGATGTGCCTACCTCATAAGCTTTACAGAATGTGCATATAATACTCTCATATGTGTGTATACCAAAACTGAAAATTCTACTATTTGAAATGAGCTGTTCCTGTAGTTCCTGACAATGTGAGCAAACATAGCCAAAAAAGAAATTTTTCTTTATCTAACAATGGAATCGTAGAGTCTACATACCAAATATTATAGCGCTATCTATTCAAGTCTTCGAGAAATGTTCGATGAACTTAGTAGAAATATTTATGGCATGAGATATTGAAGAAAAATTATAAAATTACGAGACTCAAGATAGATTTCACATTTCAAATCTCCAACTGAGATTATTGAGACGTATAAAGTCGAAATCGAGTGAGTTCTTCAACTTTTCTTCAAGTTTTATCACGCCTCCTTCGGCCCGTTGCATACCGACACTCAAAACCAATATACCCGCTTCAATCACATTCAATTCATTCAGTGTATGAAAATGCGACATGAAATAGCTTTAATTTATTCATGCCACGCGCGCTCATGTTGCAAGTTAGAGAAGTGAAGTTAAGTGAAGTGTCGAGTCGAGTCGAGTCGAGTCGAGTCGAGTCGAGTTCAGTTGAGTCGAGTCGCGTGGGTGGCATTGATTAAAAATGCAACCAAACTGCATGGCCTGAATGCTTTAAGGTATTTTGGCCACAATTCAGGCTTGTTTCTAGCGCTAACCAGCTGCTGCTGTGTCGAGCCCATGTGGCATTGATTTAGGCAATTAGCAGTTAGCAATTAGCCGAGAGTTTTGCCACAATCTGCTCAAGAGACACATAATTCCTAATTGCCATGTAGCCCACTCTCTTGACACCTTTTTTTAATATGCCTCTTGGCCAAAAGAGCGTCAAGTTGTCTCTGAGCTGCTTTGGCGCCAGCTGAGCCTCCTGTCGGCTGCTCGTTCGATGCAGCTGCGTGGGAGTATATTGGCTTTTATGAAAAGTTTCGTCTATATATTTAGATGATTAAAACAGTATAAGAGTATGCGAAATTAACGGTATAAGAGTACACGAAATGAAGAATATACGATTAGGGGGGCTTGTAGGAAAAAAGGAGTATACGAGTATAAGAGTATACAAATTTGATAGAATACAAATATAAGAGTGAATTGAAGTGTTGGAGAATGAGAGTATACAAGCTTTAGAGTATGCGAATATACGAATATAAGAGTTTTTTTTAAAGTGAAATGAAATAAGATTATACGAGTGTAGTATAACAGAGTGCGAGAGTATAAGATTATAATAGTAGAGCACACTAGCAAAGTATAAGAGTGTAGGAATAAAAGAGTTGAACATGTAAGAGTACAAGTATAAAGATAAAGATAAAAGAGTATAAGAGTTTAAGATTACGAGAGTAGAGTACAATTGTGAAGTATAAGAGTATATAAATATAAGAGTATAATATGTACGACTGTACGATACGTGCAGAAGATTATAAGAGTAGAGTATAGTAGTAAAGTATAAAGGTATAGAAAATATAAGTAAATTAACTTTAAAGAGTATAAGAATGGAGTATATGATATATAGAAGCTGCCATTATAATTCCCTAGATATGGATATTTCGAGAACAAATATAAATTTCACAATATAAGAGCTAATATAGTCACTAAAAATAGGTTTCAGCTGATATGGGATTGGAATTTTCTCATATTTCTATCAATTTTAACTCTTTCCCAGACTTGGCAAAGTATTCTGTAGTCGGGCATAGCCTATGGGCTATGCTTGTTCAGCTTGTCCTCCTCCTACTCGTGTCGTGTCTCTGATTGCGTAATTGCGAGTTGTTTTTTCAATTATTAAACAAGTGTCTACAAGGGTTCTGGAGTCGCATAGACTTCGCATGAGACATGTGAAACGCTGCGAAGCAGCTGTTGGCTCGCAACACAGGTGTGAATCGTATGCTGAATGTGTAGCTGCATAATGTTATTTTTATTTTATTTATTTTTTTTTTTTTTTCGAAAATCAATAGAAAACTTTTGCCTTATGGAAATTCTTGCATTGCGAGGGCTCATCAAAAAGTAATCAAAATATACCTTTTCGGGGTCAAAACTAAAAGGAAAGAAAACGGCTTTTGCCTTGGGGGGCCTAAGAACTTTATGAAAATGTAAGCCATGTTTCTCTTGCATATATGTGGGCGTGTGTGTGTGTGTGTGTGGGTGGGTGGCTGTGTGTGTGTGTTATGTTATCGCACACCCAACGCCTGATTATCATGTGACAATGAGCTCACAAAATAATATCAGCATTTGCACATTTCTTACACAGTCAAGTGTGTGTGTGTGTGTGTTTGTGGGTGTGGGTGGGTGGGTAGTTGGGTGTGCGTGTATGTGGCACAGCTGTTGGTGCCCGTAGCTATATACAAGGTTTGCTAACAACTGCTAAATACGCATGCTGCACGCGCCCAGTCCAGCCCAGCCCAGCCCAGGCGACAGGCCTGCTACAGTGAGCACTGGCATGAAGGAACCTACTTAAGTAAACAGCAAAAAAAAAACAAAAGGATTTTTCATACCAACACAAGATCAAGCTGTTCACTGTACGACCCAGTTCCAGCCGCTCTCAAGCTAGCCACAGTCAACTCTCTCTGCATTCCTTCTCTTTATAAGTGTTCGTCAGGCGGCGACTTCACTGTACTCGACTGGCGTCTGCTCGCATTAAATTTAACTTTGCTCCAGCCTCAAGTTGCGTCAACTACTGAAATCTTTGACTTGCTGCCAGCCCGTGCAGTCATCTTAAATATTTCAGGGAATTTCAACTCGAGTTTCGATGGGGGCAATCTTGATGCTGTTGGAGCTCAGCTTAAGTGCGGCAACAAAAAGCGCGTGTTTACACCGAACTTAAGAGCCTCCACTGCAAAATTTGCACAAATCCAATTTCGCTTATTTATGTACAGGGTTAATTCGCACATAAAGATAAGGCACACCACGGGCTGCCTACAATAGATAGACGGCGCGTGAGGCGTGCTCCTGCTGCTGTTACGGCTTCTGTTAATGTTACTGCTGCTGTTGCTGTTACTGCACGGTTACTATTGCTGTTACTGCTCTGTTACTGTTGCTGTTACTGTTCCTGCTGCTTCGCCTGCTTCATCTTTTCCACACAGTTGCTCCTTCAGCTCTTGCACAGGTTACGACTTCTTCTGCTCTTTTACAGAATGTACACGTCTCCTCCGACAGAGATTAGGAAAGGAGGTCCCCATCCTCATCCTTCTGCAGTAGGTCTTGCTCTTGTTGCTGCTCCAGCTCCAGCTACTAGCCCCTCCCTTCAACAGAGTCGCTCCTCCCAAGCTTATCTCTTCATCCTCCTAACATTGGTCCTCCTCCTAATCCTGCTCCTCTTCCTACTGCTCTTGGTCATAACCTGGTTCCTGCTCCTGCTCCTAGTCCTCCAACTGTTATTGCTATTGCTCATTCCACTCTTTCTACTCTTATACAGATTTCATTCTCAGCTCACCTGTTTCAACTCCTCCATAGCTTGACTCCTCATCTTCAGGCTTCGACTCCTGCTCCTGCTCCTGCTCGTGATGCTGCTCCTGTTACTGTTTCTACCTTTTGCTCTTAGGCCTGCTCTTCCATCTCCTCTACATCCATCATTTCCTCTCTCTCTCCCTCTCCCTTCTTTCCCCGTAGCTCTTTCATAGCTTTCACTCCTGTCCCGCTCCCCTCCCGACCCCATAGCTGGCACCTGTGCCAAAACACAAACTTTTCTATTTACAGCCCATCAAGCCGGCTTCATTTTCGTGGGTTTTCTTTTGTTTTCTTTTGGCTCTTCACAGCTCTCAGTTCAGTGCTGTGTGCGCCTTTGTCTATTTAGTTCACACTTGGCTGCCTTTGCCCGGCCGCATGCCCCGCACACATTTTATGCGCTTTTTACAGTGCGTATTCCCATTTTGCATGTCAGCTTAACGCTTTACCTTTTATTGCAGCGACAAAAGGAAAAGTTACCTGAGCACGTCTTCACGACTTCAGACTTCGTAATGCAGCATCAGTCAAAATGTTGTGAGCACTAAACTAACTTGTTGCAAATGTCTGAATAGGGCATATTGGTTTTCTCGAGGTGTATGTGGAGGGGTAAGGTGGGACTCTATAAGGTATTTAATATATTATCGAGGGGTGGAAATGTTCCCTGGGTATAAGAGTGGAAGAGGAACAATTAAAAAGATCATAGAAGTTGACAAGAGCAGGAGTATAAGAGTAAAGGATTATAAAGATTATAAGAGTGAAGTACTAGAGTATAGTACCATAAGAGCTTTTGCTAGCATAAATGTATAAGAGTTGAACAATATAAGACTATCAGATTCCATGAAAATAAGAGTATAAGAGCAGTATACGAGCAGTATACGACTGTAGTTCTATACGACAATATAAGAGAGTATAAAAAAATATAAGGATGTATAAGATAATATTATATAGTATAAGATAAAATGAGGGAATATAATATAAAAACACCTCAGCTAGGGTAACTGCTAGTCGATCAATCGCTTCAGGACCAACGAGTTAGGCTTTGTTTGTGAATCATTTCTGTAGCCTTAGTCAACGACCTTCCAACTATTGTTCAATTCACACTTAAATTTTCAGACTCGTTTCGATGCCTTAAAATGGACCCACAAATGGGGACCTATGCTCCAAGGAGCTTATGTCAGACAAATACGTTATGGGCACGTGCGAGTGGGTGTGAGTACGCATGTTTCTCTCTCTCTCTCTCTCTCTCTCTCTCCCTCTGACCCTCTCTGTGTACGTTGGGGAATTGTCCAACTTGTCCGGGCACAATATGGACTGCATTCTTAGCTTAAAGCTATGAAAAGGCACATTTCAAAAATTGCTTCGAAATTTATTTCTCGCTCTATTGCCAAGTGTCCCAATGGGACAATGGGAGTTACCCACACACACAGGCACACACACGACTTGACAGTTCATTTGGCTCAGACTCACATACGAGTCACAAATATTCGTAGTACATACATACATACAAATTCGACCAAATATTGCTTGCCTATGACCCAAAGGCAATGCTCTGTATCTCTGTCTCTCCCCCTCTGGTTCCTCTCTTTCTACCACTCTCTGCTTCTCTAGTCTACCCTCTTGTCAAGCAGTCACAGCTGACTATGAATTTCATTCATTCAAGGCGTATTTTCTTTAGAGCATGACTGCTTATGCCCGCTCACAAATTGAAAATGAGCATATTGGTTTTGTATAAATTTCCAAAAAAAACATTTTTTTTAAATTACTATCTATATTTCTAGCTGATTAATTTTACAAGATCAAATCTAAATACAAACAATTTTTGAGCACGTATTAAGCAGTCAATCAAGCCCGACTGCAAAGACTTAGCCATTAATTTGTTGGTTTACTCCACCTGATTTACTTGAGGATTTTCCATAATAGATCAACATTTCGAATGATATTATATACCAAAGAGATAGAGCAGCTGATACGGCTTAAGCTTGCTTAGCCAAAGCCTTAACTTTTTAGGCGCTTTCAAGCTAAATGCTATAAAATGAAGTTGAGAAACAAAAATGAAACTTCAAAGAATACGTAAATTCGTAAATATTTACAATCCAATTAAACTTTGGTAACAAGGTGAAACGTTAGATAAATGTTAAATGAGCCTAAAAATAGTCATTTCATTATTAATCCCACCGGGCCCGCCCACAATTGGACCAGGTCTGGAGTACGTCATTACAGGCGGCATCAATTCGATGCGATGACATCGCAAATTGCTTTGGCAGCAACTCGGGCCGAAAGTTTTGCCTGGCACAAAACTTTTCAAAATTAAATTATTATTAGTCTCTGCTGGAAATCAAACTAATTAACGAACCATTTCCATCTGCTAACGGACTGCGCCGCATCTTCTGCCAGACGTAGCGGAAAGTGGAGATAATTTAAAAGCCAAGCCAGATGAGAACAATTTAAGCGTGATCGAGGAGGGGGAGGTAAATCCGATTCGAGCATTATACTCTTATGCCGAGCTTACTCACATAGTCGAGGTCTTTTACAGACCGATCTTAAATGTCTATATTATAAATATATATGTTACTAGATAGTATGTGGTAAATACCTCTTTATACCCATTGAAAAAATTAATTTGGGAGAGTGGCAAGGGAGCTTAGAATTATCCAATATTATCAGTGTTATATGGAGCAACCTATATATTTCCACACTCTATATGACAATTTTGACGACTCTAGCTCCTAAAACATTCGAGATATGCTCAAGTAACTGAAATTTGTTATCGATTTTTATCGATTTCAGCAAAATATGAAAATCAATCTATAGACTGGTATAGCTGTAGCTATAGGAATAACTTAAGTGTCCACTACTAAATTTATTTAACGATATTTATCGATCTCATCTGATCTAAAAACCTGCCACATGATCTGAGACAAACTTTATATTTTTAAAGGGGAAGACCAAAGTAAAAGTATTTAATTTCTCAACTGTAGAATCTTACATTCTTACACTTATGCCAACAGTCCTATACAGGCAGCTAGTGGACGATAGTGATTTCAAAACCATCGATAGTGTCGATAATGTCATCGATAGCTCGTCACCTCTACTGACACATGAACTGAGCCTTCTGTATGTTTAAAATTCTAAAAGTATCAAATCTCTAGCTCTTATACTTATAATCTATAGTCTTATACTCCCATTTTTTATACGTCTGAATTACAAAACGAAGCCTTACAACAAAGTAATGCTTTCAAATCTCTCACCAGAAAAGTTAGCTGTAAACACTTACAGCTTTTGGCCTCTGTGAATCTGTGCACGTTGAGGATGTAAGAAAAAATCCACTTGGAAACGCTTGGAAAATGGCTGAAGACTGAAATTGTTGTTTATCTTTAGAAAAAGCTACTTCAAATATTATGAGAAAAAGTAAATGAAAAATACGTATATGTGAGCTTCAGCAATAAGCCACTGCAAAGCCTGGTCAGCAACCCCAAAGAGTAGAGAAATACTCATCTAAGCAGGCAAGCTTTGCTTTTGCCTTTTAAAGGTATTTGCGGTAGTTTCTTGGTCCTTTGCTTTTTTCTGTCAGTTGGTCAGTTCGTAAAATCAAAGTTGTGACCCGCAAGTGTTTTGCCCTTTTATTGCTAGCGAGTGAGTGAGGGGGGCTGCAGACCACGCCCACACTCTGTGCGTGAGTGACTTTATGGCTGGGCGAAAACTTTACCATTACGCCAGGAAATGGTTTTAATCTAACAACAAAGTTTGAGAAGGGGCCGGAGTGGACTTGGGCCAAAGTTGAGATTAAATTGTTGTGAAATGTTTTCCAATTTCGAATCGGGCCACAAAATTTAAGTTGTCCTTGAAATAAAGCGAAATCCAATTTCACTGTTGTTTGTCTTTCACTGCCACTTTCCCCTTCGATAACCCGAAGAACATTGTGGAATAACATTTTAACGCATTGAAACATGCCGTCAGGCCCCCAGTTAGGGCCAATTTATATAAGTAAATCTCAAGTGTTCCTTCCCAGAATTGCCGCCCACAAAATTCCCTTTTGCTCTATTCCAGCTCGAAGGCATAAAAAAGCCCTTTATGAATTCGAAGCGCCCAGAAAACGAGCTGCGAAAGTTGGATTAATTAAATGCCGAGAGCTGCCAAGGAAAAACTGTCAAATAGCCAAAAGAGTGGAATGGATTTTCTTTTCTTTCCTCCTTCCTCCCTCCTACTCCTCCTCTTCTTCTTCTGTTTTTTACTTTCAATAAAAATTAATTAGCGCTGTGCGCTGCGTCTGAAGCGTTTGGCATTAATTATGACGCCGGCCCAAAAAGTGTGAACCAAAAAATCGATAAACCAGTTTAAGCAGCGCCCATAACCATTCAAAGACGCTCTTAAGCCAGATTGTCAGGCTAAAGTACTTTAAGGCCTTATTCCAAGTTGGCTCGGATAATCCTAAGATAAAATTTCCCTTTTTAAATAACATTACAAATGGTTAAGCTGAGTATATTGGCTTGGTCCTAGCCAGTGGAAGGCGTAACTAAATCCTTTAACGCTGCCTTTCGTTCCTCCCTTTGCCTGAACCCCACGAGCCCGAGAACTACATGCGCCAGAGATTTGAAATTTTAAATATATATTCCTATAAAGGCTATGTAGTAAAATTTTAAATTTTTGTTTGATAACTCAGCACATTTTTTTATTATCTATCGATATCTATCTATCGAATGTCGACATATTATATAGGATTTTTGAGCATAACTAAATAAATTAATAAGCTTATATATGTCATATATATTTCTAGGATAGATACAGAGATATTAAATATTACTGTTTTCGTATAGCTATACAAATGTTAATTAAAATTCAAAAACAACGTTTATTTCTAACAGTAGAGTCTTGCATTTTGGTATGCACACACATAATTATGACATTAACACACACTTGAAATTTCGTTAACATCGTGCAACTAGAACTCGAGTTAGATCAGGCTATTTTGCATAAGGGGATGCTATAGGAAGAACAAGCACAGCCTATATATACACCTATGAATGCGTATTCTTTCATGTATTGCTGCATATATAATCAAACCAAAATCCTCAAATTATAGCTATACGCGGTATCTGCCAGTCGAGCAGTCTCTCCGGAGCACTCATAATTTCAGTTTGCCTAGTTTTTCTCATTAGCATTTTATTTATGAATTCAGCAAAGCATAAATTCTAAACTTATTTCACTTAATCTTATTCCTCTTTGAGCACACAAAAAAAAAACAATTAAAATTCAGAAATTTATTTAAATATTTCAGGCTGCGGACACTGACGGCGGCACTTAAGAGTCATGAAAATATTATTATTCCACTTGTGGGCGGGGCGCACTCGTCGTTTGTCTCCCTCGCTGAGCAACTGAAATGACTTTTGAATTTCTAATTAATGTGCCGATAGGACTTTTATGTACATAATATAGATTTGAGCTCGGATAGAGCGGCCCAGACAATTGGGGGCCAATTGGCTGAATGTCTTGAGATTGGCTTGAAGCCATCAAACAGATTTCGCTATCATCCAAAATTGTCATGCACAATGTAAGAAAATTCGAAGCAATGCAAATCTCGGGGGCTCAATCAGTTTATCGATTTAATGCCGCTGTCATAAAACCTAAAATGTGAAATTCCGTACGAGAAATGATGGGTTTGACTGACTGTATAATACTTGCTCGTGATGGAATGGACGAAGATGAATGCAAGGGTTGGTGACTTTACCAAAATGATGTACAAAACCTATATGCTCTCTAGAGTTCCACTGCAGGCGTATTAAAATAAAAGTATTATGACTTCTATGCTGAGGCCGCCCCTAACAGTTTGTTATCCTTTCGAGTTGCTATATGCGTTTCGCAGAGCTATAAAGAGCTGAGGTGACCTAAAGAGCGGAAAGAAAGTGAATGAGCGGGTGAGAGAGGGGCAGAGAGAGAGGTGCAGAGCCCCTGCCATAGGCGAGCCATAAGAGCCAGAAGCCTTACACATTTTTTATACCTAATGCGAGTCATTTTAGAAAATTCGAAGAGCCGCGCGAGGGAGGCTGTGGCAAATGTGAAAGGATATTTAAAGGTCATGCAGCGGGTTGGTTACCTTCAACAGGCCGTTCGCTGCGTCTATATTTATCGATTTGCCATCAACGCCACCGAGTGCCCGTGGCACATTTTCGGGGGCAGTATGGAAATGACCCCCAATATATATATATATATATATATATATATATATATACATATATAGAGGTATATATCGATAACTTAATAAGATAAATTCTTTAAATTTCGCTGCGTTTGGCTGTGCCCTAATTATGCTGTCTCTAGTCTGGCAGGTGAAAGTCCCGACTCGCCTCGCCCTCCCATGGGGGTACAGCATTAAAATATATTGCGGCAGCAGGTGGCAGCAGCAGCATCGCAGCATCCGCATCTCTTTCCCTTTCCCACCCTGCACCTACAACGAGCCCCAAAACACTAGATGATTTATTTGCCATATCTGGCATATTTCGTGCCTTCTTAAATTTCATAAATTTCACTTCTGCGCTTCATGGCGCATTAATGCCACAATTCTCAGAAATCGTATTGAGAAATGATAATTCTTATTTATTTTGTTTTTCTTACCGGGAAACCCTACTCAAAATTCTCTTATCGATTTTTATTTTACCTTTATATCAGTTCCACTGGCTTAAGCAAACAAAGAAACTTCGCTTGCTATTATGGACTAAATACATTGTAGTGCGATACTCGTATAAGCTGTTTAATGTGTGCATTGTAACAGCCTGAAGTGGGCGTGGCTAAGTATAAAGAGTAGATATATATACTCTCTTTAATCAGATTCAATTGTTGGCATTTTCCGCATGACTGCTTGTTTGTCTCCGTGTCCCTTTGTTCCTTTCACCTATAGGAGCGTGAGTCGGACACTTGATACAGTACAAGAGATTAAAAGTATGAGAGTAGAGTATAAGAGTACAAGGATAATAGTATGAAAGTATAAGAGTGTCAAATAAATAAATGTAAAATGGTATAAGAGTACAGTATTAAAGTATAAGAGTATGACAGAATAATGTAAATAAGAGTAGAATGATACATGAGTATGAAATTCTGCGAGTATAAGAGTATAAACGTTGGAGAGTATACGAGTAAAAAAGTAATAGAGAAATCGACGATAATAGTATGAAAGTATAAGAGTATATAGGATAAATACATAGACGTAAGGTTATATGTAAAAGAATAATAGAATATAAGAGTATGACACTAAAAGACAATGTATAAATACGAGTATAAGAGTAAAAGAGGAATAGAGGATAGTAGTATGAAACTATAAGAGATTACAAGCATATAGGCAGTGGATTATATATAAAAGAATAAGAGAGTATGAGTATAAGAATATAAGATTATCTACAAGTGTGTGGAAGTATAAGAGTATATGACTATAAATTAAAGTATAATCGTGACTGAGTATAAGAGGTGATAAGCATAGTAGAATCATAAGATAATCAAAATATAAGAGTATGAGATAGTTGTATAAGAAGAAAAGGTGAAGAACTTCAGACCTTCTAAGGCATACGCAAATATTATTTGTTGTCTGGTCCTAAGTAGAGCCTTTTTATCCAGTAAAATGCAGAGCTAGTTTGCTCAGATAGTCTGTAGTAACGTGATATGTTTGATGTTGCCTCAATTAAATTCAGCAAATTCCAATGTTTTTTCTTCTCTAACGGTTTCACTGGATTTTCCCATTAAAAATAACAAAATTTAATTAAGGCCCAGTGAGTTGATGGTGCACACAGTGTAAGCCGAATTACATTGGATTTTAATTTAATTTCAATCGAACGTGGCGAAAATTAATTTTCCATTTGCATTACACGTGTTTGCATGGAAAGTGGCATTTTAATTGCATTATGGCTAAAACTGGTTGGCAATGTTAGTGCCTTGTTTACACACGCCGTAAGCCGGGCCATGTCAAAGGATTCCAATTTGCTGAAATGTGAAATGTGAAATTTCTGACAATAAAATAAATTAGATGTTCAACAATTGTCCGATGCAATTCAGCAGCTGAGCACGGCAGCTCGACTTGTATTTCACTTCTAGCTGGATGGGTGAGCAGGTGAAGCGGGTTGTTGCAAATGCCAAGAAAATCCAATTTCGAAACTCTCGTAGCAACCAGGATTGCTGTGCAACTGACAGAGAGCCTGTTGAGGCTTTATGAATGCATCATGAGAGCAAACAAATGGCAGAAGGCGAAGAGACTTAGAATTTTGGTAAGATATTTTCTATTTATAATGATGAGAAATATAGTGATAGTGGAAATGCTAATGAGAATGAAAGCTAATGCTAATGAAACTGAAAATGATTGAAAATAGGAATGATAATGAGAATGATAGTAAAAATAAAAATTATAATAACATTGATAATGAGAAAGATATCGATAATGATAATGCTAATGCTAATGATAGCATTATAATAATGAAAATGACAATGATAATTACACTGAAAATGACAATGCTAATGACAATGATAATGATAATGAAAATTACAGTGCTAATGACAAAGATAATGTCAATACTAATTGCAATTTAATTAAATTAATTAATAAATTAATTAATTGGAAATTGGTGATAATTATATTGATAATGATAATGATAATGATAATGATAATGATAATGATAATGATAATGATAATGATAATGATAATGATAATGATAATGATAATGATAATGATAATGATAATGATAATGATAATGATAATGATAATGATAATGATAATGATAATGATAATGATAATGATAATGATAATGATAATGATAATGATAATGATAATGATAATGATAATGATAATGATAATGATAATGATAATGATAATGATAATGATAATGATAATGATAATGATAATGATAATGATAATGATAATGATAATGATAATGATAATGATAATGATAATGATAATGATAATGATAATGATAATGATAATGATAGCATTATAATAATGAAAATGACAATGATAATTACAATGAAAATGACAATGCTAATGACAAGGATAATGATAATGAAAATAACAGTGCTAATGACAAAGATAATGTCAATACTAATTACAATCGAATTGGAAATTGGTGATAATTATATTGATAATGATAATGATAATGATAATTATAATGATAATGCCAAAACTAATGAGAAAAATAACGAGATTAATTAGGCTAATGCTAATGATAATGGTTATTGACAATGATTATATTGACAATGTTAATGACAATAACAATGACAATGATAATGGGAATGAGAATAAGAATGCATATAATGATGATAAAGCATAATGATAATGATAATAATCATAATGATAATCGTGATCATGATGACAATGACAATGATAACGATATTCATAACTTTTTTCATTAAAATTATGATTATAAATTGCTGAACCAAATTCAAAGAACGTAAATTTTGCATGAATCAGAAAAGGTTCGCATTTTGTAGCCGTAAAGGTAAATTAACTTTGCCCATGCCCACATATGTTTCGCCAGGAATGGGGTGTGAGTGTGTGAGTGAGTGTGTGTGTGTGTGGAGGGTGTGTGTATTTTAGTAGCTTGTTTTTGTGCTAACCCCCCAAGAATTTATTCGTATTTGCTTGCGCCAAAATACCGTTAAAGCAGCTACAAAAACATTTCATTTGAGCGAATTTAAAATTTATGCATTTTCATTTATAAGTTGAGAAACTTTCTGAACAGAGTGCGCCAGTCTGTGTGTGTGTGTGTACGTGACAATATGTGTGTGTGTGTCGTTGTCTCTGTGTGTGCGTATTGCGCTCTTTGATTTCCCGATTCGCTCTTGCATTGTTATGCTTAGCTAACTTCGTGGCTGCTTTTCATTTTCCTGTGTGCCCCATGACAATTTTCGCCAGGCCCCGCCTCTCGCTCCACACACAGGCCTGCCCCAGCTCCTGACCCTTGTCATTAATTTGCCCGCTTCAAAACGCTTTTTTGTTGCTTCTCCTCACTGAGATTAGATTAAACGCGCCCGATTTCCGCTTCCGTCGCCATTTTTTTGTACCGTTTTGCCGCCATCTTTAAAAATGTTCTTTGATATTCGCTTGCTAACTTTAAGCTCGAGCAATTGCCTTTAATTGCTTTGTTTGCAGCAATACTTAGTTTTGTAATAAAATAAAATCCTTTAATGAGGTTACGCTTCGTGAAGGACGATCAATTATGCTCCACACGCGTGCGAGTGTGTGTGTGTGTGTGTGTATGGGTGTGTGTGTGTGTGCGTATGAGCGTGTCGCTTGCAGTTAATCGAATTTATTAGACCTGCCATTTGTTATCAAGCTAACAAAGTGTACAGGCTTTCCTCACAGGCCATCCACGTACTTCGTTTCCTCTGCCGCAGCTGCTTCTTTCCGCTGCCAACAATAGGTTCATAATATTGCCAATGGATGGCGGACGTGTGTGAGTGCGTGTGTGTGTGAGTGCGTGTGTGTGTGTGCTTATATTGTTGATGTGCTATAAAGCATGCTCACTCACACACACTTAGCCAGTAGCCGAGCATCGACGCTAATATTTATGACCATGTCCTTGCGGCATTTGTTAGCGGACAGGCATCGTTTCGTATACCATATGCACGCACACACACACACACACACACACACACACGCATACATATACACACAGCTGAGCAGTCAACTTAATCTTTATCATCGTCGTTAGTATGAATATTAACATGAAAAACTTTCCACTGGCTATAATTCAGCTGCCATTGGTTGCTTGCCGGAGCTGCCGTAGCAGGTATAAGAGTTTATAGCTGGCCTCTGAGCGCCGAGGAAGCAACCAGTCAGAGCCAGAGTCAGAGTCGGTGTCAGAGTCATTTAGTGCAGCCTGCCCGACTCGTATTGCTTGTAAATTACATTTACTTTCTGAGCAAATTTCTACCAGCTCTTTGGGTGTGCGATATACGCTTAAATAAGAGTTATAAGAGTTTCGTATCGTTTTTATTGGAATGGAATTTTGAAATAAATTTTGAGCCAATAGATACTTACATATATCTATATTTCAAAATTATTTTATTATTATTTATTATTTCCTGCTACTTAGAATATTTTATAATCTTATACAGTAATTCTCAAGTATTCATCCATTTTTTACTTTACTTTTTATTCTTATAATAATTCTCTTATACTCACGCAATCGATTACTTGTACATCATTTCTTTCCCATCTCTTATTTGCATAAACTCTTTTTGTCTTATACTCTTGCACTTGTATAAGCACAGAATCTTATACAAATATTGTTGCTTTTCTTGCGTGTCTATAATATAATATATATATAATCTTATACTCTTATATTTTTATGCACATAAACTCTATATTCTCAAACACATTCATTCTTATACTGATTTACTTATATAGTTTTATACTCTTATACTAATGTACTCATGTGCTCTTAACTCTTATATTCGTATACTCCTATAGTCCTATACTGCTATATTCTTATACTCTTATATTTTTATACCCTTATACCCTCATACTCTTATACTTCAATACTCTTATACTCCTGTGCTACTATTATGCTGTACTTTTTAACTCGCATGCTGTAATGCTCTTGTACTCGTGCTGATCCTCCTATCTTTTTATACTCTTATACTCTAATAATCGTATAGTCTTTTACTCCTATACTCTTATACTATATATACCAATATTTCTATATATTTCCACATAGAGTTCTCATTCTATTAAATGGTTATTCATTTGAATTCTCTACAATATTGTCATCCATCACTCTGAAACACTCTTCACTTCACCTCAAATACCCAGAGCATATTCTTAAAGTCCCCAACTATGCCCAGCTGTTATAGTCTGTTAAAGATCAGACAATTACAAATTAGTTCCCTCGCTGGCTGACAGGCACACAAAGTAACTAGACAATAGGTGTGCCATTTTGTTTGCAAGGTGCTGGTGCCTACTGTGCCCATATCCCTGGCCATGACCATGTCCATGTCCATGTCCATGTCCTGGCTGCCATCCACATATGGTTTGTGTGGCGCTGCCTCTGTCATTGTGGTTTCCTCTCTCTTTCTCTCTCCCTCACTCTCTGTCCCTCTCTGTGTTTGTTCTTTGTGTTTGGCTGTTTGTTGTTGTTGTTGTTGTTGTGTGTCCTTTGTGCTTTTTATGCTGCTTACTTGTTGGGGGCGACAAAAGTCGACGTAAAGCAAGTAAAAAACGCGGCTGCCGAAGTGTAACTGACTGCCTAATACTCGCCTAGTAGAAAAATTCAAATTTGCTGTTAAGCAACAGTTTCAATGAGCTCAACTATATGTTTCTGTGAACATGTAAGACTTGAACTGTGCAGCTCCTCTCTAGTCTATAGTAGCGCTAATGTATATAATTTTAAAATTTTAATTTGGCTTGAGCTAAGATGAGATGGCTCGCCAACGTAGCCGCAAGCCAATATACCCATTTAACTTGCTTGAGCGAGCATAAATAGATGCTAATTTCATTATTCAAATGCAGAAACACAAATGAATATATATGTATATATGTGTGTGTGTGGGAAAGTGAATGGGCATTGTGTGAGAAGAGTGACTGAATGAATGAATAAGTGAATCAGTGAATGACTTAGTGACCCGCGCGGCGAGCAGCGGGTCTAGTTCTGATTTGTTTGCCTTTCCTTTATATTTTTGGAATGCACTTATTTTGTAATTTACTGCGGCATTCAGTGCGTCCTTCCTGCATCCTTTATTTGCCATTTTCTCCCTCTCTCGCCTTCATCATTTTTATTTTTGTAACAAACGAAAGCCGCTTAGTGCTGAAACAAAGCGAACAGCCACTCAGTTGAGTTTTCGGAGTGGTTTCCATTGTTGCCTTTGTCAGGCCGTCTTTTATCTTTTCATTTTTGTTTTTCTATACCCCGAACTCTTTGTAAATTTGTGTGTGTGTAGTATATATATATATATATATATATATATATCTATATAACTTTTCACAACTTAAGACACTTAATGAAAAACAAAAAAATTATTTTAAAAAGCCAATTTTGACAGTTTTGTGCTCAGAGATACTCAGAGATATTTAAATATTTTTAAATTAAATTATTTTATTATATTTAAATATATATATTTTTAAGTAAATAATAATTCTTAAAAAAAAATGTTGGATAAATTATTTACCCAGAAATAAGTGGTCAAATTAAATGTTCTTAAAATTTATTTAGAAAACTTAAATTGAAATAAATTTATTTTTATTTACTTTCGCTCTTAATGGTTATTTTTATTCGCTCTTAATGGTTTCGATTGCTTAAATAAATTTAGACTTAGCTAATTGAAAAATTTAATGAGTGAAAATGGGAAACGCTGAGCGATTTGTTGTCTATTTAGATAAGAAAATCGCTGATCTGGGCGATAGAAAAAGATTTCAATAGAAATTGTTAATAAAGAAATGACTAAATAAATAAACGAAATGAAAGTAGAAAGGTACGCAAAAGAAGATTAAGGCAAGCAAAGCCCAATGGAATAATTAATTGATGAAAATGGAAAAGCTAAGAGAAAGGGAAAACAGCTGTCAGAGGATACAATTAATTGACTTATTGACCTAAAGATTCGGCTTTTAGATACCGGATACATATATACGTATGTTTTATATATATACATATATATGACATATATACATATATATATATGACTTCATTTATCAATGCTAAAACGGACTAAATCAATGAACATTTGGCTTTTATCTTGAGTTCATTAGCTACAAGTTGCAGAAGCAAAGCTCAAATCTGGCTAATGTGCGAGGTGAGCCCAGTAAGTTTGTATATATTACTGAAAGATATGACAATTTATTTAACTGAAATTATTATTTTATTTATTTCATATTTATATATTTCTTTTTATATAAATGAAAAAAGTTACTTAAATTATTATAATTAAATGTATGTATTTATATATTTTTAATTACATTCATTTATTTATAAATGAAAAATATTACAAATTATTTTTTTAATCCGAAAATAATAGCTCATGGCTAAAAATTAAACAACTACAAACGTCACTGAATTAAATGCATATAAATACCCAGTGTAAGTATGGGTTGAGTAGGTACATAAGCGTGTACCAAGTACCTAATTAGCATGTTGATTTTGTCTATTGTGCGGGGCTGGGATGAGTCAGCGTCAGTTAGCGGGTGTTAATGGCTCGTTAGCGTGGCACTCTATCTCGCTCACTCACTAACTGTGTGTTTCGCGTTCAATTTGTAACTAATAGAATTGTCACTCACATATCTCATACATCTGTTTGCCCAGCCCCTGCCACCGCCTGCTGCCGCTGCTCAAACAACAGTCAACGTTCACTGCCATCATTCATGTCGCTCAAACAATTGTGTTGTCGGACAACTGAATTTGTCATGGTGGTAAAGTGGAAACAAAGCCAAGGCCACAGTGCAAAGAAATGCTAAAGCACTGAATGAGAGAGAAATATTCAATTAGAGCGAGATAGAGTGCGTCCAGAGTGCGTTAGCGTCGAAAGGATTTTGAGTGAAAAATGTGCATAACTTTGGTCCATTGCTAGTATATATACATATGGATGTACATCAAATATTTTTATTTTATTTTTTCATTTAATCTCTAACACATTTATTGTCAGTTAATTAACAATTAACAACTTGCGATACACCTAAAGTAGTTTAATAGTTATGCCAGTACACAATCGCGATAAGCTTATCATAACAAGACCCTTTCTCTACACACTTTTCGTGCACTATTTGTTTATTTCTTTTTTCGCATACATATATATAAATATACACACTATATACAATACAATTTATTGTATGTATGTGTAGGCATATAAATGTGGAACGCGCTTTTCTCTAACGCACTCAGCATTGAGTAAATTGCTTGGCAATGCGCACACTCATTTCATCGATTTAGTTCTGTACTCACTCGTTCTCTCAGAACACTGTTTTGTATACGTCATTGTGCTGCGCTCAAAGCATCGCCTCTTTAGCTCAGTGGTAGAGCGTTGGTCTCGTAAACCAAAGGCCGTGAGTTCAACCCTCACAGGAGGCAGTTGAAATGGAAGTATCAATTTTTTTAATTATTTAATAAAACTGAAAAATATCTTTGTATAACACATTTTTTTTATTATTAAATGTTTTTTCTGTGTATAAATATTTTGTTAAAAGAATCATTTAGTGAAATGACAACTACGCAGTTATCAGTAATTAATAATGGAGACACGATCTTCACAGCATGCTCAGCTCCGCTGTCTGCATTTACACACATAATATACTGTGTCTGTCTCATTTTCACTTAACACAATCGTGCTGCTTTTCATCGCATTTTGTATTGCTCATTTGGCACCGCTCTATTCGACGCCTCTTTAGCTCAGTGGTAGAGCGTTGGTCTCGTAAACCAAAGGCCGTGAGTTCAACCCTCACAGGAGGCATCAAGACAAGTCTGTGAAATACTTTTTTTTTTTAATTAAATTAAAAAAGTTTTTACAAACTAATATTTATTTTGTATACAAAGTTAAAGTTTGTAAATTACATGTTATTTGCTGAGTTTTTAGTTTCAGCATATTCAACGACGCAAAAACTTTATGAAGGAAAGCAAATAAGAAGAAAAAGAGAAAGAAAAAAACCTGTTTTGGCGCCAATTCAGTGGAATCATCAAGTGGCGCTCTGAAGAAACCTAATTGTGCCGGAAGCATAAATAGCTCTCATGCGCAATTATTTGGCTCTACTGTTATTTTATGACCAACATATATTCACACACATTCTGACTCATACATATACATGGGCGCACGTTCGAGCCTTTAAAACTAACGGCAAATAAGAGTTGTACGTTCTGTTCTGGAGTGTAGTATACGTATATGTTTATGTGCATGTGATGTGTATGCGTATGTATATGTATGCTAACTGATGCGGGCGCTTGGCTCGTAAAAACTAACACATATACATATACACACATAGCTGACCCGTGCTAATGTCCATGTGTGCCTGTATGAGTGTGTGTGAGAGAGAGTGCGTGAGGTACACACGCAATGACATTTGTTTGCGGATGTTGGGGGCGAAATTAAGGCAAATGCTTGTGACGCCATTAAAATGGAAAATAAAAACAAATTCAAGCATGCGAATAAATCAGTTGAAACAGCTTAACCTTTAATATAATATATGCGCCCTGCGCCCAGCGCCCAGTGCCCAGCGGACTTGCTTTTAATTAATCTAAGGCGTGTTTGCGTTTTGAAGCCAGGCGCTATTTTTGGTGAAATTTATTTACGTTTTAATGTTAAATACTTTTTTCTCCAGCTGTTAACAACTGCAGAATTCTCTCTCTCTGCTCTCCTTCCTCTCTCTCTCTGTCTATTTATAGAATAATGTTTTTTTTTATGTCTTAAATGTTAGCTCGTGCTGAGTGTAAACACGCCATGTGTGTGGTGCGAGGTTCAATTCCCGCTTAATGAACTTGAAAAAATTTATTATGTTTTAAATTAAGTTTTGACTTTTGAAATATTGTTATTGTCCACGAGCTATTATTGGAAATAGTAGTTATTTACAACTAATTTAAACAGCAGTAGAATAAACTTCCTTTTTTTCTGTCTTGCAGAGTCTATTTGTAGAACACAGTTTTTTTTTCTCACACGCAAGCTTCAGCCATTTTTAAGCTGGTGCTTAGTGTCGGTAGACACGCTATGTTCAAGGTGCGAGGTTCTATTCCCACGCAATGGATTTGCAAACATTTTCTTAAGTTTTAAATTTAGTTTTGATTTTTTAAATATTTTTATAAGCCACGCGCTATTATTGGCATATTTGTTTATTAACTAACTAACTAACTAACTAAACATTTTAAGTGTAGTAGAATTTGACTGATTTCTTCTCTATCTCGCATTGTCTATTTATAGGATTTCCTCTCACACGCTTGCACTCTCATGTTAGTTTAAAGCAGTGCGTTTGCCTCTGTCACAGACGCCATGTTTGTGGTGAGAGAGGTTCAATTCCCTCGTAATGAAGTTTTAAATGCAGTTTAGTCTGAAGAGTGTTTAGCTCAACTTTTAGTTTTGAGTGAAATCGACAGCACATGAGCACATTCGCTGAGAGTATACTTATTTTTAGCGCCTCCTTGAGTGCTATGAAATGGCATAAGCCACGCTTTAGCCTTTTCAATTAAAAAGTTTTTAATGTCAATTAATGGCGGGGCGACGCGATGCGATGCGATACGATGCGATGCGTGGCGAATTAGGCTCATCATGGAAGGAAAGTGTACCTTTTCGCCGCTACGCACTGAAAATACAACTCATCTTGTCATTGAGAGTGGAAGTGGATGTGGGAGTGGGCGTGAGAGCCAGCTAACGGTAAATTAATGCGATATTTGTGCCACGGCAAAGTGTGCTTCAATGCCAAAAGGGCTAACAAAATGGCGGACGGAGATGCCGCTCACAAATTGCGCTCAGTTTCGGTTCGCGTTGAAATGACATAAATTTAAAGCGTCTTTTGCCGCGACCTAGACGCAAATGCGTATTTATGAATTAATAAGGCAGCTGACGGAGCCTTGTGCTCGGCATTAGCCCCGTTGGGGCTGAAACTAATTGAAGGTGACAGACAGTGCGACAGACAGGTGGAGGCGGCATCATTGTTGAGGGCTTAGCTGGCGCTGTTGATAATGAAGACGGACGGAGAAGGCCTGCCGCGCCGAGTTGCCGTCCTGGCCAAATCAAATCAAGGTAATTTAGCGTAAAAGACAAAAAGGCATCATTTCATTTTCGTACACCTCAGACACTGGCACGCCCCTTCAGACTTTATGGGCGTGGCATACCTGTCTGTAATTTATATGCGTATATCTAACATTTTTTTTTTTTGTATTTTTTATTTTTTGCTGTGCCCGACATCTGCGCACTTTGCATATTGTGTTAGTCCTGGGCATATATAGTCAATAAACAGAACCCAAAAAAAAGGCAGTACGTGAGTCGCCTCAGGTAGAAGGCGCTTAGTATGCAGCTGACGAAGAAAGACACACACACACACACCTACACCTACACCTACACCTATCCACTCGGCCGCCTCTCACTGCCTGATGTATCCTGATTTCAAAGAGGACGAGCGCTGCATTTCCTTTCGCCTTTGCACTTGCTCCATTTGCTTGGGCTTGGGCTTGGGCTTTAGCTTTAGCTTTGGCTTTGGGTCTGAAGCACACTTCAACACGCACTCACACACACACACACACACACACGCACATTCACATTCAGCATTTGCCTTTTCTCGTTTAATTTCAACATTTTTATACTCAGAGCCCATTCAAAATAAATAAGCAGGGTATATTGGTTATACTGGAATGTATGTAACTGGCAGAAGGAGGCGTGGCTGATAGGGTATACTATCTGGCTTATTCATGCATTAGGATCCATAGCCATAGCTGCAGAGTATAAAGTGCAGTAGAAGTGGAGTATAACAGTTGAAGACTACATGAGTAGAAGAGTATAAGGGGTTAGAGTATAAGAGGTTAAGCGAACACGTGTTTCAGAATATAAGACTAATAGTTATAGAGAATGTAGGGATTGAGATTATTACGAGTATAGGAATACGTCAATTTAAGAGAATAAGAGTATGGGAGTATAAGGATAGGATAGGAGTGTATAATAATATAAGAATATGGGTAGAAGGCCGTAGGATGATATGATTGTAAGAGCAACGAGTGGAACAATATTAGAGTGTAAGTGGAGTATAAGAGAATGAAAGAATTCAAGTATAAGAGCATTCAAATTATAGAATATTAGATTATAAGAGTATATGAATTTCAGGGCATACGATTCTAAGACTAGGGCTATTTAATAGTATAAGAGTTAAGGAGTATAAGAGTGAAATAGATTAAGAGTATAAAATTATAAGAGCACAAATATATACGAGTATAAGAGTTAAAGCCATTAGTAGTAGTAGTAGTAGTTTACAATATAAGAGTATAAGAGTATTGACATTGACTCTCCTCTAGCACGAAGGTTGGCTCCAATTAGTACATATGTAATTATGTACTCACACTCGAGCTGGGTTGAGTTTAGTTAATAGGTCAGGATAATTGCTAGTCAAGCACACCCGCCTAAAGCACTCTTAGTTATTAGCACTAGTCATGGCTCGTTGCCCGTTGTTCTTGTTGTTGCTGGATCAGAGCTGGTCTATGCGCGTGCCGATAGAACGCAGGAGTGAGCCCTTTGTGCCACACCCCCTCGCCCTCGCCCTGCTAGCTGTGTGTAAGTAAATGATTGTAGTCTGGCTTGAATTTAAACAAATGCCAGATTGTTGTCGCTTTTTCATCTCGTTGCCTCTTCAGTTATTTAAATTATTTGTTTGTTGCCATTTCACTGCCTTCGCCATTTGCGGCGCACTTCTCCGCCTTCTCCGCCCCAGCCTCATGCACCTCTTTGTGGTCGACTGTTCAGCGTTTCTTGCATTATTAATGCATTAATGAGTGTTTTGCTATTATTTTTTTTTAGTAGTGAGAACAGTTCATAAATTTGATTGCTATAATGAATAAGTGAAATGTCATCAATATATAATTAAGAGCGTGTCGAGCTGACTGAACGCAATGCCAATTAAATTGGCAATTTGATTGTTGCGGAGACTGTGGCCATCGCCTATCCATCTATTGATGCCTCGAGCATAAGGATATGTGGGTCAGGGCATAATGTATGTGACAGCAGCAGTAGCAGGCATTGCAGATTCATTTTAGTATTATAAAGATGCTAAATGAAGTCGATGGGCTTAGTTGGGTTTGTTGCCATATGTCGTAATGCACATATCTCGAGAACTACAAGAGCGAACGACTTGAAAATTTAAATATAGAAAATAAACACATTCCTTTGATATATGAGAATATATTTTATCTCCAATATATATATATATATATATATATATATATATATATGTATATATATATATATATATTAGAAACAATCAAATTCGACATCTCTTCCCAGTTATTTGTTATAATAACATATTAATTATTATTATTATAACATATTATTTATAATTCCAAGCTACCAAATTATTTAAAAAAAAATTGATTTAAAATGTAAATGACTTGATATTTAGTACACACACATATTTTAAGATTCTACATATGCCCTGAAAAGTTCGTTAGTCTGGCTCAGCTGAAGTCCAAGTTCAATCAGTCTATTTCCCAAGCAAGTCAACCCGACTCTACTTAAGCCCTCTGCTTACACTCTGGTCCATTCCAAGTTCAGGCAATTCAGAAACGTTGCATAAGCTGCAATTTGATCAATGGAAATAATTTCACCTCTAATTTTATAGTTATCTCTTTATTGATATTACATATATTATTTATATTTTTACATAGGTTTAGCGTTTGCTTGTCGCACTTTGATAAACTGTTGTTGACCTCTACATAGCGTCTACATTTGGGTTCGTAATACATTTAAGATTTTATTTCGTTTTTGGAGCTCATTAATACATTGTTAATATCGTCTGCTTCTACTACTTCCTTTACTCAAACACTCGTTCAATGCACTTTGAACTTAATACTAAACATTTATAGATATATATATATATATGTGTGTGTGTGAGTGTACACAAATATGCTTCAGATTATACTAACATATACACATATAAATATATATATATATATATATTCTGACTTGTATACGTTTGCGTTTTATACAATTTTTAATTTTTTTATTTTTTCTTCCATGAATTTTCCAAATTTTTTTTGTGCCAAATCAAAAATCATAAATAGGAATTTTTATTATAATTTTCTTTCATTTATTTTTAAGATCGTTGATATATTATATAGTTTGATTGCTATCCGGTTTCATGTTGAAATATAATTTTTATTTCTTTTTTTACTTCATTTCAGCAAATTTTTTTTATGGAAGTTCATTAGATCAACGTCTCTTCAAATATATATATATATATAACACATATTCAACAAATGGAGTAGAAGACAAAGATAGTTATTAAAGCATATGGATAAGTGATAAGATTATAACAATATATAATACTTGTTTCCTTAACTCTGATCAAGTTTCAATAAATTATTCGAAATTTATGATAATTATGAAATTATAGTAAAACCTATTAAAATATGATATTTGTAAACATAACTGATCAGTATCTATATATATCCATTGATTTCCCCTATGTCAACTTTGAGTGAATAAAGAATTTCATTGATTTGCTAGAGAATTTAATGACAAATTTGAAAGAGCTTACTTTTTGGCAAGATACACATATACGCATATATCCTGTACATACATACATATATAGACTTATTAAGTTGAATTCGATTTTTCAATATTTTGTATTTTATCCATTATTCTGACTAAATTCTCAATTGTTTGTTTTACAAAGCGTTTCAAATGTGTTCTTGTGTTTTTTTTTGCCCTGAACCCAAGTGTTAAAACGGGTATATAGGTTTTGTGCACATCTATGTAGCAGGCAGAAGGAGAAGCGCTCGAAAGAGTTCCGATCAGACTGAATGGCTCTAAGCAGGATCGTATTCGGAAGATAATACCCTGCGTATATCTCGAGAACAATTAAAGGTAGAAGCTAGAATTTTGAAATATTTATTTTCGAAAACCTTAAGAAATAGTAAAACCATTTTTTTTTCCAATAACTCATTTCGCATACCCAAGATCAACAAATATCTGGATTTCGAGGCAAAATTTGAAGAGAATCAAATATCCTAAGCAGTACATATATATATATATATATATATATATGTATATATATATATATATATATATATATATATATATATATATATATATATATATATATATATATATATATATATATATATATATTAATAAATGATATATAATTACTATTTGCTACATAGAATGCTTGACCTAGCTCAGGGTTCAGGGCATCTCCCAGTCGCTCCCTCTCATCCAGAGCCGTATAACCGTTGTTGTACTTTGATATATACATATATAACACATATATATATATATATATATATTTATTGAATATAATATTGAAATTGATTTTGCTAATTAGTTTAATGCTTGAACTATTTGTGGAGTACATTTGTTATCGAATAGTCTAATACTCTAAGTTTGCAATTCTCTTAATCGGTGTGAGTAAGAAGTCGTTAAAAGTAAATTTCTTTTACTGATTTTGTTTTGTTTTGTTTTTCCATTATTTTGGCTGTGACCCGTATTTAAATAGTTCCTTGTTGTAGTTGTAGCCGTAAGAGCGCTGATAAATTCTTACAGATCTGGCCCTACCTTATATAAGTATAAATTTGTGATGTTTTCTTGTTGTAAATTTATTTCTAGATATCTTCAAATTGCGTCCGCTTGTTTGTTTGCTTCTGGTTTATTTCATTATCTTGCGCGTTGCTCAACTCAAAATTCAATTTCAATTTACAAATTTCGTAATTTCCGTCTCTGTTTAGCCTTATCGACTTCTCGCATAGGCATCAATTTCGAATGGTATTCATCAGCCTGCCTTCAGTAGGATTCCATAATTTCTCATATATTTCATTGGCTTTGATTGATAGGTAAATAAATGGGCTTCCGTTCAGATTGTTCTCGGGTTCATTTTTTTTTTGTTGTGTTTTTACGGGAATTGTTTGCTTAAATTTTACGCTTAAAATGTTCCCATTTTGGAATATATATGTATATATAAAGGTGGGCTTAAATCATGTCAGATTATGGGATCCTTAATGCTGCCTGATGTTACGCAGATTTGCTCCCATTCAAAAGAAAATTAATTTATACAGAAAATAATATATATATATATATATATATATATATATATATATATATATATATATATATATATATATATATATATATATATATATATAGAAATAATCAATTTCGTTAATACTTGTCCGTTGCCTTGGCTGGAGGCGAATACGTGTTTTTTTTTTAGTTTTACTTTAACTTCTGGATCGTATCACAAGCATTTGAAGATTATAGGAAACCCGTTAGCTCTGCTTAATCCCGTATGAAGACAAATTCATTGTAGTGATTCCAGCGATTCTCCTCCGTGTCCACTCCGGGCTTGGGCTCGGCCGCAGACCCAGCGGTGCCGGAGCCGCAGCTGCCGGCCATGCGATAGCCGTGATCGTGCAGATTGTCAAAGGCCTGCTCGATGAAGCAGTGCTTGAGGAAGAAGCGCGACGTATAGCGATCCGGGCCACCATGGTCGGGATCCCGGGATTCATTCAGCGTGTCGCCAAAGACCTCGCGGCACTGGGCCACCCGTCCGCAGACCAGAATCCGCGACAATTTCCGGAACTTGACGTCGGCCAGGCCGTCCTTGCCGAACTGGAAGCTGCCACGATAGCCGATTGTGATGCAACCCGGGGGGCGGGCATCCCGATCGCCGCGAATGCACTCCAGCATCGCCGTCAGCTTGAAGTGCTCGGCCTCGCGCAGCAGGCGCTGCCGCTCGCGGAAGCCCTCTGGCAAATTCAAGGCCTTATCGCGCAAGAAGTCCAGTATGTAGCGGAAGAGGACGCCATCGCGGTCCAGAAAATAACGGCCCTTGCTGTCCTTGGCCAGCGAGTCGCGACCCTCGGCGCCCTCGAACAGCTCGCACAGCAGCGTTGCCTTCTCCTGCAGCAGGGTATTCAGCGTCGTCGTATAGTGCACGCCGCCAACGTTTAACTCCACGATTTCTGGCATTTCGATGCTGGCTTTGGGCTTTCAAACTTTCGAAATCACAAACGGTTCTCTGCTTCACTTAGTTACCGTATTTTAGTATTTACCGTTACAATGATTTATAGTTGCCTTCGAGCACATATGGCAAGCCTAAAGGCTTTGCTGGACTGAAGTCTATCGCGCTCTCCCTCTCTCTCTCTCTCTCACACGCACTGATTTGCTTCCTGTAGTTGTTGTTGTTGTTGTTGCAGTTTGCAATTTTTGGCGCTGTTGTTGTTGCTGTTGGCTTTGGCACGCTTTTGCTTGAACTTCGCTCGAACGGTTTATTCCTGTTTTGTCCGCTACACGCGTCCGCACTCGCTCAGCTCTCGTATCGAACTGGGGGTTGCTCTCGTTGGTGTGCTCTACAAATATGTGTGTATGCATTGTAGAAACTGTGTGCAAAGAGAGCGCCCAAGACCAACAGAGAGAGAGAGAGCAGGAGAGTGAGAGAGTGCACGATTTGCGCACACGTTACATTTGTTTTGTTATTGAATAATATTTTTGTTTAACAAGTGGTTAAATTCTACAATTTTTGGGCATGGGCATCTGTCGAATATATACACTTATATATGTAGCCTTGAGAGCTGGACAACATAACGGTAAAGGTAATGGGAGCTGTTTACAGCGCTCTGCATCCAGCACTCATACGCAGCGTGCGCCACATCGAATTTCAGGCAATCAGAAATTGAAACATCTTTAAACCTCAGTTGGCCATTTTTTGGCTTTATTTGGCTTTTTTTTGGGTGCTGACAATTTGACACCTTGGCACTGACATTTGCCCATTTGCCCATTTATCCATTTCGCCATCGCTCAGGGGCAGCAAACGTGCCTCGCACGACTAAACGCAACTGGTTGGCCTCGTCCCCTACTCGAGCTCTGGCTCTGGCTGTGGCTCTGGCTCTGGGTCTCGGTCTGGGTCTAGGACAGACGCTGAGGCTGAGGCCTCGTTGGCTGCCTGCCAAGTGGACAGCCTGTCGGCAGCATTGTCTGCCTGGCCTGGGCCTGGGCCTGGGCCTGGGCTGTTCACGCTCACCTGTGCCCAGCAGCTCGCCAGTGTTAAAAATTCATGTGCCTGTTGACAGACACTGAGCATTGCCTTGGCGACTCAACCACCTCGACTCGCTGGCCGTCAGTTTGGAGGCCGTAGTGCCACAGCATTAGACCCATTTGGCCCAAAAACTAAATAATAATCTCAACTGGGCACTGGACGACTAAAAAATACCGTGCAGCCTATGAGTGGGCATATTTATACAATAATGTTCGTAGGGGAGTATGCGAGTCTTCTTATCCTTTAGCTTTTATACTTAAGCTCGAATAGTCTTATATTATTATACTCTTATACTTGATTAAGTCTGTACACTAATACTTTTATACTGCTGCGTTCTTTTGCAATAAAATATTCATTCTTATAAATATACTGCTATAATAATACTCCTATGGTCTTATATTTTGTATGTTCTTATACGCCTATATTCGTATAGTTGTATAGTCGTATACTCATATTCTCATATGCCTATACTCTTATACCTTTACAGTTGTATACTCTGAAACTCATCTACTAGTAGGTTCGCTTACTTCTAAACTCTTATATTATACTCTTATACTCTTAATTCTTAGATTGGTAAATCAAATAAATAAATACTTGTATGGTTTTATACTATAATAATCTTATATATACTCTTTTATACTTTTATACTTTTACTATTGTAGATTTATAGTCTGGGTCTACTGGCTATACTGTTATACGCATATTCTCTAATGTTCTTATATTTTCTACTTTCATGTTCTAATAGGTGAATACTGTTAAGTGCTTATATCATTATATTCTATACTCATACTCTAATGGCCTCTTGCTACTCTACCCTTATACGCCTGCTACATTTATGCTCATATACTATTATTATCCTTTACTCATATACCCCGATATTATTTTACTCGCGAGCTACATACTCTTATACTCACTGCTCTTAGATTCCTTGAGTCTTATATTCTAATACTTGATTCTGGTTAAGTTTGTAATATAAATTTTGTCTAGTTCATCATAGCCTATTTACCCCTGTAGTAACAGGGTATCTTAGTACTACAGAATACTCGTCCTGGATCTCTTTCATCGACTTTAGGAACAGCATTAACGCTTTGACTTTACTGTCGCTTATGCTCAGCTTCAAATACGACAAGCAACAGAGACACACACACACACCCACACACACACACACACACACACACACACACACTCCCATAATTGAAGTAAAAACTTTTGCTCTCTTCAGGCAACAGGGAAAAAATAAACGCATTTTGTTTACTGCGACTAGTGCTTGGCCGAGTCGCCCCACAGCAAACCCTTTTCTTTTCTTGTTTCTTATTTTTTTGGGCTCGTTTCATTTGTTTGACTTGTTTTTCGCTTGCTCGCTGAGTTGGTTCATTTCCGTTTCCTGCTGCGCCTTGTGACTGGCTGCGGCTGTCTCTGGCAGTTCATGCGTTGCCCTTGCTTATCAGTCGCCTACGCTTGCCTCGGTCACCTATTCCCAGTCCCAGCCCATTACCATTCCCAGTCTCATCCTCCCATCGCCTTCCCCTTCCCATTCCCAATCCCATTTCTCGTCTTGCGACGTAGAAATTGTGGTTTTTTAGGAACGCATTAAGATGGCAGCAACAATTTACGCGCCATTACGCGGCACGTGTTTTGTGTGTACACAAGAGAGACAGACAGAGAGTGTGAGAGAGAGGGAGAGGGAGAGGGAGAGGGCGTGCACATAAGTACTTTTGTGGCCAGTGGGGAGTGTGCAGCGGCTCCTATTCCATCCATGTGGCTCTTATGGCTGCGGCTGTGGTCTGCGGCTCACTCACTCGCCCGCCGGGAACAAGCTCCAGCGTTGCGCAATCGTCCCCGTTGGATGTTTTTTGGCTGCCTGGAAATTGATTTTGTTTGCCTATCTCTCTCTGTGTGTGTGTGTGTGTGTGTGTGTGTGTGTGTGTGCTTGTAGCATTTTGTTTTGGCAACATGAGACGAGCTGTCGCTGCTGTCGCTGCTGTGGCCAAAGCCAACAAAGCCAACAAGAAAAACAAAAAAGGCGCTCACGTGCTTCCCTTGATTTGTTTGTTTACCTTTTCAGCAAGGCTAATCATAATTACCTGTAGCGAAGCTCTCTAAGCACTTGTAGCTTTACAGCCAAAACAACCAAATACTCAGAATGAAATGTGCAAATTTTTATTAAATATTTATAATGTTTGGGTTACACATTCAACAAATTTATAAATAGCTGAAGCAAATTCGAGGGCAGTCGGAATATCTCTATGCGTCTATGTGTATATGGATTGAATATGAATGAACAGAGTATATTGGGTGCGACATGTGGGAGGGATAAGCTCAATAGAGTATACATATATATATATAGATTTATGTATATATATGTTCATAACGGTCATGCCGAGTAGAGCTTACTTAGCCATGCTCTTCCGTCCGTCTGGCCAGCTGAATACCAAAATCTCGTTAACTATAACAGTTAGAGTCTTGAAATTTGAAATATATACTCTTGTATACCCTATAGAATTTTAATATATTTTTTCTGTTTCATTGCATTAAATATTCGCCATTTCTAGGGTATTTATTATATATATCAAGGGTATCCGACTAGAGTTCCCTTACTTGAATTTCATTATATTACTGTTAGGATATTTCATAGTCTGACTGATTTACCACATCGGCTAGATCTAGCCGATTTCCGTCTATGAGTCTATCAGGGTATCTACTAGTCAGACACTCCCTACGAGGATACACTTACTCTTGTGCTTTTACCTTAGCCTTTCGCTAAAACAGCAAAACTTGACAACCTCCATCTCTGTGACTTCAGGGTATCTCCCAGTCTTAATTGGCTGGATCTAGCCATTTCTGTTTGTCCGACCGACTGTCAAGGTATCCTTAGTCAGGCACTTCCGTCTATCCAACCGCAGGCTACCCCCTAGTCAGACTCATTTACTATATCAGCCAGATCTAGCCATTTCCCTGCGTCAAGGTATCTCCTAGTCAGGCACTGCCCACCCTCGCACATTTACTTCTGTTACATTACATTAGTCATTCGCACAGTTGCACACAGAATGGAATGGAACACATAAATCGATATCCAAAATAGAATATTTTGCACATCTTCAAGGTTTACGTATGTCAATCAAATCTTTTGCTGCAAATTGCGAATTTGATTTCGTGTGCAACAAATTCGCTCAATGCCAATTCCAATTCCAATTCCAATTCTGATTCTGATTCTGATTCTGATTTCTATTCCAATGTAAATGCCTTGACAAGTAGCACTTGTCAACAAGGGAATGCCAAGGCAAACACGCCCAAGTTTCCATTCTCATAAAGAGACACAAATACATTTGCCCCGGAATTGGCAGTTCTTAAATATTGACGCAACTAATGTTAGGGGAATTACAATTGTTGATATTGTCGCAAGCAGCTGAATGGAGCAGAAGCTGGAGCTGGAGCTGGAGATGGAGATGGAGATGGATGAGCAGGAGAAGCCAGCGACCGATTAGCAGAGTAGCTGCTATTGATTTACACCGTGGTTGATGTAGCCATTGATGACTCTGTGGCCATTGTGCGCGCCACGGATAATTGCCGCAAGCTCAAGAGCTGAACGGTCTCGAGGGGGAGGAGAAAGCGGGAAGGAAAAGCACTGAATGGATAGTGATGAGCAGAGCTGGATAATTGGCAATTAAATGGAGCATTAGTGATATGGATGATACGGACGGGAAATCGAATTTGACAAATGTACTCGAACTAAAGAAAGGATATGTTATGAAGGAATGTTAAGAAGTAAGTTATATTGGGGGGAAGGTAAAAAAACTAAGATATTATATATATCGATTTTTTTTTGCATTTATAAAACTACTATATCTGCTATATCATGCACTATATCATCTACTATATTATTTACTATGAAATTATATATAAATTTATATATATATATAGCTTTTTTTTATTTCTACTATCTACTATATCTACTATATCATCTAACAGAACATCAACTATATCGTCTAGTATATCAATAACTATTTCATCTACTATCAATTATATAATTTAATAAATCGTCTATATATCTATAGATCTATCTGTTGTTTATCACTTATAGAACGTGGCAATCCTAACTCTAGCAGAGCTAAAGGTATAGTTGTAATCCTGAGTCATTGCTAGACTTGGCTATCGCCTTAAAAATAAATTAATAATATATAATAGATTAATATAATAATAATATATATATTATTATTAATGATATATGATATATGTGATATACGATATAGCATTCTCCTATTCAATATCCAGCCAAGTTCTTTGAGTTGCCCTAGTCCTTCTGCTCCTATGCTTGCCCTGTCTGAGCAGCTTAGCATGCGAGATGTCTCGATTAGGTCAATTGCTTGTCCGATCTATAGTCTATATAGTCTATATATGTCCGATCTATAGTCTATAGTCTATATAGTCTGCAGTCTATAGTCTATAGTCTACAGTCTATATAGACATCATATAAAGCTTATATACTCCATTTCAGTACTTAAAAAAAGCTAAATCTGTCTTGAAAAAGGCCAAATGCCCAGCTCGAATGCTATTGGTGCGTGTGTGCGTGGGAGCTCCTTGACTGTGCTGTGTGTGCATCCTCTAGATACACGCGCTGCTGTCTCTCTGCAATGGAATGCAAATGTGTGACGGGCTGCTGGGCAATTTAACACCATGCAGTGCTCGTCGTTGGCGAGGCGTGAAGGCGCCGCGGGGCGGGACGTGCTTGGCAATAGATTTAATGGCACTCGCTG
Organism: Drosophila fulvimacula; assembly: GCA_035045555.1. Taxonomy (NCBI): domain Eukaryota; kingdom Metazoa; phylum Arthropoda; class Insecta; order Diptera; family Drosophilidae; genus Drosophila; species Drosophila fulvimacula. Next base: position 22,258,941 of record JAWNOX010000137.1, read on the forward strand.
CCTGGGCTGAGCTGGGCTGGGCTGCATGCTGGCATGTAAATAAAAAATGCATAAGTATGCAGCGAACAGCAACAAACAAAAAACGTGGCGAAAAGGAGCCGAGGATGGAAACGTGGGCAAACATGGCAGCAGTATTTGAATAAGCGACTGAGTGAAAGAGTGGGAGTGTGGGAGAGAGAGAGAGAGAGAGCGAATAGAGACGGGCAGTTTGTCTGAATGTGTTGCTATCGTAGAAGCTGATTTTATTTACTGCCTTCAGCAACAGTTTGGCAGCACTGAAAGCTTCTTCTCCTTTCCACTCCCTCTCTCTCTCTCTCTCCCTCGCTGTCACTCTCTTGTAATATTGCATGCTGCACATTGTATGCACGAAGGACATTCCCGAAAGTGCTCGCATGTAGCATGTAGCTGTTACATGTAGCATGCAGGGCTATAAATAGACGCATTCGTTATAAAAAATAAGAGAGACTCTTGCTTTCCACAATTTAAGTGGATTATTCAAAGCTGACAAAGTTAATGCCACTCATTCAGCCCCCAGCTGCATGTGCACTCGATGCTGCTCTCCCAGAATATTTAACTTTTAATATGCAGATCGCATTAAGAATTATTTTTGACAACATTAAAATTGCACTAAATAATTAACAAACTTAAATTACAAACATACAAGCAAATGAGTTTGCTGGCTGAGCAGCTTATGCAATACTCGGACTCGTTTTAACAAATCATCAGTTGAGAATTCTAAGCGCAAATTATTGCTTAAAACACAGCCCAGAGGCTGTTTAGTGAGCGAGAGAGGTCAGCCTTTACTGCCTGCCCATAGCAGTCAGTTGTTAGACAGAGAACAAATGTTATTTAACGGCATATTTGAGCGCGGCTGCTCAGCGCAATTTGCCTTTCATTTGAAATAAATGCCAACAGCAGAAATCGCCGTTGAAATTCCTCGCCAAGCAGAAGGCAAATTCACGCCTGGCTGCAGCTGCTGCAGATTCGCCGTTAAGAACTCAGCTTACATCTTGTCCATTGCTTTGCTTGCTAGGCATTTTGCAGCGAATTCATGAGCAATTTGCCTTTATATACAAACAGCACTGACTCGCACTTCATAGTGCCAATTTTAATTATATTTAGCTCTGCCATAAAATCCACAGAAAACAAAAGCGATTATTTACGAGCGCATTTAACAAGCGTTTAATGAATTCATACAATTTAATTACATTTCGGCAATTCATTACAATGCACAAAGCGCTAGGCACATTTAGCAGCGAATTCATGCAGTGCTACAATTCGCCGTTCATCCACGCTTTGCCCGCATGCCATACGACGGCGAATTGCTGCACGGCTGATATTGCAATTCGCCTCTCAACTCAATCGCCACCAATTCGCCGTTTAGTTTCATTGCAGACGTTGCAGCCAGCCGTAAATGCAAAACTATAAATTAAATTTAGCTGGGCCATAAGAACAAAGGGAAAATTGCAACACAAAAGCGCTAATTGTTGAGTGCACATTAAAAAGTAATTAACAAATTGATTATTAATTATATTTAACAGTTTCAGCAGCAGAAGAGAGCAATCGGATGCTAGAACAATTCCCTGTGGATGCACGGCCCAAGGCCCGACTGGGCAGCTGCTGGACCATTTTGTTGATTTCTCTATGCGGCCTCACAAGTCTCCTCCTAGATACCTGTCGAGCTGACCGCACCAATGTAGGTGAGTTGAGCAGTTGGCAAAAAAGAAATTTCAAAACATTTTATGACTTTTTTCACTCAAAAAATTATTATGCAATATGAAATTTGGGTTGTTTGCCATGCAAATACGCCGCGCACTTGTGTGAGTGCATTGCTCAATCTGTGTGCATGTGTGTGTGTGTGTGTGTATTTTTATGCCCCGCTGAAACATGTGGCACGGCATCGACATCAGCAGCAGCATCTGCGGCATTCTACAAATGCGGCGAATTGGTGGCAGCATTTGTTTTGGCCATATAAAATTCGTAAATAGAATTTGCATAGCAAAACAAATATAAAGCGGGAAAAAAAACAGAAACTATTTATAGCTCTACTCGTGTATAATTTCTGCAATGTGCTTTTATTTCGAATGCCTGTGAAGTGCAGTGAAGCGGGCATATTGGTTTTGGTTGAGTTAGACTGGAGCTAGAGACTTGAAGTTTGGTCTATAATAATATATAAATATATAATATAAAATATACAGAATAAAATCTAAATCAATAATGAAATTAAAATTAATATAATAATATATATAGAACAATATATATATAGACTAAAATCTAAATAAATAATACAATTAAAAATAAAATTAAAATTAATATAATAATATATATAGGATAATATAGAATAATATCTAAATAAATAATGAAATTCAAAATAAAATTAAAATGAATATAATAATATATATAGAATAATATCTAAATAAATAATGAAATTAAAATGAATATATAAAAAAATAAATAAAATAAAAACAATATATAAATGGGTTTTCCTATATAAATAAATTTCGATACAATGCCCCTTAGAAAATCGATAAATATCGATGTTATTATCGCTTATTTTATTCTCAGTAACAGTAAAGAGTATTGTGCAGTCAGTTACACACAATTTATGTTACTTTTCTATTGTTTACCTCAGGTCTCATCTTCGAGAACACCAATCCGGATCTGGAGAAAATCTTCCACCTGGCCATAGAGAAGGCCAACGAGCAGAACGAAGAGCTGAATCTGCATGGCGTGGCCGTTGCTATCGAGCCGAACAATGCATTCGAGACGTCCAAGAAGTTGTGCAAAATGCTAAGGGTAACCTTTCAGATATATACCCTATATACTTCCCTCTATTCAGCATCATCCACAAACACTTTCTAGCAACATTTGGTGGCTGTCTTTGGACCCAGCACGAATATGGCCGCTCGTCATGCCCTGAGCATTTGCGATGCCAAGGAGCTGCCCTTTTTGGACACTCGCTGGGACTTTGGCGCCCAGTTGCCGACGATCAATCTGCATCCACACCCGTCACAACTGGGCGTGGCACTGAAGGACCTGGTCACTGCCTTGGGCTGGGAGAGCTTCACCATCATTTACGAGTCGGGCGAGTATTTGGTGACAGTCAACGAGCTGCTGCAGATGTATGGAACGACTGGACCGACGATAACACTTAGACGCTATGACCTGGATCTAAATGGCAATTATCGCAATGTGCTGCGCCGCATACGCAATGCCGAGGACGACTCGTTCGTGGTTGTGGGCTCGCTGGATACCCTGCCCGAGTTCTTCAAGCAGGCGCAGCAGGTGGGTCTGCTGACGAGCGACTATCGCTACATCATTGGCAATCTGGACTGGCACACGATGGACCTGGAGGCCTATCAGCATGCTGACTCCAATATAACTGGCTTGCGCCTCGTTTCGCCAGCGAACGACCAGGTGCTCGAGGTGGCCAAGGCGCTCTACGAGAGCGAGGAACCATTCCAGAACGGTAAATCAAATCCAATCTCCATTTGATCTCAATTTCAATTTGTCGATTCGACCGAATCCGATTGAATTTACTGCTGTTGCTGCTGCTGCTGCAAGCAAAAAATGATAAATGCAAATGGCCATTGAACCATTTATGGATGTTGTGTGACCTTTATGTCGTGTCCTATACTCTTCAAATATGGATAAATGGATTGTACGGGGTATACTGACTTGGGCTAAGTGTTTGGTAGGCCACACATTGCTAACTGTCTCTTCCGGTCGGGCTTTTTCCTCTCTGTCCGTCCGTAATGGCATATCGATCTGGATAACTACAAAGGCTAGAGAGCTGCTCTTTTACATATATACTCTTGCATGCGTTATGGAATATAGGTTAGTTATTTTTCCTCGATAACATGTAATTTTCTTATTATCGATAATTATCGATTTATTGCCTTGGTTTCTTTTCGCATATCTTAAAGACTACAACAGCTAGAGCTACCAAATTTGGTATGACTAGTTAAATTATAAATATTTTTTATTTGAGGTACCTCTTCCAATTACATCATATAATGGAAAGCCAACATTTATTTTTAAGCAATACGGACTTGTGCATTTACATGTGAATGGCATAACTATATACTGAAAGTTGCTTCAAGATTGTTAGCTTAGTACCCAAGTTCAATTAATATATATTTTCCATAATTAAGGTATGTAGGAAGAACAAGCCATGAGCACATCCGTAGGTTGCTGTTCACTTTAGGGTATCTTGTAGTCGGTCATTCTTACTGTTGTGCCCCGTTGCAGTATCGTGCCCTCTGACCAACAGCATGGCCCTCATCTACGATGGCATCCAGCTGCTGGCCGAGACATACAAACATGTTAACTTCCGACCCATAACGCTCAGCTGTGGCGACGACAGTGCCTGGGACAAGGGCTACACGCTCGTCAACTACATGAAGTCGGTGAGTCGGAATATGGCAACAGAATGATTCATAAAACATCAACATGTGTGTGTGTGTGTGTGTGTGTGTGTGTAGTTGTCGCTGAATGGCCTCACGGGGCAAATCCATTTCGACTATGAGGGACTGCGCACGGATTTTCAGCTGGAGGTCATAGAGCTGGGCGTCTCGGGCATGCAGCAAATTGGCCAATGGAGCAGCGCGGATGGCTTTGAAATGAATCGTCCAGCCCCGGCGCATACACTCGAGCCCGACATGCGCTCGCTGATGAACAAGAGCTTTGTGGTCGTCACAGCCATTGTAGGTGGCCTTTCGGGCAATTTGGATGTTGTATAAATTAAATATCCAAAGAATTTCCCCCACTGCAGAGCGAGCCGTACGGCATGCTGAAGGAGACCGCCGACAAAATGGAGGGCAACGCTCAGTTCGAGGGCTTCGGCATCGAGTTGATTGATGAGCTCTCCAAGAAGCTGGGCTTCAGCTACACCTTCTACTTGCAGCCGGACAACAAGTACGGCGGCATCGATCCCAAAACAGGCGAGTGGAACGGTATGCTACGCGAGATAATAGACAACGTGAGTGCCTGCTTCGGGCTATGCCAATAAATCCAAATCGAACCAGGCCCCCGCCCATCCTCGCTCATCAATATTTATGAGTTTTCAGCTCGCCCTCGGGCATGTTGACTACAATCGACTCGCGTCTAATCGATTGATTATCCTGATTACAAATTTATTTTTAATTAACTTTTCCTATGTGATAGCCACGCCTGGAGCCTGGTCATAATTTATTAAATTTCCAATTCATTTCACTATTTATATCAAGCGCCAACTGGACTCCATTCTGGGTCAATAAATTGTGTTTAAAAATTCATTGCGTGCCCCACTGCGTATGCGCAATATTTGCAATTTCCAATTATTCATTTGCCATTTCCAATTAACCATGTTAAGCGAAAGTAATTGAGAATCAATGAATGTAATGCAATTTTGATAACATTATTAATTAGCGCGCTGACATGGGCATAACTGATTTGACCATGACGTCAGAGCGAGAGAGCGGCGTGGACTTTACCATTCCCTTCATGAATCTAGGTGAGTGAAGCCAAGTGTAACCCCACACTTCTGTCAAAATCGATTGAATTTTTTCTTCTCTCCTTATTTATATGTATATATCTGTATGTATATATATATATATATATATATATATATATATATATATATATCCTTCTATACATGTATCCATTTTTCCATCTGTCCATATATCCATCCATCTATCTATTCATTAATCTATTCATATATCCAATCATTCTTCGATCCATTTATCCATCTATCCATCAATCTACTTATCCATCTATCCATTTATCCATCCATCCATACGCCCATCTATCCATATATTTATACATCCATTTGTCCATATATACACTTATCCATCCATCCATTTATCGATCTATCTATTCATTCATCTATTCATATATCCATTCATTCTTCGATCCATTTATCCATCTATCCATCAATCTACTTATCCATCTATCCATTTATCTATCTATCCGTACACCCATTTATCCGTATATCTACACATCCATTCATCCATATATACATCTATGCATCAATCCTATCCATCTATAGATATATATATATTTATATCCATACATCCATTTATCCATCTCTCCATTTATTCATCTATCCTTCTATCCATTTATACTTCTCTGCTCTTCTCTCTCTCCCATAGGCATTGCGATCTTGTTTCGCAAGCCAATGAAGGAGCCTCCCAAGCTTTTCTCCTTTATGTCTCCGTTCTCTGGCGAGGTTTGGCTTTGGCTGGGTCTCGCTTACATGGGTGTATCCATTAGCATGTTCGTCCTGGGCCGCATGTCGCCCGCTGAATGGGATAATCCATATCCTTGCATTGAGGAGCCCACCGAATTGGAGAATCAATTTAGTTTTGCCAATTGCCTTTGGTTCTCAATTGGCGCCCTTCTGCAACAAGGTTCCGAGCTGGCTCCCAAGTAGGTGCCCTATAAATGCCTATAGGTATATCCATAGATATTATCCATTTTTTTTTCTTGGTTGCAGAGCCTTTTCAACGCGCGCCGTCGCCTCTTCTTGGTGGTTCTTCACGCTGATCTTGGTTTCCTCCTACACTGCAAACCTGGCTGCTTTTCTCACCGTCGAATCGCTCGTGACTCCCATAGAGGACGCTGAAGATTTGTCCGAGAACAAGGGCGGCGTCAACTACGGCGCAAAGAACGGTGGCAGCACATTCACCTTCTTCAAGGTAGTCAGATGAGTTTCAATTTCAGATAAGCGTCTTTAGCTGACTTCTCACTTTCTAGGACGCCAAATACCCCACCTACCAGAAGATGTACGAATTCATGAAGGAAAATCCCCAGTATATGACGAACTCAAATCAGGAAGGCGTCGATCGCGTCGAGAGTGGCAATTACGCCTTTCTCATGGAGTCGACTACAATCGAGTATATTACCGAGCGACGATGCACCCTCACCCAAGTGGGAGCTTTACTGGATGAGAAGGGCTACGGCATAGCTATGCGAAAGAGTAAGTAGCTTTAGGTATTCGCATACCTATTGAAAAGCGGGCTGAACTAATGATGAACTAAGTTAATTTGTCTGTCCGTCTGTCCGTCCGTCTACCCGTCCGTATATCCGTTTGTCTATCCGTCTGTCTGTCCGTCTGTCCATCTCTCCCCCCGTCCGTCTATCCGTCCGTCTACCCGTTCGTCTACTCGTTCGCCTATCCGTCCGGCTACCTGTCCGCCTATACGTCCGTATATCCGTTTGTCTATCCGTCTGTCTTTTCGTCCGTCTGCCTATCCGTCTGTCTTTTCGTCCGCCTGTCTGTCCATCTGCCCATCTCTCCGCCCGTCCGTCTACTCGGTCGCCTATCCGTCCGGCTACCTGTCCGCCTATACGTCCGTATATCCGTTTGTCTATCCGTCTGTCTTTTCGTCCGTCTGCCCATCTCTCCGCCCGTCCGTCTATCCGTCCGTCTACCCGTCCGTCTACTCGGTCGCCTATCCGTCCGGCTACCTGTCTGCCTATACGTCCGTATATCCGTTTGTCTATCCGTTTGTCTTTTCGTCCGTCTGCCTATCCGTCTGTCTTTTCGTCCGCCTGTCTGTCCATCTGCCCATCTCTCCGCCCGTCCGTCTATCCGTCCGTCTACCCGTCCGTCTACTCGGTCGCCTATCCGTCCGGCTACCTGTCTGCCTATACGTCCGTATATCCGTTTGTCTATCCGTCTGTCTTTTCGTCCGTCTGTCTGTCCGTCTGCCCATCTCTCCACCAGCTCGTCCCTCTGTGCATCCGTCTTATAAAGCCTTACCCCTTATCCCGGTTAACTCCTGTAGTCGGTCACACTCGACTAATGCGCTCTTAGTGCCATGCATTATAAATATGGGAATTTTGCAGACTGGCCGTATCGCGATGTGTTGAGCCAGGCTATACTCGAGATGCAGGAGCAGGGCTTGCTGACCAAAATGAAGACGAAGTGGTGGAAGGAGAAGCGTGGCGGAGGCGCCTGTTCGGTAAGTGCTCACATATCCGAAAAGACTTTTGCCTTTTCCCACGGGTATGAATGTATCTAAGTCTGTGTGTGTGCATATGTGCGTGTGTGTGTGTGTGTGTGTGTGTGTGCACAGGATGCAGGCGATGAGGCTGGAGCTCTGGCCCTCGAGATAAGCAATCTGGGCGGCGTTTACTTGGTGCTGTTCGTGGGCGCCGCCTTTGGCGTTTTAGTATCCGTGCTGGAGATGCTGCTGGGCGTTAAGGAGCGCAGCACTGAGAACAAGGTACAATCAATGCTTGAAGGCTTTTTAGGCAACCAATACGCTTCACTATGTAGTTGGCCTAAGCCCCCCCCCCACACACACACACACACATGCACACTCGCACTCGGTCAGAGAATTATTTGGTCGAGACCAAGCTCAATTGTTGACAATGACTGCAGGAGGAAGTCGATTCGGATGCCTCCTCATTGGGCTTTGCGAATTTAGGTGGCGTTTATCTTGTCATGTTCGTGGGCAGCTGTTTCGCCAGCATTTATGGACTGATTAACTGCGTGCTCAGCAGCTACTGGACCGCACGGGAGAACAAGGTAACCAAGGCGCTAAGCATGGCGGCTCTATAAATATATATATATATCTATATGAATATATATCTACAGTCTATATATATATATAGATTTATATATTTATATATATTAACAGCTAGTCCGTTGGATGGGAAGTTAATTGTGTCGTGACTAAAAATGGGCATGCCGAAGGTCAAACTGTAACTGAAATAACGAATCTTACTCAACAGCTTCCACATGGACTTAAGGAGCTACTCGAAATACATTCGATTTGCAATTTAACTCCAGCCCAAACCCGATTTCCATTCATTCACATTTCTCTAGTTGTTCCATTTGCTTGGCATGCGAATTTCTGTTTTATTTACGAATATTTTCAAGATTTTCTCAAAGCTTTGTTTTGGGCCAGGTTAACTTCAAGGAGGAGCTGCTCGATGAGCTGCGCTTCATTATCCAATGCTCGGGCAATACCAAGGCGGTTAAATATCCCAAGAACTCTGGCAGTGGCTCCAAATCTAGTGCCAGCTCCAAATCAAAGGGCTCTTCGCTGTCTGTGGACACCCTGCCGGAGGATCCACCGGAGGCCGATGTGGAGGCAGTCAGCCAGAGGCGTGCTAAAAAGTAGCTGACATTAAATATTTGCCAGTGTTACGAGAGCTTATTTTCGTGGTTATTAAACTCGTTGTGAAATTTGATCTAAGCTTTTTAGCTCAAATGTTTTGCAGCTTCAAGAAAAAGAAGTCATTTTCCAAGTTAAGCTCATGACTGCGCCAGCTATGTGTGAAATTGACAGAGCTGAAGTAACGTGCATTTCTAGCAGCGCCATCTATGTGTGCGACTGCAAACCAATTGAAGCAACGTGCCTATTGGTTAGTGGAAACTAAGTTTGTAGCTCAACACATAGATGGCGCCACTAAAATTCAGCTAAATTTACACAATGCAAATCTGTAAGTGGAATGTTATATAAAATTGAATAAAAGAACAATATATATTTTTTAAATACCAATATATTTAATAGGTTTTTATAATATTGCATATTCGAATATAATGTCATATGTAATAACATACACACACAATATATTTGTTTTTGTTTTTGTTAAATTTGTTTTGATTTTGTTTTTATTTTATATTTCTTTGTATATCCGCTTTCCGTTTCTGGTAGACACTTAGAAGTTGAAAAGGTAAAATTGTACGATGTTTTCGTATATAATATATATGTATCTATATATATACATATATTTATGTATATATAGGTCAATGTATTATGTATATAGTATATACCCCTTGTTTGAATGTTGTTGTTTGTATTTGGTATGTACTTTGGTTTGTGTAAGCTTCCGATGTGTTTGTATATATATGTATATATGTATAGGTTGTATAATACAGGATTAAACATCCACTGAAGTAAGTATTAACTAGCTATTATGTATTTCAACACATATCAACTAAGCACGTACACACACTCTCTATTTCTTTCTTTCTCTCCCTCTCTCTATCTATCTATCTCTCTCGCACACTCACACAGTCACCCAACTAATGAGGCGTTAAGATATTGCTAGTATTTTCTTAATACATTTTGATTAATTTAATTTTTTTTGTTTGTTTGTTTTTTTTTTTTTTTTTGATTATTTGAACCTCACTTCAGTTCGTTATAATATATATATCCTGTATATATATATATATATATTTTAGCTATAATTTTCATTGATTTTAATTTGCCAACATTTAACTACACAAAAACTGTTGAATAACAATCAAAACATGTGAAACAGATGCTAAGTAAATCATGCTGTATATATATAATATATATTATATATATTATATACATAATATATATTATATATTACACACATATATAATTTAAAGCCCAGTTTCTTTCCTTCTTTAACACTGGTCAAATAGATTTCGCCTTCCAGTTTAATCGTAGCTAGTCTAAATCATATAGGAAAGGCGCACAGATACGTTCGAATTTACAAATTTATTAATCAAGAATCAGACTATATTTCGTACTAAATAAATCGATAATTGTCCTTGAGATATCATCTGTGGAATTTTCTGATTGGCAACATCTCTCTCTGTCTCTCTCCCTCAATCCCCCACACTATCTCTCTTTATATCTCTCTCTGTTTGGCTCTCTCTCTCTCTCTCCCTCTATCTGTCTGTTTCTCATCTCTCTCTCTCTTTCTCTCTCTATATCTTTCTCTCTCTCTGTCTAGATCTCTCTCTCTCTCTCTCTCTCTCTATCTGTCTGTTTCTCATCTTTCTCTCGCTCCCTCTCTCTCTCTCCCTCTCTCCCTCTCCCTCTCTCTTTCTCTCTCTCTCTCTCTCTCTCTCTTTATCTCTCTCTCTCTCCCTCCCCCTCTCTCTCTCTTTCTATCTATCCATCTCCCTCCGTCTGTCTCTCGTTCTCTCTCTCTCTGTCTGTTTCTCATCTCTTACTCTTTCTCTCGCTCTCCCTCTCTTTCTCTCCTTTTCTCTCGATCTCATTCTTTCTGTCTCTTTCCCTAAGACTCTTTCAGCTTCCTCAAGTATACTCTGATTCTTGATTAGTAAATCTTCCATTCCTGAAATTTGAAAATAGTTCTATTTGTTGTGCGATCTTTGATCTCTCCAAGGTATTCTTAAATATGGTTATCTGAACTTTTTCAAACATATACCCATTACGAAATCTATTACTCATTTGGTCAATAAATAATGTTTGTTCATTTCAAAGGGATTTAGCTTTGCCCTCTTTTTTGATCGTGGATATTTTCGGTGGGTGTGTCAACGTTGTAGTTTAAAATATAAATGTCGTAATATAGCATAGAAATATGTTTTTTCGAAATTATAATTTGCATATATGTAGGCGATATAGTGTGCAGTAAGTCTCATAGAGTTTTGATATTTTGGTGGCATTTTTGTCAGAAGACTTTCAGATCGAAATCAAATAGAATTAAGCATGTTTAGGTTTTGGATCTTCTTCTGCTTCTTCCTCTTCTTCAAATGTTCAAATTGTTGTAAGCTCGTAGAATTTGTCATTGGTCTCGTATAAACGTATTTGCATATTTTTGGTAGGTTTGGCTAAAGCTAAAACATAGGTTATATACCTGAACCCAGGCCTAGGGTAATAATTTTGGTTAATATTCAAATTTTTAACTTAACTTCTTCTTTATCTTCCTCTAGGGTTTTGGGGTGTTAATTACACATTGCATAGGACTTAAAGCTTTTAATTCTTTGCTAAACATATAGTTACTTATAGAGTTTTTCTTTGCTTTTCTTTTTTGGTGTTGGAAAAATAGTTTTGCTACGAAGAGTTTTGGAGTGTCAGAGGAACCATAGCAAATGATCCTGAGTTATTTGTTGCTATACTTGAATATTTATGTCTCTCATAATTATACGAGTATAATTGGTGTTTCCTTCAAAAAGTGTAAAGAAATTTAGTTTCAATTTAATTTGTGGGAACATTTCCCTAATATTGTCTAACTATACAAGTTATTTAAATATGATTACCCGTTCACGAAGTTGGCTAAGAGGAGTATATTAGCTTTGTCTGTATAAGTGAGATTTAGAGACTTCATATTTAATTTATATCTAAGCGAGTTTATGCTCGTCTTATGTAGTATTCATAGAGATCATTTTAGATAGAACTTCCTCTACAGTTTCCCAGATACACCTTGATAGAGCGGAAAACAGAGATTGAGTTGTTTTGTGCTGTGAACGAGTATTTTGCAGTCGGTTACGCCCGACTGCGAAGCGCTTACTTGCTTAATATTGAAATATGACTATAGATGTATATGAATAAGATTTGAATTTAATTTAGGTTTACTTTTAACTAGATCGTAATTTTGCAAATGAGAAACTGAAATTGAGAAATGACGAAATACTTATGATATGTCAAATTTATGTGAAATATGAAAAATATATAAAATTTCTAAAGTGACTAAAATTTGTACAGTAAATTACTTTTGAATACAATCTGATTCTCTTAAAATTTCTAAATTATCCAAATTTTTTAAGTGTTTATTATTTTCACAAAACATTTGAAATTTATAAGATTTTTAATTTACTTTTGAAAATTTATGAAATTTTTCAATGGTATTAAAAGTTTTAAGAAGAATTAGGAATTAATTTTTAAAATTTATGAATATCAAAAATTTTTAAAATAATAATAAAACATCTTTTTCTTCTACCTTTTTTATAATTAATTACAATTTTTAAAAATTAAGAATAACAATTTTTTTATTTGTTTTGAAAAATATTTTATGGCGTTATTATTTTTAACATTTTAAATTTTAAAGAATTTTAGATAATGAGAAAAAAGAGTGTTGTAGGAATAAAAAGTTTTGAAAAAGTTTGAAAAATTGCGAATATTCGAAGAATTATTTTTTGAAACATTGAATCTAAAAATAAAAATGGTTTTTCTTTCAAAATATTTAATTATCATAAGAACAATATGAAATTTAATAATTTTACAAAAAAATCAAATTTGTATGAAAAATATTGAAAACAATTAATGAATTTACGAATTTAAGAAATTTAACAGAGTTATAATAATAATTAGTTGATGGATATGGCTGAGATACACATACACATAGCTATATATCCATGTGGCTAATGCTTTATATTATGTAAATTGTGGCATGAAGGATATTCAATATTTGAGTTGTACATCATTCGCGTAGGTTAAGTTTAGTTTTAGATTATTTTGTGTTTTTGTTGTTTTTGATTTTGTTTTGTTGTTGTTTTTATATTCATCTCAAAAAGTCATTAAAATAAATGCGTTTCTTTTTGTTTTGTTTTTGTTTTGTTTGGTTTGGTTTTGTTTCGGTTTTGTTTCGGTTTTGTTTGGTTTTGGTTACACTCTCTCCTAGCCAAGTTTCATCAACTGTCTTTTGCTGTTGGTGGTAAATAGTTTGTTGTAGTTGTAGTAGTTGTTGTTGTTGTTGTTGTTGTTGTTGTAGTCGTTAAGTAGTTTACTTTTGTGGTGGGGTAGGTGTTTCCATCTCTTTGTTGCCATTTTTTGCTTGGCTAAAATTATCTAAAGATTTGTATCTAACTAGGTAAAAACCGTGAACGTTCATTGAAAATTGTTAAACTTGCACGGAAGATGGCAGAACGACGCATGCAGAATCCAGCACACACACACACACACACACACACATACACACACAGCCACTCACGTCCGGCTGGCTTAGTGCGGTGCCTCATGCTGGCCCTCTCATATGACACTCATGCGACGCCTGCCATTTCCGGATGCCTCGGCTCAGTTGGAGTTGGCCAGCGTCTCATGGCATACCTCCATGTAGTCGGGGTCGTGCATGATGCCCTTTATCATATCCTTGAGCATTGTGTATCGCGGAAATATCGGATACATCTTTGAGCTGCCGTACTCTTCCTGCGTTCACAAAGGAAAACAAAAAGAAGAGGAGAACAAGTGAGAGTGAGAGTGAGTGAGAGAGATAGTGAGTGTTTCCTCCTCATTGAATCCGTTTCGATTGTTCGCTCACCTTCAGCACGCGTATCAAGTGCCGCAAGCCCAGATACTTTTTCAGCAAGCGATACAAATCATTAATCAGCTGCGTGTTCTCGAGCTCGATTTGCGCCGTGGTCATGTCTATTGGCGGTCAGATGAAGTTAATCAGTGTTAATCGCTGGACTTAACGACTCGCGTCAACTTACGTTCTAAGCGCTCCATGCGCTCCCTGCGCTCAGCCGCCTCCTCGGCCAGCCTGGCCGAGGTCTTGACGCCCTCGCCGGACTTCTGCGTCTTCTCCATGATGGAACAGGCGCGCATCACGTACGAGGGCACAGTTTCCTGCTTCTCCTGTCGCGGAATGTCCACCAAGGTCCAATACTGGGTCTCCAGCCGGATAACCTCCTGCGCTCAACTGCTATTAGTAATGTCAAATCAAATCAGCAATCAGTTTACCTTTATCATTAGCTTGAGCTTGGGATAGCGCTGGAAGATGTTGCGATGGCTCTTCGAGTCGCCGTATTGGTTCATTAGGTTAATCAGCGCTTTCTTTACCGTATCGTAGGACTCCTCGAGGCGTAGCCGCAACGATCGCAAGCGCTCGTTCGTCTCGATAACCTCATCACGGGTCATGCCGCTCGGTGCGCCCTCATCCTTCACATCCTGCACAATGCGCCGCACGCTTTGCGTGAATTTGCCAACAAAATTTGTGGTTGCTAAAAAATGAATAACAAAAAACAATAATAAATTACTAATATAAAATATTGCTTTGTACGGAAATTACACGAAGCACTGTCATTCACAATATGAAAATGTCAGTAGACACGCGTATTAACCCTTAATATGTTCTACGATTCATGCGGAAACTAGTCGTCTATTAAAGAGTCGAACTATTATGCCATGATGAGTCGCATTGCATCACTAAAAATATGTAATCTAAGAAAAATTGAGCTCGCCGGGCGGGATTCGAACTCGCGAGTGTTCGTAAACCGCGCGAGTCTCTATGTGCAGCACCACACCCTTCATCACTCATTTCAACGCTAAATTACGTTTTCCTAAGATGCTTGAGTCTTTCGTTTTATGCACATTACTGCTTATGTGTAGACACACATATATGCACATATACACGCAAGGCAGAGAGCATTTATAAATAACAAAGAGTACGCAAAGAAACAAAACATTATGAAGAGGCAAGTCTGTAATAATCGTAATACAATAAGACGTCTCTCTCGCTCTCTCGCCTATGGCAATGGCGTAAACTATAAAACATATTTTTTATTGAATTTATTAATAAAAAAATTTAAAATAAAATAAAAATAAAATTATTAAATTAAACTAAATTATTTAAAATAAAATAAAATAAAATTAAATTAATTTAAAATAATTATTTGTGATTATTGCACACTCCAAAATTATTTGCCTTGCGGGTTCGAACTCGCAACTTTACAAACAAAAATTTAACATAAAGCAGCAATGCCATTATATATGGAATTTGTTCTAGCTTTAGTTTTCATAAAAAAAACTTGTATGATATGAATACTTGTATACAGAGGCAAAACATATATACAAAGAAGAGATTAATGAAACAAAAATAATGTAAACAAATAAAACTGGGGAAAACCTAATAAAACGTCGGCCATCTGCCTCATGGCTGATATCACTTTCAGTTCTTTATACATGGGGGCCATGAGGACTTTTTAACTCATTACTATGAATTTTTAGAAAAAAAAAAATGTTTTCCGTGGAACCGTTATAATGATAATGACATATGATAAGTATTACGTAATAAGAAGTACTCTCAAGGAATAACCCCGAAATTATATATTATATTAATCTATAATTATTATGTTCTATAACTTTTCAAATATATCTGAAGCTTAAGCCGAAATATATATTTTTTTATTATTAGCAATACAATAGTTTTGATCGTAAGCCTTTTCAACGACGCAAATCCGTGACTCGAAATAAACACACCTATTTGGCATACCATCATTAGGGATTTGAAAAATTTAGATGGAATTGTAAATCATAAAACTGCCAAACAGCAATTAGCGTTCATAATTGCATCGTAAATGTAAATTTATTCAAGTGCATGGAAAACGTGACTTTTTTATGCCATTGTTGAATGTCAACCCAAAAAGTGACTCTTTAACTGAGCTGAAGCATAATACATATATATATAGGGTTTCCTAAGGCGTCGTACGACTAAAATAATACACTGTTAATACATATATCCGATTTCAGCATTTAAAGAACTTTTTGCACTTTCCCATGATGCCAAAGAGAACTTAGTCATGCAGTAGTCATCGCGAAACTAGCTGCAAGCTCATGCAATAACCTTTGTTCCTTAGGGTAGACGATCTCCTATACTCCTATACGAAGTGACGTGCATTAATGGCGAACTTTGGATCGAGAAGTAAGCTATCATGGATGGGTCGACTAGAGCACACTCTGTCCATACTCGGAATGCACATAAACACATTAGGCTAAGGGAACCCTGAGGTTGTCCATTAGGACCAGCTGACTGATGGAACTATGGATCTATATGTCCGGTCAAAGGATATAGAAATGTAGATATAAACAAAAGATCAAGAGAGCTCAATGGAATCAGCTACGGATCATGTTTATACATGCATTGGGGCCACACCACCTACTGACAGCGAGCAACAAACATGCCCAGATCTGTTCTCACTTGCACTTGTCTCAGGCTATAAAAAAAGTTCTGGGCGCGCCGAGAATAGTCTCTCCTCTCGCCTTAACAGTCCGACTACAACTGAATACAATTATAAGTTCTTGCTTCGGGAGAGAATCTCTCAGTATTCAGCGAAACGTTCGACGACCAGCAACGACGGTCGAAATAAAAAAACGGTCAGTGGCAAAAGCAAAATATTTATAAGCAAAAAGCAAATGAAAATAAAAATCTAATATATGTATGTGCATACATACATATATGTATGTATGTGTATATATGTACATCCATATGTCAATACATAGATACGCGCTCACGCGACATATGAAAACGAAACGGCAAAGAGTCAACGAACGCGTTCTTTATTAATTTCAATTGCTAACAAAATAAATCATTTTTAATTGAACAAAATTCTAAACAAATGTTTACAGCGAGTCGCTGTTATTAGCAACAGAGCGAGTGGGTGTGAGAGCGAGAGAGATAGAGAGTAATCTCGTGAAATAACATAGGCAAATACTGAATTGGTTCACTTGTGTTAAGGGAGGAAGGAAGAGAGAGAGAGGCAGTTCTGAAAGGGGGACAACATTTACATTTGTGTTCATGCAAGTAGTAATGCTGCACTACTCACACATATTTACATTGTATGAGTAAATGAGATCAATTTTAAACAGTGTTGACTTGATTGCATATTTAGATCTTTTAGATCATAGCCTAACAAGGTAATGCAATGTTTACTTTATTTCATGCCTAACTTTTGTTGAGTTTTCTTCTGTTTATGTTTTTATATATATTTAGTTCACATTGTATATCGTTTTAGATCGTTGCGTGCATAGTTTATTTCAGTGCATATTTAGATCTTGTAGTTCATATATCCCGTTAAGCTCTTTATGACCTTCGGCAGTGTTTACTTTTAGGTCTTTTAGATAGGATTAGATCATTGACGAATGCATATTTAAAGCTGAATTACAAATTACTATGGCTTGGCCTTCTGCCTTTGGCCTTTTGTTGCACATTAAAGCTAAAAGCTGCAATTAATACGGGTTTGTATGGGCCGCTCACGATTTCTGCTGATTTGCATATCGAAGCAACAGCAACAGCAACAAAAACAATTTCTTTACAACCGCTTCATCATATTTATGTAGCATTTTGCTAGCTATGCATAATAAGCAAACCAGCCGGTTGGCCGCAATGAAATCACTTTTTATTTTCAGAAATAAAAGAAAAAAGATTCTGTTGTTTTTTATAGATTAAATAAAACATTAAATAAAAAGCTATTAAAGTATATGCAAAGCAAAAAATTATTGTTGCATTATTATTCACATTAGGGAATATTAATGAACATATACATACAGGTTATGCCTTTTGCTCTGTCTGAGATTATCTGAATTAACTTAAATGTTGACGTCAAAGGCTACTGCGTATTGCTTGAAATGTCAATATCGATTAAACAAATAAAAATTGAACTCGTTTTATTTATTTATTTACATATTTATTTTTTTGTTAAACTTGTTTCTCGACGCATCTGGACCAGTGGTCAGAGTGCAGCCACTCGACGCGCTCCGACAACAGTTATCAGTCAAAGCACAGATCGCACGTGGAAATATGCATTAAAAGAGCGCGAATATCCAATGTGCATAGACTAGCCAAAGAGCAGCTCGCGAGTCGCGACTTGTTGAATTCACGCTCACACGTTCCGTCCCACTCGCCCCTTGCTCTTTTGCTAGCCTACAGTAGGGCATTGGCATACGCTTTGTCTTGCTCTCACCACTCACACACTCGCTCACTCGCTTGCTCTCCTTCCTTTTGTGCTCTCAATTTTTGTTTAGCTTTGCGCTCACGACCTTGTTGATAAAAATTTGCCAAAAAGCTGAGCAATTCCACCTGGTTTGTGGGCGCAGCTATAAGTTACGCGAGGTAGGGCGATTGTTTGACTGCTCGCGCGTTTCAGTAGCAACAACAACAACAATAGCAGCAACGGCTAATGAGCAAAAGCGGCTTTTGTTTATCTTTATCATGTTTTTTGCTGCTGCTGCTGTTGTTGCTACTCCCCCGATGCCCTTGCTAAACCCCTTGCCTAACCCACACTCACTCACACTCACACAACCAGTGTAAACCGGTTTTGCTAATTTGGTAAAACACACACATATACAAATAAGCAAAAACTGTTTTTTTTTTGGTATTCTTCTCTGCTTTTTGTCTTGTCTCTGTTGACAGCGAGAGCCCAAAACTTGCTGCTCACACGCACACACACGCACGTACGCACGCCTCTCCCACTGTGCAGAGTGTGTGTGTGTGTGTCTGTCTGGCTGCAAACATAGGGAATTATGCACAGACAGCAACAACACTGAGCCGCAATGAAACGTTACTCAAGTTCTTCATCTACTTTGTTTCTTCGCTTGGCTTCCTCAGTCTCGTTTCGTGTTTGACTGAATGCAGATACGTTCGTATTGAGTGAGTGAAGTATTTATAACTTAAAGATACATTGAAGCTGCTGCACGTGTGTGTAAAGAGACAGGCAGATGTGTACATAAAGATAGATTGAAATGATCGCCATGTTATTCAAGTACATACATACATACATATATATTTATATATGTATATATAAATGCCAAAATAATTTTTAACAAATTTCTGTATAAATTTTTGTCATATTTTTCGTCTTTTTATACGTTTTCACTTTTATTTTTGGTTTTGCTATTTTTTCTAAAATTTAATCTGCAGCTGTTTCGCCTCTTCTCAGAATTCGACATCGCAAATTATCTTTCCCTAGTGACGCAAGCAGTATCTTTATTCTTTTACGTTAAGTTTACGTCCCATAAGCCATGCGTAGCTTTGGGTTTTTCAATGTTTATTCGTCACTTCGCTATGCGACAATCATTTGAGGTTTAGTAAACATTGACTGAATATTTTAATGAATCAGTTTTTTTTTTTTTTTTTTTGTATGTTTTAATGATTCTCTGTGTGAACGAACTGTCAATTATCTTGGCTATTAACAGATTAGCAATAACCACAGAAACGTGTGGTAAATTCTACGCCAATTGGCAAAACCAATAAATCTCTAATTTCGTATGTAAATAGTAATTGGAGATTCCTTAAATATTTTAAATACGTCATTTTGCTGGTAATTGGGAGAAATATTAATCTGATGACTGTTGCAAGCTTGGTCAAACTGAGAGAGCCTTGCGAGCTGGGGGGCTAGTAGGCAGTCAGAGGCGTGGCATTAACACATATACATAGACTCTTCGTTCGATTCTGTAAACATTAAGCAGCAGCTCTACACAGTCTTCCGGGTATTTCCGAGTCAAGCATACCCGACTGCTATACTTGTTCCATTATTAGCATAGCTGGTCTAAATGAATTAGTAGCTCTAAAGTTAGCTTACCCAGACTCCCTCTCAATGTGTAGCATTAAGTTAGTAATATTAAAGATTGAAGAACGAATACCAAAGAGCATCTCAGCGTGACTGAGTACTATATGTAGAACCGTCTGGAATGAATATTACGATAAAGCGTGCATTTCCATTCATCTAAATGATGTCAGCCAGCACTCAATGGCACCTTCAGCCAGTGTATTCAAAACAAATGCCTTTAATTAAAATGCCAAATGCTGAAAAGCAAATCTAATCTATAAGTCAAATGGCAAATTGCCTTTCATTGCTCGCCTTTCATATGCGAAATATAATTAATTTAATGAACAAGTTGCTCATAGTAAATTTCATATAATTAAGCTGAGCAAAAAGTGCAAATCCAAATCCAAATGAGCTGCCAAATTGTGGGAATTATCAGCCAAGTGTAACAGATATCCACGTAGTTAGCACATCCGCAATCAACTCGACTCAAAGCCATCTTTAATTTTAAGTGGTCACGGCTAAAGCACAAAGAAACGGAAATTGCTACGAAAACTTTGCCGACCAGCATGAGATCATGATATGCCCGCATATGGGCTAATTCTAGGCCAACTTAGGGATTTGCCTTTTGGCAGCAAACAGCTTCAATTGTGACTGCAGAGTTATCGCTCATAGAAGAGCTGAGTTCATTAATGTATCATTGCTAAAATGCTAAAATAGGACATATCACTTAGGATTAGAGAGAGATTTTTGGGTATAGTAAATACAGGAGATTATTATTGAAATTAATAGAAATTAAATTAAAACTAATACAAATTAAATTAAATAATAATTGAATTAAATTAAAACTAATAAAAATAAAATTAAATTGATAAAAATTAATAATAATTAATATAAAAATTAAATTAAATTAATTAAAATCAAATTTAATTTAAAAAATGAAAATATAATTTAAAAAATAATTAAATTTAAATTAATTTAAGTCCTATTGTCGTCAGAGCTTGGAGTCGTTGCAGTCAAGGATATTTATTCATTCATGTCCTATAATTTTTCTAATTTTATAAAGTATTTTTATTATTATACAATTTTAAGGCTTGAGCAAAATAAGTTTATAAATAAATTAAAAATTTCTTATTTGTGGCAAAATTCGAGGAGTGTTAGTTAGTGCTATTATTGTTTACTTCACTTTTTAAGACAAGTTTAAAGTCAACAGCAGTGTCAACACTTTCTACAAAATACCAACTGAAGCGCAAACGAGCAGCATAAACAAACTCTTTTCCATATTGCCGAAGCGAATTAGACAATGGCTGACAAACGTTTGAACAATTTATCTTATTTATCAGCCAACTGAGCGTATGCGCAATATGTTGTCCGGGCACGCTTCACTATGAGTGATACATCAATTTCCTCTCTCTATCGCTCTCTCTCACACTCTCTCTCTCTGTCGCTCTTTGACTTCCTTTTTATACCTTTGCAAGCTGTCATTAATCAGAAAACTAAATAAGCATAGAACGCCTCACAAATCCAAGTCGCACGTGCCAATTGCCCTCTCGATAGAGGCGGGCGGTAGAGCAGTGGGCGTGGCTAAGCATAGTGTTTGCTCAGCGGGTTTTAATTAGTTCCCGTTAAAGACCATTGTTTCGCTAATTGACCGCATTAGGCTGGCGTTGCGACGCCCACTCGCCCACTCACCTCCTCGCCCCAGGCGCGTCAATCATTGGCGGGCGCAACATTTGTGGCACGTGTTTGATTTATTGAATTCGTGTCGTCAGGCCAAATCGTCGCCACGATGACAAAATGCAAACTGCAAACTGCAAACTGCATTCGTGATCCACAAACTGAATTATGGATTGGCTGATTTATGCCAGGGCAGGCGGTGGCATTGGCACTCGTGGGACTCCATGTAAAATCGATGCGAGCCATTTAAGGCGAGCAAGCGACAAACTCGCGAATGAGTCATGTGGAAAATAAAAAAAGACTCGACAGCTAATCAAATAAGCCGTTAATAGAGCGCGCCAGCGGAAGAAAACAATTCCAAAGCTGCATAAATATTTAGTTTGTGTGTTGAAAAGGGGAATGGAATTCATCTAATTAGTTTTGAAATACACTGAGAGCATTTTAGGGTATGTTGACTGTGGTAGAAGGCGTGGCTGACACTCTATGAAGTATATTTGTTCTTGGTATTCATCTGTTGTTGAAGGGAGAGACTTTTCTTTGTATGTATATGTTATCGATATCTCAACGATGATCGATAAATATCGATACGCACCCATATATAAATATACAATACCGATCAATCTCAATACGTATCGCCGTGCACATATTTGAATATATAACATCGATAAATATCGATATACATATATACTACACATTCTAATATCGATCAATTTCAATGCAGGTGTATTTATCAATATATAATATTGATAAATATTAGCACACATAGATATTTCAGTATATGATATCGATACACATAAATATATCGAAATTGTGTTCTTGTATAACATTATCAATATCTCAGCTAATATTGATCCACATAGATATTTAAATATCTAATATAGATACATATTGATACACATAGATATTTCCAATTTGTATTCCTGTATAATGTTATAGATACCTCAATTAACATCTATAAATATAAATGTTTTGACATGTGCTTAGGCTAGGAGAAGTCAAGTCAAGCACGTAGCTCTCCGACGTAAACAGATTTTCCTATCGGAATATATCAAGTCATGATTCTGGGAAGCTAAAAACAATTTATTTTCTGTATGAGTAGAATCAGAGTCACACTTGGCTTTTATTAAGATCATTAATTTAGCGGCAAAGTTCAATCAACCTATTTATCATATCATGGTGGGCGCGAGTGTAGAGGGAGCAAGCACGGCGACACGTATGGCTATTGGTGAGTGAATATGCAATAATAGAAGCTCATATCAACTGTAAAATCGCCGTCAGGGTATTTCCGAGTCAAGCATGCCCCAGAGCCTCACTCTTGTTTGCTTTGCTTTATTAGATAACTCCAATGACTTAACTAAGTGGAATAACTAGTTACAAAAGAACTAGTTATAACACTCGGTGGCCTCTAAAGCCACAAAGCCTAATATAATGAGCTAGATATCCAGCTCGATATCTCATGCATAGATGATGTAGATAATAAATCGAGCTGACTATTAAGAAGAGTCTAATTGGATAATTAATATGGCTTACATAAAGCTGGTAATGAGCACTCTCTCTCTCTCTCTCTCTCTCTCTCTCTCTGTCTCTCTGCATCCAGGCAGTCAGCTGTTGTTAAATTCAATTGCTGCTGCTAAATTGGATCAATTTTGGGTAATTCTCGACGCCGAATTTCTTATGCAGACATTAAATTCAGTGCGAAGTGCGAGTATTTGAAAATTTAATATGCTCGGCGGGCCAATGCTTTAGCGGCGCTTAATATTTGATGTTTGAAGTACCTTTTTGGTATGGCCCTCAAGGGGAGCTAAGTACAAATATATACGCATATATATAGAGGGATATATATAAATGTATATGTATATATATATATATATATATATATATGCGTGTCTGAGTGCGGTTCCATATTTCGGCAGAGCCTGGGATTTTCATTAAAACTTTAAGTCACATTTGCCGTGCTGTTGGCCATGTAGTTTGCATTATTTAAGCCAACAGCATTCAAAATGGGCTCAAAGTAAACAGGCGATGGCCTATGTGTGTGTCGAGTAGTTGTCAAGACCCGGAATAGATGCGTGTGAGCATAACTGCCACGCCCTGTAAGCAAACATAGGCCAAACAGCACCCACAGGCACTTGTTGAGGCCGGAGTTTGGCAGTTACAGTGCCGTCCCACTACACTGCCGTCCCACTTCACTGGCAACCCCATAGACTGGCATGGCCCGGCCTAGCCTGCTGCTGCTGTGCTCTGCTCTGCTTAACTCTTGCTCGAGCCTGCTTCAAATAGTCACAAATTGGCAATTGGCAGCGCACTTTGACAGCGAGCGCAGCCGCCGTGACAATCGGATGCTCTGTCAATGGCCGCATCGATAGGCAGGCAATAATTACCGAATGCCGAACAGAAATTCTTTTGCTAATAATGCGTATGGGCGCAGTCGCCATTGCTGAACCCCATCCTCCTCCACCTGCTCTAAAACAACAACGAGTTAGACTCTGGGTGTGTTAGGCTGCTGAATACTCGTTCACTTAGGCTTATGGATCGGTGGACTTTATATATGTTTATCTGTAGAATAGCTTAATAATAGTAAATGAGAAAACAAAATCTATTTAAAAAATAAAATAAAATTAAGTCTATCACTGCAACCAAAAACCAATATGCCCACCTTCCACCTTTCAACGTCAACCAGCTGCCAACTTGTGTAAACCGAACACGCAGGACAGGCAGGCAGGCAGGCAGACAGAGAGACAAACACACACACTAGCATATATATATATATGTGTAGATATATATATGTATTGTAGTCATATGTCAACAGGAGCGAACGCATTCAGCTAGCGAGACAAATTGACAGACAATTATCTGTCAATTGTGCGTCGCACGTTTGGCGGCGGTCGCTCAACACAGAGAGTGGGAGTGGTAGTGGGAGTGGGAGGAGAGAGAGAGGGGATAGGGAGGCGGTAAGGGGGGTGAGGGATTAGAACTGTCAGCAGCAGCAGCTTTCATTCCACTTTCAGTCAGAGGAGGACAAAAGTTGGCATTAATTTGGCGCGTCTTGCGTGCATTGGTCGAGCGACCTCGAATGCAAAGCAACACAAAATGAAAATTGCCATTTGATGGCCGTTAAGCTGCTCGGCAGCAACAAGCCAAAAGCACCAAAATGAGCATAGCTGCAGCTAGTGGGGAGGGAGCAGGAGCGGAGGTTGTGGCAGAGGCAGAGACTTGGGTTGGACGAGGAGTAGTCCTATAGGCTAAGGGCGAGGTAGATGGGGGCAGCAGCAAAAGCACAAAGTCCGAGCCATGGCCCGAGCCCTGGTCCTGGCCCTGGCCCTGTTGCCCTATCGGTAGCTGAAGTACTGCTCAGCTGGGCAGTAAATAAACAGCTGTTGGGCCATCGTCGACAAGGCTATTAAGCCAATTGGGCGTGTCCTATGTGGAACGACGTGAACACGACAATACATAAAAATCTTTGGCTTGAGGCGAGCCGTGCTAATCGGAGAGAGATGCCTCAGCTAATCTCAACTGTAAGCTATGCAAACTAATAAATATTTTGTGGCGCCACGTGGCCACTTCAAAGCGACCGCAAGCCAGAGTCGGACTCTGTCGGGGGCACTTTACATATATATTTGTTTGCAAAGTTAGAGGAGTATATTAGTGCTGCTGGTCTGAGGCTGTGAGAGTTCAAACCTCGATTTGCATGCAAAAATGTTTTTGGGTTGTAATTTAGTTTTTGACAAATTTATGCTTGAAGTTGAGATGACTTCAAGTCGCAAATTAAAAAAAAAATATTTTCAAATGTTTTTTATTTTACTATCAGCTCTTTCGACTGGTAGTAAATAGTTAAATACTTTTTATTAATTTATTTATGATTCGAAAACACAAATACATAAAATATCCATTTGATTATCGAATTTTTCGATTGGCAGTCAAATATAATATTTATCGATTTACTTTGGAGATAGATTTGATTATCGAATTTGCAGTCAAATATAATTTTTATCGATTTATATATAATTCGAATACTTTGAATGTCGTTTCAATTATCGGATTTGATAAAATCATTAACTTTTGCACGAGCAGCAGATTGCTGATCAAATTCATGATTCGAATACGCATATTTAAAAAAAAAATTGATATTGATAAAATTGATATACTAAACTGATGAGCAGAGCAATTATCTCATGTTTTATAAAGTAATTTTTAGAGATGCGCATATGCGAACCATAAATTTTTTATATTCTTTTAGCTGCTTAGGGATATTCATAAGAAATCGTTGTATTATATTGGATATTAGTAGTACTATATGGAGTATTATGTATGAGGAAAACGAAATTGAAGTTAAAGCTCTGATCAGATTTGAATCACTTTGATCTCCTTTCCTCAAATCGAACTTTGAATTAGTTAACACGATTCTCTGCCCGCTCGGCGAAAAGGAAAGCAGTATATCAAGTTTTTCTTGAACTATATGAGACATGTATTCTAAAGGTTTTATTTCTTTTCGGCACCTTAAAGCTCTCGACTACATTTGAGCGTGATTTAAAAGGTTCATGCATATAATTTGCTCGCTCGACTCTGAGTTTTGACCTTCTGAGCGAGCAACTTTGGTAATTAGAACTGCAGAAGTGGTTTTTGTACCCTTGTGAAAGAGTAATGCAACTTTGACAGACACTTGTAACAGCAGCCACAGCCACAGCAACAGCAGCAGCAGCAGCAGCAACAGTTGAAACATCAGCAGCAGTTGCAGCTTCAGTTTTTATTTTCCCATTGGGATGTCATGTCAGCTGCTGCAGGACGCTGTCCATCCTTCCGCTATGACTGGAATAATTATCAAAAGCGCAAAAATGGAGAACCTTATTCTAAATATAGATATCAGATAGACAAAAACTGTGTCTGGGACGTTGCATGTGCAGATTAATTCTCAAAGTTGCAACAGATTCATTATTCAGCTCTTCAGCAGTCGCAGATAGACAGAGCAGCGAGCAGCGAGCAGCGAGCACATTTGTAACTCATAAGCCGCAGCGAGCTGAATTCACATTTGGTTTTGTATTGTTTTACTTTTTGGCCCATTTTACGAGCACAAAGTAAAGTTTTTCTGTTTCGCTCTGCCTGTGTGTGCGGCACATAAAAATCACTTTTGAACAATAATAAGAAAAGTTGCCAGTGTTTGGCCTGCGGTTCAGCCTGCCAGCTAAATCAGAAAAAATACACAAGCAACAAGAGCACAAGCACAAGCACAAATAACAGAAGAACAGAAGAAGAAGAAGAAGGGAAAACAAAACAGCGTGCACAAATGAAAAGATAAAGAGCATAGAAGAGGCGAGAGGCACAAATGCTCTCATTGTAAACAGCAGTCGAGGGTATATTAGTTCTGTTTAAGTAAGAGGTAAAGAAGGTGTGGCTGATGCCATAAAGTTTACGAATGTATTACAGATCAAGGTGACTTGAGTCAGCCATGTCTGATCTGCTGCCTGCCAGTCTATCTGTATGAACTCATCGATCTGACGACGATGATGCTATACAGCATTAGCATTTCTCAAATGTGTTTCAAGTGACTGACTCAACTCTTTCCATAAGCCATATAAGAGTATAAGAGTTTATGGGTGATATGAATATGAGAATATAACACTATGTGTGAATAAAAAGATATTTACAATAATACTAATATAATGAATACTATTTTATATGCACCTAAATCTGGAAAATTATAAGGCCAAAAGTTATCAAACTTGGAAATCAAGTTCGGCACAGATAACCTCAGCTCAAGATAAACAATTTTTGAAATGTATTTATATTTGGGACTTAGGGTAACCGTCGACTAAGTGCATGCTTACGTTTTCTCTTGATGATTGGCTTGAGTTTTTGATACTAAGAAACATATTTTGCACATATGTATATAATTGGACTGTCTACATATAGGTATATATCTGTCTCTATATTAAATATGCGCAAACAGACTGAAAGCATACGCAGACAGATGGTGTTCATACATATTTGAAAGCTCTTTAAATGGAAAAATTACTGCTGTATAAGAACAAAAATACGAACAAAAATCACAAAACTGACAACGTCTGGCATTGTGCCCAGGCAATGGATGTCATTTGGCGCATTACGTATACGCACCGTGGATCGACTCAATCTCATTAAGCAGTGTGCGGAGGGAAAGTGCATTCGCCACTTGCTTTGGCAGAAATCGTAAGCAAAAAGCACTTAAGACTGCACAGAATTAGTCATCTTGAGTAGGGCAGCATTCCTCTTATCTTGCACATTACGTATACGCACCGCGAAAGGCTTAAGTATAATTAACAATGCTAATGGAACGGAAACATGGCTCAATTCGAATGCTTTGCATAAGAGGCAGCTCTGAAGTGGTCTTCAATTGGTATTCTTACATCCAGATGTATTATATATCATATATAGCATATTACGCATACGCGCCATTAAACCTGTAGGCTTAATCGTTTGCATTATTCGTGGTCGAACCTATACAAATTATTAAATTATTAATTAATTTTATTTATTATTAATAAACCATTATAATCAAGCAAAATTGACAACATCTGGCGTTAGTTGAATACAAACGCACGATGAAAACTAATTAAGAATTCCAAAGGCACAAAAAACACGTCATTTACATCAGAAAAAAATGAAGGAAAACCCATCGATTGGGCATCAGCATAACTTTTACTAATTACGAACGCTACGTTCGCACAGATTTGCACAAAAAGCCGATTAGCTGTCCAAAGGACATTCAAATGGCATTTGCATTTGCGTTTGAATTTGCATTTTGTTGATCCCCTTACACAGCAGCGGCAGCGGCAGAGGCAGAGGCAGAGGCAGCGGCATCAGTTTCCATGTACGTAGTCGCATATGACAGGACGACACTTTGACACATGAATAGAATTGAAGCAAACACAAGGATAACGCATACATTCAGCTGCTGCTGCTGCTGCTGCTGTTGCTTCCTTTTTCTATGGCCTCGCATTGTAAGCCACTTAATATGGCAACGGGTTTCAAATTCATGTCACGCCTGACACTGACAAAACACGTAAGAGTTTCGCAGTCGAGCGATGCAGACTGCATAATACGCGTTCATGATGCAAAAGTAGCTTCGATCGATGTTATGAATAGATTTTATAATCTACCCAGCCCAAAGATATAAAACCTGCGGACCACACAGGAACTAGCTAACTATAAAACTATATAAGATTTAGTTTTATTAGCTACGACTCCAAGAAAAATTTCAAATTCTGTTATGAGCTAAGCTGACCAGGAGCAGATACGAATATACAGAGATTGGAAAAATATAATAGAACCATACAAGTAAATCTAAGATGCATTTTCTAAAATTTTAACTTTGAGTTAATAAGTTCAACAAATTTTTAAGTTAATAAGATTCTAAAACAATAAAAATTTAAGCTATTTAATATTTTATTAAAAAAATTAATTAAAACATTTTATTATGAAAAGATTAACTGTTTGACAAATTTTGAATTGAAATTAAACTGAAAATTATTCAGTATAAAAAATGATTAAAAATAAAAAAAATTATAATAAATAAAATATAAAATTATTCAATATAAAAAATAAATAAAATTAAATATAAATAAAATTGAAATTGATTCAATATGATAAGTTAATAAACATATAAATATAAAAAATAATAAAAAATGTTCGATTTAAAAAAATATTAAAAATTAATAAAAATTAATTTGTAAATTAAAAAAATGTTCAACTTAAATTAATTTTTTTTATGTAAAATTAATTGAAATTTCCTATCAAATCAAAAAGTGGTGCTATTATATTTTGTGCAATGGATACGCCCGTAATTTCTATTCACAGAAGCAAATATGCCCATTTTCAGTGGTCGAACGAGCATGAAAACTGGAAGCAAACGAGCTAAGCTCACTGAGCTCTAAGCACAACAATCAAGGTTTTAAAATTACATTTTGCAAAATTCGTAAATATTAAATACAAAATTTAGGTCTTACCTCGCTGCATGCTGGTGTGAGCTGAGCTTTCGTTTAGCTTTTAATTAGTTTTCCTATGAGTCTTCAGCTGACATTGATGTGTGTTTTTATTATCTAATCAGTGTTCATATTCCAATTAATTGTTGTTCCATGTGACATTTCCGCAATGTTCTCAGGTATTTTAAATTATTGTAAAAACGGAGACTGAGTTGACAGCTGGGCGAGCGTGTCACTTGAGGGCCGCTTGATTTGCAAATACTGTGCATAGGCAACGCTGACCAGCTTACAGCTCGTCGGTCGAGTAGACGTGCCGCAGCAGCAGCAGAAGCAGCAGCACAGCGCCCTGGGCCAAAGGTTGGTCCTGGCAGGTTCGTAGCACACGGCTGACTGACTCGGCCTTTGGGGTCCATTTTGTGTACCCTGAACCTATTGAGGGTGCTGGAAGAGGGCATATCTGCATGCATGTGCATATGCAGACTTCACATATTTATGAAATTATGAGAGCTTCTTCCAGGTAGCAGAGATCTGAGCCAGTCGTGCACTCCCGACTAGCGCACTCAGTGGTATCTCAGTTGCTCCTTTGCTCATTGCCTGCCATGGCAACAGCATCTCTTCCTACCTGTCCCTCTCTCCCTATATAGTAAAACAAGATTTTCACCTCTTTCTCCGGCTCGCCATGGCTGGCCAAGCATTAGGCTATCCAATTGAGTGCTTCCACAGCCAGTGCCAGTGCCAGTGCCAGTGCCACAGCCACTCGATAAACAATTACTTAAGTGCTAAATGTATGTCATATTCTATTAATAATTTGATTTCTGGGTCATAATATTAAAAGTCCTTGCTTTAATCGAATCGAATTGAATTGAATTCTGTTTGGCAAATGCATAAATGAATGTTTGCTCAACTAATTAGATTGCCGCTTAATTATATATACATATTATAGTTGACAATTTCATGTCAGCTACAAATATCACTCAGAAGAGAAGAATTTTAATAAACTCCTTTTTTTGATGCGTAAAATTGATATTTAAAAATTTATGTCGATTCCAACAGCTGTAAAAACGGAAATTTAAATGGAAAATATGAATGTTTTATACACATGCATGCTCTGTCCCAACATCAAAGAGAGTATATTGTTGGGTGGGGGGTGGGAGCAGAGATGAACTCAAACTCATGCATAGCCTCACCTGTTAAAGTTAGTTACGCCCACTGGAGCCAACGCAAATCGAGAATAATTATGCTATTGTGAGAGACGTGTAAACCCAGCCCATAGAGAAATGTGAAGGTTGTTTATAGGCAAAGATTATATAGGTATGCCCATGGGCGCGCATGACAAATCGCTTTTAGAGCTGGCATTGCTGAAACTTTGTTGAACTTCTCTACAGTTAAATACATAATATATATATATGGCAAATTGGATAACATAAATTTTCAACCACTGACCGAGCATTATTTAGTCAGTTATGCTCAACTGTAATAATTTTGCAAGCATCTAAAGCATTTCCATTGCAAATCCTTGAATATGCATATGGCAGAAACAAAGATTTGCAATGGAAATTCTTACAATTTTGTTTATTTTCATATTTATTTTTATTATTTTCTTTATTATTTACTTTACATTTATCGACTTTGAGCAACTTTGATGTTTTTCTTTTTTATTATATGCGTGCCTTATACATATGCAGCCATTGCTTCAAGCCACATCAGTTTGTGCCCAATTTTTCATACATATTAAAATGCCCATGAGTTGCACACACACAGACCACAAAAAATATATATATATTCATATATACATATATATATTTGTGGGTGGCTTTGTGGCCGAGCATATTGGGAATGGAAATTGAAATTTATTTCGAAATTGATTTCGTTTGAAATTGCCACTTTTTTCTATGAATTGTGATTGGTTTTCATAACCTGTAAATAATTCGATATTTAATATTTTATTGCATTTAATTAAAATTTGAGATAACAGCACACAAAAACATGCCAATGGTGTTGGCAATCATGAAGTTTTTAGGATTGCATTTTATACAATGTATCATTGGCATATTTGAGTGATATTTTATATGTATATTTACTCCAGCCTCTCTTTCACTCTCTTTCTCTTTATGTCTCGAGTACCCACCATAAGTGCGTAAAACAGGGTATATTACGCGATTCGTTCGTCAGTATAAGTATCAGAGTAAATGAGTATATTATATATATAGTAGAAGAGTATAAAAGAGTATAAGAGTAAAGTAGTAGTAGTATCAGCAACATCGGAGTATAACCTTATAGTATAAGACCATAAGAATATTAAAGTATATGTATATACTCTATATATTATACGAATATCAAATGATCGTATAAGAGTTTAGGATTATCTGTGTAGCGGAGTCTCAGCATCGAATCGATAAATATCGATTAATGTGTTCATTTCAGCTGACAAATCTGCAGCTCTAAGTTGCCTTATACTCAACTAGTTATAGCATAAAATGTAGTAGCAAAACAAGGTGCAATCATGAGTAGATAAGAAACTTTGCTGCCGACAAACTGATGAGTCGATAACAAAGTGTGCTAACGATAAAACCAGAAGGTTCTTGAAGTAACTCTAGCTACATGCGTATAGCTTGCTCACTTTTATGGTTGTTTATACCTTTTTTATTCTCACTCTGTATTCATAATAAAAGATTCTCATTAGGCATACGCGAATAAGAAGTACTCGAATTCATCTTGAGTTACCACCCTCAATTTGCGCCGTTTCAGTCAATGCTGGAGCATCGTTTTGTTGCGCTGTCTGTGGGCTTTGGTTACAGCGAAGGAGATTCACGCCTTGAAATCGAATGCTTTATTTGCGCTAATTGGTTGTCGTCCTTTCGCTCGCTGTCCTTTTGCCAACGCGCAGCTGAGCCACGCTGCGGTCTCATGTTGCCAGTGCCATAAATATAAATCCTTGTCTCTTGAAAATTTAATTAACCTATTGGCAATTGGGAAATCCAATGAAAATGAGGATAAAATAGAAATCATTCAACGCGTCCGCTCCTAATTAATGTTTGCATCGTTTATGTAGTCTATATTGACAGAGCTGATAAGCATTGTTTGAACTATGACTAAGCTCTAGAAGTTTGACTTGAAAACAATGAAAAGCCTGATAATTATACAATTTATAAGCTCTTCAAACATGTACTCTAGTTGAGTGTGTCTGTTCGCTATGAGTAATCAATGACGTCAACAAATTATGAGAGTATATAGAGTGATTCAAATTGCGATAGGGAATGCCTGTTGATCTATAAATATTTTACTTATCATTAAAAATGCTCATTTGGTAAAAATGTTATTTTACTTTATTTGCGATAACCCAAATTCAAAAGAAACGTAACAATTGACAGGCAATTTCTCACTGAAGAAATAAAAAAACAGGGCATACGTCAAGCATTCATCACAAATATTTGTTTTCAAGTGCTTGCCGCTTTTCAATAAATTCAAGTATTCTTAACCATCTGCGACTCAGTATCCATTTAGCCAGCGATGCGAAACGAACAAAATATTCCAGAAAAACAATAAACAATAAAAATCCAAGCAAAATAGAATTCAAATATTTTCTTTAAGAACTAATTTTGTTACAAAAAGTGAGTAGAACAAAGTGTAAAAAATAATTTTAAAAAATTTGTTTCTTAAAAAAAATTCAAATAAAACAAAAAGTAATTACAAAATATTTAAAAACATTTCAAATAATTTAAATAAAATATACGATAAATTTTAATAAATGAAAAGGGAAAAATAATAACAAAAATATTTTAAAACTTAAAATTAATTGCCGATAACTAAAAAAATTGCAACTTAATTTAATTTATGTGAGCTATAATAATATATACAAATTTCATTTAATTTTCTTAAACAATTTCAAATCCAAATTAAGGTGTGAAAAAATAATAAATTAAGCTAATTTCTGCAATAATATAAAAATTAAGAAAAATAAAAAAATTATATTAAAAAAAATTAAAAAATCCTGTAAGTTTCAAAATGTTTGTCCTGTTCGTATCAACTGAAAAATTTATAGAGTTTAAGTAACAATGCTTAGGTTGAGTTAACAAGTTTTGAGCCATGTCAAGGTGCATGTATGCGTGTGTGTGTGTGTTTCTACTTTAGCTAGCACAGTTCTGTGAGCTCCACTTCAAAGTCTAAACAAGTCTGACCACTTTGGTTATGCTGGTTAGTGGCAAAGGGCCAAAGCGCCACAATAATTCGAAGGTTGAGGACAGGGGAGGGCAAAGGAAAACAGATGTCGGAGCAAAAGTAATACAAAAGTTAACCGCAAGGCGAAACATGTAACAAAAAAGCAAAGGGCAAAAGAAAAATTATTATGCTAAACTTGATGTCTAATTTAAAACAAGCTGCAAAGTCTGGCGAAAGCCGAAAACAGAACCACAATAAAATTTGCAGTTGGCAAAAGTTTCGGGGCTCAACTAATTGAGATTGAGTTGGGGCCAATAAAACTTGACGAATGATGATGATGAATTCTCGTCTCCCTCTTTTTGTTGCAGACCCTCGAACCCAAGGACATGAATCGAACGACCCAGACTAAAGTCTGCCATGCACTTTCAGTGCTGCTGCTGACTCTCCTCCTCTGCGTGGATCACACAGCGAGTCGCCCGTCGACTGAGAATGAGGGCGACATCGCAACCTTGCCGCCAGGCGCTGACAACATTGAGGTATTAAGAGAATCTCTGTGCGCTGCGTTTCAACTTTCACTTGAACTCATTATTTTTTCAACAGATTCATCACGTGAAGGTCGTCAATGGCGTCAACCACGAGAATCATCCGGTGATCATGTACAAGGAGGACTTTGTCAACGAGGATTACGGTAAGCAGCTAAGCTAAAGACTTCAATTACACAGGGCAAACAAGAATAAATTAACAAGCGCTGGACTGGACTTTTCTGACTAATGAATTTGCTCTACCATAGCTCTGGCTTTGAAGAGTTCAAATTTAAGCATTTTTTTTTTTTTCAAAAAAAGCTTGGCTATATCTGAAAGTGCTTATCTTCGCCTACATATACACATTTAAGTTACAAAAAATAAATTTTGTTATCACTATGATAGCAGCTTTGAACATGCTAATCAGCTGATCTACATCCGCCTCTCTCGCGCGCACTTAGTCTCTCTTTCTCTTTCGGCTAGTCTCTTTCAAGAAATGATGTTGATAGATTTTTCTAAAATTTTCTATCTATATAATAAAACAAAAATTTCGTTTTGTACATATATCCGAAAAATGATTTATCATTAGAAAGTTTGGAATATACTGTCTAGGCTTGATATGCTCTTCTAGATTGCGCTTTTAATGTATAATTTTGTTAAATTGCCTTTCAGATCCGAATAAAAATGAGACCAAGGCGATCACTCCCAAGTTATACAAGCGTACGCAGCGTACAAGGCACCATCATAGTCGAGCCACTGCCCAGCCCGTGCTTGTCGAGGAGAAGATTCTGTTTGATGTGTTGCCCGAGACGCCGCTGATACTGAACGACGAAGATAGCAGCAAGTTGGAGAGCTCGCAGCTGGCGGAGGAGCCAACGAAGGCGGAGTCACTGCATAAGTACCCTAAGAAGTATCACAGTCGTCATCGCCGTCATGCCTACAATCAGCATGTTCGTCAACTATACAGAAACGACCTCTACGCGCCCCAGCAGCCGCTCTACTATCGGCCAGCTACCAACTATCTGCCCGTGCAGCCCATTCAGCACTATCAGCGGTAAGTTCTGAAGACGATTCACAGTTTGCAGCAGATATTGATGAGAATTCTATGAAATCTACAAAATTCAGTTATCCGACGATTGGCAAACCGCCCAAGTATCAGGGAAAACTTCCCTTCTGGCAGACTGTAGCGCCGCCCAAGGATCCTATGACCATCGGCAATCGTGACAGTTTCGACAGCCTTTTCCACAACTCTAATCCGGCTGATGCAGACTTCTCAGTGTTCGACCAGCCCAGGCCGGAGGAGCCAGTTAAGGGTGGCCAGAGCAGCAGCAGCAGCACTAACAATGGGGGCAACAACTGGCCTGTGGATGGTAAGACTGAACCCTAGACACGTTTCGAATTGGCAATCCTATAGATTTCATATAATTCGCAGAAGATTTGCCATATGCTTGGGGTCCAACTGAAGGGCGAAGACCAAATAATGGGCCAGGTAAGCCACGACCAAAGCTTTTACCATTTATTAACTTGGCCAAGAAGCATCATCGTGTCCATTGCATAAGCCTTGTATCCTATTGCACGTCACTCGGATATCTAGTTAAGCCCTTCTATCATACGCTTTCGATCAATTGCTTTTTGCTATGCCAGAATCCATATATATGTATCATGAGAAAAGTTAGCTAACAATCATCGATTTATCATCATCATCGGTTCTTCTTCTTCTTCTCTGTCTGACTTACGTTCACATTTTTGTTACTACGCCACAGCACGGATACCAACAACGCAGGCGCCAGCTTGGGCACATACCAGCCGCCCAGCTGTACAAAGGACGACCACGCGTCGACCGCTGCAGCCGCAGTCAGGTGTGACCAGCGCACCGGCGAGACCAACCACACCCAAGGTGTCCAAGTGTGTTTGGGCCATTGTCAATTGCTGTTCGCAGGGCAGCACCAAGATTCGTTACAATTGCTTTGAGGAGTTCGGTTGCCATGGCGCCTTCTGGGGCATTAATCCATGTGCCGACGATATTCGCACCAGCGCGATAGCAAGACTTGCGTGATCGATTGATAGATCGATAGATTGTCAATTGATCGATTGATAGATCGATGTAGAGCGAGGCAATCAGCGAGATTCGCTCGACTGCCGGAAAGTATTTAAAATATTTATAGCTATACAGCAAATGAATTTAATTTATTTTAAGCCTATCTCTTATAATGAAAATAAAGAATCTTTTGATCAACATTCAATACTATACGCTTTTTGACTAAATTGACCAATCAGTGCATGCTTGTTTCATATACTTTCATATACTTTCATATAGATTTAGTGAAATCTGTCTGTCTGTCTGTCCGCCTGTCCGTTCGCTCTTCCTTTCGTCTCTCTGGCTATACGTTTGCCCATTCGATAGATCATCCGTCCGGCTGTCTGTTCAATTATCCGTTCGTTCCTCTGTCTATCGATTTGGCCGTCTTCCGCTCCGAGACTCTGTCATCTATCCGTTCAGAGGAGAGCCTTTGTAGTCTATATGAAAAAATCAAGCTCTTATAGCACAGATATGACAAGCTATTAAATATGAACTGTTGTTAAAATGTTAACGAGTATGCTAAGTCGGTTACAGCCGACTGCAACGGATTTACATATTTCGGTATGGTTCCACAACTTCCTCCTCAACATTCTTCTTTCCACTTACTTAAGCCATTTCATTTAATATCTATTATATAAGTTATCTATAAAGACATGTCTTCTAACCAAACCCTGTCACATGCTTTAAAGTCGCATTAAACTCAAAGTTGCTTGATTCTAACGGGAGTGAGCCATTATCTAACCCACATCAGCCGCAAATGTGTTGCACGCAACCTTGGTAACAGTTGCCATTGTTGCCACAGTTACTAACTGCACAGCGCTGGGGCACTGCACCCAGTGCTTGGTGGAGTGTAAATAAATTAAGCTCTTATTGGTTGGCTAATCACTCGCATGCATGCGCTTACACTTCCATTTTTCCCATTTGCAGGCATCGCTGAGAACTCTTTCCAAGCGTCGTCACCTTGGGCAATTACGCTCCAGCCAAGGCCTCCGACACGGCCTCGCCCCGTACTGCGACAAGGTGAGCTGCACTGCACATAGAGCCGAGTGTCCGACGGGCTTTGCGAACTAAATCGATTTGATTTGTTATTTCACAGACGCCGTACAATACCCGGAGGAGTCCGACTATACAACAGACACGGCCTGTCATCGCGCCTCGCAGCAGTGCTGCAGCATAACATCTCTTGGCTCGTTATACGATTGTTTCCATCGTCGCAACTGCGAGCAAAACCTCGCTGAAATACTCTCAACTTGCTCTTAGTTTTATATCGATTACAGGGGTCAAAAGGATTTTTCAATCGTACTATAATCTGACTTCAGCATAGACCAATCACGTCAGCTCAACTTCATTTGAGAATTTCCTAAAATCAAAACCTGATTTAAAAATACTTTCCTTCTGCTCTATCTATGCCTATCAATTTCTTTGAAATATTTTTTTTTTACCGAGTATCGGGTATCGAGTATCAGTTCGAATTTTCGAATCAGCTGATCTACATCCAGCGCTGGATCTCTCGCTCGCACAACATACGACATATCAGTTAGATATAGAGATTTTTCAAGAATTTTAAATGGGATTATAGAATAGAGAGATTGAAGTTTGAGATACTCTAAGTATCTATATACAACATATCAAAAATCTCTTCCGGAACATCTCAAGCACTTGAAGCGATTTTGCTATGCCTGCTTAAGATTTTGCAGCACTTTAATGAAATATGAAATTTATTTGGTCTCCATTTTTCCACTTTTGCCTACGCTCTTACAATATTCGTTTTAGGATTTTCTTTTTTACCAGACCAACTACTATTTTTATGAAACCTATGCAACAACAGGAATCTAGTCGAGTGCTTTGTTTACACTGCCCAACAAACATTTACTTACACACATATATATACACAAACACAACTATAAATTTAATATTCTTACACGCTTAACTTACTGGTTACATATAATTTAAGTTATATATTGTGACAACTATAAACCAAGACTAATAAATGCTCACCACCGTTAACAAGTAGCCACGTTGTTAGTTCTGGATATATATATATAAATATCTATATATAGTACTTAGTATGTACTTAGTATGTATATATATACATATATACATTTCAGCTGCAGCCAATTGGAATTCCTTTCGCTTAGCCCATTCCATCAAAGCCTTCACATATTCAATTCCCCAGACAGCTGGTTGACAACTTGACAACAAATCTCAGTTGATTTAATTTGTCAGCCTAGTGTCACTCGTAATCGTATTGCAGACCTTCCAGCGACCCTCTAAGCCGATTACGTTGCGGTTTTAATAATGCCACGCCTACTACTCGGCTCCCTTTTGTCTTTGTCTTTGGCTTAATTGATTTGTGTCTTTCATTTGTTGTGGGGCACCGAGTGGGTCAGCGACTTTTGAGTGGGCCTAAGCCAAATGCTGTTGCTGAGACAGGCTGTAAGCCAAGTCAAAAGGCTAACGACGTGACTGAGCACATAGGAGTATATACGAAATTGCTTAGCTTCAACAGTTGAACTAAATGCTGTATTCATAGAGAGAATAGTTAATTTTACATGTATACTAACGTATTGAAGAATATAATTATTTTATAGAAAGAGTATTTGACGGTGTATCAAAATTATTATTTAAGCTTGAATGATGATTATATCTTATTTGCAATCTGTTTTTATAACACGAAGCAATACGAACAATACTCATATATATATATATATATTTATTTATTTATTTATATATGTATTAGTTTCAGTTCAAATGAAGAATGATTCTAGAGCACAAACTATAAAGAAACTACTGTTAGCGAAAATCATCAATCAAATTGACCAAAGCTATGAAAGTTTGCAAAGCAGCTCAAAGCTAAGTTTGTATATAGCCCCAACGTGCAAGTTAGAGTAGACTGAAGTCAAGCATTCCCCATAAGATGCTGTTACTATCAGGTGGCATTACAAGTACTTACCGCTGCCGCTGTCGTAGGATCTGGTGGTGGAGCCACTGGTATTGGAACGTTTAATCTCACGCCGACCCATGCTGTCTCTGTTTGTGGTTTCTTGTTGACAGGTGGCTGGGGTTGCAGGCGGTGCTGAGGCGGGGGCTGTGGACGAGTTGCTGGCCACGTGGCACGTGGCAAGTAGTGCACAAGCAGTTGAGGCAGCCGCTTTGGCAACCGCTGAGCTGTAGCTGCTGCTGTTGTTGTTCTTGCAGGTGCTGCTGCTGTTGGGATTGGGATTGGGGTTGCAGTCAAGCGTTGGTGTGGAGACTGCAGCGGTGTATCGATTGGCCAGCAACGAGCTGGCGCTGCGACTCGTTGATGGGAACTCAAAGTAGTTGAACTGCTGTCGATTGCTGAGCAAATTGATGGCAGGTTTCGTTGCCAAGCTGCTGCTGCTGCGTCTGTGTTGTGGATTCTGTTGCTGTTGCTGTTGCTGTTGGTGCCTTTGGTGCTGACTGGTGCTGGCGTTTGTTTGGATCTGATGCGGCGTGGGCGGCGGCGGGGGGCAAGCGCTGCTGCTGTTGTTGATGCTGCTGCTGCTGCTGCTGGAGTAGGACGATTTGCGCAGTGATGATGGTCTCAACCCTTTGACAGGGTACAATGGGTACTATCGCCCGGCAACGCGTACCCAATCGCGGTGGTCTCGCTCACTGTTGTACCAAATGCCTGCAACGAAAAGACACAAGACAAGCGTTAAACATCATTATCTCTTCATCATCATCATCATCATCTTCCGTTTCATCGTCGATAAGCACATTAAATCTGCTTGCAGATTAAAGGCAAAGTGCACTTAAACGCTCAGGCGCTCAGGCGCTCTGGTGCTCTGGCGCGTGGCCAGCATTTGTAACGGACATTGCGTATACGCCCCGTTAATGCTCATAAAATTCAGACCGCGTTGCCATTAACCAAAAACGTCGGGGCACAGCCTCCACATTACGAACAGTCAGTGCCAATTTAACCAAATATTTGGCACATGAAATCATTTTGTGCTAATAAAATTTCACAGCCCACTGGGCGGATCATTGATTTGCTGTAAAACGCACAAACCACCAAGCTGACCACGAGTCACCCAACCACCCAGCAGCCTTTACAATTTGCGCTTAATGTATCTGTCATGTAGGGTTTTCCTCACCAGACACTGAATAAGATCAACATAGTTCATAACTTTGGAGGCGTTAGTAAAAGTTGCGCATCAACACTTAATGGAACTCAGGCTGAAGCTTAATGTCTATTAGTCGAGTCGAGTCGAGTCGAGTCGAGTAATGTGCTATTTGTCTAGACAATAACAGATTTCAAAGGCAATCCAAATCCCATTCGAACAGCCTTGGAATTGCAACTAGCATAGCTCAGCTGACATTTTAGTTATATGATGCAGCTGGGAAAAGCTTTAAGTAATAATGAAGGCGGTTGGAATACTGAATGCATGACTTGGTAACACCCTATAACTATATATGTAGGTATATATATAGGTATATAGGTATAGGATATAGATATAAATGATGATCATGTTTTCGCAATATTAGCTGAAAAATTATCAAAAGCTACTATACCATTGATGAACCTAATAGGTGTCAAACTCCCCGATATAGGCATTGAAATGGCAAAAAATATATATTTGATTTCCTTGGGTATGGTGTACAATATATATGTGGATTTTTTCAACTGCTACAACGCTGCAGCTTTATATTATTGTAAAAAAAATCGATCAATAGAGAAAGCAAACAGTAACATAATAATTTAATTTCTAGGAATAGTACTGCCAAACGGACATTGCGCCAAACCAATATACTCATTTCACTTTTGTGATTGAGTATAATAAATCGAAGCACACATTTCAGAGGCTTGCAACGCAATACGAAATCAACAAACGTAGCACAAGTGGAAATCTATATCAATAATAATAAAATTATATTAGAGTGCTGCAGAGAGAGAGAGAGAGTGAGAGAGTAGAGAGAGAGAGATTGAGAGAGAGAGAGGAACAAGAACTCAACAGGTAGCATTTGCAATATGGTGAGTTGATTAACTTAACAGAATCAAATCAGCTTGCTATTGGCTTGGCAATGGCAAGTCAAGTGCAGTGACTATTGAGTAGGGCTGATGGAGTAAACTAGTTTTCCTGCTATTTAATTATGTTGTGCATCCGTTGCATCCGTCGGTGCACCACAAAAGCAAATGAGAAGAGAAGCCACGGCAAATGGCATTTGCCACTCGATAGAGTGGGCATGGGAATGTGCTCAAGGTGAACACAAACACAATTCTATTTAAATGTCATGCTGCGGCTTCTAATAAGCAAATGCCTGACTCAGTGCGTCGAGCATGAAACGAGACGAGTGAGAGAGACAGAGAGAGACAGAGAGAGAGAGGCGACAGCGGGAGAGAAAAGAGTCTTACCACGAAAAGTTGTACAGCTTCCGTTTTCATTTATTGAAGCGAAGCAACAAGCTGATTTGCTCATTTGCCCAGTCAATAGCAGAGGTCGCATCTATTGGTAGGTATACTTGTAAAGCTCCTGGCTGTGCACCAGAATATCAAGGTTGAATGCTCTAATTCCTATGCAAGCGGAATAGATATAGAAAGAGACCAACACACAAAGGCAGAGAGAGAGAGGGAGGCTGTGTGTGTGTGTGTGTGTGTGTGTGGAAGGACGAAACTCAGTCTTCCACATGTTGCCTCTAATCGGTACGGATTTGAATTTCCATAATATGACACCAGATAGGAGAGAGACACAAGGATGACACCACACAACACAGAAAGCCAGCTAAGGAAACAAAGAGAGAAGAGAAGAAATAAAAGAGTGGCAAGTGCCTGACTAACAGATACTCTGCCCAGAGTGTTCAGCTGCTGTTACACATGTACCTTGTACAGAAATCTATATATGGCTAAAGAATTTATATATGAGTATCTTTAGAAAGAAATGAGACAGATGAAGGGATAAATAAACATACAATGCATAGACTAGTCGCGCCTGTTACACACACTTCAACAAAACCAATATACCCGTTTCTATAAATTTTTCATGGCGAAAAAATCGACGTCAAACCCAATGAATCGCATGGCTCAGTTCTGTCTGGCCAACCAAGCTAGATCAGGCAAGCAGGTCCGGATTAAAGCATCAAATTGTTAGCTGATGGCTTTGCCTACATAGATCAAAGCATGCCACAGGCCTTGTCGCTGTATACATATGTGTGTGTCTGTGTTCGTATTTTGCTTCATTTGTCTATAGGACTCAACATCGTCAGTTATTCATAGCGAAAGAAAGAGAGCGAGAGCGATGTTTTTTAATCAATTGCCCAACTCACTCTATCAATAAGACCAAAATGGTAGACAGGCAAAATGAATAATGTCTTGCCATTGCCAATGCTCCTATTATGATTGTTGTTGTTGTTGTTGTTGTTGAATTACTGCTGAGCAAGTGGAAAATGCGAGTTTCCTCTTTGTAGCCTTCGCCATTTCATTTTGCCATTTTGTCCCGTTTTCCTTTTCCGCTTCCTTAACAGTCGCCGTTATGGCATTTGCCATATGCCCTGGTCACAGCCTTTGAACATGTCAATTTTTTTATTTCAATGAGCCAGCACAATAACAACACCCATATCAGCATCACCTGTTTTTCCCTATTAGACCCCATCAAAATTTTAAGTTCATATACAGTTAAGCTCTGCTAAGCAGCGAAGCTATTAAAACGCTGACTCCTCACGGTTCAACAACTAAATGGGTTTTATGGTCCAAACCCATTTCAAATGTGAATTCAATTCAAGAAAGTCAATGAATTATGAAATCATTTAAAAGCCAAATATTCTATCCCCTATCTCCTATCTCCTATCTCCTATCTCCTATCTCCTATCTCCTATCTCCTATCTCCTATCTCCTATCTCCTATCTCCTATCTCCTATCTCCTATCTCCTATCTCCTATCTCCTATCTCCTATCTCCTATCTCCTATCTCCTATCTCCTATCTCCTATCTCCTATCTCCTATCTCCTATCTCCTATCTCCTATCTCCTATCTCCAATCTCCTACCTCCTAACTCCTATCTCATTATAAAGGATAACTCTGAGTCGACCTGTCTCGACTCTTCAACGTTTTCTATTATAATGCATTAATTTTGATAGCTAAATGTTCACAGCTCTCATAATCACACTTCGTCGCACAGCTGCGCAAATGCTGTTTAATTCGTTAATAAAAAGAAAAACGCGGCCATGAAGGTGAATGCAGGTGAGCCTATGGCCTATTTAAGGATTTGGGCTTTGGTAGTTTGTAGCTGGCATTTGTTGCTTGCGGCGCTCGCTTCGAAATACTTTTTGCTATAATTTCAGCTGAGTGCCTGGCACATTCCAAACTTGGCTTTTACATAGTTGTTGCCCTGGACGGGCGTTGTCATAGTTAAGCCAATGTAAACTTTTTTAATTTGCAATAATAATAAAAATTCCATTTTCGGCTGCTGCTGCTGCTGTTGCTCCTGCCAGAAATTTTGTAGCCTCGCTTCAATTTTGTAGCCACTAGCCACACGAAAATAATTCAACAAGTTTTATGCACAGGCAACGCGCATCGCTTGAAAATATTTGTGGCTCCTCTTTTGTCTTTTATGACAGCTCACACAAGAGGGCAGGAGAGAGTGAGAAAGGGAGAGAGGGTGAAAGAGTGTGTGGGTAGCTCCCACTCGGCTGAATCTTACACTCGGTCGTCGTTCAAGAGCCGTTTGATTTATGAACTTCATGTGGCGCCAGAAGTGCTCCACAGGTAACATTTAAGGTTACCTGTTTAAATTCGCAAAACCTTCAATTTACTAGAAAACGCACAGAAACTGCAAATTGCAGATAAGAGAATTCAACTCTGCTGTTTGTTCAGTGAAAGTCAATTTATTACAAGTTTAACATCATCTATTAGAGTTAAATCCAAGGCATA
Organism: Drosophila fulvimacula; assembly: GCA_035045555.1. NCBI lineage: Eukaryota > Metazoa > Arthropoda > Insecta > Diptera > Drosophilidae > Drosophila > Drosophila fulvimacula. The sequence continues at coordinate 22,303,194 of JAWNOX010000137.1, forward strand.
ATAATGGAATAATATTAATCTTCATACATTACTGTTATATTTAAAGGCAAATAATAAAATACTATTTGAAAAAATTGAAGATGTGATTTATGTTTACAGACGGCTGATTGAACATTAACAAATATAAATAAAATAAATTGAATCAAAAGCAAATATGTCGATAGGAAATGGAATTTGATTCAAATTTTAAAATATATTTAATTCTCTCCCAAAATTACACTCAATTTAACATATTTTACTTAAATTATTTTATTTTAAACCTCTAAAATTGACTTTTAAAAATCATTGCCTACTTTTGTGCGCAAGTATGACTGAATATACATGGTCTTGGACCTTGAAGCATGGCAAACGTCATAAGTTTAATGAAATCAATTGAGCAAATTGCATGCAATTAATAAAGAAGGCATTGCAATTCAAAAAAATAAAAAGCTTTGTCAAATTCTAAAGAAATTTTCTTTGGTGAGAGCTTACAAAGTAAAGATGCATTTTAAAGCATAAGAAAAAATGAAAAAGGAAAGTAAGAAAATTAATAAAAATAATGAGTGAAACTGTGAAATGGAAGTACCAAATATATATGGCATAGAAAGTCAGACTTAATAGTATGCTATGGGCATTCCTCTGAGAAACTCTTTATATGCCAGTTATTTAATTTTCCTAATGAGTAGAAATTTGACATTTTTGATATTATTAAAAATGTATAGAAATACCCAAGAGATTCCCATAAATTAAGCTAACAGTCATAATGAAGTATGAAGCTGATGTATCTTGGCCATGCTGTACGCAGGATCTATAAGCTGACGTGCTGGGCTTTCAAGCTTATCCATGCCAATATATCTACTCCTTGATAAGCTAAATTAAAGTCTAGCCTCAGTGTAATGTAAAAGGAGTTCTCCTCCAAAAATATTCAGCTCGTAGACACTCTATGTAGGTGTATCACTCCCCTTTGACCCTAAGAGTCAAACATTATAACAATATAATGAAATAGACAATAAATAAAAATAAATATCGAATGGGCTATTTGGGCACTCGACTCGATTGTGCAATTAGTAGCAAACAATTGGAAAGTTCCGCTTTGCGGATTAAGCGACAGAGCGCATCATAAGCAGGCACATCAACAAGGACACACGCACACACGCAGATAAAGGGAAACTCACACAGACAGTGACATACAAAGGAGCACAGCATGTGGCATGTGGCATGTGGCAGATGCTTTAAAGTTAATGCTGCTGCCGCTGCTACCGAAAATCGATTACAAAATGGGACACAAAATTGCGTCAGGAGTGAGAGCGAAGCGAAGGCTGGACGGGGGGCGTGGCTGAGCGAGCAACATGTGGCACAGGCGGCAGCTGAGCTGAAAATATTTCAAATAAAAAACTCAAAGGCAACGATGCCGTTTCGCGATGGTTTTTCCTTTCGTATTGCACATTTACAGCAACCGAAAATGTTCATTCTCGTTGTTTTTTTTATTGTCAAATGCTGCGGCTGAGACTGAGTTGATTGAAGGGTTTTTGCACTCTGTGAATGCGTGCAAAAATGGTGTGAAGCTGTGCGTGAGTGTGTGAGTGCGTGTGCGTGTGTGTGTGTGTGTGTGTGTGTGTGTGCTGATAAACGCTTCGCACACGCATGAACAGTTTGCCTGCCAGGTAGACTGTGATGAGGTTGAGGCGAGGGGCAGCCAACTGTATTGCTTCCGGCTTAAATAAGCGAAGCTGCACGTCCTTCGCCACCGCCAGCTGCCAGCTGCAGTTGTGTGTGTGTGTAGCCTGTCGACCCGGCCATTATGAGCAGCTTGTTTATTTAAGTTTCACGTGCAAATAAACTCAACGCAAAAGCAGCTGAGAACACTGCAGCTGCAACTGACTGACTGCTTAATGCTCGTTTCGGAATATAAAATTTGATGTTTAGCAGATTTCCTAGATCTCTTTGACAGAAGCATATCATTTAGGGTAATTTTTTGTATCATGAAAATCATGGGTGATATATATGCGCTATACTTGAGACATGGCCTTACTATGAAATATCAGTATGTCTAAGTAAGCTATATAACTTCAGAGTCTTTTGGCAGCTACCTGCAAAGCTTTAAGAATAAAATGATATATGCATATATATATATATATATATATATATATATATATATATATATATATATATATATATATTTCAATTTTGCCACACCTCCAATAAGGGTATTTTTAGCTGGCAATCAGATGCAGGAATAAATATTTCAAATTCAAATTCCCTAGGCAATAACATTTACCCTGAGGCACAACTTCCATAGGCAAATTCCAGACTGGGCACGCCCTATGAGGGCGTATGTCAGCATATTTAACACTCTATTAGATACACAGTCTCCTATGGGCTCAAATGTCTAAGCAGCTGTCATTCAACTAGACTACAACCAATATACTCTCCTTACACGCCCTGAGCGAGCATAGGCAAGGAGCCACTACAAACACTGGATCGCCGCAGTAAATGCTGTTATTTTAATTAAAATTTAATGAAATTAAGCAAAATATTTTTATTGTCCATTTGCGGAGCTTTTTTTTTTTGCAGCAGCAGCAGCAGCAGCATGAGAAACATAAAATGTGAAACTTGGCTCAAATAAGTTTATGCAAATGTCAGCTGGGTCTAAATAAAGACGGCTGCAGAGCGTGTGGCCGGAGGGGGCGAGCTGTGCTCTCAGCTGTAAATAATTTACGTTTATTAAAAATAACATGCAATAATCATGCACGGGCAGCGACAGGGCCACGCGAGTGGCATCGGTTTTAGTTGTAGATTAACTGCATTGCTTTAGTTAGTTGGGATCAGCTGCTGCCAGTTGACCAACAATTGGACGCAATTTTCTTCCACTCTCCCACTCTCTCCCTCTCTCTCCCACTCTATAGCTGTCGCCCCACTGGTGTCCTGCAAACAGGTTAATTGAATTTGCTGAATGTGTTGAATGCGTCGCTGGACACGAACAAGGCGAGAGCTTAGAGCAGAGCAGAAGGGAGAGGGGGAGGGGCAAGCGAGGGCTGTTTAGTAACGCATGCAATTTGGGTTGCTTGCAGCTAGTCGCTTTTACCTATTCCCCTCCTCCACTCTCTCTTCCATCCCATAACCATTTGCCTTTCTTTCCGCATCTTTTACATCAACTCTTTCTCTGCATCGAGGCGAGCGCTGTTCAGTTACGCATTCAATTTGAATTGCCAGCAGTAAAGCCATTATGCGCTTTAACTCTATCGCTCTCTATCTCTCTCTCCATCCCTGTCTCGCTGCTGCTGTTCAAGAATTTCGCTAGCCAATTTCACGCTGTTTCTGTCAGTAAGCGAGAGCTGTTTCGCAATGTTTGCTGCTCGGAATGCCTGCGGTTTGGCCAGTCTCTCTCTTCAGCTATTTCTCTCTCTGTCTCTCTGTCGACAAAAGTCTTACTTTTCAAATCTCATACATATAATGAATATTTTCTCTCTCTCTCTGTTTCCACTCTCAATATATCGACATATATCCTACATACATATATCTTCCTATCTCTTGTACCTTTTCTCTCTGTCAATCTCTAGCTTCCTATCCTTGCATACTTATGTCTCTCTATCTATTTACTTTTCTCAATTGTTCTCTCTATCTCTCTCTCTTTCTGCTTGGGAGAGCCCTGTCAATTTATATTTTTATATTTTTTCTCCACTTATATATATCTCTCATTCGCTCTAGCTCTCTTTCCGTCTTTGTATCCCTCTCATTCTCTTTCTTTTTCTCTCTATACTTATCTACATATCTGTACCAATCTCCCTCTCTTACTCTTCCCATTTATTCCTCCCAAATTTCTCTTTCACTCCCGCATCTGTTGCTCTTCCTTTCTTTTCTCCTAAGACTCCGACTGTCACCGGAGAGTATTTGTACTCTGCCTCTATCCCTCTCTCTCTCTCTTACTCTCCCATTTCTGCTTCCATCATTTCTTTTTCCATGTTTACACTTTTTCATCTGCACTGACTACCTTCTCAATCCTTCTATATGTATGTATATATCTCTCTCTGCCTCTTCCTTAGTGCTCAACCAGTTCTTCTCACTATTTCACACAATATTTTTTTTCCTCCTTCGTCTATTTGCTATTTGCATACAAAAGATCTCACAGCTCACAGCTCACAGCTCACAGCTCACAGCTGTTAAGCACTTCCTCTACACCAAATCCATTTCATGCTTGATTTAAGGACAACATCCATTGCAACCTGCTCTGCAGGTGTGTACTTGTGAGTGTGTTTGCCTGTGTATACTGTATGTAAAGTTAATTATTCTACGAAATGGATTCAACACTCGCTGCACGTAACGAGGCGGCAATGTACAAACTTTTATCGCTGTTGCTCTGCAATTTGGTGGCCATCACAGCGCCTCTCTCACTCTCTCTATCTCTTTCCCTCTCTCTCTCTCACTCTCTCTCTCTCTCCCTTTCTCTCTCTATGTGTGTGTACATGCATTAACTTCATTAACACAGCGCAGCACTTACACTGGACCCTTTCCCTCATAAAATATGATGTGTCCCCGCCTCGGCCCGCCCCGACCCGCCCCGCGCCCACTGTCTATGCATGCGGCTTTGAAAATTTGCACGTCATACGCACACAGTTTTTACGAGCGTTACGCAAATGCCGAGGGCGCAGCAGACCAAAGGGTTTGGCAACCCTTTATTTTTTTTGTAAGCTCACAGACCTACATATGTGTGTGCCTTTTGAGCGACAACAACTTGAAACTTTTACGATGTGTTTTCAACAGTTTCTACGTGACTTTCCACTGAGCACTGCAGTTGGCACTTCAGATGTTGCCTCTGATTTCGTTCACTGATAGCGCCAGTCAACAGTTGGCAGTTGCCAGTTGCCAGTTGCCAGTTGCCAGTTGGTAGCCAGCTGAGAGCAAGCCTTCCACAAAGGCCACTGACTATTAATTACATGCTTGCTGTCAAGCACATTGGTTAGTTATCCTGGCCATGGCTCGAGCATCCAAATTGAGTTCCATCCGCTTGGTATGGCTTGCAGGCAGCAATTATAATTGCTACGAATTGTGGATCCTGAAGTGCTTGCTGCACACAGCGTTAGCCACAGGGCGAGCAGGGCAGAGGCCAGAGGCTGAGCTACCACAGGACCCAATTACATTTTTCATTCACTCCTCCATAAATCACTGCTGGCAAATGCCGCAGAATGCATTTGCACACAAATTATTGCATCGAACACAAAGAAAGCAAAGCAAACGCCGAGCGTGCCCGACTAGCAACTACCCGAACGATTGCAACTATGCGTACCATTGAAACTTGATTGATTTGTGATTTGTGATTTGTGTTTCAGACTGATACTATATTCAAATATTATTCTAGGGATAAGAAATGAATATGAAAAGCTTTCTTTAGCGATAAGAAATGAGTATTAAAAACTTTCCTACTAATATCTTACCTAATACTAAAAGTAAAGCTCAAGTAGTTGCTCAACAAACTTGAGTCAAATTTAATTTGAAATGCATTAAAATTCGAATTTGTATAGCTTCTGTAATCCCATGCTTAAGCCTTCATAACTTTATTAAAACTAAATCGATTTATCAACTTTTCCCTTCCTTAAGCTTGTTTTAGATTTTTCCTAATTAATTTTTTGCTTTGCCTGTTTGATTTACATCCCAAGCAGCCCACTCGCAATTACAGCAGCGCAAACAAATAAAATTCAGCTCGAAAATAGTTCGAATTCCCAAAATTCGCGCAAACAATAGAAACGCTAATGGAAACGAGGCTAATTGGGCATTGAAGAGGCAATTGAAGTGGAAACGTCACACAGAGACCACATGATGCACGCCCTTGTGGTGCGCTGTGCGTGCGAGCGCCTCTGTGGGCGTGTGTGTGGGCGTGTGTGTGTGTAGATAAGTGTGCATGTGTGTAGGTGTAATTAGTAACACGCATTGTAAACACAAAATTGAGCTTAATTTTAATAAGGAACAAGCTGCTTAAGGGAAAAGTGCATTGGGAAATATTGTTGTACTGAAACACAATTAAAACTTTTGGTTTACTTTTGGTGCAAAGGAGCTTCAAGTTCTCTAAATATTTTCTTATTATACACGTTCCCAAAGTGAAAAGGGTATATTGGCATTGTGCTCAGTATTATATTCAGCATAAATATTCCTCTATAGGTAGAACTGGAACATTAGACAGCTCAGTTACGGCAGAGTTTCCCTTCTGATTTACCATAAAAAATTGAGCTGTTTTTGGGTCGTGAATTACGTAGTCAATGGCACACGACTGCTACCTTCTAATTTGTTTGAAAATAGATTTCCCAGCATTAACACATCTCACTGCTGTGTTTACCTCCCTCCATATCTGGCTTTCTCCCTTCCTCGCCCTCTCTCTATTCTGTTGATGTATAAACAACTTGTGGATATCTGCATATGGTATAACAATTTCTTAGTATTCCTTTTATCCTCTACTAATCCCCACTCAATCCACACATACTCCGCCACACATACATCTGCATATACTGTAATATATAGTTCTTTGTGTATTTTGGGCCGCTGTCGCTTACATAGCTTTGCCATTTTACTCAAGTGATAACAAAATGCGAATGTGGCAAACCATTTTTTATTTTCAATTTTTCGTTGCGGCTGACATGACAAAGTGCCCTCCGAGGCCACTCGCACAATGGGGCGTGGCATTTGTTCAGTTAAAATATTGCCGCCAAGGCGAGAGCGAGAGGACGACTAGGAGATACCTTTACCTACGCATCTAGTAGTATACAAAATAATCAATTTTTATCGATTTTAAGTTATCGATAACATAATATGAGCAGATATGTAAGATTTCAAGTCTCCAGCCTTAGTTTATAGACAAAGAGGCGGACAGACAGCCATGTCTCAGTCGACTCAGCTCACCTTCCTTGGCCCATCGTCCTTCTATCTGTTACATATATACCTATATAGTCTATGTGCCCTTGCTTAATCCATGTACAAACAAGCGCCAAAGCACACTATAGACCGATATGTATATGCTGATAAAAGGATATCGATGTCGTTGCCTCGACTCTGGGCAACTACAAATTCAACTCAATTCAATTCGTTTCGATTTCAGCGAAGACATCGAACTTGAACAGCAGCTGCAGGAAAGGCTCCTCTTCCTACGACTGCTACTCCAGCTGCTACTACTGCCTCCATTTTAGTTGGCCAAAACCCTGCTCAAGCCTTTAGCCAAGCAATTGGCCTGGCCTCTCCAAGTTGTTAAAATATTGATGAAATTAAGGTTTAAATTGTTAATTAAACGCGAAGGCAAAGCAGTTTAGCTCCGGTCCAATCCCTGCTGCTGCTGCTGCTGCTGCTGCTGCTACTGCTTCTCCTCCTGCTGGATTTGACTCGACTTCCATCTTCGTTTGTTTTGCCATTACGGACTCTAAGTACTCATTAACATAAGCCGCTGCTGTCCCTATCTCTCTATTTCTCCCTCCTCATCCCTTTCACTCACCCCCTGCTTCAGGCACATTTAAATCAATTTTAATAAAAAAATCTAGCGAATTTTCATAAAATTGTCCCATTAAACATATTGTCTGAGGCGAGTGCTCCATAAAAAGCTGCAGAGCAACAGCCAGCGCTGGAGCTGCGCATAAGCCTGAATATAAAAGATAAATTAAAAAATAATATCAAGAAAACAGCGAACCGAACAAACGTTCTGCTCCGACGACAAAGACCAAAGAATTACGCATGAAAAGCCGCAATTGACTTTTCAAACTGCACGAGCAAAAGGAGTATATTGGTTTTGAAGCGAGAGGCCTGAAAGGTGGCATCGGCAGTTTTTTCGTAGAGAGTTTAGATATATTATATGGCTTAGTCTGAGAGTAAATCTCTCTCTATATATATATCTCTCTAGAGACCTACAACTCTCTGCTAAAGTTCTAGTCTAAACGTGTATTAGGCAGTCAGCTATGCCCGATCCAGCTCAGTACGGTTGCCTTTTTTTCGGTCCACTCTCACCGACTGCAAACCGTACTGAATACCATTTTCGTGCAATATATGCGTAAATCTCAACAAATTTCATTTGCCTGCCGTTTGTGTGGGGCGCCGTTTGTCCCCACAACAACATGATGAGAATGTATAGAGAGAGCCAGAAAGTCATATACGAAAAACGAATGTCAAATAAAAGCGAGTTGAGTTAAGCAAGAGCAAAGAACATAACGTGATATAGACTTGGAGATACCCTGTTTTATAGGCATTGCTAAAGATAACTGAGTTGACTCGACTCGAAGTTGCCTAAGGTTATCATGGGCAACTTAAGATGAATTGGATCGAATATGAATTGTCTAAGGTAAGTCATTTAAAGAATAAATAAATAGATGCAATGATGACTCACCTGAGACTAAACTACCTGAGATGGCTTTTCGATGAAAATGAGTGCTCAAAGTGAAGTTACCAAATGAGAGTTATCTAGGTTAAATAATCTTGGAAAATCTAAGAGATCTAAGAAAATGACTAGACTATATAGCTAAGTATAACTGACTTATCTAAAAAAGAAAACTGATCTAAGATGGCTTTGACTTTCTATCATCTTATCTTATCTAAATAAAGTCAGGTAAGAAATATTGTATTTCAAATTCCGATCAAGTCTGTAGTCGATAGTTTTCCATATACTCCATCCAGTACACTATGTACATCCCATACATATATGCCTCACTCAGATACAAGTGTTATTAAAAATTCCAAAACATTATTTGTTGGGAAAACACTTGGCCCGCAGATGAGGCGTATGGAAATAAGGCGCAAACATAAAGTGAAAAGGCACCAAAAATGTCGGCAACAGGACTCATAAAAATTCACACACACTGAGGCACACACACGCATGCAGATTGGGGCTGTTAACAGGGTGTCTTGGGGGCTGAGTCGAAAAGATTTTGAAACGCTTTGCTGCACTGTGTTTCATTAGCTCTGCATTTGGGCTCCAACAGCTTCCGTCAAGTTTTTACGAGGCCTTTTCTTTGGCGCTTATGGAAATCAATGCGTACTTATCTCCCAGGGAGCGGGAGCGAAAGAGGGAGAGAATGAGACATCGTCTTAAAAAGCTCGACTTAAGCAGCGAGCTGATTGACTCAACGCACGCGTTGTTAAGCCTCGTAAATCCGCTGGCTGCTTCAAAAGGGAAATAAGTTATAATTGCGGGTTTTTGATGGGCCGTAGATACACAGATACAAATGTATACAGATATAGCTATATATATATATACATATCATATCCATATATTCTCAAATGCAAATGTATTTAACGCTGAGCCCTAAGCTGCTTCATGCTCGCACTTCATATGTTATTCAACTTCCATCTACTCCGTTGCCAAAGCAACGCATGGTAAAAACCGTTTATCTCGCACACCTTTGCACACCTTTGCCAACAGCTCTGCTTCGCTTGATTTGCCACAAGTTTTTCTCTTATATGAATTAATGTTTTCTTTTTACTGCAAACTTTTTCCTTGACCAAAGTTTGTTAACGATAATATGATGGAGTGCAAAGCAGTTAGGCTACATCGACTGTTGAATACTGAATCTTAAGATATTGTATATAATTTAAAGACCTATCTCTCTATAAGATTGTCTATCTATCTATCTATCCATGATAATCCATGTTATAGTAGCCCGAGCACTGCCTTGGACTACGTCTGCTCTTGTAGGGCTTCTTAGGACTAAGCGCCCGGAGTACGAGGGTCGCTTGAGATGCACATCACAGATCCACAGATCACTCAGTTGTCAAATTCTAGCTTCAAGCTATGTAGATAAAGTTTAGCATATGCCTACTTACTATAACTATAACTATAGTATATTCATAGCATAACTATATATCATATATTCGATATATAATTATATATTCAAGCTACCCATCAAACGATCAGCAAAGTGCTTAAAGAAAATAATTGTGCTCTAATTATATTTCAATTAATTTATTACTAATAAGCTTAAGAATGTTCAATAAAAGTCATCATTCTTCGGATCGGATTCCTGGCTGAAATAGTCTGTACCATTGTAAAAGATATAGCAATTGCCTTATTTGCCATAGTAGACACGGGTATACAGAAAGAGGATATGGTGGAGAAGAAGAAAAAAAGGAAGAAGAAGAGGATATGGAATAGTAGAGTCTATAGAGTGTATAGACTATAGAGTTTAAATAGTATTTATAGAATATAGAGTATATAGACTATATAGGGTATAGAGTATATATACTCTATATAATATATATAGAGTTATGAAGAGTATACATACTCCATCGAATATATCAAATATATATAATATATAGAGTATACTAAATATATAAAATATATGTACAGATTATATTTTCAGCCTGCTTTTAGGGAGACAAGAGCAATAAACTAATATGCTCGCTTTTATACTTTCTAAGCGAGTATTCACAGAATACAAAAAATAAAAAAAAACTTTTTCAACGTTTTTATGCAATGCCAAAACAATTTCTCTATTTCGCACTTAGCCAGCAATATATGGCTGGCGGGCTGTGTGTGTTTGTGTGTGTTTGCGAGTGTGTTCAAGTGTGTGTGTGTGTGTCTGAGTTGAAGTTTGAGTGTGAAGTGTGAAGCTGCTTTGTGCACTTGTCAAATGTTTGCGGCAACAGCAGCAGCAGCAAACAAAAAACTTGCAAATAAAAGAAGAAACAGAAGAGGAGGGAGACGAGGAAGAGGAAGAGGGAGAAGCAGGAGAAGAGCAAAAAGCGTAACACATACTGAGCAAAGTAAATATAAAGCACATTAAGTGGCATTTAACGGTAATGCAGCAGCAGCAGCAGCAGCAGCAACAAGAGGCAGCGGCAACGTATGAGAGGCAATGCAAACAAGTGACATGTGTGGCATGTGTGGTGAGTGTTGTGTGGCCTGTGTGGCAAGTGTGGCAAGTGGCACGTGTCGCCTTGTAAATGCGGCACGCTGATTAGCATAATCAGCAAATGGCCGCACAAATCGCTCAAGTCCAAAGCAAACTTTTCACTTACTTATCATTTTATGCCGCTTGGCCGTGCGTCAATCCTAACGCTTAGTTCAGCTGCTGCACTGAATAACTGTTGCTTGCACTAGTCACAGACACACACACTGGCACTGGCAGAGGCAGAGGCAGAGGCACTCGTCTAGTTGCTGATCGCAAGTCAACTTTAGTTCGGCTGAGCGGGCACTCGAGACGAGGCTGAGGCTAAGTCTGGCTTAGACCAAAGTCAACTCAATTATAATCGTAGAACAATTGCAGTTGCAGGCTTTGGCCCCTTTTTCTTTATATTATTATTTTTTTTTTATTTTATTTAATTTTTTTTTTTTACGGCTGCTGCGGCTGCTGCTAATTTTGTTGGTGTTTGGATTTTTTGGTGTTAGCGCGCGGCAACGTGCCACCAGAGCGAGAACTGTCGACGAACTGTGCGTGCCGTGGCTGAAATTTCAACAGGCACACTGTCATACGCTGCGTATAACAGTTAGCACAGCCAGCGACTGCGTTGCACAGTGGAGTGCAAAGCGCTTTTTTAATGCCGACGCACACGGCGTATGCGCAATTTCCACAGGACAAGCACACAGAGAGACAGAGAGACAGGCAGACAGACAGGCAGACAGTGAGAGAGAGAGAGAGGCGAAGAGTGCGAGTGCGAGAGCGAGAGCGCAACAGAGAGCGAGAGCGAGAGCGAGAGAGAGAAATGTTTATGCAGCGACAGCGCAACAATTTGTTGAAGAGCAACTGGGGCTGAGTTGCCCCAACTTGTTATACGACGACAGGAAAGCGAACGTCGCCTCGTCCTAGTCCTCATCCTCGTCGTCCTGTCCGACGTGTGCGACCGGAAGCAAAAAGTCAGCGCGATAAGCAACGCCAGCTGCTGGCAGCGCGCTGCGAGCTGCGAGCTGCGAACTGCGAACTGCGAACTGCGGCCGCCCCTTCTTTAGTTTTCCTTTTTTTGTTTTATTGCCAATCCGCAAAAAGGCGAAAGCAGCTCACCTTGGCCGAGCCTTGACAATTGTGCAGCAGCAACAGGAGACGCCACTGCCAAGGCGCAGCAGCATTCTAATACGCGTTCGGCTGCCGGCTGCCGAGTATATTGGCTGCTGTCAATGCTCGTCTATTTGTCTATAAGAACATTTTATTGATATGCTTGGCAGAGTCGTCTGTGGGTGTGGCAAGTTAGATTGACTTTTTGTTGTATATATCTATATATATATATGTATATATATATATATATATTTTTTTTTTTTTATATATATATATTTTAGTATATATCAGCTACAGCTAAATATATATAATTTATATACAAATATAAACTATGTATATTATATATATTGATATGTATATACCCACTATATAATTTTAAAATATATAATATATATTATATTTTAGTTAGTTGCTAAGATAAAGTACTGTTCTTACGGAGCTTTGTGGAAGGGTTGCGTGTTTTTTATTTTTTTGCATAATTTCTAAATTCTCATATTTTATATAATAATAATTAAAATATTGAATTTTTTCTTTTACTACCTCTTCACCTGCTTCGGTAGGCTTCTATGGCCAAGGGACACTTTAAATTGGTATTAAGTCGGAAAGTTAAAATTATATTTATAGTTGAAAATAATATAAATTCCACAGCTTAGAAGCTAGAAAATTGAACTTTGTTTTGTAAATTTAGATCAGAGAAAAAATTGTAATATTTCGATTTTTAGTTCGATCTTAAGATAGACTTCAATTTATATTGATTGATATTGTATATGTTTTATATTATATCAAATTAGAAAGCATATCAAAAAATAATATATAAAATTTATTTCCCAAGACTCATTACGAGCACCTTTTGACCTTGAGACTGTGGCCTTGAGACGGCAAATTGAAATCTAAGCGAATCAGCAGCTGCTCGAAGGCGACTGGGCGACTGGGTATCTGGGTTCACGCACGAACAATAGATGGCGTATGCAGTGTATCTGGATAGTCTATCTAGAGCAAGGTATATTTCTTAACTTAACTTTCTTGACTCAGAGAGTATAAAGCAAAGGCTGAGAAGGAAGCAAGTTCTACACTCACTCTGCTTCAAGGCATGAGAGGCATGGGATCAGAGATGAAGGATCTTGCCTTAGCCTGCTCTACAGCTAGACCTATACAGTTAGAGCTATAAATAGTTATGAAATGCGCTCAGTGCTGCACACGTATCAAGCAGTCAATCAGACTCCACTGCACAGCACATTCTTAGCTGTTCTCGCTAGCCGTGGCCTCTGCCCTGCATTAGCATAATGGCAAAGAAAGGCTGAATATAGGAAATTGAGTTTGTCAGGCTGCAACTTTGTTTCAGTCAGGCAGTCGCAGTTGCCTTTGAGCCGCCTTCAGCTGAATATGAGCAACAGCAAAGGGCAGAGAGCAAGTTGAGCAACTGTTGCTCGATAAGCGATTTCAGAGTGCCAAAGACTTCGCTTGGGCAGATGCCCAAGATTGCAGCCCGGGTCGAGCACTCATAAATATGCATGAGCAGCACCAAAGGGTTTCAATTAAATTTAACTCAAATTGCGGCTGACTTGGCTGAGGTCAAGAATTTGCCAGCCAAAAGAATTTATTTGGGTTTTTGCATTTATGATGAGCAGCGGCGGCAGCAGCAAATGCAAATTAAGACCAAGCTGGAAAGTGTTGAAAGTATGAAATGATTTCCAAAAGCGAATCAAGCGACAGCGCAGACTTCCGTCTTGACACGAGCTGGAGCCAGAGCAGAGCGGACTCCGAACTCCGGACTTGGACTTGGACTTGGGTCATAAGTCCGCGCAGATCCGGTTCAAATTGCTGCACGCGCTAATACACACACACACACGCACGCACATGCACACAGACACAGAGACACAACTAGTTTATTGTGGAGCCAAGGCGCAGCGACTTGAATTGTCCACGGGCAAACATGAGCGCAAGAAGAAAAGAAAAAAAACAAGAAACGTGCGTTGCCTGCAAAGGACGTTGATTACGCAACAGGACTCTGGCTCCACCTCACTCTCTCCCACGCTCCCAGTCGCCCCCTGTCTCTTTCCCACTCAGTCTCCTTGCCTGGTGCCCGCTGTGCCTGCCACGCATCCATTGAATTATTTCACACACACACACACACACACACTGAGAGAGAGAAATCCATATCACGCCCCTTGGCATCTTGGCAGCTTCTTGGCAGCTTCTCGACTGCCAGGTCTGGTCTGGTCTGGGTTATTGAACCGCAACACCTGTTGATTTGGCTCATCAGATATAAAACATTATATAATGCCCGCAAACAAAGCCATTTTATGGCTTATGGCAGAGACTCAGCCGCAGCCTGTGTAAATGAGAGCTTAACGTATCGAGCAGCAACGGCAGCAGCCAACTGATGTCTTAACCAGATATAAAAAACGTTGTCGATTCAACTAATGTTGCACAATATTTAAGTGAATTTAAGCGTTTGCCTTCTACTTCAAGTATATGCAAATTCTTAATGAAGCAGCTAGCGAAAGAATAAAGTACAAAAAGTAATTATCTTAAAGTTGTTAAGTAAAAAGTTAGAAAAAGTTGTTAACAACAACAGCAAAAGCAACAAGCGAAAGTTGAAAGTCTACAAGGAACTCAAGAAATTTGCTGACAGCAGCTAAAGCGCCATCTATGTGCAATGGTCATAAAGTGAGCAGAGCTTTCTGTTAATTGAAGTTGCTTTGTAGCTACCAGCCAACAGATGGCGCTACATGCTGTACAATGCTAGCAAGGCCATTCCGTTTCCTGAGCGTTTCTAGCAAAAGCTGCTCAAATTGAGCCAAAGTGAATATATTGAAAATTTGTGATTATTTTGCATACTTATTTAACATTACATTTTTATATTTTACTAGAAATTTCTTTGTTGGCTATATGAGTATATGTTCCAAACTTAATAACTGTCCATACCAATTTGCCACATGCTTATCTTAACAGTTTATAAGGTGAAGGCGCCAATGAGTACATGTGAAAAAATCTGTAAGGCATTCATGCAAACAGACAGTCCAATATACTCTCTCTGCAATCCCGTCGACAGAGTATAACCATAAATAAATAAAAAAATTTGTTGTTTGTTTTTATTATCATCGTTATCTATACGTATATTTGTTGTAATTGTTTTAAATATTATAAACTACAATTTGAATTGTACAATCTAATTAATAATTAACATTTAGCCCATAATAGTACACAAATATGCGCAATAGCTATAGCTATAGTTAGGTATATAGTATATTTATATATTTTTATGTTTTTTTTTTTGTTGTTTTATTTTCTTCCTTTTGTGTTTAGTTTCTTTGCCTAGCAACATTTACATTTACATTTACTTAAACATTTATCTTTATGAATTACATTCAATTTGTTTTGTGTTTCTCTTCGTCTTCTACTAAATTTTGTTTTGATTAACTTTTTATAGCACTATAGAAACTATTAGAAACAAACGTTTTTGTTGCGGCTTCACCTAAAATGAAAATGTCCTTGAAATTTCTTTGTATATACAGAATAGTACCAGAGAGAATATTACGTATATATATTCATATTCATATTCATATTCATATTCATATGCCATTTGCAGTTATTCTAGAACACATTTTATAGACTTTGTTTCGTTTTAAGCATTCTACAAACATTTTTACAATTACAGTTATACGTACATGTGTCTGTGTGTGTGTGTGTGTGTGTGTGTTGGTTTGTCAATTAAGCATAAAAAAGCATAAATAATAGTACAGTTGCGAAATATATAATAGCACCGCCACTCGCAAATCTCACAAAATATATCAAATTTAAACTATTATTTAACATTTTTCTATTAACTAAAAAAAATCCAAAAGTGATGAACATTTTTTTATGCCGTGCAAATGCCTGACCAACCAAGTGGTGCTATTATTGCTTTCCTCCTTGCAAGTTTAGCTGTGGAAATTATAATAGCACCACGGATCACAAAAACCTAAAGATGCAATGAAATTTACATTTCCTTCGTTTTCAATTTCATAAAGAATAAACTGCATTTTTCCCATGCAATGAAATAGAGTCTCATGCTAGTGCTATTATTTGTTTCGCCACCGCAATTTGTGCTAATTAATTTCTTACGTTTTGCTTTTGCTTTTGCTTTTGTTTTATCATTAATTTTAGTTGAATAAATTTGTTAAATTTTCCTTTTCTTTCTCTTTTCTATTTTATGTACGTTTTACGCTTTTTTGTTTGTTATTTGTGTTTCACTTTACGCTAAGTTTGTTAAAATTAATATATACAAACGACTTAGGACCTATCAATATTTGCAATGGTTTTTCCTTTTATATATTCATATATATTCTTTAATTTATTCCTTTTATGAATGCAATTGAAATTTCTTTCAAAGAAATTTCAAATTAATTTTTCAATGATTTCTTTTTAGCTTTTGTCGATATTTTTGTTATTTTTGTTTTTTCCTTCTTCATATTTTTTTAATGCACAGAGAATTCTACTAATTATAAGCGCTAAACGTGGGATATTAGTTGCTATGGTACGTTTCTATATATATATATATATATATATATATATAATTCTATATATATATGCTATACGTATATGTGTTTTGTATGTGTGTGTGTGTTTTTATATATTTTAAATTAGAAGCGACCAGATAAATCCTGCAATGAAAGATATTTGAAGAGTTCGAATTAGTTCATATAGTTAATAAGGAAAAATAATTAATATTGATTAAAGTAGGGCATATTAGTTTTGTGAGTAGGAGACAGCTGAACGCATATGACTGACTCTTAGATGGTACGCGTCTTTTACATATAGCAAAAGCCGGGTAACACCACGTCTAGCACTGTAGAGGGCGCATGTGTGCAAATCTCTTACTACATATAGAATAATACTCCTCATAGAATAACACTTGAATAATTGAACCACCAAGTCTAGCACTGCCCTACTCTAGGTCTCTAACCAGTTCTTTATCTTGTCCTCCTCCCTCCTCGAGGGCAATCAACACTTCATCAAGTCACAATCACAACATGTTTCGGCAAAAATTGTCCAGCTTTCATGAAATGAGGGCGCTAATTTATTCCCTTAGCCATTTGACATTTGCCTTTGGCTGGCGTCAAAATATTCATAAGCGATAAGCAAATGTTAAGAGAGAGTGAGTGGAGCAGGCTCTAGCCATAAGCCTCAATGGCTATCATTTTTTTGCTTTCGCCTTTTGCCAATTTTTATGCAAATTTGCAGAAAACTAGCAAGCAAGCAAGCAAGAGGCCTAGCAGGCCATGAAATGCTGTTATAAAAACGAAAAGAGAAAATGGCAAGTGCTAAACATTTGAAAACGAGAATTTAGCTGCGCGCCGCGGCGATAACAATAAATTTTAAGGGCAGCGCCAGCAGCTAGACATAAAAATCAAAGCTTTATGCTTATCAGTCATTTTATTAGTTTCAGCTTTAAGTTATATATATATATATATATATGCCTTCAAATCTTTGTAAGCAGCAATTGAATTTTATGGAGCGCCTCAAGCAAAGAGTGTGAAAAAAAGCGTTGCCTACTTATGGGCGTCATCAAATAAGTTTATGGCCAACACTTGCCTGCCACGGCGGCGGCCTGTGATTAGTCGCCACGCCTCTTGGCATATTTGCATGCGACACACTCACCCACACACACACACACACACGCATATTTGCTTAACTGTTTGCCAGAGCACCTTGACTAAGCGCTGGAGGCCTTGCAACTTTATTACCAGCGCGCGTGGCTTGTTTGCTTTATTACTTATTACAAGCAAGCTGCCAGCTATGTGTGTTTGTGTGTGTATGTGTGTGTGTGTGTGCTCTCTTGTCTGACACATCATTATCCTTTGTTCATGCAACAAGTGTGACAAGTGTTTGCCGTGTATGAAATGCTTAAGGCTCTTAAAAGCAGCTTGTCCACAAGCCCTTCTGCTGTCTCACTCGCACCTACTCAATATATATATATATATGTATGTATGTATGTATGTGCCGTGTGCCTTGTCTTTGGCAGCATTGTATTTCAACACCTCCTTCTGGCAACCGCTGGCACTCGAAGCACACGACTTGCGTTAAGTGTGTGTAAAAGTGCTTGTGGTTCACTCACAGCCACGCCCATCCCTCCCCTTGACGCCCACCGACACTCACACTCGCACTCGCATTTGAAACATTTTTGGCTGTCAATTAGTCCGTCTGTCACCTTGGCTTAGGCATAATCAGTTTTTACCATTTTCATTGAGCCCGCGCGAGTTGAATTAGTCTGCTCAGTCCTCGCCTTCGAGTTCTAGTTCGAAGTCTCCAGAGACTTGAGGCTAATTCAATTTATTCCGCAAGTCAAGCGAAAAAATGTCCCCAGACATTTATTAATGATGCGCGCGCATTAAATTTTAATCAAATGTGCCCAAAAAATTACAATAGCAAAAGCGAAAAAAAAAGCCAGCAGCAAATAGAGTCGGCCAGAAAACTTGTCGCTGGCAGCACAAAGTTGACTTCGTGAATTATTTAGCGAGTTTGCGGACAAGTTGCAACACCTACAGAAAATACCTCGAGCAGAGGAAAAAAAAGTATACAAGTTTCAGCTATTTGGCTGGGGATGCACAGCTAGACGATACCCTTGCCTTGATGATGGCTTCCAAAAAGTACATTACTCTATACCTTTTACCCCTTGAGGTATATCAAATATGTGGACTCCAGCTCTTGAGACATTCCAGCTATGCAAACATAACGAAAGTTTGTTATGACTTTATCAACTCTTATACTCCGATAGTCTTTAACAACTATACTTTTATACTCTTATACTCTACTACTTTAATAATCGCATGCTTTCACTTCCGTACTTCCGTATGGTGCTACAATCTTATACTCATATACTCTTATAATTTTAGACTCTTATGCCCTCATAATTCTAGTGTTTACTCCTTATTCTTATCTGTTAGTCTTCTACTCTTATACTGTTTCATTATTGTAGTTTTATACTCTTTTATACTGTTATATACTTATACTCTGACAGTCCTATACCCTATTATTATATCTTGTACAGTCTTGCCTTACACCGTTATACTGTTACACTCGTTTAATCATATATTCTTAGAGTCTAACATTATTACACTCTTATACCATTCTTTCTTACATTTCTATACTCTTCTATAGTAAGTCATACCATAGAAAACAACTCTTATAGCCTTATAGTCTTATACCCTCTACTATCACACAGATGAGCAGGACAACAACATCATCAATTATCCCGCTCTTTAATATCTGTATATACACTCTGTATTTCTCCACGCCTACTTCCGCCTGTTACATACGCGCCCAGAAAAACCATATATCCTGTTACCAAATTTTCCACGGTTTGGGGAATAAACAAAAAAAAAAATTAAAAGGAAAAACTTTTGGGTCAACGTTGCCTAGGCATAGCCGAGAACAAAGCCTAGCCAATATCAACCTCGCATCTGGAAAAATGGAAAAAGAAAAAAGCAACAGAAATCGCGCATTTTGGTTTTCGTTTTAATACCCATGATAGAAACTGAAAAGGAGTATATTGGTTTTGTGCCTTTATATGAAAATATGCTAGAAAAAAAACAAAAAAATATGAAATTGTATTGCGTATCCTTTACTAGGATTTCTCTATGATTAAAGACTCTATGAAATCTAAATTTTCGAGCTAAACTCCCACCTACATTAATCTGGCTTGATTTTTGCATATATTTAGCTGTTTTTTGTAACATGGCCGAGTATTACGCAGTCGGTTATGCCCGTTGCTCACTTGTTTTTTGCTGCTTCACAACTAATAAATTGCCCTAAAATTCTTTTGTATTTCACGCGCGCTTTCACCGGGGCAACCAGAGGGCAAAACGCGCTAGAAGTGTGGCAAAGAGAGTTCTCTCTTACCTCTTAGCTCTGCCTCTCTCCATCCCAGATACTGTCCTGCTGTGGCAGCAACTGCACCCATAATTTGTGTGACTTTATTATGTGTCAAGTCAGAGTCAATCTGTGAACAATGATGAGGACGACGACAAGGAGCTAGGGAAAAGCAGCTACAAATTTTCGACTTCCGACATTTTACAATGGCAACTCTCTTAGCCGTTTATATTGACATGTGTCGCGTGGGCGGCTTATTAGACCACGCCCCCACATCTATTGAGCGTATTACCTGCAGCAGAACGATGCCTACTCTGAAGGTCATTAAATATGCAGAGAGGCAGCAACCACAAGCGGCATTTGCATAATAAAAAATATAAAAAATATTTTTAAAAAAATTCTAAATTTCTATATTGAGACAGTTTTGCTCGGCTTCTACCGCGGCTGCTGCTGTCAAAATTAGAAAAGTGAAAGATGTTTAAATGGAAAAAATGTAAATCTAGAGCCAAATGCCTGCGCTTGCAATTCAAATTATTCACTCAAATGAAGCAGCAGCGGCAGCAGCAGCAGCGGCGGCGGCAGAGGCGGCAGCCAAACAGAAAACTTTTCTGCACTTGGCATAAATTTCGAACAATTTTCCCGCTTTTCCTCGCCGCCAGATTTCCGTGACAAAAGACGATTTGATTTTATTTTATTAGCACATCACACGATTGGCGCCACAACTTGACAAAGTTACAACTTTGTCCTGCCACTGACTACCTTACCTACCCCTCTGGCTCTGCCCACACCACCCTCCCGCCCTTAGCAACTTGAAGTCTCGTTGAATCGTTTTTTTTCTGGTCGCTTTGCTGTTTTCTAATTGTTGGCTTACAAAACTTAATGTGGAATTCAATTTGTGCGTACTGCATCCAGCGGGTGTCTGGGGGGCTGGGCCTGTTGGCGCTACGTTTTGAAAAGTTTTTCATAGCATTTCTTTGGGTTTTTTGTCGCCCCCAATTGGTGCCCTTGCCCCAGCCCCGACCAAACTCAGGCACAAAGCAAAAATGCACACTGACAGCTTAAGTGACACTGTGCAAAGCAAAAGAGAGAAGATGGAAATAATGAAAGTGAGTAGCCGGTAGCTGGTAGTTGACCAGAAACGGGTATGCTCGACTACGCAAATGCACTACAAGAGAACAAATATAATATACAAATATTTAACAGTTATTTAAGGTTAAGGTAAGGAATAATCAACTCCAATATCTGAGTCACTAAGCAGAAACGGGTATGCTCGACTATACAAATACCCTAGTTTATTGTATACAAGTTTATAATAAAAAGCTTGGAGCTCAATCTATGAGTTTAAGAATCTTGAGCCTCATTCCCCAAAAATAAAATTAGAGCATAAACGGGCATGCTCGGCTATGCTAATACTCTGTAAACATAGTTTTTAGTTCTCAGTTTAATCTGATATATAGAAAGTGAGTATGGATGGCAGTATCACAAGCGGTCATGCTCGACTACGCACCTACTCTATAAACGTAAGCAAGAAAATTAGATAAATATGTTTGAACCCAATGACAAATGTCTATAAACTCATATAGTTGCCCTTTCCAGAATTCTCTCTCAAAAAATCATATAGCGAGCCTGCTCGGCTTTTCCAATATACTTTAACACGCTTACACCTTCAAAATTAATACTCAATAAATCAGGTAAATCTCTCAACTACGCCCACGCCTCAAGTTTATCAAGCTGAAAGCGCAGAAAGGCTTAAAGCGAGCAGGCCAAAAAGCTCAAACAGCAAGCGCAACCCAGAATAAAAAAAGACGATGCAAAGTAATTTTTCAATATTAGCTGCACTTAACACACTTGATTTAAGCGAGGCAAACAGGTAGAAACAGGTAAACAACAGCAGAGGCAGTGCCAGCAAGTATTAGGGACCACTTGCGACGTGCATAAGTCACCCTAAGGACGTAATTAATTTTTCAGCATTTGCTGTGCCACACACACACACACACACACACGCCACATCTACACACAGACACAGGCTCAGATTGCCTTGACGAATTTGCGCCGCGGTCGCTAAAGGACTTGGCGAGCAAAGCCTCGGGCCGCTTGGCCAACCAAATTAGCGCGGCCATTACACGTGGGTGGAGGGCAGATGGGCCAGGTGAGCTGAGGTGAAGCGTAGTCCTGGCAGAAGGACACTCGAACGCCAACGGGCACAGTCAGCGCTGCTGCTAGCTTCCAGCTTTTACATATTTTATGACTCCCGTAAATTGACTTAATTTCCTATAATTTTCAAGCACGCGCCGCCTTTAAAGTGCCAAATTGAAAACGACTAAAAAAACGAGAGCCAAAAACAAAAAAAAATCCCAAATACTTTAAACGTGTATTCATCCTGTTTTCTTTTCATACCCTACGAGACCTGAAATCGGGTATATTGTGGTTAGTCTGGGTAGAAAATAGCTAAATATATAAGATTATAATTAATATAAGACCTATACAGTATTAGTATACAAGTATAAGAAAAAATTTTAAAATATTTCTTTTTTCATATAGCTCGAATATTATAAGAGTTAGAGTCAAAAAATGTGATCAACAGATAATTTTTAAGTAGCTACTCCAGTTTTTGGGTATATTCCCATTGCTCTCATCATAGGTATCTGAGGTATCTACCAGTCATGCCTATACCGCCCTTATTGTGAGCGCGGCGCACTTGACATTGTATTATGATAATTGAACGCGTGTAATTGCCCTCAAGTAGCGTCAGCAGTCAGCGGTAGGGCAGGAATCCAAAAATGGCAATGAAATGGCCATGAAAGATTCATGGAGCGAAGGCAGCAATCAAATGGACTCAACTAAGGCGATTTGTATATAAATATATCTAAATGTCTATATATATATATATATATAAAGAGAAAACTGTAGGAAATCAGAGTGAATAGAAATTTATGTTGAAGCGCGAGTTTTCTTCACATTTTTGGGGGTGGCTTTTCGACTTCTTTTTTCGTCTTCTTTTTTTTTTGCATATTCATAATGTTTTACATTATTAACATAATTTATGCATAACTGTCACATTGAATTGCTTTTAAAACTTGATGCAAATTGGAAGCAGAATCGAAGCGAGAGGCAGAGGGAGAGCGAGATACGCAATGCTCTACTTACTTTGTAAACTGTAAAGGCAGCTAGCTGCAGCTACTCCTCCTCCTCGTAGTACTCCTCCTCTTCGTGCTCCTTGCCATCCTTCTATTAGATTAAAGTGTATACAATATATTGTCCTTAGCTTAGGCAAACGATTTCGAACTGAAAATCTTCGTCTAATGCACCCACGATGGTGGCGAGGTGACCACGCTAGGCTGTGTATACTGTACACGTGCATTCAGATTTGCGCTCGCTGTGTCCAGACTGTTGTTGTTATTGTTGTTGTTTAGCAGCAACTGTTGCTGCTGTTGTTGTTGCTGCTGCTGCTGCTGCTGCTGCTGTTGCAGTTGCAGCTGTGCCTGCAACTGATTTAGCTGAAGGTTTGCACTGCTATTGCCAGCAACGCTGTTGTTGCTGTTGCTGCTGCTGCTATTTGTACTATTATTGGGTAAGATCACATTCGTAGCGTTCGTATTGACCGCAGATAACGGTATATTTATGTCCAGCAGTCCATCATAGCACATCTCCTGGTGCAGCAACTAGAAGAGAAAACGAGTTAAGTTAGTTCAAAAACCATTAAATTTAAAAATTAATTAAAATTAAAAATTTTAATAATTTAATAATTAAATATTACAAAATATTGCAAAATTTGCTGACTTTCAACTAGAAAGGACTTGCAAGTTACGATTTAATAATAACTGAAGCGCGATAACAATCGTAAACAAAATAAAAACGAGTTATCGATTATTTGTAGCCTTAATAAAATCTAATCGATATCGATAAACAGCCAGCCGCACAGACACACAGGAACAGACTTGCTCATAAGCACATATATCCTGATTTGACCCAATATATATTTGCACTTACCTCTTCGACATTGCACTCGAGACCGCCCTGAAAGTTTTCCAGATTAAATTCGTCAATTTGTTCACTGTTCAGCGCCTCCAGGCATTGCCCTATCAAAGTAGAGGCGCAGTTATTATCTGTTCAAGCAGAAGCACATAGAACAAATAGAGGAATAGAGGAGAGGAAAACTTTTGCTACACAGCGCTAACTTCAATAGGTGTCCAAAGCACTTACCCTCCAGGCCAGTAGAAAGCTGTTGCTGCTGCTGTTGCTGCTGCTGCTGCTGTTGCTGCACGAGCAATGCTGTATTATCTGCAGCAGCTTCGAGCAGCACATTGCTATATGTGTTGAGAGAGTCCGAGGAGGGCTCGCTGTTGGGATACGCAGGCGACATTGTGGTGGTAACTGAGTTGGGTGAGAGGCCCTGCAATAAGAAGGGAATATCCGTTAATATCCTACTTGGAAGATCATCTCTCTGCTCCACTTACATCTCGCACTGGTGCACTGTGCAGGCAGCCGCAGTTGAGCGACCGATGCAACAGGCACTGTGGCTGCTGCTGCTGCTGTTGTTGCTGTTGCTGTTGTTGTTGCTGTTGCTGCTGCTGTGCTTGGAGCGTGCCATAGCTGGTCGCAGAGACGGGCCCATTGAGCGCATAGCCCTGTGTATGCTGTTGATGCTGTGGCGGCTGGTATGGCGGTGGCGGTTGTGTTGGCAAGCCCGAGGCGGCACTGAACCTGCTCCAGCCGTACGATCGTTGGGTTGCAAAAGAAACAAACAAACTTTGACTTTATAGAGCAGTTCAATGGAATGTAGACAAAGGTTGATAGTTTATAGGCCGCCATGCAAAGCATTCAAGAGGCAACACAAGAGTCTCACACACACGAAACAATAAACAACCATAAAGAAAAACTGACCCTTGCTGTTGCAACAAATCGGGATGTAGTTTCAGCTCATCCGCCATGGAGCCAGCCAATTGATCAAGCACCTGGACCTGCGCTTGCGTCAATGTCGTATTCTGATAGTCAACCGGAAAGCCCCAATCTGGCTCCAGCTCCAGTGCGCGAATGGGACTCAAACGTCCACAGGAACTGGCATTTGATGACGCGCGCTGACGAAAATCTGGCGACAATTGAAAGCCGCCGCTGAACCGCAAAACGATATTCATAAATGTAAAGAAAGAAAGCAAGAAGAACAACAAAAAAAAGAAACAAAATCAAAAACATTTCAAGGAAATTCATTTTTAAGAAAATAATATAATAATAATATTTATATATAGAGAAGATCTTAAATAACTATGCCTCTCTCAGCACAAATCAATAATAAATTAGCTTAATCAAATATTTTTCGATATAATAATTAAGACTAGAAGCCAGCATTCAAGTCTACTTCAAAATTAAATCAACTCTACATTAAAGCTTCGAACCATCAAAGTGAAAGCTGATTAAAAAGAGTCTAAACTACTTTCAAATTAGGATTAACATGCAATTGCTCAAGGAGTATTTGCGAGATATATAATAGCGCCACTATAAGACTTTGGCTAATTGTAATTCGTCTAAAAGAGAAATTTGCTGAAAAAAAAACAAATGCTAAGCTTATTTCTCTGTTAGACTAATTCCACATTCAAGTTTGATTAAATTATAATATATCTAAGGAAAATATTTAAGGACTATATTATATATCATATATATATATAATTTTATAATATATATATAATTTTATAATTTTATCTTTATCAAATTAAATCCAATTCTCCTCACAAAATATCCCATTAAATATATATATATATATATATATATATATATAAAAAATTTACTATAATTCTAGATCAAATAAAATGTTGTTAAATTCCAAACTACTTAAGTAACTGCGCTCTTAATTCAAATGGTAAGCTACTCTTAACTCGATCCAAGTCGGTTTCAATAGTTACCTGTGCAGTGGACTCTCTGGAAAGTGATCGAGTCCCTCGCTGACGCTGCTGCTCGGCGAGGGCGTGGCATCGTTGAGACCGACAACGCCAGCCTGGCGCAATGCCTCGACGCGCTTTTTGGCCCGGCCGCGACGCTTCTCGTAGCGCGATGTCTCCATGGAGGCGGCGCGACGTCGCACCGACTTGCCCGGCTTGGCCTCCGGATTGAGCATCCACCAGGATGATTTGCCAGTTCCCTCGTTCTGCACGCGCATGAACCGATTGTGCAGCGACAGATTGTGCCTGATGGAATTCTGTAAGGCAAAACGACACGGAACAACCAAAAGATTAGTTAAGTTGCTTCGTTTTCGCTGTCTTCGATTTCCAGAAATCGCAAATCTAAGCAATTCAATTCAAGACGCGCCACGCCGCTGATGTAACGACAATTTGTAAGCAATTGCGTTAACTTCCTGCCAAGGGGAGCAAGAGACGACGGGGTTAAGGTCTTGTGCTACGCTTCCTTTTCCCGGTTTGCCATTCAATTGTCTGACGACATTTTTATGGTTTTTTAGAACACACATAGAGAGAGAGAGAGAGTGAGAGAGAGAGGGAGAGAGAACGCGCTCTAATTGGAAGACGTCTTCACTTGGCTGTCGTCGTTGTGCCTCGCTGCCGTTGCCTGTCGCTTAAGCTGTCAATTCATATTTTATAACAATAGTCATAAATATCGTCATGCGCAACGTAATGACAGCAAAATCGACGAGCCACACAGAACGAACTAAACGGCGAGACTAGCATCGAACTGCCAATCTCTCTAACCGCTTGTTCCCCCTTCCTCTCTCTCTCTTTCTCTCTGCCTCCCTTTCTCCCTCTTTCTGTTGAGGTGCAAAAAAAATGAAGAAAAAACCAAGAACAATTACAAACCAAAAAATAAAATAATCAAACACATTTTAGTGTGGATTTGTCATCGATTACAATGGAGATCCAGGGAGAAGGGCAGAGGGAGACTGAGCGCTATTCGGCAGTGCCCGACTAGTATATACCCTGACTCCTACCAAAAGCTGATATTGCATTGATCCTACCTATACATAAATAGATAAATAACACATGTTCCCACATACATACACATACACACCTATATCTACACCCACACACACCCATACACATGCACACATATGCGCTGCTACCTTTGGGGTTTGGATCAGGGACTAAAAAGCTGTGTGTTCTCTAACTCCTTTATATTCTTAGAGTTTCTCAATATCACTCAGAGACGTTTATCTAGAAGTTGGAAGAAGCCTTTATACTTATCATATACGAAAA
This sequence comes from Drosophila fulvimacula, assembly GCA_035045555.1. Taxonomy (NCBI): domain Eukaryota; kingdom Metazoa; phylum Arthropoda; class Insecta; order Diptera; family Drosophilidae; genus Drosophila; species Drosophila fulvimacula. The sequence goes on from JAWNOX010000137.1 coordinate 22,330,174, forward strand.
ATTTCAGCTGTAGAACTGTAAAAGCCAGAGTTATCGATGTATTACCCGTCCTATTGGGCTAATAAAAATAAGGCTAAAGGCTAAAGGCTAAAGGCTAAAGGCTAAAGGCTGAAGGCTAATGGATAATGGCTAAAAGCTAAAGGCTAAAGATCAGCAAAAGCCTATTGACATACTTAAGACGTATATATTCCGACTAGCCTATGCCTATCTATCTGGCTAGCACGCACACTTGACCTGATATACTCCTTTTACCAGCTAAACGAGAATTATCATTATTAATAAAAATAAAATAAATAAAAATAGAACAAAATAAAAATTCTAGAGAACTTGCTCTTGTGATATGAGGTATCTGAAACTAAATGTAGCATTACAAAAAAGCACAGTCAGAGCCAGGGCCAGAGCCAGAGCCAGGGCCAGATCCAGAGCCACAGAGATTCCCAAACTGAACTCAACTTCGATTCAAATTGCGATGCGTCGCGACTTCAGTCGGCACATTGGCGCCATTTATCACCGTTTTGCCCCCGACACACACACACACACACACACACACACATCTATATACATATGAGTGTGTGTGTGGGTGGCTAAACTAAACCTGTGCACAGACAACAGACAGCAGACGGCAGACGACCGACTGCCAGTTAGGGGCAGACAGCAGCAGCACCAGAACACCGGCTGGGCGTTCAGACCTTCTAATACTTTTTTTTTTGCGAGTCAAAAACTTTTACTTGGCGTCCTGTTGGCGTCTCCTGGCTACATCGTAATGACATTTCGGTTTTAGTCTCACACTCTCACCCACACACCCACACACACACAGAGACACACTCATTTGTCACTTTACCCTTTCTTGAAGTTAGTTTCTTGCATAAAGTTATCATTTTTATTTAAATGCCTTAAGTGCCCGCCCCGCGCCGCCCTTTTGGCTTCATCTTTGCCATATAATTTAAAGAGCTTAACGTTTTTATTATGCTAATACGCCCCGATCAAATTATCTGGACAGGCAACATTCTAGTTGAGCATAAACATGCATAAATTAGTTCAAATTAAGTTGAAGACATGCCCAAAGGGTAAAGGGTAAAGCGTTGCTCAACTCCCACATTTATTATGCCTGTTCCGGCAGAGGGAAAGAAGTGTATTGGCTTCGTGAAATGTTCATTTGGTATATCTGTTTATATAGATGTATAGCCTAGAGAACGCGGCTTACTGAAGGCGGGAATTAAAAAGAAATTGATCCAAGTAAATTAAGAAGTATAAAAAAAATTGAAGATATTTATTAATTCCCTCCGATATCCTAGGGAACTAGGCGGGAGTTAAAAAGAAATTGATTCAAGTAAATTAAGAAATATAAGTAAACATTGAAAATATTTTTTAGTTTTAATATATATCTTTATATGTTTGTACATAACCTAGAGAACGAGGCATTCTGAAGGCGGGAATTCAAAATACATTTTACTTTTTTTGGGATTTAAGCAAACTCTAAAATCCGAATTCCCTCCCTCCGAGTTCCCTCCAATATCTATCTAAAAATATTCCTGAGTAAATCGCATCGATATTTTTAGCCTTTCGTCATATCACACTTTTAATCAATATTCAAATCAAATCTTAAATCTCATATGCAAAATTCTTAAATTCAAAACTAGATTAAGCTTTGGCCAACTCGTAGGCCGTGCGTGACACGAGCGACGCGTCGTCGGCACGATTCGGCTGTCATCTTGACTTTAATGCCATAAAAACCTACACGAGCAATGCTAACAAATGGCATTTATAATTTATGGCACACACTTCATTGAATATTCATAAACTTGAATCTGGCCGAAAGACTGCCGGCCGAAAAGAAAGATACAAAAAATTCAATTCATCTAGCTAATTGGCGCTATAAAATTTTTGGTATATATTTCGGCTCATATGAAAAGAAAAGACTTTGAGAAAAAAATAATCGAGGTCTTAGATATTGCCCAAGTATGAAAGGCAAGTTACCAAGGGAGCTGCATTGCATCCTGGCAGGGGAGCAGCGATAAGGAGCCGGAGTGAGGGTGGGAGATGCCTTACAATGCGTATGTGGGTCACACTCGAGGCGAACTCCCCTCCGCGCCCAATCAACACACAAATATGAAAAGAAAGAGCCTGGCCTGAAAAGCAGCAAATCACAAAAGAAGCAAAACAAGTTAGAGTGCTTTAGATGGGAGTGATCGACTAATAGATACCTACACTTTACATATTCTAGCTTGTATTGAAGCAGGGCGATAAGAGAGGAGATAGCAGAGGAAGAATACGAATCCATATACCGAAATTTGTGTACTCTATGTCTATATTTCACATATATCTAAATTTTCTCTTCAGTGTGTGCAGCTGAAGACATTTGCGTGTAGTCAGAGCATCACATGAGTCTATATCAATTCATAGCTTCATCTGATCCGCCACTCACATATCAAAAAGGACCAAACCGATATACCCAATTGAAGCATTCGCCATTCAATCGGGATATAAATAAAAGAAAAGCACAAACTATATGAAATGCCAGCTCGATGGCTTCATTGAATTTGCTTGCAACAAACACAAATAGGCGAAATTCAGAAATGGAAATTTAATACGTATATGAGCACAAGTCCATTTGTCGCCAAGGATATTCGCACACACCAGCACACACACACACACACACACACAGAAACACACACACGGAGAGTCGCATGTCCTTTTGTGTACACACACAATTAATGTGCACCGAGCGTGAATTACAATGAAACATCATTCCCCGGCAAATCGGTTGCCTGGCATCTGCCCGGCCCTCACGATTTGACCCAGTTATGCAGAAATAGTGAAAGCTGCCGATGCCAATTACATTTATTAGAGCACAGTTTTTTCTGCTTTATTTATTAGTCGGGCCGAGCAGCGCCCTGATTCATTTCTCTATAATTTATAAGAGTAATTGGTCCAGCGTTGAAGTCGGCCTCTGTTTGGGGTCGCAGGCGCGTACTTCAATATATTAAATCTACCCAAGCGCGCTTCATTTCACCCAAATACGCATTCATATCCATTTTTGTGCCCATTCAAACTGATGCAAATGGGGTGGATGCAGTTTGCTTATCATTCATGTAACTGGTAAGGGGATACCCACGTTCCTCTATTCCTTTATCTATAATTTTATCATAGAAAATATCAACTTTTTTCGTGATTTTTCTTACATAACTCGAATACTGTAAAACCTAGAAACACTACAATTTTTAGGTAGCCCAATCTAATCAATACAAAAATTCTAAAAATTCCTCTTTTATATATCTCTCCACAAAGTCTTTCTAGATTCTAGATTTTTGATACACACACACATTTCGTCGTCATATTAACACTCTCAAAGTTTCATTAAGATGACAAGGCTAGAAGCCAAGTTCAATGGGACTAACATACTTAATGGATAGCTGCAGAGGGAATACCCAAAGCAGTTATGAACCTTAAACTGCAAAACTATCTAAGAAGCTGAAAACAATTGCTGAACTTAATATTCACAGTATCTTCTAGTCGTGTATACCCATCTAGAGCAATTTTACTTGAATTTTTGGTTTTCCTGGCAAAAGGCTGCCCGTGCAGGGGTAGGAATACCCCACTCTCATGCTCCACATGACGCAAATATACGTAATGCGCCTTCATCCTAAACATCAAATATGCATATTTCATATTTCAGATATCGCGGGGCGCCACAAATGACGACATGTGGCACTAAGTGCGCCCAACATGCAACCCACACAAGCCGCAAAGCTGAGTCAAAGATATATTTATAAATTGGCGACGAATTAAACAATTTCGAATGTAAGTTAAAGCACAGTAATTAAGCAAGCAATTGATATCGTGTTTCGTTTGGTATATAATATATATATATATATCATATCCACATATCCATCTATCAAATGCTAATGAATAATATGCCATACTCAAATTATACGCAGTGGCAAATTGTTGTCACTGGGGAACACCCGAAAGTAAATGCCAGTTTCGACTAGCAACAAAATACAGATGCATATCTATATGGGAGTATGTATATATATATATATATCTCTCTCTATATATGTCTCTACAAAAGTAGAAAATAATAATAAAGAAATCGCGCTCGAATGCTAAACAGCTGCAGCAATTCTCACACACAAATCAAATGAACCCAACACGCTGAACTCAACACAAAAAAAAATAAATAAAATAAAAGAGAAAAAAAGAGAAAAAAGATTATTCGCATTTAGATGTGAAATTGAGATATAAATTTTGAAACGACACTGCATGCCTGTCCGGCTCTCCAGGTAACCACCCACACCCAGCTCGCTGCCCGCTCCCTTACCCTATTTAGCCCTTACCCCTCATGGCTGCGCGCCAGAGACCAGGACCAGTTCGCTAATCGAGCCAAGTTCAATGCATTTAAAAATTTAATGGGCTCTACTTCAGTTGGCCACGCCCACATTCATTTCATTTTCCTCAATTCAATTCGATTCAATTGTTTGAACCAAAAGCTGTAAACACTTTGCCCCAAAGACTAAACAAATTCTTGCTGTATCCATTAGACAGAAGAAGAAGAACGAAAAGCCAACAGCAAATTGAAGGCCTCCGTCTGGAGCAGCCTACGTTCGCTCGCATGTTTATGTTTACTTCAGTCTAATTAATTGTTTAAACATTTCGTATTCCCGCTGCCCAATTGAAAAATGTTTGGAAATGGGGCATATTGATGCAAATATAGCCAGATCTGAAGTAAAATATTATTATTATATTAGTCCGGAATACGAACTGCATTCTTCTAGGCTGAACTCATTGAACTTGGAAACTATGAGAGCTAAAAACCTTAAATTTTACATATAGTTAATTACATAGCCGAAGCTATAAAAATGTAACATTCTATAACGATAGATCAAATAATTTCTTAAATATCGATAAAAATCGACATTTTCAAATGGGTTTTTTAGACCTATTTTTGCATATATTCGCCTATATATAGTATAGCTAAACGTCATAAAATAAATAATATATTCAACTAGCAGCTTCCAGTATTTCTGCCTTTCAATATGCTATGATACGTCTGCTAGGGTATCTCGTCGTCGAGCATTTCACGCTTCTACTCGCTTTTGCAGCTCTTGACTTCGCATTGAGGCTCTCTGAAATCTGACTTTTGTGTTTATCGGCTGGCTGGAAACAAATATCGCACGATCAGGCCATCAGCAGCAACATCAGCATTTGCATTTCCAATTTCCAATCCCCATTAACTTTGCTTTTGACACCTGCCATTATTCGTTGGGCCATTTATCATTATCAAGCTAAAGGCCCGGTCATCGTGACTAATGCTTCATTATGTTGACTTTATTATATCTATGCTTTCCCATTGATATGCAATGAAAGCTGATAAGATAATCCCAGCAAGGAATGACCTATTCCAATTGGATGTTCAGTCAGATATTCAGTCACAGAAAGAGTTAAGGCTTCGCATATGAAATGAAGTCGCTTTAAGGCACAAGCTAAATCAATATTTGCGCAATTTTATTGTGGCAAAATATGATTTGAGGCCTCCAAAACTTGAGGAATGGCGAAAAAGTTCGTGCTCAACTGCTGACTATCAAATTGGCCAATGATGCTGATATGGAATACCCAACTCACCCTACCCTACTCTCCTCATCTGCTTCGCCCCACAACATTAAAAACTTGGACAAATACTGTTAAGATATGCGTACATAAAACTAGCAGCATTATCGAGCCAATGATGATGTGATGATACGGCCATGATATCAAAAGCAAAAGTTTTTCGCATCCAACATACATGTGCACGCACACATACATATATATATATATATATATATATATAGATGTGTAGAGATGTCTATATATATTTACATATTTACTGCTGCTTATGCCTACTGAGAGCGGGGTATATTGCTTTTATTGGAATGTGCGAAATGGGCAGATGTAGCCTTTCTGTATAAGATGATGTGAGGATGAGAGCGTATGAGTATAAGAGATTGTATTCAAGTTTTAGACTCGATGACTAAATACGTATTATTAATCAGCGAAAGAATTTAAGAGTAGAGTAGTAGGAGTGTATAAGACAAAAATAGTATAAGACTTTAAGTAGAATAATGCTAAAGTATAAGTTTATAACAGTTCAATAGTAGAAGACTTTCAGAGAACAGAAATGTTAAGTAATGTATCAGTATTACAGTTGAATTATAGAAGAATAGAAACGTATAAGAGTCACGTATAAGACTCTAAAATTAGAATATACAATTTATAGAGTTTAATAATATATGTTATTTTTGAGCGTACAAATATATAAGACCAAATCAGTATAAGAGTCTAGAATATTCAAGATTTCTAATTTCTGATTTCCAAAGATATTTCTCTATATATACGTACATACCTAGCGTATGTCCTAGTCAGACACGCCCAACTCTAATACTCCAACTCTCCATTTTTTTGGTATCTGTTGTAAGTTTTATGAATTTGAGTTGGCGACAAAGCCAAAGGGAAAGTTTGCGATTAATCGCTGAGGCAGTGGCGCCCCAACGGCAGCGCCTAACGGAAATAAAAACAAAAACGGAAGCGAGCTATAACGGAAGCTGTACGCTGAAATGCCCAATTGCAGCTGGAATCAATTGCACCTGCATAAAGCTTTAAGCCATGTAGAACATTGAGAGGAAACCCACAAAAATGAAGTCTCATTCTGAAAGTGCCAACAAGTCGGGCGTATGTTTGGGATGTTAGTCTGTCTGCCTTTGGTAGTGCACTCCATAAACAGCTCATAAGTGTCGCGCGTTTTGTCTCGATGGCAAACTGAATGGCCAAAAGGTCCTGCAATACAATCAGCCAAGGGCCAAGCACAACAAGTAAGAGTGCCGTACACTAAGCCTGACTAATAAATACCCTGTGCACTAGACATGGTAGCTTTATATAGCAAATATTACAAATTAAAGCTGCCTCAGGTATAGAGGAACATACGTATCAATTCGCAAGGCTCTAGCTTTGGTACTCCTCGAGAAAGTCGCATGAACAGATATAGATATGGATCTCCAGTGTTGGAAATTGTATTCAGCCTCATTCCAATGCTGTACTCGACCCTAATCTATCCACCCCGTTTAAGCATGTTCCATATATTCAGGGTATTTGCAGAAAAAACTTTGCCCATTCAAGTGGCTACAACAACAACAACAAAATCAAGCCAAATTATGTACAATTTGTGCGACGCCGAGGACGTTGCCCCAAACAAAAAAGGAAGAAGACGAAGAAATGTATGCAATCGAAATGTTGGCGTATTGAATTGAGCTGCTTGCCACAAATTGTGGCAAGCAGATTGTGTGTGTGTTTCGCCGTCTGTCTGCTTATGGAAGTTGATGACATTCATTAAGTACAGTAGTAACTCGCAGTGCACTGCACAAATCCTTGGCGCTGCTTAAGCTGCGCCCGCTGGCCACTGCTTAACTCTTGATTGATTATGTGGCAACATGCTGTAGCATGTAGTTTCAAGAGTTCGGCTTTAAGCCTCTGGCCAACTCTACTGCGACTTCAGCTGAAGCGGAATTTATGACGGGCTTGGGCCATTCAAATTGATGAGCGCCAAGCGAGACAGAAGCCTGACCAAATTGCAGTTATGATGGAAGTTTTCAACACGTTTAGCGTTAAGTTCATAAAATATATAATTTTATTACCCTCAGACAAACTTGTGGGCAGTCCTATACTACCTAGTGTTGCCACACCGAAGGTTCAGCGTGAAAAATGCTAAAATTGTGGGGGGAAAAGGCTAGTTTACAACCACAAAGAACTGATAGGTCTATATGTAAAGTATAACCCTATATAATAAGTTTTTATCATTTTTATTTCATTGCCATGAAAATTATTCTAAAATCATTAATAATTCTGGCCGAAAAGAAGCTAAATTCATAGCACTGCTGGCCACATATAATCCCCCCTCACACACATTTGGACTTATATAAAGCCAAAGACACATAAAACTGTATCTTTTACACCAAACTTTTTTATTATCTCTCTCACTCTGTGCATCTCCCACTCCTTCTCTCCCACCCACTCTGCTTGCCTCTTTGATCAGTTGCTATTATTTCTCCAATTTTTACTGTCGTTTTTTCTGATTATTATTGCATTATTATTTATTGCTACTGGCAATTTCAAGCGCCTGGTTCTATCGGATAATTTCTCAATAAATTTTTAATTTATTTTCTCATTAATTTTGCTCTTGTTCTTTACTGAATCTTTCTTTCTATATATATATATATATATATATATATATATATATATATATATATATATATATATATATATATATATATATATATATATATATATATATATATTTTTCTTTTTTTTTGTCGAAACGAGTTTGGAAGTACGCTGGCCTTCCACTAATGCATTATTTATAATATTTTGAAGTTCATTAAATGCCAAACTTTATTATCATATATACTTTATATACATACATTTATGTGTATTTGGGTATATATAGACTGCTCTCTAAATTTGATAATAAAGAGAAAAATTCTTATACTGCTAGAGCATAGAGGATATTCTAGGGTAGAATGTGAAAGGGAGGCATAGGCATAGGTATAGTCGCAACATATAGATCAAGTACCTGAAGTTCATGTTGCAACGGGTAAAAGATATTGACAAATTTTAATGAAATCTTATCAGAGCGTCCTATAAGATTGTTGGTTACCATCTTATACAATATACACGGTTTTGCTATACTCCTATAATCCCTTAGTATTATGTAACATTATGGCACTATACTCTTATACACGTATATTGTTCTACTCTTAGACTTTTGCATCGTTCAAACTCTTATACTCGCTCACACTTCTGCTCTTATATTTAAACACTCGTATATACTGTTATAGTTATACTGTTATAATCAAATACTATATTTTCAAACTCTCAAACTATTACACGCTTCTAGCTGCCCTCTACTCTTCTACTCCTTCACTTTTTACACGTTTACTCTTGTATAGTAATTTTTGTATATTCTTAAAATCTGTGACTTCTATATCCATCGACTCTTATACAGACAGGTATAGAACCCTTTCGACTCGGCTCCTTCTTCAAATCAACAATTCATCTAGACGACGCCTGCTGTCACCTGTTACAAGCACCTAAAAATAATAAAACCTCTCCCACGCCTCATTTCCTATGGTAAGGATATGTGCTTAGCCACGTTCTCAAATATCACGCTTTCATCGCCCACTCAACGCCAGTTTTCCCCTTTTGCAGTGAGGCCTTGTAATTCACAAAAAAAAACGCAAACTGCGCACTTTAGCTATATATATATATCTACATATATATATATATATATATATATAAGTTTGTATGTCATGCTGGCTGGGGCTGCCAGACACTTGAGAATGCGAAACGATATTTGGCGCATAAATCGTGCAATACTCAAAAGTAGCTTTATTTTACATTTTATGGCGAGTGCCAAGTAAAAACGAGTCCGGGTACGAGCTGCATTTTGGTGCTGACTGACTGTCCGATGCTCGATCAGGATAAAAATTAAAAAAAAAAAATTACTAAATTGATTTAAAAATTGGTACAGTTATGTTTCATAGGTCAAACTGTAGCATAAAATAAAATTGATTCAAACTACTAAAGTTTTCTTGATATAGATATATTCCTATGATTTGCCACGACTAATTTATTACACTAGTATATATAGTATACATATTATTTTTATAAACAGCTGACTGCAAGCCAATATACCCCTGCTTCGCCACTTTCTGAGCGAGCATAACAATAAATTTGATTTTACAGCCTAAAGCAGACGTTGGCGTTAATTGGTGCAACAAATTCGTGCGTTCCGTTCAAAATTCCACTGTTTCGCCTCGAGTCGAGTCGAGTCGAGTCGAGTCGAACCAGTGCAACAAATGCCACTAACCTCGGACAATACAAAATCGAGTGCGACGCAATTAGAATCTGAGAAACGACTATACAAATCTATTGCGTATTAGAATACTAAACAGATATGGAATTTATATCCGCACAGATTTTGGGAACTTGTCAAATATTGGCAATCGAAGTTTGAGAAGAACCGCACTTAATTGAACTAGGATTAATCATTAAATGCAATAGATATAATGAATATTCGATATATCGTGTCTATAGCATTATAATAATAATAAATAATGACAACTCATAGTTGACACTTAAAATGCATAAATCTATTTATAGCTAAAGTCAAAGCTTTAACTTGAAAATTTCTTGCAAAAGCTAAAGCTCCAAGTTTGCTTTTCGATTTGTCAACCAATCCGCCATTTTACTACTTTGAGTAACGGCAATGCCCAAAAGTTTTGCTTGCTCAGCCTTCAAATGCTAACGGCACATGCATGCGTATACACGATAGATAGGCTAATCAATTATCTAAGCGCATTTAAAATTTAAGCTTAATTAGTTGAGATAGTTAATTTAATGTGAACAATTAAAAAGTTAATAAATTACTGTAACTAAAACTAGCAAAAACAAAAAAAGAAAACTGAAAGAAAAAAAAACCACAATAAAAACGGAGGCACGGCTGCTTCCGCGTCGCCAACGCCGCTGTTGCTGCCATTGCCAATGCTGCTGACGTCGCTGCTGACGTCGCTGTCGACAGCGTAAAGTGGGCGTGTGACAGGCGAGCCGTCTACTACGCAATTGCCGGTACAGTTAGACGAGACACTCACCGACGATGGCGATGGCGATGGCGACGGCGACGTCAACGTCGACAGCGACATATCAGCAGCAGCATATTCGACAACAACAACAACAAACGCGACAACCTATGCGACAGCCTGGCAAGAGGAAGAGAGAGCGCGAGAGCGCGCTAAATTAAGATCAGAAGAGTTCGAACAGAGAGGGGCGCCTGTGCAAGGTTAATATTTATTTATAAATAAGTAATATAGATGCTTGTATTTAGAACGCACTTGCCAGACAGAGAGAGAGAGAGACAAAGAGAGTGAGTGGCAGATCTTGCGCTATCTGTCACCCCTCTCTCCCTATCACTCTCTCTCTTGTATAATTATTTCAGTATTTGCACGTTTCATTTTATTGCATTTGCCAAATGTAAAAGAAAACAAAAAATATATTTTGCTTTCGTTTCTTCTTTTTTATTGTGTTTTGCACTTGTTATTGTTTTCTTGTTTCTTGTTTTCTTGTTATTGTTTTACAAAATGCGCCGCTAAATGCAAACAAAAAATGGAGCTGGACTAAGCAGCGCTAGTTAAATATTTTTGTTTGCAGCCGCGCTGCGCTCTCTGTGCGAACTCTCTCTCTCTCTCTCTCTCTCTCTCTCTCTCTCTCGCTCTCTCTCTCTTTGTTTGTTGTTTCTTGTTTGCATGCTGTCTCGCTTCATTTTGTTGCTGTTTGATAAAATATGCAAGAGCGCAGCGGCAGCTGCATTTTTGTTTTTGTTTTTTTTTTTTGTTTTTTTTTTGTTTTTTTTTTGCCGTTTTCGCTAAGACGCAGTTCGACTCGGCACATGGCCACGCCCCCTGCCGCTGCACCCGGCGCCTGACAAGTGGCTGCTCCAAGTGTCAAATTGATTACGCAAACGACATTGGTTAAACACAGTTAATGAATGGAATTACTTAAACGGAGGCGGAACAGGGGCAGCAGCCAGGGCCAGGGGCGGGGGCAGGACCAGGGGCAGAAGCTTGGGGGCACGTTTTATTGCATTTTTATTTGCATTAATGAACTTTCATTAGTATTTAGTAATACACTTATTAGCATCTAGATAAGTGCCTAGTAGTAGAAAAATGGTAGAGGCGAGTAAAAGAGTAGTAGAAAAGCAGTAGAAGAGTAGTAGAACAATTGTAGAAGAGATAGTACAATATACAGTGTATATAGTAGAGTATAGCCATATAGGAATCTAACAGTGAATATAAAGCATAATATGAAACACTCAAACACCCCTCGACATGCACTGATAAAAGCGAATGTCTTATGGACTTCAACTAAAACTTAAAAGTTGGTCTCTACTGATAATATTAATTGCTGGGAAATTACACTGACAAAGACACAGATAAGCAGCAGGAAGAGAGACAGAGAGAGAGCTAGAGAGAGAGGACTAGGAATATATATATATATATATATATATATATATATATATATATATATATATATATATATATATATATATATATATATATATATATATATATATATATATATATATATATATATATATATATATATATATATATATATATATATATATATATATATATATATATATATATATATATATATATATATACAGGTATACACATACATAATCATATATTTATATTTATATTTATATTTATATTTATATACCCCTCAGAACATACGTGCAAGTTTTTTCCTTTCATTGACAAACACTAACAAAACTTGGCACAGGTTCAATGGCCAATCGTTGCACAGTGGGTGCCATACACCAATTTCTTGGCAAAAAGAAAATAACTAAATAGAACTGCCGCATATCAAACAGATTTTTTCATTTGAAGAACTAAATTTAATTTTTGCTCAACTTTTGAGCCATTCGGACCCACTGTGCTTCTTTTGGCTTAAGGAGAGAGCACGTTGAGCATTGGCACAGACCACGAAGACTAATTTAAAATTCCACAAATGTCATTTCAGTATTTCCATTTTATTGAAGAGGAAGCGGCTGGTGCGAAGGTGTTGCAATATGCGAAAGAAGGGGAGAGGCAGAGGCAGAGGCAGAGAGAGAGGGAGAGGGAGCAAACTGGTCAGACGGAGTAGGAGGAGCGGGAATGGAGCTGGGGCCTGAAGGATGGCGGTTCTCAAACATAGGAGGCAGGTGTAGGCGTTGGTGGCAGATGGCCACAATCGAGTAGCAGATAAGGAGAGCAAAACAAAGACAGATACAGCAAGAGAGAGAGAGAGAGAGAGAGAGACTACGAACAGATCCAAAAGGAAGCAACTGTCAACTGACAATTGCGACATGTTGCATAAATTAGCCAAAGACTGGAAATAGGCAGCACTATAAATAGTAATATGCTGCGATTCCAGTTGTACACTGAGCGAAATATTACGAACAAAGCACTAAATGACACAAGTTTGAATTAAGCATGTAGAAAAATGCATTGGTACTGCAAGATTTACAGTTTTTTTACTGTTAATAGGTGTGGTATTACTAATTAATTACTAATACTATTAGTAAAAGTATAAGTAGCAAAAGTAGTAGTAATAGTAGTAGTAGTAAAAGTAGTAGTAAAAGTAGTAGTAATAGTTGTAGTAGTAAAATTAGTATAAGTAGTAAAAGTAGTAGTAATAGTAGTAGTAATAGTAGTAGTAGTAGTAGTAGTAGTAATAGTAGTCGTAATAGTAGTAGTAGTAGTAAAAGTAGTAGTTGTAGTACTAATAGTAGTAGTAGTAGTAGTAGTACTAATAGTAGTAGTAGTAGTAGTAGTACTAATAGTAGTAGTAGTAGTAATAAAATTAGTAATAGTAGTAGTAACAGTAGTAGTAGTAATAGTAGTAGTAGTAACAGTAGTATAAGTAGTAAAAGTAGTAGTAATAGTAGTAGTAATAGTAGTAGTAGTAGTAGTAGTAGTAATAGTAGTCGTAATAGTAGTAGTAGTAGTAAAAGTAGTAGTTGTAGTACTAATAGTAGTAGTAGTAGTAGTAGTACTAATAGTAGTAGTAGTAGTAGTAGTACTAATAGTAGTAGTAGTAGTAATAAAATTAGTAATAGTAGTAGTAACAGTAGTAGTAGTAATAGTAGTAGTAGTAATAGTAGTAGTAGTAACAGTAGTAGTAGTAATAGTAGTAGTAGTAATAGTAGTCGTAATAGTAGTAGTAGTAGTAAAAGTAGTAGTTGTAGTACTAATAGTAGTAGTAGTAGTAGTAGTACTAATAGTAGTAGTAGTAGTAATAGTAGTAGTAGTAGTACTAATAGTAGTAGTAGTAGTAATAAAATTAGTAGCAGTAATAGTAGTAGTAGTAAAATTAGTATAAGTAGTAAAAGTAGTAGTAATAGTAGTAGTAATAGTAGTAGTAGTAGTAGTAGTAGTAATAGTAGTCGTAATAGTAGTAGTAGTAGTAAAAGTAGTAGTTGTAGTACTAATAGTAGTAGTAGTAGTAGTAGTACTAATAGTAGTAGTAGTAGTAGTAGTACTAATAGTAGTAGTAGTAGTAATAAAATTAGTAATAGTAGTAGTAACAGTAGTAGTAGTAATAGTAGTAGTAGTAGTAGTAGTATTAGTAATAGTAGTAGTAGTACTAATAGTAGTAGCAGTAGTAGTAACAGTAGTAGTAGTAATAGTAGTAGTAGTAGTAGTAGTATTAGTAATAGTAGTAGTAGTACTAATAGTAGTAGCAGTAGTAGTAACAGTAGTAGTAGTAATAGTAGTAGTAGTAATAGTAGTAGTAATAAAATTAGTAGTAGTAATCTTACTTGCAGTAATATTTATAATAGTAGCAGTTGTCCGTTATAGTAGTAATAGCATTACGACTAGTTGTTGTTGTTGTTGTTGTTGGTTGTTTGTTATTTTTTGTTTGTTGTTCACTTCACTTTTTGGTGTTCAGTCGACTCGTGTTTCAATGCAAACTGCGTACTTTCTTTGCCCAATCAGCAGTTCGCTCAATTTTCCATAGAACACGAATCACCCTCACACACGCTTATGCACACTCTTCCACACACACACACTCAGTGTTGTTTTGGTCTACGTGGCATTTACTTTATCAGGCTTTTTATATTTTGCCGCGTAATCGAGGGACAGAGAAAAGGGATCAGAACGACAGTTAGATAGCCACAGAGAGAGAGAACATCCGATCGATCGGGCGACAACTTCCTCCAACCTCGAATAGTCACAATTATAAACAATAACAAAAGTCGCCGTTAAAAGACGTCAACATCATCGAAAGATATGAAGTGAGTAAGGAGAGGTTTGGTTTCGCATATCGCGCGATCAGCGAATTCTATTTGAGGTGTTCACTGCAGAGCTGAACGACAAACAGTCTGCAGTATTCACTGGGGGGAACTGGGGGGTACTGGGAGTAAGTGGTATCACGTGCATGACGCAATTCGCATTCGAAGTCGAATATGATTATGAATTCGAATTCAATGGAAATGATAAGACTGAAGTTTAAAATAACTTTGATTGCGCTTTTAACTATTAAAAGTCTTATACAAATAGGCACTACTTATACTTCCATTGAATTTGCCAACTGCTAAGAGAATTTCTATTCTAATTGAGGCGAATGTCATTGACCTTGAGCTAATTTGATAGCAGACAATAATTACTGTATATGTATATAAATATGCACATATACATACATACATACATACATATGTATAAACATCTATCATAGATAACATTTAATAGCTCAAATTCGTTAACCGCTTTGCTCTTCCCATACGTCAGCATAAAAAAAATAAAAATTAAAGCGAAAGCGAAAGTCTTGCAGAACAGCAAAGCTTGGATCAACGGCTCTCTCTCTCTCTCTCTCTCACCTCCTCTCTGGGAGCGTGAGTGTAATTGCTGCACTATTTACATACGCATGTGTGTGAGCGAGACAATGAGTGTGTGTAACTGGTTGGAATTGCTCTAATATCTGCGACCATGCATGCGTGTGTGTGTGAGTGAGTGAGTGATTGAATCTGCCCATTCTGCTCTATTTACAATACATCTGTGTGTGTGTGTATGTGTTTAACTGTTCTATTTGCGTACGCATGAAACTCGCCATGAGTGAGTGCAATTGCACTGCTTGCTTTGTTTGTATGTAATAAATACTAATGACAGTTGCTGTTTGTGTGTGTATGTGTGTGTGTGTGTGTGTGTGTGTGTGAGTGTAACTGCTCTTCTATTTACGTATGAATGAATGTAAACAAAACGTAAAAAACGTTTTTGCCACTCAAAAGCAAAGATAAAAGCGCATTAATTGCAACTGCCATGGACCACAAAAGACAGAGACAGTGAGTGAAAGAGAGAGGGAGAGCTAAGCGAACCGAACATATGTAATATTTCATGTATTTATTAAGTAACATGCACAACAAGTGGCAGCAACAATGCAAACACAGCAAACGACGATGACGACGTTGGCCACTGACCGACACACACACACTCACAAAGAGAGAGAGAGAGAGAAGCACACATAATAAACGAAAAATTAAAAATGAAAAAAAAAGAATACAACAAGTAAAGCAAAGCAAACAACGCAAAAAAATGTGAAAGAAAAGAGGAGAGAAGGAGAAAGGCGAAGCATGGCATGCGAGTGCTGTCTCTGTCGCACCTCATCACTCACTCTCTTTGGCCGTGAACTTGACCAATTTCTTTGTTTGCTGCAAAAAGCACGCAATAATAGTGAACCGGAACCGGAACCGGAACCGGAATTGTGTGAAATGGAACTAGTCAAATAAAAGAAACCAGTTTATGCCTTCTAATAGCTTAAATGAAACTATGTGAACTTATAGCGTGAACTTGTTAGCGCGTAAAGTGAATTCCGAGGAACTGCATCAACTGGGTGTATATGGATTATTGTATTGAATAGTTCATTAAAGCGAATTACTAATCCGTAATATTTCCATTTTTGATCAACAACAGTTCCTGAACGATTTGTTCTATTCTCTTAAACTTTTCAACAGTACGAGGGAGCAAGGATTATCCTCGTGAGCTACTGAACTAAATAAACTAGTTCATAAAATTGTAAATGAACTAGTTCATGACATGAACAACTACTGAGACGAAAGAACTAGAAAATATGACTACACTACTACAAATGAACTAGTTCATCGCATGAACCATACCTGGAACAGTCTTGAATTGAACAAATTGCCAATAGAAATCCATAAATATTTTCGTAGCACTCACCTTCCAGCCGGCGCTGCTATTCGAGTCGCCTTTGTCCTTAAAGTATGAAACATTCTGCACCATCCACTCGTAGATTTGGCTCAGAGTCAGGCGCTTGTCGGTGGCTGAGCCTATGGCATGCGTTATGAGATCGGCATAGGACAGATTGCCCCAGGCATTCCGACGGGATGAGTTCTTTTTGGCCGCATTCGCGTTCTGCATGGCCTGCTGTGGATCTGTGAGTGGGAGTTGAGTGAGAATTGAGCGAGAGAGAGAGAGAGGCGTAACTTACCACCATTTGCCAGCTGCTGATTGCTGGCTTTGGTGCTGTCCAGCTCGTCGACGGGCTCGGGCCGTGGACAGGGCCAAGTGTTGGAGCGGGCGCGTGTCTGGGGCTCGAAGCCCCCATCTGTGGGCAAGTCCCCACCTAGTTGATCCATATGCAAACCGTTATCGGAACGGGGCAGATTGGGCCATTCCTGTGCGAAGCCGTCCATGATGGCAAACAGTTCGTCCGGGAGTTGCAGCGTTCTGACTTTTCTCTCACAGCTCGCCCAACTCAAAGCTGTCGGGTATAGAGAAAGAGACGACAATAGAGTCGAGTTGAATTCCGTTAGTTTCAATTGAATTGCAGCTAAATTGAGCTTTTATCAAATGAATTCCCCCCACCCAGCCACTCCCACCCTTCCATTCAATTGATCTGCTAATGCCAATTGGCATCGCTTGCAAATTCCATTAAATCATTTTATCATTAGACGAGAACACGAACTGGCTTTTACGTCTAATGGCCCAAATGAGCACTAACTGCTGGGGATGCTGGGGATCGGCATTAAATTATAATACTCGTTCATGATTAGCACGTGGCGATATACGTAGAACTTGAATTATACTGCACAGCTGTCGGAAACAAGACTGATCTAGTCGGGAGTGCCTGACTATGATACACCCGGAACACCCTGAATGCCCTGAATGCAAGCGCTACATAGACTTTTACTCTATGGGCTTTACTAAGGAAACGCTAAAGCCCAAGGCTTTACTATTATTCGAAATATGCAGTTACATAGATATATAATATATATTATCAAAATTTCCAAATTTTAGTTTAGGTAAACCAAAATTAGAATAGAATGTATAATTATGTATACTTGATACTGATAATACTATAGGCAATTCAAGTATAGAGGGGTGTTTATAAGAGTAATATATAAGAGTGCGTTGAAGAGCATATGAGAATGAGGTAGTTAGAAGTAATACATAGATATATATATATATATATATATATACATATATATATATCTGTTGCTCTCTGTTGAGAGGGAGAGGGAGAGAGAGAGAGAGAGAGAGAGTGAGAGAGAGAGAGAGAGTGAGAGAGAGAGAGAGAGAGAGTGAGAGAGAGAGAGAGAGAGAGAGATATTGATAGGGTAAATAAAATAAAGGCCACGAAATTAATTTAAAATTGAATAAAATTTGATATCAATGCACATTTTATACATTATATATTTACATTATTTATATAATATATATTATATATATATATACATACATATTCATATGCCTGTCTGTACGTATATCTGCATTATCAAAAGTCTATTGACACTGGCCGCGCTGTCTGCATGAGCGCACTGATAAGCCCAACTGAAGATTGACTGCAGCTTAACGAACTTTGCACGAATTTCAAATGCCGTTATCTCGCTGCTCCCTCACTCTCTCTCTCTCGGCGCTTCGTTTCCCTCTGCCTTTCTGCTTTACCCCCAAAAAAAAAAAAAAACATCATAAAGAAATATGCCCCCGACTGTCTGCCTGTCGCTTATCAGCCAAAAGCTTTGAACTCAATTTTAATTCCATTTTTCGAGTCTCTTAAATTTCATATTTAAGCAGAGAGCAGAGAGCAGAGAGCTGAGAGCAGGCAGAGCTTTGCGCACTCTGTAGGCAAATTTCAATTTATGCGAGCTGCTCGCTCGCTCGCTCTCACGCACTAAGCAAACAAAGAGCGCACACACACACACACACACACACATTGCAAAGCACGAATTTTTAACGAACGCGACGCAAAACAACCGCCGTTGATCACTGCAAAGGGTGTCGCCAACGAATGAGAGTCTATTGGGTATGTTATAAAAGATGTAACAGGCAGAAGCTACTACTCTATATATTATATATATATATAATATTATATATATATATATATATATATACAGCTACAGTTCCAGCCATGTACAGTTATCTGTATGTATAAGAGTAGCTGAGTAACCAGCTATACATGGATACACAGATACACAGATACATAGATACATTGATCATTATACAGTTGGATCTTTATACACTATATGCTGTCAACTGCTCTACTAGTCGTGCATACCCCACCAAATCATGCCAACTTCTGTTTTTTATACATTTTGTTTTCATTTGCTTCTTTTTGGCTGCTTAACATTTCTTTTGATTTGGTTTTTAGTGCGCCTAGGCCTAAGACTATGTATATGTATGTATGTCTGCCCATGTGTGTGTGTATATGTATGTGTATATACATATATATGTATATATACGTGTGTTGAGCATGTAGGAGGCAGCGCTGGCGATGGCGACAGCGAAATACCTTGAGACAGCACAGAGCGCAGAGCACGGAACACGGAAGTGAAACAAACTAGGAAAAGGTTGTTCTAGTTAAGCATACGCTCACATATGTATAAGAGTGAAAGAGAGACAGAGAGAAAGAGAGAGAGAGAAAAGTTGAGTTCTTCAATTTTACCTGTGCAGAATCTTCAGCTATTAAAATAAAACTTGTGGAATTTCCGAATGAATTTCACAAAATATATTTGAAAATTTATAACTGTGAATAATGTGTGTTTCTATATGGGAAATTAGATTTCACATTTCACATTTCACATGTTTATTTTCAGAGTTTTAACAGCTGGAAAATCCAGCAGAGCTGAACTGCACCTCAAACTGACCTTAGACACGGTGCCCAAAGCAAACGTAAAAATACAATTTGACATACAACACAATTTTCATAGGACACACCTGTGTGTGCGTGTGTGTGTGTGTGTGTGTGCCAGGTAAAAGACTTAATAATAATGTGTCAACATCTTGATCGTTGCTCTGCCAACTATTTTTAGCCGCCTCTGCCATGGGCACTCGCAATTGCTTAGCTTATTCAAAAATAGATCACAAAGATGTACACCCATGACATACATACGTACATCCATACATCCACCCGTACATCAAGTGGGAAAAGTGCGCAAAATTGCGTCGCATAAGCGCAAAGAGCTCAGGCCAAATGGCAACTTGTTGCTACTATATAGAGTCCACTCTGAGCGGCAATGAACGCCCAGCAAATACCCTGTCATATAATTGTAGTACAACTAACAAATACTTACATCAGCTGAGGCAATTTCTTTATGAATTTGCAAACTTGATCTAAGGTTTTAACTTAAACTAAACTACTTACAATTTATACTTATACTCAAGCTCTTATACGCACAGTCTTATACAGCGCTTATTGCGCTTTAAGCACAACAAACGTAAACATGAAAAAACAAAAACAGAAACAGAAACAAAAACAAAACAGAAGAAGGCAAAAATAACTTTGATTGAACTTAGTATTTTATAGATGCTGTTGATGAATCGATCAGATGATCTCGCTGCGTCATAGCAATATAGTTGTAATATGCCCAGCATCATTATCATACGAATCAGAGTTGAATGCCAATCAAAATATTTCTGAATAATATAAAATGTTTTCAGTTTTGTTTGTTTACAGCTGACGACACAGGGCACAAAATAGACCAGAACCTGTCCATATAAAACAGATATATATAGATATATAGATAGATATCTGACAGTATTACTACCTGCAAATGAGTCAGATCAAGTGGGTCGCGCAGCATCCCGAAAATAGCATGAAAACAGAACCAAAGAAACAAAAACAGAAAGTGTGGGCGAGAGAAATTAGCATCTGATATTTGCGTGCATACTATATAGTTCTATATCTGTGCATTACACAACGGATGATCGAATGCCCGAATTTGTCAAAAAATAGAACTAGAAATAGAAATAGAAACAACAGAGAGAAAAGAGAAAGAAATTCCCAGAGGATTTTTGCAATTTTCGCATTTTCAATGTCAAACAAACAAAAAGAAAGCAAAAGTGTGCGGCGAACAGGTAAGAGACTGGGCAATGAACGACTAGCAGTTACCCTGTAAATGCGGCAATGCTGCTAATTCTCTTCTCCCCTTCTATACATACTTCTATATATGTATTACATATATATAATACCAAAATTTGTATAGCTTATGTTTAGATATAGTATATGAACGCCCATATCAGTTTGAGTGTCTCTAGCTTTGTTTATATTGATCGGCCCAGTGAACTGGTTCACTATGCGAACAAATGCATGCTAATGCCATATGATATAAGCTAACTAGTTCATCAGTGAACTAGTTCACCAACAGATCTCAGCCTGATCTTTGATTGGTCTGGCATCACTCACTAAAAAACACGCCATGGAAAACGGCAAACGTCATAGTCCAATATTGATAAACTTTTATCAATTCTAATATAGATATAGCATATATTTATAAATGCCTATATACAAAGTCCATATATATACTATTATACCCCTTGGTGAGAGTATAGTGAAAGCAAAATAAAGAAGGACGCAAACACAAAGAGCAACAGCAAAAAAATATAACAAACAATTTTGTTGCGTAATTCAGCAAACAGTGGATTCTCTCGCGCCCTCTACCCACTCTCTCACTATTTCTCCTTCTCTCTCTCTCTCTCTCTATAACGCTTAAAAGATATGCTTCAGAATATAGATATTACGTATTTCTATCTCTGTCTCTTTTTCTGCTACTTTCTCCCTCTCCCTCATACATTGAGAGAGTTTGATAAGCAGCAAAAAATTAACATCTGAAAGAACAAAATTTATCTGCTGCTTATCAGCGTAAATCGCAACTAAACTCTGTTTTTTTTTTTTAGCCTCTAGCTTCAAACTCCCTAACGAGCGATGCTCAGATGATGCGAGTCGACTCGACTCATGTGATCTTTTATATATATATATATATATAGCCCCTCTGCGCACATGGCCAGGTTCAGTTACGTGGAAGTAAGAGAACGAGTCCACACACACACACACACACACACACAGGCGCACACACACACACACACACACACCCATCGCACACACACACACAGGTAGAGACGAATGCCTGGCATAACTTGTCAAACAGGATTATTAAGCAAAGTATGTCAGCGTTGGCTTTGCTTTAAAGACGCCATCTCAAGTGTAAGACGGGGCGAGCGAGAGAGAGAGGGAGTGAGCAAGACAATCACAAATAGCTGACAGCTGGTCAGCTAAAGGCAGCAGCAGCCACAGCAGCCACAGCAGCCACCTTAACTGGTCACCCAACTCCAGTTCACATGTAAATGAAGCTGAACCAGCGTCTGGCTGATCACACTTGATCGAGCGATCTTTTTCCGTTCGTTGGGCGAGAGCGAGAGCGAAATCGTAACTTTCCCAGGAATTTAGGCTAAGCCAAGTGAATCAGTTCTTTAGTTCTTTTTTGAACCAGTTCTGATTGGCATTGATCATAACTTCAAGTATAGTCAGTTATGTAGGATTTATGCCCGCATAGACTAGTGAACCAGTTCGCAAGTGAACCTTAATATGAATATTTAGTTGCTTAGTTGCTATATGATTCAAATGAACCAGTGTGTTCAACTAGTAAATTCGCTCCCAAGTGAATCTGTTCTTAACTGCTTCTGTTCCAAAGTGAACCAGTTCATATCTGAGCCGAAATTAATAATTATAGAAATGGAGTCATGTGAACCATGAAATGCCTCCCTTAGCTGAGCTCGCAGTTCCAAACTGATGCTAAACTGAACCAGTTCCTTATTGAACCCGAGGCCTACTGAACTTCTAACCTTCAAACTGCAAACCTTACGCCTTCCGTCTATAACCAAAAGCTTAATGCTGATCGGGATTGAACTCATCTTAAGTCTCTAATTACTCACATATTTGAAGTAAACATTTGATATTCGATTACTATAGATAATATAATTAATAATATTAAATTTCCATTTCCATTTATCATAATTAAACATAATAAATTATTTAGATATTTCATAATTTATAATGATTTATGTATGGAGACACTTCACATATCTTTGCACTTGATGCACTCAAAATGTTCCCGCTTTATCACACACACACATACGCTCATATCACACACACACACACACACACACTCGCAAAGTGATAAGACATCGCCGTCGCCGTCGCCGTTGCCATGTGCCTTTGGCCAGCAAAAGTTCAGTAAAGTGACAACTCCACAATGTTTAAACATGTAGCAATATACACAAATAACTGTATATATATATATATATATATTTATTTATTTATTTTTTTTTTTACCTTATCATTCGCAAGGTATTCCCCGACATAAAGCCTAGCACAATGCTGACACTGCAAACATTTTTCTGTTAAGCGCAAGTTACTCGAGTCAATTGCCATCTCTCTTCCTCTTACGCACACAATTTATGGCAATTCACTCTGTTACAGTTGCACACATGCACATGCACATGCATGTGTGTGTGTGTGTGTGTGTGTGCTAGTTTGCATGATTCTGTCATTAGTTTTCATTAGCTGCTGGTCTTAAGTAAATCATCTTGCACGCGCGCCCACTGCAGCTTGCGCTCTCAGGCGATCCTCTCTCTCTCCCTCTCTCGCTCTCTGTCTGTCTGCCTGCAACAATGTTGTAGCCGAACTGGAATGCAAAGAAAGCAGACAAAGAGAGGCTCATTGTGGTTCCTCGATTCGCTCTCTTCCTGGCGCGGCACGGCACATCGATGCGATCAATCGAGTTGCCTGAGCATCTTGGCTGTCGCATAGGCAACGCAACGGCTAATTTATTAACTCGATTATCGCGGAAGCGCATTCAAATAAAAGCTTATTGGAAGTGCAATGTGCCGGCTCTGTCGCACTTGTGCGACGCTCTACACGTGCCGTTTGGGAAGGTCAAAGAGAGAAACACGCGCGTTCCACACACAGAGAGGGGGTGGGGGAGGGGGAGGCGGAGGCGGAGGCGGAGGCAGCGGCAATTTGTAATTGCAAATAAGAATCGGTAAAAGCGTTGCGATCACTTATACTATATTTATTTATTTATTTATTTATTAATTATTTTTTCCTTTTCTCTATAAATCAAAGTCGATTTGTAGCTGTAAAGGAAATCACCTTCGATGTGATCAATCAATAAAATGATAAATTCATATAAATGTCTAGATAAGAGTGAAATCTTTGTAGATGCTTTGTACAGTTGTGCTGAAGATTATTTTATTTTAATTATAATTATTTTAATTATATGTGTATATATTTTTATTATAATTATTTTAATTATATGTATATATATATTTTTTATATACTCATTAAATTCCCCTTTTTAACAGTTAAAATTGATTTTTTTAAATAATAAATATTTAAATATTTTAAAAATATATTTTTTAATTCTGTTAAAATATTTATATATATTTTTTTTAACAATAAGAAATAAATGTAAAAAATATTATTTAATTCATTTTATTTCTTTTATATATACTTAAATATATTTACTAATATATAACATATTAAATATAAATATTTTTTCTGCAATTTTTTTCAATATCTTTTTATTTTATTTACTACTATTTTATTTCTTTTATATCAATCATTTTTAGTTAATTTTTGTTTTAAATTAATTTTTTTTAAATTCAATTTTCATTTTATTTCCACTTCACAAAAAGCGTAAATTTATTTGGCAAACCTTTTCTATCAGACACTATCTCAAACACAATCTATTAAAACCCGCTCACCAAACACTCAAGATATCAGCAAATGGCAAAGCAGTAATAAATACACACACATAGATACCACCAGCAGCTATTGATAAGGCATTTACATAAACATTTATATAAGCGTGCTCTATGCTTATCTCTCTCTCTCTCTCTTTCTGCCTCTCTTTCTGTCTTATCAGACTCCATTGATCACTGTTAAAATCGACCCATTTAATAAAAATCATTAGAGCCTAATCGCACTTCAATGTCAATATTATGTTCAGAGATTACAACAGTAAAAAGAAAAAAAGGAAAACAAAGCGAAAATAAACTAGAAAATAGAAGAGAAGAAAAGAGAAAATCCAACTAAGAATTAAAATTAAAATAAATAAAATTTTTAATTAATTAAATATAATTAAAATTAATAAATGTAGTTAGAACTAAAGCTCAAAACTCGTCAAATAATATTTTTACTTTCATTATGCTCTTGTTCATTATCCAATAAGATTACCCATTGCTAGTGCCAACTTCCACCTGAATTCTAATAAGACCTGCCTATTGGAACTCCCATCGAACTCACATCCAATCATCTTTCCAAACTATTAAGCGTAACTAATATGCCATAAAAAGCGACTGGAAGGGTAAAGCGGGCAAGAGCAGAATGAGAACGAGACAGGCAAGAGGCAGCGGAGAGCGGAGTGGAAGGGGAGCGAGGGACGACAGCGGGAGAGCTAAACGACACGCGCTATAGTCGTCGCTATCAGCGACGCACGCTATTTTTAGACACATTATCAGGCGTGCTCTAATTAAGATCTCTGCACTGAGCTTTCAAACAAAATGTGTTCACTAATCGAAATCAAAGCGCTGCACTCCCAAGAGTCTCCGAGACTCCAATTGGAGTCAGATGCATATACAAATTGAGAAATATGCCAATAAGATTTTATATTGTGAATAAAACTCTCTCGTTAATATTCGTATTAGAATTTGAATACAATCAAAGGCAACTCTCCAATTGGAATTGAAGTCTTTGATATTTTTAATTATTATTATTATTATTATTAATATATATTATTATTATTATTATTATTTATTATTATTATTATATATTATTATTATTATATATTACTATTTTGAAAAATCCCAATTTAAGGGAATATATTTGAATGATTTATATATAATATTTTAACATTTACATTATAATATTTATTATTATTATTATTTATATTTATTATTATTATTATTTATATTTATTATTATTATTATTTATATTTATTATTATTATTATTATATATATATATTTAAATAATTTATATATAATATTTTAACTAAATGGAATATGAATATGCATTAGAATCCAGCTCCAATTGGAATTATAATAATGCATTATTTATTGGACCTGTTTGACACACATATGCTTATTAGAATAAATAGCTAAATACTCTACTATCCAATTGGATTCACTGTTTGACTCTAAAGCGCCGTGCTTATTGGAATATATTTAAATAATATTAAATTTCCAATCACATTTGAATTTTAATGCATATTAATTATTAATTAATTATTATTAACTTAATATAATTAATTATCCAATTGGACATATCCCACATGCCTATTAGAATTCAATATCGAATTGGATAACTGAATACAAATACCAATAAGATTTAGTAACTACCTCGGAGGCAGGCCGCTGCTGGCGCTAATTGAGAATTCTGATTGGAATTGGATGCGCATATATTTAAGTATTTACCTAGATTGTCAAGTTTGTTGTGGTTGTTCCTTTTGAATTTGTTGTTGTTGTTGTTGCAGTTGTTCTTAGCTGATATTGTTGTTCAGTAATTCTTATTGGTATTATTTGTCAACACTTTTTCTACGTCTGTCCCTTTACAGTGCATTTATTTATTGCATTTGTTGTTGTTATTTTGAGCAAAACTTGTGCCGGTTCGCGTGTGTTAATTATTATTATTATTATTATTATTTAGTTTCGTTTTTCTTCTTCTTTTGTTAAGGACAACTGGCATAATTTCTTGCTCTCTCTCTCTCTCTCTCTCTCTCTCCCTGTCGCACACAGTCACACTCACGCACGCACGAGTGTATCGATAAGCATATGTATGTATGAACGTGTGTATGTATGTATGTATTTAGCTGCTCACACTTGCATAAGTATTTAAACACTTGTTGTTGTTGGTATTTTGTGGGCGGCTTTTGCTGTTGCTTGAGCTATAAACATACAAATTAAAAGCGATATTTACTTAGCGAATAAAGAAACGAAGCAGAGGAGGAAAACACACAAAAATAATAAAATAACCAAAACACAAGAGCAATAACAAGAGCAAATTATGTAGAAATGTAAATAGAGACGAGAGACGAGAGAGCGCGAGTCTGAGAGCGCTGCACACAGAGAGAGCGCGCGCGCGTGTGAGAGTGAGCGCGAGATCGCGTCACGTCACCAATTCATGCCAATTGGACGCATACAGAAATTAATTGGAGTTCGTATAAGAATTCAATGAAAGCGTGCGGCGCAGTTGACGTCGACTTCGACGTCGACGTCGCTGGCGCAGGCAAACACACACGCACACACACTAACGATCACACACACACACACACGCCAGCAAACAAACATCTGTACAAAAGCTTATGTAGATAGAACACACATGTTTGCCTGCCTGCCTGCCTGCCTGCGTGTGTGTGTGTGTGTGTGTTTAAAGTTCAAATGGAAAAATTTATGTGTATGTGTTATATATATATATATATATAAGCACGTTTACTGCTATTTGTTGTTATTTTGTTGCTTTACTCAAATTTGAATTTGAGCAGCTATTTTGATTTTGCGCTAGTGTGTGTGTGTGTGCCGGCAGCAGTAAATTTCCAAAATATATTTTCAAAAAAAAAAAAAAAACACGCAAAAGCCCCAATGAGGAAAGATCATTCCAGCCTTTGCTACGGTATTTTGTTTTTTTTTTCTCTCTTTCTTTCTTTCAATTTCTTACTACGCATTCCACACTATTTCTCATTTATTATTGCTCTTGTCTGTGTGTGTGTGTATTTTGCTTTATGCTGTGTTCACTTTTTGTTTCTTTCACATGTAAATGTTTTGATTTGGAATTTTGCTAAACTCTTTACTTTTGAGTTCACTCATCGTTCGCCTATGCAATGAACGTGGGGACGGGGTCGGGGGAGGGGCGGTTAGGGCTTAACACGTGATCAACCGTATCGGTTTTTTTTTTTTATTAATTTAATTTTAATTTTTTTTTTTTGTGTTTGAGGCTCGAAAGAATTTGGTGACGTTGGGGGTTAAGTAGCGCGCTTAACGCTGATCGACCTCGTGGCTTTTAACCGCAAACGCAACGGACTCTGCTCGTTAACTGCTTTCTAGTTGGATGCGAACTGAGAACTGATTGGTATACGAAACGCTACAAAACGACAGCAGCACCAGCACCAGCACCAGCACCAGCGTCGTCGTCGTCGCCGTCGTCGGCGACAGCGACAACGACGAAGCGACACGAAGAGCTAGCCACTAGCGAGCCAGTCAGCTCGCCCGGCTCGTCTCTCGCTCTTGTGGCGGCCGCTGCTGCTGCTGTTGCTGGTGGTGGTGGTGGTGGTGTGGGCTACACAGATGTTGTTGAGCGTTGCTGAGAGAGACAAAGCTCTCTCACGTGTGCGTGTGTGTGAGTGCATGTTTTGAAATCCACATGTTTGAGTTCCACAAAAATGCACGTTTTGCGTTTTGGCGCTCACATATTTTTACAACACATACACAGCAATTGAGTAATAAAGCACATAGTACGTGTGTGTGTGTGTGTGTGTGTGTGTATGCTCATACACATGAATATTTTCTAGTTTGTTTTGCCTGGCATCTTCTTTGTCGACGATCTGAACGTGGAAGCGAGCAGCTCCCCAGCTTGATAACTGATAACTGGCAAATGGGCCAAATGTTTGTTATCTGCGCGCGCGTCGCAGCCGCTGCGGGGAAATTTACCCAAAAAATTGCAGTCAAGCAACAAAAAATATATATATAAAAAATATATATGTACATACATATGTATATAAATTTTTTTTATATAAAGAAAGAAAAAAGTAGCCTAGGCACGCGCATTCATAACACGAATTTTATTAGCGGCCGGTTCAGTTCAGTCGCCATAGACTGGTTCGTTCATTTGAGTTGTTAATGTGGCTGCCACATAAATTCCACAAATTACGCGGCTAATGAAGTCTAGACGCTTGGAGCTTAAGCAAGGCTTAGCGCTTTATGGCCCAGACTCCGCCTCAGATGCACTATGCGAAAGTGCTCGATGACAATTTATGAACCAGTTATCAATTTTTAGTTCTATGAACTACATAGTTCGCGAACCAGTTGGAAATGCTGTTAACTTAAATAAAGCATATGCTAATTATGAATATTATCGTTAACAAATCGAAGTTTCATATGCTAATTTGCGATCCACAACCGGATGATAGCTTTATTATATTTCGCTGCAGATCTGTTTCGTTTTATAATAAACCTGAAATATGAACAACCGCTAGCAGAGTATTTATCCTGCGCATACACACACACACACACACTTCCATTACGCTGTAGCTTGACGAAACTTTCCAGTCGTCATCGTTGTCGTCGCGCAATTGTCGCCTTCGGCTGCGGCTGCGGCGCAGCTTAGGCGCTTTTGTGACGTCACGCGCATAATGGGCGGACAGCAAGTGGCGTTTGAAGCGCGCAGGCAATAATGTTGCTGCTGCTGCGCCCACGTTAGCTGGCACAGCGCATGCGCCGCTGCCACCGCCGACGCCGACGCCGACGCCGCTTCAGCAATTGACGACGTAGTAAAAAATTAGCACGACATCGGCTCAATTGGAACTAGATGGGAGTAATGATATCAGCCGCGTCGCGTGGCCTTCAAAAAATTATAATTTCTGTTTAATAGCTGCGCCGACGACAGCGACGGCGACGTCGACTCTGGCTGGAATGCGTTGAGCGGGGCAACGGTAGAATAGACGTAGCCCTGACTGTATATAGAATGTTTGCGCTCAGTCTGAGTGCGTGCGTGTGTGTGTGTATGTGTGTGTGTGTTGAATTTGAATATGGACACTAATAATTTGTTGGGTGGATGGTGTCTAAACTGGAATATAGATTGGTTATTTGGCGCGCCTCTCTCTCTCTCTCTCTGTCTCTCTGTCTCTCTCCCGCTCAATGTCTGTGCTGAATGCGAAATGAGCAGGAATATTCAATTTATTAGTCTGATTTATGCCAATTGGCAATATTCAATAAACTCTTTAGCCATTGCTACTAAATTGCGTAATTCTACGTTATCTTCACACTGAGCTAATGAGAGGTGATTAATTAGGCGGCGTATGTAATTGATGCCGGCTGGCATCACAATTGACGCAATTGAGCGAAGAATTTGTAATTCAAACCGTCCCAACCCGCCCCGCCCTGCCCCTCCACTCTACCCAAGACGCTGTCAATGAAAGTGCGACTTAGTTTGAGTCTATTGGAAACTGGAAACTGGAAATTCTCGCATGGTGACGTCGCTTCATATGCAAATGGCAACGGGACACGCACACACACACACACACACACACACACGTATGTAAATTTGATGAAGCACTTCCTGATGCCCGCTAGAAGACGCGCAGCTACAGCCACAGCGCGATATGAAGATAAACGCAAAAAGAGCGTGGCGCTCGCGCGCGATGGCATCCACGGTCCACAAGCTCAGGCTTGGCATCCACAAACCAAAACGAACTGGCGTTTCGCCAACACAAAAAACCACGTGGTCTCTCAAGTTCATAGCGGAGCAGAATAGCGAAAATAGACAAGGCGTAAAGCGCGCTTAACAAAAACAAAAACAAAAACAAAAAAAAAGAGAGCGAGCGCGAAGCGTATAAAAAATACATATGCACGATCACACACACACACATGTGTGTGTGTATGTGTGTGTGTGTTTGCCATGTGAATTGAAGAAAACCACATGCTGTGCGAAAATATTTGGAATGATGAAAGAGGCAGCGGCAGAGACAGAGGCAGAGGAGAACGAGGTAGCAGCAACAACGATGACGATCCATAGGTTACGTACCGGCACAATAAAAGCAAAAGAAAACTAAAGCGGAAATAAAACACAAATACTCAAAGAGTATTTTTGTTTTTCTGTTTTGTAAACAAACCAAATCACTTTGGCTGGAGTTCGAGCGAAAAGAGAGAGAAAAGCGCGCGATCAGTGCCAACAAAAAAAGTCAAATGTGAAGCTAAACCAGAAATGCAAACATACAGACACACACACACACATGTGTATATGTGTGTGGCAAAGTGCCAGCTATAAAGCGGCACGAAGTTAGAAAACAAAATTCAAAACCTAACCTTACCTAATGTGGTATGAAATGACACGCACAGCTACACACTCACACACACACACACACACACACACACACAAGTAAAAGTAGCGCAAAAACGTGGCTTGTGCCGCCGACTGCGGCAGCGCCAGCGACTGCGATGCCGGCGTCAATTGCGTCGTTTCAAATACTGAACGAAAGAAACCAACAACAACAGCAATCGCATGTTGCTGCTGGAAGAACGAAAGCAAATAGAATTGTGAACATAAAATAACGCAAAGAGTTAGCGCTAGCATGCCAGAGCGAGATGGAGCTATACGCTATGGGCGCGCAATTAATATGAATAAAAGAAAGAGAAATGCGATGCTGCTCAGCAATTCATTGAAATATGTACATAACTATATGAGTGTCCGTGTGTGTGTGTGTGTGTGTGTGTGTGTGTGTGTGTGTGTGTGTGGGTGTCTTTGTTAAACTGTAGGCATTACAGCTAAATAAATTAATCTAGTACAAGCTATTAGGCTTTTTTGCCTTTCTGCTGATTACCATTCATATTATGTTCCACAAGACCACTTGTATGATTTTTTGTTACTTACACTCCACAAAATGTTCTCTGCTGCTCACTCACACGCACACGAACGTTTGGCGCTCTCGGGCGCACTTTCTCTCGGCTTTTCGTTGCGTGCGCTCTTCTTCTTGCCGACAAACTTTTCGCAGCTTCGTTTGTTCGTTCGTGCGCCTCACTCAACCCCCGAATTGCATTCGCCCGCTGACTGACTCGCTTGCACTCGCTGCGCTGCCCTGTGTACGCGACAGAGACGGACGACTTGGGCAAAGTCTTGCCTGTGCCAGGTAACGGTAACACGTATACGCAACCGGACCGGGGGCAACGGGACCAAGGCACAACTGACTGTCTTGACACACATTCGTTTCGGCAGCTGCGGTCGGCCGCTGTCGGCCGTTAACTGTTGGTTAATATCGCCTCCAGGTCGTCGGTGGGTGTGGCTCTGCCGGCTTGCTTATACCCGGCCCAGGAGTCTGCGCAGCGCGTTCTCTGTTCCCATAGGTCCGTTAGTCCGCTTAATTGTCGCCTGGTTGGTGCCAGGCCGAGCCTCCTGGTTGGGCAGCAGCCGAGGCGAACGCCTTCCACGGCCTAGGCCCCTCGTTCCAGCAGGGACAGCAGCCGTCGGGCTTTTGGCCTCAGCTCAACTTGCGCCGACGGGTTTTTGCCCAGGGGTTGTTTCTACGCCGTGTGTCCTTGGCCCCTCACACACTCTCTCACACTCATTTACAGTTATATTTGGTATACGCAGGTAGCTTGATGCCTCTTAATGTTAGCAGCTTGTATATTATGCCGTTATGTCGAGCCGCATCTTCGTAATCCTTCGTGTCATCGGCTAAGCACTTATGCTGGCCCGGGCCAATACCACAGGTAGATATAGCTCGGTGGAGCATAATAATCGTACGAAATTACGCAACTGCCTTCAAGGCGCTGCCATATCAACAAGTATAGCCCTATGCCTCCCCCCTCCTCTCTCTCTCTCTCTGTCTCTCTTACTCACTCTCACTAATGGTTTTACATTAGCAAATTGAGCAACGCCCATTATGAGCGTGGGCAGAAGGAGATAGGCAGATAGACAGAGAGAGATATATATAGAGAGTGAGATAGCTGTCGCCCTGGCTAACGAACTGACCTGATTCAAGTCATTAGGAAATCAGAAAGAAAACCTTAATTATACTCCAAGTTCTGGGAACTATTATCAAAGAGCAAGATCTATTACTATATGTATAGTATTCCTTCCCTTTATAGCGCTACCTCTTTGATGGTCAATCACAATATTTGCTACAATTCTGAATGACTTTCCAGCAGTATCTCCATTGAACTCAATTTAAAGTAAACGAATTCTAAATATTTAAATAAAATTGTAAAAAATGAAATAGAATTATTAAAAATTAAAAATAATATATATCTATACATTTCTTACAATCTTAGTTATATATTTAAAATTGGTTTAATTTAAAAATAAATATTTCTTGAAAAATTCGTAATATATTAAAAAAAAAATTATTTTTATTTGTATTTACTTATATAGAAAACAAAAATTTAAATTAAAAAACAAAATATATATATAAAGAATTTTTCTAAAATATTTTTGTTTAATTAAATATATATTATATATATTTTTAAATTTTAATTTTTATCTTTAAATATAAATAAATAAAATAAAAATAAATATTTCTTGGAAGATTCTTAATTTATATATATTTTTTAATTTAAATGTTTATTTTTATACATAAGCAAATAAAATAAAATTAAATATTTCTTGAAAGATTCTTAATATATTAAAAAAAAAAAATTTTTTTTTATTTGTATTTACATATATACAAAATAAAAATTTAAATTAAAAAATTATATTAAAAATTTTCAAGAAATATTTATTTTTATCTATATACACTATATATAGTTATGCTATATATGTACATATATATTTCATACAATAGTGTCTCAAATCGTGAACCCGTAATGCCTTGTCTAGCCAGGAATTCGACTCAAAAAATGCTCTAAAAATTGCTCAAACTTTTTTATATTTTATAATTTTTGTATTTTTTATGCCCCGGCATCTCAGAGGCTCTTAGCCAACTCACAGGCATATTTATGCTCCGCATATGCTGCTCAATTGGCAATATGCACGTGGCTGCAAATTTCATGGTTACATTGAACCTGTCGCAATGGGCGCGTGCAGTCGCTGCCGCTGCTGCAGTCGACGTCGCCGTCGCCGTCGCAGCTATTGGAAAATTTTTGTTTCGTTCGACACTTGCATTATCTCTGTAATATTTGCCCCGTGCATGGGTATGTGCGTGTGTGTGTGTGTGTGTGTGTGTGTGCCTTTGATTACTAAGAATACTTTTGTGAACGCACCAGCAGAGAGCGGGCGAGCGAGGGAGATGGAGAGAGGAAGAGCGCAAGCAAATGGCAAATGGCAAATGGGGTATGGAGGAGTGCAGCAATCGACTCTTCACATTTCTCGGCCTTGCTGATTATGCGCGCACACACACACACACACACGCAGACTCACTCATGTGTGCGTTCGTATTTGGGCTTCATGCAGTTGTCAATTTATGACTGCTGCTGCTGCTGCTGTAATTGTAACTGTAATTGCGAACGTATGCGTAGACACACACACACGCAGTCGCTGTTGCCAGCAGCTCTTCTGTCGTAATTATAGATATTTCTGCGATTGAAGTGCATTGCAAGGCACCCCGCGCCCACACCACCCCCACCCAGTCCACTTTCCACTGTGAAGTATTTAAATATATATAAATATAACGGCATATCGGTGTATACTTATATGCTGCTTGATGGCATTTGTGCCGGTTTGTGTCTGGCGCCTCGCTGATAGCTCAAGGAATGCGATCACAGTCTAGCGCGATTGTGATGAATAACGGTATCGGAGACACAACTAAGACTAAGACAAAACTAGTGGGAGTTTTATTATTAATTTAAATAAAATTATCTAAATGAAAGAAAAAAAATTGAAAACAAAATTTTTGGGGTAAAATTACACAAATAATCTAAAAAAAAATATATATATTTTTTTATAATATATAACTTAATATAAATTTACATATTTATTTTAATTTCCATTTTTAAATTATTTTTTCCATTTTTTACAGGGCATTGACAAGTCGACTATTCGCGCTGAGCATTCTTATTTATATATATATATATATATATATATATATATATATATATATATATATATATATATATATATATATATATATATATATATATATATATATAAATAAGAATGCTCATATATATATATATATATATATATATATATATATATATATATATATATATTATATTTGATTTTCTATTTTTTTTTTTCTAATTAAGCTCATCTTATAATAAAAATAATTTTTTAATTTTTTAAATTTTGTTACAGGGCATTGACTAGTCGACTACTCGCGCTGAGCATGCAAATTGAAATATGTTGGCAGAAAAATGAACCACATAATAGATAATAAGAAATATGTTTATATTTTATTTATATTTCTGCTACTTTTGCAGCTGTAATCCAGGCCGAAGGATGCCAGGATACCATATCCCAGGCAACCAATAGCCACTAAAAGGCTTAGATAATCCATTAGTGCCGAAGGGCAGCCCAAACGGTACAACTCGACGACAGGCAGAGGGAGAGAGTGAGAGGCAGAGAGTGAGCGTGAGTAGAGGTGGAGAGCAGAGCAGACGAGCACAGGTCAAAAGGTACAACTAGACGACACAGCGCAAAAAAAGCGCAAAAAGGAGCAGAGGAGGAGAGCGCAAAGGAAAGAGCAGCGGAGTGAGCAGCGCAGTGAGCAGCGCAGTGAGCAGAGGACTGAGCTGAGGTGAAGAGAGCGGAGTAGGTGAGAAGAGCAAGCAGATAAATTCTGCCAGAACGGTGCGTGCGGGTGCGTCTCTCTGTCTGTGTATGTGTGTGATAGTAAGTTTGCCTATGTGTGTGTGCGTGTGTGTGTGTGTGTGTGTGTGTGTGTGTCGATGTCGACACAGCAATTTGTACAAGTCAAAACGATTGGCGCCAAAAGTCTACGGCGCTGGCATTAGCAAAAGAAACGCAAAAGGCACGAGATGAAAATCCGCTTAAAAAAGTGCCGAACGTGCCAAAGGTATATGGCCCCCAACTAGCCCACAGCCCAAGCCGCCCCATGGATGATAATTTATAGCAGCCAAAAAGTTTTCGCTTCTTCTTCTACACTTATTTCTGTTGGCCCAACTTTGGCATGTTGCGCGGCGTTTGCGATTTTTAATTCTTGTGCTAAATTGTTTAAAAATGTTTTAGAAGAATTCTGCAAAAGCGCGCACAACTTTTAGCCGCCCACTGGCTGCTGGCCGCTGGCCGCTGACTTTCGTCCTTTTGGCAGCAGCATCAGCAGCTCGCTAACAAAGTTTGCGGCATGTTGACCACTTTGTCGCCGGCTGGAAATAGTTTTTTTTTCTTTCTATTTTTTTATTTTATTTTTTGCAGCCCAACTTCCGCTTGGCTGTCGATGCAATTTGTATTAGCAAAGTTTGGCGCAAAGAATTTTCGTAAAAGCACAAAGTATTCGAGAACTGTAAATTTGCAAGTGCTGCGCAGCTGATTTATGGTCAATTAGCGCGGCGCTTAGTGGAATCTGTCGTTAAAGTTGAATTCACTTTAAGTAACTAAGCTACCACAGCTCTCACTAAATGCATGCATGTGTGTGTGTGTGTGTGTGTGTGTCAAGCTATGCAAATGCATAGATAAGAATAATATTAGTTAGAGCGAGATGACACTAGAGGCACATGCAGTGAGGTGAATATTGCCACCCAACGTGGTTATGTTGTAATTGCCATGGTGTTTGCTTTGACAATTGCCTAAGCTGCTTTGTTCTATTTATAAATATATCACGCACACGCACACACACACACACACACACATACAGATGTTCTCACATTCATAATCCTTTGCCGCAACGCCTTGGTGCCGGCAACATTCATCAAAACTCTTTCGGCACTTTGTTTGTTTGTTTTTTATGCGTTTGACTTTTATGTGCGACATTTAGTACCAGCAAACGAGCGCTAGAGGGCGTGGCGTGGGTCGTAAAAGCATTTAAGCCGATGCCGTTGCTGACGCCTTTTCTGATTTTATGCTCAGTTAACCCGATAGTGCACAACAGCACCACCAGCACCAGCGCCAGCACCAGCACCAGCTGATCGTAAAACTACACGCGCGCGCCCCCCTCATAAAAGCGTCAGAGTCAATTTCAGGATGCTTTTTTCGACTTTTGCTCCTTCTGCTTTGTGCCTGGTTCTTTATGGCATTTTATGGCTTAATATGCTTAAATTTAGCACTCGTAAAAAATTAATTTAAATTGCTTTTCGTGGTTCGATTTGCAGTCCGCTGTCGCTGCATATCTTATGAAGCATAAACTAAAAATAGATTATAAGACTTAGTTTGCGCTCTTATAAAAACTCAGTTTATTGCTTGCTCAACTTGCCAAAGAGTGAAATAATGAAGAGTTCGCATGCAACAACAAAAATTTCGGCACATTTTAACTGTCTCTAGCTTTCCCACTCTCTCTCGTGGTTGAACAAGCGTCGTTTGCCGACGTCTAACACAGCGACGAGGTGGCCGAGAGGTTAAGGCGTTGGACTGCTAATCCAATGTGCTCTGCACGCGTGGGTTCGAATCCCATCCTCGTCGAGTAGAATTTTTTTTATAATTTTTTTTTTTGTAATTTTATTTTTTCTTCTAGTGTTGCACCTGTTTAGATGCAGCCTCTGCCAGTTTTATTTATGACAGCAGACACTTTTGCCTCCAATTGGAACTATAGCTCAAATTTCGTTGATGAAAATGGAAAATGGAAAATGGAAAATGCCATTGCCTCTGGCCGGATATGTCAAATAGTTTTCTCCTACCAACTGCTGCTACCCGCAGCACTTGTGGCCAAAAAAAGAAAGAAAAGAAAATCTAAGTCAAAGCAAATTTTGTGCTCGGCAAAGATGCAAAAAATAAAAAGAAGGAGATTTGCAAGCGGGCGTAGCCGACTGCTTAATGCGCTTTCAAGGAAAAAGAATAAGTTAAATTTAAAAAATATAGTTTTTCTTGTTGACTTTAATGTTTTTAATTTTTAATTAAATTTTAAATTTAATTTTAAATTTAATTATTCTACAAAATTTATCTCCAGCTTGCCACGCCCTCCAGGAACACAAGCAACAAATTCGACTGCTTTATTAGACTTTAAACAAATTTAAAATATCTGTAGAGCAAGCTGAAGCAGTTGCACTAAACCAATATACCCGCTTCGCCCATTTCGCGAGCGAGCATAAAAAAGCGAATGAAATGAATTGGATTGAATTGAAATCGTAGGCGATAAAAATAAATCTTTGCAAGGCGCCGCCAACAGCTGACGGGGTGGAAAGACAACAAAGACTAGGGGCGGGGGGTTGTAGATGTCATTGGGGTTGAGTGGGCGGCTGGGGGCGGAGGTTTTGCAGCTCAAAATGATGAAATTGAAAAACTACACGAGCTGACGGCTGCCGCTTGCATTGGCCAACGTATGGGGTTAGTGTTGGCCATAAGTCATACAATGTGCGTTATCCTTGGCGTCGGCAAGGATATTGTGTCGGGCTGAGTCGCGCCGGGTCGTGGCAACTTCAATATGCAAATGCTGCTCAATTGCGCTTGTCTTTGCCAGTTTTATGCGCTGCTCGGCTTCAAAACCCACTTTAAACTCAACTACTCTTTGGTACATCTATATATATATATATATATATATATATATATATCGTGTATATATACAGATATATCATACATCAGCACACTCGCCGCTAAAGACTTCCCGTTGCCATCAATTTTGATGCGTTTTCTATCGCTGGCCATTTTGACCGACTTCATAAAAAAGTTTACGATATCAAAAAAAAAAAAAAAAAAAAAAATTTGAACTAAAAAACTATAAATTGCGCTCCACACATCCTCTGCTCCTCTCATCCTTGAGTTTATCAATATTCTCTTTAGTTTCGTTTTTATTTTTACTTGCTTTTGGAACTGTCCCCAAAGTGCTGTCCATGTGCACAAATAGATGTATTTAAGATGAAGATGGAGAGATGAAGTCATACATGGAATGCCTATGATGATGAGGATGTGGCATACGATACTGGTGTTAGGGTCTATGGGTTATTAAACAGATATTATGATCCATAATGTACACTATGGAGTCTTAAATTGCTTTTTCAGCTTTTGAAAATCGCATAGAGAGGCGATAAGTAAGTGCGGCATTAAGAGAAAGAGATGGAGAGAGCAATATGGGGATGGATAAGTAGAGGTAAAAAAGAGAAAGAGAGAAAGGCAGAAGAAGAGCACAGATATGAGAGAGAGAGAGCGAGAGAGAAAGAGAAAGAGAGAGAGCGAGAAAGATAGTGAGATTTATAGAAAAGTAAAAAAAGAAAATAAAATGTGGCAGAAAAAAAGGAGAGAGAAAGATATAGTGAGATATAACGAAAGAGAAAAGGGAGAGGTAGAGTGAGTGAGAGAGAGAGAATGAGAGAGAGACAGAGTGAGATAGAGAGTGAGAGATAAAGAGAGAGAAAGAGAGGGAGAGAAAGGAAGTCAGAAAGAGACAGAGAGAGAGAGAGTAAGAACTATAGCCAATAGGGAGAGACAGAGACAGCAGTAGATCTATGAGAGCTATGAAGATAGAGAGGGAGAGAGTGCAAGATATGTTTCTGTCTCTCTCTCTCTCTCTCTCTCCATCTTCTTACTCTTTAAAACCGCAAAGAGAAATATATAATAATTTTAATAACAATAATAATGTAATAATAACAGTAAAAGCTCATTAAACAAATATTTGTCTGTTTAAAGCCTGTGCAGGCCTGAGTTGTTGCGGTAGTCAAGGTCACACGCTAAGCTGATCCGAAATGCAATCATACGATACGCTGCTCTTTATGCTTTTTTTCTCTCTCTCTTTTTGCTTTTGGCCCTTCAAACATTGAAACGTGCCGCGGCCCTGAGCTCTGCGAGCTGACCCGGCGGCAGCAGACACACGCTAGGCTTACACACACACACACATGAATAGACAGTAAGTCAGGGGGCGGGGGAGTGGAGAGATAGGGTCTGGGTCTGGGTCTGGGTAACCAGCTGTGCGGCTATGCGGCCGATTCTCTGATTGAATAATCGTGGGCCAAGTCGACAGTGGAACAAATCGTGTCTAATAGACTGATTAATATCACAAGATTTTTGCAGTCGGCCCAAGTCAAGCGAGCAGCCCTGAACTCTGGCCCGTCCCCAGCTCCGACTTCCACTCAAACTGCTGCCGCATGTAACATGATTTCGTGTGGATTAAATGTGCTTAAATTGATTGATTGTTAAAATGATGTATGGCCATCGAATGGTTATTTCTCTTTCCCAAGTCCAGCACCTGTCAGCTCTTTTCAATACCCACCACTCTCGCGCTCTCTCTCACTCTCACTCGCTCGTGAAGCTAAAATTCTTTTAATTAGTTTCAGCTGAGTGCAAATTTGATTTTTTTCGCCTTGCAGCTGAGTTGAAGCTATGCAGCACTAATTGGTATGCGAAAGACAGAGACGGAGAGTGAGCGCCTGAAGGCGCTTTAGACTTGCTTTCAGCTCTTCCATGTGTCTCCCTCTCTCTTCCGTTTGATTAGTTGCAGCCATTTGCTTTTTGTTTTGTTTTTGTTTTGTTTTTGTTTTACATGCACATTAAGCTAAAGATAATTATTGAGCGACGCGAGAGAGTTTTAAGGCGAATTGTTGTTGATCTGAGCTCATTGAGCAGTTTTTGAGTGAAAGTTTAAGAGCAGCAGGCAGAGCGAGGAGTTGAGCCAAATCTATTTTAATTCATTTATTTTATTATTTTATTTTATTTTATTTTATTTTATTTGACGCCGCATCGCAAATTGAGTTATAGCGCTGCAGAAATATTTTTTTTTTTTTGCCGTTATAGTTAATGGAATGCTTCCCCTTTTAACCCTGCATTCAAATTATATGTATATGTATAGCTAAAGTGATATATATGCACGGATATCCGCATGTGCTCATTGATTTACTTCACTCCACAGAAAGACGCTCGGAAGTATGCAGAACTTTTTTCTCTTCATATTTTATTATCATAAGCAGGCAGCAGCAGCAGCAGCAGCAGCGATAAACCCCAACTCCGAGCAGCGCGTATCCCTTTTGTACCTTACCAGAGTATGGCGGATGCGTCGGTTGGTTATAAAGAAGAAATATTACACATTACGCCAAATTGTGGAGACTGCCAGGCGACAATAATAACGTTTAGAGTTAAATGTGCAAAAGTGCCACAGACAATAGCAGACAGTTTTTATTGTAGCCAAAGCTAAAGCTACAGCTACAGCTATAGATATAGATATAGATATAGCTGTAGCTAAGGATATAGCTTTAGCTATAGCCATAAAGCCTTCACTTAAGGCAAGTTTGGCTGGGGAAGGGCGGCAGATGCAACAGCTCATTGATAAGAGCTATCAAAAGGTTTGAAAGATATGAAAGAGAGAGAGAGAGATAGAGTGAGAGAGAGAGAGAGAGAGAAATAAAAATAAAAGAGAAAGAAAAATAAAAATATATATAATAGAAATTAAATATAATTGCGAGAAATGCATGCTTTACTTCGAGAAAAAATTCATTGATGAAAATAGATAGATTAAAATTAAAAAATGTACATCATTTAAAAAATATTTAAAATTAAATTTAAATTAAATATGAATTTAAATAATCTTGACATAAATAAAAATTAAAAATTTAAATAAAATATGATATATATTTAAAATTTAAATAAAATATATATGATTTTTATCAAAAAAGCTTGACATTATTTTTTTTATTTTTATTTATTTATTTATTTTATTTACACTATTTACATTTTTATTTTTGACATTAATAAAAATGAAATTTTATTTTTTGCTTGACATTGATAAACAAAAATTTTTGTTAATCTATTAAAAATAATTTTTTTTTATCCCCTCGTTCACACAGGTGGACAGGGCTAAATCGACTCAGCTCGCGCCTGATAAAAAATATATATATGTATACTTGATGAGTATATATTCATTTTTTTATTTTTTATATTCCTTTATATATATATATCTGCCTGTTACATACCAAGCCATTATACCCAGTTTTCCCATTTGCTTAAAAAATCAACATTTTAAAATAGGCTGACTGATACGAGTCTTATAAGTATTAAACTAGAATATAGAAGAATACTGAAGTCTGGAGTATTTTTGGTATATGTATAAGAACTTATATATTCATTCAGGTGTTTATCTAAGCTATAAGATCTCTATAATCTAATTAGCAGTCACAGCTGGAGTATTACCAGCTCACTTATTTTTCTCAGTGTATGCATTCCACTTTGGATTATGGCCTTAATATGCTGCAGCTACTTGGTTACTTGCCTAATTAATATAAATGGTATATATAGGTATATATTGTTCAATAAGTATGCCCTGTATATATAAGATATATATATATATATATATAACATATATGTAGGCCACCAATTTGAGCATAATTTATGCGCTGCTCAATGGCTTAGCCGAGTTTATGTAAACGGCGGCAGCCACTAAATGTTAGACATGGCCATTAGCTAAGCTCAAGCTAAATGGCCGATTTGGGCAGCAGCAGCAGCAGGAGGAGGAGAGGGGGGGGGCAGCTACATGGAAATAAAAATTTATGGCCAAGCGAAGAGTAAGAAATCAAAGACGAAGACGAAGGCATGCAGAAAACTTAAGCCAAGTACTTTGAACTAAAGGTACGCGGCTGTGGCGCCCATTTGCTGTGAGTCCTCTCGCTGCTAAGGACACTAATAAAATATTGAACGGGCCATCGATAAGCGAAGCAGTTACCCCCCCCCCCCCCCTCCCTTTCCACCACTCCACCCCACCCCACACTCAGTACACTTGAAAACTTGCGATAAACTCTGAACGGGCACGTCAACGAACCTTAGCAGCAGCAGCGGCAGCGGCAGCAGAGAATTTGCCAAAGTGGAAAGCGCTTACGTAGGATGGCAAAGATGACGATTAAAACAAATTTCGACGACAACCTGGCGCCAGGTTTAGCCCAGCGGAAGGAAGCGAAATTGTTAAACGCAAAAGTTGCAAAATGCCAAACAGAACGAAGGAGTGAGAGAGCGAGTGAGTGAGGTGAAGACTTAACGAAACATGCACAGACACACACACACACATGCATGCGCTTGAGTGGGCTTGCACCTACACACGCTCTGTCCCTTTCTCTCTCCCTCACTCCCTGCACTCTGTGTGTGTGTGCAACGGGAAGACACACTCGCACTTGCTTGAGTGTACTGGCACCCTCTCGCTCACACTCACACGCCAGCTGGGTGTGGGAACTTGGCAACTTGCAGACAAGTTTTAAATGAATGAGCAGAGCTTCCGTTCAATGCGTTACACTGCTGTCCAGTGTAACTCGCTCTCCCAGTGCATGTGTGTGTGTCTGTGTGTGTGTGTCCAGCTCCTGCCAAGCATGACAATGCCTTGCCTTGGAGATCTCGAGTGGCGGCCACTTGCCAATTGCGATTATGGTTTATGTACAGTGCGATAAAGGTCGTCAATAGGTCGCCACACACACACACACACACACACACACACACACACAGAGAGAGAGCACATCCTTTTCTGGGCACGAAAGGAGCAAGTTTCTTGTATCAGTTACTGTTACAAGTTTGCTGACCATTCGAGCGCCTTCAATGGCTCAATTATTTTTGGACAATTTGCGAATAAACCAAAGTTTGGCAGTGGCATTTGAGGGCAGCAGGATGAGCAGGATGAGCAGGATGAGTCCTTAGATTACATCCATTCGATAGTCAGCGAAGTAGAAGCAGCAGTGGAGGCATGTGAGGCATTCAAGCCGCGCTGCTCGAGTGTTATTAGCGTAATTGAGAGTTGCTGGCCAATTATGCATGCAAAGGACACGCTTAAGGACACTTCAAGTCCTTGTCCCTGTTGTTCATATTGCGTGCTCCTCTGATCCCTATTCTATACAATATATTCCACATTCCGTTTACCACATGCCACATTCTGTATCCCACTTGGGACATTCCACATTCCATATTCCATTTACATTTCATATTCCATATATCATCATTCCAAATTCCATATTATGTTCCATATTCCATATTCCATATTCCATTTACATTTCATATACCATATATCATATTTCAAATTCCATATTATGTGTTATATATTCCATGTTCCATATTTTGTGTTTTTTGTGTTCCATATTCCACATTTCATATCC
Organism: Drosophila fulvimacula; assembly: GCA_035045555.1. Lineage (NCBI taxonomy): Eukaryota > Metazoa > Arthropoda > Insecta > Diptera > Drosophilidae > Drosophila > Drosophila fulvimacula. The sequence goes on from JAWNOX010000137.1 coordinate 22,373,899, forward strand.
CATATTCCATTTTCCATATTCCTTATTCATTCATTCCCCATTCCATATCTCCTGTTCCAGTTTCTATGTTCCACATTCCTATTCCATATTCCTTATTCGATATTCCCCATTCCACATCCCATGTTCCATTTTCTATATTCCTTATTCCCATTCCATTTTCCATATTCCTTATTCCACATTCCCCCATTCCATATCTTCAGTTCCATTTTCTATATTCCATATTCCCATTCCATTTTTTATGTTCCTTATTCCATATTCTCCACATCCCATGTTCCATTTTCTATGTTCCACATTCCCATTCCATTTTTCATATTCCCCATTCCATATTCCTTATTCGATATTCCGCATTCCATATCTCCAGTTCCATTCTCTATATTCCTTATTCGCATTCCATTTTCCATATTCCTTATTCCATATTCCCCATTCCACATCCCATGTTCCATTTTCTATATCCCTTATTCCTATTACATTTTCCATATTCCTTATTCCATATTCCCCCATTCCATATCTCCAGTTCCATTTTCCATATTCCTTATTCCATATTCCCCATTCCACATCCCATGTTCCATATCCCACATCCCACATCCCACATGCAAATGCGCTTTCTGCTCTCGACTCGCCTATCCTCGGCAGTTCTTGAAAATTGCATTTTCTTAATTTATTTGCTATGCAAATTTATTTATTGACTGCATTCCGACTGGCCAAATGGCATTGGCCATCAGTCGGAGGACATGCCACAAGGACATGCAATCATAAATCGATTGTCACACACACACACACACACACACACACACACACACACACACACACACGCACACACATGCACGTGTCGTTGCATCCTTCACACGAGCGAATTTCAATCTCTGTCGGAGGCTCGAAATGAGATTTTACAAATTTGCTGAATGAAATCTGTGGAGGAGGCAAATTATGAGATGCAGATGGAGATGCAGATGGAGCTATGCCCAATCGAAATCAATATATATCAATCAATATGTCAATTGAGTTCATTTTGCTATGGTTACTCAAGACATGGGCGTGGTAGAAGCAGGCCAGAGAAAGAGCTAGAATGGGAAGAAGAGAATGAGACAGAGAGTTGGACTGGGGAACATGAGAAAGAAGAGCAAACTAATGGAGGGAGAGATAGAAAGAAAGGGAGAGATAGATAGAGAGAGATAGAGTAAGACAGGTTGAGATGTAGAGAATGATATTAGTGATGGAGAAAGAGATAGAGTTAGACTGGTAAGTAGAGAAAGTAAGCGGTAAACTGAGAGATAAGCACAGTGAAACGAGAAATAGACAGGCAAAGGAAAGGGTAGAGAGAGTAGAGAGAGAGATTAGAGAAAGAGAGAGAGACAGAAAGCCAAAGAAACATTGTCACAAAAGAAAAGACATGAATGAAATTGCGATAGAGAGGGTGAGAGAGAGAGAGAGAGAGAGAGAGAGAGAGGGAGAGAGAGAGAAATAGAGATAGATTGAATAGATAGAAAGAGAGGTCTATACCTCTATAGTGTACTGATGATTAAGAGAGATGGAGAAACAACGAGAGAGACAGAGAGAGAGAGAGGGAGAGAGAGCACATATACATAGGTATACATAGGTGTATTATATATGATTATACAACTTAATTAAATCTTATATATTCAACTGCAGCTCATCCTTGGAAGGCCAATGCACGTTATTGAATTAATGAGAATCGCATAGTAGGGAATTCCATGCAACTAACTTGAATCTACTTACATATGTATAGAGTGCGCCTAACATAACTTTCGTATAATATCTGAACGCAGTTAATTTCCATGCAAACATACATACATACTTATATATATATATATGTATGTATATATATATATATATATATATATATATATATATATATATATATATATATATATATATATATATATATATATATATATATATATATATATATATATATATATATATATATATATATATATATATATATATATATATATATATATATATATATATATATATATATATATATATATATAAAGAACATACATAGTACATAAACAGATATACAGCTACATATATACACTGGTCTGGTTAATCGCAAAAAAAAGTACGACATGGGTAAAGTGCTGCAAGTTTTTCGACACAATTTTAAAGCTCTTCCAGTTGTAAAACTTATCCAGCCACAATAGAGCGCAACCCTATCTAAAGTCACTTTATAGCACAGTGCGAAACAAATGTCAAAAAACACGAAGTTAAACCACGCAAAAGGCAAACAAATATAAACCAACTCTTTACTCACACTCACACTCTCGCCCCTATCTCTTTCTCTCTCTCTCTCACTCAGTCACTCTGGCTGCTCAATAAAAAACAATGTAGCTCAATTGGATCACGCGGCCAAGTGCCGTTGCCGTTGCCGTTGCCGTTGCTGTCCGCATTGACGGGTGGCAGCACTGGCAGCTCACTCCACTCACTCCACGCTCACTGGCGGCGTTGCCACCCACCCGCGAGGCAAGCAAAAGCCAAAATTTACTGTGTGAATTCTTGCGCTCAGTGGCACATGCAAACAAGTAACGGGAACTGGCAGTGGATAGCTGGAAGGGGGCGAGGGGCGAGTGTCGGTAGAAGTGGAAGTTGAGCCTGAAAATATGCAATGAGCCGAGCAGCGAAATTTGTGCAGGCAAAAACCACAATGAGCCCCAAAATTGCCAGCATAATTTATGTATGGTGTGCATGGTGTGAGTGTGTACGTGTGTGTGTGTACGTATGTGTGTGTGGTGTGTTTGCCATCGCTAATTAGCGGCATAATTTAATTTCCAATTGGCAATTGGCAACGCAGAGCGCAGCGAATCAGCTCACTGCCAACTGGAAGCGAGCCTCGCACAAACATTTTAAATGAGCGACTTGTTGCGTCACACACACACACACACACACACACACACACACACAAAGATGCCTGCACTTGAAGAAATGGTTCTAGAATTGAAAAATTTGAATTCAATCACAAATATTAAAGAGAAAAAAAACTTATCAGCAAATATTTTTTATTATTTAAGAAGGTTTACAATTAATATTAATTATGTACTATATATGTATATATATATATATATATATATATATATATATATATATATATATATATATATGTATATATATATTTATATATATGTATATATAATAAATAAAATAAAATAAGTATATCTGTATATATAAATTATAATAATATTTTTGTATTAATTTTTTGGCTTTAAAGTTTTAAAATAAAAACTAATTTTTATATTTAAATTTCTTTTTTTATATAATATTTTTTTTTAGATTTATTTTTATAACAAAATTTTTATTTGATTTTTATTTTAAAAATAATTTTTTATTTTTTTTTAATAGTATTTATTTTAATAATTTTTACAAAATAATTTTTAGTTTTAAAAAATTATTTTTATATCTTTTAAATAGTACTTAATTTTTATTTTTTTAAATAGTTTTTTTTTTAAATAATTTTTATTTCCATTAAAAATGTTTTTTTTTGCATTTGAAAAATTGCGCAAGTCACCTAAGTTTCTCTCAGTGTATGCACATGCATTTTGACGAATGAGCGATATTTTTTGGCATCAAACGTGTGCTGCATAAAAGATGTTGCATCCACCCGCAGTCCGCCGTATCAGAGCCAGCCTCAGTTGAAACTGAGCTAAATTTAAAGCTGATGAGAGCAAGCGGAATCGAATTAAATTAAAATTGTCCAGTACAACACACATACACACGCACACACACACACACACACACACACATGCAGAGACATGTTGGCCATATGTGGTGTATTACACTAACAAATGATGTTGACCGCCCATGGTCGAGATGTTAATTAATCTTGATTTTGGTGCCGGGTCGAAAGTCGCTTGCATCAAAGTGACAATTAAATTAATCATGATGGCAAACGATTATGTCAACAGGACATGAGACTAGGACTAGAGGAGACTAGGAACAGGACATGGTGCGACATGCCACGGCCAGGACGCCCGCAGCGAGCGACTAGGAAACGGCAGCAAGGATGCTAAAGGATTTTGCGCCTTTGTGAACTTCTCTGCATTTGCTACACAATCTCATTATTTTCTGCTCCGAAACTTATAATTAACATTTTGACCGCAATGAAATTTGCACAGAAACACAGAAAGTTCAGTTTATATAGAAAAAGTAGATATACAAAAATTATATACGTATATGACTGAGCTTTATGCTGAATCTATTTTTAATTAGTTTTGCGGTTTTATGAATGCCTTGCTTTAAAAAAGGGACACAAAACTTTTTAAATAATGTGCTATATAATTTAATTGCAAATTCTTCTAGGCATCACTAATATTAATTTTAAATTTGGTTTTCATCGAAAACAAAACTCACTTAATATTTAAATTTATTATTCGGTTGAATTTTCGTGCTAAATCACCGTGTCACGACACGCTATCAACTCATCCCAAACTACCATTTATTGGAAACAGCAACCATTGCATTGCAGCAACCATAGACACACACCAACGTTAAGTTTCACTGTAGCTAAGACACACACCAGCGCAGTAACTTTTTCGTTAACTGCATGAGTAGTGCTGCATTAAGTGTCAGGTGTGTTTCTTGAATTTAACAGTATTTATAATTTATATAATTTGTAATTTGACTTTGTGAGACAAAAAATTGCTCATAAAACAGAAAATTATAGTGGAAATAGAAAACAACAGTTCTTAGAAATAGCAAAGACACCTTCTCAGCTTTTTGGTTAAGAGCACTGTCACATGTGGCGGCCAGTCGATAATTTGTGTTATCGCAAATTTCAGTGTTGAAAAAAACAAATGTAAAGAAAAACTATTCGCACGAGGCTACGCCGAGCAAAATTAAATATTCCAGTAAATTGAAATAAAACTAAATAGCAGCAATGGCCGAAACAGAGCCGGAGGTCGAGGTCAATGGCACCGAAGTCGAGGAAGATGGCCAGGATGATGACATCAAGCAAAAGAAGCAAACGCGTCACGACGGCGGCGCCGCCGACCTCGAACGTGTGACAGACTACGCCGAAGAGAAGGAAATCTCAGCTGCGAATATATCGAGTGTAAATTGAAATGGATTATTGAAATTCATTAACGATACGTGAACAGAATTCACTCCCAATTGATCACTTGCAGGCAGTGGAGCAGTTCGGTAACCAGCGCAGCAAAGAGAACGAGCTGAGGGTGGCCAAGGAGAAGGAACTACAAAAGGTGCAGGTGAAGAAGGAGGACATTGAACTGATTGTAAGTACGCGCACGTCTTGCCAATGGTCCTCCATTGTAAAAGCCCATCCCAACTACAGATGAACGAGATGCTCGTGACCAAGTCCTTGGCGGAGAAGGTGCTGCGGGAGCAAAGCGGCGATGTGGTGGCCGCCCTGGAGGCCATCATCAGCAGTTGAAGGGCGCCCGGAGCCACGGCGCCATGGAGCACCGTTTCCTTTATTTAGCAACGCACTGCTTTATTTGTACATTTATATAACTAGTAAAGAAAGAAGAAAATATCCAGTTGAATATCGATTTTCTTGGTATATGTGTCAAGTTTATTATTACGCGTGAACTAAATATGAATTTTTATAGTTTTTCATAATTTCATAATTTATTTTCCATTCGTTCGGTGTCCTCCCTTCCAAAATATTTGACTAATGAACCAGCAAAGTACAGTAAAACCTCTCTCCTAACGTAAGCTAACCTTAAAGAGTAGTACATTGTTTTCCTTAATATAAATAAAATTGCAAGTACAGTAAAACCTCTCTATAAACATTTAAAAAGAAGGTTCTACTGTCGTACAATGTTATTTTACAGTTAGACAGTCGAGCCGGCTGGTACAGTAAAACCGCTCGCTTAACAAAAACATCCTTTAGGCAGGATTTTACAATAGTACAAACTTTTTTACTTAAAGTGAACCTACATATACAGTGAAGACTCTGCCGCAACGGACAGCGCTTGACTGTAATACAATTTTAGTTATAGACAAGATCAAGAATCTTCAAAGCTAACAAAGTCTTGCTTGGCTTCAGAGATTATTCCATCCACTTAGGTCGAGAGAGAGGCAGCTGATGTTTCTCATTAAAACTATGCGTATATATGTTAAATTTGATTATATGAGTATGCACGTGTGTGTGTGTATATATAAATGGGTCTAAAAACGGGACGATAACAAATCATTTTGAACAAACTCATATTTTATAACAGATAAAAATAACTAGACTCAAAAACGAAAATTGCTTAAATCACGTATAAATTTGATTGCGAGCGTATTGCGGATATTGAAATCATGTGATAATATACTTTTGTAGGTTCTCGCACGACGGGGTATTTATGTTTTGAGCCTTCCGATACAGATCCCGATCGCCAAACGTACGAGCCTTAGCCAACATTGAGTCACCTATGCAGCCGCAGAGAATAAGACAAATTTTAATATGAAATCGGGAAAATTCAGGTTTTTCCATCTTACGATAATTTCGCTCTCGACTACAAGAGTGTTTCAAATGATTGACAAAATCTTCCTCCACTGATTCCTCCAAACGGGCAACTGAACCTTGATATTCCGAATAGAAATTGTCCTTTACGTAATAGGGAATCTTGAGGCCATTTGTCTCACGTTTCACCGAGTATTTACTGTAGGAGGAAAACAGTTTTTAAACTCAAATCTATATAGCATATATATATGTATATATATTTATAGCACTCACTGTGATGGCGTTAGACTGTACATAGGATCCGATATAAAGAAGGAGGACATCATAGATAAGCCGATGAGCAATAAAATGGGCAACAAGTTGATCAAGGCTGATGAGTTGTTTGACTGCAAGCCAGTTACCAGTTGAATTAGATTAGATTAATAATAATTAATATTATGTAAGATACGTACGTCTCTGTCGTCGCGTGCCGGATGCCGGCGTCGCTGCTGCCGCATGTAACCATTTTGCTGTGCGAATCCGCTCTCGAAGAACATATTAAATACATCCTCGGCACTCATGTTCGCCTGGAAGCCACCATAGTCGCTATAATGCTGGCTATGCCCATGGTGGCTACGAGTGCCATGTCCGCTTTGCGAATCATTAATGCCGTACAGATCGTAATTCTTCCGCTTCTCCACGTCGGTTAAGACGCCAACCGCATTGCCCAGTGTTTTGAAGGCCTCCACGGCGCCGGGTGCCTTGTTCTTGTCCGGATGCAGTTGCAAGGCGAGCTTTTTGTACGCCTTTTTAATCTCCGAATCGGTGGCTGTCTTACTGACACCGAGCACCTCATAGTAGTCCTTGCACCTGTTCATGAACAACAGTTACCAAAGGTGTTTTAGGGTCAGTTACAGTGAGTGGACTTACTTTTTAACCTTTTTGACTGCCTCAATTTGATCGGCCGTATATTCGACCGTGTGTGGCCTGGAGTCCGAGTTGACACGCTTCCGCAGTCCAGAGTCCGCGTCTGCCGCCGCAGCTGGACGCTCCTTTCCATTGCCGAGCGAACTTTTCACCTTGGCCAGCAGCTCTACAAAGTTTCGTTAAGTTTCACGATTACAGGGCAAATTCAGGTGGATTTTATCGCTTCACTCACGCTTTGCCTTGTCGGATGGAAAAAGCTTTTCTGCCTTTATCAAAAACTTCTCAGCCCGATCGAACTTCCCGTCGACGAAAGCCTGCTCAGCCATATCGACACAACGCTGCGCCTCACCTTTGTTACTATCCATGGCTGCTGTAGATACGTGGGAATACGTGGTCAGCGCGCACACAGGGCGAGAGTGCAATAATTAGTTAAGATCTATGCGTGTGTGAGTACACTACATAAAACAAGCTATATATATACATATATACAATAAATACACATACAAAAATTACACACTCACACGCACACACACAGCCTGCTCGTGCTCTTTTGTAGTAGTTGCCACTAATTATTTGTTTAATATTATTCTAATGCACGTGAGCTGCCTGGCCTATTAATAATCCAGTTTCTGTTTTTTATATATACATTTATATAAATATATTGTCTAAAGGCCAGCTCAACTCTCTAATTTAATTGATTTTACTGCGTTTCGTTGACTTTTTCATCAGTTTGATTAAAATTTTGTATCGATTTATCGACGAGCCACCATAGCTAATCGCAGTTTAAATTTTTAGATAAGCATGCAGAATTTAAACACTATTTATTGCCTAAAATCAATTAGCGGTAACAATTTTGGCATACATTTCTGTAATATTTTGTACAGATCTACTTATGATACCCATTATTTCCTGTGTTGATTACAAATTATTACCTGTTCACAGCTGTTTTGAAGTGTTGCTTTGATCGGTGGTGTTGCCAGATCGCAGTATTGCGCCCACTCGCATACAACAGTGTGCGTGTGCGTGTGTGTGTTTGTGAGCGCCGCAGCATGGAATGAAAAGCGCAGCGCGTTCGCTGGCTTAATTCGTCTCGTATTTATTTATAATATTACAAAATAATAGTAGAAGGCGCACGGTAACTGCAATGCAATAGCCACCAAATAACGCGTAGTAAATATATAGTCAAGTGCAGTGCAATAACCGATGCATTTCGGCCGAACGTAGTCGCCTCCGTCGTCGTCGTCGTCGTCGTTGTTGAACGTGTGTGCGTGTGTGCGTGTGTGCATGTGTGTGGCGCAGTTCATACAAGTTGGCCTGAAAAAAGTGAAAGAAGCAATATCGCCATATTGTGTTGTCAATATCGAAAAGTGCATTCAAATCTATATTCATTTGTTAACACAACAAATGCCCAGCGAATTGTGTGTATTGTGTCGACTTATATAAATCGAACAGACAGTACGCAATTAAGAAAAATAACTATCTACAAAAGGTGCGTATGTGTGTGACTCTTTGGGTGTATTTATGCACATAATATATATGAATATATGCATGTGTGCGTATATGTAGTGGTATAAGTACACTGTCGCACGTATGAGTGTGTGTGGTTTCTGTAAATGCAGAGACCCAAATTTTTTGGCTCCATGCAGCGGCCTGCAAATTAATCGAATTCGGTTTTGCCACCCCTTTCCCATTTAGTGCATTGTTTTTATTATACTCACGTAAATATATCGGAAGAGAAAACATAAGCAAGAGAGATAAGTGTTATCGATGGTAATAATGAATTAATCGATAAGGCGTACGACAATATTTTCATTTGTTAAACTTGATGAAATTCCAAATGATGGTTTAGATCAAAAAATTCAAGTAAAAAAAATATAAATACTCTTAAAATCGATTATAAATAATGGTTTATTTATTTCTGTTTGTTGGTTTATTTGATTTTATTTTTTGTTGCTATCCCAATCATATTGTTTGAAGGGTATTACATAGTTGATTACACTCAGACTCATATATTTTTAGCTCATTTACTTTTCGGTGCTTATTTTTTTTTTAATTCTGAGGCGAATGAATGCAGCAAGCACAAAGGGAACAACAACAACAACAATAACTGTAAAAAGTCAAAGACCGATTTGCGTATATTTAATTTGTTAATTTTGTTATTCGTTAAAAGTTCACGCAAACATAACGAAATGCTATACGAATGCAATTCTCAATTGATTCGCAATAATTATATTATTTTTCTTTTGTATATTTACAGATTCATCTGGATCCGTTGTTCTTGCTGCCGCTTAACAGAACAAACGACATTCAAATAGGGTAGCTCGCTTGCGGGACAGCGTTGGCTGTCAACAGTTCAAGAAGCAGGTGAGTTATCTCGTATTGGATTGCAGCAGTTATCGATTCATAAGACCGGCTGAAGATGTTTGCCCAACGGGGAGCTTTTCTTTAGATGACTTCCTGTATGTGGTCGAATCTCTAGCTTCTCTCCTCTCAGTAGCTTTTTAGCTATAGCATAAACCTGCCTACTCCTTGTGCGTTACTCTACAGCTGAGAGCGAAAAAGCTCAAACTGCAAAAGCAAAACAAATCAAATTGTAGCGGCAAAGTGTGCACACGCACACTGCTAGAGAAAAGCTATATCTATTGTCCGCCTGTGACAAACTTCTCATTACTCTACGTTGACAGCTGAGAGCGTAAACACAAAAAGCTCAGCGCAAATACAAACAAACACAGAGTGCAAAGTCAAAAGGTAGCGGCAAAATATGAACACACACACACACACACACACACACAACAGTATCAGGCAAAAAGTCAAGAAAAAAGCTCCCTCAGTCGTCAGCTGCTGCGCGTAGCGTGAAGTTTATGTGCTTTTTGTATCGCTGACTCGCAGAACGCGTCTAATTGTTAAACATTGGCTATAAACTAATCAAAATTACGCGCAAAAACAGGCTGAATTCGGTGTGCCAAAGTGCCCAAGGTGTGTGTGTGTGTGTGTGTGTGTGTATTTGTGTTTGTGTGACGGTGTGTGCATATTAGAATTAATTTGTAACTGCCGGCCTATAGCGTGACCCGCACGCGTGTGCTTTGCTCCTTGCTGCTGCAGTGGCTCTGACCTTAATTTAAAAAAAAATAAATTTATTAATATAAAATAATATATATATATACTAGTTTAAGACTAGAAACACGCACAATTAAACACACAAAAAGCCAACAATCCAAAGAGCTTTACAACAACAACAACAACACCATCCAGAGCAAAAGCATCGAGAACTACAGAGTCAACTTCCTCAAATTTTTTATTTATACTCTTCAATTTTTGGTTGGTTTTAGCTTGAGGTCATTTAGGCAAAGGCCTTCAAGTACGCACAGTGAATAAAACAAATACTACAACAAAAATAACAACAACAACTACAACTAGCTAGGTACATCAAATGTTGACAGGCGGCATTAACACAACGCACTCAAGACTCAAGAGCAATAACTCTTAAACTCATCTGTGTTCTTGCTCTCTTTCACTCTCTCACTCTCTTTGGCTGAGTGACGCAAATCACAGTTTCATTTTGGATAAAAACAATGCAAAGTAGAGATAGCGTTGCCAGATTTGCGCAGATTTGTTAGCAATAAATATAAATGCTGCCAGCAACAATAATAATAACAATAAACAACAACAACAACAACAACAACAACAACAACAACAGCAGCAGCAGCAGCTACTGCAGTCAGCATTGAAATTCTCAAGCATGCTCGCTCTCCCTCTCTCTCTCAACCACATCTTAATTATATGATCTCTTGCCCGCATATTTGTATAATTCTATTCGTCTCGCTCGCACACATAACATATGTTTTGATTTTGCCTTGCTGCCCATACAAAAGTCAAAACCAATTAAAAACATGTGCGCCACTATTTTGTTTATTGTTTATAAATGAGCACACACTTAACAAGCTCTCTTGGCGCTCTCACTCACTCACTGGCGCTCTTCCACTTTGCATACTCTCCCACTGAGGTCATATGCGCGCTCAAACAGACGAAACACCCACCGCTATTTACTGCTATCAAACGACCCTCGCCGGTGCAGGTTTTGCCTGACTGAGTGACTGAGTGAGTGAGTGAGAGCGAGAGTCTGACTGAGCGGGTGGCTGTGTGAGCGAGTGAGCACTTAGCTTCGCTGCAAAGTCAAAAGTAAACGCAAGCTTTTTATTTCTGCGCATGTTTTTGGCTTTTCTTTGTGCTTTAGCTTTTATTGTATTTTTCTATACTCTCGTGCACACGTACTACACACACATACATATGTGTAGTGTATATTCATATGTGTACACACACATTGACATCAAATCGACTGATATAGGAAGAACCTTGTGTACTCTCATGACTGTGGAATGGCATTTAGTTAGTAGTTTTTTCCCTCTCTCTCTCTCTGTCTCTCTCTCAATGTGATGTGATTACTCTATACGTTCACATTCCCATTACCTTATCGTGTGTGCACTGTGCACCTATGATTCGACTATATTCGAAATGACCACAAGACGCTGAAAAGCAATCTCTGTCCTTGCTTGGGTGCTTATTACGATGCTCATCTCTAAATGCTTGCTCATCTCTGGTGGTTGGCTGGCTGGGTGTCAATGCTGACCTCGCCTCTGCCCGGTGCACAGTTATTGATTTTGTTGTGAATACCCTTTGGCTGAACAGTTGAGTGTTTTATGAACTTTATGAATTGTGAAGCGTATTGGAAATTCTTAAATAGACACAACTTTTATAGGAAGTATTAGCTATAAATTGAATAAGCTATAAACTGACCAGAACCAGTAATGTTTATATGCACATGTATATAAACATATTGTGTATACATGCATACAAGGGCATGCAGTGGGTCGCATATGCTTACGAGTAAAGTTAACGGTTTTTCTTCTTTTTATCAATCCTTTCGCCGGGCCATGTGCAAATGGACATAGCAGAGTCAGAGTCAGCAATTGTCAGTGGCATTGCTGCTGTTGTTGTTGCTGTTGTTGTTGTTGTTTTTGCAGTTTAAGTTCTTGCCGTTGTCAGTCGCTTGCCTTTGTTTAATTTCGTCGCTTATCAGACAATGCTGATAACTTGACTGAGTATATATGTATGTATGTGTGCACATATATATATACATATATAGTATATATTTCTGTCGTTTCGTATCATCTGCTTGTTTTTGCTTTTTGCTTTTGGTCGATGGCATTGAACATTGTTTGCTGGTTTCTTCACCCTTCTTTTATGCATGAGTGTATGTGTGTGTGTATGTGTGTGAATTTTTTTTTTTTTGCTGCTTTGGCTATGGCTATTTTTTTTTTTTTTTTTTGCTTTGTTGCGCTCTTCAACAATTTCACGCACAAATATCACGTAGACGGGCGTATCAACTTGGCCATAAATGTGATGACACACGTACAGCCTGAATTGAATGTGATAAATTTTTGATATATGTCTGTGTGTGTGTGTGTGTGTGTTTTGACGGCTGATGATCTTTGGCTATGTGTTGTTGTTGTTGCGACAGAGTTTTTCCGGCTAAAAAAACAAAGCGTACTTTGAGGCGTTAAGATTGACCTAGCTCTATTTCCCTCTCTCTCTCTCTCTCTGCTCCTCTCAAGTAACCCAAAACTAGCAACCAAAATTTGAAAAAGAATTTATAAATTTTCAAAAATTCCACATTGTACATATATTTTTTGAAATATTCAAGTGCAGTGAACTACAAAATTTATAAATAAATAAATCAATTCAAAGAACAAAACAAAAATCGCTTCTATTCGGTTTTTCGTGCTGTGTCAAGAAAAATCTTTCAAAGTGGATGCAATTGCGTTGCCTCTCGGAGGGCTTTCTCATGTTAGAATGGCCTTAGCCAGGTAAGCAAATGTTTCTTTGTTCTTTTTTTTTTTTTTTGAAATACGTAATAGTATAAGCTACGGTGAGAGTGCTATATGTGGAACAGTCAAGCAGAGGTTCTTCCAAATAACTGCAACCAGGCAAAAGCATTTGTGAAACAGAGAATAATGCATTTGAATACCGAATAATGAATAATGAGTAATGAGTAATGAATAATGAGTAATTAATAATAAGTAATGAATAATGAGTGATGAATAATGAGTAATGAGTGATTAATAATGAATAATGAATAATAATAATAATAATTATAATAATAATAATATAATAATAATTATTATAATAATAATAATGTAATAATAATAATGAATAATAATAACAATAAAATGGCAAATAAGCATTTATAAATATATATAATAATAATTATAATGAATAATAGAATAATGAATAATAATAAAATATGCATTATTTTTACTGTGGCTGAAACTGTACAAATGTACCCATGCAGTTATATATGATATGTGTATTAAAATTGAATTTATATTGTAATTATTAAAAAATTAAAACAAAATTAATTTGCGAGCAATTTTTGATAAGCTCAGAGATACATATTCATATTCATATGTATGTGTTATTTACATACATACATACATTTGTATATATGTGGCATACACACGTATATACACATACACATGCTTGGACAGATAGGATAGCCAAATATATAGACACACATACACACAAATCTATATTAATTTATATATGTATTCGAATTCATTGGCAATGCCGTGCTCAGACATGATTACCGTAATGCTCAAGCGCACCAACTACAACAACAACAATAAAAGCAACAATTACAATCCCATATGACAGCTAAATATCTAAATACAAGTGACCCCGCCGGCAGCTATGACTGATCGTTATCATGAAATGGAATAAAATGAAATTTCCTTGCCATGAAAACTCATTGCAACAATTGTAATTGTAATTGCAACCTTTGGCAAGAGAGAGGGAGAGGGAGAGGGAGAGCAATCGATACATGTGTAAACAAGCGAAAATTCTAATTGGAATTACCAAGAGATAGACAGAGAGAGAGAGAGGTTGTGTATGTGTGCGTGAGAGATCGGCGTTAGACTTTCCTAGGGACTAAAAGCGACGACTCTCTCTCCCTCTCTCTCCTGGCTTCAAGGTGAACGGTGACCCGATGTCGTGTATTTTACTTAGACTGCGTCACTTTCACGCTTTTCGTTGCTTTTCGTATTTGCATTAAATTTGTAGCTGGAACTCGATTTCAACTATTTATAGAGAGAAAGTAGACAGCAGCAGAAGCAGCAGCAGGAGAACCGCAAGCGGGCGAGCGAGCGAGTGAACATACGGAAGAGAGTGAGCGTGTGAGTGAGCGAGCGAGCCAGCGAGAGAGTGTGTGATGTGCACAAGGCTCGTGTTGTGCCGTTTCTATATACGATTGCTTTTGATGCTAGGCCATTAGTGGTGGGCGTGAGTGCAGATGTGAGAAGGATGGCGCCAGCACACATGCGAGAGAGCGGTTGAGAGCGCCTTAAGAGCCAAACCAATCACTGTTATGGTTGTTGTTGTTGTTGTAGCTGCTGCTGCTGATAATTTCAATTCTCTCGTTCTATGTGTGTGTGTGTGTGTGTATGTGCTTGCGTGTGTGCACTAGGAAGTGAGCAAGCTTTTGTAAGTCTGCTAAGGTTTTTGTAATTACGTATAGGCAAACATACTTGAACACACACACACACACACACACACATGCACATAGATAAATAGTTAGATAGATAAATATAACAACACGTGTTCAGCTCTCTGCCGTAATCATAGGTTACAAATGCGAGTTTTGTTGTTGTTGTTGTTGCTGCTGCTGCTGCACATAAAGTTAATTTATACGATAAGGTCGTTTTGCTCTACGGTTTTTGCGTAATTTGCCTTTGATAATTTTCAATGAGATTCAAGTGAACAATGCACACGCACACACACACGCACACATTTAGGCGACATACACATGTATTTGTTTATCTATTATCTATAGTTAAAATAGGGCAATCTCTACTTTATTGCATAAGTTCTGCTATATACAAGTTCTTTGATTTCTAGCTATCTATAAACTAGCTCTACTATCTAAAGGTACAACTATATATCAGTTGGTGTTTTCAGGGTAATGTGAACTATATATGTATATATATATATATATATATATATATATATATATATATATATATGTATGTATATTCCACTTATCGCAGCGACACCTCTCAGCGCGTGTTTATTGTCCAAGGTTGCGTCGGCTGTCACCTATTGACATGTTCTGAGAACTTGTAGGGTATCTAATGTGTAAATCTAAAAATAACGGTAGTTATCATAGTGGCAACACTAACAAAGATAACGGAATGGAGGCTTCGCGTATGGCGTCACCCACCCACCCTTAGTGATTGACCTCTCTCTCTCTCTCTCTCTCTCTCTCTCACTCCCTCTCACTCGATATGCACACACGCACATCTCAGCACAGTTATAAATATGCTCAAAGGCAACACAATTACAGTTAGAACGTAGTCAAGAGGCAACAACAAAGTTGAAACATTAATTTAAATGCAAGCAGCTTCAAAACGGTCAAACAACAACAACAACAACAACAACAACAACAACTGTAAAATACAATAATACTGTAAAACAATGCATAGCGCAAAAGGAGGTGGAGGCTAAAAGCAGACAGCGCGACAAACGCAGCAGCAGCAGCAGCAGCAGCGGCGACGACAAAAATGCAAGCAACTGCGACGCTGGCAGAAGCGTTGGCGTTGGCGTTGCCATACATACATATAAATTGTTGCTGCTGCGCTCGCTTAGCCTCGTTACAAGCGTCAGCCGCGCCCTCGGCAACGCCAACGCTAAAGCCTAAAGCCGGGGCGACGTCAACGGCGGCAGCGAAAGCGACAGCGACAGCGACAGCTCAGTTGCCCTCCATGCGGCCACAAAATCTTGGCGGCGAATTCGTCACCAGGTGGCAACTTACAGCTGTGCGCCGTCAACGTCAACGTCAACGTCAGCGTCAGCGTCGGCGCAAGCAGCGTGTACTACTTTTGTTTTCATTGAAAACGTTTGCTGTAATATGTTTGTGGGGTATGCTGACGTCGCTGCTCGCTGCTCGCTGCTCCGCGCTGTGCGCTGCTTGCTGCTTGCTGCTCACATGGTCACTGAGCTTTGCTG
This sequence comes from Drosophila fulvimacula, assembly GCA_035045555.1. NCBI lineage: Eukaryota > Metazoa > Arthropoda > Insecta > Diptera > Drosophilidae > Drosophila > Drosophila fulvimacula. The sequence continues at coordinate 22,390,289 of JAWNOX010000137.1, forward strand.
ACACTTATTTAAACTTAACAGCAGAGGCACAGCTACAGCTACGTGAGTGTGTGCGTGTGAGTTGGGAGCTTGTACGACAACGTCAGCGTTACGTTTGGCGCGCTGCGCTGCGCCGCTCTGCTCAGCGCCGCTCTGCTCTGCTCTGCCCGTTGCGTTACGTTGCCACGCTCGTTTGTTTTGGGTTGTATTGACCTTCTTAAAAAGTAGGTAACCTCATTTCTCATTTATCGTATACAACTTACATGCTGCTGCTGCTGCTGCTGCTGCTGCTGCTGCTACGCAGCTGGCTGCTTGGCACTCTTCAGCTGGGCAGAGGCAGAGGCAGAGACGGTGGCGGTGGCGAAGGTGGAGGCGTGGTCGATTGCTTGGCAATTGTCTGTCATTCAAATCGTATGCACAGAGCGCGTCATTGTTTGACCGAAGCATTTGTAATTTTCACACCTCCCGCCGCTGCCAGTTGAGCATAGGTAATTTGTCATGCACTTAGAGGTAGGGCGTTGCAGAAAGGTGCGTGGAGAGGCAGGGAGGAAGGGAGGAACGGTGGAACGGTAGAAGGGGATATGGAAAGCGCAAGCTAAAGTTAGATTTAATGAGCATTGAGACGAAAGTTTGAATTGGATAGAAAAATCTTCAGATGTACTATGTCTCACGATCTGTCTTCTCTCTCTCTCTCTCTCTGTGTTTATCTGGCTTTAATCGGGAAAGGCACGAGGAAGGGATAGCAAAGTGACCTCTCTCTGGCTTAATCCTCCTGTCTTTCTCCTTCTCTTCGTATTTTCCACTTTCCCTTTCTTTTCCTATTGCTTCGTGTCTTTGTGTCCAGCTCAAGATCTCTCTCCTTTCTTAAGAAATCTGTCTCCCTATCTTAATTGTTTTCTCTCTCTCTCTCTCCCTTTCTATATCAATTTCTCTCTCTCTCTCTCTATATCTATCTTGCTTTCTCTCTCTCTCTATCAATCTTAATTTCTCTCTTTTTCTCTCTCTCTATCTCAATTTCTCTCTATCTCAATTTCGCACTCTCTCACTTTCTCTCTATCTTCTATCTCTCCTAGCTCTCCTTCTATCTCAAGATCTTATCTCTCCCTTCTACCTTGCTCTCTTTCCTTCCTCTCTCTCTCTCTCTCCTTCGCTTTCTCTCTCTGTCTCTCTCTCTCTCTCTCTTTCGCTTTGTGTCTTTTACTTTCCCTTTCAGCTTTTCTCTTTCTATTACAGTATTTGTCTTTCCCTTTTTGCTTTCTTTCCACTCATTTTCCACTCAGTCACGTGGAATGTTGGACAACTACTGTATATATAGATATATATGGTATATAATGTCCATGTATCCATGTATCCATGTTGTTTCCTGAACCTGTGATGTAATGCAGCCATCGATGGCCTGTCTAATGCGAAGCTGTTGCACTTGGAATGCTGACCCTTTGCCCTGCCCCCTGCCCCCTGCCCCTGCCCTGCCCCCTTGCCCAAAGCCTTGCATAAATATTCAACATTCAACATTTTGTTCGTTTCTCAGTTGCTGCTGCGGCTGCTGCTGCCGCGTCGCAGTCAGCGTGAGCGTCGCCTCGCGCCGCGTCGTCAGTCTCGTTTACTATTGACACCATTAATGCTGCCATGCTGCCTCAATGTAGGTCAATTGCGCGCTAATTGCCCCGCACTCGGCTAGCTCACACAGAGAGAGAGAGAGAGAGAGGGGTAAGCTATGGAGTCTCTCTCTCTCTCTCTCTCTCTCCTTCTCTCAATGCTGCCGTCAGTGTCGCTGCGAATGATTGACGCCAACGTCGGCGTCAGCGTCAGCTTGACCTTTTGGGCAGCAGCAGCGGCGGCAGCGCAGCAGCTGCGTTTCAAAGAAATTTCGCATATTACGCATACGCCATGTGATTTGGCTTAGTCCGAAACTTGTGTCCAATGACAGCATTGTTGTAATTCCTCTTCCGCCCCGCCCCCTCGTTAGCTATTGTTGCTGTTGCTTACTTTGACCCAGTTTCCGCTTTTTGGGTAACTCAAAACTTAACTCAACATGTCTCCCGAGCGCAGGGCCCACGCGCTACGCTTCCTGTTGCCCCGATATATTATATATATTTAAATATTTTGTGATTTAATCAGATATATGTATTTATATAGGGAACACAGCTGGCGCTCTTCTGCCTCTGCTCGAGGGCAATAAAACTGAAACTTGACCCAAATTCTATTCGAAAATCTGTGCTTGTTGCTCAGCAGTGGAGGAGGCGGTGGGGAGGCGGGAGTCGGAGCTCGGGGCAATGAACAAAACCATTAGATGAGCGAATCCTTGAGATATCATTCTCATTGGCTAATGAGAGTGGGCGAATAGCCTCGGTAACTCAACATCTGTTGCTCTCCACTCTTGCATAACCCGAAATATGCTTTACGAATTTATCATATTTACTCGAAATTTTGGATAAATTCCAACTATATATATATATATATATACGGGAAATATATCTTTATTCCTGTCTCTCTTTCCCCTCGCCCACTTAATTATGAACTATAACAGCTTGATATAGTAATTTGCCTATATTGGCAGGGCCCCGACACCTGGCCAATGTTTATTCTATTAATCGTTTCATTCCGTTTCGTTTCATTGCCTTGAATAAATTGTGCCTCTGTTGAGGATTATTGCTATCATTAAATATTTTCATTAGCTTGTTGCTAACCCGGCCAAATGCACTTAACCGAATTGACTGTCCGCTCCGACTCGCTGGCTCCCGTTATTGTGGCTTGTAATTTACGCGCGACCCAGAACTCATTAGTTAAGCGGTTCAAACAGGGGAATATTGATTTATGTAATAGAGGGAAAAGGGCGTGGCTGATGACTTAAGGAGCAGCGGCCTCATGATTACTGATGATGAGTCTAGACCCGAAGTATCGAGTGGGTTACTTAGAAATAATACAAACTTAATCTGAAAGAACCTTAGAATACCGCTGGCAGCTACTTTGTCTGTGTTCAGGGTATTTGCTAGTCGTGCACACTCGCCTAGAGCACTTTCAGTTGTTTTATCATCGTCTGGCTGCCTGTTTGTTCTGCTTAGCCCAACAACACGCCAACTGACCGCGCTTCATTACAACCTTGTGGCAGCAACTCTCATTGTTGTTGCTGCTGTTGTTGGTACCTTTAACCTTTGCTGCGTAGTCAGCGTCAACGGCGTCAACGGCGTCGTCGTCGACATCAGCGTATCCTTGAATGAGTCTACTGTCTGAGGGTCAACAACAACAACAACAACAACAATTTTTTTTTCTGTCGCTGTTGTTGCCCTTATTGCTTATATATCGTAGAGATATGTATATATCGGATATATATGTGTATCGTACTTATGTGTATATATGTATATCCTATATATATATATCCTATATATGACTTATGGTATATATTTGTATATCCCATCACCGTATTTGGCTTATATCGTATATCGTATGTGTATCTGTATCGTATATAGGTATATTGCATATTCATATATTGTATGTGCATATCGTATAGATTTATATCGTATGTATACCATGTATATCGTATGTGCGTATATCGCTATATCGTACATATACTGTGTATCTATATCGTATATACAGGTATATATCGTATATATTTGTATATGATATATTTTATATCGTATGTGTGTATATCGTATATACTATATATGTATATCGTATATACTTATATATATGATAAGTATATATAAATGTATATCGTATATTCTATATATGTATATCGTATATACTTATATATATGATAAGTATATATAAATGTATATCGTATATTCTATATATGTATATCGTATATACTTATATGGACACCTGTATCATTCGTATTTTCAGGGTCATCAGAATTTGGAGTATTACAGCAAAGGAAGTTGAGTTCGCCAAGGTGTGTCATTTGACGTGTGTGCTTGCGTGTGTGTGTGTGTGTGTGTTGAGTGTGTTGAGTGTGTGCGCGCATTAATGATAATTATAAGCGATAGCTGAGCTAGCGACCCATTATCAGTAATTGCCATTGTCCAATATCGATTTATATGGTCTAAAATGCTTTGCATGTTTGCCCATGCCCATAAGTATAGCGTAATGTATAAATACATCGACATATATATGTATTTGTATCACATATAGCCCATAGCAAAGCAAATAAACTGGCCTTTCAGGTCAGGGCTTTACATAAATAAATAAATACAAATACATACATACATTCATATATATATATACTCACATTGCTTGATAATTATCTGACAATGAGCATTGCTCATTGAAATAAACCAAAAAAAAAAAAAAAAAACAAAAAAACAGCAACAGAGGCCAAAGCGAAAATCTGTTGAGAGAAAAGTAAAACTGAAAACTGGAAACTGGGTTATAATTCAAGTAGAGCAGGCAAAGGGGGGAAGACTGAGAAGAGACGGAAGACGGAGACCGAAAGCTGAAGACGACTCGAATTTCAACACGAACAATGCGTTTAAGGCAAGAGAACAGCTCCTCCAGGTAATAGTAATGATTTATGGGACGTTACCTCGTGTGTTCCATTCCATGTTGTTGCACTGGAAGTTGCAGCGGCAGGCGTAAAAAATGGGATACACTTGATTATTGTTCCATTCCATTTTGTTTCACTGCGAGTAAATAATTCAAACAATCTTTTACTTTCTATCAATTCCATTCCATTGCACTGCTTATTGAAACAAATCAATAGCTTAAGCTACAGTTATCTGCTGTTCCATTCCATTTCGTTTCACTGCAAATTGATTTGACGACGTTGTCAAGCAGACAATATTCTGAGCTTCATTTAATTTTCGTTCTGTGCACGCCAAGCTATATTCGTCTTGTGTTCCATTCCATTTAGTTTCGCAGCAAATTGAATGGAAGCCGACAAGCGCAGCAAAATAAAATAAATGCCAGGAGCAGCCTTCAAAAGGCAATGTGCGTGACAAAAATGATGACAGGCGATAAAGCAGCGGCTGTTTTTCTTTAAGCATACCCTATAAAGCATGTTAAAAAGGGGCGTATACGATGCCTGCTGCTTGTGCAACTAACTATCAGCAATAGTTGTTAAGTGTTTCCAATGGGATTGTGTTTTCTAGTTTCGATTTACTTATATTCGATAGTTATCGATACTTGCAAAAGTTGTTTATGTTTATGATTTATTTAATTATAATTAAGAGCTAATCATATTCAACATTGAATATTATCAATAAATACTTTAATTTGCTCATTAGTTATAATCGATAATTATCGATAGTCAGCTTAATATCAAATTCTTAAATTATAAATTCGAATTTAGTTATAATCCTAAACGTAATTGTATTGTCTGCAGTAGTGAAATTTCGTATAATCGATAAAAATCGATAATCCACTAAACATTGATACATTGATATTTTATACTGAAAATTGATTTAAATACCATTTCCAATCAGAGATAAGTTTGCAAGTAGCTAGGAGTGTCTCGTCCAATTATTTACAGGGTATCCTCATGTAGAGCACTCTCCACAAGGACATTCTGCTGCTGTTGTCGTTATTTTCAAGGCATGTGCTTTGCATAAGTTGCCCGCTTTGTTGTTGCCTCGTTGAGTTGTCGTCGTCGTCGTTGTCGCCTGGCTGCTGCTGCTGCAGGCTGGCGGCCTGCCTGCCTGAATGCTCAAGGGTAGCCTCGTTTGTTTCAATTCCAATTCGTTTCGCTGGCAGAGAGTGAGCTGGCACCGCCCCGTTGACCATGAGGCCGTCTACCTTCGACTGCCACTTCCTCCACTTACACTCGACCAGACATGCTCTTTAAGAAGCACTTTTAATCATTTTCATGCTGCTGCTGCTGCCGCCGACCGCTGCTTCTGTATATGTGTGTGTGTGTGTGTTTATTTATTGCCCTCCACTCGACAACAACAACAACAATGATAATGTTCGCTTAGGCCTCAATCTCAATGTCTACCTCTTGTAATTTGTATCTTTAAGATAGCAAGCAAATGCTGCTCTCATCTTTCTCTCTCTCTCTCTCTCTCGCTCTATCTGTGTATCTCTGTCTCGACATCTGTAGATCTTCGCATTAAATATTTATTATGTAGCCAAAGAGTTAACTCGCTCTGTCTGTCCGTCCGTTGGTCTCTTGTCTGCTCGCCTTCATTCTTTTGTTGTATGTCTGCTTCTGCTTCTGCCTCCGCTTCAGCTTCTTCTTCATCGTCATCGTCTTCTTTTTTTTTGTTTGTGGTCGGCCGTGTTTCCGCTTCGTGTCCAAAAATGTATCTCAAGAGCAATAACTACATATGCTCTGCTATGGCTGCTTTGCTGTTGCGGTTTCTATCTGTATCTGTATCTGTAGCTGTAGCTGGCAGCAGCTACCTAATGCCCTCGCCCATCGCCTTCTGGCCAGCGCCCTCCTCCGCCTCTCCATCTCTCCACCTCTCGCATTTGCACTTGCACCCTACGCTTTCGCAGGGCATCATTGTTTCGTCTTGCAATGTGTAACGGCTTGGTGACGAGGGCTTTCTACTAGCTACTCACAGTTTCCCTGTCTCGTTCATACTATTAGCATTCTTTCTCTCTCCTATCTATACTCTTTTTCAGGTTTTCTTTTTTAAACCCTATCCCAAAATCTTTCACTCTTTTTGTCTATCTATCTCTCACTGTCTGTTGCTTGCTGTCTTCTTTCTTTATCTTGTCCTCTTTCTCTTTCTTTCTATTTTCCTCTTTCTGTATCTTCCTTTTCTCCCTCTCTCCGCTTCTCTCTGACTGTTGTTATCTTTCTTTCGTTTTTGCTTTCTCAGTCTTTCTCTATCCCCCCTCTCTCTTTCTCTCTTTATATACATACTTATCGCTGAAAGGGTATTTAGTAGTCGTTGCAGCTATATTCATATCAAGCATTATCTGACATGTTGCTCATCATCTCTTTCTTTTTTCAGTTTTATTTTAATTTTTCTGTATTTTACATTTTATTGCTGTTAATCGCTTCTATTATATCGCATTTGCCTGCTCGCTTCTGCTTCTGTTGCTTCTTCTTCTTCTTCTTCTTCTTCTGCTTTGGCTATCTGCACAGTTTGATCTCGTTCGTCTCCGTCATTATGCTCGCCCCGCCCCTTTTTTCTTACTAATTACAGTTAATCATTTCAGAAAAGGTTTTTCCTACGCTGTGACTGCTTCTCCTTCTTCTTCCTCCTCTCCTTCTTCTAGTCGGCGATCTCCCAAGTTGGTTGGCTTTTAATTTGCATAGTAAATCAGTTCTGTAAATTGTTTTTTTTTTTTTTTTTGCTTCGTTCGCCGGAAAAGCGTGAAAATTATGGCAGCTAATCGGCAGCTTTCACCAAAATTCTTCCTCTTCGGCTTCGGCTTCTGCTTGTCTCTAGCCTATCGTTTGCCAAGAATTTAACACTCACTTTTGTTTGTTTTGGACTTTGAAATTTGATAGGCGCCTTAGAAAGTACCCAGGCTAATGGAGCGCGGGAGCTAACGAGGGGATGGGGCCGGTCAAGAGGGTGACTGGGAGTGGAAAGGAAGGGGTGCTCAAGAGTTGAAGAGGTTTCTGAGTGGCTTAGCTGAAAGCAGATGAACTGTAACAGCTACTCAGCTGTAGAGATTTTGATGACAAACTTTAAATGTGGCACGTGGAGTGGAAACGAGTATATTGGCTTTTGTGCATACTGTCGGTAATGCCTTGAAATGTTGAGGGCGTGGCATATCTGGTTTTATAGCAAGAATACTGAGAACTGTATTTGGTGAGAGTATCTGTTAGTCGAGCAAGCGAGATTCGCATATATTGCAATTAATTTATTTTTATACTTATTTTTTATTTTTAAACTATTTTTTTTATATCATATTTTTTATATACTTATTTTCATATATAATTTTATTTTATTTTATTTATTTTTTATTTTACTTATTTAAAATTATATTTATTTATTTTACATTTAATTTTCAATATATTTACTTTGTATTATTTATTTTTATATTATTTATTTTATATATATTTTTTATGAATTATTTGTATTTTATTTTTCCTAATATAAATTCCTAGTTAATCGAACCTAAAAGCAAATCCAATGCTGTTAACGTGTCTTAAATACGGGTAAAAGTAGCTGCCACTTCCTGTTTCAGTCAGCTGTAGTTACTCCATTCACACACACACACACACACAGAGAGAGAGAGAGAGAGACGCTCGTGTATATAATTAGCCACAATATATTTTCGTGGCTATTGGAAAGCCGTCGTTGAATCGTTAAACAAATTGAAATTGGTCCTTTTCACTGACAAAATGAAATGAAAACTGCCAAACACAGGCAAGAGAGAGAGATAGAGAGAGGGTTGAAGAGATGGGGCGAGGGGGGGAGGGGTATGGTCGCATGCTGGGCCAACCGCACGCTTAAGCTTAAGTCAACGTGAGTATCTTTCACTCCAAATGAAAGTAATGAAAGTACTGCAGCAAGAGGCGAAACGATACGAAACGAAACGAAACGAAATCAAATGAAGAAATGAAATTTGCTTTCAAAGAGTTGAAGCGCCAGGCCAAGCAGCCAGCCTCAAATGCCGCAGCTGCCAATTGTGACGTCGACTGCGCTGCTGACTGCGGCAAATGAAAGCTCTTTAGCTTGGCATTGGCCAACAACAGCTGCAGCAGTAGCAGAAGCAGCGGCAGCGACAGCGACAGCAGCAGCAGCGTGGCTCAAGGTGGCAACTGTCATTCAATTGGCATCTGCCGCTGCTGCGTCCTCAGCTTGGCATTAACTTGACACCTTGCTGCTTGAGATTGAAATTTATGAAGTGAGAGCGAGAGAGTGAGTTCAGCTCCAACTCCAATTCCCATTCCGACTGGCTTGCATTACTTTCTCTTCCTGTTGGCGCTAAATGCTGCATGTCTCATATAAAAAGAGCTGCGGCCACATGTGGGTGGTGCCACACCCCCTCTGCCCTCTGCCGATACCAAAAGACAATAACAAATGACAGCTGTCGCCCGTCGTCCGTCGCTTGTCTCTTGGCAACTTTTATCTCAATTGCCCAAGTGCAGCTGCTTGGCGACAATCTCCAAAATCTGGCGACAATTCGTGAGCTTTTCCTTTTGTTCGGCTAAGAGACGCCCACATTTGGGAAATCGAGTTATGAAACTAAGAGAGAAGGAAAAGTTAAGAGGAGTTTCTAATAGTCATAATAGAGTAAGAGGAATATAAAGTTTCAAAAGGAAGGGTATTTAAGTTTTGCTATAAAAATTAAGTATATAGTATATCAATATATATAGTAGTAGTATTAGTATTATCTTTTATGGTTTTTCTAATCAAATCTTTTTTTTTATAAACTTATTTTTAATTATTTATTTTATTTATAGGGTATTTAAACTTCTATATCTTGCGAGTTAACGGCATGAGCTTGTTCTTGTTGCAAATAAAATTTGCATTTGTAAATAATTCGTTGGTTTTGTTAGCTTAGCTTTGCTATTGCACAATTCGACTAGATCTGCTTTGAGCATGAGCTGCGCACAGTGGAGCAAAACCAAATGAAATTGTTATGCAAAACAGGAAATGTAAATAAATTATGTAATTCTACATCAACATTAGTATATATTGAATAAATAATAATATATATAATTTTAAATATTTAATAATATATATATAATTTAATATATAATAAAATTAATGTATATATTTATTAATTTAAGAGATCAACGCCTGCTTTGGCTTTCCTTCTCTTTTCCACTTCTGCTAAACCGGCTGCTCACTTGTACTACAAGTGCTTGCTCTCCTCTCTTCTCTTCAATGCGCCTGCTGCCTTCTCTCTGCTACTCCTACAGTCACAGTGTAGCCCATTGCCGTTAAGTTTCGCTTTATGGCTGCGCCAGTTCATTAAATTTAGTTTACCAGACAGCGACAACAATGTCTGCACAGGCCACTCACTCCACTCGCCCTCTCCCGCTCGCACTGCCTGCCTGCCTGCCTGCAGCTGATTGCAGCGCTCGCCCGTTTCAACTTCGTTTCGAGTAGTTTGCAAAAGGCAGCAAAAAAGACAACACGCGCACACACACATACACACATACACACGCACGCTTTGCTCTCGCATATGCAACTGTTTAAAACCGCAGACACCAACCCTCTTGCTCCCTCTCGCTGCCGCTCTGCCGCTCTCTCACACAGTAGTCGGCAAAGTAGTAAATTTAATGTCAGTTGCATTTAAATTGAAACGAGCTTTGCTGGAGTGAGGGAGGAAGGGAGATAGCAGGGTATAATAGCCTGCTGTGTATCGTCTGCATCGTTTTAGTTACACGCAGCGTCCTCGCTCTCGTTCTTGCTCTCGTCCTCGTCCACATCCACGTCCTCGTGCTCATCAGCGTCATCGTTGACGTTCTCTTTGGGCTGTCGACAGTTTGAGTTAATTTGGTGGCCACCGCCTTTTCCACACATTTAGTGCACACATACATACAGACGTGAGTGTGTCTGTGTGTGGCTTGTGAATATTTTGCATCTGGCATGCAATGCAATGTTGCTTGCTCCTGCTGCTCCCAGCTCCCAGCTCCCAGCTCCCAGCCCTAGCTCAACACTGAATCCCAATCCCTTTTTTATGGCCTCTGTTCGCTTCTCTGCTTTACCTCTCTCTCTCTTCTTCCCTCTCGCTCTGCCTCTGCACCACACAAATTTAAAGTTAAGCAACAGCGAGTAAAAGTTGGCCCCTTGTGTCGTCGTTGTTGTTGTTATTGTTGTTGTATTGCTTTAACGCGCTCCACTGAAAGATACAAATTGTTATGCAAAATGGTGAAAAGTTTCATTTGGCATCCTCAGCGGCCGAGTTGTTATTGTTGTTGTTGTTGTCTTTTTTTGTCTCACTACCGCTTGGTAAACTTTTATGCAAAAAATAAAATAAAAATAAAACAAAAAAAAAAACAAATTTTTTTTTTACATTTTGATTTATTTTCATTTTATGTTGATCTGCTTTTCGTTGCCGCTGTCTCTGTGTCTGCGCTTTGTTGTTGTTGCCTTCACTTTTCCCCCGTTGTTGTTGTTGTTGTTGTTGTTGTCTGCCATTGTGTGCAACTTCAATTGACTTTATTTGACTTGATGGGGGCTGTGTTCTCTTGTCGCTTTTTTGTCATAAAAAAAAAGAAAGAAAAATGAAGAAGATATTTAAGGAAGATCCATCCGCAACTCAACTCGAGCACGAACAATGCCCGATGCTATCTTAATCGCGACGAGGCTGTTAAATCGTTGTGATTCCATGTCATTTACAATCTTTAATAAGCGCTTACAAGATATTAAAGCTTATCTTGTCCACTTGCAAGCTATTAATCGCCTGATGGAACAAATGGAATGGCACAGAGTGGCGTATTTTTTTTTGCATAATGTAATTTGTCTTTTAAACAAATGACAAAGTGACTTACAGAGTGTTTAGTGATGCCCATTAAACTGCTGCTGGAACGTTGGGAATGGCACAGTGTGACAAGCTAGCAACAGTGTTTATTGCTTAATATTTGTGATACTTATTCTGCACATTTATGGTATTGATTTGACATTGGAACGTTTGGAATGAAACATCAGTTCTTATGTTGTTTGACTTAAAATGAAATGAGATTTAGTGCACTTATTTGCGTAGTCTCCATATGAATACTATTCAAATGGCAAAGGAACGCCTGCAATGAAACATTATAATAATCTAGCAACGTATCCATTTATTAATAAAACAAAATATAAGACTAATAAAGTCAGTGTATAGTATGCCAAAGGAACACTTGGAATGGCACAGCCTATCATTTATGAAAACTATTCAAATGGCAAAGGAACGCCTGCAATGAAACATTATAATAATCTAGCAACGTATCCATTTATTAATAAAACAAAATATAAGACTAATAAAGTCAGTATATAGTATGCCAAAGGAACACTTGGAATGGCACAGCCAATCATTTATGATTCACGCCATTTTGCCATGAAAGAAATTACAACTTCTGCTATTAATATGCCAAAGAAACGCCCGGAATGGCACAGCATGTCTAGCTGACAGCATGTCTAATAGTTTGACACATTGGAAATAAAACATAATTCACTTATCTGCCGCTTAAATCGTATTTTAGCCTCTAATTTGTCTGTCTTCTATCTGTTTCTTGTCACAATTACCTCGCCAAGAAATATGCAAATTTTGGAACTTCAAAGGCCAGCATAACTTTTTTTTATTGCTCATTTCGCCGTACCTATATGAGAAGGAGGTGAAAAGAAAAAGAACTCACTGCTCTCAAGGCCAGGCAGTAAAAGAGCCCGCTTCGCCTGGAGCACTACCAAAAGAAAAAAAAAAAAAATCGAAGCCCAAAATCGCCCTAAAACCTTGAGCGAGCTCATCGCACGTTTAATGCGCCCAAAAACGATTCACACTCGAGACAGATAGGCAAACAGATACTAAGACCATGTAGATATATATCTATATAAATATATATATATCTATATATATGTATATATATATCTTCATACACGCTGGCTTCTATCGCTCATAATTATGGGAGAGACAGACACGCAGCTCGTTAATTATGCCGTCTAAAGGCAACGAAATTATGACAAATTTCAATAAGGCCAACAAAACGCGTCGAATGCGGCAAAGCGTCGAGAGTCAAATGAGTTCAAATACTTCTCAACGTGCGTTCCCCTGGGCATGGCACAAACATTCTATAGCAAACATTGCCCGAAAGCAAAGAGAACAGAGAAAAACACCTCAACAAACCCGAAACTTCTGCTGGGTTCAGGGTCAACAACAAAAAGCCAACTCAGTTCATTAAAACAATAAAAATAAAGACGAAGAAGAAGAAGAAGAAGTCGAAGGAGGGGATTTCGGCATATGAAAGTTTCTGTGAGTCTTAGACTGGGGCTAAGCTACAAATTCTAGTTATATATATATATATAAATAGACGTTAGATAGATCAATATTTGCTTAGCTAGAAGTTGGGAGTGACAGTTTTAGAGTTTGCTTTGTAGTTGTCAAAGCAAAAGGGGAATGACGACTGCTTGATACTCGCTCGCCATGCAAAGGTTGAAGGTCAAATTGGGTTAGAAATTGAACTGTTCGAGGAGTCCTATTTAGAGGTTGTTCGCATAGTCTCTAACTGTGAGAAAATTTATAATTTAAATATATATTATATAACCAGACATTGAAAGCTAATATGCCCCACATATGGAAGCAGGCAAGAACAAATTGTGAAATATTTTTGCTTCAAGCTAACACCTTGGTGACAGATTCTAAAGAATTGGCGAGTTATTAGCTTCGCCAGTAATTCGTAAAATATTATTTGTTTTAACAACACTGCAGGGCGTAAAGCAAATTGTTGCAAATAAGTGTTGGAAAATGTTGTTTTTTTTTTAAGATATTTTTATGAACATTAATTTAGCAAATCAAAACGACGAAAATTGTTTTAAGAAATAATTGCAAATTTATTGCAAGTCTGAGCACTAATTGCGGCACTTTACAACACTAAATTGGTCACATTTTACAGCACACGCGATAAGAGAAAAGGCAAAAGGCGCAGAAAGAACCAAATACCAAAAGGAAATTTCAAGGTTTAGTAGCAAAGCGATGATAGTGGAATCCTTCACTCTCTCTTTCTATCTCTCTCTCTCCCTCTCTCTCTCTCTCTCTGCTTCTCTCATAGCCATAAACTTGAACATGACATTTAGTCAACTGCTGCTGCTTCTTCTTTGTAAGTTTTTAGTATTTGTTGTTGGATTTGGGGTTTTCGGTTACGGCTTGGGTTCGCATTTGGTTTTTTCTTCTTTCTTTCATTTTTTTTCTGTCTCTTTTTACGGCCCGGCACGTAGCGTAAAATGTGTGCATTTTAATGGTCGAAATGATGGTTACTTTACTTTAGTTTATTGCGTTATTAATAACATTTTGATTGCATCACGTACGCACACGCATCGCCTCTCAGTTGAAGGTGGCCCAAAGGGGTAGGGATAGGGTCACGTTCCGTATATGGGGGGAAATGGGCATATGGGCATATGGGCATATGGGAAATGGGTGCAAGACAGACTCCTCCTTGGCTTATGGCTTTCTGTTTCTGTGGCTGTCTCTGTGTCTGCCTCTGAAGGGCAGCCAAAAGTAGAAATCGTGCCGAACTGCTGCAGCCTTGATTCAATTTTAGTTTTTTGTTGGGTCTCTTATCAATGCTGTCGACTGACTCTGGCTCTGGCTCTGGCTCTGACTCCGGCTGCGACTGCGGCTTTGGCTCAGTTAATTTTCCACTTTTTTTTTGTTATTGAATTTTTACAACTGTCTGAAGTAGGTCAAACATGCAGATACAGATACAGATACAGTTACAGATACTAAGATGGAAACACAGAGACTTATAAAGATATATATGCAGATACAGATACAATTAGATATATACAGATATAGTTATAGACATAGATATAGATATAGATATAGATATAGATATAGATATAGATATAGATATAGATATAGATATAGATATAGATATAGATATAGATATAGATATAGATATAGATATAGATATAGATATAGATATAGATATAGATATAGATATAGATATAGATATAGATATAGATATAGATATAGATATAGATATAGATATAGATATAGATATAGATATAGATATAGATATAGATATAGATATAGATATAGATATAGATATAGATATAGATATAGATATAGATATAGATATAGATATAGATATAGATATAGATATAGATATAGATATAGATATAGATATAGATATAGATATAGATATAGATATAGATATAGATATAGATATAGATATAGATATAGATATAGATATAGATATAGATATAGATATAGATATAGATATAGATATAGATATAGATATAGATATAGATATAGATATAGATATAGATATAGATATAGATATAGATATAGATATAGATATAGATATAGATATAGATATAGATATAGATATAGATATAGATATAGATATAGATATAGATATAGATATAGATATAGATATAGATATAGATATAGATATAGATATAGATATAGATATAGATATAGATATAGATATAGATATAGATATAGATATAGATATAGATATAGATATAGATATAGATATAGATATATATATAGATATATATATATAGATATATATATATATACATATACAGTTACAGTTTCAGATACAGCCCGAAGGTTGCATGCAAAGGTCACCTGCAAATTGCCAGTGATCCACATTTTGGGCGTCATTATCTGTCCTAATTGGAGCAAAGGCTTCCACCGCTGCAAGCGGCACGATGGACGATGAGTGTGCCATAAGTGGAACTGGAACTGGAACTCGAACTCGAACTCGAACTCGAACTCGAATTGGAATACATTAAAATACAATTACAACTATAATAAGAATCTGCTAGTTCGAAAAGATGAACGGTTCAGTAGGAATGCACTAGTTCCCCTAGTTCATGAACTAAGAAATACTAATGAATCGGAGATATGAACGAACCATCATGAGCTGAACTGAACTGAACTGAACTATTATTCTATATCAATTTTATAAAGTGATTCAAATGAATTTCGCTAGTTGTCGCCTGTAACAAACGCGACTTTTCCGCGCGACTTTAAACGCTAGCAAAACGCTTGGCTGCACAAAATTAAAATTTTGCGATTGTCCCATGCAAATGGGAAAGCAGCAGCAGCAGCAGCAGCAGCAACAACAACAACTGTCATAAATATAACTCGAGCTCAATTGAGCTTTGTTGTTGTTGTTGTTGTAGGAGTATATCTTGCTTTGGTCTTTAGCTTGAGCCCTCGTTTAATGATTTCTCCTTTGAACGAATTTCGTTTTCTTTATTTGTTCACAAATTACAATTTACGATATCGTTGCTCTAACTACTCTTCCTCTCTATCTCTATTTTAGTTGTAGTTGATTAAGTCTAAATAATGCCTAACTCTAACTTATGCCCCTAGCTTTATCGATAATTTATCCAATTTGATTGATATCGATGTTTTAGATAATTATCGATGATTTTAAAATCAAAATATTTTCTATAGAGACTTTGCTTTAGCTTTATTCCGATCTAAATTGTTATCGATAACTTCACACTATAAACATCGATAATTTGACCTGCTTAACGATAAGGCCTTGATTGATATCGATATTATAGATAATTATCGATGATTTTAAAATCAATATTTTCTATAGAGACTTTGCTTTAGCTTTATTCCGATGTCAATTGTTATCGATAACTTCGCACTATAATTATGGATAATTTGACCTGCTTAACTATAAGGCCTTGGCTTCTCTGGTGACTGTAGAAATTGGAAACAGCTCCCATGTGTGCCTAACTCTCCGGCCAATTAGAAACTGCTCAGTCGACCCTCGTTTAGTGAACTCTTCTATGGCTTAGTCCCTGCTTTAATTGACTGCAAATTGTTGCCAAGCGGCGCAGAAAACATTTTTTTTTGCTTTGTTCAAATGTCTCTCAAAACGCAAATTGTGATTGTTGTTTGTTTGTTAGTTGTTGCTGCTAGTTGTAGCTGTTGTTGTTGTTGTTGTTGTTGTTGTAGTTGTTGCGCGGCCATTGCCGTCAAATTTGTGTGAAACAAAGCGACAACAGCAACAGCAACGGCAACAAAGCACTTGACAAGGCAAAGCGAGCCGGCTTTTCACTTCGAGCTCTGCAAAATATATGCCTATATTAAGGGGGGCCTATGGAGCCGAAGCAACGGGTAGCGAGGGCGGGGCACGAGCGGGGGTAGCAAATGCTGGCCGTGAAACTAGCCGCAGCAGCATCAACATGGGCATTGCCTTCGGCACGGCAATGGATAAAAATGCGTGCCAATGTATTTATTGTCTCAACTCGAGCTGAATGCCCATTAAAAATGCCTAGAGAGTCGGGTATATTGGCTTGTGTGTGAATGTGCAAGTGGAACGAGTGCTGAAAGAAAAGATGCTGCCCAAAGGAAGTTGGTATTGAATACCTTATGATTATGTATATATCTATCCTATATATAATATACGTATGTGCGAGGTAGAGGAGAGGGCGTGGCTGACTAAAATAATGGGCATGTGAATGGAGAGAGAAAAAGATAGGCAAACAGAGAGGCATATCCAGTTAGAGGTAGAAAGCTATAATTACCAGGCCTCTGCTTGTTGATGCTCTCACTCTCTCTCTCTCTCTCTCTCTCACCCTCTCTCTCTCTATCTTTATATACCTATTGATCTCAGCAACTACAAAAGGTAGAGACTATACATTGCTAATATATATGCTAGCAGGTCCTGTATAGTAAATAGAATATTTGCTTGGTATCGATAAATATCGATTTATAGATTTGATTATTTTCCGCATAAAAGTATAAAGAGCAAATTGATTATACATATATGTGCCTGTAATGCATATGCACCTCTAGTATAGCAACAGTCTTTCTAAATAATAATCGATAAATATCGATATTTCCAATTGGTTTTCTCAGCATAACTCGAAGACTATAAAAGTTAAAGAGAACAAATTCGGAATGGAGATGCTTATGATAAGGACAATTTGATTCTTTATATGTCGGCCCATGATATGCCTAGAGTGTTTCAGGTTACCCACCAGTAGCTTAGATTGATTGGGTATAAGCTTAGTGTATCTTCTGATCAGGCACACCCGCCTCAAGCACACTTTTTTTGTCTTTCTTCTATGCGCACATACACACACATATATTAGTATATGTGAAGCATTTCGACCGACACCAACAAAAGCTGCCACATAACTTGGCTCATTGCCAGCAGCGCGTTGATTCGGCTCGTCTCTTAGCCGAGCTGGGGAGTGGCTTTAGATGGGTTGACCCTAACAGCAAGACAACGCTAGCTACGCTTGTCGCATTGGAAATAAGACATGGGGTTTGCGACAAAGAAGAAGAAGCAGCAGCAGCAACAGCAGCGGCAACAGCAGCGAGTCATAGGCCCAGTAAACAGAGCCGTGTCCCATGTCAACTTTTGACGTGACAGTTGATTTATGGCTGGATTAATATCACAGCTACCCTCAACACACACACACACTTTTGTTAACTCTTCCCAGTTGTAGATTTCGAAATGGATTTCGAACTTTGTTCCAATTTCACTTTGTTTCGTGTCATGTTTATATTTATGGCTCAGCTGAATTTCGATTTATCGTTTATCAATTTTTAATGTCGCAAACATAAATTTTGAAAATTTTGGACAATCTTTTGAGATTGTTTGACATTTTAATGACATGTTCAATTTCTATAGACTTTTAGTGCTGTGGAACATTGAAATTGAACAGGAATTGCAGTTGAGCCTAAATCGAGCCTTTAAGTAGGGTATGATTGATGGCAGTCAGTTACTTCTCCCTCGCGAAGCACTGGAGCACTGGCCGGGTATCTACAAGTCAGGCATTGCCGCTTTCTAGCTCTTAGTTATTTTAGACTTTCATCTGCGTCATGCCTCGAATGCAATTAATAAATAATTTTGTTTACCCTCTCTCTTTGCAGGTATGTAAAAAAAACATCCTTTAAAGGCTTTCCACAGCTGCAAATTCCAAATCCTGCACGTGAGTAATTATAATTTATTTAAATTGCGCCGCTCGAGTGATCCATCGATCGTTTCGATCGACCCCATTTACAGAGCCTGCTGCAATTATTCATTTAAATCGACACCAGGAAAAAAACAAGCTGAAAAGAATTCAGTTTAATGAAAAAACTTAAAGCTCAGAAAACCAGTTGAAAATTCCTGTTGCAAAAATTTATTTATTTTTTTTTTGACATTTTTTTTAATGCCCTAAAATTTTATGTCTCTGATGATATCACGGCTTCCGCTTTAGGCTTGGCTTAAAAAAAAAAAACTGGTTAAAACGGCTGTAAAATTGGTTTAAATTTGTTGCTTGGATCTCTTCAGGCGATCTAAGCAGCGCCATCTATTGCTTAATAGCTGTACTCAACATAAGGACGAGGCGGAAAAACGCCAGCCAATTTTGTTCCTTCAACTCTGGCTCATTGCACCTGGTCAGTTATTCGAGTTGGCATTAGCGCCATCTATTGTTAAGCCGCCGCGCTCTAAATGAGGTCAAAAAGAAGCAGCAATGAAAACACGCGTGTTGCGGGCGTTTTTAGACGCGGTCAAAAGTTTTTGTTTTAATTGCGGATGCGCAGACTTTCGATTTCGTTTCATTGTTGTTGCTATTGTTGTAACTGTTGCTCCCGTTGTTGTTGGTGGCTTTGAGGCCTACACTCTGCAGCAGCGACAGCGGCACAGTCAGCCTCACGAAGCGTCGCGGCTTTCCAAAAAAAAAAAATAAATAAATAAATAAATAAAATAAAATTTCAAAAAGTTGCTGCACAGTTTCACTTGAGGGAAATCGCAGCTCCCGGTGTCGCGACGTCGTTGCTGGCTATGACATAACAGCCGTCGCTGCCGTTGCTGCCGCCGCTGCTGCCGCTGTCGACGTCGACTGCAACTACAACGCCGTCGTCTGTGGAAAGTTGAACGCAAATTGTCGTTTTGGGCTTTTGCTTAACAACTTTTGCAACTGCTTCAAATTGACGTGAAAAATGATTTTTCTGAAACTTTGAATTGTGCAATCCGAAGTCGAAGGTATCCGAAAAATGTATTTCGATATCTGTGATATATATCGCATATATAATGTAGAACGGTTCACAATTGGAGACAGAACTGCCATTCAAGTTAGAGTTATGTATTCGGAGTCGTAAGCATGTCGTGCCATAAGTCCGATTCGGAGTCGAGTCAGTGTGAGTGTCGCAGTTGGCTAGGAGTAGGAAGCGTTATTTAAATCGGAGTAGAAATAAGATTCGGAGCTTAAGAAGGCATATACTTTGCTATTGGAAAAAAGTCAAATTCGGAGTCGAAGTCGGAGTCGGAGTCGTAGTAAAAGCTGCAACCCGAGGTGTGCCTTGACATATTCGGAATTAGTCGGAGTCGGAGTCGCAGCGAGTGGCCCCCGTCTGAGCGCTAGAGATAATAATAATCACTTAATTTGAACTCTAATTTGATGCATGAGGGAGGGGAGGGGGGGGGGGGTGGAGCATTCACTCAATGACTTTCTCAGCAGCGTGAAAAACGAAAGGTGATCGGTGATCTGCTTTTTTCTTGTGCATGTTGTCGAGTCTTTTCTCTTTCATTCAGCTTATGCAAAACAATGAGCACTTTTTGTCCAGCTTCCCGCCGCCTTTTTGATGCCCGTCAACAAATTTGAATTCAAAGTTCATTTCCATTTTGTTTGGCAGCTGCTGGGCCTAATAGGGGAATTGGAAAGGTAATGGCTGAGCCAGAGGCGGCGCTCACACGCGCAAAGTGGGCAATGGGGATTGGGGGCGGGACTATCTCAGTTCCACGACTCTTCAAATCACACATTCATGTTTTTCTTTGCCAACTATGAATCAATTGCTGTCGCTGCTGTGCGCGTATAACAGTTTGCTGCAAGGTATTGTATAACAGTATAACAGATATAACAGTTTAGTATATTCGCATTTCGCCAGCCATGTCCTGATAAACGTATATCGTGTATAACAGTTCATATGTTTGTATAACAGTTATATAACAGTACTTTTAATACAGACAAGTTCATAAAGCTATGCACGTGTGGAGTATAACAGTTGGCATTCTGGATATGTTCAACCCACCAATGCGCCTATATAACAAATCACTTGTATAACAGTTGAGTAGAACAGTTACTGTTATCGCTTTAATCTATGTATATATAACAGCTATATAACAGTTGAGTAGAACAGTTACTGTTATCGCTTTAGTCTATGTGTATATTACAGCTATATAACAGTTGGGTAGAACAGTTACTGTTATCGCTTTAGTCTATATAACAGTTAATTAGAGAACAACTGAAACAGGCATTTACCATGTATAACAGTTGGAATTTAATCAATGCAGATATAGTATAACAATTAGAACAGTTGCTACTTAACTTGAATATTTACATTGAATGGGTATAACAGTTGCCATGCACTAGTAGAACAGTTGGCAATTAAAGCTGTAAATTGCAAATGAATAAAAGCAGCTGCAACAACAACAACAACAACAACAACAACAACAACAGTTACTTTCATTATGCCCTGCCCCTTGGCTAACTTAATTCGTCTCTCATCTGCAGTCCATTTGAAATTCAATTTCCTTTCGTTTTTTATTTATTTTTTGTTTGGTTTGTTTTGGTTTTGGCCAATCAATTTAAATCTCGCCTGCATATCCAGCTGGCTGGGCAAATCCAAACAATGCCGGAACTATGCGCGATCCAAAACAAACACCCAGAGAGAGAGAGAGAGAGAGATACATGATGAAAAATATATATAAAGAAAAAAAATCATGCACTTTTTACCTTTTACGTTTTGCGGGACGATTTCACTTGAATTCGTAACACCCAAAAAAAAAAAAAAAAAAGAAAGAAAAGAGAGTTGCAAAATTTGTCGAGTTGAGATTTGTATTAAAACAAAAGACAAAATGAAACCACCCGCGATTTTTGAGTTGTGCACACACACGCACATACACACACACACACACACACACACACACACACACACAGGCATAGGCAGGCGAAGCATGCACAAAAATCTCACCAGCTCTCACATGAGCTGAACTCTCCACACAGACACACACACACACATGTGCGCAGGCCTGCACAGCAAATGCTCTCTCTCTCTCTCTGTGCTGCCTTTGCTGCTATTGCCGATTATCTACACCTTTCACCTTTCACGCCAACAACAAGCAGACGCTGTTGCTGCCTCTGCCTTTGTTTTCATTTTGATCTCTAAAAAAAAAAAACAGAAAGAAAAAAAAAGAGGAGGAGAAACAAAAATTTTGCAGCCTTTCTAATTTCAATTGTCGTCGTTGTGCAATCTAAGCTTAATTGCCAAGGATTGAACTGGAAATGTGGCCAATGGTAGCCAAAGCTGCAGCTGAGTGACATTTACATACACACGCACACACACACACATACACGCGCACACACACATGTGGTAGCGCCCACTAGCTGCAGCAACAAATATCCAAGACGAAATATATATTACATAAACACACCGAGGGATTTCCACACCAGCAACAACAGTTAGTCTAGCTGCCACACACTCCCCAGCAAATACCAGAGACACAAAAAAAAAAAAAGAAAAAAAAATTAGTTTCACCTCTTTTTCATGCCAAAGCGCTTAAAAAGCGCAGCAAATTATAAACAAGCGCAGCTCAGCAATAGAGCGGCGAGAGAGTGGGAGAGAGGGAGACAGACAGAGGGAGCGGGAGCGGAAGAGCGAGAGTAACGCAAACGCAAGCGAATTGCAGCGCCCACAGTTTCTGCTGCTGCTGCTGCTGCTGCAGTTGCATACGGCATATATATATATATATATATTTTTTTTTTTTTTTATATATTTTTTGTAACTGCTTTTTGGCAACACCAAAATTTGGCATACACGAAGCAAAAAATAAAAATAAAAAAAAAAACAAAATGAATAAAGAAATAAATAAAAGAAAACGTCTAGAGCCAAATGACAAACCGTAGCCAGCGTCGGCGTCGGCGTCGACGTCGACGTCGCTAACTGCGCCTCGTTGTGAGCGATTACATAACAAGCGCGACACGTTTTTGTGCAAGCGCTAACGTCGGCAGCGACGTCAGCGGCGGTGGCGGCGGCGACGTCACATGGCCGAAAAAAAAGGGGGCACGACTGCGCGCCACAAGCCTCGCCGGCGCAGGCGACGTAATAAGCGAGCGAATCAGCAGCAGCAGCAGCAGCAGCCGCAGCAGCAGCTGCCGCCACTCGTCGTCTTGGTTTAGTTGCCGCCGCTGCTGATTGAACTCCTAAAGTTTGCGGCTTTCTTTTTCGTATGCGTATTGCACACACACACACATATATATATATATATATATATGTTATATATACAGCTATACATATGTGTGTACGCATGTATGCATGCATAGCCCACTGCGCAGCGGAGTAAGAGAGAAAGAAACTTGAACTGTAACTTCAGCAATTGAGAACAAGGCGCGCGGGTAGATGACTTGAAAATATCCTGTAAAATTTAAGGCTGCAATTTGCACGATTAACTGACTTGAGCGATCCACATATATATAATATAATATTATATAATATGTATATATATAATATAATATATCTTATTAATATACTTTATTAATACTATATTAATCTTTGTATATTTCTATGAGTGCTTTGAGTATTTACATACTGACTAGCATTATATATATATATAATAAATCAAATATTATATTGATATTAATATAAAACTTTGATAGATTTGATTAATAATATATTATATTTTTTATATTTCAATGGGTTCTTTGAATATTATATAATTTACAGTAAATCAAATATTATATTAATATTAATATATTAATTTTCGATTAATTAATTATTAAATAATTAATAATTAAATATTATATTGATATTAATAATTAATTAATAATATATTATATTTTGTATATTTCAATGAATATTATATTATATACAATAAATCAAATATTATATTAATATTAATATATTAGTTTTCGATTATTATTTTTATTCATTATTTTCATATTTGAATTTTTGGTATTTTCTCTCGTTATCAATTTTATTGTAACATATATGAAATATATTTATATATATATATATATATATATATATATAATATCTTAAGCAAATTTTCTAATTGAAAATTATTATTTTTAATCATTATTCGTATAATTTCGATTTACATTATTATTTTTAGTATTTTGTCTCCTCATGAATTTGATTTTAGAATATTCTCATGCTCTACTCTCTACTCTCAAACGGAGTTCTAGCTTAGCTCAACAGCTCAAACCATGCGTAACTTTAGCCTGCCTACAGGGTATATGACGAAAATGGTGTTTAATAAGTTTTCGGCTGTTGCGCTTCCATCTTGTTTGGCGTGCGCCTTTTGGGCCGCCCTAATTTCGCTTAATTACATACACACACACACACACACAGAGAGACACTGTATAAGAGCCACACGCACTGGGCTGTATAAGAGTGATAACTACGTTACGTTAGTCGCCCGCTGCTGCTGTTACTTTTTTTTCGTATATATTTTATTGTTCAACTGTCTGGGTTGGTTTTTGCTTCTTCTTCTTCTTTCCTTTTGATGTAATTCGACTTTTGAATTTATTTTTGAGCGCGCAAAGTTTTCACTCTTGCATTATAAGACATTTATGTTTATTAACAATTTGTCTTCATTTGGACCACGTTTTTTTTTGGGCCAACTCTCGAATCCAAACTTTGTTTGTCTGTTTGTTTGTTGTCTCTTAACTGGGCCTTGACGCTGGGTTTCTTTGTGCATTTCGAGGTTTTAATATCTTTGTATATATGTATGTGTATGCATGTATGTGTATGTAGTACACCTATTTTCGGTCTCCAACTGATTAGCGGCTCATTTTGAAAGTTTACTTTTAAGTTTAGAGCCCACCACGAAATGTCACCCTTTGCTGCATTATCTGAAGTACTTAAATCAAGGTACAGTTGTGTAAAGCTCTTGTACTTGCTGTAAATACTCTAGTCAATTGCTTAAATAGTCCTACTTGAGCTGTAACGTCATCTACAATACATCATCTCTTAAGCCCCACCAAAAGCATGTCCAAAAGCCCCGTCAAGAACCAGCAGCAAGCACCTGTAGCTATTAGATATACCACTAATTACCAGATAAGAAGCCATAAAAACCAATAGATGGCGTTTTACTTTTATGACCTACCCAAAGGTCGAGTAAAGAAAATGAAATTAAAATCAAATTAAACTAAGGATGCGGCTGGCCATGGCAGCGGGAATGGGAGTGGGAGAAAACCAACGATGACAACCGAGAAACAATTAAGCCCAGAGCCAAACCAAAGGCAATAAAAATGAGAACAGCAATGAGTAAAAGTGAGGACTATGACGACTAAGCCATACCCTGTACTCGCTAGGCTCTCTATGCAACTGTGAAAGGGCAATTTATTCTCTTAGACTTTCAGCTCTCTCCCGCACTTGCAAAGAAAACACTGTTAGAATATGCCCTTCTCTGTCGCACACCAGCATTTAAGAAAGAAAGCACATGAAGCTCGCTTGAAATATTCTACTGCCGCCGTCGCGACTCGCGACTCGCGACTTCTGTTTCTTCTCGCTCGCTCGCTCGCTCGCTCGGTCGCTTCGCTCTTCTTCCTTATTCTGGGTGGCAGCGACGTCGCGTCGCATCGGCCACCAACGCTGCTGTTCGAAAAGTAAGTAAGAAGAAGAAGAAGAAAAAAAAAAAAAAATACAAATTCGTGTGTGGCTCCTCCACTCATCGCTCTGCCGAGGCCGAGGTCGACGCTCATGACTCTGCCAGTGCGTGCGTGTGTGTGTGTGTGTGTGTGTGTGTGTGTGTGTGTGTGTGTGTGTGTGTGTGTGTGTGTGTGTGCAAGCATGTTTGTATGTATGTGTGCTTGTTTAGGCTCTGCGTCTGCGCTTGACACACACACACACAACGGGCATTTCGTTTTTTTCTTTCCTTTATTTAAATTATTAAAGAAACAAAAAGATGTCTTATAAGCTGGGAAGGGGTTTCCTTTTCGGTCTGCTGCACAGACGTATCCTACGCCGCAGCTCATCTCGCCATCGCGCAACTACCTGACCATGCCTGCCTGGGCCACACACAAAGCCACTCGCACACACTCACACGCACTTCAAATTAGCCTAGCCGCAACTACAAAGTCTATGTGCTCCCTCCCCAGCGTGTCTGTGTGTGTGTGTGTGTGTGTGTGTGTGTGTGTGTCTGTGGTCTTTGCATGCTGCTCCAGCTCTCTCGCACATCCATCACGCTGCCCGAGTAGTCGTCAAAAGAGCAAAGGAACGTAAATTGAATTATTTGCCATTGAGTCGTAGTTGTTAGAAGACGGAAGAACACTGGGAGAAATTTGTATGAATATTGATTTCTAAACGGTATAAAGCTAGATAAAGTTAGATATTAAATATATTATCATGTATATATAATTTGCAATATATATCTAAATATCTAATATATCTAATATATCTTTGGTTTCGAAATCTATCGAGTTAGAAGTATTTGGAATTCCCCAAGAGAATATATAGCACAGATACTTAACAGAATAGTATAGATCCGCAGAAATTTAATATTCGAATATTAAATGCGAAAATAATTTTCAAGTTGATGACTAGAACTTGCGTAATGCAGTATAAATTCGAAATCTAAATTTCGAGTATTAAATTCCATGGGTTTAAATTCGGAATTCGACAAAAATAAAAGTTTTAGTTTAATAATGATATTTGAAATGTAAATTTGAATTCGAAATTTTAAATTTGAAAATAAAGTTCGAAATTCGAACTCGAACTCGAAATTTCATATTACTTTTCGTTCTCCTATTTCCTTCTATTTCATATTACTTTTCGTTCTCCTATTTCATTTAAAAAAAATCATGCAAAAGTTTCCCCCGTTTCGCTCAGTGCATGCAAGAAGTTAAGGCCATGTATGGCCGCAGGGACCACACACGCTGCAATCCATTTACAGGTGCAACAGCATGAGCCGCCCTGCCAGTGGCACCTTTTTACGTTTAATGAGCGTAAACAAACGCCGTGGGAAGTCTATTACCAGCCCTACGGCTATTGCCCTACGTGAAGAAGAAGACGAGGGGCAGGGGAGGAGAAGGCAACCCTACTTTGTGGTTAGCGTCTGGCAGCAATTGCATTTGTCTAACTGAATAGATGCTGCTTTGTCTTCGCCCTCCTTTTCGTTAGCAATCACAGAATGTCCTTCGGTGTCCTTTTTGCCCACCCAGCGACGCAGGCGAGCGCACAATCAAATTAACGATTGTTGTTTTGACATCTTACGGTCCAGCGTGGGTGTTCCCTTTCCATGCCCAAACGGGTGATAAGATCAGGTGACAATCCTGCCTTGAGCCGGAGAGCCGCGCCGCGCCGAGCCCTGACAAATTGTCTTCAGCTCGAGCTGTAAAATTTTGCAGTTGCTCAAACAAAGCTACAAATTCTATAGATCCTATTGAAGCGATTGAATTCTTATAGAATAGGAGCAGGAAATGGCTTAAGGACCACAGATCTATAAAAGAAAACGTAAGAAAATCGTTGGCCAAAGTACGAGCCAGAATTGTGGCAGATACTGAGATGAACGTAAGACAATGTCAGACTTATATAAGAACAATTTTAGAAAAAAACGTAGACAATAACGTAACGCAATGGAAGGCGAAAAAGCGTATGGCGTTACGTCACATTGTAAGGCAATTAAATGTGGGACGACGTAGAGCAAAATATAGAACGGAATGAAATGAAACAGAGGCCATCGTAACACAACGTAAGCAAATGACACGTAAGGCAACGTAAGGAAACGAAACATAACAGAAGGTAGCGCTATGAAACGTAAGCTGAGATTACTCAAAGGAACATAGAGCAAAAAGGTAACGTAACATGAAACTGCGTAAGACAAGGAAAACGTGGAAAACTCGTAACAAGGCGAAAGCTAAAACCTAAAAATGTTGTTTTTTATTTTATTTTAAATGAAATAAGTTGAAATTAGCTCATCGACAATTTTGATCAGATTCTCTGCTCAAGGACATGTCGAATGGTCTGCTCAGTCGCTTTACGATACAAGTCATATTGTGTGTCAAGTCCATCGTGCCATCGTGCCATCGTGCCATCGAGCTCGCGAGCGAGTTGTTCCCATTGGGTCGAGTCGTCGGATATTATTGTATAATCGACGAAAGCAGCATAAACCATAATAAACCAAGGCCAAGTCGAGACTCGACACGCATATTTTCGACACTTTTCCCCCACTTTGGCCAGCCTAAAACCTGGTTACGAAAACTAAAAACCAGAAAAAGTAAGCAAGAAAAATAAAGAAATGATGAAGAAGAAGAGGAGGAAGAGGAAGAGGAAGAGACATCGAATCAAAATAATAAATAAATATAACTCTTTATGAATTATCGCTGAACTAGTTTGAATGGGCGCGTGACAGATAAACGAAACACGAAAGAAAGAGATGGAGTGATAGAGAGAGAGAGGGAGAGGGAGAGAAAAAATACATTACTAAATTTTATGCGTATGCTAAAAGGTAAATGGAAATCGAAAATTCGTAATTCGAAATCTGTGTTGGAAAGTTCGAATTGTGTGTGCGTGCGTGTGTGTGTGCGTGTGTGTGCGTGTGTGTGCGTGTGTGAAATGCGGAAAATGGCGCACGCTTCAATCTCACTCATTTCGTTACATGGATCAGCCACAAGCGATTATGAAAAGTTTCAAATTTAAATTAATAGAAACGAAACAAAACGAAACGAAACGAGACAAAACAAGCTGCAGCCGAAACGGCAATTGCTGTTGTTACGAAAAAAAAAGTTGCGAAAAAAAAATCTCCAAGTTTCACTCCATTCCGCGGCACGAGTGCGGAAGTTAAGTTATCCCACGGCATTTGGCCAGCGCTCTCTCGCCTTGTGTGTATGTAGTTGGTCGCGCTTACGACTCCATTTGCCCACCCGTTCCCCTCTCTCGCGCGCGCTCTCGCTCTCGCTCTCACACTCACACTCACTCGCTCCACTGCTCAACTCGTTTCAGATTATTTTAAGTCGCATCGATCAGCGCAGTTAAAGCAGCGCTTTCGTAGCCAATAAAATCAATTAACACTTTCGTCAGCGGCGTCAGTTTGAGACGGCGGCGTCGCTGCCCACGCACTGCTCGCGTCGCAGCTGGCCGCAAACTTCACTTTGTCACAAACAGCAGAAGCTGGCGGCGATGAGCCATGAGAATGATGAGAATGAGAATCAGAATGAAAATGGCAATTCGAATTCGAATTCGAATGAGATGACGTTGCGGTC
Organism: Drosophila fulvimacula; assembly: GCA_035045555.1. Taxonomy (NCBI): domain Eukaryota; kingdom Metazoa; phylum Arthropoda; class Insecta; order Diptera; family Drosophilidae; genus Drosophila; species Drosophila fulvimacula. The sequence continues at coordinate 22,418,986 of JAWNOX010000137.1, forward strand.
GCTGTCGCCATCGATGTCAGCGCCGCTGCCTGCCTTGGTCGTCACACGCGCGTCAAGCACACACACACACACAGATAGATGTGCATATGTGTGCTTGTATGAGTATTTTGCTTTGTTGCTAGTGAAAATTGGGTTATTGTCAGAGAGGCGAGCCATCCATTCATTGAGGCGAGTAGGAGGGAGAGAGAGGGATAGACGGAGAGAGGCTGGGTGGTCTGGGAGGTGTTGCGTTTTTATTGAACTTTTTGTTTTATTTATGGAAATTAGTGTCAAGTAAATCATGTGCATGCACACATGCATACATACATACACACACACACACACAATATATATATATATATATATATATATATATATATATATATATATATGTATATATATAGGAATTTCTATTAACAGCTTATAGAAAATCGATTAAGTGTAAGCCAGCTCTTTAGCTTTGTGAAAGTCGATATTAATAATCGATAAGCATTGAAGCAAGGGGGCGTGGCTCTAGCTGAACAGCAAAACCAAATCGCATCGAAAGGTGAACCAGTTATATTTATTTCCGCTATTGAAGGAAGTGGTCAAAGGCCAATGGACGTGGAATGGCCTCTAATATACACACATATATACATATATACATATATACATATATGTATATATATATATTTGTATATGAATAATCAAACTGAACTTGAGTCGCTCTCGCCCAGTAAGGCGCGTTGGCTATGTGGGAAGTGATGGCTCGTACGCTGATGAGAATCTAATTTGTGTATAGATGTAAAAAAAAAAAAAAAAAAAATGGAAAAATAAAAAAAAAATGTTTTAATTGAAAGAACCTTAAAGCAGCAGACAGACGCGTAAAATGGTTTTCTTAATTGAATTTGCTCGACAGCTGAGAGCCAGAGATGGCTGCGGCATCGGCATCGGCATCGGCGTCGACGTCGGCGTCTGTCAGCGTTAAAAACTTTTCCTGGCTCCTGCCCATCGATAACTCTAGGCAATTACAGCTCTCGCCCAGCTTTCGGCTTTCGAGTTTCGAATTTTCGGTCTTTGCAACTTCAAAGCAAACGTCGCATAACTGTCAAATTTTCACACATTCAAATGATGCCCCGACCCGGCGATTGATGGGCAACAGATTGACAGACACACGCACGCACACACACACGCACACATGGATGCATGCGCACATTTACAGTAGCTGTCGTCAGTGTAGTTGATGTGTGGCCCGAGCTAAAGGACATGCGAACACACACGAAGCCCCTGCGGCCGATGCTAATTTGCACACCATAAATGAAACGAATGGAGTGGAGTGGGCACAGCAAAGAGAGCGAAAGAGAGAGAGAGAGAGCGAGAGCGAGCGAGCGGAGTTAAGTGATGAGCCAGCCGGCTGGCGGCTGCTTCTATTTGGGTGGGCCGCAACAACGGTACAAGACGAAGACGAAAACTGAGAAGAAGAAGACGACGACGACGACGACGACGACTGCAAACGACGTGACATGCGTTGCCGACAACGCCCCTGGGCTTATATGTACATAGTTACGAGTCCATACATACATATGTATGTACCTATTCCTATGTACATACATACACACATACATACAAATATATGTATACACTTGCAGAAAGCAAAAACTAAACTAAGAGTAAAGATTCGTTTCTCTTTTACAAGGTTCATATTCGAGTTGCAATTTACAGTTATTAATAATAATAAAATACGTAATGTGCAGAACATGTTACGTTCTTTCTCTTGCCGCATGCACATAGCGTAACGTAACGTAACTCGCTTACACTAGTTAACGTAAGAGCGGCACAGGGCAAGAGCATAACGATATGTGCAATCGAAGCTGAAGCCGTCGCGCACTTTGATGTAAAGTAGGAAGCGCCGATAAGCCAGCCGCAACAACTACAACAACAACAGCAGCAGCAGCAGCAAGGCCATCGCGGCGGTTCAATTTAAGCGCTGATGTTGCTGGCTCTGTGACTAAATGATTAAGGCTTATCTGCTGGAAGGACCTCCAGCTTGGCCTGGCCTGGCCTGGCTGTCCCACCAGCCATCATCATGCCATGGCCTCGTTCGCCTCGCCCTCGTCATCAGCCTCACACACACTCACTCACTCGCACGCACACTTGAATACATACAATTATCAGCTGCCGTTGGCCCTCAGCTAGCTCTCGCACTCGCTCTCGCCCTCGCTCTCGCGCTCGCTCTCTCCGCAGTTGCGCTCAGTGGCTTTTCAGTGTCGCCGCCGACTTTGCTTCCTTTCCCATACGCTAATCGACCTCACACAAAGCGCCTCACCAACGCCTCTCACTTGACTAACCGTGGAGAGTGTAGGTGTAACTGCGTGTATATGTGTGCTCTGTACTAGTCTAACTGCATGTGTGTGTGTCTGTGTGTGTGTGTACATTTCGACACAGTACGTCGTACTGCTGCAGCGTCGATTTTGTTACATAGTGAAACGAAACGAAAAATGAAACGCTGCGAGCAGCGCTGTCGGCGTCGACACCAAAAATTCACCGAGCATTGAAATCGGACAGCCCGCTCCGCTCACTCAGTAGCAGCGAGCAGCAAGCAGCAAGCAGTGAGCAGCGAGCAGCGAGCAGCGACGTCGACAGCAGTCAGCCGAACAGTTGCTCAGTTGGCTACACTTAGTTCAGTTCTCCGTAAACTTTCAAGCGAGGCGGTTGTGTTTCGTTGTGAGTTGCGTGCGTTAAACTAACTAAAAAAAAAAGCAGTTGACGGCCAAATTAGCAGCTGCTTCAGCAACAACAACAACAACAGGGTTTCAATCAAAAGTGTTGCAACAAAAAAAAAAAAAAAAAATGAATTCATAAATTTTTGTGAAATATATAAACAAATTTAAAGTAATTTAACGGCGAACGGTTGAAAAAAATCAAAATCAAAATCGAAATAAATTCACAGAAAATTTGATAAAAATAAATAATTAATTTTGATACATGTGCCTTGTGCTTCTCTGTGAATAAATGTGAATACATAACCGAAAATCGAAGCAAGTTCAACACAATTCAGAACCAACAACAACAACAACAACAGCAACAACAGCAACAACAGCAACAGCAACAACAACAGCAACAACAGCAACAATTGAGCAAATTTTCAATTATAAAATGTACGAGCCGTATGTGAAAATCAAAAAAAAGCGAAATCTGCACGAAATCTATCAAAATGAAAATCTTGTTGTCGATGTGAATTTGGAACAGCAGCAACTGCAGCAGCAGCAGCAGCAACAGCAGCAACAGCAACAGCAACAACAACAGCAACAGCAGCAGCAACAAATTTCAAGTGATAATTGTTGCTGTCAAAGTGGAACGCAAAATGTTGCCGCTGCCAGCGCACTGAGCAGCGCGTTGGCAGAGCCGCCAGCAGCGAGCAGCAGCAGCAGCAACTGCAGCCGCTTGCAGCAACTGATATCAACGCCTCCAGTATTACTGCGCAGATCGTCGCTGTCGTCGACGTCGACGTCGACGTCGCCGCAACACCCACACGTTGTTGCTGTTAGCACGCCAACGCCAACGCCGCCGCCGCCGTCGTCGCCACCATCGCCGCCGCAGCAGCAGCAGCAGCAGCAACAAGCGGCAGCAACTTCAGTTTTGCAACAACATTTGGGTCACCTGAATTACGAAAGTGGAGCAACTGCAGCGGCAGCAACAAGAAGTGGCACAGCAACACTGGCGCAACATTTGGCAACACCCAGCAGCATATTGCAGGCTGCTTTCAGCAACAACAGCAGCAGCAACAGCAGCAGCAGCAACAACAGCAGCAGCAACAACAACTTGCAAAACATTTTAACGCGCGCACAAAGTTCCTCCTCCTCCAGCAACAATTGCAGCAGCGCCTGTGCCGGCAACAGGCACTACAACGGCAACGGCAACAGCAACAACGGCAGCAGCAGCAACAGCATCATTGCCAGCCGCCTCTTTGGACCCACTTCATCCACCGCCAGCTGCAGCAGCAGCAGCAGCAGCGGCAGCTCCTCTGCCTCCAGCTCGCTGTCGCCGCATCATCATCTGCATAGCCATCATTCCGCTTTGACCAATTCAATTACGAATCGCATTAATCAATCGATACGTCGGCATCTCAATCAGCAGCAACATCATCAACACAGCAGCAGCAGCAGCAGCCACAGCTCAGCCTCAGCCTCATCCTCAGCGAGCAATAGCTCCAGTTCTTCTTCTTCTACTTCTTCTTCTTCTTCTTCTCCTTCGTCTGCCTCCTCATCGCACTATCAGCAGCAACATTTGAATTGCGTTCATCCTGCACAGCAGCAACATCAAAGCCACAGCAACCAGCAACACCTCCAGCAGCAACACCAGCACCAACATCATCATCATCATCATCACAGCAACAGCAACAACAACAACAACAACAATCAGCAACAACAACAACAACAATCTCCACTGTGCCTAGTATTATTAGTTAAATGCCCCAATTCGAAGGAGTTTTGTAACGCCGCTGCAAATTTCTGTGATAAAAGGTAAATAAGCTCCATAAAACAGTCGTGTGCATAAATATATGTACACCTAAAAATAGAAATGGAGAAACGAATGGGAATGGAACAGAGTTTCTATTCAATTTATGAACAAACGAAAATTTTATTTATTTTTTGTTTAGCTACAGTGAAAACTGCATAAAGCAAATAAAATATAATAAAATTAAATATTATAAAAAATTAATTTGATAAAATTAAGTTTTGTAAATATATATATTTTGTATATATATTTGATATTATATATATATATATATTTGATATATTATATATATATTCGCTCTGGCGCATTTTCCCTGTGGTTATACAACACTGGCCACAAACAAAAATCAGCAAAATATTTTGTTTAACTAATTTTTAGTGGATTTACCAACATTATTTGCAGTGTTAATTTCGATGACTTGCAATTTAGCACACACACACACACGCACACACACACACACATACATTGATATACTTGTGTGTGTGTGCTAGTTTGGTAGGCAACCTCCGACGTAACCCACTTTTAATTGGTTAACGTTTTGACCTTAGCGACTTGAGTGAGCGAAAGACTGAAGCAGTTGTGGCCAGTGTTGGCTAACGTGGTAACGTGGTAAAGGAGTCTGATTAGCAGCAGAAACAGCTGTCACACACACACACACACACGCTGAGCCTGAGAACATTGAGTTAATTGACTTTTTTCTGGTTTCTATGCACTTGTTGCTTTTAATTAGCCTTGGGCTTGTCGCGCCAGCGAATCGGTCGATAGGCCCTGAAGCAGGCGATAGCGATTTATTTATTTATATTTCCCTTTATTCGAGTGATTCATGTAGCCACAAGCCACATGCGAGAGAGGGAGAAAGGGAGCGGGGCAGCACACACATCTATACACACATGCATACATATACATATCCCTATCGCACTCCCACTCCCTATCGCACGCGCTCCTGCTTTGTGTTCTACATGTGCTCTCGCCACACTTGCACTCAGTGCGCGTTCTCCCTCTCCCACTCTCTCCAACTTAACGAAAGACTTGTGGAGTCATTTGCGTTCAGCAGCATTTAAAGTCTTGTATACATGCTGCCCGCCGCTGCTTTGATTTTCATAAATGGACAGCAAAATGACTGAATTGTGGTTTAATTATGTTTTTTTTTCTGTTTTCTGTTTGCTGTTTTCTGTTTTGCACGCCCTCTGCGCAAACGGAACGGGAAGTTTGCTTCAGTGCGCCTGCCGCAAGGGTCAGGCTGACTCACTCCCTCACTCACTTCTTCTGGCCATTGTTGGCAACATGTATATAAAGCTTCAGCTTATGCAATTGCTATATACATTTGCTGATCCTCTCTGCGCTCAACACTCTCCTCCTTTCCAAATGACATGTTGCGGCAACAAGCTGTTAGGCCTTTGCCCATAGTTTTTGTTGCTGCCGAAAAAAAAAAAACAAAACAAAATATGAATTTGAATTTGAATCGGAAAAGCAGCAACTTTCTCATTTTAATATCAAATAAGTAGCTGTACGTAGTTAATAAATTATTTCAAAGTAAAAACGAACTGCGAAACTTTCAAAAATTAAATTAATTAACAACGGCAAACATCGATTGCTGCGGCAACATGTTGCCAAGGCGGCGCTGTGGCTGAGTGATTCGCTGCGAGTTGCTTGAACTCTGCGCTGCTCGGCTCTGCTCCAATCAGTAAAATCATTGCTACAAATGTTTTTTTTTTTTTTTTTATTATTATTATTTTTGGTTTTCACTTTGCTTAACGCATTTCACCCAAGCATCATCGCCTCTTTCACATTTTGAATTTAGAACAAATCTCTACGGCGAGCAGAGCACAAATAAATTTCTAAGCCAATAAAAAGACATTCGAAGAGCGAGAGAGCGAGAGAGAGGGAGAGAGAGGCGCGCGTAGAAATCCGGCAGCAACAACAACAAAAATGAAAGCACGACAAAAACAAAATGTGAAAACGCATGAAAGCCAATTTCTTGTCGTCGTTTCTTTCGCTCCGTCGCAGTCGCCGCACAATTTGTTTAGAAAGTGCAGAGAAATGGTAAAAGCGGCAAAATGCAAACAAGCCAACAGCAGCAGCAACAACAACAACAACAACAACAACAACAACAATAATAGACAGACCAAGTTTGGCCCCAAACTCTTGTGCAGTGTAAAAAAAAATTGGGCACAAAATGTTTATTAATTTATTGATTTCATATCATGGCTCAACACATTAATGATGTTTGCTAATGACGTACGCTTAATGATAATTAAGCATTTTTACTATTATACAATACGAACGCCACGCGCTCGCCTCAGCGGGCAACGTGCTGACTGAAAGAAGAGAGCAAGAGAGCAAGACAGAGAGAGCAGGGAGGCCGCATGTAAGCTGAGCTTTGACTGTGTGAGCTACGTCATCAAACGAGTTTTTTTTTTCGCCGCCAGCTTAGCGCGGGTCTTTGTTGTTGTTGCTGTGCTGCCGATTACATAAAGCGCTGTCGTCGCGTCGTTTCGTCGTTATTCGTGCCTAACAGCGATTTGCTCTCGTTTTACGTCGCGTGGCTTCGGTTACACTGCGCTCGGGTGAAATTCGCTGGCGTTTGCGCTGCCGCAGCCGCAGCCGCAGCCGCTGCTGACGTCTGCCGCTGACGCCTACACGCCTGCGCGCATACAGTGCGCACCATTCAAATAAATACAGGCCAGGCCAATGCGGCCTGTAATGCTTACGTAACGGAAATATGTTTTCCCTTTGTCATTATTCGTTATTAACGCAAAACTAGTGTAAACTTTCATTTATGTTGCAATGCGGCCCGACAAAGAGTCCAGACTTGAGCAAGGCCCCAGCCACATAACGGCACAACAATAATTTCCTTATCTAGATAAGGTGTCGCCATATGTACATACATATAAGAAAATAAAGAGCAAATAGCTTCAATTTGGAAGTAGAACACAGCAAATATTTGTTATCTTCTTCTTCTTCTTCTTCTTCGTCTTCTTCTCTTGCTTCTTTGGTTTGTTGGCCTTTCACTGCTAGTAATAAACAAATGCAATAATTGCAATCGTTTGCTAAAAGAAAAAAGTGCAAAACATACAAATTTCACTCTACTTAAATGATTTTTATACATTTTATATAACAACAACAACAACAACAACAACAGCAACAATAAGAGTAGCAGCTGCTGCTGCTGGCAGCGACTTTCACGAAAACTGCAAGCAAAACTGCAGAGGGAGCGAGAGAGATAGAGGCTGAGGAGCTTTCTCCTTATGGGTCGGCCTTTGCCTCGACTGCGCTGCGCTGCGTTCGTAAAAGGCAAATGGACGCAGCGCAACGCAACGCAACGCAGCGAAATTAACGACTGACTTCACACAAAGACAATAAGCAATAACAACAACAACAACAACAACAACAACAACAACAACAGCAACAACAGCTATATAAGAAACGTAGCGAAACGAAACGAAACGAAACGAAACGAAACTTAACGATAAAACGAAACTTGAGCGTGGGAGTTTACTAAATTGATATGCGCTCATACACACACACACACACACGTGCATACCTCACTTACGTATGCACATGTATGCGTATGCTGCGAAGAGCATAAATGAGCAAGGCGTAGTCGAAGAGAAATTGCATGAGCCAATGGGGGGGTGGGCGGCGTGGCTGGCTGCCCATTGTTGCTGCTACTGCATTTAGTCGCGGAAGTGAAGAGATGAGCTAGAGCTAAAGCAGGCGCTAAGAGTAGTTTCTCTTTTCTTCTTCTTTCGTGAATCATTTACATTGGCATGGAAGATCACATTATTTAAATGAAATTGCCAGCTCGTTGCCGTTGTTAAGTTTATCTCTGCATCGCCTGTACATGTGTATGTGTGTGTGTGTGTGTGTGTGTGTGTGTGTGTGTGTGTGTGTGTGTGTGTGTGTGTGTGTGTGTGTGTAAAATGAAAAGCATTTCCTTTTCTTCAAAACGTTTTTCACTCGACTCATTTGTTGCTGTTGTTGTTGGACGAGTGAAAGGAGCATTTGCTGCCGCTGCCGCCGCCGCCTCTGTTTGTTGTTTCTTTTTTGTTGCTGTTGGTGAAAACGCCAACAACAACAACAACAACAACAACAACAACAGCAGCAGCAGCCGAGTGAAAACTCATGCGATAATTTGTTGTAAAAATGAAAATTTTCACCATTTTTATTATTGGCCTGCCTTTTGTTGTCGACATTCGTTTGTTCGTTATGCTGCGAAGGCTTTTTTCTTTGTCTTTTTTTTTTTTTTTTGTCTATCAAATTTCATTTAAATGCTAATGAAAAGTTGCCGGAAATGTGTGCTGCGACTTCAATTATATAAGAAGCGACTTTTGTTTTGGCGGAAAATTGGTGAAAAGTTGCTCAATTTGGCGCGATTTTCATTTACAAGAAAGCCAGACGGACAGACGGGCAGACGGTCAGATAGACAGCCAGCTGCAGCGACCCCAAATATGTTTTGCTTTTCTCGCTTTTGTTTTGCCTTTTCACATTCTACTCCTTCGCCTTTGCCTCTCCTCCTCCTGCTCTCTTCGCCTGGCAGCTAAGCCGATTTATAATGCGCAGCTTAACACGTGCTGCTCTTTGTCATAAATTCTCTTTGCTTTGTTGACCCATCTCTCTCTCTCTCTCTCTCTCCCTCTCTCTGTCTGCCCTTTTGTGTGTTGTGCCCACACAACTGTGCAACGGTTAAGATCACTCAAGGTGCTGCCTTGGCAGCGTGTCCATGACCAAATGCATTTGATTCAGCTGCCCACGGCGGCGGCTGCGACAGCGACTGCGACTGCAGCAGCGACTGCAGCAGCGTGTAGACAAAAGGCATGAAAAGGCTGGACCAAAAATTAAGCAGCTGAACTGAGTACAGCAAATAAATGCTCATCATAGCAGTAAATACAGAATAAAAGTGTTTATTTTATAGAATTTTTATTATTATTATTTTAGGTGTATATTTATTTATTATATATTATTTATTTGCAAATATTTTATTTTATATATATAATAATTTCCAAAATGCAACAGCAATTAGCTCAGTTCCAGATTATATTTCATATTTATTTATTATTACTATTTATATTTCATTTAATGTATTATCAGATTGCGGTATTCGCGAATTGCTTCGTTAAGTAGTTTGGGTCCAGCCTAATCTGAAGCTCAAGCTCAAGCTCAAGCGCTGCGTCATTGCTTACGCGCTGGGAGTTCTTGGCGATTGGCTGTAACTCATTAATCAGCGCGAGCTTTAACTGTGCACTGCGGCTGTCCGAAAATCACTTTGGTTCAGCTTGGCGCTGTGCCCCCCGCCCCAGAACGTTTAACCTTAACTACGAACTTGTGCGCCATGGGCTTTGCCTTGTGGTGTCGACGACGCCAAACCATGTTTGAGCTAAACGTTTCCAATGTCATAATAAACAACAAAAAAAAAAAAAAAAACGGTTTCGACTCGAGCCCTTCAGCCGGAGCAGCAGCAGCAGCAGCAGCAGCAGCGAAGCAAAAAAGAGAGCGCAAAAAGCGTGAGAGTGAGAAAGAGAGAGAGAGAGAGACGGTAGATTGTGCGGAGCAGGTGTTCGTTTGTGTGTGTGTTCCGTTCAATGCCAAATCAATGTCATTAACATTAAAGCACACTCACTAAAAATTGTATAAAGCTACTTGAAGGTACTAAATCCGACGGCAGCGGCGACGACGACAACGACGACTCGGCGGTTGACTGCCCCGCTTGATTGACGTCGGCGTCGGCGTCGGCGTCTGCGTTGACTGCGCAGCTGCTTGTTAAGTTCGTTGTTGTTTGTGCTGCTGCTGCTGCTGCTGCTGCTGCTGCTGGCGCTGCTGCGACTGTTTCCGATGCTGTTTTACGGTTTGTTCACCTTGATAAAATTCGCGTCAACCTTTTAACACACGCACGCGCTGTCACACACAGGCGCGCTGAAGGTCCTTTTCAAGCAATTCTGATGGCCACGGCACAGCAGCGGCAGAGGCAGCGGCAACGGCAGCGGCAACGGCAGCGGCAGCTGAGCAGCCAACATTTGTGGCAGCTCTTAAGAAAATCTCAGTTGTTGTTGTCTCATTCAGCCTTGTATAGATTTTTCCGTGTTTTTCTTTGCTTAATTGTAAATGAAAATGTTGCGCTGCATCTGCGCCTAGATCTCTTTGTCTGTTCGTCTCGCTGCAGCAGATCCTCCCCCTCTCCCTCTCTCTCTCTCTCTCTGTCTCTGTCTCTCTGTTGCCCATGGCTTACTATCAATTTTCCACTCTTGGCTACAATTTTTGGTCTATTGTTTGCTGTCATCTGCAGGCTCTGCCTGTGACTTATTCTTGTCTTTAGCATCCTGTGACGCATCCGTCTTGGCCGTCTCTTGGCAGCCCACACAGCAGTTTCAGCGTTTAGTTACAATTTGCCGCTTTGGCAGAACAGTCGTCGCGTCTGCATCGCTCGTCAGTTGCTCACAGAAATAACTGTTAACGCGCTCCTCGCTCTCTGCTTAAGTCCAAGCACTCGCAGCTCGAAAGCTCTTTAGCGAGCGCGCTCAGTGCTTGCTCTCGCTCGCTCCCAGTCAACTGTCGTGCAATAACGGTTAATGCTCATTGCTGCGCGCGCGTCTTAGTCGCAATTATGCGCAGTGCAGATTTTGGCGCATTTTACTTTGTCACTTTCGTGCCTGTGCCTGTGCCTCGTGTGTCACGTCTCCGTCTCCGTCTCCGTCGCCGTCTCCGTCTCTGTCCTGTTGCAATTTGTTAAAAATAGAAAATTTAGTTGAACTTAGTTTTTTTTGTGTGCGCCTGTTGTGCGTGTCTGTGTTCAAGCTGGAGAACTCTTTGCTGCTGAAGCTGCTCAATCTTTTGACCAGACACTCCAGATCCGATAGCCGTTACGTCAAGATTGAGTTCGAGCGCAGCATCATGGAGATACTGCAGGAGCCAAGGTGCCCATTCACTTAACTATCTGAATATACCTATATGCTATATATATATATATATATATATGCATAATTATCTATTTGCATTTTAGACATAAATAGATAATTCAATCTAACCACACTTTGTACTAACTCTTCCCTCTCTTTTGCTCTTGCAGATTGCCGGTTAACGAATGTCAGGCAAGCCAAACAGCTAGAGTCACTTCGAACCTGCACGCATCCAGTAGCACAATGGCGGTCAGTCGTGTACCCTCGCCGCCCCTGCCGGAAGTAAATACGCCAGTCGCTGAGAACTGGTGTTATACGCAGGTAAGACACGACACGACACGAGCTGAGCCGAGCCGACACCCGATTAACGATTACCACTTATCGGCTCCCCTACGCCTTTGTACTCCTGGCTCATCTGCCTGGGATTAAGTTTCAGTTGTTGCATTACTATGGATTTTCTTTAACATCTCTGCTCGTGTTTCATTTGTGTGTAAGCCGAACCCACCTTTGTGGAAACTGCATTTCCGCTCGTTACGCAGGTGTGCGCTTAAAGCCAAACGGACTCGAAACTGAAGCCAACAGCAAATGCCATTCATTGACCCATGGCAGAGTTTAGCTAGACTGCTATTTGGTATAGGGATCAATCAGATTGATTGAAGACGATGTAAAGTCTACAACTAAGTTGTAAATGGTGTTCAATCTGATGTGTGGGATATGTAGGATATGAGAACATTAAATATATATATATATATTATAGTTGTTTGAATGAAGCTGATTGATAGGTATAATTAATAGATCCAGACCAAGCCTCAGAATAATTTATTTAATAATGGCATTGATTGATTCATGATTGATATATATATCCAGATCTTATAGTAATACTTACTTTATTCAGCATTCAACTAACGATCGATTCTTCGTCTCATTTACAGGTCAAAGTGGTTAAATTTAGTTATATGTGGACCATAAATAACTTTAGTTTTTGTCGGGAAGAAATGGGTGAAGTGCTCAAATCTTCCACATTCTCAGCGGGTGCTAATGACAAACTGAAATGGTAAGTAAAGTCGGATATATGTATATATATATATATATGACACATAATATATATATATACATAGACTCTATACTCTAACTTGATATATCTTCTTCTTCCCTTAGGTGTTTACGGGTAAATCCCAAGGGTCTAGATGAGGAGAGCAAGGATTACTTATCATTATATTTACTGTTAGTATCGTGTAATAAATCTGAAGTCAGAGCCAAGTTCAAATTTTCCATATTAAATGCAAAACGTGAGGAAACCAAAGCCATGGAATCCCAACGGTAATTCACTTGATGCCAGATAAGATCCGAATGGTTTACTATATCTGTTCGATTTCCCTATCCTATATTGCAGCGCATATCGTTTTGTTCAGGGCAAAGATTGGGGCTTTAAGAAATTTATACGCCGCGATTTCCTCCTGGATGAGGCCAATGGCCTGTTGCCAGAGGACAAGCTGACCATCTTCTGTGAGGTGAGCGTGGTGGCGGATAGCGTCAACATCTCGGGACAATCCAATATAGTGCAGTTCAAAGTGCCCGAGTGCAAACTCTCCGAAGACCTGGGCAATCTCTTTGACAATGAGAAATTCAGCGACGTCACGCTCTCCGTGGGCGGTCGAGAATTTCAAGCGCACAAAGCCATATTGGCAGGTAAATAGAGAGAATATATCTCCCAAGCCCATCCGAAACATATCTAATCAAACTCTCCTGTTGCATGTGCAGCGCGCAGCGATGTCTTTGCTGCCATGTTCGAGCACGAAATGGAGGAGCGTAAGCTGAATCGTGTCGCCATAACCGATGTGGATCATGAGGTGCTCAAAGAGATGCTACGATTCATATACACGGGCAAGGCGTCCAATCTAGAAAAAATGGCTGATGATCTCTTAGCGGCTGCTGATAAGGTGGGGAGTTAGCCTCAAGCTGAATAGCTGAAATGCTGAACTGCTGAATGCTCAATGAGCTAAGGCAGCTGAATTTCTTATTTGATCTATCTACCTGTCTCCATTATAACTAATTGATGTAATTGTTGTCTGTTACAGTACGCACTCGAAAAGCTTAAAGTGATGTGTGAGGAGGCGCTGTGCGTCAATCTCTCTGTTGAAACAGCAGCCGAAACGTTAATATTAGCTGATCTCCATAGTGCGGATCAATTGAAAGCACAAACGATAGATTTCATTAATACGTAAGTCTTTATTAATAATAAATTTGATGTCGTTCTATAACTCATTGTTACTCCTATTACAGTCATGCCACCGATGTGATGGAAACCTCTGGCTGGCAAAATATGATTACGACACATTCACATTTGATAGCGGAGGCATTTCGTGCGCTCGCAACACAACAAATCCCACCAATTGGACCACCAAGGAAACGCGTGAAAATGAGCTGAAACCTTAATCCAGCAGCTAAACATGTTACAACACTAAATGCAACAGCAACAAGCAACAGCAGCAACAGCAGCAACAACAACAACAACAACAACAACAATACATACAATAATAACAATAATATTAACAACAACAACAATTGTAAAATAGATTTTAAAAGTTGCAAACAATTTGTTAATTTGATCATGAAATTCATATGCTATGCTGCAACAACAACAGCAGCAGTAGCAACCACAACAACAAGAGCAACTGCAATTCATAACAACAGCAATAACAACAACAACTATTGTCAAATATATTTTAAAAGTTGCATGCAAATGTATAATTTGATCAAGTCTACAATTAATAATATCCATAACAACAACAACTACAACAATACCTACAACAACACTAACAACAACAAAAATTGTAAAATACATTTCAAATGTTGCCTGCAAGTGAATCATTTGATCAATACTAAAACAGCAGCACCAACAGTAAGGGCAACTACAAGCAACAACAACACCAACAACTACAGCAACAACCACAACAACAACAACACCAACAAGTGGCTTAAGCCACAACAACAAGCATTCTATATGCCGTTTATTGTTTCAATATCGAGTAATTTAATTTTCAAACACTTGATGAATGTAATATTTTTATTTTGTTGATTTATGATTTATGATTAATGCTTAATTTTAAGATGAAATTGCAAAACAAAAAAAGAGAGAAACAAAAAAGGAAAAACAATTAAAAGTAAAAGTAAAATAAATATATAAATATAAACCTAAAAAGAAGAAGAAGAAAGAAAGAAAAACAAGCAAAAAAAAAACACACAAAAAGAGAGAAAACAACACAAATTCAATGAGAATAACAAAAGTGTGCATAAGAAGTAGAAGTAGAAGATAAAGGTAAAGATAATGATAAAGATGATGTAACGAACAGAAAGGCAAATATAAACATAAACGAAAAATAATAAATTGCATAACTATTATAATTATTATTATTATGATTATTATTATTATTATATAACTATATTATTATATTACAAAGCGTACACTTTGATTGTGATGTATATTCGATGAGTATGACTAATGCATAATGATACGGATATGATAATGAAGTTGATTTATATATTGTGTATATGTAAACTCTGCTAATTCAATTCAAGAGAAGCATTCAAATCTTTTATTTTTGTATTTAACTGAACAACAACAACAGCAACACCAACAACACCAACAACACCAACACCAACAGCAACTGCAAATTGTAAACCTCTTGTCTTTTCGTTAAAAAAAAAAACAACAACAACAATAAACTTCAATGTTTTTTTTTGTTTTTAAGTATTTAATGCTATCTTCTTTATTTCTTGTAAAAAAAAGAAGAGAAAACAACTTCAAATAAAAGCAAATTGTAGCACTCTGTGTATAGTAAGCAAAACAACAACAACAACAACAACAACATGAGCAAGTTTTACTGGATCAAGGTTAGATATACACATATATAGAGTTTTAGATGACTCGAGTCTAGTCAAGACTTTCTTTTCTTTCAGCAAAACAAAGGAACAAACGAACGAACGAACGAACGAACGAACGAATAAACTAAAAAGTGATAACCCATAATAACTATAAATAAATAAATAAATAATATTCAAATTTTGTTAAGATCAAGAAATCAACCTAACTTCAGCTAGTATTTCGGGGCTAGGAAACAACAAAATTTGTAAATAGATTTCTCAATAGTTATTTTTGATTCCAATACAAGCAATGCACAATATAAATCTGAACAATGTTTTTGCACAGCATGGGAACCCAATGGAAATTGCGGCATTGATTGATTGATGGATTGAGTGATTGAGGCGGCGCATTGCTGTGCGAAAGTTTGTTTAGTTCAAATATCAAAATGCAAGAAACATATTAAAGCTACTAAGGAGACAACATTTTTATGCATGCCAATCTAAATGTGTAGAAAACAATAAACAATTGAAGAAAGCAACTGGGAACGAGTACGAGTACTTATATATATATCTATATGTAATAGAACTTAATAGTAAAACTGGGGCGGGTGAGGGCGGCGACGACGCGGGCGAACAGAAAGCAAACCATTTTTAAAGTGACATATTGTAATTGTATTTAACAAATTAGATAATAAATTATTATGTTCTAAATATGTTGCGACTATTTCTTCTCCTGCTCGTCGAGAAACTGCTGCAGCAGCGACCCGTCGATGGGGATGTTCAGCTGCTCGGAGCCATCCACACTGCGCTTGGACTTGACCAGTTTGTGATCCAGAAACTCTGTCAGCTGGGCGCGCAGTGCCAAGTCGGAGCTGACCAGGAAGGCTTCGCGACAACTCGAGTACAAGTCCTTGAAGGGCATGCCCTGGTAATTGGCATTGCCCTTGTTCTTCAGCTGAAACTTGACAATCAGCATGTAAATGCCGCGCGAGTTCGTTGTCAGCGAGGAGAAGACGCTGCGCATGGAAGACAGCGCCAACTCGCCGGAGTTCTGCACCAGCAATGAGTTCTCAAAGGCCGTCTCGTCCGTATAGGGCAGCATGGTGGTGCAATCCCACCAGGAGAAGTTGAAGT
Organism: Drosophila fulvimacula; assembly: GCA_035045555.1. Lineage (NCBI taxonomy): Eukaryota > Metazoa > Arthropoda > Insecta > Diptera > Drosophilidae > Drosophila > Drosophila fulvimacula. The sequence continues at coordinate 22,435,353 of JAWNOX010000137.1, forward strand.
TGCTTAGCTTGTTCTGGTCCCAAACTGAAAGCACATTAGAAATAAGAAATGAACTGGAAGAGATTCGTCTTCCTCGACTAGGGATTGCCCCAGCCCCAGCCAAGTCAGCCCTTTGTCTACTCACGCAGAGGTGTGTTTATGTGATCGATCGAGGCCAATAGATGAATGTTGGGCACGCGAGCCAATCTGGAGAGTATGGCTTGGGCTTTGACATTACGCAGCATGGCGCCGTCTAGATTGTGAACGATCAGGTAGAGATGAGTGTCGGGTATCAGGGCAAACTCCTCTTCGATCATGTCGACGGCCTCGTGGGCATTGGCTGGACTCGGCCCAGCATCGAGAATCTCGCTAGTGATGCTGTCCAAGACATCTTTCAGTGTCAAACTGGGAAAGAAGCCGTTGATCACCAATACCGTTTGCTGGGCGAGAATGTCCCGATGGAAGGCTTGCAACAATTGGCGCTTCGAGCCGAGCCCGTAGAGCAGAATGTTGAAGCCCTCGTTAAGGATGCACATCCACTTGGCGAAGTACGAGCGATACTCTTCCATAATGGCGTTGATGGCCATGTCGTGCTCCGCGGATGCTTTCATATCAGCCAGCAGACTGAACAGACGGTCGGCGGCTAGTCGTGGATTCTTCAGGCGATCCAGCGTGTGATCCGACGTGAGAATCTTGCTGCTGGCATGAGAGTGAAAGTAGCCGTCGCTCTCGGGCACAAACTCATTCGATCTCTTCACACGCGCCGATTGTCGCTGGCGAGCGGCCGATGGCGTCTTCGGCAGCACAGGCACCACGATGGTGCGACGAGCCTTAGAAGGCGTCTTCGACTCATCGTCGGCGCCATCGTTCCCAGAGCTGGCGTCGCCTTCACTGCTGCTGCTGCTACTACTAGAGGAATTGCCGTCGCCTGGACGAAAGTCGCTGTCATCCGCAGAGAAATCTTCGTCGGAGTCAGCCACAATTTTGGCTATCTCTGTATATATATATATAATATATTTTTAAGTTATAAACAAATTGGAATTCCACGTTCTACGTACGCTGCTTCACCCGAGTTCTCACATGTGCCGGCGTCTTGGGCTGATCCGTCTTTTTGCGCTTCGTGTCTGGAGTCTTCACACCTAGTCGTGGAGTCTTTGGTGTCTTCGGAGTGCAGGGCGTGGCATTGAGTGCAGCTAGTGCCATGGCATCACGCTTTTTCGGCGTATTGAAGCCAAACAGGCTAGTGCCCGCCACATTGTAGTCGGCCTGTATTAGCTCCAGATCCCGAGTATTTGGCCTTGCAGCATCCGCATTCTCCACTTCTTCATCTTCTTCAGACTGTGACTGGGACTCGGACTCCTCCGCATAGTTGACACCAAGCTGACCACCGGATTTCTCCCTGTACTCTTTGTACTTCTTGGTGGGGCTAGGTCTGCGTGTGGAGCGTCGTGTGCGTGGGTGCTCCTCAGGGTCAGCTGCGCTTGAGTCGTCGGAGTTTACTAAATCAGCCGATTTCGGACGCCGCGTTGCTTCTCTCAGTTTCTTTGGTGTCTTGTAGTCGACGGCAGCTGAGTGTATTTTGGTTGGAGTCGTACTCATGTTATATGTTGTTTATGCACTACTACTACTAACGAGAGTTGTTTATTAAATAATAAAACAAATACAGCTTTTGTTGTTTTTGCCGCGGTTTTGTGTATTTATATCGAGTAATCAATTTCTCTTGCTGATCGTGTGCTATCGATTATTTATTTGAATTTAAATCATTTCAATTGTCGCATTTTGCAGCACTGCTTAAATTTAAATAGGGAAAAGCCGCCAAAGAACAAATTCAATTTTGATTGAAATCAAAACCTATTTAAAATTGCTGGAATACAAATAAATACTCATGATTTTTTAATATATTGATAATCATTGATGTTATCCTTATTATTTTAAATGAACTTTTAGAAACACTAATCGATTGTATGTTATCGATATATCAAGCTAACATGCATCACTAACTGTGAGTCAGGCGGTTTAGCGTGCGGCAATTTTTCACTGAAAGCAGTAGCAGTGCGTGTTTAATTTTTATAAAAATTTTTATTAAAAGTCGCACAACACAGACGAATTATGTCGACATTGGCAAGTCCCTTATCCATCGCTGGCACACGGCAGTCCGGCGCTTCTGTGCGCTCACAGAACGGTAAGAAATCATAGAATGCAGCAACAGCTGCAGCCATTGAAATAAAGTTACCGGGGCCGAAGCACGTTGCCAATAAGACCCCCAGATGGTAGCGAAGAACATTCTCGAACAAGTAGTTAGTAATGATTTTTTGTTATGTTGGTGCATTTGTGAAACAATTCAACAAAACGAATAGAATATCAAGCACAGTATAGCTTAAAGTGAGGTTAGGACGTCCATTCATGATTCTAATATGACTCCCTTTTACAGTTATGGCAGCGCTGTCGATATCGAATATCGTCAAGAGCTCTTTGGGCCCCGTGGGCTTGGATAAGATGTTGGTTGATGATATTGGCGATGTTACAATCACCAACGATGGAGCAACCATTCTTCGTCTACTCGAGGTGGAGCATCCAGCAGCAAAGTAAGTTAATTAACTCTTCCCACTAATTTTGAATGCAACTGATTCTGACTATCCGTTTCAGGGTTCTGGTGGAGCTGGCTCAGCTGCAAGATGAGGAGGTCGGCGATGGCACTACATCCGTTGTTATACTGGCCGCTGAACTGCTGAAGAACGCCGACGAGTTGGTCAAGCAGAAAATTCATCCTACATCCATTATCTCGGGTTACCGTATTGCCTGCAAGGAAGCTTGCAAATATATTTCAGAGCACCTGACTGCACCAGTGGACGAGCTTGGCCGTGACTCACTGATCAACATCGCAAAGACTTCAATGAGCTCCAAGATCATTGGCGCCGATGCTGACTTCTTCTCCACCATGGTCGTGGATGCAGCTCAAGCTGTTAAGATCACCGACCCAAAGGGACAGGCAGCCTACTCGATCAAAGCCATAAACGTGCTGAAGGCTCATGGCAAGTCGGCTCGCGAGTCTGTTTTGATTCCCGGATATGCCTTGAATTGCACCCTTGCCTCACAGCAAATGCCTAAGAAAGTAGTTAACGCTAAAATTGCCTGCCTGGACTTCTCGCTGCAGAAGACCAAGATGAAGATGGGCGTTCAAGTATTGATCAACGATCCAGACAAGCTCGAGGCCATTCGCGCACGTGAGCTAGACATCACCAAGGAGCGCATCAATATGATTTTGGGCACCGGCGTCAACGTTGTCCTCTCCAGCGGCGGCGTCGATGACCTGTGCATGAAATACTTCGTGGAGGCAGGCGCCATGGCTGTGCGTCGCGTTAAGAAGAGCGATCTGAAGATCATTGCCAAGGCAACTGGTGCTGCATTCCTTACCTCGCTGACAAACATGGACGGCGAAGAGAGCTTCGATGCCTCGATGGTGGGCGAAGCTGCTGAGGTGGCTCAGGAGCGCATCTGCGATGACGAACTCATTCTCATCAAGGGCACCAAAGCACGGTATATATAACTGAATAGAATCATAAGTTGAGCAATTCACATAAATATCCTCTGTGTTTATAGTGCTGCTGCTTCCATAATTTTGCGTGGACCCAACGACTTCTACTGTGATGAGATGGAGCGTTCCGTGCATGATGCTCTCTGCGTGGTGAAGCGTGTGCTGGAAAGCAAAAAGGTCGTTGCTGGTGGCGGCTGCGTGGAGGCGGCTTTGTCCATCTACCTCGAGAACTTTGCTACATCTCTGTCGTCGCGGGAGCAGCTGGCTATTGCCGAGTTTGCCAAGTCGATGTTGGTCATTCCCAAAACCTTGTCCGTCAACGCTGCCAAGGATGCCACCGATTTGGTGGCCAAGCTGCGCTCCTACCACAACTCCAGCCAAACCAACTCCAAGAATGGCGATCTCAAGTGGACCGGCTTGGATCTGATTGAAGGTGTGGTGCGCGACAACAAGAAGTCGGGCGTGCTGGAGCCGGCCATGTCCAAGATCAAATCGCTGAAGTTCGCCACAGAGGCAGCGATCACCATTTTGCGCATTGACGATATGATCAAGCTGAATCCCGAGGACAAGAGCGGCAAGAGCTACGGCGATGCCTGCGCCGCTGGCGAGCTGGACGGTTAGGCCGTTCCCTTGTCACCTCTTCTACTTGTTTAGGCACTTAATCTTATGGAAACTCACAGCAAACGTTCGCGCCTCCCATCTATAATAATTGTAACAACAATTTAATTGTTCTTTCTTTGCTAACTGCGATTTGTATTAACCCCGCATCCATTTCTCTAAGCCCTCCCCTCATTCACGTAAAATGCATAATAAATGAAACACCTGAATATGCTGCGGCGTATACAAAACTAAATTGAAAACTAAATGTTAATTGTCGTTTTTCAACTGAGTCTCGAGTGCTGAGAGCTGAGAGAGGGAATATCGAGAGAGTCTATAAATAGCGCCTGCATCTATTTTGTCTATAAATACAAAAAGAAAACAGAATATTCCTAAGCAAAACGTAAAAGCAGCGTGCGGAATAATTTTAATAAAATTGTAGAAAAATTAAAACAGAATTAGAGGAAAAATGTCTGCAAATAGCTTGGAAGGCGATGTGAATAACAATGAAACACAGGCTGTGGCTGTGGCTGTGGCTGCAGCTGCTGGACAGGATGAGCCAGTGGAACAGCCAGTGGGGCAGCCACAAAATGAGCTGCTCGACATGGTGTTCACATTGGAGAGCGAGAAGCAGGCGCTGATCGAGGAGTCTCGCAAACGTATTGGAGCGCTGCGCAAAGATTTTGAGGTTAGTTTCGACTGATCCGTATTTCGGTTGGGATCAGATGTGAAAGGGAAGTCCCATTCTTTCAGGATGCTCGCTGTGAGAACGAACGGTTGCAGAAGCGGGTGGGCAACTTGGAACAGTCGCTCAAGCAGTCAGTGATGCTGGGTGGTACAGATGCGCCGAAATCTCGACAGGAGCAAGAGGAACTGCTGCTCAAGGCCAAAACGTTGCTGTTCGAAAAGACGAAAGTGAACAAGCAGCAGGAGCAGCAGATAGCCGTGCTCAAGAACCAAGTCGAGTCCATTAAGGACGTGCTGCAAGTGACCAAAGATATGCTTCAGCTGAAGACGACAGAGTGCGAACACACCCAGGCGCGGCTGGAGAAGAGCCAGCTGTGGATCAAGGCCGAGCAGGAGAAGTGCGCGCTCACCGAAAAGAAACTCGTGATATCGAAATCAGTGTACGACAAGCTGCGCGCCGAATACGACACACAGTCCAAAATCTTCAAGGTGAGTTGAGGTTGTTGGTACAACCACGCGTAAACCCTATTCAATAACAATTATGGCGATCTCCCTCCGCAGGACTTGAAGGCGGCCTATGAACAAAAGCTGCAGGTGCTGACTGTGGCATTGGCCGAGGCCAAAAAGTAGCTGAACAATTTAATAAACTACATATGTTAATTAAATGCACAAATATTCTTTTAGAAGTTTAATAATTTAATCAGATTTGTCCCGGCGTCCGTCTAGGTGCTCTGCTTGCCCTGCTGCTGCTGATTCATTTTCGCGGCTGCCGCCTGCTTCATCTCTAGCACACCAATCACAGAGTTCAGAAATCGCGTCTTTTGCAGATGAATCTTCTCGATCTCTTCTATCTGTTCCTGGACATACTCGACGCGTCGCTCGAAGTAGTCCTTGGAGCCTTGCAGATCCTATCAAATGAAATTCGTCAGCAAAGCATGACATTTGGAGCTGCAACTAGTAGTCACCTTTTCGATGTAGTAGCCGGTGCCGATGTCTATGATGAAGTTGTTCAAGTCCTTAACGCGACCCGGTACATACATGCTGCTGGTCAGCGGAACGAGTATTTGACGGTTCTCCCAATCCGGCTGGAAGGCTTCCAGGGCATCTTTAGAGCCGGCGTATTTTGCTTTGCAGCTGTGCAAAGTGGACAGTGAATCCTGTATGTTTGTCATTTCCTGAACATAATTGCAAATATTAGTAACATGTGCAACCACTGCGGCATTGCAACGCCCTCCCCACACACTCTCTCTCTTTCTTTCTCTAAAGTGGATGAGTGAGAGACACGCTGTTGGTGAGCAACACCCACACATGCGACTGGCAGGCACTCACCTGCTCGAAGTCTTTTTTGATTTGCATTAATTGATCCGGACTGAGCTTGGTGAGATCAATCATCTCGGTCTTTGCCGCAACATTTGCAGTTTCAGCCATAATTTGTGCTTAAACTTATAACTTAAAAAGCGTAAATTTTATTATAATAGTCACACGCAAATCGTGCAGTGTTGTATTACAGCTTTTGGAATACGTTCGATAGCACGACTCACGACTCTGAACTAGTTCATCGATGACAAATATCCTATATACTAGCTGAACCCTTATCATTGTTGTCGGACTGTTCATCAATGTCTGCCAAAATAAAATTACTAATTATTATTAGCAGTTTAAGTTAAAATTTAGCTCAACATAACATTTTTCGGCGCAGTTGATTAACAGTGGTTAGATAATTATTTATTGGATTTGAATACTCACTAGCCAGAAACATCGATACTGTTAAGCCAGCTTTAATGCGCTGGAATGTAGCCCTGTTAGCAGACACTACTCAGTGTTGGTAAGTGTTGCTGAGTTTTCATTTGAAAAAATAACGATTTATTTTTATATTTGTATTTTATTTATTATATGCAATGTTATAATTTCTTGTGTTTTGTCAGTCATTCTGTATTTGTATGCAATTTTATACCGTTATTTCCATTTCATAAATTATAAAATCTAACATAAAACAAAGCCATTTCATTAACAATCACTGCCGCTACATGTACGTCTAAATACACGTTACGATTTGCTATATAATATAGCCGTTACACATTGTTCATATACATATTCTTTGTCGCTATATACTGGGTATATGTGTGTGTGTGTGTCTGAGTGTCTGGGTATGTGTGTGTTTGTGTTTATTTCGTATATATATATATATATATATTTATATTAGATAACAATGATATTAAGCCTAAATAGATATAAGTTTAAGTTGTATTGATACATTGTTTTGCATTTCGTACGCATCTGTTTATCGGTTCCTATTTATCGATCATTCAACTATTACATGCTTTAACTAATTTACCGTTACTCATTAAACTAACTGTACTTGCTGCCTTGACCCACTTATCATTTATGGTTTTGTGTTTATCATACATAACATTATTGTTTAATTCAATTTGATAGTTGTATTGTTGTTGTTGTTTTCTTGTTTCTATATTTTGTATATTATTTTTAAACAATTTATTTATGGCGTGTAGAATTTTAAATAGTTTTTCATTTAATAATCGCAAGGCAAAAACTCGAAATGAAAGTTCAAAAATTGAAAATAAAAACTTTTGTGTGTTTTACTTTAAATGCAGAGAGTTTTCTTGTGCAGCATTAACATTGTGAATATATATATATATGTATATATATATATATATATATATATATATATATATATATATATATATATAAATATATACATATATCTATGTATATAGAGAGAGAAATTTGTCGTTATTTAAGTGGGAATCGTAATTTTGTTATCAACAGCATTTAAATAGTTTCAAATCGAAGGGACGTAATACGTAATAATAATAATAATAATAATGATAATCATAATAATTCATTTCATTTTACATTATATTTTGTTTGTGTGTATATATGTTGTATAGATACATACATACATATATATACATATAAATCGTAGAGTATATATATTTATGCATGAGTGTATATATATATGTATATATGTATGTGTGCATTGTATAGTGTTTAAATTGTTCTAAGTGTAAGTTTTCTTTATATTTTCCTAGATTTTCTAGTTGGTTTCCTTTCTTCAAGTTTTCCATAACCCAAAAAATATATCAAAAATTTCTTGAAATGCGATATAGATATATATATGTGTGTGTATATAAGTAGTTAGGAGTCAAATGTACATATATATCTCAAGTATATATGTATATATATATATACTTTTGATATTTTATACAACAATATGAAGTCAAAGAGCGCGAGAGAAATGAATGAGAAATTGATTTAGCTAAGCGCGTGTGTGTGTGTGTGTGTGCGCGCGCGTGTGTTGTATATAAGTACATATGTAAACTCCACATGTGACTCTGACTATATTTATCAAAATAAAATTCTTATACAAATAGCAGCAAAAAGGTAACAAAAACCAAAAGCCGTCTACAAATGAAGTTTTGTCTGGGGTGTGTGTGTGTGTGTGTGTGAGTGTGTGTGGCTGTGTATGTATGTATGTATGCATGTATGCTTTGTCTTATTGATAGTTGTTTTAGCTGCTGCTGATTGCGTATACGTCACGTAAGCCTCGAAAAATATGCACAAAGCGGCTCTAATACTGTAAAATTGTTGCTTGTTTCCATTGCCATAACCGTTACCGTTACCGTTTCCTTAACCGTTTCCGTTAAAGTTTCCTCATTTCTTTCAGCTGTAAAGTAATTTTGCTCACAGTTGGGTAGCATTTGTAAAGAAAGCTAGGTAGGTTCGCTTCAGTGTCAAGTGTCGAGTGTCAAGTGTCAAGTGTTGAGTGTCGCGTGTCAAGTGTGTGTGTGTTGGTGTCTCTTTAATTGATATGTCAGAGTTCATATTGCATAGGTGTTCTATGGCAATATATAGTCTCAAATACATATACATATTCAAAGTATATAGTTTAGGGTTTGCTTTTTTTTTTTTTTTGGTTTCAACTTAAATTCAATTTCGATAGGATTTGAAATTTTTGAAATTGAATTTGAACTTAAATTTTAATCTTTCTATTTCAATTGGAATTTGAATTTGAAGTTTAAAATCAAAATATATAAGTGAATTTAGGTTTCAATTCTCATTTCATTTCATTTAATTCACTTTCAATTTCAATCCCAAAATCAGCTTCAATCAGAAATTCAATTTAAATTTCAAGTAGCTTTTCAATTTGAATTTCAACCTGAATTTTGAGTTCAATTTCAATCTCACTTTCAATTACAGTTAAATAAATATTTTAATTAGAGTTTCAAATTGAATTTCAGATTCCATTTCGAATAAATTACAGTTGTAATTAGAATTTCAAATTTAAATTCAAATTCAAATTCAAATTCAATTTCAATATTTTGTATTGCTGCACGCTAAAAAAGATAAAAGTTGCATTCGTCATTGAATTGATCGCTTGAAGTCAATTAAAGCCAGTTGAATTTGAAAGAATCGAACTTAAGCAGAGTTTTCTCGTCTTTAGCACTATTATCTTTATGATATCTTTTATAATATACGCATATATACTAGTATACATGTATATACACATATATATATACATATATACTATATATATATTCATATAGTTAGATTACAGCACCACATTTTGTAACAAACAGAAACTGCTTATAGAACATTATATATATATATATATATATTACCGTATATCATATATAATATATATTGTATATTGTATATTGTTTTGTTTTCTTTATAATATTTAAATTACGTTTTACATCGATATTCGCTAAATTTTCATCATTTTCATTTTTCCTTTGCAGTTTTCGTTTGCTTCAATGGGGCCAACACTGGATCCTTTCCCTCCTTATTTTGTTTTTCTTTTTTTTAGCGAAATATTTTACATAATTATTCGATTGGCTAGTGGCGTAATTAGTTATAACATAATGATATAATGCTTGTATACCTATATAGTATATTTATATATATTATATATAGTGTGACTCCTTCTTCTCCTCTTCTTCTTTTCTTCTTCTTCTTTTCTTTTCTTTTTTTTTTGTATTTTTCTTTTAGCAAGTCTTTAGTTTGAAGCTTTATAATTTCTTAGGCAATAATTTCTCATTTGCTGAATTTAATATTTTGTGTTAATTTTGCTTGAAGTAAGTTTTGCCCATTAAAACTTATGCATATGCATCTAAAATATTATTATTTATATATTTATATATATGTGTGTGTAGTTGTGTGTGTGTGTGTGTGTGTCAACATAATCAATCTAATGCGTGGCTGCTCGCTTCTTATGCGCCTTCCATTATTTTCTAGTCTCGCTAAAGGGGCGTATTGGTTTTGCTGTCTACTCGACATCTAGTGGCATATTTTAGCCTTTACTGAATATGATATAGAAGGCTTATATAAGGGTTGTCTCAACTGGACAATTAGAGAAAGTTTACGGCGTTTAGCTACCAGCTGGAATCAGGCATTGCCTGCTGAACGAGTCATTTATGCAGTCGTGAATACCCGATTGCCATATTTTAGCTTGTAAGGAGAATCAAATGCGAAAACAAACTTTTTGAACACACCTCGCCCATACAAACATATGGAGAGAGGGAGAGATCAACCTTTAGCTTGGCATTAAAGCCGTGTGTGTGTGTGTGTGTGTGTGTGTGTATGTGTGTGTGAATATTGCTAATTTGACGCTGGTTCTCGCTGTTGGCTGTGGGCCTTACACATACCACTCCTTGACATCCTTGGAGTCCCGTTTCTTGGCCTTGGGCTGGACGAGTCCCGCCATCTGTGGCCGTCCATCGCTGCCGTAGCCCAGGGAGCCGCTGCCACTGGACATCATGCCACCGCCAGCTCCTCCGCCGCCGCTGCTGCTGTGTCCGTTCAGGTTGTGATGCTGCTGCTGCTGCTGCTGCTGCTGTTGGCTGTGGTGCTGCCCGCCAGCTGGCTGGTGGTGCTGGCGCTGCTGATGGTAGGAGCCGTTGGTGCTGTTGTTGCCCAGCAGCGCGGCATTGGGATTGTGGGAGCCGTAGGCGGCGGCCTTCTCGCTCTCTGTCTTGTAGCCGCGGTCGCCGTTCGACTTGAGCCAGAGCACGAGCAGGATAACGAGTATGACGGCTATCAGGATGCCCGCCACGATGCCAATGATCATGGCCGTGCGCTCCTCCTCGATCGAGTTGATGCGCCCGCCCTTGCCGCCCTTGGGTCGGTAGCTGCCGCTGTTCACGTTGCTGGTGTAGGTGTTGCCGCCGTAGGGCCCGTACGGTGGTGGGTCTGGTTGCGGTGGCAGTGGTGGCGGCATCGGTGGCAGCTGGTGCTCGTCTGGCAGCTGCATCCGCTCGTGATCGCGATTGCTGCCACCGCCAGCGCCACCTATCGGCACGTAGCTGTCGGGCGTCGTCTCTCGCTCAGTGGCTGGCAGCTCGGGCAACTGGGTGGTGCTGGTGGTGCTGCTGCTCGTTGTCGTTGCTGACGTCGTGGTGGTCGTGGAGCTCGTGCTGCTGCTGCTGCTGCTGCTAATGCGCTGTGTGGTGGTGCCCAGGCTGGCGGTGCTGCTCGGCTGACTTCCTGATGTGGTGCTGCCGCTGCCTGCACTGGATATGGTGGTTACATAGGTGGTGCTGCCACCGCTGCTGCTGCTGCTGCTGCTGCTGTGCTGCTGTTGCTCGGTGGTCAGATCGCTGCGTCCAGTGGTTGAGGCGGTCACCAGCTCGTTATTGGACTCTGCAAGTGGTTAGCAGCGGTTTTTAGTGTCTACTTTAAGAATGCTCTGCGTATGTGTGTGCTCTGGGTGCGTGTGGTGCCCGCCCCCAATAAACAATAAATTTAGTTTTCATTATTTATTGAACATAAATTGAAAGAGCGTCATAATTGATATTGAGAGATATGTTGCTGCTGCCGTGGCTGCTGTGCATCGAGTTTCTGATATGTACAATTGGAATATAACTAAACGTACATTAGGTACTTAGGTAAGCTTTACATTGTATGTATGTAACATGTAAGTTAACTATGCAAAAATACATTATATTCGCTCGCTGCCCTTTCGTCAAATGTCGCTCTCATCTGCTCCCGCTCTCATTTGGATAAGTTGACTATGCAAAAATACTTTCGTTAACTAGTTCTGTCTGCACGCTCGCTCTCATGTTCTTCTATACATGTATATATATATTTGTAAGTATGTGTAAGTTTAATATGCAAAAATACTTTCGTTAAATATGCCCCTCTCTCTCTCTCGCTATCTATTGCTTGTACTGCAGTCTGACCTATACAAGTGTGTGTGTAAGTTTGCTATGCAAAAATACTTTCGTTAAATATTTCTCTTCCTCTTATACACACACATATGAATCTCTTATTTATATACATTACTCAGTAGCTGCACACTCACACACATTTGGTAATTTATATGCATGTGTGTGCACTACTACTACTGCATTGATGCATTGGCAAAACTTGATTCTGAATTTAACTTACTGAATTGCTTTGGATAGCTTCTAATAATTGGATATGTTCTAATTGGAGCTGCTAATGCATCAACCGAGGTTTGCTTAATTCTCTCATTCTCATCCTTGAACCCGCCCAAACGCTTTTGAATGTGTTGTTTTAATTAATTGTTGGATTAATTGTAGTTGTTGTTGTTGTTGTTGTTCGATTTGTTGTTGCTGTTGTTGGTGGTATTGCTCAGTTACATATAATACATATGCATATATGCTATATATATGTATATATAGATATATATTCATACAAGTAGTTAAACACTGTCTAAGTGCTTGGGAGCTTAGCCTATGTGTGGTTTGCATTGTGTTGCTTTTTGCATTATTCAAAATTTACAAAGTATCCAAGGCGCAATCAGAGTCAGAAATATGAAGACCTGTTCACATTCTGAAAGAGACACATAAGGCGTACTCGTTGTCAGTTCAAATTCATCATCAGCAATTGAGTGGATGAAGTGGAACGCTGAATTGAAACTGAAACTGAAACTGAGGCTGAGGCTGAGAGGATGACACGAGTTGAGTGAGAGTTGATTTGAAGAGTTTTGAGTCGTTTTTCTTGAGCCTGAACAATGTCTGTTGAGTGTGTTGTGTGTGTGTTTTTTTTTTTTTTTTTTTTTTTGTGTGTGTGTGTGTAAGTAGCAGTGTTGCTAATTTAGCCTTTTTTCGGATAGATTTCAGTTTTGAGTTCTCTTTTGAGCCAGATCAATGTGTCTTGAGTGAATTTCTCTGTATGCGTATGCATGTGTGTTTGTGTGTGTGTGTGTGTGGGTGTCTGTGAGTGGTCAAAGCGTTATCAAAAAGCGTAGCATAGTTCAAGGCGCGCAAAAACCCAGCGAACAAGATCATTAACGAGAACAACTAAAATACAAAATTTACATTTGTATATGTCTATATGTGTATACATATATATATATAAATATATATATATATATATATATATATATATATATATATATATATATATATGCTCATATATGTGTGTATGCATGTACTAGGCATAAGGCAAAAAAGAACCCAGATTTGAAATACGAAACGTTCTACATACGAGTATATAGGTTTCTAAATATATATTATATGTACTTGAACAATACAGTTTTGGCTAGCTAATTATGTCACATGTGAGTCTCAGTGTGTGTGTGGGTGTGTGACTGTGTGCGTGTCTGTGTCTGTGTGATGCAAATGTCAATGACAAAATGACACCACACTGGCCAACAAAATGAAGGCAACTGCTTTCAAGTAAGATTCAATCTTGGACTCACCTGCTCCCTTGGCCGTGCTCGACGAGGTGAACTGCTCCGTAGTTTCGCCATAGTCCCCGGATCCGTGCACGCAGTCCTCGTCATCGCAGGCGCGCTCTGTGCCATTGTTGTTGTTCGTGTTGTTGTTGCTGCCCAGCGAGTTGCCTTGCTGTGTGGTGGTTGTCTGCTTGGTGGGCGGCACATAGACAGGTGTTATCAGGTCATCTCCGCTGCCCGACTCGAAAGGCGGCGTACATTCGTCCTCGTCGTCGCCGCGACAACCGGATCCGGCTCCGGAGAAGATCAGGTCATCTATGGCGCCCGGATAGCCACTCGCCGGCGTCTGTCGAGTAGAGTTCAAAGTCTAATTTTACCTCAGTTGATCCACACACACATACATATGTATGTATATTGTATGTTAGTGACTGTTAACTGAGCAGTAGATTACGAGTAGGTGCATTATTGTGTTTACGTGATTAGCTGTAAGCAGAGTACACTCGGAGGGAGAGACTTGACTTGGGAATATGCATTGGAAATATCGATAACAAGTCATTTTTTGTTCGAGTTTCAAATTATACTTGAATCAGTTACTTTGCTCAATTCAACATTATTTAGTAGTTCTGCTTAACAGTTTATGAACAGCTCATTTGCATTGGTGAGCGCAAAAAAGAGAATGAATAAAGAGCGGAACTAAAATATTGTTCATATACAAATGTGTGATAGACAATGATCCTTAACATTTACATTGCATGTTAAGTTTCGTTAAGTCCAGCTTAACGAATAGGACAAGATTATTTGAGTAAATGGAATTGGTCGCTTAAGCTGTTTTGGCTCACAAACCAGTGAACTGGTTCATTTCGATGATCCTTTAAATCAAACTTATTCTTGGCAACATTTCTGTTTCAAATGAAGCGAAATTATGTGTTTCCTCTCCAAGTGTACTATTGTTAGTGTGTGCGTGTGCGTGTGTGTGGTTGTGTGTATGTATGTATTTGTGTTATTCTTTAGTGCTGGGTAAATTTGTGTGTCGAGTCATGCAGCATTAGTGCGCAGTTACAGTGCAAACAAAAGGAGAGATATCTAACTGCATATGGTATATGTTATATATAGTATAAGTATGTGCTTTATAATATATAGTATGTAGTATATATAATACATATATATAGCGATATATGTACGAATAACTGATAGCTCAGGTTAGTGGCAATTGCAGTGGGTTATTTTTGTTTTTTTTTTTTTGTTTTTTTTTTTTTAGCTGGTGCTGTTAACAATAAGCGTTACGTTAAGATTAATGTAGAACACGCTGACGGAAACGATGGGAAACGAACAAAATATATTGATATATATAATGTATATGAAAATAAATAAATAAGGAGAAATAAGGCATTTACACTAGCTTAAACATTTAGTTGGCTAATACTTTTAGTTTTTAGTTTTAATCTTCAATGCGGAACCAAATTTCGGCCAAAAATCAAGCAAAGTAAAAGTTCGATTTATATATGTATAGAATATATGGAAATCTGGTTCAAATGTGGTTCGCACACTGAGTTAAAGCTGGTTAATTTACAATAGTTGGATTTAGTTTTAGTTTTGTTTTTGATTACAAAAGTAAGAATTTGGAATAAGACTGTTGTTACGATGATGAGAAAAATACTTGAAAAACGTTGTAAAAGTTGAGAGAAGGAATTGAAATAAAATTTCAAATAAATTCCCTAACCTGCTGCATTCTCTGCAGATCATTTCTATCTAATACTCCAGTTACCAATTGAACATCTCCGCGGATTGTGATGTGAGGATCACGCTCGACAGCCAGGTCCAAGATGCGCAGCTTATTCACCGACAAACCGGCGATGACACCAGCAAAAGGACGCTCGATCCTCGTGCGGCCGTTGCGACTGAATTTACCGCCCACTTGGATGTTCGACATGGTGTTGAAGACCGTGGAGTGGTGGGCTGCCAAACAGAAGTCAAGGATCATAGTTAACTAGTGAGCCGCAGTTGGCTGTCAGCTGGAGCTCACCCTGCGGCGTCAGAGTCTGCACGTTGTAGTCGTCCAGCTGGAGGGTGGCGTTGCCGCCCTTGCGCGAGAAGCGCACCACGTGGTACGCGTTGTCGTTCACCTTGGTGCCGATCTCACCCAGCGGCAGGTCCACGCTGCCGATGTTGTAGACCATGAAGATGTTGCCCTCAACTATCTCAAGTTCCATGTAGTCCTGAGTCGTGGCGCTCTCCACGCGCAGCAGCACCGCATCCGGCTTGGTCGTTATGAAGCCCAGCGCGATGTTATCCTCCTCGGTGTCGGCCTGCGCGCTCTCCGGATAGTTGTACTGCACCATGCCCTTGTTGCTGCCGAACTCATAGGCAATGGACTCTACAGAGCGAAGGGGAATATTTAAGAGTAATCTAGGCGGAAGCCAATGCCTGCCACACTCACCATCGTAGCAGGTGGGGCCCGTGTAGGAGGTCATGTCGCACTCGCAAGCATAGGTGTTCCACTGCTGGACGCAGAGTCCACGATTCGCACACGCATTCTGGCTGCACTTGGTGGGTCCCTCACAGCCGCTGACCACCAGGGAGCTGGGCACAACAGCGTCGCTGGTCAGCGAGGGCGAAGCATCGCCCAGATCCAACGAGGCCAAGCAGCCCTCAAAGCCAGATCGCGAGGATATCGAACCAGGCAGCTTGGAGTACATGTCCTTGAATACTCCGCCAATGTAGAGGATGCCCGCCAGCTCGAGATGCATGTTGTTTCCAGTCAAAGTGATAATCTCAAAGGAATCGTCCACGGTCAAGGTGTGGGTCTTAGGGCCAGGGCGCCGTATGCTGACCTGATGCCAGCGGTTGTCGTTCATGTGAATCCGAGACTTATCGCGCATCGTAATCGGTCCATCGCCTAGGTCGAAGTTGTAGTGGATATGCCCATTGACCAGTTCCACAGCCACGAAATCATTGCGTCGCCCTCCATTGAAGATCAGCAAGCCGTTCGGCTCGACGGTCTTGAAGCGGAAGTCTATCGAAATACTGGTGTAGGCCTTCAGCATGGCCAGGCCCACATAGGAGTGCTTTGACCTGAACGTGGCTGCATGGTAGGGCTGGCCAGCTGGGGAGTTCACGAATCGAGCAGTGAGTTTGAAGGTGGCACTGGGCAAAGCCGATAGCTCCGGTCCCAGGGACTTTACTATATCCAGATAGCTGCGTGAAGCAAGGAAATTTAGTTAAGATATCGGAAAATTCTTTCAGATGGATCCTAGGAATTTACCGCTGCCCGTTGAAAATGAAGCCCTGCATTTGGCCCACGAAGTTGGGCATGGTCGAGGTCATCTGTATCTCCTCCTCGGCGTGGAATAAGCCACCCAGGTGTATCGAGCGTATCTCCATGGTGCTATGTCTACCCAATATGGTCTCAGCTGTGTTTGGAAGAATACAGCAGAGATTGATAAACCTCAGGGGTTCTCGGATGATATGGGGGGCAGAAAGGGACTTGCTCTAATAGTTTAGTTTTTAGACTAGGCAAAGTACCGTTAACATATTTTTGTTGATATAGGCATACATATGTATAGGATGTATATATGTATATATATATATATACGTATACGAGATAGGATATATATATTGGTTAATTGAGTATAGTAGTTGTAGTTGTATTAGTTAATTGTTGTTGGTGACAAACGAATGTTACAAGAAGCACATACGGCATATAGAGTAAGTAGGATAGAGAGTAGTTATATAGAGCATATAGTTGAGTATATATATATATAGTATATATATTCATATATTGATGTATGCATTTAGTAGACATAGAGCTAATTTTGATCCAAAAATCATATCAAGCAGTTAAGTTTTAGTTTTAGTTTTAGATTTAGTTGGTGTCACTTGACAGTGGGCTAAACAATTGTCGATGCGGCTTTTGGGTACATACTAAGAGAAAAGTGCAGTTACGATAGTTATATCATACTATATGTATGTATATATATAGAATCTATACATATAGTGAGTGTGTTGGTGTGTGAGTGTGTCTAGATAGATGTTCTGATAGAAAAAGAAACGTTTGCTCTGGCTGTTGCAGCTTGAACAAGCAAAGACAAGTCGGGTGCAACCGACTGCGTAATACTCGTTCACGTATTTGAAATATATTTAACTGTTTGACATATATATATAACTTTTAGGTTAATTTGTAGTGCAGTTCAAGAGTGATCCAAATGCTAAGCTTTTGTTAGTATTATTAATATTAATATTTGATACACGATTCTGTGCATCTATGTATATGCATATTTTATGTAGTTTCGATAGCGGACAACAGCGGACATACCTAAGAGCCAATATACTCTCAATTTACTTCGTGAACGGGTATATGAAAAAGAAGAAACTAAATGTTTGGTGTAGTTAGTTAGATAGAATAGGTAGTTAATTAGATAGGGTGCGCTTGCTGATATATGTATATAGTATATATCTACACACATATATACATATATACATACACACGTATACGCATATACGTACATATATACACATGTGTGCCGATCAGCATCTGATTTTTGGTGTGTGAGATACATTTTTGATTACATTTAGGATTACGATTACGATAACTTTACGTAGCGGTGACATTTGATTTGTTAGAGGTGCAAATTGCTCATTAAGAATAATTCAAGTTTACGTAAAACATAATTTTTTTTTTTACCTAAACTCTAAACCCAAAATAAAACGTAAAAAATCAGAAATATTTTCAAAAAATAAATAATTATTTTGCTTGATTTCTTTTCGAACGACATTTAAACTAAACATCGATGAATACTCAAATCTTGTATATTTCGTATAAATTGTAAATGTTGTCAATGGCCGTGTGTGTATGGGAGTGTATGTGTGTGTGTGTGTGTGTGTGTGCGCGTGTTGCCTATGCATGTGTGTGTGGACTACATTTAACTAAGAATGGTGCAGTTATTGCCTCAGTGAAGCGCGAGCCCCACTGTGACTGATATTCTTCGTTCAGGAGCATGCAAAAGACTTTAAAAGAGAGTGAGAGCAGAAGAGAGCGCGAGAGTGGATGAGTGTGAAATGATAGGGATGGGACACACATTGCTGCTAAATTCACATACGCACATTTTAAGCTGCGCCTACAGAGTTATACAAGATGAGAGAGAGAGAGAGAGAGAGAGAGACAGATCCGTAGCTAACGGCATGTACAGCAAGTCATGCGATATTTCTTGTTCCTTTTGCCTTACTTCCTTTAGATATATTTTTCTGGTGCGCACATGCAAACGCTTCACGCGCGAGTTTGTGCAAATTATTCGTTGAACGTGCGTGTGCTCCTGAGTGTGTGTGCGTGTGCGTGTGCGCTTAACCACAAATCTTTGCATGCGCGTGTGAGTGCATAACAGCAATCTTTGCATATATATAGATATGTGTGTGAGTATGTGAGTGTGCACGGCCTATGGCCAAGTGCCATACACAGCGAGAAACTAATTTGTACGTTTGGACACGTTTGGTTGCTTAGTTGTTGCTATTGCTATTGCAGTTGCTGTGGTTGTTGGTTTTGTTGTTGTTAACGAGTACATAGTTAGTTAGTTTACTTAACACAAAGCTAATTACATATTAAATGGTGCAAAATTACAGCCCTGGGTGCTTCCAAGCATTGTTTTGCCTTCTCGTCTCAATAAGTCGCAGATCGCGTGCGTTTTTCATTTCATTTTCCACTTGCCCATTCGCCCATTTGCTCATTCGCCCACTTGCCCACTTCCCTTCAACATTTGTTTTCACTCTTATTCCGTTTTCATTAATTGTTTTTGTTTTTTTTTGTTTTTGCTTTTGCTTTACCGTCACGCTTGCGACTTTTATCGAGCGATTTGGCAAAAAAATGCTTCACCGAGTTTCTTGCGTGTCGATTTTTTTGCTCTCTCGCCTAAAAGAATTGAAATTATTTTTCATTTTCTGTTTGCATTTTGAAATAGAAAAGGTCATTTAGATCACAGACTGTGATAAGAATGTGGCTGTTGCTGTTGCTGTTGTTATGCTTGTATATATATACATATATATGTATATTTTTAAGATATATATATGAAACACGCGCCTCAAATTACAAAAAATGAACAAACAAATTAGAACATTCTGTTCACGTACCACACTTTCACTGTTACTTAGCTTACACTTAGTATTGCCTGTAAGTACAAATCTTGATATTTACATCAAAATAATACGGAAAACAAATTGAAACAAAACAACTGATAAATTACAATAGTTGTACAGGGCTTGATGTTGGGCACAGTAAAACAAATAAAGGAGAGAAAGCTCAACATCAAGAGATAATAAATGATATATAATTCGATAATATTCACTTGAACATCTATAAGTACTCGTATATGTATGATATTATTATTAACAGTATTTTCAAGGACATAACAATTTACAAGACAATCATCATTTTCCATATTTCATAGATATTTATAACATACAATGCGAGTTCAGCAGCTGTAACTGTAACTGTAACTCTAGCTGTAACTGTAACTGTAACTGTACACCTGTCCGTTATTTTATTCTCTATTCGATTTATACACAATACAAATACATACATATGGAATGCTTATATGTATGCACATATATTTATATATATTTATATATAGTATATATAGCTTTTTAACTGTCGCTGTTTAATTGGATTTTGGGTTTTTGAGTTAATTTTGGAAAATCAAACAAAATACTTAGATGGCAGAGAGTAGTAGTAGTAGTAGTAGTAGAGGGGAAATCGCAAATGAAAACACAACATCAAGATGTATTGAAAAAGTCTCAAAAACAAACTAACGAGAGTCGAACAAAATTATTATTTTTAATGAATGATGAGTACTGGCAAAGGTATTTTTAAAGTATTTTTTTAGTATTTTTTTAAGTATTTTTTATTTGCGAATCTTTTCAACAAATTCAAATTCGAATTGAAATTGAAATTGAAATCAGAATACGGCAACGTAAATGTGGCGAGAAGTTACGTTAAGTTAATGTTAAACGTTACGTAATTACGTGAGAGAGGCGTACATATGTATGTATTGGTGTGACGGTGACTTGTGATACGTATACGTGTTATGATCAAATATCGGCTATTGTATGTATGTGTGTGTGTGTGTGTTGAAGAAAATGTTAGTATGTGTGTGTGTGTGAGTGTGTCTCATGGTAAACAACAGAGAAATGTTGGGAAAGCAAACGTATGTATGTTATATATGATATATATGTATATCTTTCAGCATTTTCTTAACCATTTGTAGCTGGTGTGTGTGTGTGTTTACTCCTGTCTCTGTGTATGTGTGTGTGTGTGTGTGTGTGTAGTTAAATAAAAAATAACTCTCAAAGCAAAAATTGAAAGTTTTATAATAAAACAAAAGAAAAAACCGCTGCTAACTGTTTTTTTAGTTAATTATTATTATTTTTTTAACTGAATGCTAGCACCTGCACACACCTTTAGGCAAAAGGGTAACGAGAAGGAGAGGCCGGGACAGGTACAGTATGGAACTGCTCAAACGGGTATATTCGGATCGTATATATACATATATATAACTAACTGCAGTAATGCACTGATTCTGGTTGGGGCTGCTCTGATTTAGGCACTGTGGGCAATGCGAAGCTAATCAAGTTGGGTTCTCAGGGGTCTCGAGATTTTTGGGAGTATCCTTCCAAAAAAAAGAAAAAAACGACACGGCACGACACGTAGTAGGGCATTAGATGGTGCTGTTGATACATACATAACATACCCCTGACGGGGGGAGCCCCGTCGACTTGTAAACGCAGATTCGAGGCTCTGCGCGAGAATCGAATCGTGTGCCAATTGTTGTCATTGAGCACCGATTGGCCAGCGAGCAAGTTCTACGGGGTATACAGATGGGGAGGATTAGTTAGCATTAAGCATTTGCCTTATCCCGCAATCTCTGTACCTTCTCTCGGTCGCTGAGCCGCACACTGGCGCGTATGCGACCTGCCACGAGTGCGATCTCTAGGCGGTCCGGCGAATTGGACTCGGCGCTCGTCAGGAGCAGCAGGCCCGCTGGTCGAGATGTCTTGAAGCGTATGACCAGCTCCTCTGTTTGGGTCTTGGTGCCCTGCCCATTGGCCAGCCAAATGGTCATGTGCTGGCTGCCGTTGAAGGCCAACGTGGCCAGCTCCCTGCCGCACGTGGGTCCGCCGTATAGGGTGGCTGAGCAATCGCAGATGGGGCGGTTCCAGCCCTCCAAGCAGGTGCCACCGTTCAGGCAGGGATTGCCGCCGCACACATTGCCCTGCACGTGGCACGAGGGCTTCACCGAGGCTGTCGAGCGCATTTCGTGTGTTATTACTACCTGTGTGGGCTAATTGTCACGACACACTCACCTGAGTCTTGGACGCGTGCAAAGGCTGCTATATCGATCGCCTTCCCACTGAGCACCAGGTCACGCAAGCAGCCAACAAATCCCTGTCGCAGCGTTGCCGTCCAAATGGCCGCCGGCCAGGCGACACTGTTGTACGCCGGACCCACGCCACCCACGTACATGTGGCCGTCCAGCTCGAGTATGGTGCCATCGCCAGGCGTGCGAAAATCGTTCCACACGCCGTCCACACTCACCTTGGCATCACGGCCATTGCGGCGCAAGATAAGATCATGCCAGTCCCCATCGTCCACGCGACGGCGAGAGGCGCGCACCTTCGAGGCGCCCGAGCCCAGATCCAGGTGTATATAGATGTGCCCATTCAGCAGTTCAATGGCAATCAATACGGGCTGCAAAGTGGAGCGAAGCAGAAGCTTATTCACTCAGGAAACTCATCTACAGAGGAATCTCATCTCGGACTTACGTTTTTAGCGCGTGGCTGCTTGGAGCCGGTGGCCAGGATGATGATGCCGTTGGGTTCCTTGGTGCGGAACTTGAAGCTAATTGAGCTCTGCTTGCCCGTCTCCCAAGGCGGCAGGACCTGAAAGATGGACACGATTCAGTCATCATTGCGATGAGCAACCCTCAGAGTTGCACTTACCAAGTGGGATTCGCGCGTGGTGAAGGTGACCGGATCCTGTGGGTCGCCGCTGGGACACTGGTACTCCACGTTGCCCGCCACTTGGATCAACTTGGAGCCACTCTTGGCCAGGTCGATCAGATTCAGGTTCAGGGTATCTGCCGAGAACTCTACCTTGCGCAGACAACCCACAAAGTTGTTGTGGACCCGAGCGCCCAGCAAGGCTCGAGGATTGACGGCGCCGCCGACGTAAACCCGCGAGGAGGAGAGCATGGTGAACTTGCCAGCAATGTGCGAGTGATCCGTATACACGTCGTCCACCACAGTGACGAGCTGCAAGAGATGCGAGAGATTAGGTCTCTGCCCACTGCCCACTTGGTCAGCCCCTTCTAATACTCACGCGACAGAAGCTGGTGATGGACGAGATTTCCTGGATGCGCCGGTGGACGGTCACCTTGTGCCACTGATGGTCGTCGAAGCGCACCTTGGCCGGCTTAATGTGCATCTCCTGCTTGCCGTTGGCCAGGCCCATGGTCAGCGAGACGCCACCGTCGCGCAACGCCAGGTTTAGGTAGTCGGTGCCGTGGCCCGTGTAGAAGAGTAGTCCATTCGGTTGCCGGGTCCGGAAGTAGAACGAAATGGCGTCCTGGGCACTGACTATGGGCTCGGCGCCTGTCTGGCCCAGATCGTACGAGAGGAACTGTGTACCGCGAAACGTGGCCTCCGATGGCGCCTTCTCCTTCTCGCAATACTGGCCATCGTACTCCAGATTGCGACACTCGCATATCGGACCCGAATCCGTTGATATACAAATCCCGCCGTGCTGGCAGGGATCGTTGCGTTCGCACGCATCCGTCGTATTTCCTCGAACGCCCTAGGATATTAGATCAGCAGCTACTTAAGTCAGGTCTTCCCAGATGGAGCAGAACTCGCACTCGAGTTCCTCCGGCTTACATTAAAAGTCTTAACTGAACCACTTACCCTCAATCCTCTCTCCCGGGTCGGCATCTCGCCATGGTCACAGGGCGCGTCGCCGCATTTGATGTCACGCGGCTGCTTCATCTCCTGCCGGCGGGTGGTGCCGCCCGGCTGATCCGCATAGACGAGGTTGCGAATGGCCCCGCGAAACCGCGGCTCGAAGATGACGCTGGGGAGAGCCAGCAAGGCGAGCTTGCTGCTATACCAGTTGGGCATGCCGCCCACATAGACGTCCGAGTTGCTCGCGAATTTGCCGAACTGGAACTCCTTGCCCTTGGTGGAGCGCTGCTGCGAGACGCCGTCGACAATGAGCGAGGTCTGATCGTCGTTGCGCAGCACTTGAACCTTGTGCCAGTGTCCGTCGTGCAGCTCGCGTCCCACGGTTATGATCTGGGCTCCTCCGCCCAGATTGTAGCGCAGACGCAGTGCGCCCTCAACCAGTTTCAGCTCGAAGAAGTCGTAGGTGCCCCCGTCATCCGTGTACAGGACGAGGCCATTGGGCTGCTCCGTCTTGAACTCCAGCTCCAGGGTGCCATTCAGGCCAGTATACCATTTGCGAAAGGTGTAGAACGAGCTCTGCGAGCCGTCCAGCTGAAAGCCAGCCGTAATCGTTATGAAGCTGGTCACCAGGCTAACCAGGAGCGCCGTCACGATCAGCACTCGGTAGGAGCGACGGTGCTCGACCATTAGAAGCGGCCGTTGGCAAGGACGAGGCTGAGTCTGAGCCTGGCCACCTGGCTGTGGACGTTGCCGTGGACGTGGACGTAGACGTGGGCTGAGCTGCGAGTGCCGCTCATCCAGTTCTCTTCGACGTCGTCGCGCCTTGTTGAACAGCAAGTCGGAGGTGGAGGGGCAGGCCTTAACGGGCGCAGGCAGCAGGCGCCTGCTGCTACTATTACTGCTATTATTAATACTCTCGAGTTGCGACAGGAGCTCCTCAGCGGCGTCCATTTTGCGGGCGTAATCAATGCTGTGGGCCGTCATTGTCTCAAGTGCATAGTCTGTGAGGGGATGGTGGAGGGAGGTGTGTGTGTCTGTGTATTTGACTCAAACTTTGATATGTTGCACTTGGCGCGCGCTCATTCACACTCACGCACACCCACACTAGCGCAGTAACACACTAGCACACTTACACACACACACCCACACACACACACGCAGGGCAGGCAGGCAGTTGCGCGCGTAAAACGTAAATGTCGCCTTGTTCAGCGCTGCGCGTATACACGTTGTATTCCAGTCCTTGAGAGTGAGCTTTCCTGTTTCTGTTTCTATTTCTTCTCCTGCTTCTGCTTCTGCTTTGTGTTTGTGTTTGTGTTTGTCCTTGTATTGGTGTCTACTATTACTATGGGAGGCCGAAACGCATTGGAATTTTATCCGCGCTTCGAACTTTCATTGAACTTTTTCCAGTTGCAAAGAGCGACAGTTAGAGAGAGAGAGAGTGTGAGAGATAGATAGAGAGAGAGAGAAAAGCTCGTCGCGCGTTATGTTGGCTGCGGCTACGGCTGCGGCTGCGGCTGCGGCTGTTAACCAACTGTTAATGAACTGTTAACGTCACACTTAAAATTCACTCGAATTGATGTTTTTCGCCTTTTGATTGCGTTGTTCTTTGAGTTTTTGACATTTTGTACACTTGATTTGCATATTGCTTGACGAATTGCTGGCACGCGTGGACATTTCTTTTATTTATGGGGTTTCGACAGTTTATTCGTGTTCGAGTACCGTTAGCAGCAGCATAATAGTTGGCTAGGCGTAGGGGTGGAAAAAGCTCGCCGGACACCCCCTCCACCCGTTTTGACAGCTATGGCGCCCACAAGCGCCTCAACGTACATGTACATACTAAAAATCGGAAAATTTTCACTGTACGTAGGCGAAAATTTCAAATGCCCAGTCAGATTTGGGAAATCACTGCACGATTGAGGCGATTTCTATATGCGAACCAATGCTTATCTGACGAATTTCACTATTGATTTTAGCCTTCAACTGATTTTTGGCTCGAGCACTTCATTTGCTTACACAACGGTCCAGCACACACTCGCACGCACTTTTCTGTGTTTCTATTAGTTTCGACAATTTGAACTTTACACTGGGGAGGCTGATGTAAAACTGATGATAAGCAATTTAGACTCTTTCTACCCGAAACGGGCTCACAAATAATTATATCTTGAGTTTTTCTTCGACTAACTCAGCTTCCCGCTGCTTCAGGTTTTAATATCGATCTGCGCTGCATTCACGACAAGACTGAACTGCAATTTCAGACTCGATTCCTTCACAGCGTTTCCAATGGATAACGAAAGCTCCCACTGCGAATTTACTGCTTGCCAGCTGTCGGCATAGCCAACACTTCGTATACGCTACCTGCCCACGAATCACACTCAATGTGCTTGGATAAAATGTTCACAAATTCATGGATTTAAATCTGCACTATTTTATTGCTGAAGCAATTGCTATTATCCTCCAAAAGTCAACGTGAACCGAAGTTTTATGCGCCCCAAGAAGTAGACTACGCATTAGCCTTGCCTCCTGTGTGTAGGGCATCAGAATGCCAAAAATTAAAAGCTCGCTGGCTTCGACGAGCCATGCATATGCGTACTACTAACATACATATATGCGCACACACACACACACATACACACACACACGCATACACTCACACATGCGTAATGAGCGCAGAGCACGCAGGTTCATAACCTGCGCCACTCGAAGCGTATTAGAAGGGACAGAATATACACACGTATATATATAAATATAAATATATATATATATATATATATATATATATATATATATATATATATATATATATATATATATATATATGTGTGTGTGTGTGTGTGTGGGTAGTTGTACATATATACATATGCATATACTGATACAGGGACGTCTAGGACGACCCGTGTAAATGCCTTGACATTTATTACACACTTCACAACTTCGACAGCTCGGCGTCAAATTCGATTTGCATTTGCAACTGTGCATAAGTGAATGTGTGTGTGTGTAGGGGAGAGAGAGAGTTTGTGGAATATTTTTGACCGCACGCGTTGGTGTAAAGGGGAACAGTTAGGTTAAGCGCATATAATATGCAGTTTCACACGATTCTCGCAAGGCCGACGCATTGCCTTGGTGTGTGTGTGTGTGTGTGTGCGTGTGTGTGTGCGTGTGTGTTTGCACATGCAAGAATGTGCGTCTGTATTAATGTCACTCTACACACAAATCACGCACTAACCATTACGCACAAGCTGCAGGATATTTCGGAATTTAATTATAAGATTTTTTCCATGAAGCGAGCAATGTTAAGCAGAGTCCCGCACACGATAACGCGTTTTCCGTTTCGACTGCTGCAACGTGATGCAGCGACTGCTGAGGAATGCCTAGCAAGAAGCTTTGAAGCGTTTGCAGACACAGGGTATTTCATACAATGGAGGCCACAGCTGAGCGTGCCATAAGCATTCGAATGTCCCTAATGTCAAGGGGAAAGGGAATTATGGAAACGAGGAATTTTTAACTCGTTGCATTTAAATACTTTTCTAGCATACTTTTACTCCGCGGAGCGGAAAGATATATTAAGCTTTTAAAATGTTCCATAATTTTGGGGATGTAAGTTAATATTTTCATCTGAGCACAGGCATTGAGCTGTTAAGTATATACTAATGTTAAATAACAGGCACACATTTTAACCGCTACATTCAAATACTAACACGATTTTTTCATTCCGGACTGCCAGTAAATAGAATAATAAGTTTAATAAATTTAAAACGATTTTTTATTTTTATTATTTTATTTTTGTGAGCTCAAACAACAATCAATAAAATTTTAATTCATTCAATTCGAAAATTATTTTCTGTTAATAACAGCTCTAATTAATAGTATAAGTGTTGAAAAATGTGAAACAGCTACGGCTGAACAACAGCTTGTCGTCGCCCTCTCCTCTCCCGCTCTCTAAAAGCCGATTGTTGTGCTCTGACGTTTACAGCTGTGCGATTAATTTGATATTTATTATCGAGCACTTTACAAGAAAGTTGTGCAGGTGTGTGTGTGTGTGTGTGTGTGTTTATTGACACAAACAGGCAAACGCGCTGATTTAAAGAGTACTCGAAGAGACAATTTGACTTCCATTGATATCAGTTCGCTTACGTAATGATCGTAGGCACTCGAATGAGCCGCCTGGCGGCCGGTCGCCTCTTGCCTGGAATGACTAGCAGATGCGCCCACACGGAGCGCAAGGTGCAGGTGCCCGATACGGGTGACTTGCATATTGTCGAGTGTGGCAGCGGCTCTCGCAGCTTACTCCTCATGCCGGGTGCCTTGGGCTCCGCCTGGACAGATTTTAAGCCACAGATCGAACAGCTGCCCAAGCTGCTGCCCGATCATACGATCATTGCTTGGGATCCGCCCGGTTATGGCAAATCGGTGCCACCGCAAAGGAAATTTGGCTTGGAGTTCTTCCGCGAGGATGCGGAGGCGGCTGTCAAGCTGATGCGTGCACTGAACAGGCCAAAGTTCTCAGTCTTAGGCTGGAGCGATGGCGGCATAACTGCTCTAATCCTCGCCGGCCGGCACGCCGATGCTGTGGAGAAGCTGGCCATTTGGGGTGCCGGTGCGTACCTAAATAAAGACGAGGTCCAGTCACTCCAGGCAATACGCGACGTAGCCAAATGGTCGCCTCGTATGCGAGAGCCCATGGAGAAGATCTACGGCGTGGAGCGCTTTGCCCAGCTATGGGGCGAGTGGGTGGACGCCGCTTGTGAGTTTTATAAGCAGCGCGATGGCGACTTTTGCCGCAGCGAAGTGGGCCAAGTGAAGGCGCCAATATTCATATTGCACGGCAAGAAGGATCCAATGATCGCCGCAGAGCATGTGCCCTGGCTCAAGGAACGACTGCCCAAAGCGCTTTACCACGAGTTCCCCGATGGCAAGCACAACATTCACCTGCGCTACGCCGAGGAGTTCAACAAGCTGGTCGCCGACTTCTTCAGGGGCAAGGAATAGGTCAGAGAGGAGTTGGCTTTGTTTTGCTTATGAACAAATTGTTTAAAGATTTATTAATTCATGATTTACAGAGAACAAGAGAGTGTTGCTTATTTGATCAGGGCGCGGATGGTGGGCACGTAGTCGTCATACTGGGCCTGGAAGAAGTTGCCGGCCACGGGAATGCCAAAGTTGTACTTGGTCACGTAGTCGCGGATCTTCACATTGAGACGACCCTCCACAGTGCTAAGAATGGAATAAATTCGATATTATATAAATGTGTGGAGTCGGAAGTGGATTGTGGGTTGACTTACGTCTTGTTGATGAACTTCTCGCTGGTGATCTTCTCGGTCTGCTTGAAGACGAAGAAGACATAGCGATGCAGGCCGCTGCCCTCAGCTGGACCGGCGCCAATGTATTCGGCGAGCACTTGGCCATCGGCGACCTTGTTGCCGGGGATGTTGATCACGGCCCAGTGGAGCACCTCGCGCATCTTGGGGTCGCTGCGGCTGGGTGCATCAGGGTCCACCATGAGCAGAGTGTACGAGGCGCCAGCTTCGGCATCCCAGCTAACGGTGGGCTCATCCTTCACCTGAGTAGGTGTCAGCTCCTTGCCCAAATCGACCTGAGCACCAGATGGATAGGTGACGGTGACGCGAGCCTTTGGCTTGTCATCGATGATGTCGGGAATGATACCGCTGGTGTCCATGTTGCTCGTGCTGGTTATGCTCTGTCTGGCGTTAACGCAGTGACTCTGCCTGCCCAGAACAGTGCGTCCGCTATTTATCGATCGGGCGGCCCAGGCCAACGTGTGCCTCGCCGTAATCAGCTTTCTGCTTTCGTGCACTTTTTTTTGCCCAATGCTGTCCAGATAAAGATAAAGATATAGACGGGTCGACTGACTTGGCTAGCTGATAGCAGGCACGATAAGTGCACTCAATGCTTCGATTTATTGAGAAGGATGACTAAAACGGTAAAGCTGGAACACCTGTTCAGGCAATGAAATCCTTGTTCCGTATGGGCACGTAGTCGTCGTACTGGGCCTCGTAGAAGTTGCCAGCGATGGGCTGGCCCAGGCCATGCTTCTCTGCGAAGGCGCGAGCGTTGAAGTTCAGGCGACCTTGGCGAGTGCTGCGAACGGGTATATCCGGTTATATAATTGAATGTTATCTATGTATATATGTATGGGCATACCGCTTATCGATGTACAGCGTCTCCTCGATCTTCTGGCTCTGGCGGTAGAGCAGAAATATATAGCGATGCAGGCCGGTGCCCTCTGGCGGGCCGGACCCAATGTATTCCACCAACGTTTGACCCTTGCCCAATTGATTGCCGGGAATATTGACGACGGCCCAGTGCAAGATCTCACGGAACTTGGGCTCCTTGCGATTGGGTGCATCGGGATCGACCATGAGTAGCGTATGCAGCTGCTCCTCATCGCCCGCCTCCGCCTCCTCCTCCCAAAACACTTGGGGCTCGTCTTTGACCTGCGTGGGCGTCAGTTCGTTGCCCTCAGTGACGGCCAACTCCACTGCATAGTTGACCTTTAGCTTGTCCTTCGGGGGCGCCACATCCACCACATCGGGAACCAGGGCATCCATTTTTCGTCTTCTTTTCTTTGTATTTGGAATTGTAGCCGACTTGATTTCCGTTGTTATCAATGCTGTTAAATTGTAATTCAATTTGATGATTCACTCTAGAGATAGCGCGCAGCTCCTTATGAATATATACATATATATATATATATATATATATATATATTTGTGCGTGTATGTGTGACTATCATATATGTGTATATACTATATTCTAATTAATTAATATCTTACCGTAAACGAACTGAAATCCAATTTTGCAGCCCGGTGACTACTATAAATAACAATACCTATTGTCTCTGCCTAAATCAAAACTGAACTTTGATCAACGAAAGTTTTCCATTTATTGTGTAAAGCGCACCACCGAGCGACAAGCACCACGCACGCACACACTATCTAATTAGAACCTAAAACCGCAGTCGCCCTGACCACACAAGGTACATTGGTTTTGCTGGAATGAATGTAAAAGACAGTAGCATACATAGATAAAAGAAATTAACAGCGTCGATCTGTTCGCTTGTACGAGAGGTTCACAGTCGGTTGGCTTGTATATGAGAAGAAGAGTTGGAAACTGTTGGTATTTAACAGAAACCTCTTAACTGTCTTTATTTCGCGTACTATCGATAACATTTCAAATTCTCTGAAATATATCGTGCATTTTAAATGCTGGACTGATGACCTGAAAACTTGAAGCTCCAGCTGTTCGTAGCATATTTGCTAGTCGATGTTGCCCGAAAACATTTTAAAGGCCAGTTAAAGATATCACTACACACATACATCAACACAATATCCTCACACACACACACACACACGCACACACAGAGTCATACGATGTCATTTGTGTGCAATTATCTACGAATTGTTAATTAAGTTCAGCTGGGCATAGTCTATATATAAAATATAAGTCCAGCCATGGCACACATATTAACATTTATTATGTGTCTATATCTTTAAAATTAGTCATAATAGAGGCGGCTGGTTATTCATTATTTTGATTATATATATATATATATATATGTATATGTATGCTATTTATTTATTAAACAATTCGAATAGTATTAACACTTTGAATATTTATATCAATTAGCTTTGACTGACAGATTTTGGTCTACATTAAATGTCCATAAAAAGAAAAATCTTTAATATAATAATACAATCATTGTTGGGAGTAGCAAAAAAATCATATAAACAATAGGATTATAATTATAATGAGAGTGTAAATAATAATAATATATATATATATATATATATATTGTATATATATATAGAATGGTATGTATGATATATGTGTGCCCGTTGCGTATATCTGTATATATAGGATTGCTGTGGGCTAACTATTCGCCCATCGTTGAAGAACTTAATTTGGAATACGAGACAACATTTGATCAATTTGGATTGAGATAAGTTCCAATAACAATATATATTGGCTTTAACATGCAATTCGCTTCTTTGTGTTTACTTTATGCTTTTTCAATTCAAAACAAGATTGTGGGATACGTTTAGCAACGGGTTTCATAGAGGCCGCTGCGGCCGATGTAACGCACCCATTTGACCACGTCGTGATCGGAGTAGTTGAGCTTCGGTTCGAAGACTTTTAGGTAGCGCACTTTGAAGCCTGATGGCGCAAATGGGACCTCGAAGTTCATCGATATAGGCGGACGAGTCCATTTCTTTTTGGTATCCGTTTCGAGTAGTTCAATTTCGGCCGAGAGCTGCGTCTCCTTCATGCCCGCCATACGCTTTATTTTCCAAACAATTGCATTCTCCGATGCCTTGTACTTGGCCTTGCCCTTGAGGCAAATCAATTGCACGCCCGAGGTGTTGAGCGGAGTGGGAATCTTCACCTCGATCTTTTGGCCTAGCAGCGAGGGCTTGAAATTCGATTTGAGGACCACCTTTACCTCCATCTTGGTGCGGCCCACTTCTCGGACCAAGGGTATAACTCGGAATGGCAGCGAAATGTCTTTTGTTGTGCGATAGCGCATTAGCTCGAATTCACCGTCCGGCGGTATGAAGCTAATCGAATGCTCCGTCTCGAATTTGCTTAGCTTGACGCATTGATGGAACTGGCAATCGTCAATCACAACCACTGGCTTGCCAGAGCGCGAGGTTTCCGCCTCCGAATTACCGGAAAGGCCTCGACCCTTCGACTCCATTACGATTTTGTCATTGATGCCAAACTTGCACTCGGGCATGCCTGAGAGATTGGATTAAGGATTATGAGGTAGGTACATTTGGAGCATATTACACAACTTACCTGACAAATAGGATTTCATGACCACCTTGCCAGCCACGTGAGCGGACAGCACCTGACCCTGCGGGCTCATTAGCAGATTCACGTACTCCAGCACATCGAGGAACAGTTCGTTGCGTCGATACTTAATGCCCTCTCGTCGCCATCCAATTTGGCCCGTAACCTGGGAGGTTATTTGCATTTGCTCCTCCTTGGTGGCCGACTTGATACCCTGCTGTGTGATGAACGTCTTCAGGGTGCCCGAGTCGGTGTTCTGCGGGTAGCCAAAGTCCAATATCTCGTCGAGCAGCTCATAGATGAGCACAAAGTTATTCTTGATGTTCTCCTCGGAGATCTTGCCAAAGTACGACTGCATCACCTCAATTATCTTCAGCAAAAACTCGAACACCATGGCAGCATTCACATTTTGCTTGGTCACAGCTGCTAGCCAAATGTTGGCACGCTACAAACATAATGGGGGAGCAGTGATTAAAGGCAACGATCTTGCGCATCCGGTTGACGTGGCACATACCTTAATGTGAAAGAAGCTGGTTCTCGCAATGTTCGTCACTGGGGAGCGCACCTGCTGCCGGGCATGGATGACATTTACTCGAAAGGCGTCCACGGCGTTGCGACCGATGTCATCGCGATAAACTCGGGATATGAGTACCTCGCCCTTGTGGTTGTAAACGAACAAACCACCAATCATTGTTGCGTCTTCTAGTTGCGCAAGCCGACCTTATTGAAAATTCGTGCTCTAGTTTAGGCAATTGGCTGGAAAATTGACTATTTTCCACAAATTTGGAGACCTCTATAACTTTTCCTCACAAAAAATCAATTGCTCTCTCACTCCCCCTTTTTTCCTTTCGATAGACAACTTTGCATCGCTGTTATCGATTATAGCTGTGTAATTTTCCAGCACTATTACTAACAGCGCAGCCAACTTCAGTTCGTACATGACTCTGCGGCTTTGATAAAAACATAGTTCATCTTCGATTGGAAATTATTTCCTTGTTTAATTTAATCAAGACGTCAAACTAAACAAAATGCCCACAGAAAACCTTGAGGAGCAGGGCCTGGAGAAGAACCCCAACCTAGAGCTGGCACAAACAAAGTTCCTTCTCACTCTTTCCGAACACAATCAAGATGCAGCTCTGAAGACCAAACTGCTGGACGCTATTCGAGCCGATAATATGGCTCCATGGTATGAGCACATCTGTGCAGAGCTAAATTGGAATGTGGACAAGGATTTGCTGGCACGTATGCGCGAACAGAATCGCATTGCAATCGAACAGTTGGATGCTGCTATTGAGGATGCCGAGAAAAATCTGGGCGAGATGGAGGTACGCGAAGCCAATCTCAAAAAATCGGAATTCTTGTGTCGTATCGGTGACAAGGCAGCCGCTGAGTCAGCTTTCCGCAAGACGTACGAGAAGACCGTGTCGTTGGGCCATCGCCTGGACATTGTCTTCCATCTCATTCGTCTGGGTCTGTTCTATCTGGACCACGACCTAATCACACGCAACATCGACAAGGCCAAGTATTTGATTGAGGAGGGCGGCGACTGGGATCGCCGCAATCGCTTGAAGGTATATCAGGGCATTTATTCGGTTGCTGTGCGCGATTTCAAGGCAGCAGCCACGTTCTTCCTGGACACCGTCAGCACCTTCACCTCATACGAGCTTATGGACTATCCGACCTTCGTGCGCTACACCGTTTACGTGGCCATGATTGCACTGCCACGCAACGAGCTGCGCGAGAAGGTAGTGAAGGGTTCGGAAATCCAAGAGGTGTTGCACGGCCTGCCCGATGTCAAGCAGTTCCTGTTCTCCCTCTTCAACTGCCAGTACGAGCAGTTCTACGTGAATCTGGCTCAGGTGGAAAAGCAGTTGCGTTCCGATTATCTCGTTCATCCCCACTATCGTTACTATGTTCGCGAGATGCGCATTTTGGGTTACACACAGCTGCTGGAGTCGTATCGCTCGCTAACGCTTCAGTATATGGCCGAGTCGTTCGGCGTCACTGTCGACTACATCGATCAGGAGCTGGCACGGTTTATCGCCGCTGGACGTCTGCATGCCAAGGTTGATCGAGTGGGCGGAATAGTGGAGACCAATCGGCCAGATAACAAGAATTGGCAGTATCAGGCGACCATTAAGCAGGGTGATCTTCTGCTGAACCGTATACAGAAGCTTAGCCGTGTGATTAATATTTAAGTTCATAATCATACTCATACACACCCAAGAAAATATAAAATTTTATTAAAAATTCAAGTTATTACAATGTAAAACTAATATAACATAAACGATACGACTTCATATTTGTCTTGATGCAGTTAACAGAAAATGTATATTTTTTCTTAAATTCGCTAATCAAATGTAGTTTATTAACTAAATTCTTTGGAATTTATTTTGGTATCGTTTTTCCTTTATTTATTTGAGTATTATTGCATGCTTTCCGTTTGTACTTAATTTGTTTGTATTTATCTTTTAAATTGACGTCTAAATGCGCTAGATGGCGCTTGCCTATCGAAAATGCCGGCTGCTGCTATCGACATCGAAAATGCAACGCTGCGTTCGCGCGCTCTTCAAGAATTTGAAATGTGCGCTATCAGTGCACATCAGCGCCCTCATTTTTGCACGACCAATCATGCTCTTTGGTTAGATCATTGTCGTTAGTTGGACTTTGCTTGTTGCTGCTAATAAAACTACGTGCCATATCCTCCAATGCAGCAGCATTGCGAATGCCACAGTCCAGCGGCTCATCGTTCTCATATTTCAGCGCCTCACTCGCCCGCTGCTGTTGCTGCTGCTGGCTAGCCTCAGCCGACGCCTTGGCCAGATCATGCAGATTCTGCACGACCTCATCAATGATGGGCGCACCCGACACCATGCCCATGGACGGCAGCGCACCCAATCCGGCCAAATTGTGACGCCGCATCTCGGCTAAGCGATTCGTGCTCAGATTGATCAGAGCATTCATCATGACCTTGTTGCGCTGGTAGTCCTTGCGCAAGTGCTGCCGTATCTCCGTGTGGCAGTGCTCGTTGTTCGTCACGATTATCTCGCCGGTGTCCGTCGTCGTCACCCGAGCCTTGCAGTTGAACTTGCGCGACAAATTGCACTGCCAATATTTCTTATCCTTGCGCACGTACTGAATGCCGAACGTGTGCCCGTCGTGCACCAGCAGCGGCTTGCCGCGCTGGCTCAGCATAAACTCGAGCTTGCCTTGGAACCAATGCTCGCCAGGTGCGACTACAATATACACAAGATAGCCAGCATTGAAAGTATGTGCAAGTGTGTGTGTGTGTGTTGTCTCTGTGTGAGTGTGTGTGTGTGTGAGAGTCTGCTTGTATGACTGATTGATGACTGGACATTCACAAATGAGCCCCATTATTAAGTCTCATGCAGTTACCATGAGTTAAGACTTACCTGGCTGCTTAAGGGAACCCTAAGGCACGATTAACCCATTAATTATAGCAACTAACAGTTAGTTCAGCTGACATTGGGATAAGGAATTCAGCTTGAACTTGACTTAATTTAGAATAACATCTCTTAACTAGCAGTTAGTTGAGTTGACATTGGGATAGATTTAACTTGTGGTTAGATTGACTCTCCAAAGTACCCGATTAAGTTTAACTGGCAGTTAGACTAGTTAACACTAGGTTAAATTCAGCCTAGCCTAGACAATGGGAAATCGTGCCTTCGTCCATTAGTTGCCAGAGCTCGGATCGGAGCTCAGATCGATTCGGATCTCACCCGCATCGGACCACATGAAAAGGGTTCGACTTTGATAGGGTAAGTTTCATTTTTGCATTTTACATTCGGTACATACATACGTATATATACATACAGATAGATAAACGGAAATTAATCAATGAATTTCATCTAAACAGACTAACTAAGCGGCTTCCAGCCGCAATAAATTATGATCAACTTATGAGCTACTTCCTCAGATGTTCTCGATCTTGAAATTGTGTCCACTGCCAGGCGATATCGTTATGGAGTCGATGACTTGAGCACTCTCGGCCGACCCGTCGGCGGTGGCATTGATGTCCACGTGCTGCCGCTGCTGCTGCTGCTGCTGCTGCTGCTCGGCTGCATCCATTTGACTGGCCGTGGGCGGCGGACTCTTTATGCCCAGCGGCGACTCGTTGGCGTGCATGGAGGCGGAGTGATTGCTCCTGTTCGACTGAGGGCTCTGGTCGGCCAGCGGCAGCAGCGAGGACCCGCCCGCGCCCAGCTCCAAGTGCGGCGAGTGTTGCGAGTGCTGCGGCAAGTGCATCAGATTCGGATTGCTGTGCATCATGTTCTGTATGACGCTGTGGGATGCTGCGGCGGCGGCGGCCGCGGCTGCTGCAGCGGCTGCTGTTGCTGTCGGCGGTGCTGGTGGTGGCGGCTGAGGTGGCGGCGGCGGTGGCGGCCCTGCTGTCATGCCATGCTGATCCATGCTGTGATGCTGCACCAGGAGATTGGGCAATGCCTGCGTCAGCGGATGATGCTGCTGCTGCTGCTGCTGTTGTTGTTGCTGCTGCTGCTGCTGCTGCTGTTGATGATGGTGATGGGGATGGGGGTGATGGTGGTGGTGATGATGCGGGCCAATGGGCAGGGCTGCTCCAGCTGCAGTTGGCGTTGTCTGATTGGCGTAGGGATTGCCGCCCAAGCGGCCTGCCGAGCCATGGTGATTCATTTCCAAGACGCTGGCTGTGGGCGCGACGTCGTAGCTGATCTGCCCTGGATTGGGATTGGGCGTAACCGTAACTAAATTGGTGTTGCTGCTGCTGTTATTGTTACCGCTGCTGCTGGTGTTGCTGTTGCTGTTGTTGCCGTTGCTGCCGCCCCGCATGTGCGGCATATGATTGTGCACGCCCGTGGCGGATATAATCCTGCCCAGATGCGTGATGCACCGCGCCCGGCACATGCTGATCCGATAGGACTTGCACAGCCAGTAGGTCTTCATGCCCTGCTGCGTGGCGACGGTGTTGTTGCGATTGAAAACGCAATTGCCATGCAGCAGCGACGTGGTGGACAACATGACCATGTTGCTCCCATCTGATCCGGAGTTGCAGCGTTCGCAATAAATATTAAGTATGCAAGTATGCAATTGTGGCAGAGATTAGTTGGGGCAAATTTTTCCAAAACAAATAAATGCTTCACGAATGTTATGTACAAGAGGAGCGAGATACAGAGAGATAAAGAGAGAGAGAGAGAGGGGCTAACAATTCGGATTCAGTGGGTTAAGGAAGTGGGCAAAAGCATATAAAATATTAAAGAAATAAATACAAATTCTTAACGCCTAAACAAATGTTATTTACAATTTGGATTTGGTATTCTTAGAGGGGATTAGGCACTGGGCAAAAGCATGTCAAATCAAATCAGGCGGCAAAGCTGTGGCAAGGCTAGAGATGGAAACTTGATTCAAATTCAAATTGATTTTCAAATTACGCGCGCAACATAAATGCAAGTTTGTTGTTCTTCTTCGTCAAGTATATCAAATAAAATTGATCAATTTCCATCTCTTACGACTATCGAATGTGAGTGGTTATTTGTACGAAAGTCAAGGATATCCCTAACTCGAACATGCGTTGCGCGTGAAATTTGACATTGTTCTAAATTCATCGAGCTTCTTTTGCGATAGCTTAAAAATCGGCAAAGGACATCTCTAACTCAACGAAGATCAACTCTACGTTGCGCGCGAAATTTGAAAAGTCATACGAGTTTTTTTTTGGAACACAACTCATAAGTTCTATATAAATGATATGCTCAACATCGAGTCCATCGGTTTCCATCCCTGTGGATTAGTAAATTGCAAGACATAGAATATTGATGATATGATGATTCAAATATGTGAGCCAGGCGTATGGAAACTCAAAGTCAAAGCGAAGCGAACATGCAACAGAAATGATGTTTATTTTTTTTTTGAAGTGTGTGCACTTACTTGACGGTATGTCCATGTGGTTGGCAAAGTTCTTGGAGTAGTCGCTGGGCATGTACAGCTCATTGGGATATTCGGTGGCTGGCCCAATGCCCAGGCTACTGCTGCTGCTGCTGTTGTTGTTGTTGCCTCCGTTGTTGTTGCTGCTGTTGTTGTTGTGGCTGCCTGGCAAGTTGCTGGAGCTGTTGCTAGCTGACCCACTGTTGCCTGTTGCCTTGTAGAAGTTATTGTAGTCCAGATTGAAGGCCGGCGCAAATGGATTGCGCAGCGAGCCCATCGCCGTCGACGAGGATGCCGAGCTGCTGCTTGTGCCGGGAGCGCTGCCAACGCTACTATGATGACCCTCACCCTCGCGCTTCAGGCTGGCCAGGTCGTAGCGCGGCTCCACCATCGATATGTGTGGTATGGGAGGCATAAAGAAGTCCTCCGCATTCAAGGCGTGCTCCATGCTGCCGCTGTCCGCGTTGTCAATGCCATCCACTGACCGGCGCAGCTGCTTGCGCGAGTAGATCGACAGCGAGTCGCTGCTGAAGTCGGCGGGGGCTGATCTTTTGCTCTGCATATACGGCAGGTGGTTGCCATCCGTTCGACAGGAGCTCGGCGAGGCAGTGGGTGTGCGCGAGTTGCTCTTTGGCTCAATCTGTTCTCCGTCAGATTTGCTGCTGCTATTGTTGTTGTTGTTGTTGTTGTTGCTGTTGCTTTGACTGCTGTTGGGCTCATCGCCGGCAGTGGCGCCGGCGGCGGCACTTGTCACTTGCCCAGCCGACTTCTCGGACACATTGGAGCCGGGCGGACTGTTCGAATTGGTCGCCAGCCCCTTGATCTGCAGCAGTTGGCCAATTTTCATAAATGATTGCAGCTCCGTGTGCTTGACATTGACAACGCCTTGGTACATGAACTCCAGCAGCTCGCACATAATGTTAAAGCTCACATCTTTGAGTATGACTGAGGAGGAAAAGAGACAGAGACAGAGAGAGAGATAGAGAGCGAGAGTGAGAACAGATTAACTTATTCAGATATTGAAGATGACAAATTGAATATCAACATGAATATATTAGTGGGGAATCGGAGGAGGTATCCAAAATGGCGAATCTTAATTTTCTGTCTATGTATCAATGGATCTGGACCAGTCAATATGGCTCAGGCTCTAATGGTGCTTAAATTATGATTAACGAACTAACTGCAAATATCGATTTTTATCGATAACGAAAAAACGATAGGCAGTGTGGTATCCAAGCAATATATATTTAAAAATGCATGTCTTCACCATCTGTTTAGAGGGATAAACAGCTCTGCTCTTCCTTCTGATCTACCTTATATATATACTGAACGCTGTCTTGAACGGCATTATCTAACCTAAAAAAAAAGTCGAAGCTCTCAGCCCTAATCCAGAATGCACAGGAGTCGAAGCGACGAAGCGAGTTTTATATTTTGGCATTGGAATGTTTTCTAATTATATACATTACGCTCTACATATATGTGTACGACTGTGTGTAGGAATAAAAAAACATGATCAGCTCGAAAGGAGGTCACATTCATAGTGGAGATGTTATCATCGAAACGTTCAAATACTAAATCAATACATAAAAAAACACAGCTATAAACAGCTATGATAAGAGTACTGAAAACTTAAATATAAAATATATAATAATAATTAAAAAAAAAAAAAAAAAAAAAAAAAAAAAACCACTCAACAACAAGAAGAAGAAGAGGAAACGCGGCAATAGCTAAGTAAATAACGTAAATAGCATCTCATATTATCGCCGCTGCCTGACAAATCGGCTCGAATATTTCAATATTTTTTTTTTGAGTTGCGTTTCCGTTGAACCGGCGCAGCGGTCCACATACGGAGTTTGACCCGCAGTTCAGCATAAAATATGCCAAATATCATATTTGTGTAGCTGGATTATGGATGGAGAGAGTACAGTGGAAGCTGGCTAAGAAGAACACCGATAATATTGGATTATCAGAAATTTGAGAGAAAACTTGAGGCAATTTATTGAAGCTCATTGCTTTGAAAATTCTGGTTGTATTTTGGCTACACATATATAACGGATATATAATATATGGGATATAAGATATAAATATAATTTCTATAGTCTCATTCCTTCAATAGAAAACACCAAGCTCGCCTCAAATTACAAGGTATTAAAGAAAAGATTTCAATTCTCTAACCTAACTTAACTAGATAAAATTAAGCCTAGCTCAGCAGTCTTCACTCATTATCTTTATTATCTGCACTCTCATTATCTTTCCGAAGCATCGAGCAGCATCGATTCGAACCATAATGAGCTGCTAGCAACATCTAGTTAAATAAATAAAAAAAAATACAATATTATCTCTTGTTCTCAATAACATTTTCTATATATATATATATATATATATATATACGTATATACTTGGTCTGTCATTTGTTGATCTGTTGCTTAATCTCGTGTCGACTATGGCAAGCCGAGCCGTCATCTATCCCATCCCATCCCATCCCATTCCGTTGCTATCTGCTATTCGTATCTGTGCGTCGCCACGTCCGTGTTTGTAAGTAACGCAAAGATCAAAATCCGAGCAATTTATATATATAAGTGGAGATAATAACCCTCAATCGATCGATCTAGTTGCCATCTATATATAAATACGTATATATAAATGTAGTTATGCATGAGCTCGACGGCTGATCCTTAGCTAGATACGCTCGCAATCAAATGGAAACTTAGGTTCGCATGCTCTAAACCGGATTGAAAGGGTATATTGGACATGTATAATTTTATAATTAAGCAATTTCTTGAACTTTGACTAACCCAATTTCTGTTATATAAGGTATATCAATCGATTGCTTATGATATTTCAATATGGATTCTGCGAAACTTCAGGACTATGCAAGCTGGAGACACCAAAGTTCGTAAGGCTGCCTGTGCACGAGTCTTTCAATATTTCAGACTTGGCATACCTAGCCCATTCTCCATTTATTTCCACTGCCAGAGAATTGAGTTTTAGTACAGAGTTCACCGAAACTACGTCTCATAAAGGATAACCCCAAGTCGTGCACGCCTGACTAGATCACTCCTCACATAGTTTGTCAGCAATCGTATCAATCGATCGACCGATTGATCTGTGACTGATCCAGCTGATCTGATCTGTTAGTGATGTTTACAATATCTGATGCTACTAAACAAGTATATATATATATATATATTTATTTATTATATATTTTATATATAAGTCGACAAACTGTCACACTAAGACCTCTTTACACACTCAGCATGATCCCATCTCGCACACACATTATTGATATTTGTGTAGCGGGAACCAATCTGTAGATAAACTTTGTCCAAAGTTCACGGAGAATGTGATAAATACGCATAGAGTAAGAAGAATGCTGTTGATAAGCAGCCAGATCGAAGCAACCCAAAAACCCAAGTGACAATTCGGGCACGATCAACGATCATCAATTGTGTATGCTGCATACATGTGTGTGTCTGTGTGTCTGTGTGAGTGTGTATATATAGAGATGTCGTTGTCATTTCTGTTTTATGAAACTGAACCCGAGTTGATCTCTGCTGATATCGCATAGCTATAAGGCAGATCGTTCAAGCGAAGCAACAGCCGCCGCCGACGCCGCCGCCGCCACAGCAGCAACCGCAGTTAAGC
Source organism: Drosophila fulvimacula (assembly GCA_035045555.1). NCBI lineage: Eukaryota > Metazoa > Arthropoda > Insecta > Diptera > Drosophilidae > Drosophila > Drosophila fulvimacula. The sequence continues at coordinate 22,477,121 of JAWNOX010000137.1, forward strand.
GAGTGCGCAGGACTGTGAATACGATATATATGTAGTCGAGTAGTTCTGTTCCCACCCATTGTCTAGAGCACACGCCCACTTTTGGCGAGCGACCAATAAGATTGCAGTCGATCGACTCAATATACGAAAAACACTTTTATTTTATGATTATGATAAATGTTTATCGAATCAGAACGACAATTGATTTCGTTTCGCTTTTTTTCCATGGGCCTTCTCTATTTCGAATTGGAATTGGAATTGGAATTGGAGTGGAGTGGGCTGTCAGCACACAAACATTAATAATATACATGTTATCAGTTAACGCCATATTAGTCGGACATTCATAGTGTGGCTGCTAGCCATATAAATAGTACAATCTGATTAGGGAATGCGGCGAGCGCCTGATCGCGATCTACGCATAACACGTATCCCAACTAGGATATGTGTATAGGGAATACATTTCATAGTGTTAGAACAGGATTTCCAATTGCAATACATAAGGATCATTTTAATTTTGTAACTAAGAACTATTCTGAGGTTTGAAAAACCTATCAAATTTTATGAATATATTCTAATTATATTTCTTGTATAGATCTTAACAGATTCCAATTTGCATTTGCATATTGGGACAGCTTATGTTTGAAGAAGTAGTTAAAAGGCTTTAGAATACATTATAGCTCCTGCCTAGATTAATTTTGTAAGACTATATTTTGTAGTGAAAGTCAGAAGATGATGACGAATAAAAACATGAAAAAAATAATTTACTCACTAAGTGAAAAGAGAAGATATTGGTAATTATATATATGAACATTATTCAATGGTCTATTTCTTACCATTCTACAAAGATTTAAATTTCTGTTCATATATAAAGGGGTAAATGGGCTTATACTGTCGTAATTGCTAATTGGATCAAGGATGAGTCGATCCTTTATACGCTATTTTATAATGATTCATATAAATATACATATGAAACATAACTATAAGATGTAGTCACACTGCAGACTAAAGTGGACAGGAAATATAATCTGCCATTTGTTATATGTAGGTCTCTTCAAAACGCATCGATAATTTATTTTCCTCTTCCCCAGATACAATTTGCTTGTGCCTGAAACTGAAGAGCTCAATGAAAGAAGGACGTTCCGCTGCGAGTGAATAATGTCTGAAGTGGACTGCTGTGGAGATTGCAAATAGATATTCATAAATAAACAATTTTTGAAAAAAAAAAAAAAAAAATCATTTTGCGATTTTTTAAAACTTAATTTAACGTTAGGGAATTTCACAAATAAAACGATAGCATTATCTGAATATAAATCATATACTCCGTAGCAATTTAACCTCTTCAGCTTGAGGTCTTTTGTTTTTCTCATTCTCACGCTGTCTAGGCTATTTATTATATAGTTGAAACCTTGTCATATTTGGGATAAGCAATATCAAAGTATTCTAGCCTTAGCCAAGGGAATTAACAACTCCGATAAGTAAATCTAAATCTAAATCTATTTATTTCTGCTACCGACTTTTGACTCATAAATTAAAAATTGTGTTTGGCCAACAGAAGAGGTCAATAAAAAAGCCAAAGAATTTTTTCAAATGTTTCAAAGGCAAAGTCTGATATTAGTTATATGACAGACCTATAAAATGTGCTCCTGGTTCCCATACGTCAGCAATGCGACATGAATGACACCACCCGGACGCAGAGGCGTGACATGGGAAGTATACGATGTAGTTAGTGAATTTTATATTGAAGGAAAGACCATAAGACAATATAGAGTATATATTAGCATGAAAGGAGATAAAATACTCTTTTAATAGGATAAAGGGATTTGATGTGGGATTGATATTGGAGTACATAAAGCAGAAATCGAAGAAAATTGAAATGCTTTCTAATATTATATTTGTATTTTCTTCTCTCTTCTCTTGTCGCCTTCTTCTGTTCCGTATTTATTTATAAATATTTATTTTTTTACTACCCCCATTAGAAAAGTATGGCTTCCTGAATACGCCGCCTCTGCTACTGGTTAGTGCTTACAGGTTACTGGGCTGAAATTGATGGCAATAAAAATAAAAATTTGAGTCTGATATTTACGACAAGTTCATTCGGTCGATATTATATTATCTACATTTATTGCAGCTAATATCAGCAACAGTCGCAGCTCCGATGGCTGGAGTACTTGAAGAGGAAACACTATAGCTATCGCCTAGCGTCTGTAATTGGTTTAGGCTTACTTACTTCTATACCATAAACCCATTGAAAGTTGCCCAAATGGGGCATATTGCCGTGGCTAATACACTTTAATCGATCATGTGTTTATCGATAACTTTTCGAACTACCATGAACTCGATCATAAATAATTAGTACATATAAGAGTCGATCATTTTAGATTAAAATCGGTTAATTAATCGATACATATTAACATGGAGTTGAATGCGATACAATTTTTTTTGGAGCATATCTGAAATATTTTAAATGTTAGAGTTACCAAATTTGGTACGAAGATTCTACTAAACAGTTGACATATCCACTCTACTGTTTGGATAACTCTTCTCTTGTTTCTCATCTTAGGGTATCTGCTAGTCGAGGGAGAAAGAGAGACATAGACTTGTTTTGGACCTATTAAGTGGTTATAGAGCACGCATACCCCACACTTGGCGTCTCTGCGTCTTATCTGACCAACTAGCCATAAGTCAAAAATCTTATTTTACGATTTCAAATGATACCAAAAGCAGAGTACCAGGCACATATACCGGCCACAGGCTGATAAACACTCAAGCTGATACTTATTGCTGTTTATGCCAATAATAAAACTTTAACGAAATCGAAACAAACCCATAGAGAAGAGGAAGAACAAGAAGAAGATGATAATATACGAGGATTAACGTTGTGTACGAGGCCAACAAAATGGCGTTCATATCATGTTAGAAGTGCCTAGTTGCATGAATGGGCATATATATTTATATAGAAGTATATATAGACGTATGTACAGATGTGTATAGAATGTCCGCTTCTTAAGTATTTTGTATATATCGATCGGCAACAACTGGAACTGTAACAACAACCATGGTTATATCAATATAGCAATTCATATCGCTTTGGTTACCAACTCGAGCGTCAGAGCAACCCTAATCAATATCTCGAAAAAGTCTTCAAGTGCCTTTTTCACCTAGAGACGGAAGCGTGTCGAAACTACTTCTCTATATATTTTTTATGCACGCTCAATTGAAGTGCAAAGAGAGTATATTGGTTTTGTGCAAATGAAGCGAGTGACTTTGAAATCTGAGAGATATAGTTGGGTACATCCTTTTCTGACAACTTGCTGTCATTTGGAGGCAACCTCTTTTGGAGGTGTGTCACTGTGCATTGTCTGAGAATATCAAGAGCTTAGGCTGGTCAGAGCCCCACTTTTACAGCCTGCTCTATAAGTAGACCTCACCTTGGGCGCATGAGTTATCGATAGATACTATATTCACTCCTCTCTAGTTATCTATCATCAAGTCTCCACAAGTTCGTGTCACGCCACGCAACACGGCACGTAGCCACCTCTAACGCAGGCAGACGGCCAGAAGTGCCGTTAGAAGTGGCAGCCGGACAAAGGGGGGCATTGAAGGAGCGGGCAACCAGTTGCTCGGCTAATGTTGCTCGTTGGGCAATAAATGATTGTTGGGCGCGATAAAAAGATAAAATGTTTGACTTTTTGTTGTTGTACAAGTGGTTGTGGTTGTTGTTATTTAAGTGTAACACGCAGGAGCAACAACCAACAACAACAACAACAACAGCAAGCAAATCATTTGGCTTGTTAGCACCTTTTGCTCATTGTTGTTGTTGTATTATGACTTGGTTTATTTATAATAATTTGTAGCCCATAGCATTATTTATAGCCTATATTAATATTCTTTATCTTTGAAAATAATAATACTTCTAGCACTGTTCCATTCTGTAGTTTCCGATACCCTTTTGCATATTCGGAGTGGGTAGGCAACCAGGCCGTCAACTCTGAGTGGATTTTAGAATTGATCGATAATTACTGAATCGATAAGTATCAATTATGATTATTGGTGGATTTTAGCATATAAGAGTTGATTAATATCAATTAAAATCTCATTTGGAATCTTGATTATAGAATATTGTCCGATGATTCGGATATCGATATATTTATCGACTTTAGATTCAAAAGCAAGACTGTATGCAATTCGAATTTGATAGGTATTCTTTAGTTCTTCATCGAATTAAATTGAGTAAAAAGTCAACAGCGATTCATGGATAAAATACAGGGTATCTAATAGTGGGTCAGTTTCACCTAGCTGCTGTAGGTGTTGCTGTTGTTGTTATTATTATAGTTAGGTAGCATATTTCTACAGCTACTTGAAAGATAAAATATTGTTGTTTATTGCCGCTTGATCTGATAAAGCCACCGTGCAGCAGGCGTGTAGAACAAGCGAACGAGTCAGACAGAGCCCAAAACCCCAACCCCAGCCCTACCCAGCTCTTCCCAGCCCCAACCCCCAAAGCCCAGCCATTGGCAGTTGGGCGGGCAGGCGATATGATATCCATATGAACAATTCCAGAGTCCATGCATCAATATCTAGGTTGAAGTGAGTTAAGCATTGGATCTACATTTGATGAGGTCAGCAACGTACCCAACTTCAAGTGGACGAACGGGCAGCCTTATCGCAAGCGGAGCACGAGCAACGTGTGATGCATGTGCATATGCATGACACAGGGGTGTGGGTGGGTGCGAGTGTCGACTGGATATCAGTGTGGGTACTACGAAGAGACAGCGACTAAGAGAACCTAGAGACAATATGGCGACAGCTGCCAACGCTATGGATGTGGAACGAATGCACGGAGGTGGGTGAATGTGTGGAAGGAAATAGGTGGATGAGGATGGGCATGGATTTATATAGATGTGCTATACTATGTGGACGGGGATGGGTATGAAGATCTAGAGCAATGGGAACAAATAAGGAGATGGATAGAGAGATCTACGATCTGGGAGAATTGTGAATGGGGATGTGGGTGGTGAGAAGGGAATTATGGATACGAGTATAAAGCTGGAATGATCAGTTGAGAAGTGGAAACAATGAAGAGACAACGTGCCAACTGCTAACAATGTGGATACCGATTTGCATCGATGAGGGTTGGAATGTGGGCGGAATGGATATATCATAGATATGGATATGGATTGGGATGTGGGGGAGTGGCAACTATAACTAGCTGCATCGAGAGACAACGTGGCGACAGCTAACCATGAGAGATTATCACCAACGGCTTTTTGATTTTTGATTTATCACTGAAACGAAAAAGTGAAGCAATCAAAGGAACTTATACACAGATATCTATATATATATATATATATATATATATATATATATATATATATATATATATATATATATATATATATATATACTAAGTATACTATATATATAATATATATATATATATATATATATATATATATATATATGTATATGTATATATAGAGCACATTCGTTGTTAACTCCCAAATGTGACATCGAATTTATTATAAAGTTGATTTATATCGACGAGCACTGCTTGGGCCGTTGACAATTGACGGGCGTGCTTAGATAAACTGACAGGTGGACGGCGATAAAATTTCCACCCTGTCGATAACACGTAGGACAAGTACAGTAAATGCAGCCCAGCATGAACAATGTCTATGTTTTAACTCAATTCCAAGTCTACATCTGGGTAGAAAGAGCATTCTTCTTAAGCTAAAACTATTAACAGATGCTTCGCATGAGATTACATAGAAGATGCTAATAAGATTTCGTTAGGCACATGTTAATTGGAATTGTTACTATTATTATCTATTATTTGGAATATAGGATTTACTTGCTAAGCAACACTAAAAGCCTTTCGGCCAAGAGATAATACAGCGTGCAAATTCTAGAGCCTTGAACGCCAGCCCGAATCCTTGTTTCAATGCTTACAACTGATCTTCTGGTTGGACAAATCATATTGAGCGAACCCGTTCGGATTAGAGTTGCGGTTTAACACGAAACTATGAATTGGATTCCAGTTGAGCATCCACTGTACATTCCACAGCTTGCAAGCCGACGCGTGAACATTTTCGGCAAACAACAGCTAAACAAATCGGAGCAGCGCAAAAAAGAAACTGAACAACGTGAAGACAACGCGAGCAAGTGCAAGAGAAGAGGCGTGAGGAGTCTGCGAGAGAGCGAGGGGGATTGGCTTGGTTTACTTACTGATTGGATGTTGGCAGGGATTGGTCGTGAATATCTCTTGGAAGTAGGGACTGCATATGGCCAGGACAATTTTGTGCGCCTGCAGCAGCTTTCCATCGCAGGCCAACGTGACGTCCACTAGATCGCCGCGGTCGTACAGATTCTGGAAGCCGCTGGCAATGTTGTCCTGGAAGTTCTTCCAGCAAAGCTTGAACTCATCATCCATGGCGCTCGCCCGCCAGCCAGCCAGCTAGCAAGTGTTATTATATATATAAATACTTATATGTATGTATATAAATATATTTATAAATATGTTAATTGTATTATTTGCTGCAATTATTGTGTTTAAATGCAGAGAAATCGCGAGCGGGAGCAAGAGTCTGTTTTTCTTTTCTTTTTTTTTAATGATTCTTGTTTATTTGCTTTGGGCCCTGATTTGTTGGCTCGTTCACTTTGTGGCTGACATTCACAACTGAGATGCCACAGAATGTCAGATAGAACATAAACACAAAAATATATATATATATATATATCTGTACGTATGTATGTATGTGTGCAAAAGCACGCTCACGAGCGCCAAATGCCGTCGCAAGCAAAACTAAGAAGATGCGAGTGCTATTTAATTTTTGAACAGATGCTGCAAGCGTTTTGTTTATTATTGAGGTTCACGCGCACGAACACGAACCGTCTGCGACAACAGCCACATTGACTTTGATTTCGGTTTTAATTAACACTTTTTGATTTAAAACATTTTTATCAGAAAAGCGTGAAATGGCAGCGGACGCTGTTTACGTTTCGATGCGATGAGAGCCAGTGTGAGTGAGAGAGAAACTAAAGAACATGCGCACAAGTAAAACAGCTGTAGCAGCGGTAGTGTTGTAAAACTGGAAAAGACCGTGGCGGGCTTGTCATATTTCAAATTTTGAAACAAATCATTTTTCTTATATATCTTATATTTATTAAGTATATTGAGGTATAAAAATAAAGCAGCTTTTGAGATATAAAATACGTCTTTTTAATAATAGTTCGCAATTATTCGATTTAATCAATCGATTATCGATACATTTGTAGTGGAGGACTATAAAATTATAAACCGCCAACAGTGCTGATTGATAAGAGCTTATCTAAAATTTGTAAATTCAGCGACAAATGTTGGTTGAGGTCGACTTGGCTAGTGCCCTGAAATCGTAGAGCCAAAATATGTTTCTAGGTGGAAAATGCGACCGACTCAGTAGATAACGTGGCCATGTATAGCCCACTCAGTATTTTTAACAAAAACAAAGAGCTTCTTATCAGAAAGCCGTGGATGGCTTGCACGTTAATTATATATATACATTCATACGTTCATAGATACCAATGCCAAATGGTCACCGGTTGATTTCTCTAATTTAGTGCTTTAAAAACGTTCGACTGGCGCGGGTAGAAGCGATCTTTGATAATCTCTCTCTAGCAAAATGGGTGGTTGTTGTAGTGAGTATATCCAAAAATGTTTAATAATTTTAAAGATTGAAATCTATATATTTGTTTGTCGTTTTCCTTAGGTAATCGAAAATCGGTTGATTTGCCAACTGTGCCCCCAGCGCCAGTAAAGCAGCGAGCCACGACATTACCTGAATTTCCAACAGTTACAAACAATTCCGGCATTTCCTCATTAGGAGCAGGCGGAGTGACGAACCGAGCACTTGAAGAGGATTAGTCCTATATATACATAAGAATTCAAGAAATGTGTGTCAATTGTGTAATTAATTTATATGCAATATTCAATTTTACACTTCAAATCTAAGCATCAACGTATTTTAGTTGTTCATATCTATGTAAGATATGCTAATAAATAATAATTGTTAATAAAGTACATTTAAAATATTTTAGATTTGAGCGCCTACAGACGTTGTACAGCTCTGTTGCTTTAGCACGCACATGACAAAAAAAAAAAAAAAAAAAACAATATCATTAAGTACTTATGAAAAGTAAACGGCAATAAACATTAGATTAATTCAAAATGGAACTAATTTCTCGCCAAGAAAAAGTTTTGCAACACTGCAAGCACGAAACTGTTGCTTAGATACTTTAAAATACTTATGCAGAGTAACTGGTACGCGAGGCGCCTTCATATAGCACTACACGTGCATGCCGCTCGTGTGTTTTAGTTTTGTTAAGAGTTTTTATTAATTTGGCTGCATATTTTTGAAAATTAATGCCAAAGTCACATAAAGATGGCCATACAAACGAATAAACGGAAAAGAAAACATGAAGCTTCTGCCCTAGACCAAGCCGACGATGCCGAAATAGCGGTACCCAAAAAACTGCACAAGGAATCCGACACGCCGAAACGAAATGCAAAAAAGGCAAAAGACAAGAAACATAATGATCAGGCGACGGAACTGCAGGAAGAAGAACAGCAGGGAGAAGTTGAAACAACAAAAAAGAAGAAGAAGAGCAAGAAAGCACAACAGGTAGTTCAGCAAGACGAGGAAGTGGAGACAACAAAACTAAATAACGGCAAACTAACAGAGGATGAACCAGAAGAAGGCCAAGAAGAAGAAGAATATGAAAGAACAGATGAAGCAGAGATCAGTCCCGATTCGGGCATTGAGCCAGAAGAGAAACCTCTGCGATTTCCCAATGATTTCAAAATGATGAATTTTCGGACCAAATTGCTTGGCAATAATTTTATAACAGGTAAGTTATGATTGAGATTGTGTGATCTTTAATTGATTTAACATTATTGTAGAGTTGCGGCACTTTCTGTACATGTGCCAAATCCGTCCAAAGATTGTAGCCAAGTATATTGAGAAGCGCGGCAAGCCGTTGGAGATAGCCGAAGCCTTCAACCGCATCGACAAGAGCAACGTGCTCCATATGGGCTACTTGTGCGAGGCGCTGCAGCGCATCATCATGGAAATACTCACCAATCAAAAGGAACACATGGAATCGGCAGCACATGCTGGCAGGTATTTCCTTAAAGCGCATGGTTCGCTGTTGGAGCAACTGTTGCAATCGGCGCAGCTGAGCCATCGTCGCAATGCACTCAAGTTGCTGACTGCAATTGTGTGTGTGGACTCACAGCTGGGCCGTCAGGTGCTCAGCTCATACGACATACTCTCCAATGTGAAGACGATGGGGGAGATGCTCTCCCACTCGAAGCATGATTACAAGAACGAGGACACTGTGCGTAAGGCGTACATACACTTTGTGCTCTCCTTTCTGGTGGATGGCAATACGCTGCTCATTCGCAACGTTCTCGATCGTGCTCATCTGATTCGTGAGCTGGTCAAGGGTCTCATCTATGACGATCAGGTGACCGCTTGCGTCGTGCTCAACACATTGCGCCAATACGTTTTAGAGAACCCCAACATATTGAAGACAAAGAAGGTGCACGTTTTCGATTTGGAGTGCTGCAAGCATTTGCGACGCCTCTACGATTGGGAAGGCCCTCAAGGCCTGGCAGCCTGGTACAGTGGTGGACGCAAGGAGGGCGAAAGAACCGACAGCTATGTGCCCGAGGGACGCGAAGCTGTCGCCGCTGCTGTGCACCAGCTGCTCCTGCTGCTCTTCACTTCACGCAAGCATGGCATCAGCTTCGATGCGATGTCAAATTATCGGCAGAAACACAACAAACTACAAGGCAAAATTTTGGGCACATTAAGTCGTCCGTATGCTGATCCGCTTAAGAAGGAGCTTATACTGAAGACGTTGCAAGCCTGTCCGGACCTGGGCAGGCATACTGTACGGAATTTCTCTTCCATTATAAATCCCATACGCTTGTCAGCGTCTGATTTACCAAATGGCATCGATTTGTTGGCCAAGATCATTGAAGCTGTGCCGCCGAGCGCGTTATCTGTTGCCAAGGACAAGATGACCCTAACTGACTTCAGTTATTGGATCAAGGAGGTGTGCTTGCCCACCGAGGGGCTGCTGCACATTGTAGGCAAGAATATGCTGAGGAGCAAGGATTTCCACGTAAGGCTAGCTGTGAATCGTTTACTTCTGTCCATGATGACGCAGTACAGCAACTATGTAAGCACCGTTACCCTCAGGGAGCAATCGAAACGTGCGGGCAATTCGCTGCGTAAATTCAAATTTGACCTGCTCAATCATTTGCTAATCAATTTCCCCCCTATCGAGGGTGTACTGTACTCGCTGTTCCTAAGTATTCAGGAGCGAGCGACGCCAGGAGTGAATGTTCTGGATCATCTGTCGGTGACCCTGGAATTGATCTTGATCATGTGCAAAGAGAATCGTGCCTTTGTCAACAAAACGAGTCAAATCCTCGATTATCTGGATGTCTTGCGTCCACTGTACGAGACAAACTTTGATGAGGCTGTCGAGCAGAGCGAGAGCCAAACGGCACTCTTGAGCAAGGTTGAAAAAATTAAGCTGGAGCTGAAATCGATCAAGACAATTCTGTTGCTCTTTCCGCGTTCGCTGCATCCGCAGGAGCAGCTGTTCGAGAAGGTGTTCCGTTCGTTCATCAAGGCCTATCTATTGGAAGACGACTTCGCTGTGAAGACAGAGGCTGGCGAGCTGCTGCATAGTCTGCTCCAGAACACGGGCAAGTTCGATTCATCGAGCTACGAGATTGATATTTGGCTGGAGGCATTAATTGGCTTCGATGGCCAGACTGTGGACAACGTGACAAGCATTTTGTTGACCATTCTTTCGCTGGATCTGACGGAGGTGGAGCAACTGCCCACTCAGAATGCATCCGAGTTGGCCACCAATGTGGATAATCTGCGCAAGCTGTTCAAGCAGATCGAACAGGGTCAAACGGTCCAGGCATACGTGGAGACATTGACGTTGAGCAAAATGATGCCGTTGCTGTTGCAGGGCGTGAACATCGAGCCGCCGTACGATGCATATGTGGAGTTGGTCTCCGTGCTGCTCTACCACTACCACACGAAGCCAGAGCAGGTGCACCAGTTGTACAGCTCGCAGCTGTCGCAGCATAAGACATATATGCAGGTCGGACAAGGCCGGGGAGTGGGAGAATTGCCTGCTGCCATTGCTACCCATTGGCCGCAACTGGCCAAATTGCATCGAGCGGTGCTGCAGTCTTCAGCGGAGTCTTTTGACCAGATTTTCCAGCCAGTAGCTACAGATATCGAGCACTTTGAGCTGCAGCTCGAGGATGGTAACAAGGTGCAGCTGCAGCTTAGTCTGCGTAATCCACACCGTAACATGATCTATGCACACGATTTGCTCTTCCTGCTCTGCCAGCTGGTTGACCGCAAGCAGCTCAAGGCCCAGCAAGCACAGCTGATAGCTGACAGTTTGATTCGACTGCTGCAAATAGCCGAGCAGCTGGATGGAGGCCAGCAGGTCAGCCAGAAGGTAAACGACGACCCGGAGAAGGAGCACCAGGAGGAGTCGCACACACAACGCTTGCTTCACTACATCTACAGCATTCGGCTAAGTCAGCTTCGAGCAACTCACTTGCTCAGCGAGACGAGCGAAACGCAGCTGCAATATGTAAGCTGCCTGCGTCGATTGACCGATTACTGCCGCAGCCTGGACAAGTTTGCCAGTTACACTAGCTACTACAGGCAGCAGCTGGTGGTGGGCCTGGAAATAGCGCTGAATGATGACCCCAAAGCATGGGGATCCACTGCGCAACCGGCTCAACTCTTCGAGTGCGTTGCCCTTGTGGACGCCTTTGAGCTGAATGCGAGCGAATGCGCCGAGATGTTACAGCTGCTCACCAGCAAGCTGCAGGCGGAGGATTACTTTCTGCCCACTGGCAAGACGAATCACTACTATGAGCTTTTGGTGCGTCTGTTGCGACGGTTGGCGCAGCTTGAGCAGCCCGTCGATTGCAGCCAGTCCATGCTGCAGCTGCAGAGCTATTACGGCGTGTTCTGTGAGCGCGTTCAGCTCGCCGAACAGTTGGAGCAGCTGGAGTCCGCGCTACTGCAGTTCCTAAGCAGTCAGCACCATCATCTAGCTGGCTGCAGTGGGCAATTCTTCAAAAGCTTCTTCTCCACATCAAATCGCAAGCTAAGCAAATCAGCCGTTCGCCTTGCCTGCCTGCTCCTGGAGCGCATTGCGGAGCTGGCTACGACATTTGCTGAGCTGCTGCCGGAGCACGTGGAGCAAAAGGAATTGATTTACCCATTGCTTGATGTTGCCTTCAAGCGTGGCTATCAGCTGGAGCAGTCGCTGCTGCAGCGTTGCTACCAGAGCTACAAGAATGGCATTCTCAAGAGCATCGAGAAGCCACAGAAGGCGGCCGTGATCTACCGGGAGCATGCAGCAGCGAGTGCTTCGCTCATCGCCAAGTGCATGCCCAAGTCCGAGTGCCTGGATTACTGTCAGAAACAGTTGAAATTCGACGCAGTTGAGCCCTTCCAGGTGCGTGTGCTCAACGAGATTTACAATCAGGCATACGATAGCAGCAAGGATGCAGTGCAGCAGTCCAGTGTCTTTGTCAGCTACGTCAATTTGAATGTGCAAATGTTGGCGCTTGACTTGAAGAAGCAGAGCGTGCAGCTGGACAAGCTGGAGCAGCTGGCATTCAATTGCTACGATTGGTGGCAGCGACTGCCTCAACTGGGGCAGCAGCAGCTGGACTGGAGTCGCCTGTTGGCAGCCTCGCATTGGCTAAACTTTTGTCGCAGCTGCCTGAAGCAGGCCATGCACATGCCAGAGGAGCAGCATAGGGCACCCGGGCAGGACCACATCAACGGACTGCTGCTCAAGCTGCTGGCCTATCTATGCGATCAGCTATACCAGGACTACGATGAGCAGGCAGGAGAGAGTGCGGATGCTGGTCTGCTATATGAGATGGCCTGCACGCACTCCTGCTGCTATGACCACTTGCTAGGTGAGCAGAGCGAGGTGAAGACGCACTTGTTGCAGCTGTTGGAGACGTTGGCGAGGAAGGCACCAACTGCCCTACACAGCGCCCATATACCCGTCATCCTGGGCGCCTACCATGCCCGCTTGACGCCCGCCGATCGCTATGCGTTGGCACTGCTGGAGCACTATGAACGCTTCGACGTGGGCTTGGCGCAGTATCGTCCACTCATCTGGGGCGACAGCGCAGTGGCTCACTATGCGCTGCGTGCCGCTGACGAGGATGAGCGCGCCAAGCTCCAGCAGCAGGAGACGAACGTGTCACAGGTGTTGGCTCTGATTGTGCGTCCCGCCTGTCAGTACACCATTGAGAACTTCCCCATCTGGCGTGCACTGCATGCGAGCAAACAGCTGCCTGAGCTGCAGTTCGTTGATCCCGCCACCAAGTCCCAGAGATTCGGAGATAATGTGCTCGAGCAGAGCATCGAGCAGGGCTGCACGCATTTCGCACAGCATCAGCGGCGACTGTGTCCCAAGCGCGAGGAGATCTACGAGCACTGCTATGATCCCGCCTTCATGCTGCCCTTGATGATGCACTGCTTTGCGCCGGAGTCAGCGGTGCGGGCGCAGTGGCCCGTCCAGAACGGGTTGCTCGCTGTCAGCTTCTGTGCCTTGTCGTCCTTGGACAAGGATATGCGCCTAGCGGCCGCCTGCTGCCAGCAGCGATATCGCACCCACTTCGAGCTGTCCAAGTTCTATGAGAAACCCTTGTGGACGCAGGCGTACGACAATATACAATCGGGTCTGGGTGAGCTGCGCGACTCCTGGCTGGCACAGCGTCGCGTCCATGGCGGAACGCCTCGTGTGTCTCTGATTCCCGCGCTGTTCATCGCGCACAGCTTCAACATAAGCACAGATCCGACGCACTTGCTCTACAAGCGACTCATGATGTATTTGCAGCTGAAGCAGAGCTTCAACTTTCAGACTATACCCGAGTTCAACATATTCTTCTACTCCCAGGAGCCGGAGCATCAGCAGTACAGGGAGTTCATTGTGCAGCTGCTGGGCAATGGCATCAAGTGCAGCGCTGATCTCTTTCTGCTGGTCTCCACGAACACGTTCAAGGTGCTACTCGGCTTCTATGGCTCCAATCAGGCCACACTGGACACCAATCTGCTGCTGCTCTCCGTGCTGTCCACGTGCGTCAAAATACCTGGCGCTGTGAAGATAATGCTGGAGCATGTGGGCATCCTATCCTGGCTAACGGGCGTCCTACGCGACACCCAGTTCCATCAGTTCGACATCATTGAAGGCATCATTAGCATTGTCAATAATCTCTGGTATGCGGTGGCCGCCAGCCAATCCGAGTTGCCGGACTATGCGTATGTCCAGCTGCGCCTACTGCGTGTGGTGTTGCAGGTGTTGCCGCTGCTCTCGCCACGCGTCTCCATACCCGGCCTGGCACGCCTGCTCAACGTACTGCAGAAGTCGGCCGCCGCCTGCAGCGGTCAGTATCGAGCAATGCCTGGCCAGCAACTGGACTTGTTGCTCGACTGCGTGTCCCGACAGTGGCCGGAGCACACAGCAAGCATCCGCTACTTGCGCAGCTTTGGCGGCACCTATGCGTGTTCCCGCCCCGAATACTGCGATCAATTGGCCCAGGATGAGAAGCTGGATACCCATTCGGTGTTGGCCTTGTCCAGCCTGCGGCAATACGTCAGCGACTGGTGGCACAACCAGCAGCCAGCACTGCCCGACCAAGTTGAGGTCCCAGCTTCCTAATCGCCTCTCCCATAGTTAAATCTAAACCACGATATTGAGGTGTTAATAATGTAATATTTGCTTGAATATATATAAATACTTTGTACATTATGCTATATTATATATATATATGATTATTGCGTGGAAATGATGTTCCGCATTTGTCGAATGGCAGTCACCAGACGCGGCTCACAGCCGGAGCTCAGGTTGAGATACTGATCGGGCGCAGCCTTCAGCAACGTTAGGATCTGTGAGAGCTGCAGGTTGATGGTTAGGCCCAGTTCCTCGAGCACATTGGACAAGTACTCAATGTCTACGCTGAGCTGAGTAGCCGACGAGGCTGGCAAAGATTTGATTTGCAATATTTGCGCCTGGTACATGACGCAGCACTGCTCAACGACCAGGGAGAGCAGCACGTCGGCACAGGGTATAGCCTGCGTGTACTTGATGTTGCAGAGCTCGAGCGCTTGCTTCAGCAGTGCCGACGGCGACAGCAGCAGCGGCTCCAGGTGTTGTGGCAGCGTAAGCAGATATTGGCCAATCTGGGTGATGCTCTCCTGTGGAGCATAGCTGAACGCGGGCATATTGATGCCTGACGAGTTGGAGTACGCCTCCACGGGCGGGCGTATGTGCGCCAGGTGCGCCTCGATGGGTTGCAGCAATATATTCAAGGTAATGTCGTGGGTTTCCGCCAGGTAAGTCTTCAGTGTGGCATAGATCTGCGGAAAGATGCCCAAGCTGTCGGAACTGGTCGCCGCTGTTGCCTCGCTCCTCTTCTGCTGATAATCGGCGATGGTGGAGAGCAGCTGCTGGTGCACAGGACGTTCGCAGGTCTGATAGATGCTGATCTCCTGGCCAGTCGTTGGCTGCTGCAACTTGTTGGCTAAGCTGGTCATGCGCGAGTGCAGCAGCTGCTCGAACTGATGCAGCTGCAGCTGGAAGTCGGTCAGGCACTGCAGCTGGGACATCGTGTACTGCAGCAACGACCAGTTCTCGCTGCGTGCTGTGCCTTCGCTGCTGCTGCTGCTGCTGCTGCCCAGGCTGAGGCTGAGCTGGCGCTGCGTGCGACTGAAATTCTCCAGCTGCCGCTTGAATATGCCGTTGAGCACCGTAATCAGTTTGCACAGAGCCAAATCATTGGTTATAGCCTCACAGCGGGCGCACGCCTGCTGCAGCCACTCGTAGAGCTTGCGAGTGCTGTCCTCCAGATGACGCACTGCATCACTGGGCGTCGACTGGTTCGACAGTAACCGATCCACTTGAGTGGACAGCTGTGTCTCCTCGAGCCTTGGATATTGCTGTATGAACTTGTGAAAGTACTCAAAGACCGCCTCAGCCAATTGGTCGTGCAGCTCGGTAGGCAAGGCAATCGAGAATTGCTTCAGCATCGAGTTCAAGTGCAGCACAAAGTTCTGATTGGCTTGAGCATATTGAGCCAGCAGCTCCAGGCGCTCATTGGAGCTCTTCAGCAGCTGCAGTATGTGGGCATCGCGTGTTGGCTGCAGCGCTGGCAAGAGCTCCGCAATGACCAGAAATGGTTGGGACTGAGCCACGTCCATGGATTCATCTGAAAACAGTTGCACACACCACTTCAACTGGCGCTGGCAATGCTCCAATAGCTGGTCGTAGAAGAGCGTTAGGAAGTGCTGCTGTGGCGATTCACTCACCTGCAGCTCGAGCGTTTGCTTCCACTGCTGCTGCAGTACGTTCTTCTGAACAGCTCGATAGTACTGCTGCAGCTGTGGCAAGCGCTGGATGCTGCTGAAGATTTGCACATGTCGCTGCGCCTGCTCCAGATTGGATTCAGCAAAGCATTGAACAAGGCTGGGCGATGCCATGGCCTCCAAGCGATTCTTGAAGTCCTCCACCTGGGTTTGGCGTTCGGCATGTCCTGGCAGCTGTTCCTGAGCTTGCAACGACTTTTGCAGCGCCCGAAGCTTATCGCAAACGCCCTGCAAAGAAGAATCATCAAATGCTGTTTCATTGATTCTGTGAAAGTTTTGTTACCTTCATATCATTGCGTTCGAAGCAGTCTTCCAGTTCGGAGAGCAGATTTCCCCAGCCATCTGATTCCTGCAACGATTCCTTGGCTGCCTGCAGCTTGCTTTGCAAACTATTCAAACGCTCCAAGGTGGCCATGCAGTCGCCGGTTTCTTCTTGAACGGCCGCCACCTCCTGACGCATGGCACTCATCTTTTGCTGCAACAAAGCCACATCACATTGTAGTGTGGCCGCTTCCTTGGCGATGCGCGGCATGCTTGCCACAACCTGTTGGCTGGATTCTTCGACGGCATAGTTGACCTGCTGCACATACAGCTGGAGCTTAGCCACGTAGCTCTGTATGAACGATGTTGCAGTGGCGCCCTCTTTTTTATTGTTCTCCTCAGTATACTTCTTATAATTTGCATTGATCCAATCGGCGGCTGAAAATTCAACTGGCTCTGACAGCGCCGATATATCCATCCTACAAATATGTTTAATACAAATTAAGGAATGTTTTTAATTTAATTATTCTTAGATTTCACAGCTGTTTATTTTGTAGTGTTGTTAAGTGCTGGCTCACCAAATTATTTACTGAGCAATTAGCTTTTGTGAGTAAGCAAATTGAATTCTATTCGTGTCACGCACATACATAAAAATCAGTTGCTCTTTGCTTGGTTGCAATATAATAAAATGTGAACTATTGTTTTTCTGTAAGTTTGATCGTTTACAGCATTACCATACTACCATAAAACCATATAACATAAAGAGCGGTTTATTTCAAAGTGTTAATGTTACATCAAGCTTTGCCAAGTTTTGCACCCCAATGTACAATTTTAATTATTTTATTATTTTTATTTATTATTAGGTATAATTGTATAATACAGATCAAACATGTGCAAGTTTTAAAATAGTGTTTGTATAAAGTTTATAGCAAACAGCGCATTCCGTGTCGTTGATATATTTTTTATTTCTTAAATCCGACGTTTATATCGTGTGACGAAAAACCAACACGCGCTCATCTCTAATATTGTACATGTTTCTCCGACATTTGCCTGTAAAAATAACAACGAATTGCTTAAAAGCTGATGTTAACGTTTTTAGTCAGTGAAACATGTCAGTTTGCCAAGTCGATCCCTGGCAAGTGACAAGCAATAGCACTCAACAAGAAAACGGAAATAGCGCGGTGATTGAAACATTTGAGGACAATTTCACAAGCAGCATCAGTAAAGAAGAGAGTGAAAAAAGGACATCGACGGATATCGACGTCAGTCAAAAGGAGGAGAGTAATGTTACAGGCCCACAACAACTTGAGCCGCTGCCTGATTCGGCCAATTACTTGCAATTGCTAGGTGAGCATATTTAAATATTTATCTAGCAATATTATATTAATATTGAGATATTCACGTGCAGAGCGAAAACTTCAAAGAGTTCAAAAGGGAAGCAAATTATTGGACTCACTCCAAGCAAAAAAACAGGATTGTATGCGTTCGCTTCTAGCCGCAAACGGTGTACCGGAGCCAACATTTGAGCAACTGCTCGAGTTTGATACGCCCATCGAAAGCGGCCGACTGCATCGTCATCTGCTGCCCATTCAGGCAGTAACAGTGGGCGAAACATTGCAAATCGTTAAGTACGACGAACTCCAGGTAGAGGAGGAGCAACAAATCGAGAAGCAGCAAGAGCAAAAGTAAAATAAATATTTATAAAATGGATTCGACGTTTGGCAATGTGTTCCTATTCCTCACCGATTTGGCTTGGAAGAGTCGCCTCACTATACCTCTTCTGGTGACAACAGCTTTCCTGGTCATGGACATTCGTTTGCAAATCGAGATTAACATACAAACGGGTCAAGTGGTAACAGAGAAATGTTAATTATAACATTAATGTTAGTTCGATTAAATGTATTGCATTAACTCTTACAGAACGCTAGCGATCTAGATGAACCCGAGGAAGGTCTCGAGTTGGCTCACGGCGTTTATCAAATGGAAGAGGAAAGCGATGTTTATACGGATGATCTCGAGGAGTATAATAGCGAGTATACGATTGGAGATGGAAATAGCAGCGATACGTCTCGCTATAGCGTAGATATCGACGATGACTTGGGCTCCGAGTATGGCATTGAGAATGATCTCGATGCCTACTCGGCAAGCGAAGTGCACTTCTAGCCAGCGTCTCGAATATATATATATATATATATAAATATACGCATATATATAAATTTTATAAGTAACATGTACATTGAGTAACCTAGATTAGTATACGCATATATTGCCAATAGTATAAACGTATTTATGTATTTCGGTGTAATCACAATTTTGAAACTAGATCAGAGCCACATGTAGTTTTATTAGCCACCTTTACATATACAGTTTGATCAATTCGTCGCTAACCGCCGATGGTGTCAAGATGCCCAAATCCGTGAACAACAGCGTGATATAGGCAGGCGGCGTGTAGTCGACCAATGGATGCACCTTGGAAATATCATTCAAGTGCTTGCGAGAGTACTGGAATGAAAAAGAGAACAAGCTTGACAACAGCCACTCAGAGCAATCTTATAGTCCTGCTTTACCTTATACTCGTTTGGCAAATCTCGTTGATTCAATGGATACAAGCGAGAGAACTTGAAGCTCTCGGAGAGTACATAGAAGGGTTTCTTCATTTCCCGCGCACACAAGCCCATCGTATAGGAGCCGATGCGATTGATAATGCCGCCACTCTCAGCGATCGCCTCAGCACCAACCATTACGAAGTCCACCGATTCCATAACATAGCCCGTCGCCGAGTCCAGTATAAGCGTGCAATCAATGCCAGCTGCCTGTAGGTCCTGCACCATCTCCTCCCTAATAAACATGACAATATTAAATAAATGTGGAGCTTCTCTCTTATGGGTACTTGCCCTGAGTTCCCTATGCCGCCTTGCGTCACAAATACATGAAACGCCTTTTTGTTCTGCGATGCAGCTATCAGAGCCTTAAGGACGACCCGCGATCGAGAGTGTGTGAGAATGCGACAGCCGTCGCTGATGAAGCGTTGTGCCTGCTGTGAAATCACTTGACGCGAATTTTGCAGCTTCGTTAAGAAGATCTTGCCCCGATTCAACATGATTTGACGACACTCCTCCATATGCTTGTCGTCCAAGCTAAGTGTTATAAAACGGCAGAAGAGTTCACCCGCCGACACAATCGCTGCTATGGACAGATCAGTGTTGCGCATGGCTGCCACTGCCTCCCGCATTGTGGTGTGCAAAATGTGAATGGTGCCAACTGTGAATGTGTAACAAATACATTTATAATAAATAATTCGAATATTTTGTGGACTATAATTGTTTACATTGTTTCTTTTCCAAGATCATAAGGAGCGTTTTAATGGCAGCTATGCCAGAGGACATGTCTTTGTCATCGTCGAGCAGCTGTAGAAAGTATTTGACCACATCTGTGGAACACGTGGAGTTTAGCAAATAAAGAAATAAAAAAAATATACTGTTGCTTACCAAATTCTTCGTTCGATTTTGTAATTTGTGGCATTTTTGAGAGTAAATATTTAACTGTTCCGCGTTGTCAACAATTGTGCTTCGAACAGCTGATGGCTGCCGTGTTACACGTAACGACAGGTTGTGCAGGCTATCAAAATATAGGGCTAAAATTAAACAATCACATTAGGATACAAATATAAAATAACAATAATTGAGGGATGTAAATCAAACCTTACGAAAAACATCAGATTAATATGTTAATAACCAAATATTTGTAGCTAATTGTTATATTTGAATAACCTGCATTGTACGAGGAGTGTTGCAACGCAGGCAGTTTATGGCATTAGCCAACACTGAGTGCCGGTGCTCAAAAGTAAACAATTGAATAGTATAGCAAATGTTATTTTGTTTTTATATTGCTTTTCGGCATAATATACGTAACAAAATTAACGAAATGTGCATTAAATTAAAAAGGAAAACGTTCAATTAACTAGGTAGAGTTGGTTAATGCGCAATATCATCGTCGCGGTCGTCGTTGGAGAACGCGATAATGTTTAAACTAGAGTCCTATATAACACCAATTTTGCTTAACTACGTGGCGAAATATGTTAAAAACATTCGCGATGAAGATGCACAGGTGTCGCTATGGGAAGGCGAGGCTTCATTTCACAACCTGGATCTGCGACTCGACGTGCTCGAAGAGGAGCTAAATCTACCCATTGAACTCGTATCTGGCCACATACACGAACTTTCCATTCAAGTGCCCTGGACGAAGTTGACATCGGAGCCAGTGCGTATTGAGATAAATACAATTGAGTTCGTCGCCAAACTGCCAAATGAGGAGAGTAAGCAAAGGCGCGCCGCTCTGCTGGAGGAGCAGCGGCGGAAACGTAACTTAGCCGAAGGCGAAGAGCCACAGCAGCCAGCTGGAGCACCCACTCCCTCGGGCGTTGTCAACAAGATTATCAACAACATCAATTTGCAATGTCACAATATCATACTGAAGTACGTGGACGATGATATTGTCGTCTCCATGAATGTGCAGTACTTGAACTTCAGCGCTGCCAACGATAACTGGCAGCCAGCCATGGTGGATGTGCATCCGGTGATGGTTTATTTGCGGAAGCTACTTCAGATCTCTGATTTAACCATTTGTCTGGATAAACGGAATACGGCTGGGCGCATTGAGGTGTGCCAGGAGCCCATACTCTATCGTTGCACCTTGGAGTTGCGTGTGCTGCTGAAGCATAATGCCAACACAGTCAGCACGTCGAGCACGAAGCGAATTGGCGTCTTCACAAAATCCCTGGACATCAATGTGTCTTCGCTGCAACTGCCCATGGTCATGAAATTGGTGAAATTGCTGTTGGAACTGAAGCCCAGTGTTCCTGCGGAGGAGGAGAACATCTTTAACTTGGAACAGCCGGCTACATCGTCAAGTGGCGGTGGCGCAAATACATCGCCAACCAACGAGGCGACCGGCTCTATGTTTTGGCGTGCCTGGAATCTCCTGCCCAGCTTTGACGGAAATAACTCGAATTCCGAGGAACTAATTGGTCATGCCCTCGATATAGGTGTCTACGCCGAGGAGTTCAACTTTCAGCTCAAGAACTCGGAGCTAATCAACGACCAGGCCATGGGCGGCATCAAACGCATTCGCTACACACCAATTGTGCGTCTCAGCCTGGGAGGCATTTACTATGAACGATCGCAGCTGAAAGAGAACGACTGGACCAACGTGAGGGCGGGCCTTTCCAGCATTTGTATGGAGCCCTTGGGTATCTACCGCAGCGATGATCCCATCGATCGCAATCTGATGAACACCAAGGAGGTTAGTCTACCTATATATGCTTGATCAGCAATACGATCTGACATGATCCCTTTCTGGCTGCCTCTTCCACTTTTAGAACAAGAACGCACGGGCCTTTGTGGACAAGAGTCTCTTCGATGATCACTACAAGTTCCCGGATCGCGTCTGGTGTGGCTACAACCATGACGATTACTTTGCGCGCCACACTGACGAGTATATGCTCTTTCGGAGCCCGGTTCTCGCCTTTGACGTTGTCGAATGTCGTGCACCGAAGCCATCGAGGAATCAAAAGTCGCCGGAGGGGCAGCTGAGAGATCTGGGCTTGCGCATGAAGTATCGAGTGCTGTCTGCTGGCATCACATTCCACTTTTCGCAGTCATTAGCACAGGTTAAAAATGTAATTAGTGATTTATTGCGTCCTTACGATTATACAGGATATACTGCAGACACCACAACCAGAGACATCAGCAGCAGCAGCAGTCCAGTGAGAAATGATGAACAGGAATCGGGCAACAATCAGTATATAACCTATGCCGATTTGGAGTATCTGATCGGTTTTATGCCCACGTGCAACTATAAGATCGAGCTGCGTGACATGACTGTGAAGTTCTATCCAAGACAGCAGAGTGAGGACAGCTCTACGCCCTCCAATCAACATCGTTTGGCCATTACTGTCAATCAGTCCCTACTGCCCTATTTACAGCTGACCTTGGCATTGGCCGAGGGCTCCGTAACTGCCCCAGCGAATCCCAAGCGCCTGGTGCAGCTGATGACACAGCTGCAGGAGAAGCCCCGAGAGCTAATCGATGCCTGTTACAATACCTTCAAATTCAATGTGAAAAACGTGACGTTGATGGCCCAGAACACGACGCCGGCGATGGGACAGGCTAAGCTCATGAATATACCCAGCATGCAGTTGCAATTCAAGAACTTGCTCCTGCCCAACGATGAGCGATTCAATACGGCTCCCATGCATCAGGCTGAGGTACAAACGGAGCTGATTAACGTGGAGTTCTCCAAGCGTGAACTTGTGATCCTGAGTAACATCGTGCCTCTGATAGTGGACTACAATGGAACTCAATTGGGTGCATTGGCTAAAATGGTTGCCCAGGCGAACATCTCCACGGATGTGATCAAGCTGCAAACGTTGATCACCAAAGTCCAGCTTTACTACCTCAAATATCAGACGCATCTGGCGATGTCGTTCTCGCTGCGTAACCTAAACACAGATGTGTACCACACCATGATGAATGTGCGCAACGTGATCATATCGACCAACAAGGGCAGCAACAACAAGTGGTTGGAGCTTCAACTTCAACTTCCGCTGCAGGCAGCAAACTCGCAGACCAGCAAACTGACCCCAGCTACTGCCATTTGTGTTTGGGTAGATAGCTTTCGCCTAACTCTAGACATCTATCTCCTACAGTTTCTCAACTCCTTCGCCAATCCCGAGCAGTGCATTGAAAATGGTAAGTGTGGTCTTTCGCAGAACCTAAAATTCCTCATTTTGTACAACGTCCTATATTAGTTTCGTAAGCAAAAGTCATGGATTTCTTATATTGCTTAAAATAACAAAATCATAACGTTATCTTCCCCTGCTTCAGATCCGGAAACCGATTTTGATAGTTTTAGCCAATCGGAGCGGTTTCCGTCTTACGCTTCGATAACTTCAGTGCCGAAGCTGACGCAGAGTGAAGTGAATTTGCGTCGCACTAGCCGCTCGAACAGCCGCAAGATCTCAAATCCGGCGGAGACAATACACGCCAGCTCCGAGCGAGATGAGAAGCCCGCCACGCACATAGAGCCAGCAAAATCTGCGCCGAAAGTTGAGTCAACCACCGAGTCCATGAGCTTGGTGCAACTGATCAACCGGCTGAGTAAAATTGTTGTAATGTTCGAACTGAACAAAGCGAGCATCGACGTTTGTGATGTAATGTTGCGCAGGAGCGCTAAAGACTTGTATGTGGAATACACATCCATACGCCTGTCCCGACTCCGGATTAAGTCCAGCAACGGCGACGAAGTGGTGCGCGGCAACATACGCAACGTCATCAATGTGAACTGCCAGGCGGAGCTCTGCAACTGGCTAATGGAGGCCAATGACTTCTCCGTCGGCTATCATCTGCCCCCAGACACTGTTCATATGATTGTCGAGCCTGTGCGCACAACGATTGCCTTGGCTTTGTCTCAGAAGCCGGGGCAGTCCGTGAAAAAGAACAATGTAGAGCTAGACTCCAGTAAAACCGAAGAAGATCAGCAGTTGCCTAGCTCATATTCACTCAATGTCCATGTGGATATGTCACCTATAAACATGTTTGTCCGCCACGTATGTCGCTTAGTAATCTTCATCAATCTCATAATTTCACCTATTTCCATTTACAGTTAAAGCTTCTGGTTGAGCATTTTACAATTGTGAATGCAGTCGTTAATTCGCTGAGTTCTTTGAAATCTCGTCCGTGCCAAGCCAGTGAAAATGAACGAAAATGCGGTTTGGAAATTTACACGGGCAGCGCACAGAATTATGGCATCTTGAAGGAATTCCTGGAACTCAATGCCAATGTGGAACCACTGGCGAACAGTCATGGTAAGCTATGGCTAACGTAGTCAGAGCGTAACCTACGAATGTACGTCCTCATGAATATTGAAACTCGTAATACGGATGTATCGGAGTGTCTTCTAGTCGGAGTGGAGGAGTGTCTATACTCTCGACTGGAGAACCAAATGCCTTTTAGAAATCTAATTATATTCTGATTTTTTTTTCCTAGATCCAAAGGTCAAGACCATTTTGATATTTTTCTGTCAATGGACAATACCGCGCATCTCCTTGGAAGTGGAGAGCTCTTGCGATCAAACGCAACGTAAATTGTTACTAAGCTTTGAGGATCTACTGCTGAATGTGGACAGACATGAGGACTTCACAAAGATCACCACAAAACTGGAGAACGTGAGCCTAAACTATTACGAAGCAATAGACCCGGGCGATTGGAGACTCATGGATGACTTCCATATCAAGATGCTGGGAGATAACACAAATTTGCCACTGATTAATGTGGTGATTACAACGGTCAGCCTACAGGACCTCTACTCGAAGATTGGCGCCCGCAATCTGCACAACAAACGTCGCACAATCTCAGAGCTGCTGATTGAGGTGCAGCCGATTGAGATGGTATTGCATGTGAATCGCATTACCGAATTCCTATTATCTCAATGCGAACTCATTGACGTGCTCTGCAACGCTTCGGCAAAAGAGGTGGCTGCGAGTCCGAAGCAAACACCCAAGGATTGTCTGCGAACCGTACAGGAACTGCCCATAGTTCATTTGAACAGCAAGGGCATCTATATATATGTGCCCGTCGAGACGGACAAGAGGTGCTGCAGCGTGTTGCTTCTGCGGGTAACTAAGTGAACATATTCAAGAGTCAATTTCTCGCTATATACTGCTTGCCTTTTCAGATCGAGAGCATTAAGTTAACTCCAAGTGTAGAGAATCCTCTGGTGCGTCAGCCAATTCGCCAGGACATCTACAATAAGGCAGCGGAGCTCAACATGCTTAGCACGCCAGGTGCCTTGGTCGAGGATCGCCAGTATGAGTTGAGTGTGCGCAAGATTTCATTATCCTCGGGCAACTGGTCGCAGACTCAAAAGTTTCGCCTGGAGAACTCGCTGTCCAAAAAGCACATCAACCCGGCCTTGGAGTGGAACAAGCAATCGCAGTCCACAGAACTTGAGCACATGGACATATTCAAGGACTTCGACTTCATCACTGTCTACGCGCCAGCCATCAGCTACGAACGTTTCCTAATCTGCGGAGAGAGTGTCGAGTTCAACTGTGTCACGGACTTTGTGGCCACGCTGAATACGCATCAGATTAACATGATTTCCAGCATTTTAAATCGCGTGCAGCGCTGGCGCAGGTAAGCTTAGAGTGGGTGCAGGGCGTACCGTAGTCGGTCAGATACACCCAGATTACTCTTATCTCTTCTCCCTTTAATATGCCGACATTTACTATATAAACTATCATTTCATAGCATCGTGGAGCAGCCCTGCTTGAATACCTGCGCGACAGAAAAAGATTTAACAAATACCAGCTGCTCATATGGTTCAGACAAAGACTTTAGGGAGAATCAATGGAGGCAAAAGCAGCAGCATGAAAGGTTCGCGGATGCCAAGAGCAGCAGTGGCACCGTGTTGGGTTCCTGCCAGAGCGACTCCGGCATTAATGTGGCCAAGTATGAAATGGCAGTACGCGGAAGTCTTCAGTATCAGCAGTTGGAACCACAGAAGATGCCCAGCCAGAAGGCAAACTATCCACGCAGCGTTTCCTTTGTGGCTGGCAAGTTTGAGCTGCGGATCTACGATGTGCTGCAGGAGCAGGAGCAGCTTAAATTGAGACCGCTGTTGCTAATCACCGTGTCACAACCCAGCTTTATGGCTGCACAAACGCCACGCGGCGGCATTACTCAAGCTTCAATTTTCAATTTCAACATTCATTTGGCGAAGTCAGCAGCCAATTCAGAGAGCAATGCTCCTGCGAGTGAAGAGTTCTGTGTGCCTGTCTTCGACACACAGCCTGGGACGTTGGACAGCTCGGGTATACCGCCTCCCTTGCTAACGGTGCGCACACAATTGGATCGGTTTGAGCAGGTGGAGCTAGATGTGGAGCTGCGCAAGCCAATGGAGTTGAATCTGTGCGAGAGCAGCGTCAAAATGTTGTCGAGCGACCTCATCCGCATCTATTCAATGCTCAGTACCACGCCATATTTCCCACAGCGCATCGCGCGACCTGTGGTGCATACGACGCCTTTGCGACAGTTAAAGCTGCAATGCTTCAATGCGGACCGATTGCATTTGACCTGCGACCGCATCACAGTCAAGTTCTACGATGATGACCAGAGCTACAATTGCAGCGTCGTCTGTTTGGACTACAACG
This sequence comes from Drosophila fulvimacula, assembly GCA_035045555.1. Taxonomy (NCBI): domain Eukaryota; kingdom Metazoa; phylum Arthropoda; class Insecta; order Diptera; family Drosophilidae; genus Drosophila; species Drosophila fulvimacula. The sequence continues at coordinate 22,504,052 of JAWNOX010000137.1, forward strand.
CGCACGTCAAGTTCAGTGCACGCCCTCAGAAGGCGGCCGTGAAGTCAACACTGGGCTGTGTCTATGTACAGACGGGCGACAAGGTATTGCTCCATCCGTTGCTAATGCGCCTCTCGGCCGATCTGCTCAGCGAGACGTGGTGCGATCAGCTGCTGAGCAGCGTCACGCTCAAACTGAATGTCCTCCATGTGGATGCGAGCATTGAGAACATTTTACACTTGCGCCAGGCCCAGACGGGACTCGATAAGATCAAGGAGCATATTAATAAGCAGTGGCAGCAATTTCTGCTCAATCGTCCGATGCTCGGCCAGCCTCCCAAAGTAGCTCCCAACGAGCTGTTCAAATATACGCCGTCCCAGGAACAGATCGTGCGCTCTAAGACGACGCCGAAAACAAAGATGGAATTCTATCAGGATGATTTACGGTATGTTTTGCGGCAAATCAATTATATTTCCTGTATTTAATCATGAATCCTCTTAACAGCGCTGGCGCCTTCCAGTTCGTGGATCTGACCACAGACAGCGTGCTACCCATGCCCTACCAGGTGCAGATAATCAAAAAGAACTATGGCATCATTTGCTGGCGCTACCCCCAGCCGCGTCAGATGAGCCGTTTGCATATCTACCCAGTGCCAATGCCCGTAAGTTCGGCTTGAAATCTGTGTGCCTCCCTACTCTAATCTGCCCATTTTTCTTTTAGATCGACAATCCCATTCATATCAAGTGCCGCATGGAGTACTTCAGCGAGACGCACGAGACTTTCTTGCATTACTGCGACTTCGAGCTCTCGGAGATCGACACCAAGCAGCTGGTTCCGCCGGATCGGAATATAACCGCCACCATTTGGCGTGTGGTTATCATGCAGTCGCTAATCTCTGTGGATGGTACCTGCTTTGAGCCGGAGGATGATGACGATCTGCAATCGGTGAGCAGTAGGAGATTCCCTGAACGCCAGACTCCTTCAGGTTAAGCTGTTCCAATGCCTATTAAAATTTTCTTCTCTCAGATCGACAGCAGTCAGGTGCTGCAGGATCACAAAGGCAATGCGGATAGTGATTTCATATTGCATCCAAAGGTTTTGGTTGGCTGCATGCGCATCGATACCATCTTTCAGGTGGAGCTGGTACCAAAGCTGCAGCTGCTGCTCAGCTGCCAGTACGTGGAGCTGAACTTCCTCAACCAGCCGGACGCATCGAGTGTGCTGCCTGCCCCTCTGCAGAAGTACTTCCTGCGGCGCACCACGAACATAACGCAGACGTTTCTCAGCGTCAACGTGGATGACCTACAGCTGCATTCGGCGATTTATACGCGCGACAGCTACAGCGCCGAGCTAAACTTTCGCGGCAGAATCAAGGGCCTGGACTACGGATCGCTCAACATGATGGACATCATGGAGCCAATGAGCTTTCAAAGCTATATGCGCTTTAATGCGATGAAACGCAAGCTGCAGGCTCACCTGTTGCTGGACAAGCTGCGTTTCAACTGTGGCCCCTGTGTGATCCACACGCTGCTCTGCTCCAAGCAGCATTGGCAGGAGCTGCTGCAGCAGCCACAGCGCGATGCGGTGCACACCCTGATGCCCAGGTGCGTCATTGTGAACCGCATGCAAACGCACTTCGTCTTCGGCCAGACGGGCACCAACGAACGCCTCACCGTGCTGCCGCAGGAGCTGCGTCCCTACTACTTCTGCAACGATGTCTATGGCCAAGAGTTAACATTCTACATCGAAGACGTGGATACACATAAGCTGAACAGCAGCGAATCGCTGGCGATTGCCCTGAAGTTTGAGGACGAGCATCGCGTGCATCACTTACGTGTTGGTCAGCATTGCATTACTATAAAGCTGAGCAAGCTGTCGGCCACACAGGTCTACATATTAGTCAAGGGGCAGATTGAGTTGCTGAGCATGGTGCCTTTCGAGCTGCTCACCGAGTTCCGCACTGAGGGCAAACAGCTGGATGACCAGGCAACAAGCGCCTTGCCATATCTGCTTGTTGCCAAGGGGCGCACATCCTTCTATCAGCAGGTGGAACGCAATGAGCAGGTAAACATGAGGTGAGTCGATGGGCATAATCGAAAGTAGAATCCTGTAGTAAAGAGAGTTCTCTTCTAATAGACTCAAGCTGAGCTCGCCGAATGCGAAAGGACGCACTGGGGATATCCCGCTCAAGCCGAACAATAGCTTGCCCTGGCTGGTTAAGGTGCCCACCCAAACGCCGCAGCAATTCGTCAGCTTATGGGTGCGCATCCTAAGGGAGGATATTCATCTTGCCAGCGGCGTTGATGCGGAAGACTTCAAGCCCCAACGCATACTCGTTAGCATCTGGCCCATATTCGAGATCTGCAATTTGCTGAGCTGTGAGCTGAAAGCAACGGAGAGCAGCAATCAGAACGAATTCGTCATTCCCGGTGAGGGCGGTCGCGTAGCTCTAAATACGGCCACCACCCACTCTACGGAGCACTGTGTGAAATTCGATTTTCCGTAGGCTTATCACATCTTCCACTTGTAATTCTAAATGCTAACCCAAATCGCTTTCAGTTCCGCCTTGGGCTCCGCTTCGAAGAGTGAATATACTTTCATGCTGAAGTCCATGGATTGGCATAAGTTCTTCCACTACGATCCAGCGGATTGGACCATTGAGCGCACGCTGGATCGCCTGGATAAGAGCGTCAGATCCAAGTGGCCACTGAACGATGCCGAAGAGCTGCGCCTGCAACGGCCTTATGAATTGCTTAGCCAGCTGGACGTTCAGTATCGCGCTCAGGCCACACGCGATTTCTCCTGCACCTTGGGCCTGGAGGTAGCGCCCTGGGCCATGTTCATTAACGATACCAACCTGGATGTCAGCATCTGCCTCGTTGCGGCCGGTGTGCGCCATAAGATTCGAGCGGGCTGCTTGGAAATGCTGCCTGTGCTGAGCAGCCACTTCACTGTCGACGCGCCCTTCGGTTCCAATTGGGTGTCTTCCATTTCCATTTACGCGGAGTCACAAGATCAGCCGTGCTCAATGCCCAGTGGAACGGGCCGTCACGTGCTCTTGCGCGCCAATTCCTATGTGGACATAGTCCTGGTGCGCAATGACGAGGTGCTGCGCTTGCTGCTCGATTTCAAGCTCGACGATGGACGACGCGTTTTCAAGCTGCGATCCAAGTATGTGATAGCCAATTGCACGGACATAACGCTGACCGCCCTGCCACTGACCATGGACCATAAGGAATCCTCTGGTCGCGCCGAGGTCAGTGCGTTGGACTTTGACATGATCAGCCATAGAGTCAAATCCGTTCAGGAAAAGCAACATTCGTAAGTGGATCACTCCCATCTCTTACTTGATATAAATATTTCCTCTTCTTTTGCAGCATTGGCGCCTCCATGGAGAAATTCTATGATCTGAATGCGCGCAAGGCGAAGCACACCTGTGATACGGCCTTTGTGTACTTCGTTTGCTTCACCGTAAGTGGGGAGGAGAGGACGTCCATACCCATACCGCTGACGATGCCCTTTACGCGGCGCTGCATCAACATCCAAGATGGCAGCGACTCCATCGCCCTGATGAGCACGCTCATCGAGAAGGACAATGTTTACTATTTGAACGTGTTCAGGGACTCGTCGCCGGCGATAATCATTAACAACAATACGAACGTGAAGTTCATTGTGGCCCAGACCAGCGCCTCGGGCAACAGCAATGTCACCTGCACCTCGCCCGAGTTCACTGGCAAGCACTTCGAGTGGAACCAGCTCATAGAGCCGTACAGCAAATGCTACTACACGCCGCCCCAGATGTATGCCAACTTCCCCGACGTGGAGTTCACCATGTGCAATCTTTCCCTAGCTCTCTATTCTGGTAAGGACTAAGCCACAAACTGTAGCCTTGTTTATTCATCATCGCTTCCTCTCTTTGTTTTGTAGACATGGTTGCCTGTGGCAAGCAGAAGATTGGCTGGTCGAAGCCCATACGCACGGACAAGACATGGAAGAAGTTCATACATGTGCCCAACCATGGCGATATCAAAGTCGTGATCTGTGATAAACATCGAGCGATACGCTTCAACATCTACTATATAGCGCAGCAACTGGAGTTCTCTGTTAAGGATCTGCGCTCGCGGCTGAAGGAGCCGGACGCCACGCAGGCCGTGTTGCAGGAGACTCTTAAGGAGCAGGAGTCGGACGCGACGGAAGTGATCGACCAGAAGCAGGAGCTCAAGAATATTGACTGCATCCACCTGAGCGAGCAGTGCGAGACGAATCTTCAGATCGCATTTCGCTTGTTCATCAAAAGCTTCGTCTTCAGCCTGCACACCAACGATCGGCAGCGCGACTCGCTCAAGACTGAGGTCTGCAACATGTACGCGGATGACCTGATGCTCGCCTATGACGACGACGACGAGCGGCGTGAGCTGCATCTACAGCTGCCCAACTTGCAGGTGGACAATCAACTGTACTCCACGGGCCGATACGACTTCCCGGTACTGCTGTGCGCCCAAAATTTGTACAAGCGTAACAACTGCCTGCCGCAGGTGTACGAGTTGGACGAGCTCTACAGGATCCAGGCGGCTGGCGATTCCATTTCCGAACTGACATTTGTCCTGTACCAGGATGAGATGCAACTGCAGAACGTGTGCTGCAGGCTGCAGCCGTTGCGCGTCTACATCGAGGATGCTTACCTCAACCAGCTGCTGGACACGCTGGTCGAGTGTGCGCCCTCCAGCTGTATCCACACGCCGCAGTCGGAGTGCCAGCGCCTGCAGTTGGAGCCGGGCCAGACTTGGTTGCCGGAACAGGTCGTTGGCCAGGCCTTGTACATTGCCGATCCGCTGCGGCTGCACAGCTTCATTGTGGAGCCGCTTAGCCTGCTGCTCTCGGTGCACACATCGTCGCGCCTCTATATCGCCCTGGACCACTCGCCGCTGTCGTTCTCCCGCTACGAGCGCCAGCAGATACTCACAGTGCCCTTGCGCTTCGGTCAATCTCTGGGTCTGCACTATCTGAGCGGAGCCATCTTCGGCGCTGGCTGGGTGGTGGGTTCGCTGGAGATTTTGGGCAGTCCCAGTGGGCTGGCGCGCTCCTTTACCACAGGTCTGCGCGACTTCATTTCTATGCCCGTGCAGGGCCTGTTCCGGGGCCCATGGGGCTTCCTGGTGGGGATAACCCAAGGCTCGGCCTCGCTGCTGCGCAACGTCACTGCCGGCACAGTTAACTCGGTGACCAAGCTGGCCGGTTCAGTGGCGCGCAATCTGGACAGACTTACGCTGGATTCGGAGCACATTGAGCTGACGGAGGCGCGACGTCGGGCGCGGCCCCAGGGCTTTGCCGATGGCCTGACTCAAGGCTTGACCGGGCTGGGCATCAGTCTGCTGGGCGCTGTTGGTGGCTTGGCCCACCACACACTGGAGGCACGCAACTCTGTGGGCGTGCTCACGGGTCTAACCAAAGGTATTGTCGGCGCGCTGACCAAACCCATCAGTGGAGCTGCCGAAATGCTGGCACTGACCGGCCAAGGCGTCCTGCACACAGTGGGTTTCAATACCATGCCGCTGCAGGTGGAGCCTAGCATGACGCACAATGTGGCCCTGCACGCCAGTTCCTACCGCATCTGGCGTTTCCTCCATGAGAAGTTGAGCAGCGATCAGTTGCTGTTCTTCCATGAGATCACGCTCCTGATCAATGACCAACTGCACCCAGCGCTGCTCTATCTGACGTCCACAGTGCTGGTGATCATGGAGCTCAAGTGCGACGATCTCAAGTTCATCTCATCTGTGCTCAAGTTGGAGGTGCTGGCCGACCGCGAGGACCCCTCCAAGCTGTACCTGAGTCTGAAGCCCGAGCAGTCGGACGACATGGAAGGCGTAAGCACCTATTACCCACCTCAACGCAGTCTTGTCTCTCATAACTTCTCTTTATTCCGCGCAGCAGATGAAATACACCAACGAACGCATCATTAGCTTCCTAAATGCCTCGCGTGTCCATGGGCCCACGTGCCACGACTCACTGAGCGATCTGCTGCAGCTGCATGACCAGGATCAGGCTCGCGACGACCAGCTGCGCCGCCAGACGCAGTGCATCTTCTACATCAGACCAAACATTGGCCAGCACCTGATACACTATCTGAAGGTCATCAGCCAGACACAGTGAGCCTATGAGCCTACTAGCCGATGAGCTGCCTCAGGCTGTCCATGTACAGAATGTATTCCTCTCCACACTTACATATATCTTATACATTTATGTATATATCTATATATATATATATATGTATATATTTATTCCCATGTCAGACTTGTATTGTTGTGGAATTCGTCATTCCTCAAGTATTTTATGCCAAAAACCAAATTAAGACACGACTAAATTCAATGCAACCTCTTCCAGACGGTTGCACATATTTTTGTAAAACCCAAAATTATCCAATAAATTTATAAATGTATTATAACGAAAGTGAATATATACTTGATATATATAGCTTACGATCTAACGGTAGATGGTTCCCTTAATGATGTAGTAGTAATAGTCGTAAAAGTAGTAGTAGAGGTAGTTGTAGTAATAGACGCAGTAGGAATAGTAGTAGTAGTAGTAGTGTAAATAGTATATGTAGTAATAATAATAGTGGAAGTATTAGTCGTAGGAGTAGGAGTAGTTGTATAGTAGTATTTGTAGTAGTAGTAGTATGGACAGGAGTAGTAGTAGAAGTGGTAGTGGGTAAAAGTGGTAGTAAAGTAGTGGTAGTAGTAGAAGTAGTAGTAGTAGTAGTAGTAGAAGTAGTAGTAGAAGTAGTAAAAGTAGTAAAAGAAGTAGTAGAAGTAGTAGAAGTAGTAAAAGAAGTAGTAGTAATAGTTTTAGTAGTAGCAGAAGTTTTCAATTTTATTAATAGTTTTCTGTAATCGGTTCCACGAACCTTACCGATTCTCAAGAAACATTTCACTTATGACGAATGTAAGAACTTAATCGCTCGATCCTTATCTTATCTATCTTTTAAAGGGGTATCCCTCGAGTTAGAGCACTATGGCAACAAATCAGTTATCAGTGATCTTATCTATCTCTCTTTTCCGATTAAGATATAGTAATATACAGTCAGCCACGCCTCCTTCCTCAGTGCCCACTCACGCTATGTCGAGTCAATCAGAACTTGAAGAATTTCGGAAACTTGAGCTTTGGCTATAATATATCTGTCACTTGTTTACCTGCATGAATACACCTGCATTTGATATTAAGCTCAGGTTTATGATGTTGTTTTGGAATTTCCGCTCACGTGCAGCAGGCACGAGTCGTGTTCGCCTTGAGGGCCGGACTCAGAGCGTGCATGCCAATGCCGCACAAATTGAATTTAATGAAATTCGATTTCTTATTTCAGCTAAGAACAGCAATAAAACTATTTACCGTCCGGCAGGCAGCTGGAATACCTGCAATCAGTGGGGCCAAGAAATGCGAAGGACGAGGCGAGTCGATGTATATTAAGCAGAGCCAAACAAGACAGGACCAGCGGCAGCAGCAGCAGCAGCAGCAGCAAAGTTGTAAAATGTTCTTGGCACCACCCACAGCCGCAGCATCCGCAGCTTTCAGGGAATCGACTCACATCCACCCGCAGCAAATTGCTTCGTATATTTTTTCGCTTAAAATATAATTTGCTTGGCGGTTGGGCACGCAGTTACGCTGCACTGTGCAAAGCTACGCGCCTGCATAACCGTAGGATTCAATTATAGCTGTAGCCAGCCAAACCCGAAAACCACTTTGCACCACTCTGTGTGTGGCTGTGGGTGGGTGAGTGGGTGTATGTGCTTGTGTGTGGCATATATGTGGCTTACATCATTTATATTAAAAACTTTACAAAAGTTGGCCTATTTAGCGTATTTGTATAAGCACATACACACGTACACCCACACACATACACACACACACATACATTCGTATATTGGTGTTGCTCATAAGCACATTAGATATGGCCATCAATTGTTTTTTTAAAGAGCTCTGTGCACTTTTCAGCCATTCGCACCAAAAACTTTTGCCTTTTGCTTTTGTCTTCCGGTTCCGCTTGAGCGCGCGCCTGTGTGTGTGTGTGTGTTTGAGAGAACATGCACTGCTTGCGCTGCGCTCAAAAGTAGGCAACGAATTGTGTCAGCCACAGACGTTTGCCCTTTGAGTTTAAGGCAGTGTGTGGCAGGCGACTTGCAGAGATGTTAAGGTAAGCTAAACGATTTAAGAATTATAGAAATATATATATATATATATATATATATATATATATATATATATATATGAAAAAATATGTATAAATAAATAAAATATTAAATATATATATTATTTATTCAGTTTGCCTCTCGTTCCTCTATCCGTCCGTCTGCAAGAGTGAACGCAGCACGTGAAAACTCTTCAGTAAAGTTGCTTTCCGTCTACCTATCCGTAACTCTAGAAAGTGAACGCAGCACGTGAAAAGTGTTCAGAAAAGTTGCTATACTTCACCCGTACTACTTAAGCGCGCTCTAACTATCTCATGGAAAGCAAAAGTTATTTTCCTTAATTTATTATGCTGTGATCTAGGCTCTTAGTCAAAGGCTGATTGCTGTCAATATTTGAGGTGCACTTTGTGTAGCCACATAATTACATAAGTAAGTTAATTAGGCCGAATTTCTGTCACAACTTGGTCGTCTGCTGAGGCTAATGCAGTTCTGGCCGTAAATTTGTAATTCGCTTGAAGCGCAAATTGCAAATTGCAAATTGCAAAATTAGAAAATTACAAAATTTATAATGCATTTCAGATGTGTAATTAGCTGCAAGCGACTAATACATTATTAATAAATTGTTGCAGCTGGCAACGTGCTCGATATACTATGAAAGGAGAAGGAGTCGAAGGAGGCGTGGGGAGTCGAAGGAGTTGAAGGAGGCCGCAAGGACATGAGAAATCGAGAAATTTGTTTCGCTCAACTCGCTAAGTGCATGATTTTTGCTACATATTTATTTTGGCATATGAGTTGTATTATGGCGTGTGTGTGTGTATGTGTGTATTTGGATACTCATAAGAGACATATATTGTGTGCGCACATCTATGCAAATATTAGTGGCGCAGGCCTCAAGCGATTTCCTTCGCGTTGGCTGTGGCGCATGAGGCGAGCTCAGATGCTCAATTACTTTGACACACATACACTTCCACACCCACCCACACTCATACAGTAGCACACTCACACACGCACACACACACACACAGACAAAATAAATAAAAGCAAATGCAATTTATTCAAAAATTTGTTACTTATCAAAAATTTATAGATCAACAAGAATAACATGAAAATGGGGTATAATCAGCCGTCTAATACGCGCTCATCTAACATCAATTATTAAATTTATTCAAGTATTTTAAACATATTATTATTTTGCACTCCCTCAAGTGCTGGCGCCCTCTATGGCTAGGTAGCCTCTCACTACAATAAACACAAGCGAACGGGCATCCATCAACACCAATATACTCTCTCTTCACAGCGAGCACAAATACAGCTTCAAGGTGTCTATCTAGCATATGTGTGCGTGTGTGTGTGTGTGTGTGTGTGTGGGCTTAGGGTATAGTCTGCGTATGCCTTAAGTATGTTAGAGATATTTTTGCAACGTTGCCAAAATGTTATTTTGGCCGCTAGGCAAACGAATTATTTATATTTACATATGAATTTTTTCTCATCTTTTGACAGAGGAACTTGAGGCAGAGCGCCCAGTCAATCGTCTGAGATTTCATCAATCTGTTGCGTCCTACGCCCCACTCTGGGCGAGCATAACTCCCGCCTGTGTAAATAGTTAATGCAATAATATACGAGGGCTTTAGGCTTTTGAGTAAGATGCTTTATTCACAATTCACAGAGAGGGGCAATCAAACTTAAATATATATACAGAGAAACTTTCGCCTTAACTTATATACAGAGTACGTGTGGTTAAAGAACTGTGAAAAGTCTTCATTTGCTTTGAAATCGACTTTGAACACCTTATTTATACATATCATGCATACATATATATATATATATTTATGTATTGTATATAACCATTTATATCATTTACACATATAGATCATCAAAATTGTTGTATTTAGCATATGCATTTGATTAAGCCGCAATTACATACATACATACATATATCATAAATATTCGTAATAGGATATGAAAAGCAAGCGAGTGTTTTCGCCTCTTATTAGCGCCATCTATTGGAGATTTATAGCAACATCGAACTCACACACGCAGTAACACTTAAGATCTAGCAGATGCAGCTGGCGCCACCTAGCGCCACGTAGCCTCACCCATGCACGAGCTGCTGGGATCTGTGCAGCGCCATCTAGTTTAGGTTGAATCCAACTGTTACGCATACGCTCCGTGGGCAGCTGAGATATATGAGATGTTTTCGTTAAGGATAAATTCGAGACTTAATTAGATGATGACGAAATCTAGAGCCAAGTCTTGTCGTCGTCGGCTGCCGTCGGTGGAGCGCCGCTATTGTTGCGCCCGTAGTTGTTGTTGTAGCTGCTGGAGGTGCCCATAATCTGCATCTGCAGCTCCAAGCTCTGCTCGGCCGTAGCCGCTGGCACTGGCTGTCAGGAGAGCAGCTGGGTAGTGCGACATTCCGTTGCCGCTGTCGTTGCCGAATTGAGAGAGCTGCTCGACTTCTCGCTGGTCCAGCGCTCTTGCAGCTCCTGCTGATACGGCGATCTGTGGGCACGGGCGCCGCCCCTGCTGCCGCTGCTGCCCAGCTGCTGCTGCATCACGGGCAACGAGTGCCGCTCGCTCTTCTCACCTGAACGCGGCGCCACATTGCGCAGCACACCTGTCAAAGCAGAGGCATATATCAGTGAACTAAGAATGGCCGCCAGGCACTTACCACAGTGCGAAACGCGATGCGACTTGGGCGAGCTGGGGCAGGCATAGAGTATGGATTTCTGAGTGTCTGCAAGGTGGATTGCATTATTATAAAGAGAGAGTGAGAGAGAGAGAGAGAGAGAGGGGGGGGGGGAGAGAGAGGGAGAGAGCATACCATTCCGTTTGATGCGATTGTGATCGGGCGAACCGGAGCAGGAGTAGCGCGAAGTCAGATTCTCACGGCGATTCAGCGAATCGGCGCCCACGTTGACAAAGGGACACCAGCGAAAGACCATCTTGAAGCCATAGCGAAAGCTGCAATCAGAGCAAGGCAAACATTGCATACAATTGGAGATGAAATATGAATACTAATGGCAGGGGAGGCAACCGTCAAAGGCCATCAAAGCCTCGACAGCTCGTTAAGCAGAAATGGTATTGAGCTGCAGGACAACAATCCTCAAATGGAATTGTCCTTCTGCATTTGCATTGCTCGTTGTCGTTCGATTGAGCTTAGACAACTGTCGTGCATTCCATTCCCTTATGTCACATCCCTATCTAGCTGAGTTTATTTTCTAATCCCATCATTTTGCATGCAGTTTTACAGTTGTTTCGTATGCCCTGGAGACTATTGAAAAGGGCCGTTATATGCCTTATTAAAATGGAATGAAATGGAGAGGAATCAAATGGAATCGGAGTGAAATGAAATTGTATTAAACTGCAACAGAAACACTGTGGAATCGGAAAGCAATGGAAAGTGGAATGTAGTAGTATTTTAAATGAAATTGAAATACAATTAATATAGCGGAATTGGAATGCAAACAGAGGGAAATGAAACCAAAACGGAATTGGAACAAAATGGAATTGAAATCAATTAAAATAAAACATAATGACAATGAATGGAGTAGGCAGGAAAGTGAACTGGAATGAAATGAAATTGGAATATAATGGAATTGAAATGAAACACTGGAATTTATGTACTTGTTACAGGGTATCTAGTCAGTCGGTCACTTATTTTCGCCGGTGTTGTCTGTCAACTATGTCAAGTTGATAATTTACACCTGCAACAGAATCGTTTGCCCTTGGAATGATTTGGTAGCAAGAGTCAGACCCAGAGCCAGAGCTAACCCAGCCCTGAAACATGCCAAATAGCTTGATTTATGCTCTGGTATTCCAGTGTGCTCAGTGGATCGAGTAGCGACAACCCGTTAACAACCACCTGCAATAATAATAAAGAAGCCGAAGAAGACGAAAGGAAACAACACCTTGATGGCGCTCATCATTTACATAAGGGCGTCGCCGACTCAGCAAAGCGCCCATCGTCGGGGCTGGGGTCGCAGCCCCACGTGTCGAACTATTGGCGCTTAAGCTTCGTGCGGTGCGGCTCATGTCAAACGGACCCAAGTCGCCCCCAGCCGGCCCGCCCCCCACCACAGTCTGGACGATAGCAACAGTCATTGGCATGTTGACTGGGCCAAATTAATTGCAATCAGTTACGCTTCCCCCGAGCGGATGTGGCGCACGGACGCGACAGAACATCAACAGTCAATTTGTGCAAACGAAAACGAACTTACATATGCGTGTTTATGTGAGAGAGAGAGTGTGTGTGTGTGTGTGTGTGTGTGTGTGTGTGTGTGTGTGTATTGCAGATACACGTGTATGCACGGGCGAGGCTACACACATATAATACAAGTGTCTCTGCCAGTTGAGCTGCTACTTAGCTTAAGCAGTCGCCAGCTCTGATGAGCTGCTGAAATAATCAAGTTACTTGGGGAGCAAAAATATGTGAATAACTTTGCTTATCTGAGAACTAAATATCGAAATTCGGACCTTTGTATAATAAATAATGCAAATATTTTACAAGAGGAGAAAGTTTTCTTAACTATATTATTAAAATGAGTTGAATTTCCCTTGTCAAGCCTTAAGACTCTCTGAAGACTGTCGATTATTGTAATGAAATGGAATTGGAAAGAAATCAATTCCAATGAAATATAATTGGAATGAAATGGGATTGGAACGAAATGGAATTGGTGCGAAATTCAATACGTATGAAATGATTTCGCACTAAACTTAATTTGAATATAATGGAAATGGTGTGAAATTAAATTGGAATGAAATGGAAATGATATGCGTTTGGAATGAAATGGAATTATTCTACAATGGACTGAAATTTAGTCGAAATAAATTTGTATTGGAATGCCATGGATATGACACTAAATACAACTGGAATGAAATGGCATAGGACATAGAACATAGAACATAGAACTTGAACACCAAGATATGCTATAATTACTGAAAATATGCATGACGTAGATAAAAATATTTGAATACATATTATTTGGAAAATGGACTTCAGTCTAAATTGAAATTCCGTGCTCGAAACTTTCAATTGGACACTCGCCTCATGCATAACGACTGTCATTAAATATAGTTTTGGGCTTTGGGCTGGGGAGGACTCGACTCGCCTGTGAGGAACTATAAATATGCTGAAGGATGAGTCAACGTGACGGGAAAGTTAATGTTAATGTCAATGATATTGATGTTAATCATGACGCCGATAATGACGATGCTGATGATGCACGGGCTTCATTTCCGGATAACGAGCTAAACGACCAACTGCGACTAAGTGACTTTCCGACGACCCAGCTGCGTGGATTGTGTCAAAGGAATATGGAGACGAACACACGAGCGTACTTAACGCCCTCGACTCGACGCAAATTACATAATTTGCAATGAGTTCGAAACGACGTGGACGAGGATGAGGACGAGGACGAGGATGGGGACGGGGCAGTGTGGAACTGCTGCTATGGCTGCAGCCGTAGCTACATCTACAGCTATGCTGTTCATACTCACCGGGAATTCATCCAGCAATATATAATCGGATTGTACATGGAGTTGCTCATGGCCAGCCAGTAGATAACCAAGTAGAGCTCCTGAATGAATGGCGCCTCGGTAATGGCCGGATAACAGGATGTGACTATAAAGTAGGTGTGGAACGGCAGCCAGCAGAAGCCGAATATAAGGACGACCACAATCATCATTTTGACCACCTAAGCGGAAAATTGAAATTTCGAATATACAAATATGTATAAATACAAATAATAATACTTACAATGATAAAGATGAAGATGATGACAATGATGATGATTATGATAATGTTGATGAGAATGAGAACTTGAGTTGGGTCAGTATTCAAATTAATGAATGCCTTTGCATGTTAAGCTGTCTGTGTGAGGCGCAAGGAGATGCGAGCTGCCCTCCGACTGCTGTGTAGGGGTAGGTAGGTAGGGAGTGTATAGGGCTGCGACTTACCCTTCGCTTGCTGCGCACATTCTCCACTTGCCGGGGCGTGTACTCGCCAATTGTCTTCGAGCCCCAGAGCTCGATGCCCACGCGCGAGTAGGTGACAGTCATCGAGACGATGGGCAGAAAGTAGGTGAGTATCAGAATCAGTATATTGTAGCTAGCCAGATGGAGATGGATAAACAGATAAGTACGATAGAGCGCCAGGATAAGCCTTAAGCACATTGACCAAATGGCCGACATCAGATGGTCGACAACTGCCCCCACACACACGCGTTGGCTTATACAATGTGCCGTTAGCTCCCTCTGCCCCTCCCCCTCGCCGTCGCCCTCGCCCAACCCCCGATGACTGTAAACTCAATTTAATGGTCTCGCATGCCCGGAATGCATTGAGGCGAGGCAGCTACCATTTGATTGCCCATATTTGCTTTCAAATTTGTCACATATCCGATGCCAAACGACTGTAAAGAGTTGCATGTCTTTTATGAGCAGTGCCCCAGGGCGTCGCTGCTCCGATACCAAATGAAAATTCATACAAAGGGTATATTATTATTTTTTGAGTATATTCATCAAGCAGGCGGAGGAAGCGGTCTGAGCTGATGAGTAGTCCGTGGACACATATTGACTTTGCCATTGACTTCATTCATTTATACGCCGCTCTGTGTGCGAGGGTCACTCCACACATACCCCAACATGGCACGCTCGGGGCCGTTAAGCTTTGGATTCTTTACTTTATTTATTTATTTTTTTTTATCTATTTTTATTGATTTTTATTTTCTGTTCAATAAGAAGTTGAAGCTCCTGTTCAATATGTAGGTAAGTATTTTTCCTAAATTTGCTTGTTACTTTACTTAGTTACTTTTGGGATTACGCTCCTCTAACTCTCTCTCAGTCTCGCTATCTCTATCTCTCTCTATCTTTCTCTCTAGCTCTCTCTTTCTTTATCTCTCTCCCCCCCTCTCTCTCTCGGTTTATTTCACTCTATCTCTCTTCCATTAGCCTCCATTAGCCGCTGCTCATCCCAGCCTTCAGGGTATTTGCCAGTCGGTTATTGCCTGACTCTGCCTTTTATTTGCTGTGCGTGACTGTTTTTTATTGCTTGACTGCATATTTCGATCCATGCCGAGCTGTGCATTGCCTCCATTATAATCTGATAGCACAGATTTTGTCTGCTGCAGTGCGCATCGCCATTTTCCCGATTTATAGCTCCTGACGTTTTCCCATGTAACAAAATGCGCTCGTTTACTTCGCACAACCAACCAACACCCACACCCACACCCACACACCCAGATTGACTTACATGTGCTCCTGTTTGGAGTGATTCGTTTGTCCATCGGGCCACTCTGAGAAGCAAACGATGCGTGTTTTGTTCTCCATGGTCACCGGCACCTTTGCGGCATTCCAATAAAGTGTTTTCATTAATACGAAAAGTGAGAGAAGGTAAATTGATATGCGAACCTCCTCCGTCTTGAAGAACAGCAGCATGGGGCAAGAGATGAGCGTCGAGGACAGCCAAATGATGGCTGCGATGGCCAAATTACGACGCTTGCTCATCCGCGGCTGCAACGGCTTCATGATTGCCACATACCTGAAAGGGACACGCCCATTAATAATGAGTTGTAAGCGGGCTGTAAGCCGATTATGTCGAGGTTTGCGAATACATTTAACGAACACTATCCACCCGTCCCTGGATCTGTGGACACTTTGCTGACAGTTAATATCCGACAACATGGCCAAAGTATAAGTCCAAACGGAATTAAGGGCGAAATGAGTTGTGGCGCTGTCATTAGGCTGAGAAAAGGTGATCAAACCGCAAAGCGGAACACGGAAGTGTGCTAATGTTTTAACTGATGACAGTAATGATAATTTTCTTCACATAGACAATGACAATGATAATGCCAATGACAATTTACTCATGTACTAATGTGCTAATGTGCTAATGCACTAAGACGTTAATGGGCTAATGGTCTAATGCCGTATGGTCTAATGCGCTAATGCCACTGACAATCGAGGAATGCAGGGTATCTGTAGGTAGAACCTTTCGGATCAAAATTTAATAGACTTTGTAAATTTGATTTTACATCAGGCAAACTCCCTAATGAGAGGTTATTTTTGACTGCTCATTATTTGACCACCCGCATTTCCTTTTCATACCTTTTTATGTATTTAAGCCGGAAATTAGTTTACCCATAAAGATAATAAATATCGATTTATATAAATTAAATGCAAAATAAAAGACTTTTCTATGGAATATTTATACATTTTTGGGAATATTGTGATAAATTGATTGTGTATGATTGCGTCGAGGGATGACAGGCGCTTGTCAAAACTGTGATGAGTTTAAAGTTGGGAAAATCCTTTTTGCTTTACACATGCCCCACGCTAATCGGGGATGAGTGATGGCATCGATTTGGCTAACCCGAATGCAACAAGCGATAAGCTACAAGCTCGTAACCCCTGGGGCCAAATATGTCGAAAGACAAGATGTGTACATATATATCTGTCTATGCATATTGAGAGGGGTGCAGACATTTCATATCTAATATCAAGTTAAGCATATTTTTTGTTAAGGGTTCACAAAGTCAAGATTGATAAGGGTTCTGCATTCTGCCAGGCCCAACCATATCTAAATTCTGTTAATGATATGTACATACATCAGATGTATGTCTGTGTGTATGTTTGTACATTGTATGATAGCTCTCTTACCTGTCAATTGAAATGGCCATTAGCGTGAAGACCGAGGCACAGATGCTGAGCATTGCAATGAACTGAGATACCTTGCAGTAGAACTCCCCGAATATCCAATCGCTATCCAGCATATAGTAGTAGTTGAAGGTCACATTCAGGCTGGAGACCATCGCATCGGCTATGGAGAGGTTCACTGCGAACAGAAGCAAACAGACGCGTAGCACACAAAAAGTGCGTTTAACAACAGTAACACGTGACAAAGCCAACAAATGAAATCCAAATGGCAAATAAAGAATGGCCTGAAAAAGTTCCTTAAGATAAACATGGGACATGGGATTTGGGAAAGTCGTGGGAAACTGCTCTGTGCCGAATACTTAGTACACTAATAGAATATATTTTTGTGTATGTTTAATAATGATAATGATAAGGACAATGATAATGATAATGATAATGATAATGATAATGATAATGATAATGATAATGATAATGATAATAATAATGATAATGATAATGATAATGATAATGATAATGATAATGATAATGATAATGATAATGATAATGATAATGATAATGATAATGATAATGATAATGATAATGATAATGATAATGATAATGATAATGATAATGATAATGATAATGATAATGATAATGATAATGGCATTACTTACAGAAATAAAGAAATATGTGTTAATGGGTTTTAAGAAATTTTCCTATTTACATTTACATTTTACATTTTACACATTAAATTTGCTAGCTTAAATACCCTTTGTGACAGGGCATAGAAAGGTAACAGAAGAAGAACCCATTATATTTAAGTAACCCATTTTTTTGTTTGTTTATGCGTTGTACATTTATAATTAGTGTGAAAGCCAGTGCAATCGACTTTGTGGGGAAGATGGGATCAGGCAGCGCATAATTAAATGGAGGCTGCAAATGGAACAACGGCCATTTGTCTGTCTCCCTGTCTGCGAATGTGTGCGTGGCTGTCTATGTCTGTAAAAGTGTGTGTGCGACAGAGAGAGAGAGAGAGGAGAGTGAGGGAGTGTGTCGGCCATCATTTATTACTTGGCACATTTGTTATTGTATTTCGGTTTGTGAGTGTCTAACGATTTACATGCCAATGAATCACCAAAAACAGCCTGGGCCAAAACCACAGTCCCACTCCAGTTGGCGACACTTCCTCCTCCCCCGTGCACACACACAGCTACTCAGAAAATAACAAGTTGAGACATTAGAGTGGGCGTCACTGACTACAGAATACTTGTTCGCGGCTTTGTGGAATTATAACTGTAGAGGTTATGTATATCTGTAGAAAGGGTAGCTCTGTAGTCGTATTTACCCCACCCCCAATAGGAGTAGATATAACATTTAGAATGAATCGATAGATGAGCTCATAATTTACATATGTATGTATAAAATTTCGGAATTATCTATAAGACTGTAAAAAAAAGAATTTATTTTCGTATAGCCACGCCTTTGGTAGGCGGGTTCAGATGCGATAACAGAAGAGTATTTGTTTCAAATTTATCTTAAACAAAGGCAGTAAGCAGCTAATATACTCTAATTTTTCTTAGTGAGCTACCATACAAATGGAGATAAGGAGACCCAAAAGAAATTTTTTTGGCCCGCTGCTTTGCCATTGTTTACTTTTCATTATCTATGTAGATAAGCACTGTCAGAAATAAGCATAAAAAGCAACACCCGTGCCAACAATAACAGTAAGAATGGACATTGTTTTACCGTGTAGTTCTGGTCACGCCCACAAACGTGTCGAAGTTGGCAAACGATATGGCAACGCTGCACAGGCTCGACGCAAGATGGAGACCTCGAGGCTGTCCTGGACGAGGTTTTTTTATTTTTCGTATCGATTGCGCATCGCCTTAATTAATCAAGACATAATAACAATGCCGAATGAACACGGACAGATGAACCGAATGATGAAAGATAATGCAAATCATTGACAGCCTGGCAGCCTTATCAGCAAATGTTGCGTGACTGGGAATTTATTTGTTCAGGAGGAGCATAACTTGGCTAAACTAATAATAACGGCGAATGTCTTTTTAGAAATGCAAATTTTATAATAGCTGCCAAAGCCATCTGAGGCCTCAAGGCATTTCGTTTACATAATAATAATCACTGCGCTCAGAGATAACAGCTGCCATGGGCTGGATGCCCATGCCACTGGAAAGGGCGTGGCTCGTAGACAGCATCCGCTCCGAAGACATTTTGTGAGCAAGTCAACTTTATAGCTAGGTCAGTTGAGAAAAAAAAGGGGAAGTGGCTGGCGGTCTCATGCCTGACAATGCAACTAGTTTGCTTTTTGATACACTTTTGAACGAGCATAAAGCACTGCTGATAAAACATGATATGAATCGGCCATCAACATGCGTGCATACATATGTATGTACATCACTCAACTACTCAACTACATACATTGCATTTGCGGTTATTTCATTCTATTTCCATTTTCTTCGCTCGGTTTTGTCAAGTCATTGTCTTACCGTTATGTTTGCTTTGCCATGAATTAGTAGTGAGCGTGAAGTCGCTCAGCGAGTGCAAGACAGCTGTCTGCACCAATGCTGTTGTCTCGCTCTGTATTGTACGCAGTGCGCGTGTAAGAGTAACGATCGAAAGAAAGACGGAGAGCCGAGCTCTGCAGCGGTTGACGATAGGCTGAGTACTTGCAAAGGCAAAGAGAATGCGACAAATGAGGAAAGGATTGAGCAGCAACCAAATACGCTGCTTGATCAACTAATGCATACGAAGCAACAAGGCGTGCAAGAGTATTTAAACTTCGATAAACGTGTTCGGTTTTATTTTTATAGGCAATAAGAATAATAATGGGTTCTGCATACAACAAATACACTGATTTCGATGCGACCTACTTAATTGTTGTGCGGGCAAGGGTATTTGTAAGTCGACATTTGAGCCCATTTGCAAGTTTTCTTTTTATTGTCAAGTTGCGCATGCATAAGGCCGGCGGGCTTTCGCTTGTGCACTGTGCATGTGTAAGAATGTAAGTATGCAAGAGTGTGTGTGTGTGTGTGTGTGTGTGACAATAGTCGGAAGGCAGTCAACTGACAGCATCTGGCAAGGGTTAGTTGTTGTTGGTGTTGCTGGCATTGTTTGCTGCTTGTTGTTGTTGGTCGGGGGCTGCCTGCATTTTTATGCGCTTTGTTTTTAATGGTTTCGGCAATGCCAGTCGGACGGACAGACATGCAAAACATACAGACTTTTCGTATATAATATAAACACAGCTCGGCTGGCATGCATACGCATGATAGAGGGAGAGAGAGAGAGAGAGAGAGAGAGAAACAGAACGAAGTCTGCAATCTTTCATTTAGGGCCACTCAAAATGAAAGAGCAATGTCAGTAATGTCATTATTAATAGACAGACAGCACGCCAGAGTGTGAGGGAGAGAGAGCGAGAGAGAGAGAGAGAGAGAGAGAGCGAGGTAGGCGAAACACTTCAAGTGCGTAACCTTACGCTAGAAGTGTTCTTTAAGATGTAATTAAGATTCAAAGAAAATGATGCTGCAAGAGCAGTTGCTGCAGCGCAAGGCTAAATAATAAATGTAAAAAATTATTTATTAAATTTTAAATATTTAAAACAGCAATAAGTTTGGCAATCAATGCATTTTTACTCTCCGAATTTAACTGACTTTTAATTGGCACTAAAAATTATATTTCAGACATTCACAAGAACTTGAGCATGAGATAAAAAATAAATTGTAAATTTCACAAAAAAAAAACTGATGCAGCCCTGCGAAGCCCCGGAAGCCGCATTAAAACATTTCGGTGCAGTGGCGCAAGTGCAGCGCGAAGTTTATAAAGCAAATAATTGAATTAACTGTGCAGTGGCACGCGCCACGAATTTTCGGCTTAAAATGAGAGCTCATTCAATTACTGCCAAAAGTGAAAAGGGCCAAAAACAATGGCTGCAACTCAACTCGGTTCAACACGGCGTATGCGTGATGCATGGCTGATAGCTCATACGCGCCGTATACTCACCGATGAAGTAGTTGGTAACGGTGCGCATACGCTTGGTGGTCAGCACAATCCAGACTACAATCAAGTTGCCGCCAGTGGCCACAATGACCATGCCGCCGAAGAGTATGCTCCAGAGCACCTGTCGCCACCAGGGCATGACGAAGGCGAACGAGGCCACAGGCGCGGCGCCGTCCTCATCGATGAGCGTGTCCCCAGCATCGCTGACAGGAAGTCCTGTTATGCCCGTGGGTAAACTGCGGAAGAGAAACAGATAGACAGACAGCGTGAGACCAGAGAGAGAGAGAGAGAGAGAGAGAGAGAGAGAGAGAGAGAGAGATAGAGGGGAGGCAGTAGAGTTGTGTTAGAAACAATGTTGAATTAGTGACATGAAGATTATGTGTGTGTGCTAAGCCCGAGACGTGGCGAGTGCCAAGTGTGTCTGCTCCCTTGGCGCTTTGCTATGTGTCTATGTATGGGTGGGTGTGGCTGTTGGCAGGATATTAGGCGTATGTAATTGTGCGTGCGTTAACAAATCCTTGTCGGTTTGTTGTTATTCATAAAAGCTCAGGTTCAGACTGCTTTACGGCTCCCACTCGTCACCTTCTCTCTATGCCTCTGTGGGCATCGAAAGAGTGGGCATATGGGTTTTTGTGCCATTGAAGTGAATGTAGAGAGATTGAATTTTGGGATATGCATACTCATTGGAGGCGTGGCAAATGGGGATATACTAGAAACCAGAGACTTGAATTTAGCTACATATATATAATGGTATATCCAGTCAGATCAGCCTTAGATATCTGGCATAGATTTTGATTAATTTAATTTTCCTGCTACTTTCACTTGAGCGAGTATTAGGCAGTCAGTTACGCCCTGCGCCTGCCTAGTGCTTATTTGTTAATATTCTGCTTTTCTGATTGTTTATTTAGAGCATGTGTGTGTAGGCGCGTGTGTATTTAGAAGTGTTTAAATAGGCAGCTCACACACACACACGCACACACACTCGCACACACACACACACACTCGCACACATAGATTTAGTGGTTTTTGTTTTAAGAGGCCTCGCAGGCTGTTGCAGGGCCATCAACGGGCTGTCAACGTCCGTAAATCGGGCCTCATGTTAAACTCGGCTCGTTAGCAGCCCCACGCGTACATGTAACTTAATATATGCGCCCGCCCTCTTGCCCACACTCCGATGACATTTGAGACGAAAGTGGGCAAGGCTACGCCCCAGCCAGTAGCCAGCTGCTGTCTGCTAGTCATTAGTCCGTTCGCCCGTCGCATCGAGACAATTAAAAATATGTTTCATCATCGTTGGACTATTCAAATTTCTATGCGCCATATAGCCTGTATCCACCCCCACCCCCTTGGTTGTTTATTGGCCTATTGCAAAGAGGATTATTGATTTTCATGAGTAACCCAGAATAAAAGAAAAACAACAGTAAAAAAAAAGTTGATCAAAATAAAGAAATTATAAGGAAAACAATCCCGAAGCAGCAGCCGCAGGCATATGAAGGGAGTCGAGTGAGCAGGTTGTATGCACTGACGAATACCCCGTATATGACAGCTGGTGAATTGAAGTTGCTGTATAAGATATAGATATGGATATATATAGGAATAAGGAGTTTCGAATAATACTTATATACTTATATGAACTTGCTTCTATCTTAGCTCCAAGGCTTTATCTTTATCTGGCACTATCTATTCTATTCTATCTCTCTCACTCTATCTATCTCCAACACTCTATCTTCCTCTCTCTGTCTTTCGCTTTCTCTTTCTCTTTCCCTCTCCTGCTCCATCTATATCTGACACTATCTTTCCCTCTCTCTATCTTTCTCTTTCCCTCTTTATCTTTCTCTGACACTTTCCACCTCTCTCACTTTACCTTCCTCTCTCTCTCTTTCAAAGTCTATAGGAATACTTGATGTTATCCTACTAACATTTAGACAGAGTACGTCTGTCTCCCTCTATGTCTATGTCTCTGTCTCCATCTCATATTTTATCTTCCTCTCCCCCATCTCTCTGAGTTCACCTTTCAGACATGTTTTTGGTAACATTTTCCGCCAATTTTATGCGTACATGAAATGAAAATAAGAAACAGTCCTTAAATCGTTTTTTTATCTTTGTTTTGCTTCGCCTTCATTTTGCATTAAGCCTGACAACGCGCTGGCAAAGCCAAACAAAATAAACTTTTGTAAAGTAGAAAAACATTGTAGAAGAAAAAGAAGCCACAGCCCAAGCCCAAGCTGAAAGCAGTTGCCAAAGCTACAATTTTTACTAAAATTCTGTCATTGAACTCAGTTGCGTTGTCTACGTTGACTATGCAGTAAACATCTTCGAGATATGTCAAACGCAGCAATTATTTGGAAATAATACTCCATCAAGGACTATCATATTCAGCTCACTCTACCTCTCTCCCTCTCTCTCTCTATCGCTGTGTGAGTATCTTGGGGAACCAAGAAATTTTTACTGCAGTAAGCGGACTGACGTCGTTGTCGTTAAAAAATACATCAAATATTAAATAAGAGGAATGCTCGACTTTGAAATACCCCCACTTCAGTGATTCTAACTCTGCAGCATATATTTAGCATATTTTAATGGAATGTTAGGTATGAATAACTGTAAAAGGCATGAGATTTAATGGTGCAGGTGAAAAAGTATCTGAGGTATGTAGGTCTTATAGCTGGTATAGGTATTATAGGAATATATTATATAGGACGATTAGAAGATAGTTCAAAAGATTTAAACTGCCTGAGAAACCAGATGAATAGCGATAGTTATGTAATACATTACGCACACGAGTACAGTTATAAAGCTGAAAAATGTTTTATTTGCACGCTTTTATGGCCTAAACCCATCAGCCCAAGGCGATTCCTTAACTATAAACCAAATCAAATGAACATAAAAGATTTACTACAACAATGCCACAAAGGCCTGGCGCTACAGAGGTAAAAAAAGAAAACAAGTGGTTTGCCACGCCCACTGCGGTGGCTCAAACGGCCCACTTTGGTAGTTGGGCCCAGAGCAATACTTTTACTGGTTGCAAACAAAATTCAAAATGAAATCTACTTGATGGTAAAACATATGACCTTCTTACCACTGGGAATGCTTTAAGTGTGCGACAGGGCACAACATAAAGCAGATGGAGATGCAGGAGGAGGAGGAAGGGTACACACACACAATGATAGATGCGAAATGTACTTTATATGTATATATATAGTTGTCTTAGTGTATGGCCATCAATGAAATGTATTTGAAACGGAAATAAAAAAGCCAAAGCTGGCTGAAGTGAGCGGAAATGCTTGACTGATTGAACGACTGAATGACTGACTGCATGATTGATTGACTGAGTGTGAGTGGGTGGGCGGGTGAGTGAGTCGCTGAATGGATGCCCCAATGAGGCGTCATTAGATATGCATGGTTGGCAACACAAACACACACACACACACACAGACCCACACGGAGGCTGGCAACGCCAACTCAAGCTCGAATTCGCAAGGCGAAGCAGTATGCGTGGGTTTGAACTATGTGCGCTTCTCATTTGGAGTCGAATGTTGTGCGTGTCTTGTGGATTAATTCAATTTGTATCATAATTAGGCAGAGCTCATTGATGAACCCTGGGCAATGGGGTATACTGATATTGTGGGTATCACTTTCCCTTCGATAACTTCACCTATTTTCGATTTATCGATAAAAATCGATGTCTATGACTATGTTTTTCAAGCATTACTCTTAGAGTTTTCAATTTAGAGCTACAAAATTTGGTAGGTCGTTTTCTGTAATAAAGCGACACATTTTTCATTATTAAATTTTTTCTTTTTCATGGCATATAGGGCTACAGCCTGAGCAAAGTCTTGCTTACGTGTATGTAAAAACAGCACTGAATCAGCCACCAGTATGATTACTGCATGCAATAAAGAGTATCTGCTAGTCGGGCATACCCCAATGGACACTTACATTCTGCTCAAATTGTAGGTCATCTCGGGTTGTTTCGTTGGCGGCGTCTGATTGCCCTCCAACAGGACGCTATTCAGCGCAGTGTAGAGCAGAGCTGGAGCATAAGTGCTCCAATTGCTCCAAGTGTAGCTGCCGTCCATCAGCTCCTCATTGTTGTCCATTTCGTTGTCGTTGTTGTTGTAGTTGTTGCTGCTGCTGCTGTTGTCCTTTGCCCTTTGTTTGCTTCACTAATGTTACGTGTCCCTTTTTTCGGGCTGCTGTCTTATTTGGATTCCATTTATGTGCTCTGCGATGCCTGCAAAGAGCAAAGAATAATACATTTAACTAATTTCGGCATTTCGGGCTTATCTCTGATGCTCGCTCAGACGGCAAGGACGAGCATATTACTTAGACATGAAGTGCCTTCAATTCTCTAACACACTTGAAGGTAAAGCGGTCATGCAGTGTGTTCACAGAGTTTCACAGAATTTTAATATATCTCTCATCTTGCGCTTCCGCTCCACTTAATTGCCAGTCGAGCGTAAAGTCATAGCGTAAAATCAAGCAGGCACCAAATATTAGATACGCCCCCTCGCATCCCTGCAATCCTGTGGCTGCGTTTAATTAAGTGCAATTAGAGGAGAATCAAGCGAGAACAGAGATACTTGAATACCTGAAATTTTCAATTAGACTGGAAACAAGGTATATTTGTAGATTTATAGAGTATATTGGCTTTATCATACCCGTTTGGCTTATACAAAGTGTGTTGAATAACTTTAATGAATGATTGAACTTTTCAATTGAGTTGGTTCCCTGTCATGCTATGCAAGGAGAGTACATTTGCTTCATTATGCTCGCTCAACATCTGATAAGAGAGTATATCCGACGTTTGAAAAGAGAGTCTCTTATTTGTATTATAATTTATTTTTATTTATTTATTTTTCATTCAATATTTTTTAATATATTTCTATATCTTGGTCCATCTTAAATTTAGACTCCCAAATGAAATTTAAAATATATCTTCGATAAACCACTCCAAAGGTCCACAACTCCAAAAATATGATTATAACTTCTGAAACTATTTTTATAAACTTTAAGCGAGTATGTTGCAGTCGTCAATACCCAAATTATCTCTTTGATACTTTGATTTTGTCATCTCCTAAATATTTGTTTTCGATATTTTCGATGTTTTGTTTGCCCATTGTCAGTTTTTGGGCTGAAAACTTTGCCAGGCCCCAAAAATTTCGTGCGTTTTTTTTTATTTTTGGTTTTGGAGTTTTCTCAAAGGTTTTCAAATTGATTGTGATTTGTGTTTGTTTGCCTCATTTGCGGTTTTTGCGGTCCGTTTGACATCGGATGCGAAGGCGAGAGGGCTTTAAGGCTAGGCTCAAATGTAAATTGGGCTCTGCTTTAATGGGGACAACAACGAAACGAAACCAATTTGGATTGAGCGAAAAAACTTTTAAATTAACACAAAACTTTTGCACATCAAAGGCAATTAAAAGTTGTAAGCAGGGCAGGCCAGGGCAGACCAGGTGAATGTAAACTTAATTAGAGCTCCATTGTAGAGCTCGGCTCATCCACTTGCCCATTATTCATTATTCATTATTCATTTTTCATAGTGGCCTTGCTGCTCACATAATCAATGTTACCTGAACTTTATTTAGTCGAGTTTATTTCAGGCTAAACTTTTGTTTACACTAAACACAGAAATCGTTCCGCGCGATAGTTGCCATCATATAAAGGGCAGTTCAACGATATCTAATCAAATCGAGTGCGTTCCTTATCTGAAGAAACAAATTGAAACTTGAGTAGTATTCGAGAAGCAGCTAATGACTGAAGATTGAGTGAGCGAGCAGCTGAGTAGGGTATACCCAGCACAATCACAGTGGGTCTGATAAGCATATATACAAATGGAAAGCATATATATAAATATCTATTAGTCAAGTGTATGTTGTCGACTAAGTTGCTGACTTCTTTGGCGATAGTTACCACAAACTGTAAATTTATTTCAGACATTTAAGTTCTTCCCCTAAACAATTTTTAAGTTTCCATTTACGAGTTATATTTCTCCCGCGTACTACACCTGTCCGTACTTCAGCTGTTTCTTTGTTGCCATTGAGTTTTCAATTTGTGTTTGTGACACAACAAATAGAAATATATATATTTATATAGAGCTAGCAGCGAGAGGTCTTTCTCGCAGATTGGAACAAAAAACGAAACTAATTCAATTCGCTGAAAACGTTCTTTCAACGTGTCCCTAGAGCTAGATTAACTCACCTGTAGCTATTTATTTATTTCCACCCCCCCTCCACCACCTACCCCTGCTCCTCTTTATTCCTCTTCTTGTTCTGCCTTTGTGTGTTTGTGACAACGAGTAAGGAAAATTGCTTTTCACTTTGCTTCTTGCGGCCCCAAACCCACAGCTCGAATTACAGCTGAACTTGTTTGCCCAGATAACTAAAAGAAAAACAGTTTGAGGCTGGCTCTGACAGATTGAGACAATTGCGGGCCCTTGCCACACCCGTCACATGCCACTTGCCACTTGCCACTTGCCACTTGCCACCAAGGAATGCAGCAGCAGCCGCAGTCAATGAAAATTTGACAAATTAAGCGCGCGGCTCTAAAATTTTAAATAGAATTTTCTACGTAGAATTTTCTCTCTTTTTCCCATTTTTCTGTGCAGCAAGTTAGAGCTGCTCTAGTCGGCAGTGATCGACTACCAGATGCACTGGAAATTTTAAGAAAATCTACTATTTTTTTCACATATAATATAGTACACTAAAACGAAAGCGCCATCTACTGTGCACTTTATGCAGCCAGAGTAGATATTGTGCTGCTTGTAGCATACTCACTATGGGCAATAACTTTATGAAACTCGAGTTCAGATTATACGATTTGAGTGAAATTTTTGCTGAGCAACTTAAACATAGGGATATGTGAGCATACCAAAGCTCAAGTCGAGGAAATGAATCTAGTGAATATCGACATTTATCGATATAAAGTAAATAGAGTTATTTATAAAAAACAATTAACATTTGGTGCATATGATAAGGTAGGACAAATATTTTAAAATTCATTCTCAAGCTGTTGTCCTTTACCAGAAATCTGCCTTAGACGGATAGAGGACGGACGGACAATTTTGAGTAAATTGACTTAGCTTGTCTCTCTAGATCTAGATATGTATATATTATAATATATGTATATATACACACGCTCTGCTATGTCTCCTACAGCCAATATACCCCTTTCTCTCAACAATAGAGTATCTACAGCGAGTTCATCAATTAAACGATTGACGCTAGCCGGGCCAAAAATAGTTGTTGGGAACTATGCAAAAATCAATTAGCCAACGAGTTGACTACGCTCACAGCAACAGCAACATCAACAGCAACAGCAACAGCAATCGGATCTGTGTCTATACAAAACATATGGCAATATTTTATACGCTGTTGACAGAACGGCTACGGCGGGGCGGGGCTAGGTTGCTCGAGGTGGGCGTGGCTGCAGTTGCGGCGCAGTCTTAATGAAATGTAAACAAACTTCAAAAGAATGTTGGCTATAATTGGCAGGCAGTCGGACAGCCCGGAACTGCATTGCCTCAATTGTAGGGCAGAAATAGAAAGAGACGGGGCATGCAATGGAGCGAGCGAGGGTGAGAGAGAGGGAAGGAGAGATGGAAGGGTAGCTAGAGTGTAGCCAGAGTTGAGCTAAGAGGAAATAGCTCGCGAATAGACTCAAAATATTTGCGCAAAAAATATTTGTCGAAATGGGCAACAACAAAAAAAAGACAGAGTTGAGTGCAACCGACTGCATAATGCCCGTTCACACTTGATTGGCGGAGGATATCTAGCGATAACTGTAGATTAGGTTAGATTCAATGCAACTCTTCTGTATGGATATCTAGCGATAACTGTAGATTAGGTTAGATTCAAGCAACTCTTCTGGATGCCAGCTATAAATCCTAAAGTTTTTTTTCTCGATTTGCCACGCTCCCTCAATTCTGATAAATATATTATATTATCTGTAGAGATACGATCTAACTGACATATCAAATTTTTAGTTTTTGCTTTCAAACAGTGTTGAGAAAATTAAGTTAAGAGTAAGTCACTGAGCCACAAAAGATAGAGATGGTAAGAAATTAGCATTGCCACGCCCTCTGTAGCCTTATTCATGCAATCCCAATATTTAATAGCAATATGCTCTAACTGAATTAATCCAAGCCATATCAAAGTTCTAGCTCCAATAGAGGTCAGTCGAGGTATACTTGCTTTGCGCTGCCTGCTAGAGTATTCCAGAAGAGTACAGAGGAGCCATAACTTTGACCGCCCACTGGCCACACCTTATTTGACTGATGTTCCGTCTAATAATGTTATTTTTCCTGCTTCTGCCACTTTTCAGCAATAGCCGCACAAAAATTGAATTTCATTTTTATTTCTGCTGGCCGCACTTGAAAAATGGCAAAGCTGTCACGTTCTGAAAACTCGATGCGCGCTTAGCCAGCGGGAAAAGGAGTCCATGTGGTTGGGAGAGTTACAAAATGTACATGTATACTAGAGTAATACAGTTGAAAATCATTATGTAACTTGATTCAGATGACCCAGAAAAGTTTGCATATTTTAACAGCAGATTCAAGAAGTTTTCTTTTGCCATATAATATATCTATATATTATATAATATATCTATATAGTATATGTATTACTTCTTTCATCTATATACCAAACTCAAGCGAGCATTATGCCATTGGTATTGCTCTAGCCTAACATTCCTGTGTGCTCTATTTTGTTTTGTGTAAAGTCGCAGTCCGTCGTTTGTTTGGCTCTATGCGGGCAGATGATGTATACGCCCCTTTGTTCCAGAAATACATTTTTTATTTAATTTTTGTCTGTTTTGGCATTAAATGAATTTGTCTAGGCTGAAGTTTCGCTAACGTTCTCCCAAACATAAAAATAATATAGAAATATCATTGACAAAATGACAAAAGGCAATTTTCGTTTTTTAGGAAAAATTAGAGAAATAATAAGAAGAAAAAATTTTTGTTGAACGAGTGAGAATAGAGTAGAGCATATATTGTGTGGGTACAGACAGGCAGGATCTAAAGAGCACATATTTATAGGAGTGGATAGGCAGAGTCTATAGAGTATACGAAGTCTAAGATTGTTCATAAGAAAAAGCTCAGATATTATATATATTGATTCACAGATTTTAAAACTTGAAACAAAGTTTGATAAAAGTTTTCCGAAAAATTTTGTTCAAACATCTATGTAAATAGTAATATTAATTTCTGAGCTAGATTCCCCGTCTATACCCAGTTTTGATGTTTTGAGCTCTTAGAGCTATTCAGTTTTAATTAATATTCTCAGCTGAATCAGCATTCACTTTAAATTTTAATTCTATTAAATAATATTATATATACCTAGATCAATGATGCCTTCTGTCCGTTGCCAGCGCATATACCCTCTGTTTGAGCATGCTGAATGGGCCTAGGGTATGCGAGGAATAAAGGAATAACAATAATATAGAGAGTTGCGCCATTGTAACGGTCTAACTGTGCCTATGATGTTAGCAAGCCGAGTGCCTGCATGTGTGTGTGAGTCTAGCTATGTCTATGATGTTAGCTCTGTGTGCGAGTGTGAGTGTGAGTGTGTGTGTATGTGTCTGTGTGAGTGTGTGCACGTGCTTGCATGTGTTTGTATGTCAATAACTTTGCGCTATGCTGGTTTACTTTTTAGGCTCTTGCTGCCTGCCTCGCTCCTCGCTCCTCGCTCCTCGCTCCTCGCTCTTTGTTTTGCTCACCCGTTCCCACACCCACTCGACGCTGTGCCTCTCTGTCACGCTCACACTCTGTGTGTGCAACTCACCCCCGGCGCGCTGAGCAAAGTTCTAAAACAATTTAATGTAAAAATGTGCAGCGCCCACATTTGTGGGCATGGTCGGCTGCTTTAAGTTGTACAGCAGAGAGAGCGAGCGAGACGGAGAGACACTTTTGCTTTTAATTTTGGATGCGGCTTTTGTTTAGGCATTTAGCACACAATGGCATATAAAATGAACTTGAAATTGTAATTGCCAAGGCCTAAGCATGTTTTTTAATTTGGCCACACACACGCACACGCACACACACACATAAAAACCGGGAGCATGTGCAACATATTTAAATAAAATTAATTTTTATACCAAATTGGCTAAATGCCTTAACGCAACTACGCAGGAAGAACAACCGACCGAGCGAGCGAGAGAGAGAGAGAGAGAGAGAGTGAGTGAGTGAGAGGGAGATTGAAATTATTCGCATAAAATTCATCAAAATGATTTTTTAATGAGGTACGTGAGCTGCTCTGGCCCAAAGTATTTATTTACGTTTATTTGCCTGCTTTCGCACCTAACAAAAAGCCAAGCGAAAAAGATTTTAACAATAGCCGCAAATGCCAATATAAATAAAAGCAGCCAGCAAAGCAGACAAACACGCACAGACTCCAGATAAATATATATATATATATATATATATATATATATATATATATATATATATATATGTGTGTGGTTAAATAAATGTTTGTGGCAACAAAATCTGGCATGGAAAAAGTTGCAAAGTTGACAGCTAAACGACTGCTTAATACTCGCTCAAAACTCAATTAGTATAAAATCTATGCAGATATAAAATTGTTGTCCAGAAAGGTTTCAGAGTGCAGCGGATATTTCAGCATTCGCTAAACTAATATGCTCGTTTTAGATGCATGAGCGAATATTAATATTAGTATTAGTGACAATTAGTTTCTGGTTTAGCCCATTGCTTATATATAGTTCAAACGATCACTTTTCATATTGCTGCCAATGTCTGGTCTTTACCATGAGCTGAGCGAGCATCAAAGGCCGTTGACAATCTGTTTCGTGGTAAGCGATATACTCGCTCAGAGTTCACATACGGCAACAATTTAAGAGCACATGAAGCCTATATACCCGTTTTCGCCATGCTGAGCGAGCATGAATATGGCAATATGTTTTCACTCCGGCCTCATAAATTATATGCTTGTTTATACCTCAAATATAACTAAAGTTGTTCAGCTACCCAATATACCCGCTTCTTCCTAGCTGAACGGGCAGTTAAAGTCGAGGATAATCGGTTTCAATTATAATTAATGCTGATCACAACTGACTGCCCAATACACGCTCACATACATCTATACAGATAAGCAAGAAAGCCAATATGCCCATCTTAGCTTGCCGAAGCAGGCATCCAAGTTGCAGGCAATTCGCTTATTTCTTTCATAGGTCTTATGCAACTGGGCTCAAGACCCGCTCACAGCCTAGCAGTGCAGCTGTGCAGCAAGCTAATATGCCCGCTTGCCGCTCACTCTGTGAGCGGGCATTGCAAATGGCCAGCAATGTGTTTCTGGTATGATTCGCGCTGTCTGCGTGGGCGAGATAAATTGTTTATGCGATTTTAATTTGTTTGCGTGTGTATTAAAATATTTGAAACGAAAGCATCGAGCATACGCGCCGCGGAGCCAATCGAGGACTACTTAACGCACATCCGAGGCGCGATTAGACGAAGATTAGCGACTAAATATAGATATAACTCGACCAGCTGACACTCAACTCATCCGACACATCTTGCCACAGAATGTTGCCATAAATGTTGCCCCGACATGCCTAACTTAACCTTTTCGTGCCAGGAAGTTGCCAAGAAGTTGAGGTGCCTCGCTTCGGGCCAGGCCAACAAAGTTTCAGCTTAACAACTTAAGAGGTTAAACTTTAAGTGCGATTCAATTTAAACTCCTAAAAACAAGTCAAACTGAGCAAGTTTTAGAGTTGGCAATTAGAGACTCCTCGCCACGTCGTTGTGGACACGTTAAAAGAGAATCAAGTTTGTGTGTCGATTTGGCTCCTGACTAAACTCTCTATATATCTCGATCTCTTTCTGTCCATGTTCGATCTCGATCTTTGTCTGTTTCGCTCTCTCCTTCTCTCTCTATATTAGAGAATCCTTGGTCACATTCCACTCAAGATAAGTAAAGCTATGCAGTCATCTCTCTCTGTTTCGCATTGTCTATCTCCCTCTTTTTTTCCTCTCACCTCTCTGTGTATCTGTCTCTGTTTATCTCTTCTTCAATACCTCTATTGTATATATCTCCATTTCTTTGCCTATATACCTATCTTTATCCCTCTGTTTCTCTCTCTGTATCCTTTGCTCCGCTCCCTCTCTCTCACTCTCTCTCTCTCTCTCTCTCTCTCTACTTTCCCTTCTCATTTCTCTTTATCTCTGTGCATCCGTGCGATAAATCCAAAAGGAAATTGAAAATTTAGTGGTTTCTTCCTCAATTGGGTTTGCCACATGAATGAAATCAGTTGAATCGAATCAGATTTCGGATTTGATTTCGGTTTCGATTTTGATTGTTATTTTGGTTTCCATTGCATCTTTTTGCAGTTTGAGTAAAGATTCGTTTCTGAATAATTTTGTGCTCCATGCACACGATTTTCTTAGTCTTAATGTATGCATATGCGACCTCAATTACCATATCAAATAACTCTGACGAATTAAGATTTTCATGAATATTTTCCCCTTTTTAGGGATAATGTTTACAGACCAAACCAATGTCCTATGACGGCCAACTCC
The DNA here is from genome assembly GCA_035045555.1 of Drosophila fulvimacula. Lineage (NCBI taxonomy): Eukaryota > Metazoa > Arthropoda > Insecta > Diptera > Drosophilidae > Drosophila > Drosophila fulvimacula. The sequence goes on from JAWNOX010000137.1 coordinate 22,537,385, forward strand.
ATTTAATTGCCTTCAATAAATATTATTAAAGCACGCATACGACCTGTTGTACCCAGCAAATAAACTGAGCCGAGTTGGGCCAACACATGTGTATATTATATAAACATATTTATGTATGAAAATAAAGTAAGAGGAGAAGGCTCCACGGCCTGGTGTTATCTTATCGCCTTTGAGTTTATCAAGAACCCAATAGATATTTATGAGCAAACTGGATATCGAGGCGATATCATTACAGTATAGTGAAGAAGCTGTATCTGTGTCTCCCTCTCCCTCGCTCTGTTTTAGTGTCACCATAAATATTTCGCCAGTTTGCCCGAACGCCGCAGCCCCATCCCGACCCAGTGGAATCAATTTATTGCAATTATGTGTAAATTGAGGCACAAAGCCAATCCAGACGCGCAGATCTCGAGTAACAAGTGCAAGCGTCGAGCAGCCACCCGCCAGGCACTTGTCACCACATCAGCCCCATGATGGCTGGCTGCCCGCAGCTGGTGCGTGGGCGCTGGCATGTAAGAAGTCGCTGGCATGGGGTGGGGGCCAATGAACGCTTTCTGAACTCAACTGAGCTGAGCTGCTGTCCGGACATTTCAAAACTTGAAAACTTAATAATAAAGCGAATAAGTGAGCTGTAGCTGTAGCTGTAGATGCTCAACGGACAGACACCACGGGATGGCAACTTGGCCAGAATGGGGCAAGGAATGGGCCATAATTGATTTACTAAACTAATATACTCTTATTGTAATAAGAAGAGGAAGAGCTGAAATATTGTTAGACAAGTGAAATGGGAGAAGGTATTCAATGCTAAATAGTTATCCAGTTTTGATCAAGAAACTAATATTCAATTCCTGATAGTTATCGAGTTATCGAGTTAACCATATTATATGAAATTGGAGAACGTATTTCATTCTTCATAGTTACCGACTTATGATGAAAACAAAGGCAAAATTCGATGATTCAGTTTATCGATTATCGATATTACATGAAATGGAAGAACGTAATACATTTTATAGTTGTGATAAGGAACACAAATGCTAAAATCAATTCTTCTTCATATCGATATTGCAAAAGGAAATGATAGATGATATCGATAGACGATAAATCGCTTAGCTTATACTACTGATATCAATGAGAACTAAGATGAACTTTCGCCCACTGCACAACTAATATACCCTACGCCCCACACAACTAATGCTGGATATAATGAAAAGAGCAGCTAACTGGATTCGTGGAAATATATGCACATGATTTAGAGAGTTGTTTAGGGTTTCATTGAAATGCATACGGATAGGCAGCAGGCTCCACTCGTGTGGGTCTCCCTGGCATTTGGGTTCTGGTTCGACTTGAGCTGCTGCTTGAGTTTCTGTTCAGTTTCAATTTAATTAAATGTTTTGATGCATGACAGCAGCAGAAAATACGAGCACACGATACGGCATTCATTCTAATTCGTTTAAGGACCTTTCCGCTTGCTGAATCTCTGCGGATAGTGGGACCGAAGCAGGCGTTGTCCGAGTCAGAGGACATGGCATAGGCATTAAATTGAAGCTATGGACATACAACTAGGTGCCCGAAAAGCAATCCGTGTTGAAAGCATTTCTGTTTATGCTCTGCTGACCAGCGCGCGCTGCTCATGGTTTGAATGCCCGCTCAAGGTAAACTGCGGAGCGGGTATATAGGCTTCGCTTGCTACTAATGCAGCTAGAGAGAGGGAATACTACTGAATATTCTCAAGCTACTTATTGGTAATAAGCTTTCCATAATAATGTGGGCGTGGCCTATCTAGGCATTACTTAATTGCTTAAAGTTAGAGGCGTGGCCCACTAGGCAAAGTGTAGGAACTGGAACTGTACATGGTAATTCGAGCCTAGAGGTTCTCTAATGACACACTGATACATAATTTATATAAATCACGCCCTTATATAGGGGCGTGGCATATCGGAAAATACATCTTGCCCAGTTCTACGTAACTCAACTCTTATGCTGTCAGCCAAATAATATAGACAGCCCCAATCAAATTGTCTTTCGTGATTGGTGCGAGAATTTGGCAGTCAGGCAGATCCCACTGCAATGCTTATTAGGCTCGCCTGCTGGTTGGCTGCTTGTTTGGCCTATTGGTCTGACCGCCTGCTTTGCCTAAATGAAGCCATAGTTCACAGTTGAGTGGTTTAGTGGTTCGGCTGCTTGGTTTAGTGGTTTAGTGGCACGCAGTGGTTTTACTGGTTCGGCCGTCCCCACCCAAAAAACGAATCAAAACAGACGACCCTCATTTTGCACATTAAATATTTAGAGCGCAGTCAGTGCGACTGCTGCTCGACTATTTTTTGATTGCTTTACGAGATTTGTTGGCACTAAAACTCAACTGGAACAACACACACACGTACAGGGACACACACACACAAACACACACGCAGGATATATGAGGTGGAAAACGGGCTTAGCCTGGAGCTAGCTCTATTTCAGTGCTATGAAAGCCAGAGACTTGAAATTGGAAATATGTATATATGCAGCTAGATCAGAGCTGGCTTACTATATATGCCTTAGATATACGCCTTTTGGAGGCGTGGCAATCACTATAAACTGCGCTAGACTTGGAGCTAGCATCAAGTAGTTTTGCAAGGAGATCAGAGCTGGCCTAGAATGCAGTTAACTCTCCAACCAGCCCAATGGGGCGTGGCAAATCTGTACATATCACTTGAACAGAGTTTGAAGACTATATCTGACAACAACTGAGCACAATCGAGTATTTCTCATGTGAAGAGGGCTACGAAGGATTCTCGGCAAGGACAACTGACAACTGACAACTGCTGCAGGCCATGGTTCGCATCAGCAGTACAAACAACCAGATGTCGTGTTCGACCATGCGTAGAGCTCTGGTACCGTCTCCTGAACAGTAATTATGATGGAGCTCTTCCAGTTGACGAGTTGAGCAGGATTAGCGCAAGGAGCGCAACGAATCTCCATTCCTTGCCTTCAATTTCAATTTAAATAAATATTTATTTAATTTAATTTTTTTTTCATTTATTTGCTCACAAATATATTTTTATGATGGTACATACATATATATATGTATATAGGAACTATAGCATTCGCACACACAATTTCATTTTGATTTAAAATTTCCATTAAAATTAAATCTGAATTTCAATTTCGATTTCGATTTCGATTTAGATTCTATTTAAACAATTTTCACATTCATTTCAAATCAAACTATTTTCAGATATTCGCCACGAATTGTAAGGGGAGTATATTGGTTTTATACCATGTACACTTTGACATATATGAAACGGCCATAGCCAACTCCATCTTTCACAGTGAACCAGCTCTCCATATATATATATATATATATATATATATATATATATACATATACTGAAGTCTCTCCATATATTATATAATAAACCCAAATTTAGGAGAGTGACACAAAGGGATGACTCAATTTGTAATTAAATCCAGCGTGAACAGGTATTAAGCAGTCAGTTACGCCCGACTAACTCGTGTTCCATTGTTAAGTAAATCAAGTTTATTTAGTAAGCTCTGTGATTACTAAGCAATTAGCGCTAATGAAAACTGTTTCCAATACGCAATTTAGAAATCAATTATTGGTAATGAACGCCCAAAGGGCGTGGCAATAAAAGGATCAATGGAGGACATACATATGTACACATATAATACACATTAGTGTACACATTGGTATCAAACAGAAATAAATGGAATCACAATTCAAATTCTATGAGGCAGAGGAACACAAAATGCAGCACTAAAACCAATATACCCCCAATACATCCCACAGCTAACTAATATACCCATTATTTTCTGTCCCATATAAGCTTCATCAATAGTTGAGCTTGTCGACTGGAAATTGGAAGTAAGTAACAAATATGCTCTCTTTCTATATTACTAGCGAGTATTGCCTAACTAATATGCCCACTTGTCACGCCCTCCAAAACGAGCTTCATCAATAGTTAAGCTTGTCAATTGAAAAGTTCAAGAATTCCATCGAATTTCTTACTCGATTTCTCCGCTAATAGAACTCAATTAATGGAAGCCACAGGATGCCAAGGATGCAATGGGGTGTATCTAATATTTGATGCCCGTTTTATATGATTTCACACTCGATTGGCAGCCAAATCGAGCGGAAGCACAAGGCAGTATCTGCTTTAGTCGAACCGATTTTTTTTTAGTCCAAAATAGAAATTAAAATTTGATTTAGGAACTGAAAACCAAAACTGAAAAGCGGAAAATTCCGCAGAATTTCCGCTGAATTTTAGTGGCTCTTCAATTGAGCTGAACTTTCGCAACTTTTTTTATTTTTAAATATTTTTCATTTATTATTTATTTAGTAATTCGAGTGGATTAATGGATTATTAGGCACTTCCTGTTGCATGACAAACATGAGTCGAGAGCTGCGATATTTTTTACATTTTCATTTTAGTCTTTATAATTTTTTGCAGTTTATTTATTTTTGTTTTTTAAGCTTTTTTTTTGTAATTTAAGCTGCTCAAATAACAAAATTCTGTGAAGTGTAAAACAAAGCTCGCAAAACTTCAATTGCTTATTAAAAATATTTGCGCAGCAAAAAAACAAAAATATTTAACAATTTTTTTAAACTTGATTTTTTTCTTTGCTGAAAATTCTTTGGTTTTTCCATCTTTTACTTACCGTTAAATTTGCTTTAAGAACTAACAAAACACATGTTTTTTTACTTATAAAATTTGTTGTGTTGCTTATTTTTTTCGGTTTGGTTATTTTTATAGCCACAAATTAAATAAACATATTTTCACATACTATCTAAATGTTTAATTTTGGTTTGTTTTTGTTTTGTTGTTTTTTAATTTTTGAAGAATTGAATTAGATTTTGAAAAATGTTGCCGCCGGCATTTTCCATGCTAAAGAACATTTTCCCAGAAGACGCGTTCACCGACTTTTCGAACTGTTCGCGCGCGAGTTTTCCATGAAACTGCGAACGGCAATGCTAGCACAGTGCCAGCGCTCAGTATGCTGCCATGGCTAACGGAGCAGCGCAGCGAGCAGCAAGCAGCAAGCATCGAGCAGAGGCAGCTGGCAGAGGCAGCGCGCAGCAGGCGCTTGTTGCTAACTATTCGCTGTCGCTTGTTGCTGCTGCTGCTGCTGCTGCTGGGAATTTTATGACACATAATTGCCCAACAAAAGACTTGGTGAAATTTCCCTTTTTTACTGCCCAACACAGCAGCCCACATGCGAATTCATTTTGCCTATAAATAGTACTAAAAGCAACTGCATAAATGTATTTGAAATGCAAATGAATGCCGTTACACTTGAGTAGTGTTGCCGTGCTGCTCGCATATTGCCTACGCTTTTCGGCTTGCGTCTGCGCTCTGCTCGGCTCGACTCGCTTTTTGTGCTCTCTCTGTTTTCATACGCACATTCGTAAACAGAGCGCGAGCACGTGCGAAAGCCAACAAAGGCAAATTCAAATTGCCAACCACATGCGGCGCTATCCATGAGTGTGTGTGTGTGTGTTTAATGCCTGTATCTGTGCGTGTGTGTGTGTGTGTGTGTGTGTGTGTGTTTGTGTGTATTTGTTGCTTTTGCTGGCGGCACCAAATGTCTTGTGTCATTGGCAAAAGGCAGCTGCAGATGCGCGGCTAATGCCAAAAATGCCTTAAGTAAGCAACATTAAAACATATGAGAATACAAAAAAAAAAAAAACAAAAAAAACAGAAAAAGTGTTCTTTTCGAGGCGTGCAGATATCCTGTATTTGGCAGGAGTGCAGTAATCATAATGTACAATTTATAATGAATCGGATTTTAAATGTACCATTCAAAATGGATTAAGTAATAAAAAATCAATTAACAAATGTACCATTGCAAAATCTACCATATATAATAAAAAGTACCATATACCCAATGTACCATTCCCAACTCTTGCCTACATCATATACCAAATTTACCATACACAAAATATTTTATATACCAAATGGACCACACATAAAATGTACTATATACAAAATGTACCACACACACAAAGTGTACCATCTACCAGTTTACCATACACAAAATGTACCATATACAAAATGTATATGTACCAGTTTACCATACACAAAATGTACCATATACAAAACGAACCAAATCCAACATATGGTACATATACCACAAAGACCATATACCCAATGTAAAACTTATCAAATGTACCATTTACATAATGTACCATTCCTAAAAGTTCCCCACATCACATACCAAATGTCCCACCTTCCATTCACCATTTTCTAAATGTACCAAAATGATCTGACACCTATATACCCCCACTTCAAGCAATCATAGAGCATAAAGAAAATATTCAGAGTTCTAATCATACATAAATCGACGAGTAGTTCGAATTGGCTGTGTGTGGCCTTGCCCTGGCCGCCGGCTCGCCTCTAATGTGCTGGCTGAGATGAAAAAGGCATTGCAGCCGTGTGGCTGGCACTGATTGGCCTGCTGAGGCGACGAAGTCATCGACGCATTGCCACTGTCCCAATCATCAATCCATCACTCATCAATCATCAATCATCAATCATCAATCATCAATCATTGTGTCACGACGACAATAGCCACATCACCTGCCACACAACATGCACTTTTTGCCATTTGCAACTTAAGTGCGAAATCTTATGCAGCATATGTGGCGTATGCGCAATGCCAAGTCAGCAGCTTCTCCTTGGCCACTCGCTGGCCCTCGATTCTCTTTAGAGCTGATGACCCATATTTAATCAACAGTAATTGCGCTGACCTTCGCGCGCAGCCCCCTGCTCCTGCCACTCCCCCACACACTCCACTTAGCAGTGTCCTTAATGATAATCTGTTTGGGGAAATTTTTAAACATTTTTATACCCTAAACCCATTAAATATAGTAGTTCGGGGTATATTAGTTGAGCGTGCAGCAGCAGGTCTGCCCGAATACATGTTCTTGTCAAGTTAGAAGAGTTACATAAGTATAACAAGAAATGTACCTAGGTCTGACTGTCTCTCTTTATTCTTAGAGAACAAGCGCTGCTGCCTGAAAAGATCTGTAGATGGCGCTTTTGATCATGATATATGATGATATATAAAAAAAAGTCTAATACAGCTTTAATCTTCAGGGTATATCGTAGTCGTGCACTCCCAATACACGTTGAGTATATACGATTATATAAAGTATTCTAATTAACAGCTCCAATCAATGTACACGATATGTCTTGGTCGTGCACTCCCCACTAGCGTCATACAATTTCCTTTGGTCGCTTTCCTTTTTTTGGTGCTAAATACCGACAGGATGTGACGTGACAGGGACAGCTCAACATGTTTTTGATTGATGGCTCGGGCGGCCCTGTGCTTGATGGCCTTTCATAGAGATTTACGTAAATAATAAAATAATAAAAATTTAATTTGCAACAGGATATCCTGTTGCGCTCCGCTCGACTCGCATAATAAACTACTTAGACCGAAACTCAGCGCAACTCTGCCCTAATTTAATATAGAATATGTTTACAATTAAAGTCAATGCCAACGCGTTTCACTTTGCCAGATTGAATCAAATTAATAACAACTTTCATAATAATCTGTTGTTTCCGCTACACTTTAGATGCCCTCGCTCGATAATTCGAATGGGGTATATTCAGTTATAGTCTATGGAGCGGTATATGGAATATATACTATCAATGTGATGCGATCTGATGATTTTACTTAAACCTAAAGTATGTTTGATCGATACTTGATTTATTTCAAATAACTCGAACACTACTTGGATAGAGATATCAAATTTGGTGTATAGACTCGTAAGTGGCATACGCTTATTAAGAATATTTCTCTTTTCATATATCTCATACACTATCTACATAGAATTCAAAATATGCCGAAATCTTTACTATGTCTCTATATATATCTTACACTAATAGAATTCAGGGTAAGGCCCAGTCAAGCATACCCGACTAGAGCACTGCCTAGCTGCTGTAGCTCATGTCGCAGCCTAAGAATCAGGCAAAAGCTGCTTACGTTTGGCCAAGACTTTGCAACCAGTCGGCTATTAAAGTCGCCATCTGTTAGTTTTCCGAGGCAGCGACAGGCGGGCAGATGGGGCGTGGGTGAGGGCGAGGGCAAAGACAGGTGCTCAGGTGTGCAGGTGCTATTTGAAAACTCCGAAACACTTTGATTTACGGCTAATAAACTGCATGAAGGCATAAACAGGACCAAGTGGGGAAACTTTATTAAAATATGCAACGGTGTCAATAAGAGGGCGCCTGCTTTTGTTTTTCGACTTTTTTCGCTGCAGCTTCATTAGCAAAGGTTCAATTTCCATAAACCATAAAGTTTGCCTTTACTTCCGAAGAAGTGGCGTGGGCTGGGTGGTGCGTGGCTCGTAAAAAGAAAAACCTGCGCCAAAAGAAATAAGTTCGAGTACTCGAGCAGGGTGTGCTGACAGATGCCCTGCATAGAGCTGCAAGGATTGTCACATAAGGATGGATGGTAGGCAGTGAAACGGACAGCCGGACGGATAGTTGAACGAACAGCCGGACGGATACTTGGCCAGAGAGTTAGAGGAACAGACAAAAGGACAGTCGGCGAGTTTGACGAACTAGCGGAATAGCAGTAGGATGGATTGGCAGAAGGATAATTGGATGGACGATCGAATGGAGAATTGGACAGACAGTTGGACGGATAGTTGACCACATATTTGGACGAACAGTCGGAAGGACAGTAGGACAGTAGGACGGGCTGTCAGAAGAGAATTCGGACGGAGAGTCAGAAGGAAGATCGAATGGACTAGCGGCCACTGGTAATATGGCAAGGGCAATCGTATAGTGAGGGGTTATCATCTCATTCTTCTTCTTCCTCTTCTTCCCTCAATGAAATCACTTCAGCCACGCCTTCCTCCGACATGTTACACACAAAGTCACTCAACCAACATACCCTGTTCAGCCACCAGCCATAAGTTCAGCGTACATAAAAAAAGGGAAGCAGCAAATCAACTACCAAATGAAGGCACAACACGAAAACTTTTCGGGCAGTACACACACACATGTGCGTGTGTGCGCGTGTGTGTATGTGTGCTAGTGAAAAAAAGAAAGGTGTCACCTTATGGCGCTGTTAATTTTTCAGCTCGCGTGCGCACATGTCGAAGTAAACCTTTTGGGGGACAACGCCATAAGCTGTAATCTTGCTGGCAACCTCGGAGCGTAGTTGCCTGGCTGCCTGGGATATCCTGCAGCCTGCAGCCTGCAGCCTGGCTGCCTGGCTGCCTGAAAAATACTTTATGCGGGCTCCTGTTAATTATGCGTCTACGTGACTTTTGCGACTCGGGGACACCGAGCAGCAGTCGCTTGTTGCGCTGCAACGAAACTCAGCAAGTCTTAAGCTTAACCTTGAACTGTTAAACCATATTTATGTCACAGACACACACCCATACAGTGAGTGTGCGTGTGTGGGTGTGTGTGTAATATGCGCCATTTATCTTAGCCACCATCTTAGCCCCACGTCTGAGCATCCAATCAAGCTTAGACTCCATATGCCAGCCGGTGCGAATCAATGCGAATTGCTAAATGCCACACAAACCAACAACTGTGACCCAGTGTCTGTTCCTGTCTCTCTCACTCAGCCTACCGCTCTGTCTCGCTCTCTCTCTCTCTCTATCTCTCAATCTGCTTAGACATAGCCACAGTTGGTACTTGTTCTGCTTGTTATTTGCATGCAAAACTCCAAATTGAAGTGCAAAGTTTTCAAATTTAAAACAAAATAAAACAAAGATGAAAGAACACGAAAATCTGTTGAAGACCGAATAGGGCATACTCTTTATTTGGCAGCAATATAACCGAGTGGCTCTGCATGACTTAGTCCGGCTGTTGCGATGGTTGTCTGAAAAGTTGGCAATCTTAAACTGAGATTTAAAGAAAACAAAAACATTTTAAATAAATTTCTATTTAATAAAAATATATTTAATATTATAAAATATATAAAATATTAAAATACATTTTTTTTAATATTTTTAGTCAATTTAAAAACATTTTTTTATTTAAATTTTACTTAAATCATTATTTATTATTTAAATTTTTTTTGTTTGATATATATATAATTAAATTTATTAAATATATTTTTATGAATACATTTGTTTAATATTATATAATATTTTAAATAGTTGTACCCAAAATATATATATATAATATAAAATATAAAATATACAACATATTTTATTTTTGTAATATATTTGTAATATATTTTTAAAGCAATAAATTTGTTTTATATTATATAAAATATAGTATATTTTCAGAATTTCTTTTTACGAGTTTCGGACTTTAAATTATTGAAAATATTTATTTAATATTATTTTTTATATTCAAACATATGGATGTAATGGATGTTAAACGTGTGCCCTACACTAACTCGGACAAACGTTGATCAACAAAATCCATATATTTGCTCTAAGTTCACCGAAAGTCGAAATACCCAGCGAAGGGCATACATAAAGCAAACATATGTGGGAGAGATTACCAGCCGAAACGTGTCCTTGAAGACTACTCACATTAGTTAGTCATTCGGTTTAGTTTCCAGCTGGCATTAACATCTGTAATCAGGCTCAAAAGATGCCTTTCTTTTATGGCCCAGCGCAGCTGGGGGAATGTGCCTGTGGCTCACGTCGCAGAGTCGCAGCGTCACCTCCGTCACCACCGCCGCAAAGGTGCCATTGAGCTCAGCCCCCAAATGGCTGTAAAATAACCCTTTTTTTCTTATTTCGGTTCGCCATCTAATGTTTTATGCACGCTGCCCGAAATTAGCTTAACGATGATCTACTTTACGACTGCGGAAACTGCCGCCAGTGCCCGAGTCCCCAGCCAGCTCAACGGGAACTGGGCCAGCTCGACCCATCTAAAAACTGTACTTTAAAACAATTTCCTTTAGCAATTGCACAATAAATAACCAGAAATCGGAAATCGCCCAGCTGAACTGATGCCGCGCTGCCAGATGCCCTTTACGATAAGTCGATAAATGGATTGAGGAGAGTTTGGTTTATATTATTTATATATATTATTTTTTATTGGACATACGGAATGGGTGAATATCGTACTCTGTACGTTACAATCAATTCGGGCTATTTTGGGCAGGTCTAAAAGCATGTGACAGGTTCATTTGTCTAGCTCCATATGTCCATCTGTACATGAGACATTTGTCTATCGGTCATCAGTCCATCTGGGACGTATGCTACGTACATACATACTTCCGAGAATCCTTCCGTCTATCCGTCTGTCCATTCATTGTCTGTCTTTGGTGCTTTCCTTCCGTCCTGCCTCAGTCTTTCCCTTCCCCACCTGCCAGTCTGCAAGAGTGTATCCTTTTATCTCGGCATCCATCTGGAACTTGGTGTCAGCTAAACGAATGTATACAACAGTTAAAAATCCATCGATATAAAGTCGCATTTTGATATTAAAGGAGGCATAGACTTCAGGCAAGCTGAGCTTAAAGGATCCTCCAAAATGCATACTTAGTTTAAGCTGTTACTGAGAACCAACAGTTTTAGAATCAGTTTGGATAATACAGATATACAATTTCTATAATATATATATATATACATCTTCTGTCTAGCTACGGCATAGAGCCTCCTTGTCATCCTGCCCATGATTGGACAAGGCTGCATAATGGGACTTATAGAAAAACTTCGACACTAACAAATCTCCGAGAAAAGCGAGTCAACAGAGGCTAAGCACAGCTGTCACTAAACGAAGACAATCGAGTCCAAAAGTGAGCAAATCAATTAGGAATTGACGTGAGGCACAGGCTAAGTCCACATTAGGCAAACTTCATGCCAAGTTATGGCTCTCATTACAGGGCAACCAAGAGCTTTTCATATTAGATTTGAGCATACATGGTATGCGTATACATATTTCATATAAATTCCAGAGGCAATCTCTTAGAACCGTTGGCCTCACTATAATGCCCACTTCTGGGTGGCAAATTGAAGTCTTTAACTCGTTTACTCAATTCAATTAAAGGACAAAAATCCTTGTGGCCATGTCGAAGTACACGGGCAACTTGGTGGCTAAACATCTCTGTGGCTGTTGCGCTGGCGTTGACAATGGAGACAACAGGAGACGACACCAATGGGGCGTACGGAACAAACATCCTGCGGCAAGAAAACGTGGCCAAACTCCAATTGCCCGGCAATAAAAAGTTTGTCCTTGCGCACAGACTGAAAGCCCTTTGGGAACCACAGTTGACAGCTATGGACTCGCTGGATGAGCCAAGGACTGCGCCAGGACTTCCGCATTCCACGCGCATTCCTGTCGAGACAAGCCAATACAACAGCAGTGAAAACAGAGAGAGAGCGCTAGTCGGGTATGCACGACTACCAACACTACACCAGTAGATACAATTGAGCGCCACCTACAGTGCACTTTAAGCAGCGGCCACCCTTTCTTGGCCTACATCATTCACAATATGAGAAATAGCTCGAATTAACTTGAGTTCTTGAGTAAATTGTTAACTTGTGTACTTCTGACATCCAGTTAAAGAGACTAATATACCCTGTCAATGGATTACCAAGAGGTACAGGGCATACAAAAATGTAATTTGGGTCAACATTGCCAACTTGAGGACAGATTTATTACATTTTAATTTGTCGGACAATGCCAACAAAGGGAAAAGAACTTACTCGCTATATACAAAAATATATATGTATGATATATATGTATATATATATATATATATGTACATAATTACACTCACAAACTTCTTCCATATTTTGTGCCCTTTCATATTTCGTTTGATGCTCAGAGCGAGAAATGGGCGAAGAAAAAAACTCTTCAGTTTGCCTCGAGCTGAACTTTTCGGCAAACTTCATCGAAGCGTGCACAAATTAAGAGTCTATTTACTTTTTCGCTTGTCCAACTTTGCAGCATGCGTCTGCTGGGGAACTAACTCACCTAAAAGTTGCGTCAATCCTTCCAGCAACTCTCGCTCTCTGCCGCGCTTTGTTTTCTAATAACGAAGCGGCGAAGCAATTTGGCTGGCAGATTTACAGTAGATGGCACATCGCCTGGAATTTAAAAAAAGGATAATTTGAAACAAATTACGGCTACGAGCGAGAGGGCAAGCAAAGACAGAAGCAAACAGGCGTGTGCGAGTAGGGTGTAATGGACTAGAAGATACCCTAATCAAATATTTGAGAGGCAATTTACAGCTATCCCAAATGACAGACTCGAGCATACCAGACTGTCTAATGCCGTACTAATATATATATGATATATATATTTAATGCATACAACTAGGCCAGCTCAATATACCCCACTCGCCGTCCAAATGATGTGATAGGAAAATCTGTGGAAAATTCCTTTGAAACATTTTGTCAGCCACGATTTTGCATGCGCTGCAATAAATTAAGCAGTTGAACAAATCTGCGTAGATCATAAATTTTATTACCAACTGCGCGGCATAGAGCAAGTCGGTTAACAAGTAGGGGCTTTGCCCACTGCCTGCCATGGCCGACTCGCCTCATCGAGGCAAAATGATAATTTATGCCACAGCCAGCATAATGCACTGTAATTGAGACGCAAACGAGGCGCCTTTAACACCAAACCGAAGATATAAAGAAAGGAAAATGCTGATGAAAAACGACTGAAGCAGAGTTACTGACTGCATGATACTCGCTCAGAGAAGAAAAAAGGCAAAAAAAGAAAAAAAAACCAAATGTATAATAAAATAATAAATTAAAATCAAATATTTTTTTTTTAATATTATATAATATTATAATAAATATTTATAAAAGAAAATATATAAATATATATATAAAATTTAAAAAAAATATATATATTATAATATTAAAATATAATATAATAAAACAAAATTAAATAAAAGTTAAAACGCATATACTCGCTTTGCAGGGATTGAGCGGGTATACGAAAAGATAAACTTGACGACTAAAAATGGTAGAAAAATAAAATAAACATAAAAAAAATATTTATATATATATACATATATAAATAATAACTAAAGTTGAGGCGTGGCACGTGACACGCAGCCAGCACTTTGTGAAATTATGCGCGAACACTCGAAATCCGTTTTCATTTTGCTTTGCTACCCAACAGTCTTTGCCCCTGCACTCCTGTCAAACCCTTCTCCAGACACCTCAGAGGTTAAGGCATAGAGGTAGCGCTGCGTACTGCTAGCAGAGGGGTATTCCCTGCATGCAAATGAACGACTTTAGCAAATGCTCTACACTTACTAAGACACTTAGTTACTTTCACTTACTCTCACTCTGTCTCGTTCTCTCCCTCCCTTTCTCTCTCTTACGCTTGCTAATGCATCTCATCTGCTGCTTTTTGGGGTTTTGAATTGGATTTTTGTTGTTTTTGGGGCGTTTGCCCAGACAGATTTTATGCTTATTAATGTCGGTCGCATTTTGTGCCGAGGCCCAACGACGCCCAGACGTCGCCCATTTTCCACTTTTCCGGACGGCCAAACAGCAAACTCGTTCATCACACAGCCCCAGCAGCCTCCGCACCCACTACAGCTTTACGAACTTTCTGAGCAATCATTGAAAGTGTGTTTTACCAAAATGTCAACAAATGAAGCTTTCGCTCATTTTATTCACTATTTAAATATATAGGGTATATAGGGTATACATTTTTATGTATGGTTCGAATTTGTAGTAATAATACCCAACTCACTCAGCCAGCAGCAATTTCCTCTCTTTATTAACTGGGTTCACAATCTTTGTTTGCCTGCCTATTGCGGCTTCTCCTTCTCGATCTCTCATTTTCAATCAATTGTAGAACAAACTTGGGCTATTCTGTAAGTTGATTCTTTCTCTATACCTCCGAGAGTAACCAGGCAACTCTTAAAAATCAATTTTACGATGCCTTCTACTTTTGTCTTTTTATCTCACTCTCTCTCTCTGTCTGTCTCTCTCTCTCCCCCCTCTCTATTTCTCTCTCTCTCTCTTTCTCTCTCTCTCTCTCTCTCCTACTCTCTTCTCTTGCTTTCAGTTCATCATTCGACAATCCTAGTCTGGAATCTACTATAAATATTATTAAATTGTCCGGGTATCTGTCAATCGTGCAATCGGGTATCTGTCAATAGATCACTCTCCCTCTGTTCTCAATTGCAAGCAAAACAATTCAATTTGGTAGGCAGCAGCACACTCCAAGTCGAACTCATGCTTAGCCCACTCACCTCATTTGCAATCCACTCAGGTGGATTCGATAGGAAATTTGTTCCATGAATTCGGCGTGAATTGAGTTTGAAAGCTATTTTTATAGTGTTAATAATAGCAGCTGTAGAACTCTGCAAGATATATATTATTTTTAGCTTTCAATGCGCGTACAGTGGGTGTAGCTAGAGAGAGAATGGCAAATTCTTAAGTCTTAAGCAAAACTCTCTAACATATTGCAGAAATTACAAATTATTATACAAATTATAGATATTCTTAAATTTTATAAAATCCAATATACTCGCTTTTCAGAACATGAACGAGCGTCAAACGTGTAGATTAACTTGCAACTTTAGCGTTAGGCACAGGTGTAGTTGAATACAATTCAGCAAAGTTGAGGAATGCAAAGAATGCTGTTTAAAGAGAAAGGCAAAGGGAAAGTGGAAAAAAGTGTTGCCTACTTATTGGCGCCTCCTGCGCGATGTTCGCCTCTTCGTTGTTTCGTGACGCATTGTCACGAACAGGTTAATTTCGCTGACACGTCCGCCTCAACACACCATCACATGAGTGTGAATGCGTGCCCGTGTGTGTGTGTGTGTGTGTGTGTGTGCCATTTAAAGTAAATGACTTTTTGAATGGGCGCAAAAACTTACTGCATACTTTTAGGGCTGTGGAATTGAAATACAGCGCAAAGCCGTGCGGGATTTGCGTGTCATTTGCCTTTAAATTTACCTATTGAGAAATGCTAGCAATATCAACATATAAAAATATTGAAGAGCGCCAAATTCACACGCCCGACTAGTGATACTCCAGTAATATATTTTTAAATTCCAAGCCATAGAAATATTTAAAAAAAATAGTAATTTTGAATTTCGATCGATCGTCGAACCTTATCCGAGCCGAAAATGACATTCCATGCTGAAATCGCCCAAATAATACCCGAGCTAGAGTCATGCAAAGATCAGGACACATGTAAGGCTCTGAGATATTTTTTCAGTCTCGAGAGAATATTTTGAAAAATTCTACAAGCAGTAAAAATCTGTAAATACGGATAGATACTCCGAATCCACACGATACTAAAAAGGTCTACTATCCGAAAATCGGATAAAAAATACCAAAGTGATGCTCAGTGAAAATTGACAAACCGTTAACTTTTTTGACTCGACTAGATTTTGACAAAAATGATAGGGAGATTACATCACATTTTTGTGAAAATGACAAAATTTAAAAAAATTTAATTTTGAATTTCGATCGATCGTCGAACCTTATCCGAGCCGAAAATGACATTCCATGCTGAAATCGCCCAAATAATACCCGAGCTAGAGTCATGCAAAGATCAGGACCCATGTAAGGCTCTGAGATATTTTTTTCAGTTTCGATGGAGTATTTTGAAAGGTTTTTGAAGCATCCAAAATCTGTGAATTCGAATCGGTCTCCGAATCCACACGCTTCTGAAAAGGTACACTCTCCGTAAATCGGATAAAAAATAAAAAGGGAGAAATAATCAATTTCTATTGAAGTTATGGAAATTTAAATACTTTTCTGGGACAAACACGAGATACTTATACAGCCACGCCGCCTTCGGTCTTGATATAGATACCTCAGCTCAGTTTGCATACAATTTCTATGCACTGTAAATCAAAATGGCATCGGAATTGAGTTGACATCCGCTTGTTAAACTTAATGTCAAATGCGCTTCCGACATTTTAATTTTGATTTATGGCCGAATTATATTGTGGCAACTTGTTGGCGAAACTCTGTTCTCAATTGCAGCTCAGCGTTAAGGCAAATCTCGAGCTGTCACAGTTAAGCTGAGCTCTTAACTCATCTTGAGCTCACATAAGTCCTCCATTTGAGTTAATTTAAAGCTGCAACTGGTGTTGGCCACTTGGCTGCTGAGCATAAATCAATACAAAATTTACGATTTTTAAATTTATTTAAGTTCATATAAATATCTTCATCTTATGTTGAAATATTACGCATACGCCGTGCTTAACCATCTGCTGCCAAAAAAAAACACGAATATTGAAAAGAGAATTCATAATTTATGTGCAGAGCTCGCTCCACTCGTTACATCATTCGACATTCAATTTCACAGCTCGCTGCAAGGACGAAGGAAATGTCTACTGCCTACTTGACTTTTAGCACACACAGAGAGAGAGAGAGAGAGAGAGTTAGATAGAGAGATACACACTGATACAAGAGACGGCATCATCAAATGTGTCACTAGCTGTCATGCTGTGCGTGAGTATGTGTGTGTGTGTGTGTGAGTGTGAGTTGTTTTCGGAGTATTTTGGCGTGTCTATTATGTTAGCTTGAAAACCTTTTTCACAATGTTTACTTGTTTACTTTTTTCGGCAAGATTTTAATACCCGCTCAACAATTCTAAGCTGGGTATATTGGCTTTTACTGCAATGTCTCTCTAAATGAATGAGTAATATATATGTTTTATGTATATATATTATATATATATCTATTATTATATATATATATATATATATATATATATTTATTTATGTATTAGAGTGAATATGCCCACTGAGGCGTTGCATAGGAAGTATTACTCTATAAATAGTATAGTATTGTATTCAAGCATGAACTTAAGGAACTTAAGACAGTCCTCAAGGTCAAAGCGATCAAAGCGTGGGAAACCAGGGCTATAAGAGTTGTCAATAAAAGCTGGCAGTTCAGCTGTAGCTCGTATTGAATTGAAATTTAAGATATATATTTACAGAGCGATAATATCTCGCCCTTGCCTGAGTCACTTTGTCTGCTGTCTCAGAATTGCCAACTGGTTAGAATTAAGCTGACGACTCTGCAAATATCATTTCTAAACTAGAATTTCTCTCTTTGCATAGTGAGCGAGTATTAGCTGAGTCAGCTAAGCTCGCACTGGCAGCCTGCTTCACTAGCTTTCATTTGAACTGGGAAAGAAATGTCAATTTGTATGTATTGTCAAAAAATGAGCACCTCGGGCAATATTGCTATTATAACTTATTGAATTCACACACACACACACACCCACCCGCACGCCTGCAGAGCTATACACCTGTACACCTACCTGTACACACCTGCTTTTGCCAGCTCGCCGTCTTCTGTTCAATGCTTATTCAATACAAATATTTTGACTCTAAGGCCTCTACGTTGACATTTAGATTAATGTCTCAAATTCTTTGACATCCCTTAAGAGCTGCACCCCCTACCCCTACCCCTACCACTACCCCTACCACTACCACTGGCCCTACCCCACCTCCTCTTCCAGTTTGTGTTGCTTTGAAATTAAACAATTTAATTGCATTAAAGCCAAATTCGAAGTTTTACGCACGAAATCAAATCGCGCAACTCAAGCATAACAAAGGCGGCTGAGGGGTTGCTTAGGAGTGCAAGGGGAGGGGGTGGTAGTCTCGGTAGCTGCGGTTTCGCTCAAAGCTCTCGGCGATGCTTTCGCTCTAATTTAGTCTTTGTTTGCGGTTTCGCTTCCTTCTTTTTTGCAACAGTGCAAAAGTTTTAATTAACTGTTGCAGCCACGCCCACCGCCTACACACACATACACACAGGCATTGTGGCGAGCTTATCCTTTAATCAAGTACTAAGCAAATCAGTTCAGGTACAGACGTCTGGGAACTGAATGGAAGGGCTATATTGGATTTGTGCCAGAGACAGAGTTTTGGTCTGCTTAAAGAGTTTCTATCAATCCCATAAATATACAGATTATTCATATATATGTATATATATATATAGGGGGAGAAGATGGCGAATTTGTCATTGCCTTTGCTGGCTTTGTCCGTTATCATGTTAATACTCACATTTATCCATGGGTCAAATCGTTTGCAGCTGCTGCCGTTGCGGCTTAATGTCTTTGGCCCGACGAACCATCCATCAATACGGTTCAAGATTTAAATGTATCCTTGTATACCCCCTAGAAATTGCAAATGTGTACAAATAAGGTATATTAGTTGGCTGTGTAATACCCTTTGAAAATGGATAACAGAGTATATTAGTCCAATGTTTAATATATATATTATAATCTACACAAAATATGCTTGATATCGAGTAAAAATCGGTATATTTCCTTAGGTTTTTTGGCACAATTTTCAAACTATAAAAGCTAACTTATTTCAAATAGCTTAGGTATGCACATATATTTGGATGATATTATTAAGCACCACAAATTTCATTAAGTTCGTACAAGTAGAAGCCAAGTTCAATCAGTTTACTGAGGACTGTTGCTGTTGCTGTTGCCTAAAGTAAGCTATAGATGGCGCTCTTGCTGTATTTCATTTTATGGCTTTTAACATTTATGTATTGCGGAAGCCTGCATTAACTGCAGCTCTGTGCTGAGTACAGGTACACGTAAAGGTGCTGGCACAGGTAGAAATACAGGTAGAGAACCACTCCACTTCGAGCACTCTGAATCCATTGAAAAAAGTCTATGGATAATGTGGAGTGTAAAATATATATATTTTTTATTTACACATGAATTCATGAATGACTGAATGCATTCGCGTGTGTATGGGTGTGAGGATATATATATATATATGTGTGTGTGTGTGTGTGTGAGTGTGCTATCTGTGTGGTGTGCGGTTGTCATGCATGTTGAATCACCTGCATTAATAACGCATTTCTGCATCTGCTACTGCAACAGCAGCAGCAATTGTTGTTGCTGTTGTCGAAGTTGTTGTTGTTGTTGTTTTATTGACAGCTTTCTGACCAATTATGGTGCAATTAGCACACTTGATTGGTTAATATCTCTGACTCTCGTTAACAAGGGCACATAAACAGAGAGAGAAAGAGAATCGCCTTTCACACACACACACACACGCCTACGCCTAGGCATTTGACTCTAACATTTCAAAGGTGGATTTTGCTGCCAGGAACAGCAGCAGCAGCAGCAACAACCACCAATAATGCTCACCTGGCTGCTACCTGTACAACAGTGGGCTGAGCTGATAACAAAGGCAGCAAAAGCAAAGGCAACAACAAGACGAATTTGCAACATTTGCCAAAGCTTCTGTTGGCCAACAAAGTTGAGTCGAAGCAATAAGCCAATAAGGCTTTCGGCCAAAGGCTATGCTGCTTAAGCCAAAAATAGAAGCACTCAACTATCTATACATATACATATATATATATATATATATATATAGAAAGATATAGACAAGCTAAAAACAATATGCACTTTAAGCCACAAATATTTTGCACTTGAAACTAATTGAATTTCTAAGCCGAAAAAAGCACAAAATTTTTCATATCAAAAACATTGGAAATTGATATTGTTTTTATGTTGGCCAATAGCGTGTGCGTGCGAGGCTATCAGATACCCTAGAAATATTAATAAATATTGAATCGATATATTTTTCATAAAGGAAATGTCCTGGGAAATCTAGGCAAGATACCGTTAGTATCCTGTCCTGATACTAACTACTAACTACTACTGAGTAGTACTACTAACTACTCCCCAGTAATCATGTTAGGTTTCATTTCACTTTCTTTTCCTTTCTTTTCGTATGCCGACTATACCTAGTACCACCGCTCTGCTAGTGCCTCGCAGCGACTCTCAATGAATCAAATAAATTGTCAATAGAAAGATGTATACCCAAAGGCAACCATTTCCAGGGTATCTCCTACTCTCCATTTGCAGTATGTTTGTCTGACTGAAAGTTTGCCTTGCTCACTGTCAAAAATAACTTTTCTATGTGAGAAAGGAAGAATGAAGTGGTATTAATCTTCCAATATGTATAGCTATCTGCATACATATACCCTTCTTTGCTTTTTAATTATTTATAGAGCAGCACTTAGTACAAATTTCTTGGAAGAGTCAATTGAAACATTAACATGAAAAGGGCTCCAAGCGGTTGGGCCTGATTAGAAAATTCCTCAAAGTCAACACAGAGCTATTCGAAACGCAAACAAACACAAGAGCTGGGGCACTCACACCCACACATATATAGGCAAGAGAGGGTGTGCTTCCTGCAGAGCCCTGCAGAGAAGGAAATAGCTTGATTGAACTTGGGTTCTACGCATGCGATCGTATTGAAAATTTCTGAAATTTGTAATTATATACTATATAGTAATACTCAACTGTTTCCTAAATAAAATTATATTGAATTTTTAATTTTAGAGTGGGAGAGAGAAAGAGAGAGGTTATACATAAATATTTATATAAATATTCATTATATATATTTTTTATATTCTTCAGCTAATTTAATGTGATTAACCTTTAAGGTCTTCCAGCTATGTATAGGGGTATCGATTTTTATCGATAATAAATTTCTAGTAAACCGACTGATCGAGAATATGGCATATAAGAAGACATATTTTAAGGCTAAAGTCTCTACTTTACTCTACTTTAAAGTCATTATGTTCAATCAGTGGGACGGATAGTCAGACACTTGGCTCATCAGCCTAAACAATAAGCCTTCTGCCTGTTACATGTATACCTAAACACCAATATACCCCGCTTAGCCACAGTCAACCCAGTTTAGCTTATCAAGCAGAACGTTTTAGCCTTGAAGCGCCTTTAAGACTCGACGACTGTTTTTTTGGCGGTGTCTGCTCAATCAATAACCCGAAATGTCTCTCGCGCTGCTTATGTTTACGGACACTTGCCGTCTAATTTGATGAAATGTCCTGTCGGGTTTTAAGGATATGACACACACATAACAGCCAAGCCGAAGGACAATGCCTTGAATAGAACGAATGCCGCAAATTGTACTTTAAATATATAATTTATCAAAACGGAAAAGCGGAAAGCGACAAAGACTAGGCTCCTGGTTATGCCATATCCTGGCAAGGATACGGCTGGCAATAAAGTGACAAAGAGCCACAGACAAAGACAGAGAGACTCTGAGAGACGTTGCCTTATTATGTTGACATAGCATTCCGTTTGTATAATTGATTAGGTTTGGCTTTACTTATCGCCATACCCTTACCCATACACACAGCGCCACCAGCGCGAGCCCTTAATGTCTCCCTCTGTGTGTTGGTGTAGCTGTGTGTGTGTCGTCTCTAAATAATAATTTATGTACTGTGTACAAAGACATTAATCTTTATTGAAGCTGAAAAGTATATCGCGAGCTATTTGCTGGTCTTGCAAATAAACCACTCAACGACTTTCACCTAGGCCAATAGTCACATGTATATATCTTTATATATAGATATATAGGTATATCTATAAATAGAATCCTCTAATCTAAGGGTAGGGAATAAATTTTGGTTGTAAAAGTTATGTGCAAAAATTAATTATCCAAAATCTAGCTGTCTGGCTGTATACCCTATAGCTGTGAGAGTCTGGGTATATACAGTATAATACGTATATAGGTAATATTAAATTTAATTATCTTCCACTGAGATCATATTTAAATGCATTTCTTCTAAGTATAGTTCTTACTGAATTCTCAAAGACTTTGATACTTTATCCCAGGTTCATTATCCAAAATACACGCAAAACAAACAATTACCTTAAATTGAATAAAGCATTTTTATGTGAATTTTGCATTGAAACAACAAAAGCTGTCTACGTATTTATTTATGAAAGGCAAAATATAATTTTATCCGAAATTCATGACCAATAAACTGGTTTCTGTATACCCAGTATACATACGTATACTGAAACTTGAAGATATTACGTATTTAAGATTTCTCGCTTGTTTTATAAGGTACAAAGATTCTGCAATATGACAGGAATATTTATCCGGTGACTTACTTATCTCTTATCCGTTTATCTAATTATTGATCAATTTATCCATTCATTTATTTATGATCCCTATTTATCTATCCATGTCTCTCTCTCTCTCTCTCTCTCTCTCTCTCTCTGTCTGTCTCGCTCTATTCGCGTATCCCAATATTTGCCTATCCGTATCCATGTATATGTCTGTCTACATTTTTATCCATTTTATCATTTATTTATGATCCCTATTTATCTATCCATGTCTCTCTCTCTCTCTCTCTCTCTCTCTCTCTCTCTCTCTCTCTCTCTCTCTCTCTCTCTCTCTCTCTCTCTCTCTCTCTCTCTCTCTCTCTCTCTCTCTCTCTGCCTGTCTCGCTCTATTCGCGTATTTAATTGTCTGTCCATTTGGCTCTCCTCATTGCGCTCATTACAGGGTATCTACTAGCTGTGAGTCTTTCTAGCTTGTGAATATTTGTCAAAGAGAGAAATTAGATTGCAAAAGTGGAATTTTTGGTCTCACTTGGACACCTTTTTAAGTATATTAAGTACATTTCAGATTGATTGATTGGCTCTCGACTGGATGCATTTGGGCCATATGTTTGCTTAACTTGAATCAGTTTATTCCCCTCGAGTGGTTGGCCCGCCTAATAGGGTTATACACCTTTGGACAAAAGTCTGGTCTTGACCAATGCGCCAAATATATGCAAATTAAAGAGCATATCAAATGGATGAGGCGTGTCTGGGGGGAGAGCTAGTCGAGGCGAGCCGAGGCGAGCCGAGGCGTAGGGCGTGGCAACATTGCTGTTAGCAAATTTGCTGACGCAGATTGTGGGAGCTGTTGAGCATAAACCAAAAGCCAGTCAAGTGTTGCAGCCTTAGATATAATTCATCAGTTGAACGATTTGATTTATACGGCTAAGCACGACATACTCCACAATTATTATATTATTATTAATATTAAATATATGAGTGTGTGTCTGTGTGTGCGGGTCTGCTCATGAAAATGGAAAGTAAAAGAAATCTTAGCGAGCTGTTAACATGCATGCCTTAACATGAAACAACAAAAAACAAAAAATAAACATTAAAATTTGCTGCCAAGGCAATAGGCGTGCCTCTCCCCTCGCCGGCCTCTTTCTAGATATGTACACGTACAGCTAGTTACACAGCAAGTGTTAGCGAGCAACAAAGAGAGAAGGAGAGAGGGAGAGAGGGGGACAGGCAGAGGTTTGCCTCCTGCAACTGTAAATGCGCCTGGTGTTAACAGCCGCTCTGGCTGCGTGCCATTGTTATTGCTATCTAGCTGTGTAATTAGTTGACAAACAATTTAGCTAGATGGAAAGTGAGCGCCGTCTCTTTTGTCACTTACCTGCGCTTTATTGAAGACTTAACCCCATTAGCGTAAATTGGCGCACTTGCCAATCGGCAGTGATCAGAGCAGCAGGTAGAGATGGGCAAGGGCAGCGGCCAACACAAAAGAAACAAACTTTCTGCGGCATGCCAAAGAACGACGAGGCGAAAACTTTTACCCAGCCCAAAAATCATTCACGAAGCTGCACACAGAGAAAGAGAGCGAGAGCGAGAGCGATAGCGAGAACCAGAGATCTTTGGTCATCATGGGCATTTTTAGTACACTCTTTTTAGTACCAATACGGTGTAAGAAACCTGTTTCAGAGTAGAGAGCAGCCAGCAGCCAGCAGCCATGCCAAGCCTGGCCCAGCCACCACCAGTTGCTGCGCGACGCTCAAGTAGAGCACAAGACGTTCAGTGCACAGAACGGAAAGCTGCAGCCGTCGGTAAAAACGAAGCGAAACGAAACGAAACGGGACGCGACGACGACAACGTCCAAGCCGAAGTCGCAACCGCTACGCATACGCAGTCTGTAGTTGTAGTTGTTGTTACAGCGTACTTGTTGTTGTTGTGCAGCACCAGTGCGCAGCTTAATTATTACCCCAGCAGTGGCAGCAGCTCGCGCTCTGCTGTTCCCGTTTCCCCCACAGTAGGCAAAGTTTACTTGTTTGTCTGCATTTTTCCCGCACTTGCACACACACACACATACTCACGCACACATAGAGTGAGATACATAATATTTTTGTAGCCACTGTGTGTGCGCTTTTCCCTGGGAAAAATATTCTTTGTCGCTTTGCGCTTTCTTTTTGTGTGTGTATAAATGAAACAAAAACAAATGTAAACAAGCCGCGCTAAAACAGCGACAAGCGACAACGACAACGACAGCGACTAGCCCGCTTATTACGGTGCTTGGTGCAATCGGCGAAAAAAAAAACAACAGCAAAAAAAACAAAAGAATCAACTCGTCAAATTTCCCAAGCAGCAACAACACAACTCACAAAGTGAGGTGAGGTGCAATTTCCCAAACCGAAAAAAGTAAGCCAAAAATATAAATCAGAAAAGAAACAGGTTACAAAACACAACATACAAAAATAGTTGTTGTTGTTGTTTTTTAAATCGCAGTTTTTGTGATTAACATATTTCCCATCAAAAAGTTTCTGTTTTTAATCGCCTTGTACCTGTATACATGCACGTGTATGTGCGTGTGTGTGTGTGTGTGTGTGAAAACAAGAAGTGGACACAGTCAGAGACCGGACCGTGGAGCTAAACGAGACCTTGAAGCTGTCGCTCTGCCAGCTCGAGTCGCGTCTTGTGGCCGCTTTTGGTATCGAATCAATTCCCATTATGCATTTCAATGAGTAAAAGGGGCAAATAAAAACAGACACACACACACACACATACACTCGCGGTCGCACACATTGCGCTAAAAGATGTTGGGAAATTTATTGAAATGCAACCTGCGACGACGTTTTATAGGCAATAAAAAAATTTACATATGCTCAAGCAAACATCCATACAGACATAAACAAGATATTTACGAAAGATCTGCTGTGGCCCACAATATGGACAACTGGCCAAATAACGTTTTGCATGACTGTGGACCGTAGAGCAAATAGCAAAGCACAAACACACACATACACACACACACACTTGCATAGTTGTTCACGCTTAACGTTTTTTTTTTTTTTTTTTGGTGTCGATGCGCAATCCAACGGTACAAGAAACGCCTCAAGAGAAATAATCAAGAATATGCTGCATACATACATACATAGACACAAATATAGAAGTGAAATAGTCATATGTCTGTGTTAATGTATGTGTGGCTGCATGTCTATATGAGCATTGGCTGTGTGTACTAAAAAAAGAGGAAATAACAGTAATCAGAGTCGAACAGAACAGGCGCAGGCTAGCGGGTAGCCAAAAGCAAAACAAGTAAATTAACAAATACTGGGTACTTTTGTTAAGACTTCAATGCTAGATCAAAACAGAGGTATGAGCTGTACTAAAAACAAGCTCAAGCATTCAAATCAGCTAGTTTTGGCAAAGTCATGGTCGTTTAAGCTTTTACTGTGAGTAATATAGCAGAATTGGGTTGAGAGATAACAACTAAAGATAATTTGAAACCGAAATCATGATCATGATCTAAATTGTAACGAGCATAAAAATGTTTTAAGCTTTACTTTTCAAATTTCAAGTCTTATAGCTAAGAAGACATTGATTTGATCAAATGCTGTTTGATCTTTTGTATCGGAATGTATTTTGTATTAGTCAAAATGATTAGCAGTATCTATTCCGTATATCTTACTTACCACTTACCACTTACCAACTGGCATCGTAATGCCGCATTCTTCACTTCACTGTGTAGGTAGCAGCGACAGAGACCTTTGCTTTGCTGTTGGCTTTATTGATTATAGTGGAGAACCTGGCGAGAGTGTCGAACAGCAAGAGAACAAGAAACTTGACTTTGTTAAGGCAAAACACACAAATATGTGGTTTTCGACAACGACAACAAAAAGTCTCCGATGATATTCAAATTAAATGTTCTGTTCCAAGTCCGAAGATAAAAGACGGAATGACCAAATACAGCGAGGCAGCTGCTGTTGCTTAGACTGTGACTGCGACTGTGACTGGGGCTCAAATCAAAAGTATACATAATTAGCGCGTTTTTTCTACTCGCTCAATGTGTGCATGTTCAGAGAGTATATTGGCTTTTGGTAACTTCCGGGTGATCAAGTAGCATAGCTGCACCAGGTGGACGATAAGGAATAAGAGTTAAGAGTCTATTACACATACATTTTTAGATCATTTAGATCACATTGAATACTCGCTCAATATATACATGGGGAGTACATACATGTCTAGATGAAGCAGAGCTAACAGCTTACTGTATATTTTTAACTATTCCAGATGATTTTACTAATTTATTCTTAGCTTAGTAAATACCCTAGGTTTATATATATGAAAGCAAAATGAAGCTGATATTTTGAGTATAACTTGGAAGAATAATTTTTCATACAAGGCCAAAAAAACAAAAAGTTAAGCATTTGAACCTTTATGCGAAATACGTACTATAAAATCATAAATATATAAAATAATACATAACTCAAATTGTATAAAAAATAATATATAACCAACAAATTTTGTTGTTAAATAAATTAAAAATTTATTAAATATAACATTAATTAATTTAATAAATTTTATTAAAAGTGTAAAAAATATAAATGGATAAATAATAACAAAAAGTAAATTAAAACCAGTTTTAATTCAATTTCTACACTAAATAAAAATTTGTAATTTCAGCGAAAATGAAAAGGAAAATGAAAATAGAAAGGGGGAAAATGCAGTTGACGTTTTTATTTGGTTTGCTGTGCTGCTTGACCCAACGCGGCGAGGCCTGGCGGCCATGTCCGGAGCTCAGCCCCGCATTGCGCTTGGCATGCAGGTGAGTAAAAAAACAGAAAACAGGTGAACAGACAGACAGACAGACAGACAGACAGACAGCTAAACAGATAGATAAATAGATAGATAGATATAGACAAAGCGGATTTCCGCTTGTCGCGTATTATTTTAATACCAGCAATTTGTGATGCTGACGCTGATTCGATTGTGTTCAATCATGGCGATTGATTGTGATTAACGACAATTACAGGTGTAATGTGGTGCCTTTTGCGGCAACTGGTCAACTGGGCGCCGTGGCCATGGACTGTGATCGAGTCGTTTTCCACAGCGATGCGCCGCAGCTGCCATATGGGGCGCCCATCGTGGCGTATACGCAACGTCATAGCGGACAGCAAACGATGCCCGCACAGGTGCGTACATTTGGTCGTTTACTTACCTGGATGAGTCCATTGAACTGGGCTTGGTGTTTGACTTTTCTCTTTGTCGCAGACATTTGGTCAGCTGAAGCTGCCCATCGAGGAGCTGGATATGTCGAACAATCTGATACGCCGCATACCGGAGAAAGCATTCGACGGGCTGAGGGATTCGCTGAACGAACTGCGCCTGGCCAACAATTTGCTGGGCGATAATCTGAATCCCATATTCTCGACGGCCGAACTGCACGCCCTGAAGAATCTGCGCCTGCTCGATCTCTCGGGCAACAAGATCAAGCTTATCGAGGAGGGCGTGCTCAAGGGTTGTATGGATCTCAAGGAGTTCTTCATGGATCGCAACAGCCTGACCGCAGTGCCCATCAACTCGCTGAACGGACCCAGCGCCCTCAAGCACCTGTCCTTGCGTCAGAATCACATAGGTGAGTTGCCCTTTGTATCAATCAGCCACAGCTGACTTAAAGCTTATGTTGTGTCTTTTCCTAGCTACTCTCCATCGGGACTCGTTCAGCGCCCAGGCTCAATTGGAGATCATCGATCTGCGCTACAACATTTTGCGCAGCATTGACAGCCAAGCTTTCCATGGACTGCGCAAGATCAGGGAAATAAAGCTGGCTGGCAATCGTCTGACCAACCTGAACAGCGATGTCTTCGAGCAGCTGCACTCTTTGCAAAAGCTCGATCTGTCCGAGAATTTCTTCAGCCAATTTCCGACGGTGGCATTAGCTGCCATCACAGGCCTAAAAGCACTGAATCTCTCCTCCAATATGATGCAGGTGAGTTGGGAATTGTGCGAGTCGGTCAGCCTATATCAATACTTTTTGGCTTTGCTATATCTTCCATAGCAACTGGACTACACCCACATGCAAGTGGTTAAGACTTTGGAGAGTCTGGACCTGAGTCGCAATAGCATCACGAGCATACCGCCTGGCACATTCCGGGATCAGACCTCACTCAAATATCTGGATCTCAGTCTCAATTCGCTGCGCACGGTGCGTATACATAATATATAGATATAATATATAATGGAGCTTAACTAATATAATTTCCCTCCCTTGCAGATTGAGGACGATGCTTTGGAGGGTCTGGAGAGTCTGCAAACGTTGATCATCAAGGACAACAACATTCTGTTAGTGCCAGGCAGTGCTTTGGGTCGCCTGCCCCAGCTGACCTCGCTGCAAATGGACTTCAACCGCGTGGCAGCACTTTCGTCGGAAATTCTTGGTTCTGTGCAAGCGGGAGACATTACCACATTGTCGCTGTCTCGGAATGTCATACGCGAGCTGCCGCCAGGCAGCTTCCAAATGTTTAGCAGTCTGCACACGCTCGATCTGTCGGGCAATTCGCTGGTGTTGATCAATGCGGATACGTTTGCGGGTCTGGAGGGCACCTTGATGCAACTGAAACTGGGACAGAACAAGCTCAGCGGCTTGGGCAACATGCCGCTGACTCTGCCGGAACTGCGCAGCCTGGACCTCAGCAGCAATAGCCTAACGGAGCTGATTCTGAATATCTTTGAGGATTTGGAGAACTTGCAGTCGTTGAATTTGAGTGGCAATCACTTGATGCCTCTGATCCCGGCGCTCTTCCGGCCGCTGGCCCGACTGCAGATCATTGATCTAAGTCAGTGCGGCATTCGGATGTTCAGCGGGGATCTGCTGGGAGGTCTGCAGGATCTCAAGCACATTCACTTGTCTGGCAACCAGCTGCAGGAGCTGCAGGATGGCAGTTTTGTAAATCTGTGGAACATCAGCTCCATCGACTTGTCCAACAACCAGATCAACTCGATACGCGCCGGCGCCTTCGTCAATGTGATGCAGCTCAAACGTCTGGACTTGCACGGAAATCAACTGTCGGCGTTCAAGGGCGAATTCTTCAATACGGGCACGGGCATTGAGGAGCTGGATATCTCGCACAATCAGCTCAGTTATCTGTTCCCCTCCTCGTTCCGCATACACCCACGATTGCGAGAGATCAAGGCGGCTCACAACAAGTTCTCCTTCTTCCCCGCTGAGCTGATCGCCTCCTTGCAGTACTTGGAGTCCATTGACCTGTCGCACAATCAGTTGAAGACGGTTGAGGAGCTGGACTTTGCTCGCTTGCCGCGTCTACGAGTTCTGCTGCTGGCCCACAATCAGCTGGACATGGTCAGTGAGATGGCCTTCCACAACTCCACGCAGCTGCAAATCCTGGATCTATCGCACAACAATCTTGATCGCATTGGAGAGCGGACGTTCGAGGGTCTCGTGCGGCTGGAGCTGCTCAATCTGGAGCAGAATCAGCTGGCTGAGCTGTCGGACAATGTCTTCGACCACTCCAAGCTGCATATGTTGGAGAACATAAATCTGGCCAGGAATCGCTTCGAGTACGCTCCACTCAAGGCCTTGCAGCTGCGCTACTTCTTTGTCTCCTCGGTGGATCTGAGCCACAATCGCATTAGGGAGCTGCCCCGAGATGACAGCATTATGGTGAACATCAAACGCATCGATCTCTCCTTCAATCCGCTCACCATGCAGGCGGTGCATAACGTGCTCCATGAACCCAAGACCGTGAGGGAATTGAACCTGGCCGGCAC
Source organism: Drosophila fulvimacula (assembly GCA_035045555.1). Classification (NCBI taxonomy): domain Eukaryota; kingdom Metazoa; phylum Arthropoda; class Insecta; order Diptera; family Drosophilidae; genus Drosophila; species Drosophila fulvimacula. The sequence continues at coordinate 22,567,930 of JAWNOX010000137.1, forward strand.
AGGCATCGAGGAGCTGCAGCTGCTGGAGACGCCCTTCCTGCAGTATCTGAATCTGTCGCACAACAAACTGCGTAACATCAAGGCGGAGGTCTTCCAAAGGGTCACCTTGCTGGAGAGTCTGGATCTATCCAGCAATAAGCTGGAGTCCCTCAATGATCTGTCGCTGGCATGGCCGCAGCTACAGGTGCTGCAGGAGCTGGACGTGTCCAACAATAGTTTCGACCTCATCTCCCAGTCCAACTTCGCCCACCTGGAGATGCTGCACAGCCTGAGGCTCAACCAGTTGCCCCTCTGCAACCGCATCGAGAAGAACGCCTTTAAGCCGTTGAGCAATTTGGCCAACTTGGAGGCCTTTGAGCTGCCCCTACTGGGCTACCTGGATGTGCAGGGCATTATGGAACTGTTGCCTGGGCTGGAGAAGCTGGACATTGAGGTCAAGGATTCGAGCATAGGCAGCGAGCAAATACAGCCACTGAAGCATCCGAGGCTCAGCTCCATTGGCATTCGAGGCGAGCGCCTGAAGTCCATCTCATCCGGCACTTTGGCCGGGCTGAAGGGCAACGATTTGACCATCAAGCTGCAGAACACCTCGCTGACGGCATTGCCGCCAGCTTTGCTGTTCCCAGTGCCGCGCTCCTCGCATCTGACGCTCAATGTGGAGGGCTCGAAGATTGCTTCACTTGTGCCACAGTTCCTGAACGCTTTGGACGATCGTCGAACCAGCCTGCAGTTGCAGGGCCTGGACAGCAACCCCATCAACTGCAACTGCGATGCACGTGCTCTGCGCCGCTGGCTGCCCAGCTCGAGCATGTCGGAGCTGCTGTGCAGTCAGCCGAGCTACCTGGCTGGCCGCAAGCTCACCGAGGTGGGCGACGACGAGCTCACCTGTGATCCGCGACGCATGACCTCCACGTCGGCGCGACCTTCGATGCCGCAGCTGCACAAGAGCTCCGCCTCCAGCCAGCTGGTGACGCGCACCAGCAGCAGCGCCCACACAGAGGAGCCGCTCATCATCTGGAGCATGGAGCCCACCCAGCCCACCATCATGAAGATCAAGACCAAGGCGCCCCTCATGAAGGCCCAAGCGCCGATCATCAGCAACGACGACACCCTCATTATCGGCATCGTTGGCGGCGTCGTCGCCTTCATTGCCATCCTCATCATCATCATCTGCATCATCCGGCTGCGCATGAGCAACGCCGAGTACCAGCAGAGCGCCGCCATGATGGGCATGCCGGCCATGCAGCAGCAGCAGCTGGGCGCCCACAATGCTGCCTACGGCTATAAGAACGGAGCAGGCGCTGCCCTGTACGCCGTGCCCCCTTACCAGGCGAACTATGCCACGCTGCCGCACAAGGCGGCCTCCATCCATCACCAGTCGACGCAGAATCTCAGCCAGCGGCAGCAGCAACAGCAACAGCAGCAGGTGCAGCAGCAGGCGCAGCAGTTGGCAGCGCAGCAGGCAGCCGCTGCGGCTGCCTACTCCACCATGTCCCGCATGTCGTACTTCAGTGGTGCGGGCGCGGGCGGCGGTGCTGCCAGCGCCGATGGTGCCGAGAGCCTGACGCATCACCAACATCAGCCCTATATCATCTACTCGGACGACAAGGCCTACAGATAAACAAGGCCCAGTACATGCCCAGCCAAGCTCTCAGTCAGCTGCCGGATTTGGCCAACACAGGTTCTACACAATCGTCATTCGTCGTCAGCTTATGTATGTTGTATATAGACTATAGTTCATTCTCTACACGTATCCGTATCTTAACATAATTAAGTCCATAATAAACGAAATAAACCAATTATAGTATAATAATTGATGGAGTGGCGTTATTTATACAAATCTATCTTAACTAAATTCCAAATATAATATACATACATGCATTTACATAGACGGGACATTTAGAACAGCCATTGCAACTTCGTATTTACTCAGCGTCTTTGCTCTCATGCGCTCTCAATGAGCAACGCCATGAATCTAGTGCGAAAGAGCGAGACGACAGCTGCTTCCATTTTTGCTTTTCTAGCGCTCACTGCTCTCTCAAACGTATGTGTGCGCTACAGAGAGAAGAGCAAGCATTTCAAAACTGTAAGCAGCTCTGTCAAGCTCACTCATTTTTGCATGATAATTTTAGTGTAGGGCACCAAAGCGCAGACCATGCCGAGGCGACACACACCCACACACACATACAAAGGCAAAATGCCATGTCAAATTACTAACAGGATTTAAGACTTTAATTTTTGCATGACTATTTTAGCTCACCGTATCAAAGAAAACGTTTTACATGCAACTAATAGAATTCATTAGTCAGCTGCTATCCATTTCGGCTCCATTTAGATTTGGCTTATTTAATAAAAACTGCTAGAGACATTGTGATTTAACAATTTATTTAATTTTTGTGCCCGTTTAATTACAGTTCACTAAATAAGTTTGTTACAACAAGATTTCAAAAAATTCCTATACTCGTAAATGCAAATACATTGATATATACATAAAGGTATATATACATATATAATAAGTTCACATGTAAATGTGTAAGAAACTTCAGGGTAACTATTCACAGTCTTTGTTTTTCATCGTTTAACAAAAGAAACAACAAGATCATATGAGCTTATATACTAAATGTTTCAACAATTTACATTTCCCATTATCGTAAATATCGCATACCTGCGACATCATATTCATGTTAAAATATACGAGAGCTATATATTCATGAGGGAGTTTAAATCAAAAGCGCTCAATTTGTATTTATGGCAATCTCTGAGCAATACTCGATCTAAATTCTGCTTTATCAAAGTCTTTTTTCGTAGGTCTCATCTACGCCACTTGGACGTAGGAATTGTGCATATAGTAGTCTCTCCGGCGATAATATATCATCAGTCCATAGCTGGCGACAAGTAGGATGGCAATGATTCCTATAAGAATGCCTGAATAAATATATGAAAGTAGTTAATATTATCTTTAAAATAACTGTAGCTGAAATGCAACATAATAGTCGAGTGAGAAATACTGGGAAATGTTAGCACGGCATAAAGAAAAAATACTGGGGAAGTTAAGAAAGCTTTAAATAAGAATCTTAAGGAAAATAAAACATTAAACTGTCCATCAAAAAATACTGGGAAATAACATAAATAATGGGAAGACATTCACAGAGGTAGGAGTAAAATATAACACCGGAAAATGTTACTAATTTCCAAGTTAACATCAAACCGAACTTTATTGTAAGGAGTTATTATTAGTAATATTGAAATATATGCAGGCGGTTATATGGGTTAGTGAACATAGGGTCGATTTCTTCGGATAACTTGCCTGTTGCTGCGCCAAGATTAGCCTCCTCGTACGTCATAGTCAGAGTCGATCGTTTGCATTCATCAGCCCAATTCACGGGCAAAATATCATCGTATAATTCAAACATTTTCGCCAACGGACAAGATATACCACAGCCGGGTATATTCATTGGCAAAGGTTCCGATGTTGTGTTCTTGTAGAAGACCGATACGAATGGAGCGTCTTTCTCGTCCACGCGCAGTTCCAATAAAATGCATGCCGTATATGGGGGACTGTGGAGCTGTTATGTAATGAGATGCATCAGATGAAGAACATTTAAGAACGGACTAGGGGATATCCTGCCTCCCGACCAGTGATATATAGAAATGATCATACCTGGAACAGTTTGAGGGCATTCAGCAAGTTGGCGACCGTCGTATCATGTGCACTATATATGAAGACATTGCGATCCGGTTTCAATTGTTTCTTATGCTTGATCTCGAAACGTTCGAGTACATCCTTGAGCAGAGGTCCGGCTCTAAGGCGCGCCAGCTTTCGCGTGTGAGTATTGATCGAGAAGGCGAAGTTCGAGACAAAGGTTAAGTCGGGGCTGCCATAAACCTTCTGCGCCCACACTGGCAACGTCTTGTTGTACAGCGTCTCAATGAACAATGTATTGTTCAGATATTGTGCATCTATAAACGATTGAACGGGTCGACCGCTATTGTTGGACAGATAGTCAAAGAGCTCCTGGTAGCGGGCCAGGAGCGATTGAAACTTATCGGAATTCTTAAAGCTTTCCAAATAGTAGTCAAAGGCTGGACACGGCGCCTTGGCAGCTACAACCTGTAAACACATATCATAGTACATCAGAGACATCACGAATTAAAGTGTCCAAACATTACCGAGTCGCTCTTCTCGGGCATTGTGTGCACCGGAATCGGTTGCCACTTGATGTTCGCATTCCACACATCGCTGCCAATGGGCTCGTATAGGCCAGCTAAATTAGACTCCGCGCTCATTAGTGTTCGATCCACGTCTGTGGACTGCACATAAATCTGGTCATTGTCGAACTTCGTGCCCAGCAGTGAGCTGTACCTGCTCCTCAACCACTTGCCCAACTCATAGTGCTGTTGCTTGCCTCGCTACGAGATAAGAAAACAGTTTTCAATGTATGAATCAAAGCCCGCTCAACTACTCACGTTGGTCAACTGCCCCCAGCCTGTGGGCCAGTATTTTCTATCGTTCCACGGATCTGTGGGATACGGGTCAACAGGCATTCGGTCGCCATGCCTGTAAATCTGCATTGAGAGAAGTTTTAGCTGAAACGTATGGCTGACGCCATTTTCATCGACTTACCACATGTGCAAACTTGAGCTGGCCAGGTAAGCTGCTTTGTACACCCGTACTGCCGACCCCCAAACACCATATGGAAATTAGCATCAACAAAAATACCTTGAAACAAAAACATGATTGTTTCTTCATCATCATCAACACTGCTTGCTTGCGTGCGTATGTATGTGTGTGTGTGCGCAGTTCTCTTGGGCTGTGCTGCAGCGCTTTATAACAAATTGACAACTAGTTAGATAAATATATTTTGTATGTTCCGTTATCTCTGCAGGTATGTACCTTTAAAGGCAAATGCGTTGTTTACCAGGCATTCAACTAAATGCGAATGCGAAAGCGATTTTAAGCAATTGCCATTGTTGCTCGATTCCCGATGATGCAAACGATTATTTCAAGCAGTGCTATCGATGATTTCTGAACAGTGTGACCGAAATATTTCAAAGCATCTAGTATTTTTCCGGTAGCTCATTTAAACTGAAATCAAACTCATTTGGCGCATTTTACATTTTTAAATGATTTTAGTGCTCAGTAATTCTTTCGATTGCTGAACGCTGTCCCTCAGCTTACAATTTCAAATGCAATTAAAAAAATATTTTGTTTAATGAAAACTGTTTTTAATAGTTTGATATTTGTATTGATAATATCGTAAGTCGTCGGCCATTTGGGAAGAACATTTCACACTATTTGCACATTGCTAAAATAATTAAATATTGTTATGCACACTTAATGATTACAGTTAACAAATATACTGATTGATTGGTTTGGTCTTATGGATAACGTGTTCTTGTTATTGGAACAAAAAATAAAAACTGTTCTCACACTTTATATCTTAACTTAAGAGGTTGCACGAGCAAAACAAAATTCGGCTATTATGTTATCATCCACTTAGATTACATAGGGTCCACGTTTAAAAATTACATACAGGAGGAGGACGATTTTAACTTCAGAATCTTCTGTTGCCGCTCATATTTGGACCATTGAAACTGTGAATTGTGAATGGAAATGTTATCGTATTAAGTTTATCGATATTTTCTTTTGCATACCGATTTCGATTTCCAGGCACACCCAAAGGCGGAAAATCTGAATGATATGCATTTGCTGCATTGCGACTGTTGCTATTGTGATTGTTGTGGGCTGGTCCGTGTTTGTTAAAATTTTGTGACAAGCTACTGCTGCTGTTACTGCTACTGTTGGCACCGCCGCGACGGCCACTGAAGCTACCACCACGGCCGCCGAAACCGCCACGACTGGCATTGAATCCACCGCGACCGCTGCCGCCACCACCGCCGCCGCCTTGCGTGTTGCCACTGCAAGAATTACAAAAACTAATTTAATGAAGACTTTGTTTAGGCATCATTGCACCCACCTGGTAATGACAGTATTGTTGCGATTGCGCTGATACATGCCACCAGCTTCAGCATTGCTTCCACTGGCAACCATGGGGCTGTTGCCAAAGCGACTTTGATGAGGATGCTGCTGCGGCTGTTGATGATGATGATGTGGATCGACAGCGGGCAACGCAAAGCCCCGACGATCTTGGCCAATATTATGACTTGATGATCCACCACTCCGGTGACTTCCGCCAGCTCCAGCTCCAATCGCACTATTTGCATAGTATTCACTGTGAGCCACGCCTTGGCTGAATTTGTTTTTGAATGGCTGCGCTGGGCCATCAAAGTTTTGGTTGTGCTGTGGCAAGCCCTTGCTATAAGGCGCATTGCGCTGCTGTCTAAAGTGTCCCTCGTTTCGCATTGGTCCGAATTGGCTGCCATTTGAGCTGGATGACCGATGCCCGCCGGCGGATCGAAAGTTATTGCTAGCCGTATGGCTGCCTCGGCTGAAAGTGCCGCCTCCACGTCCTAGAATTCCATTTCAGTATATGTTATTGAACAATGTAATGATCCTCCTTACCTTGCATCGGTCTGCGATTGCCGGCACCGCCGCCTGCTCCACCACCACCACCCCCGGCACCGCTGCCACCCCCACCTACACGTCGGTCTTTGGGTCTGCCCGGCTCGACGACAATGTTCTGTCCCTTGAATTCGACGCCGTTAAGAGCTGCGATGGCTGCATCGGCCATTTCAACGGTCTCCAAGTGCACGAATCCGCAACGGTTCATAATATCGCACTCGACTACCACGCCATAATTTGTGAACAAATGTCGCAGCTCCTCGGGCTTGCAGCCAGGCGGCAAGCTGCCCACAAAGACTTTCGCTGTCTGCGGAGAGTTGACAGATACACTCAGTTCGCATTGGCCCATTTGCTGGCAACGTCATATTTATAGTACTTACAGACATATAGGATGCTACTTATCTTCGTGTTTTTTTCTTCGCGTGCGCTCTATTTTACACTTGTATTCTTTTATATCGAATGAGCGACTTAAACGATTAATGATGATGCGATGAAAATAAAGTCAGATAATAGCAAAACATCGATAACAATTAATCGAGTACAGTTTTATTTGTTTACTAATTTTTTTGTTGAGAATTACCTTTTTAAGAATGTGGGCGCCAAATAATGAAGAGACATATTTTGCCAATTTGGACAACAAAAAGAACGTGGTGAACATAATGCCCAGCGTGGAAATGCTGGTTTCATTTACTGCAGACAGGGACTTAATTCGCGCCAAAAAAGCTTGTTTACTGTACGCCGAAAAAGTGGACTTCAAGGAGTTAATGGTACGTAAGCCACAATTACAGCAAATGAGATAAAATCTTAAATATGCATTAGATTAATAACTAGCACTTACAGCAATTGCGTTTGGCTGAGAAATGCGACCAGCGACGTATGTACATCACCACAGTAGACAGTGCATCTTTTCAAGAGCTGAAACAGGATCAGTCGCTAAACGTCACATTCGCTGGCTTCATGGAAAATGTGGTGCGAATGCTGAAGGACTGTCAGGCTGGCAAGCTAGAGCTGTGCCTATTAGCTAGAGAAACTATCGCCGATCAACAGAGTCACGACTACCTTCTCCAATTCGTGGAAATACGAGCCTTCAAGAATCTGGTTCATTTGTGTCTGCCTTGCCGCTCCGCTCCACTGAACACGGTTCTCTTTTACATAAATGCGGCGCTAGATGCAACGCACAAGAAGCTCTTTATGGTGGAGCATAACACACAGCAGCTGCAAATAGAACTAAATGCTCAGAATGCACACATAGAGCAGCTGAGCTCCGATAACGCCAAAATGCGTGAGGCGTTGACAGAGAACACACGCCAACTGAGCGAAAAGCATTGCGCGGAGCTGACTGAAATGCAGCTCAAACTAGAGAAGGTGAACGAGCAACGCAGCAATGAGCTGGAACGCAGCCGTCGTTCCATAGCTGGATTGCAGTCTCAACTGGAACGAATCACGTTAGAGAAGGGAGAACTAAAGACAGCGCAAGAGCAAGCCGAGAAGCGCCATCAGAGCTTAAACGAAGAGCTCACTTGCTGCAAGTCGCGCATAGGCACGTTGAAGGAGCAGCAAGAAAAACTGCATAGTGAATTATCGGTGGCTAAGAAACAGGAGCGGAAGTTAGAATACAAAATAGAAGACCTAAAGCAGCACACACTCGAGCTACAGGAGCACATACAAAAGGGAAACAAAGAAAAGGTGAGCGAGTCATGTCCTCATATAAGTCTATACTAATCGCACTTCATGCACAGGCCAACATTGCTGCAGAGCTGGAGGCCGAGAAGAAGATTTTGCATACAAAGCGACAAGCGCTGGAAATGGCTTCCGATGAAATAGCCAAAGCGAATCAAATCATCCTCAAGCAATCGCAGGAGCTGCTCGCCCAGAAGAAGACGATTTCGTTGCGCACCGAGGTAGCGCTCCAGCAGGAGAAGGCAATCAAGGAGAAGGAAAAACTGTTGAGCCTGCGTGAAGAAGAGTTGATGCAGGCGCGCTTAGCCATAGAGCAGCTGCGCGAAGAGATTCCACAGCAGCTGCAGTCCATGCGCCACTTTGCCCAGGGTCTTGAGGAGAAGTACACAAGTCGTAAGCTCCATTATTACATTATAAATATATCAATATCATAAACATATCTCATATTTCGTACAGAAATACACGCGCTCAAGGAGCGTTTGGGCGGAGGCAAAGAAAACTCTAGTCGCAGAGCAAACCGGAAATAGGTCTACAAATATTTAGTTTAGTTAATTAAGTGTTGTATAAATAGTATGAGTGTTAGTTCATTGTATTAAACCTTGCTTTAATTAAACATTATTTATCTCGATCAATTCAAAAATCTTCATCCGTGTTTTTCTCCGCTTGTACTTGCGCCGTGGCCACATTTACTGCCTGGCTGATGTCCTCGAACTGGTTCATTTTCAGTCTATCGCGTATCAGTTCTGCTATGGCTTTCTGTGTGCGCCGCTCCAGTCGTTCCAGCTTTTTGCTCACGTCGCGCTTTAGATCCCAGTCCGGCTTGCGTGGAGCCAGATTCGTGATATCTATTTCATCGATAACCAGTGGCTGCTGCAGTAAGTCCAGCTGCGACTGTATGGCTGTTTCGATGTCACCGGTGGGTTCTTGTGGTAATACGTCGCCTTCTGTAGTTTCATTATGTGGCTTATAGCTGCGGAAGACTGGCCTTAAGAACCAAAACAGTTTTATTCACATGTAAACAAAGAGAAAATACACTAACCTTACCTTGGCAATTTTTCCGCACCCTCTTTAGCGTCCGCACTCTTGGATAGCGCTTGTTCACGTAACTTTTTCAAGCGTTCCTTGCGCTTTAAGGATTCCTCTGTCAGCTTACCAAAATTGTTTTCGTCTTCATTAGCCATTGCTTCAGCAAAGTTAATTGTATACAAAAATGCGGTCTCTAGTTTAATGTGTGCTACTTTAGTTCGATAAAAATATTATTATTGATTATCGATAGTCGATATAGAGAATACAAATTGAATGAATATATTTTAATCAAAAATCTATTCGATAATCGCATTATCTGTAGGCGAAAAAAATCAAAATGAATTATATCAGTATTACAGTTTTTCTAGATTTCATCTGCCGATACAATAAAAGAAGTGAAAAATATTATAAACAATTATTCAGAAAATTAATACATATACATATTACAAAAAAAAAGTTTGAAATCGATAGATATTACCGATATACGTGCAAATACTCAATTAGATACACAATCATTACAAGTTGGCAGGTCCCGTTTTCCAGGTATAAGTGTGAGGGGAGAATAAAAACAACGCAAATTTTTTTACTTGATAAATAAATAAAAACAAACATAGTTTACATTAGTTTTTAACACTCTGCAGTTCTTTTCCTGTTGCCAATGAGCTAGCTATTCATCAAATAAATATACAAACCGTAATATATAATAATGTAGCAGCTGTTGTTGCAAGTGGCTTTTGGAGTAACACGAAATTTGCTGTTGCTGCTGCTGCTGCTAGCGAGCGCCCGTTGCTGCAGGTAAAAGAAAACTTTAGTGACTATTAAAAACTATTTTTATCTACTTAACAAACGACACGTCGAGGCGAGTGCTAATTTCAATTTTGTTTTCGATTAAAGGGAGCTGCAGCCGCCGTCGCCGCGATCAACAACTAACTGCAGCGGCATCCACACACACACACACGCACACGCTGGCAGGCAGACAGATACATATACATATATACGTAGAGCGCCTCGTAGAACGCATTGTTCTGTGACTGTGACATCGTTTATACAGCCGCCGTCTCTCCCGCTGCCCGCTGCCCGCTAACCGTTGCCCGTGGCCCGGCTCTTCAGCCAGCTATAGCTGTATCTAAAAATGGAGTGGACCAGAGAGAAGACATTGGTGCTGATCAGCGAGTACCGACAGCGCCGCGGACTGTGGGACATGACATGCGACGAGTATCGCAAGAAGGATGTCAAACAGCGCCTATTAAACGAAGTTAGTGACGTTCTTGGCGGCAATATACCCATACCGGAGCTGGAGAAAAAGTTCCATACGCTCCGCACACAATACCACCGCGAAATCAATCGCATGAAACGCAAGGAGCCGTACAACTCAAAGTGGTTTGGCTTTAAGAACTTGGTCTTTCTTAGCTCCCCATTTGCATGTCGCTCCACAAAAGGCCGCTCCAAAGACAAAGAGGACGCAACAGTACAAAAATACATATTGGGCGAGGTGAACGCAGCTGGCTCCGCGGACGGCAACAATATGAACGAGGAGTATATAATAACGCCGCGCAAATCGCACGCGAGCAGTCGAGCCCAGGAGCTGGAGAAGCTGATCGAGGAGACGACCAAAGATATAGAGGATACTGAAGACGAGGAACCCGGTGTCGAGGAGGACGTGGACACGAAGCCCAAGCTGAGCAAGGAGCTCAGTGGCACGTATGTGCACATGAACGAAGACGAGGGTGAGGCAGTTGAGACGCACACGCACCAGCAGCAACAGCATAGCCACACCCACGCCCATACCCATGCCCATTCCCTTCCCCATCCGCATGCGCATCCACATCACCATCAACAGCAGTCCTTGATGGAGTTGCATCACTCTGCAAATACTGTGGAATCGGTTAGCTTTCAGGCTAACGAGAGTGGAGAGCTGCACTACCAATCGACATCCTCGACGCCCAATGCTAGTGGCGGAGGCCCCGGCTCCTCGGTGCACGTGATGCCCACGCGTATAATTAAGATACAGCGGCGCGACACGTCCAATCAGGAGAATGGCTATTTCGAGGAGCAGCAAGCACAGCATCAGCTGCATGCGCCACCGCCCAAGCGGCTCTACTTCGATCCGAATGGCACGCACAGCACCACCATTCTGTCGGCATCGACGCTGCAAACGGCATCGCAGAGCGTCAATGGCAATGGCAACGGAAGCAATGTGTTGACCACGACCTCCACTCCCGGGCTAACAGGTGGCACACTGCGTCTGCCACGTGTCAATGCCATAGTGAATGCCACTTCGCTGTCACCGCCAAAGCCAGCCAGTTCCCCGATACCTACACCGCAATTGGCTGCGACCAATTCGCTGCAACGGGACGAATTCGCCACGTACGGCGAATACGTGGCCAACGAGATGCGTGCCATTAGCAACAGGCAGGTCTTGACCGCACTCAAGCACAAGATAAACACAGCCATATTCGAGGCGAATATGGCAGAGTTGGAAAAATAAAACTGTCAGCCACATTTGAGGCGCACATGGCGGCAGCTGCACTCGATAGAGATCGGCCATGTGTGAGGCAAAGGTGCAGGAATACAATTGAAGGCCATATTTGAAGCGAATATGGCGGAGTTGCGGAAATGAGATATGAAATTTAACTCTCACATCTAACTATCACATGGAAATATAATCAACGTTTTTAGCAACAATTTAAATTAAGTGTCCAACCCCAGTAAATACAATTGTAAAGCTTACGTGTTGACCTGTAAATTGACATAAATTGACAACAATTTGATTAAATAAGCCAAATATAACATTTAGTAGAATCCGAATATATATACATTTTTGAAATACATTTACGTTAAGTAGGCGAGAAAAAATATTTATGTAAAAACGATAATTGTTCTATAAATTTTGGTAAAAATGACTACAAATCCCATCTGCGAACCGTTTACGGACTTCCCGGCTCGATTTGATATTGATAAGATTGCTGAGGAGTTTAGGCCGAAGGATAAAGAAGCTGATGTTGTGAAAAAGCTTAGTCCACGTGATTTTCTCAATGTTCCCGACATGAAGTGGGTTGTATTGCCCATGTTTAAGTGTCACTTGGACCACATGAAACCAGTTCTCTCTATACGCAAGAATAAGTATATGCGTTGCCGTTTCGAAGAATTTCTAGACAACGTTCCCGACCACTTTGTCAACGTGGCTTTATTTCATACAACTCTTTGCACGTAACTATTTTCACTTTTTTAATTCATGCAGAAAACACTTTCGTGATTTATATGCTATGTAGTCAGCCGAGGCCTAGACGCAAATCTCTTAATGGTGAATTTTATGGTGTGGACTATAAATTGGCGCCCATACCCGTTACAGTCGATCCACGTAATTCTGGCGGCTCAAAGTCTGGAAAATCTAAAAATTCACCCAAGTATTCGAATTCAAAACTGTGAATGTAAGCGCTTAGCAGTTATCGTTGTTATTGTTATCACTCAAATTAATTATCGAACAGATACAGACTGGAGTAATCGGCAGAAGTGCAACCCTGCCATATTAAAAATAAGCGTGTTGGGCAACACTGTTCGATCAATTGAGACGAAAAATGTTTACAAAATGCGTTAATTGTTGTGCTTCAATCATTTTTTGTGTAATATTCGCATGCCTTTTGGTCGAAAACAGTGGCAAGTATCGCAACGAAGATAACCGTATTGTTTTTCATTCAAATAACAAATTGTTTTGCCCACAGTTGCCCTGAAACGGACACTGCGCCACTACGAAGTTTTCCACAAAGATGACATTGTTCATCGGATTATCAAGAGGGGTGTTAAACAGAGCAACAATCCATATAACACTATCAAAGAGCTAGAGTTTAAGACGCTCGGGAAAAACTTTCGCGTGATTTTACATCCACATCGCGACGTCCTGCACAGTAAATTTCGTGCCTATGCCGTGGATGCAGATGGCAACGAGACTGTTGTGCACTTGGGTAAGCAATTATGGAGCTTTCAAAGGTTGTGTAGATTGCATATTTAATGTGATTTCAATTGTAGATCATGACAACTTTTATACGGGTCGCGTGTTTGGCGAGATAGAATCGTCGGTGCGCGCACACATTGAGGATGGCACACTGACCATGTCCATCGAACTGCCCCAAGAAACATACCACATAGAGCCTTCCTGGCGCCACCTGCCCACAGCCAAAAAGCATACGATGGTCGCCTACAAATCTTCCGATGTTAAATTCAATCATGCTGAACCGGGTGAACAGGTGCCCAAAACCTGTGGCTATATCAAAGAGGGCCTCGAGCTAGAGGCTAAGGATAATGAGATAAACGTGCGTGAGAAGCGTCAATCCGATCAATACGAATACACGCCTACCAAGACGAGGTGTCCACTGTTGCTAGTGGCGGACTATCGTTTCTTTCAAGAGATGGGCGGCGGCAATACAAAGACAACTATCAATTACCTAGTAAGTGACGAGCACCCTGGCTCCAGCTATGCCTCATTTGAACTAATTTCCCTATTTTTCGCTTTCAGATAAGCCTTATCGATCGCGTGCACAAAATCTACAATGATACCGTATGGCAGGATCGTTCTGATCAGGAGGGTTTCAAGGGCATGGGGTTTGTGATCAAGAAAATCGTTGTACATTCGGAGCCGACGCGCTTGCGTGGCGGCGAAGCTCACTACAACATGATACGTGAGAAGTGGGACGTACGCAATTTGCTGGAGGTAAGTCTGAGCTGTAATTCGCCCACTCGATTAATCTGCAACTCGTTCGTATAGCTAAAACTTGTACATATCGTTCTACTGCTAACTCTCTCTCATCTCTCATCTCTTGCTTATCTTGAATTCCGATGGTGCTTTATGTAGGTCTTCTCACGGGAATACAGCCATAAAGACTTTTGTTTAGCTCACCTCTTTACCGATCTCAAATTCGAAGGCGGCATTTTAGGCTTGGCTTACGTCGGTTCACCACGCCGTAATTCTGTGGGTGGCATCTGCACACCAGGTTGCAAACCCTATCCGATCCATTGATATATTTGCAAAATAATGTTTTGATCATTATCATTTCGCTTAGACCCTTTATTTGATTTCTTGTTGCGTTTCTTGCGTTTTTCTTTTCAAACCTAGAATCCGTTGCAGAGCACATTACAGATAGTTATTTAGAGCTGACTTGATATTAATTATGTCGACATGTCTGTCTGATCATAAAGGCTTTAAAGTAGCTTTGGCTAGATACATTACAGTTCTATCGGTATGATTCGCTATGAGGTAAATATATGTACATACTTAATCAGGGCGTGGGACTGAGTTGATCTCTTTACATCTGTATGAACGCATCGGTCTCGACAGCTAAAAAACTAAAAACGTGGAATTTCATCTTTAATTTATTAAATACCTTACGCAGTGCATTCTCAGTACTGTTTTCCGATCACCAACATTTTATATTATCGATAAATATCGATATCAAAACATGAATTTTGAAGCATAACTTGATAACAAATGGAGCTAGAGACACCAAATTTGCTATGTAGAGTCTGGTAAAACAAACATAATAATTTTGAATATTTGCCCCTATTCATGATACATTTTTGTATATATCTTATATCGAATATCTTCAAAATCCGCTCTGCGCAGGGTCCAAGGTAACTGCTAGTCGGGTGCACCCGACTTCTTTTGATTTATTTTTACATAATTTACTTTAATTTATTTAATTTTCTCGATTGTATACTAATTAATGTAATTTTCCTAATAACTACTCCAAGAATACTTCAAGAATGGTTATACACTCTATCTGAACTCGGGTCTCAGTAGTTCGCGCAACCATTATGGCCAGCGTGTGATAACGCGCGAGGCTGATCTGGTAACTGCTCATGAATTTGGACACAATTGGGGCTCGGAGCATGATCCCGATATACCCGAGTGCTCACCCAGTGCCTCACAGGGTGGCAGTTTCTTAATGTACACCTACTCCGTCAGCGGCTACGATGTGAATAACAAGGTAAGTGGGCCAGCATGGTATATATGAATCGTATATATATTCAATAATGGTTTATTTTTGTAGAAATTTTCACCCTGTTCGCTCCGTTCCATTCGCAAAGTTCTGCAGGCGAAGTCTGGACGCTGTTTCTCGGAGCCGGAGGAATCCTTCTGCGGCAATTTACGCGTCGAGGGCGATGAGCAGTGTGACGCCGGATTGCTGGGCACCGAGGACAACGACTCGTGCTGCGACAAGAACTGCAAGCTGCGTCGCAATCAGGGCGCCATGTGCAGCGACAAGAACTCACCTTGCTGCCAGAATTGCCAATTCATGCCAGCGGCCATGAAATGTCGCGAAGCTCAATACGCCACCTGTGAGCAGGAGGCACGCTGCACAGGCTCCCATGCCGAATGCCCCAAATCTCCAGCCATGGCCGATGGCACCATTTGCCAGGAGCGCGGCCAGTGTCGCAATGGCAAATGTGTGCCGTACTGCGAGACGCAGGGCCTACAGAGCTGCATGTGCGATATCATTGTGGACGCATGCAAACGCTGTTGTCGCATGAGCATCAATGAGACATGCTTTCCAGTGGAACCACCCGACGTACTGCCCGATGGCACGCCGTGCATAACAGGCTTTTGCAATAAGGTAGAGAAACTGATACTGATGACATATGAAGGCTGGCTTCCATTTGGTTGCTTTGACTCTGTTGTAATTGCCAAATGGTTATAGCTTGAGAATAGTTGGAGCCAGAGGCGATTGCACGCTTTGAAATGGCTATAAAGATTGCCTGCACTTCCCCTATAACTTTATATTATCCCGATATTAATGTATGTCCTTACTTGCAGGGTGTCTGCGAGAAGACCATTCAAGATGTAGTTGAGCGGTTTTGGGACATAATTGAGGAGATAAATGTAGCTAAAACGTTACGTTTTCTCAAAGACAACATAGTCAGTAAGTAAATGGGACTAAAACCCATTCGATATGTGTTGATATATGTATGATGTACATTCTCGATCTTTTGCAGTGGCTGTTGTCATGGTCACAGCTATGTTCTGGATACCCGTCAGCTGCGCAATTTCATATTTTGACCGTAAGAAGCTGCGTCACGAAATGAAACAAATCGAGTGGAGCCACAAATTAGATCTCATACATCCCAGCGACGATAGACGTCGAATCATACATATACGGTGGGCTGAGCTATTCATTGTATATGTCATCTGTTATACGTATAATAATACTATTCTCTATGCACTTGCAGCGTACCACGACAGAAAATCTCAGTAGCGCGCGCTTGTAATTAACATAAAATATGGTGGCGGACATTGTTTTATCTTCCGTGAGCATTCTTCTCAAAACTGCCACAATTATTTATATATATTAAGTATAACATTTAAAGAATATGAATAAAATTCCCAATAATATAGACCAATACAAAAGATATAGTCTAACAATTCATGCCAAGCGGTTGCTTAATTTTCAATCACAATGAATGAAATATGAATTTTTCTAGATTTGTTTTCGATTGTTTTTTGTTTATTCATACTTTACCAAAAATATGTTCTTTTATTTTTGTTTCAGAGTTTTGCTGCATTTTGTTAAGAATTATGATTGTTTTTTTCTTTCTTTTATATAGTTTGTATATTAGCTTAGTTTCTTTTACTTTGTATTACTTCTTTTTATTGCTCTTGCCGTTTGTCTGTGGAGAGCAATCATCCTCAGGCTCCAGTTCGCTGTCGTCTTCATCGTCCGAATACTCCTCGTACATTTGACCATCGTCATATTCACCCAAGTTCATTTCCGCCTTAAGAAAAGTATTAATTAATTTAAAAAAATTAAAGTAAGAGTCAAGTATTTACCTTGCCACATACGTAGACCGGCCCCGTGCCCTGGACCAGCTTAAATGTGACGGATCCATTGGGAAATTCCACGTTTGGTCTCAAACTGCGAGTTTCTCCAACCTTCAGCACAGCAATGGGAATTTTGACTGTCTTCTTTTCGCCGTCATCGTTTACGTTTGTTTCCGCCTGTCAATGCGCGAGAAATTTGTGTTATGCGATATTAAAAAACAACCTCTCCGACTGCCTCTTTCCCCCTTTCGACCAGACAGAACCCTATCACAGTGTTGGTCGGTGTTTTTCCATACCTGAACGACATTGAATTCGCCGGACTTGGCCTCAGGTCCCAGGGATATCTGTTTGATGATCAGTTTGTGTGAGTGTACGATGTACTCCTCTGGTATTTCGGGCACATCAAACTGTGCGATTGGCTCCTTCTCACTGAGTGTAACACCTGAAAGAATAGTAGCCGTTAATAAAATATACACATACGTATGCACATATATACATATGTATGTATGTAGTCTGCCGGTAATGCTGTGTAAGCCATCTATTGGATTAATCTTTGCCGTTGGTAGAGTTTCAAAAATTATAGTTGGGACCTTACCGTAAAAAGATTCCGACTCCATTTCAATGCTCGTAGACACACGTTCTTGTACAGTCCAATTAAAAAGTTTACGAAAACTTCTACTTTTCACACGTGCCCAGTGCAATGGCGATAGCTAAAGAGTCAAAAGCGGCTCGAATGATGCCTGACGTTCATCGATGATGCCGATATATTCAGCCGCCGATAGTAGCTGATTATACGATATATCATTTAAATTTAAAATATACAAAATTAAACGATTGAAGCATTCAATATAAAGTAAGAAATAGATATCAGCCTTTGGCTTGTAATAACTTTTTCCTTGAATAACTCAAATAGTAATTAAATAACTTCGATTTTATATCGTGGCTAATGTGGATAGTCTGGCAGCACCATGTGTGCATAGTCAGCACATCTCAAACGTGAGTTGCATCCCTAGTTGGTAGCTACCATTTTGCAAAAGTTTTTGCTCAACACGTGCTCAGCGCTTGAATTTTAGAGTTTAAACAATATAAAATAATTGCAATGGCAGAGGAATCATTCTATGGTAAATATAAAATATTGACGTGCATATTGCATATTATGTTGGCGACTGCAATTGGATAATTTCCACAGCGCTGGGCTCTGTTGCCGGCTGCCGGCATTTTTATTCAAGGTTGCGGATGTGTACGCAAATGTGTGTGTGTGTGTTTTCTCGTGTATGTATTTGTGCACATTGCACGCATACACAAGAATATACTGTATCTGTGTATTTAAATGTTTAAGTAGTTGTATTTACATATTTTTTCGTAAATCCACAAATAATACGTTTAATTTCATTAGGTGTTACCCTAAGCGCGGAAAACAACAGCGTCACCTGGGACGTTGTCGCTGATGAGGACTATGCCCGCGGCCAGAAGCTGGTCATTAAGCAGATTCTGCTGGGCGCCGAGGCAAAGGACAATGAATTCAACGTGGTTGAGGTAAGTGCGCCAGTGCAAATCAAATGTATGCCTGTGTGTGTGCGTGTCTGTGCCTGTCTGAATGTGCGTGCCTGTGTGTGTGTGTGCGAATCTCTTATTGTGCTTGGCGCATGGACCGGTTTGAATTGTCCAAGCACGCGCAACATTTTGCTTTGGGCAAAGGGTAATTTTGTCTGTATCTGCGATACGCGCCCTTTGTCTGTTATCGTCGTTTGCATAGCTGTGACGTCATAAATGCCTAAAAGTCTGCATTTGTATATGCTCAAGCTTTCATACTCTCTAATCCAACGCAGCAGAATGGAATTTGTTATATTTTTTTCGTATTATATAAAAACTTAATACAACGCGTATTACAGTAAAATTTAGTATAATATTTATAAAATATGTTTTAAAAACTTTCCAATAAAACTTTAAGCTTATTTGTTATGAACTAAATGTAGCACTTCATACAGGGTATTTGCGGTGCGACTACTTGCAACTCGCATAAGGTAACTGTACAAAACAAAACACATTTCATTATTGACTTAAGCGTCATGAAATTTGATCAACTTGACTGCTGTCATTGTGACAGTTGTTGCTGTTCTTGCTGTCGCTGTCGCTCTTGCGGTTGCCATTGGCTGACGTTTCTAATAGCTCAGTAAAGCTTTTGGTGAATCTGAACATGTTGCGTGCTTTCCTTTGCAGTCGGCAAACAACACCCGCCGCTGCCATACTCCAATTCCAGCAGATAAGCTGACATTGCAGCTGCTCCAGATCATCCCGCAACGATACCAAATTCTGTATACAAAAAGTCAAATAATGATATGATATATATATATACATATATGTATGTATGATTAGATCTACTTGCCAACGCAACAGTTGCATCAATGGAGCCAATCTCTGGGCCTTTAATGATGACCAATGATATAGTTTTCTGCATAAGAGTCGTCTGCTCTGTCACGAATGCGACCGTTGTTATCTTTAACGACTCGGCTGCCGTGTAATCCACGTTGCCCTTTAGCTCTGCCACGCACAGTTCCAAACCGTTGTGCTGCCGTTGATAAATTGGTAACAAATTCAAATTGCAAACCATGTGAAATTGTCATATTTAACCTTACCTTTTGTGTTTCAAGCTGAAACTGTGGTGTCATGCTCTTGCCCAGTATGAAGAGCGCATTGATTAGGACGCCCACCAACATGCCGTACTCCAGTGACCAGAATAAACAGAAAATCACGGTGAAAACGAAGGGTACCATATCGCGTTCTGTGGGTAGGACAAAGAGAAAGATTAAGAATTTAGTTATCAACTTCAGCTATCCATAGGCTTGCTTAGGGTTCGGCTAAACCATTTGAGACAACGGATTTAAACTCTTCACAGAATACGTGGCGAATCCCATAAGGTGTATATATTCTTAATCAAGACAATAAGCCATGTCCATGTCTTTCCATCCGAGGGTTTATCATTATTTTGACATTATTATTACTCACTTTTCGCACGCCAGATCTCAGCTATTGTATCGTACTCGACCATAAACAACATGGCCGAGATGATGATGGCTGCCAGCGTAGCTTTGGGTATGTAGGCAAAGACTTTGGTTAGGAAGGCGAGTGTCAGCAGTAATAGAATACCCGTGAAGGCGCCGCCCAGTGGAGTTTTGACACCGCTCGCATTATTAATTGCCGAGCGGGCGAAGGACCCAGTGATGGGCATCGATGAGAAGAAGCTGCTGAATAAGTTGCAAAAGCCCAAGGCGATCATCTCCTGCGAAGCATCCACAACCTTGCCCTTAGCTGAAAATAGAACAAACAATGATGACAATAATTTATATAAAATATTGTTGTTCTTACGCACAGAATGCTTTGGCAATTGAGACAACCTCCAAAATGCAGAGGAAGGGTACTGTGCCCACGGCGCCGCCTAAATTTGAGATCATCTCGCTAAAGTTAAGAGTTTGACCCTCTTCGTCTACGGTTTGAAACGGCGGTGCACGAAAAGGCGGCAAGCCCGGCGTGATTTGCTCGTTGATGCGAAACGGCATCTCTCCGCTGTCTCGACTCAACAGGTAGCAGAGCAAAATTCCAATGATGACGACCAAAACGTTGCGGCAGAGCGACAGATATTTGAGCAGCGAATGACAGCCGCAAGACTTAAGATCCTTGAGTTTCTGTTGGTATTTGAATAGAAATCCTTAGTATTTGAATTAATCACATGAGTAACCCTGTAATTACTCTCATTGACAGCAGCAGAATGAGTGTACAGCAGCCGAGTAGCGCATCATTGAGGCGCGTCTCTTGTATGTGGCCAAAGAAGTTAATCCACGATTTGAGAAACTCATTCGATTTGCTTTGTATGCCGAAGAGATTGTTGATCTGACCGCTGCCCACAGTTAAGGCAGCCGATAAAGTAAAGCCCGCTATCACAGGCGCCGAAATGAAACGCACTAAAATGCCGAGATTCAGAAAGCCCAGCACCAAAACAATGCAGCCCGTTAGAAAGCACAGTAGCACGGCATAGTCTGGATTGCCAGCAACATGTGGAGAGACCATCATAGATATTATGGCTGTGGGACCTGTGGATTAGTGAAAAGGATTATCATAAGATCATAGCATATGTATAGAAAGTTGTTATATCCTTCGGCCACTTAAATTATCTTACTCACCCACTGTAATGTCCTTGCAGCTGCCAAAGATGATGTAGACGAAGCAGCCCATAAATGCCGAGTATAGGCCATAGACCGGGGGTAGTCCAGCGACGGCGCCATAGGCAATGGCCTGTGTCACAGCTGTTAGGCCGACGGTCATGCCCGCCACGAAATCAACAATGAGTGTTTTCATCGTATATTTGGGCAGCCAATTGCAAATGGGTAGCTTGCGCTTAACCTCATTCATGGTGCAGCAGGATTTCGACTTTTCGCGCATGGCGCCGCGTACATTGGGCAGGTGCTCGTGATATAGTTCATCTAGATAGACAAGTAGTGAGAGAGAGAGAGCGCATAATGAAGGAGCAGTACTTGAATTTTGATTAAGAGCAGCAAGCGACGCCTTCTTATCTAGTTGACAATGTTTTAATATTATTTATTGAATTTCACCTTAAGCGATCTCAAGTGGATCGCAACATGTTCAGTTCTACCTTCTAAATACCTGACACAAATTAAAGATCTCCAATACTTGATTGGATTTGCTGTATATAAATAACATTCTCTACGAAAATTAGTAAAATTCCACTGAGAGATTATTGATGTTGTTTATGGTCCGAAATGATATTGCTAATTCTATGGGTGCTATCAATGCGTGAGGAAATGATAACAATTTTTTAACGTTTCCATCGGAACAAAGATTGCTTTATCTATATTACTTGACTAGTATATATGACAGTAATTTATTTTCTATTAAGGGTTTCTGTCGTCTTCAATTAAGATTAATAAGGCTATAATTCATTTGGATAAGATATTGCAGGCAAAGGCAACATTGTTTAAGATTATTAACACATTTCCCTAACTATTTAATTATCGTGTTATATTGATACTTAAAATCTGATTCGTAGCTGGTACCTGGACTCAGGTTTCCTTGAACATAACCAACAATATTGATAGACTGATTTTAATTCAATATCCAACTTGCCAGGATACCTACCGAAAATTCATTCTTGTAGTCGAACAAAATATTTTCTTGACACGTCAATGGTTATATTTTCTAGTCTTTCTTCATTCTTTTATATTTTTTTTGAGCATTTTTTTTATCAGATTTGGAATCAGTTACATAGCTCCTTCCTCGGGTGATGTTTCTTAAAAAACTTCGATAATCTTGAAAAAAAATCACTTATTTTCCTTGGTCCATTAATTTCGTCATATATTTTCTTCTTTGAGTTCTCCACTTTATGTATAACTAGCACAGAATTCACTGTATCGCAAAACCTTAGGATGACTCATTCTTTAGGGAATTTCATAACTTTTTTATTTTAAGGATCACAAGGTTGAGTCTTGAACAAATCTGTTCTTTAGGAAATTCACACATTTTATAAATATTTGAAGAACCTCTAATTTCATATGATATACATTTATTTTAAGTTTTATACTTTTATCATCCATTAATTATCGTTGAAGACTTTCAATAATTGCTTCATGAATTTCTAACAATATTTACACTACTAGTTAGCATTGCCATCCGTTTTCTTAGAAATCTGTCTCATTTGGAGTTGATTTTAATTGAGTTTCTCTGTTCACACTCTAACTTATATTGATCACTATCAATCAATTGAAACGTACCGTCATAGTCGCACATATTTGCGAATATTTATTTTGTGTTAATCTGCTCCTCGCTTCTCTCGCCAGGCACTTCACACTAAGTGGTTTTTTATTAGAAACTTTTCGACAAGTTGTTAAGAAGGAAGCACGTGCTTTCCGCTTTAAGTGGACGATTGTGGATGAGTTACCTTGCGATGTTGCCTCTGTCAGTGCAGAGCAACGAATGCCCAGTGGGGTATCATTATTCCCGTATATAGGTCTATTGTGCTAAGACCTACGATTTGTATCTCAATTTTTTGTCGACCATTTTTGGTTATCTCAGTTTCAAAATTGTTTGCTTCAACCGATTGAAATCAGTTAACGCCGGCTATATAAATTGTATATATGCCAGCGAGTTGATATTTCACACAGATCTTAACTTTGATTGACAGGTCACAAGTCTTATCGATCCTAATACCGAAGTTCAAATACCCTGGCTGGCAGACGATGCAACCTTGCGATATACGTGAACTATACATTATCAAGATAAAAACCTAAAATAGGTACGAACGCTGCAGTTAGTGGGGCGTAACAGACTGACTAATGCTCTTGACGAAGAATTGTTTACTTCATCTTGTATCACTGTGAAAGTCATAGTAATATATATATAATCCATCATCTATAGAGCAGGTCTACAATAATAAACTTACCTTTTGGTAATAGTTGTAAAAATGCAGCAGGTGTAACCATACAACTTGATTGTATATCTAGGGTATATGCCTTCATAGCGCCATAAATAATAGTGTTTATGCTGTAAGAATGATGTAGCTCGCAAACAATATACCCTTATAGAAACAATATACCCGTCAATATCGGGTAATTTATCGCAGCAGAAAACCCGCATTTTCTGGATAGTTTCTTAGAATCTGTCTCAACGCTCGCATACCTACAAATAACTAATTTCACTCTCGCTCTATCTCAACAGGTAACCACAATGAAGGACTCTGTACAGATCCCAATTGCCGTGTTGAAGGCTGGCGAGACCCGCGCTGTCAATCCCGACGTTGAGTTCTACGAATCAAAGGTGACGTTTAAGCTAATTAAGGGCAGCGGCCCAGTCTATATACACGGCCAGAACATCAAGGATGATGTTGAGGTTGTCGATATGGAGGAGGAGGACGATGAGGATGATGGCGAGGACGATGAGATTGAGCATCCAAAGAAGCGTGCCAAAATCGAGCCAAATGTCGATGGCAAAAACGCCAAGAACCCGAAGAAGAAGTAAATCCCAAGACAATGAAGATGAGGATGAGGAAGAAGGACGTCTCTAAGCTAAATCTGTAGATTTTAAAAGTGTTTTAGGCCCTATAAACAATACAATTACAATACATAACATAACATTACATAACATACGATACGATATGTAAACTTGCAACATATATATACACAACCTACTATTTAGTTCCTTTCTCTGAGATTCTTCAAATCAGCAACAACATTCAATTCGCATACTAAAATACTATGATTACCAATGATGTATACAGACGACTAACACCTATGCAATAAGCCAAGTTATGTAAACAGCAGCCAGAACGCTATTTGAAGCACATATATTTGTATATAAGTACTTTACAAAATGAAAATAACTTCAATCCCAGCTGAACTCTTAATGCTGTTCTCGATTTTTATACATCAACAAAAAAAAATAAACACAATCTTATAAAAAACTAACCAAAGAGTAGATCTAACTAATGTGGAGGCGCCACCTAGCGTCCACTTTCTGCAGCAGCTGTGCTAGTAAATTGGAATTGGCTGGTTATTAGTGAGTGTCCGACTGGATGTTACTCTAGCTACTGTCAAAGGCGCCATCTATTGTGCATTTTATGCAGTATGTTTTTTTCAGTTCAGGAAGGGCTCGCAATCTAGAGTACAGTAGATCTAGAGTACAAATATATATATATACTTAATGAGACAATTACGAATGTAAAATTTCCTTTAATGATTTTACTTTGTTGATTTTCTTAGCGATACACACGAAAAGTTCCGGATGTAGAAAATTGAATGCTGGAAAGCGGTCGGAGCAATTCTAATTTCATACTACAAATATCTTCAGGTAGGATTAGACGCTGCAGTTGCCGTTCCCACCAGGGTTGCCATTAATAGTGGTTATTGGGGCTGAGGTGCCTATTCAGCACTGGGCATTGCCTTGAGCCGCTCGAAGGCGGCCTTCTCCAGCGCCTCGCGGTGCTTGGGATCGGCGATCTTAATCAGTTCGTACATGCGCTGGCGCACGTTCTTGCCAAACAGGGAGGCAATGCCGTGCTCGGTGACCATGTAGTGGATATGAGCCCGAGAAGTGACAACGCCAGCTCCTGAACGATTACAAAAGAAATGGGCATTAGCTGGAGGATCTGCTGGTTGCGGACCTGGATTTACCTTGTTTTAGCATAGGCACAATCTTGGTCTCTCCTTTGTTGGTAGTCGATGGCATGGCTATGATTGGTACACCCTGGCCATCAAGCGCTTCGGCTGCGCCGCGTATAAAGTCCACTTGACCTCCGAAGCCCGAATAGAAGCGTGTGCCAATTGAGTCCGCGCACACCTGACCGGTCAAATCCACCTCGATACAGCTGTTGATGGCCGTCATTCGGGGCTGCTGCTTAACAATACTCGTATTGTTCACGTAATCGATGGACAACATCTCTGCAAAGGAGTAAGGCACATTAGGGAGTCTATAGTTAGTCCGCGCTAGGAACCCTACCGATGAAGGGATTATTGTTGACGAAGTCGTAGAGGGGCTGATCGCCGATCAGGAAAGATCCAACAATGCGTCCCTTGTGCATGGTCTTTTTGCTGTTGGTTACGCAGCCTTTCCTGACCAGTTCGACGACGCCATTGGCGAACATCTCCGAGTGAATGCCCAAATCCTTGTGGTTGTGCAATGAGTTCAGCACGGCATCCGGAATGTTGCCAATGCCCATCTGCAGTGTGGCACCATCCTTCACCAAATTCTCGGCTATCAGTTTGCCAATCTTTTGCTCCACCTCCGACAGCTGGCCGGTGCCGTGCTGAGGCAGTTTATCGTTGACCTCAATGGCGAAGTCAAAGTGGGACTTGTGGATGATGCTATCGCCAAAGGTGCGCGGCATATTGGGATTGATTTGAGCTGCGAGCAGACAGAGGTTAGGACATATCTATATATATACATATATAAGGCTGATTTCCTTACCAACAATCACCTTGGAATGCAGCAGCGCGGTACGGACACAATCGACGCTGGTGCCTAGGGAACAGAAGCCATGGTTATCTGGCGGCGACACGTGAATCAAGGCCACGTCGGGCTTAACCAGTTTCTTGCTGAAGAGCATTGGTATTTCATGCAAAAAGATGTGCATATTGTCACCCCGTCCCTCGGCAACAGCCTTGCGTACGTTGCCCCCCATGAAGAACGAGTTCGAACGGAAGATGCCCTGGTATTCGGGCTTGCAGTATTCGGCCGGTCCTTCCGTGTGCATGTGGCAGACCGTTACGTTCTCCAAATTGTTGCATTTGCCATGCATTGACATCGCGTTGAGCAACGCAATGGGCGTGGCAGCAGCGCCCTGAGCGAAGACTGTGTGACCTGTAAAACATAATCAAATCGAGTTCATTAGAATAGAATATACATACATATGTATGTATATCATACTGTACTTAATACTAGTTGGCCCTGCTAATCTGCCGAATGCATCGAAACAAACACGCACATATGTATATATATACAGTTATATATACTAACTGCATATATTATACATACATATCTGTAGGCATGCCAATTTTCTATTTATATGGCGCCCTGCGAATGCAAAATTCTGTCAAGATGCTGTGCTTCCTTATTTTGAAAATTATATGCAAATAAAAATGTGAGAGTGTGTGTGTGTGTGTGTGTGTGTGTATACATCTATTCAAATATGCAATGAGATAAACTAGAAATTCATGATAAGATTAACAAACTCTACTTACATTTAATAAGCTGTTGAAGTTTGTTTTCTCTTCTTTAATCATGGTTATCGAATAAGCTCTGTACGCATGTCATGCAATCGCATACATAACAGCAGCGTACCTGCCTCAAAACGTTATCGAACCCAACGAAGCCGCGTAACGCAAAAAAATAATTCAAAATAAGAACAACAACAAGCAGAGAAACATTTCCAAACGATATGACGTAGTTGATTTAGCTCTGCGCGTGTTTGCTGAATTGATCTAAATTTAGAACGCCAGTGCTAACCAGTGTTAGATCGCAAATTGAAGAAGAAGAAACGTCATTGGAAGTGCGATATCAACTTAAAACGTAAATAAACTGTACATCTCCGTGGTGGGCGTGGCCGCTTGAATAACTAGTTTCATTAGAAGTGATAAAAGTTTCCTTCTCTTTACTCTTGCGCAACTTGTCGATTGAAATTAATTGAATCAAAGCTAAATTAGTATCAACAATTTGGCAATTTATTTCGTATAGGGAGACCCATATACGTGAGTTATCAAAGCTATGGCACCGCCCACATGGAAGCAGCCAATAAAATGCTAATGCTAATGCGAATGCCGCAAAACAGCAACTTCTGATGTTGCATAATGTCCGACATGTACATATGTGTACATTATAGCTGTTTCAGTTTATATAGTTAATTTCGCTCTTATCAGCACAGCTGTTAACAGTCAGCCCAGACGCGCGACTATATTATGTACATACATACATCGATCTACATGTGTGTGTGTGCCTGCGTTTCTCTAAGTTGAGCTTTTCTCATACAAGCGCCACAGCTGTCCAGCTGGGCTGAGTACAAAGTGCAAGACACTATTCAATAGTGTTCAACACTGTTTTTATAGAACGGCAATGTCTATCTGCTGATCTAGAGTAGAATTATGCATACATTATGTATATAGATTAGAATAGTGAATTTTGTATACGTGGGGGTTGGTCATAAATACTGACATATCTAATCATAGGACTAATCACGGTCAATTGATTTCTATATGGCCGCTGCTACTGCACACCCTGTAATAGCCCACTTGATATGTTTATGTATTTAAGCACATACGCACACACGCACACACTCGCACATGCAAATATGTAAATAGTTTAGATTTACAAACGCCACACACAAACAAACGTACGTACACACACACACGCGCACAAACATATTTATAATGATATTTGCATGCGCTAGTGACAACCCCGCGGCCCTTCCATTTGCTGTAAACTTTGCCTGTTCGCATTTTCATTCTGTTATTCTAAGCAGTATGAGGGTAGGGGGAGGGAGACAGCAATCACGGTAGTTGCTGGCATATTACATAACACTGTCGCTTTTTGGCATTTTGTTAGAATGTGCAAAAATTGGGCATTGCGAGTGGCGAGTCCTCCGCTATTGCTGACTTACCAGACTTGATACAGGCAACAGCCTCCTCGGGAGACACAATTGGCGGTTCGCGTGGCAGCGGATGCGACAGCTCATTCACATACGTGAAGTAGGTGTTGTGAGTCCCTCCGGTGGCGTTCGCCGTGGCCATGGACAGCAGTTTCTTCATTTGACGAACATTTCGAGTAAGTTGTTTGCTCATGATTGCACGAATTTATCTAAAAACACACAAGCAGTAGAAATGCAGCGTTCTCTTTAAAGTTCTGATTGGAATATGGTTTGCACTGCTCGCCCAGAACAATTCCTATTGTGTCTTGCCGCTCCAGCGGTGCGATTACAACTAGCCTTAAGAGCAAGCTTTACCACGCCACAAAGCTTTTGGACAGTGGGCTTCAAGTTGTTTCCTGCATCGGGCTGCAATTTTATATTAGGTTTTTAAAAATATTACTTTGTAAAAATATAAATAAGAATCAAACATATTTTACATTTTTCGTTTCATTTTTGATATTGTTTTTGTTTCTGATATTCCAAACGAAGTGATTTGTAAGTCAGTTTATGACGTTGTACAACACTTTAATGTGAATGCCATTTGTTAAGCGCGCCAAAATTCAAAAAATGTTTAAAGAGTTGGGTAAAATGGCAAGACCATCAAATTGCTACATTTGAAAGTATTCTTAAAAGTTTTTTGAGGTTTTATTTATAATTTTTTTATTTTTATACCCTGAACCCATTGAAAATGGGAAATCAGGGTATAATGTTTTTGTGAAAATGTATGTAACAGGCAGAAGGAGACATCGCAGACCCCATAAAGTATATATATTCTTGATCAGCTCGATGAGCTGAGTCGATTAAGCCCTGTCCGTCTGTCCGTCCGTCCGTCCGTCCGTCCGTCCGTCTGTATGAACGCGCTGATCTCGTAAACCACAGAAGCTAGAGATCTGAAATTTGACATGAATATTCGTGAATACCATACGCTATACGAGTTTGTTTTATTTTTTCGATAACTCATCCCGTTCCCGAGTTATCGATAAATTTCGATAAATTTACTTTCAATTAAGTGACCCATTAAAGCTAGAGACTTCAAATTTACTGTGCATATAGGTGCAGTGAATGCGGACAACTTGCAGTTTTTGGATTTTGGATGCCACGCCCCCTTCGCCCACAATTTGCAAAATCCGTATTTCAAATACTAGAGACTTGTGCTTTGGCAAATACACACATATGAATGCCATAAACACACTGTGAAAATTTCATTAAGAAAGTCCATCTGCAAAAAAAGTTATTAAACATTTAATTTCGCATATCATAGGCATATTGAAGCCCGAGCGCAGTCGCTGCTCAGTTAGCAGAGCGCGTGCTCATATTACGTTCGTGTGCGTACGTACATTTGTGTGTGTGTTGCTATGATTATGTAAAATAATCATAGCATGCTTCGAATATCGGCTATTGAAAGGGTTTAGGGTATCTCTTAGTCGAGCAGTCTCGACTAGAGCTTCCTTACTTGTTTTTAAATTAAATATTTATAGAAAATAAAACGAAATTAACAACTATGTTTTCGCATTTAATTAGAGTTTATTTTATTTTATTATATCATTAGAAATCCTAATAGATAAAAGCGCCTTTTGGGATAACAATTAAAATTAACAAATTATGCACATAAATTTAATACTTATTAATTATTTGTTTATATATTAAGAGAACTTATGGGAAAAGTAAAAACTATACAACAAAGTTGGAACTATATACATGCTTTATATTGTATCTAAAAAATAATTATTCAAATATATATTTATTATTTGTATATTCTTTATAGATTTCTGCGTATTATTCAGAATATATTGTGTTCATATATGACTAGCTAATGCATTATGGTTTCCTTAGTTGATCTCAAAATTTGACTTCGGCACATTTGGGGGGATACATATATATTAAGTAGGATCTCATGCAAGTTGTATATATATATAGGAATATACGAAATGATAGAGTTTTTAGGCGTCTTGGTTTTTATTCAATTTTGGACGGACCCTAAAAAATAATTGAAGAGTGCTGCAGTCAGGAGTGCTCGACTAGCAGCTACTCTGAACTCTACAAAACGGCACAATTTAAAATTTTATTTGTTTTTTTTTTTCTGTTTCCTATACAAAATCTGACTAGAGAATATATATATATATCTATATATGTATGTGTATATGTATATTTTTGCATTGTGCTGCACTGAATTTTGTTTTGTATTTGTATAAAAATTTCGAATAGATGCGAATTATTTGCGTTGATTGCGATTTCGAGTAGTTGTTAGTCCTTAGATCTTTCATCTGATTTCTCGATAATATATATATATGTATATATATATGGTGTAAAAGTTAGCGCTACTTAAACTGATTTACTACATAACTATAAGCTAGTAACTAAGCTATGATTAGAATCTTTGTTTTTTGGTGATCTATAGCTTTATCTCGTTGGCAACGTCATGTTGAGACAGAGGTCGTGATCTCGCAGATCCCCCCAGCCGCCGTTGCCTTTGCGTAGTTTAGATTTCTTGATCAGACTGGGCACCGTCATCATCAGCGAACGCGGGAAGAGCTGATGGGAGTTGCGCGCGATGCGCAGGACATGCTGCACCTTGGAAATTACCTGATTGGACTCGCAATTCTTGTTCTTGTGATGAACGCCACTGAAATTAGAGTTAACATAGTTAATATCACACTCCATCTGCTTCGTTCATCAAGCATACCACTCGCCAATGTGAAAGACACGCGGCCCTTTCACGATCATTGCGTGCAGCTTCCTCAGCAAACATTGCTGAGATACGTGCTGCAGCGACCAATCCCAGTTGTAGTCATCGTAGCTGCAGAAGTGTCGAGCGCAGCGTCTAATACTCGTCCAAGTGGTACGATTGAAGGCGAAGCCCATGTTGTGTTTGCTGCTGATCCAGGGCATGGACTCCACCTATGGAGAGGGAACATGTGGAAATGAAACGGGCATTAGTGGCCGTTACAATAATTCAAATCGACTCACAGCGAACAGTGGAGTAAAAAAGATTTTGTGTACATGCAAATTTTTACAAACATACATAACAAATATATAAAAACAATTGTGAACAATATACAAATATATAATTTATTATTTCCTGCTCAATAGGCCCAATACACAGTGCACGATGATGATCAGCATTGCCAAACTTGTAATGTTTGCGATGAATGCATGGTGCATGAGGCCATCGCTAATAACTGTTAATATTAGTATTGAGCAATTTTCAACTTGCATATATTTTGCATTAACGATTAACGATATATTTAACGCTTACTACCTTGCGATAGTCTTGGACGATGCTGCGCCTATCGAGCTTGGCGATACGTACGCGGGCGCGCAACTGTGTACGTGTGTGTGTGAGTTTATATGTGTTGGTAGTAGAATTTAACGGCATGCCACAATAGACGTAGACACAGACAGCGCGAGAGAGAGCGGGAGAGACAAAGAGAGAGCCAAGCACACATACACCGAATAACAACATAAAGAGAAACAACAACATAGTTAAGTATAAACAAAATGAATTAATAACGGTAACATGCAATTGGTAAAGTAAACATGCCAGAACATAATCAAATTGTGCTCTCTATATGTATATATATATATACATATATATATATATATATAGCAATGATTGAGGGTGCTGAATTCGCATTGAATTTCAAATTAAATATATACATATAAAAATTAATCGGTTTTTGTTATCGAAGATGGTGCTACCTTCTGATAGACGGAATACAATGACGGCAGTACATGATAATTCCAAGTTTGTGCACCGTTCTTATTGCTATTATCATTGTTATTAGTATTAGTGTTGGATGTGGCGGTGACAGTGTTCATGTGGCTATTTCTTTTATTGCTCATTTGGTTATTTTTATTTTTATTGCTATTATTATTATTGTTATTATTGTTATCAACGTCTGCGGTGTCGCCCACATAGACCTTGGCGTTCTTTAATGAAGTGCTGGATGATAGCGCTGATGAGGACGCGGTTAATTGCTGTGAATTTCTATTATTATGATTATTATTATTATTGTTATTGTTATTGTTATTATTGTTGTTATTGTAACTGTTCCTATTTGATCCTAATAGACTGTTTGACGAGATCAGCGAGGAAGCATACGATTTTTTGTTAGTCTGCATCGAGTAGAGAAGAACGCAGAGAGATAAGATGATATTTAGATACGAATATGGATTGCAAATGCAGGTGTACAGATGTGTGTGTGTGTGTGTTACTTTATAGATGGAAATTAACATACATATGTACAACATACATATTTAGAGCCAAATGAGTAACATTGAGATGTACTTATGTATGTATGTATGTATACAGCTATGTATGTGTGTGGTTGTGTGTATGTGTGTGTGTGGGGATGTATGTAGAGCCGCGAAGAACATAGTAGCACCATGACCAAGAGGCAATTTGTTTAGTTCTGCAATTCTTCTAGCACCACGCTGGTGCTATTATATCTTTCGCCTCTGTGTGTGTGTGTGTGTGTGAAGTACAGTGAAAGCTCTACAAACGGACAATTTAGAGTGTCTATGTTAGTCGAATAGCTAACTAACTACTAGGACATACACATATAAAATGCTTTAAACGTGTCTACTGCCGTGTTCGCTCCAGCGAGCTTTCACTGTAGCCGATTTTGATGTTTGTCTATCTAGAGCCCTACTGTTAGACATGACGTGTATTTGATATGTTTAAACAGTTGTATTAGTTAATAACAATCATATTGATATAAGCGTGGAAATTTGCTTTTGTTTTGTTGTTGTTAAGAAACCAAAGGTAAATAAAGGAAATGGTAATGTTTCTCTTGGAAGCAGTTTTAGTTTTTGTTTGTGTTGAGCGACTAAGCGACTAACGACAATTTCGTAGCCAAGGCAAAGAAGCACAGAGAGAGATGTGAGGCACTTGGTATGCGCTGGGTCGGCTCTCACCTTGCTGTGGTACGTATAATAGTTGAATGTCTTCAGATAGGTGCCCAGCGAAAGGATATTGCACTGCGGGCACAAGTCTTTGGTGCGCTGCTGCATCATGGCCAGCAAATAGAGAAAGTCCTCGGCCACATAGTGATCCTCCTCCAGGAACAAAACAAGACCTGATCACAAAGTAGAAATCGGTCAAGTATAAGCTAAACCTGTTCAGTAGGCTGTTCATGACTAACCGGTATGAAAGCGCGTCACTTCCAGCTCGTTGAACACTCGATTCGCCTTCCACCACCAGTGGTGCTTCGTCTGCGTGAACTTGGCCTCGCGATAATGGCCATAGAGATCGGGGTACAGGGCATTGTTGCAGTTGCTGAGCAGAGCTCTGGAAAGGCGAAGTGAATTAGGAATGGAATTCATATGGCATCAGCAGGCTGCACTCACTGCTCCTTCTTGATGTTCCTGGGGCAGTCGTTGGGATCGACGCCGGGAAATTCGTGTGGATGCGTTTGTATGGAGTACGGATAGAAGATCTGTAGCACCTTGCAGAAATCGATCTGCTGCACCAGATCGTTGATGTCATCGTCGTAGAAGTCATGCGAGAAGATCAGCAACGACTTGGAGATGTCGCGCGCCTGCGCCAGGCTCACAATCAGATGCCGCAAATAATTGATGCGCGTATGCACCTGGAATGCCAGAGTTGTTCATTGATCACTAAATATCGATCACCCATCACGAGCAGTCGATCATCCCACTCACCTGTATGACAATTATCACAGAATCATTTTGCAGCGGTCCGAATGTCTCCTCATTGAGCACCAGCTGCATTTCGTTGTATCTCACTATTTGACGCTTGATCTCCGTGTTGTTCGGTGGACGATAGACATCAAAGCTGATTGTTGTAGCCGACCCACTGCCCGAACCGCTCAAAGCAGACCCGCTGCTGTTTGGGAGGAGGCCTGGAGCATGAATCAATGCGAAAGTGGTTGATCAATGTATACGAATGATTAGAATGATGTTAAGTCATCAGTCATTCCAATGTTGCTGTCAGTCAGTCAGTCAGTCAATAACTCGCCATCGCTGCTTATCAATCAACCATCATCATCAATCAATCAGTCTAGCTGCTATCAATCAACCAGTTGGACACTGCTGTACATCAGTCAGTCAATCAGTAGCTTGTGTATGTCAGTCAATCAACATATCAATCAGTCAATCAGCTCATCAATCGGTCAATCACTAAGTTGCTGCTGCTGTCCAACTCTTTCCCACTGCTCAATCCATCTATGAACTGCTGCCGTCCGCTACATTCGCCCCTACTCAATCGGTCAATCAGTCAATCAATCAATCTACTACTCACCAGCTGCCGCCACGCTATGATTGCGCGTATGTGGAGTCAGATATTTGTGCAGCGTGGCCGGAACCATTGACATTATGGCATCCACGGAGTCATTGGTGACGGATTCGGTAAGCATCGCATCGCGGCTGTCCACTACTCGGGCACAAATCGATTATAAATCGATAGCACATGCGATTTTTAACGGTACTTACGGTAGTTAAAATTGTGATACTGCAACAGGCCGAAGATGCACAGAGCCAAGATGAAGATGCTGCGCATATAGAAATTGTTGCGTTTGCGTCCCATTGCCCCCGTATTGGGCAGGGGAATCAGTACACGACCTGCAACCAGAGCGAGAGAGGTGGAGGTTATGCATTTGACATGTGTTCGACCGATCAACTCTTAAGAGAATTATTACCTCTCATTTTCGACATATTCCTTACTCAACGGCTGAGTTGCTAGCAAATGCCTACTGGGCTCGCCCTTTTATAGCGCCATCTGAAAGACAATGAGGGAGGGCCAAACATTAATATACTTATACATGGAACAGTTTGTGAAATTGTACAGTGAGACATCGCTTGAGTGAACTACAAAAGCTGTGAAACTGCTTTAAAATTTTCTCAAATTATTATAAGCGTTTACAGGGTATCTTTCAGGTGCACTGTACACTGCACACTGTAAGCACAAGTTTTAATAAAACTCTCTATAAGATTCAACAGAGTATTAGGCTGTCGCTTGTACTCTACCTGAATTTTCTTTCAAATTTCAATATAATTCAAAAGAAAATATTTCCGTTAAGAGGAGTGCAGACTGTAGAAGAACTAAGAAATTAATTTTTTTTTTTTTTTTTGAGAAAATATCTTATCAAAAAACATGCCAAAAGTGAGACAATCACTTTTTTTTCCTAAAATGTATGTATATTTCTCAAAATTATTTTAATTGAAACTTTTTTAGTGCCGTTATTAGAAATAGATGTGAATTGGTTGCTGAGAGGGGAGTGACCGACTTAGAGATACATAAGCATCTCTGTTCGAACATTTGATTCACAAAGTCACCAAGCGGAAGACAATTCACGCCTCTCCTAGAATTTACAGTTACAGAATTTAGATCAAAGTTCATATTAGAGAAATATATAGAGAATTGCAGGCTTTAACTTTTTAGCATGTTCAATTAACATGGCTTAAAGCAGCTGGAGAAAGTTGTCATCAAATTGTTGCCAGAATTAACGACGAAGAATCAGAATCCGTGACATTCTTAAATAGAAATCTATGCCGAAATTAAAATTCGAAAGCTCTACCAATTGGTAGTTGCCAAAGCTGACTTCAGAAATACTAAAATTAGTTATTAATTAAGTCTGAAAAGCCTAGCTAGAAACTGGATTTGTGAAAGTTTTGGTCAAAGACGTAAATCTTGAGATTATTGTTGTGATCGTAGTAGATTATAGATATTCGATTAGATTATCATATATTACTATATATCATTTGATTGACATTATTAGATTAGAGACTGATAATATTTTATTATAGATAAATGCTTCAATAATAATTAAATGTTTAACTCTTTCCAGCTGCTAGCGCTTACTTAAGGTAAAAGTTTTTACTTGAATCTAGGAATTTCATAACAGCTTTAAAACAGAATTTTTTTCCTTAAAGAAAACTTCTGGGCTTGGCAGCGATAAACTTTTAGTGCATATACCTTAAAGTAATAAGCAGATTTTTACTGCACAGACTGTCTAAAAGTTATGGAAGCAATATTACGATCTCTAAGTGCAGTCTGTGCACTGACTTTATAATTAAAGAACTGCAGTCGTTAAGTTCGCATATGCACAGTCGGGCTATATAGGGAGTGTGAGAGAGAGAGAGAGAGAGAGAGAGCGGGAGAGGGAGAGGGAGAGACAGAGACATTTGTGCAATCCTCGCCCGACTTGAGTTCAAGTCGAGACGAGGAGAGCGAGCTGATCTCACCGGGCAGCGCCTCAATGGCCTCCTAGCGACACGTAGTCGCTGCTTATGTTGTCATTAGGCACCTAGCAATAGCCGCACCACCCGAGCCACCCGAGCCCACCCGATCCACCGGCTGGCTTGTAATGTGGGCGATCGTGCGGCCTCGCGTCAATTGCCATAAAAATAGAAACAAATTTTTGGCGACTGCCTCGCGTGACAAGAAAATATATATATCATATATATATATATATATATATACTATATAAGATGTCTTGGCGGCACTCAAATAAATGCGAAAGGGAACGTTAATGCAGTCAATCTAAAGGAAATTGCAAGATTAGTTCTAGGAAACTCATAGAAATGATGATAAATGTAACAAAGAGAATTTTAGATGATATAATATCTGGATGATATATTATGCAGATAAAGATAATGCAGATGGGAATCTGAAGAAGAAGTAGACGAAATTTACTTAGATTATGAATTATGAATTACCTAGTAGAGGTCTATTTATAGAGCAGAGCAAAGTTGAGTGATCCCAGCTCGTAGACTACGAGCTACTACGGCTTTAGCTGCTTTCCAGTCAGACATGCGCTAAAGCGACACCCTGAGTTCTATATATATATATATATATATATATATATATATATATATATATATATAGCTAGCAATTCCATATGGGTTTCTTAGCTATATTCCCACAGGTGACGAGGGGTATTACTCATATCACAAAATATGCCCAGTGCCCCAGCAAATGTCAGAGCCATTCAGCTTTATCAGGAACTCTCCATCTCTAGCTATAGCTCATTAAGTAGAGCTCATTAAATGTTGTTTGCCAAACAATAAAAATCGTAATTGATTGCAGCTCATGTTCTTAACGCCCCCTTTGGTCACGCCCCACAAATGCCATGGCAACTTTTTGGCTTTTGTTTTTGGTCTTCCCCCGCCCACCGCCCACCACCCCGCACAATGACGAACATTAAATTTATTTTCGGTTAATGAAATCAATCGAATTTCCATAAATAGTAAAAAAAAAAACAAAACAATTTTTTTCTATTGGGGGGCGTTGCTTGATGACGCTTGAACTGGAGGTCAGGCTTAAGGGGAAATAGGTCTTACGTTTGACTTTGCGTTTGAACTTTGGATATCGATTAAAGGTGCATGAGGAGTGCTATAAAGATACCCTGTAATCTTACATATACACATATATACTGCACCTTTCAAATTTAGATATCGATTAACCATTGGGAATGTTAATATATAGTAAAAATTATCCAACTACTAGATACCCTATCTTTTATAAGTCATCACATAAGCATTTCACTTTGAATTTGAACTTGATACCTTATACATTGTATTTTAGACTAGAGTTCGAGGCATACGAGTTCAAACTACAAGAGTTGAGGGCACCGTATTGCGATATACACTGTAATCATAAATATATTGGATAAAAATATACTCCTTATGTATATTAACATGTAATTTAAACTTGAAGCGTCGATTGCGCTGTGAGATAGCTTGGTGCGGAGACTATGTACTGCTAAATACCCTTTACTTTTATTAATAAATAGTATTCAAACCCTACACATCGATTGATCGAACTAAAACTAATATATTTCTAACATCCAGCTGTTAGATACCCCTTAACCATAGCTGATTAATTATACAACTAATTGGGGGCGTGCCGAAATGTTTAAAAGCTATAAATTATGAATATTTCAGTTTTTAATAAATTTAACTTTATTGTTTTCTATGAGATTTGTAAAATTTAACTCTTAGTTTTATTTCACAATTATTTTTAATTCTTTTTTTTCGTGAAAACAAAATTTTAAATTTCAAAAACAATATACCCGCTTTTGTTAACACACAAATGCAGGGTATTTAAGTGCAGTTGTACTCAACACTAACGGACACTGCGGTCAAAAGAGAGAGAGAGAGGGAGAAGGTGGGCGAGGTGGAGAGGACGGCAGCCAACTCCCTCGGCAGCTGGGGTAACTGTAGCAGCGTTTCATATACAGGTGAAACAGGTATGTTTGTATTTATTTATTTACTGTTTGACTGTTACGAAATCGAGGCGACATTCATAAGACCGAAAATGTGCGCAGTTGTTGCTGTTGTTGTTGTTACTTGACTTGATTTGTGCTAATTGATGGAGAATCGGAAATTGGAATTTCATCTCACCTTTGGCTAAATTTGCAAGTGCGCAATGTTTTCGTTTGTGGCTTCGCCTTTGCTGTTGGCGGCATCGTTGAACGTTGATCGATTTTTCAGTTGGCTTCCCAAGTCCAAGTCCAAGTCAATTCACAGCGTAACGGTTGCTGCATTTAAATTGTGGCTGCCGTTTCGTTGTTATTGTTGTTGCAATTTGGAGCATTTTTGCGAAAGTGCCTCAATTGATTAATTAGTTAAATAGACTTTATTGCTCTTGTTGATGCGCGCCTTACGGCTGAGATTCGTGCAAATTCTACGCACACACACACGCACATGCTGACACACACTCACACATATGCTGACACACACCAACACGTCTGTGCATATCTTTGAAATCTAAGCGGATCAAGCTACATTTTATTAGATGTTACGCATTTGATTAGAGCACATACGTTTTATGTAAATTATGTATTCACTTTTTGCTTTCTTTTTTGGCATGCAGCAACAAAATCCACTTCTGATTTTCCGTCCGCTGCACACGAGTGTACCTTTCGGTGCGCTCTCACGACGACTGAAAATCAAAACGAAACAGCTGTGCTCTGCTTTCGCTCCACAACACTTAGCAACGCAAAGCAGCAGGGTGACCATATCGGGTGAACTTAAACGATGATTATGGGTAAAGCAGTGCCACTAATGCCTGTTAGTTTTTAGTACCTTTAAAATTTAAACTCACCTTTATTTAAATTATTTAACCTTTAAAATTTTATATTTAAATGCCAATTTTAAATTGTGACCAGTTTCAGAGGCTGGTCGAATTAATTAATCGCATGCAAATAATTTGCAACCCTGTAGACGTATATCGTAGTATCGATGCGATAAATCGATAGACACATTAGTTCACTTAGAGTTGGAATTGCAGCCTTGGTATCGTCGTCGCTTTGCAGCAAACCAACATTTTTTGTTACACATATTCCAAAAATAATACGAACGCGCGTGAATCATACGCGACGTCTCGGCTGACAAAAAATCGAGTGTACATAGCATAAAATATACAAAAATATTCAGTTATTGAATATATATATATTTCTATTACCCGAATACGCATAAGCAAATAACAAAATAAATATATATAATCGTATTTATATATATTTCATAAAGTTGTCGTCGTTGCAGTAATTCACGTCTGTTCGCCCGCCCTGCCTCCGCTGTCTGTCTGCTCCGTCTGTTTGATTGTGCTACTAAATTTGTATTAAATAATTGTGTGAGTGTATTTAGCCAAAAATGTTTAGTTTTTTGAAGCGCGAGACCAAGAACCAAGAGGTGGTCGAGAATGTTATCGGCGAGCTGAAAAAGATATATCGCAGCAAACTGTTGCCGCTGGAAGAGCACTATCAGTTCCATGATTTCCATTCGCCTAAACTGGAAGATCCTGATTTCGATGCCAAGCCCATGATACTGCTCGTTGGCCAATATTCGACGGGCAAGACGACCTTTATACGGTATCTACTGGAGCGTGATTTCCCCGGCATACGTATCGGACCGGAGCCGACAACGGACCGCTTCATAGCTGTAATGTACGATGATAAGGAGGGCGTTATACCCGGCAATGCACTTGTTGTTGATCCTAAGAAACAGTTCCGCCCGCTATCCAAGTATGGCAATGCATTTCTGAATCGGTTCCAATGCTCCAGCGTGGCATCACCCGTCCTGAATGCCATTTCGATTGTGGACACGCCCGGCATTCTGTCCGGCGAGAAGCAGCGCATCGATCGTGGCTACGACTTCACCGGCGTGCTGGAATGGTTTGCCGAGCGTGTCGATCGCATCATCCTACTCTTCGATGCACACAAATTGGACATATCCGACGAGTTCCGGCGTTCGATCGAAGCGCTCAAGGGGCACGATGATAAGATACGCATTATATTGAACAAAGCGGACATGATCGATCACCAGCAACTGATGCGGGTCTATGGAGCGCTGATGTGGTCGCTGGGCAAAGTGCTGCAAACGCCGGAAGTCGCGCGTGTCTATATAGGTAGCTTCTGGGATCAGCCGCTGCGCTTCGATGCGAATCGTCGACTGTTCGAGGATGAGGAGCAGGATCTGTTCCGTGATCTGCAATCCCTGCCCCGCAATGCGGCGCTGCGCAAGCTCAATGATCTGATCAAGCGCGCGAGGTTGGCGAAGGTGCATGCGTTCATCATTGCGGAGCTCCGCAAGGACATGCCCTCGGTGTTCGGCAAGGATAGCAAAAAGAAGGACCTGATTAAGAATCTGGGACAGGTATACGACAGAATACAGCGCGAGCACTCCATATCGCCAGGCGATTTCCCAGACATTAAAAAGATGCAGGAGGTGCTGCAGCATCAGGATTTCACCAAATTCCACTCGCTGAAACCTCATCTGCTCGACATTGTTGACAATATGTTGGCCAAGGATATAGCGCGCCTCATGGAGATGATACCACAGGAGGAAATGACCCTCGTACAGGATCCAGTTGTCAAGGGTGAGTCACATTCCATCCCCCTAACTATATAAAATAATTTAACTGTCTAAATTGTCTCTTGTTCCGATTCGTCCAGCAATTGAAGGTATTTAATCAGCCAAACCTTTGGTCACACTTGTCGCATGCATATTTTAACGATACTTAAGTATCGAAGCACGACCTGCATTGCACATTCACTTTTTTTTATGAATTCGCTTATAATTTTAGTCCATGACCAATTGGCATGCGATAAGTCGCCTGATTCATTTGCACCCAATTGGGGAAGGGGAAAGGGATCGGTTATCGATAAATGCAAATAAGCGTGCCAAATTTGGTATTTTGTGCTTAGTTGTGCAAGGTCATTTCATCCTTTGTTTTTAGTTTTTAATTTCTTTTTGACTTAAGCTTTCCATTCTCTCTCTCACTTGTTTTATTTTGTCTTAATGATGAGGTGCGCACGCGCAAATGCCGCAAAAATAAAATAAAATAAAATCATAGCAAATCAAGTTGACCTAGTTAACAAATAGTCATGCCAAATTGTGGAAAACAAGTTTCGTTGGTTACTACACACAGACACACGCACATAAATATATATATACGTATGTATGTATGTGTATCTAATGGCTGCAGCAATTACAATTTAACTGTTTAGCAGCGCATGCAGGCTAAATGAAAGCTACAGGAACTGTACTTGGGCATATCCACTCGATTCCATATATATTTAAACATATCTATATATTGAGTGATTGATTAATGCCTAGCTTTCAGTGTTAGGCTGGAAAGTGAATTTCGAAAAACTTGTTTTCTATAAAATCAGTTTACTAAAATTCACTATATGATATATATGTACAGATTTAGTACAATTCCATTTAGTACTACATATGTTCTGTCTCCAATCCGATTACATGTACAGCTTCCCTTTTCGCTCTTATGTAATGTGCCAAGCATAGAGCCGGGTACACCTCTATATAAATACATGCATACATTTATATATATAAATATATATAGTATTTGCTACGTAAACAGTGAGATAAGAGTGGCTTCTGCTGATAAGCAACTAAATTTCTATGCCAGACGCACTTTTTTGGCGAAAATCGCTGAATATAGTTCAAGTAAATATTAAAGAGCGAGCGAGAGAGAGAGTGGGAGTGAGAGAGGGACAGGGAGAGATAGTGTTATGCTACAACTTAAAGTCTAAGTGGACTTGTTCGTCTCCTTATATCTAGCTCAAATATTATATGCTATTTGTGTTCTGATAAGCTTCTAGTTTGCACTTGGGAATGGGGCGTACAAGTAATGCTGCCTTTTGGGGCGTGGTCACGAGTGTTAGCCCAAGTTATGTATATTATCAGA
This sequence comes from Drosophila fulvimacula, assembly GCA_035045555.1. Taxonomy (NCBI): domain Eukaryota; kingdom Metazoa; phylum Arthropoda; class Insecta; order Diptera; family Drosophilidae; genus Drosophila; species Drosophila fulvimacula. The sequence goes on from JAWNOX010000137.1 coordinate 22,610,324, forward strand.
CTCGCTTGCCGCTTGCGGCTTGCGGCTCGTCGTCATGTCCGAGTGATAACAAAGTATCGAACCGCATTGTTTGCCATGATGTAAGCACTGGAAAAAAATGTGAAAAAATAATGAGAAATACGTCAACGCATGACTCACGAATAATGGGAAAAGAGAGCATTTAGAGTCGAGTGGAGTGCCCCTTCACACTGCTACAGTTCAAACACACACACACACACATGCATGTATATATATATTAGTATATATTTTACAGTCTAGCGCATAGCAGATAGTTGGACACAGACGCATCCAGATTCGGTTGGCAACCAACCATGACAATGGCCAGCAGACTAAATGGATTCGAGTGAAAACTAACTGTGCTACGTCAGAGTGATGGGCTAAGAGATACCCAGCAGTGATAACCAGCTAGAGCCGATTAACTAGGGAACAATTGCAGTGAGCACTGGCGACCAGCTCGACTATAATATACCCTGCATTTTAGTTTTATTTAACTATAATTTTTTGGCTCTGATATACCCTGCATAGATGTGCAGTTGCCAGTATTCACTGACAACTTATAGCTCGACCTATGAGATACTACGCACTCTCTGCATAGAGTCAAGTGTCTGCTAGTCAGGCCTGAAAGTATTGCCAGTATTCGAGTACACGGTTTATCCATAGAGCTCTATATTTATGTTTTATAATCAGTTCTTCCTCTCACATATCGACTTTGACATACCCAGCACAAATTACTAGTTAATATATGATCTCAACCCAGTTAGTCGTAAAACTGCATATTGTATTAGCGATAAGTACACACATATGTAACCTAGACTTCTATATTCTTAACACTTTTCCATTTAATTTAGCTATTTAGTCACACTCTCTCGAGAGACTACATCAATATCTGTTCTGTCGCCATTTTTCTCTGAGTGTAGCTAGCAAGCGCATTAGTTTCAATATATATACTGTATGTATACAAGGCTTATAATTGTCGCTTCTATAACTACATATATTCCATGATTTACTATGTGCGACCTATGAACCCGAACATTGTTAGCTCTACGCGCATTTGTTTGCTCGCCTCGACTTTGCTTCGGTTTGCAGTTAAGTTAAGTTCAAGGTCTTTTGGTTTGTTAGCTGCCGTTCCACTTTGCCACCTGTTCATTTTCCACCCAATAAATTGTTTATTACGAGAATTATTAATCTTAAATGCATGGAAGTGGGCCAAGTCAAATAACTTATTTCTGTTTGTTGTGCCTATCTCGACCTTTTTGTCGCGTCGCCTGAGGCTGTTCGCTAGATAGAGAACTAAGCAAATAGCCGGATAGATAAAAATCAATGCTAACTCTTATCATGGCAAATAAATCTTTAGTCCTTAAGTTTCACACTTGGATACAAGAAGAACAAAATGAGAAACGCTAGTCTAGTCGAATATTAGATACGCTTTTTAACAGTAATTGCCTATGTGTTGCATAATGAATGATTAAATAGTAATGCCTCACGTGTGTAGGGTATTAGTTAGTGCGTGGCTCTTGCGTGTGCCACAGCCCGCCCCTTGCTCGGTTAGCGCTGTTCTAATTTCCAGCAACAAAGAACTCGCTTTGTTATCAAAATCAAATGAGCGCAGAATAAATAGAATATTAATAAATAATAATACTTTATATGTATATGTATATGCATGCCACATGATCAGTTTTCTGCTGCGAAAAGTTGCGAGAGGAATAACAAGTGTGACCAGCTGTGCCTATAAATATATGCGAAAGATGCTAGATATGAGCACATACACACACATACGTATGTATTTGTGTGTGTGTGTGTGTGTGTTACTTGCTTTGAAGAAATGCTTTTAAAAATTAAGTGTGACCAGCTGTGATTATGCATATAATAACAAAGCAGAAGTGTTGGTTATGCACAAGAATGTGTGTGTGTGTGTGTAGGTGCGTGATTGAAAATAATTATTAGCTAACAAATGAAGCACGCGGACTAATAAAATAAACAAAATGATGACATAAATTGGTTGGAAGGAATACTTAAAATACTTATAGGCGAAAGCTGCACAGACTTGCCAGACAGTATATAGTATAGTAGCTAAATGACATAACGGAAATGATTTGAAATCCAGATAAATGAATAGCGAGGGTAGTTTGAAAAGTGCATAAACTCGAGGTCACGAAAGCCAGAAATAAATAATAATTATAATTATAATATTTAAATTATTAATGCTAATTTATTTAATATTATTTATTGAATTTGAATAAAAATCGATTTATTAAAATTAATATATTTTCTATAGTATATTCTCCATATAATATGGAGTAATAGGACGAGCATCAGGCCAGCATCTCCTATTTATCTAATCTAATTTCTAATTCTTGGCCTATCTCCATTAATATTTACCTTATATAGGTGTGACAGAATTTGCTTTGGTCAGATATATAAATATATAAGTATATATAAAATATATTCAAATAGTACGAATGCAATTTGTTTGCCCGCCTCCTTGATCTCTCTCTAAGTCGCTCTAAACTGGCACAAGTCAAGCTAAGTCTAGCCAAGCCCAATGCAATTCGTTCCGATTCCAATTCCAATTCATAATAGCTATGCCTCAGAACTATCTCCCTCTATATCTCTCTGTCTCTCACCTCAACGCAACCTGAGGCCGCGGATCAATTTATGGCGCCGACGTGTCGCGTGTGCCTTTAAGTGGCCCATCCTATGCTCTAGAAATTTCAACTACAAATTCAAATTCAAATTGAGGCAGAGAAAGAGACAGAGAGTGCGAGGCAGAGAGAGAGAGAGAGAGAGAGAGAGAGAGAGAGAGAGACTTGCACTAAGTGCAGGAAGAAAGCATTTATTGGATGATTTGCCTCGTCTATATATGTATTTCCAGAACTATGCTACAATGGCATTTTAAGCTTTGGGCGAGTGGCTTATCTGAAGGTCCACTTGAGTGCCATTTCGCTGTTTTTTCACATACTATATATGTAGATATGTATATATAGATATATATGTATATATAATCAAACCCAATTCGAAAGCGATCAAATCTGATGTCATCCGATCGGCTAATAAATGCGTCATGCCTCACCAAATATTTCCCCCAATTAAATTCCGTTGATATTGCAGTAGTCCGAAAAAAGAAACATTAACTTTTGCAAGCAAGTGTAACTGACTGCCTGATACTCGCTCGAGACAGTTGAGAGAGAATATTAAATGAGAATGTAGTAATCTTAGAGTAATTATTTGGCTGCCTACATAAAACAGAACTTAGTTTAATGTTTTAGTATAAATCTCTAAAATCAATCTTGATTGAATTTTATTTTAAATGAAATTGTCGAAGGCTATTTGGGTGAGTATCAAAAACAAAGGAACCCAAAATAAACTTTCCAAGCGAAACGGTTCTCTTACAAATTGTATTATAAAACTAAAGTACCCTCGCTCTGTAGGGTATACGAAAATGCAGTGAACAAGTGAATGAACTTGTTTCAAATTACCCCAACAGTTGCCAGAGGAGCTGGGCGGCAATGTTTAAAGATACCCACGAAAATAAAAGAAACGAAACGAAACGAAAAGAATGCGCTGATAAGTTGACATCAGAAACGAATCGGAGCTGAGCAGAGCGAAAAATCAAAGTCAAGAGCACTCGAAGCGTCAATTCCGATGCTAATTTCGTTTGTCTTGAGTAATGTGCCGGTGGTGATCCGTCCCCCCCTCTCTCTCTCTCCCTCCCTCCCTCCATGTCTCTTTTTGTGATATCGTTGTTTACATTTGTCGCTCGTTGATTTTCCGCTTTTCCGATTTGTGCTTTTGTTTGTCTTTTCGTCTCGCGCTGCATTTCCGTTGAAATTTCTTTGGGTATTTTAGGCGGGCAAATGACCTTTGCATGAAATAGTTTTTTCTTTCTTTTTGTATATAGAGGGGCAATGCCACTCAATGGTGTATATGGAGATTTAGTATATAAGCAATTAAACAATTATTTAGATAGATTACTTTGTAATCTCTGCTCCTTTAGTCAAAGAACTTTGCTGTCATTGCAGCAAAATAAATTAAAAGTAAAGCAAAGAAATGTTTTTATGCTATAATCTGATAACTGCGAGTTATCTAGATAGTCTACAAACCTTAATAATCTTATGTCTTCATCAGCATTTGTCACACATCACGCTTCAAAGTAAATTTCATTAAATTTCCACACGCTCTCAGACAAGTTTTTTTTTTTAGTTTTTGACTTTTTTCTTCGCTCATCTTTCATAATAACTGCATATATATGTATGTATGCGTGTGTATGTGTGTGTGTGTGTGTGTGTGTGTGTGTGTGTGTGTCTGTACTGTATGACAAACACATTTGCAAATATCACAATGTTTAGCAAGATGCCGCTAAACAGTTTCAACCCACTCCGCGAGCCGAGCTGTGTTGAGTTCTTCTTCTTTAGTTGGCCAATTCTTTGCTTCTCCACTTTGACAATGGCACACTAATTTTGTTTTATTTAGTTGTAGATTTTTCAAACGTTCGTCAGAATCATTTGAACGGTTTGTGTCACGTTCTTGCATCAGCAACTCTCTGCCTCTCTCCCGCTAACTCGTTCTAATTACATTTTGTACAGTTGTTTAGCAAAGGAGGAGTAGAAAGAGGGGAAATAAACTCCTTGTCACGCTGTCACACCAGTTACTCTCTCGATCTTTCTCTCTCTCTCTCTCTCTCGCTGTCACACTGTTGCTCCAATGTTGTTTTAAGCATTTGCATAGTTATGCAGGGGGAGAAGGAGTTGGTATAAGAGGAGTCTACTTGTCACGCTCTCGCACCAGCAACTCTGCCTATCTCTCACTCTGACTTCTTTTTGTGCATTTGCAACTCAGAAGGGAACGAGGAGTTGAAGAAAGGGTAACCTCCTTGTCACGCTCTTGCACCAGCAACTCTCTATGTCGCTGTCTCTGTCTCACTCCCGTTCTAATTTCTTTTTATGCATTTGTATCACAGAGGATGAGGAGGAATTGGAGGAGGAGAAGGAGCCCCAGGTTCTGACCCCTGGCACCCAGAGTGCTCAATTTGCGGAGCGTTTCGATCGCTGGCTGCAAAATCTGCGCCAGCAGCAGCTTCGATTGTTCAGCAGCTGCACTAGTAGAGTAGGCCATATCGAGAACGATACAGAAACAGAAACAGACACAGACAACGCAAAGCCAATTGAGACAATCGTCCAACCCGATCCCAAACTCGATTCCCCACAGCCAGAGCCAGAGACTGCCATTGATGTAAGCAAGACAATATAACTATTTCTCGAACTCTCACATCGAACTTTATGCTCGATATATATATTGCCTTAACGATTTGCAAATCAATTGAAACTCACACACAATGCTTCGGTTTACCGAAGATCAAATACCCTTGCAGTTGTGGAATGAGAAGACGAGAAGAGACTATTATAGATGAGACAACAAAAGTCGTAGCGACTTGTGTAATGCAATGCACTCAATTAACAATTGACGATGTCTCCACTATGCCTTACAAATGCCATTCGAAAAGTAAATAATATTGTGGAAGGGTATGGGAAGAGTGTAAACTCGCCGCATGTGGCACTCGAACTCGCTTGCTATGCGCCAGGGCTGTTGGTTGCACTTGTTGAGGTAGGGGCGCAGACCAAGTGCGTACTTAAGTCTCTCGCATGTTGGTCACGATGTGGCGGCATCTCAATTGTAACCTAAACGAAACTGAAGGTTTTTAATTGCGCCTAATTGAATGTGTGTGAACCACTTAGATTACATGCTTAATGAAGCTGCATTTGTATTGGTTGACCAGAATTGGAGATGGAGACAAAAAGACAGCATTGTTATCGATATCTAATTGATTAGTTTGCGCGCCTAATGAACATACATCGTTCCTCCTTAACTAGAGAAGGAGCTGAAGGAACAGCATTGTTATCGATACGAAATTTAATAAATTTATTTGCTCAATGATAGCGATATATAAATATATATATATATATATATATATATATATATATATATATATATATATATATATATATATATATATCTGCGCTACCAAAATGTGATTTAACAAACTTTGTTTTCTCTGTAATTTGTTGCAGGTGGTGCTTTCGAGGGCGTCATCGATGACAACGTCTCACCATTCGGCTACATGAAGGGCGAGGGCATCGATGCTGGATATGGGGAACACGAATGGATATGCAATAAGGATAAGCCGCGTACAGATGCCATCTTCAACGGGCTGGGACCGGTCGATGGCAAAATCTCTGGCTCAAGTATGTATTCCAGATAAGATAAAAAATTTAAAGATTACTCTAACATTTGATCTCTCTGCACTGCAGCTGCCAAGCAGGAGCTCATCAAGTCGAAACTGCCCAACTCTGTGCTTAGCAAAATCTGGAAACTGTCGGATATTGATTGCGATGGCTTCTTGGATATTGATGAATTTGCGCTGGCATTGCACTTAATCAATGTCAAGCTCGAAGGCTGTGAGCTGCCGACTGCATTGCCCGAGCACTTGGTCCCACCATCAAAGCGCTTCGCTTAATACCGAAATCCTCCACAGACCTAATGAGGAATATTCGCACACACGACATATGTATGTCGCCTTCGCCGATCGTTGGCAATATATTTATGCTGCACTCGTGTTCGTTATACGTTTTTCGTTTCGCAGAAATTCTTTTTTATATGTACTTTATTTTGTCGTTATAAAAAAACTAAGTTAAAGAAATATCAAAGAAAGCAAACACAACTATTTTTGGATAACAAATCAATTTTAAATTGTAAAGCGAAAAGGAATTACAAATATATATAAAAACTAGCTAGTGGAATTGTACAACAACAAATAATAATAATAATACAGTTCTGTATAATAAGTGCTGCCTACAACTAAATAACGTCAAATGTTGATTTAAGAGTAAAGTACATAATAATAATAATAATAATAAACATTTGTTCAATGATAATGTAAAGGCATGAAGTTAGTAAATGTACTACTACTTTTGATACACATATTTTATATATATTTATATATACATAGATATATACGAGTACATATATTGGATTCGAACTATAGTAATCTATTTATTTGCAATATCATGTTTAATTTAATCCAAATGCAATGTAAATTGTGCAATTGAATGCCTTCGTCACGTATTTAGTGATTTTTTGTAAAATGGAAACACATTTAAAAACATTTGTAAATTACGAATAAAATTTATTATTTTGAAAATTAATCAACAGGGAAAGACGTTATATCTCGTGCGGTGTATGGTCACACTGTATTGTTTCCCAAGTTGGCAGTCTTGGATAGCCGATAGCTGAAATCGATATTTTAATCTAGCATACTAACCAATCGGCTTTAACTTGATAGTCAAAAATAATTTTTCTCCTGTGTTGTACCTCTCGCATTTCCTTTAACTATTGAATTCAAATGGCCAGCTACGAAGAAGTGAAAGATATTCCAAATCAGCCCCATAAATATTTATTCGATGTCCGCAATAAATCCGAGCTGGAAGAAACTGGTGTGCTGCCAGCTAGTATTAACATTCCGCGTAAGTAGTTAAGCTACCAAGATTAACTAGCCGAAAATGTTTCGCTGACTCATGCTGTGCGTGTATGTTTTAGTGCCGGAGCTGGAAAAGGCTTTTAACTTGCCCGATAATGATTTCAAGAAGTTTTACGGGCGCCCCAAGCCGGCCATCGATGCTGAAATGATCTTCTCCTGCAAAGCTGGTGGCAGAGCCGCTCGTGCCGCTAATCTAGTTAAAACGCTGGGATTTGCTAAGTAAGAGCTCGCACACATACAAGCGCAATAGTGCAACACGTATGTTCATTCATTCACACACTCTTATTTGCAGCGCCAAAGCCTATGCCGGTTCTTGGACTGAATGGGAGAAAAAACTTAACGCTTGAAGGCACATAATAGATGGAGAACTCAAAAAATAATAAATTATTTGTCAAATTTGTTTCTAATAAGCGTATTGTTATTTTGTATGCCCTGTACACATTGAATATGGTAAATAGGGTTTTTTTTGGAAGCAGGACACAGGAGGTCGCGGGTTAGTATGCTCAAGTTTGCTATGTTATCGATAACTTTTGCTGAACCAACTAGCCAATTTATCGAATTCAAATATTTTGCATACCCGGCACATTCTTCGTAAAACGTTTGGTTTTGCTCTTAATACCACGTTTTCAGGTCAAATACAAGTTTTCGATAAGCTTTTACTCCCCAGTTTAAACCTTGACCTCCTGCAGTTCGCCCCAGCTGCGCCCGATTTTCAGCTTTACGCGCAGCGGCACATTGAGCTTGACGCAGTTTTCCATTGTTAAGCTTAAGACTTTAGCCACTTTCTTGGCCTTATCCGTGGGCACCTCAAAGATTAGTTCATCGTGCAGGTGTAAGACGAGGTTCACGGCATTTTTGGCCAAGCCCAGCTTTTCGCGATATCGGCCAATATTCTTTTCCATGCGCAGAATGGCGCTCTTGGCTATATCCGCAGCAGATCCTTGAATAGTCGAGTTGATCGCCTGGCGCTCAGCTTGGGCTGCAAGAAAGGCACTGTTAAAGAGGGCGATCTACTGAGATGGAATATAGCCTGAATACAGACTCTTCAATTGCAGCTCGCCGCTGTTGATGTGATCCAGGTAACGCCTTCGACCCGTGATGGTCTCCACGTAGCCATTGTTGCGCGCAAACTTTACGACTTTCATGGTATAAGCTCTGCCAAATACAAGCGAATATAAAAATCGAAACTTAAATATATGGCAATGCACCCACTTGATGCCCGCGTAGGCCAGGTGGAACTGTTCCGTTATCATCTGTGCCTCCTGCTCGGTGCATTTCAGTGCCTCCGACAGGCTGCGCATGCCCATGCCGTAGACAATGCCATAGCAAATTTGTTTGGTGCCATTTCGCAGCTGCTCGGACACATTCTCTTCGTGTATTTTGTTCCAGTGCGCGGCAATTGCTGTGAAGAGATCCTGGGTCGAGTTCATCACTTGCAGGAGGGCCTTATCCTGGGAGAGGTGCGCCAGGATGCGCATCTCCAACTGGCAAAAGTCAGCTGAGATCAGGCAGCGCTTTTCATCCATGGGCGCAAAGGCGCTGCGACACGAGATTCTCAGCTGCTCCTTGGCCAATTCGATGTGGAAGTCTTTGGCCACGTTCTGCAAGTTCGGCTCCGACATGGAGATGCGTCCAGTGGCTGTGTAGGTGATGCTCTGGCCATGTATGCGATTCGACTGGCAGCACTTGACCAGCGGCTGCATGCTCTTCGCGAGCAGCATGCTCAGCTTTCGATAGTTCAGGATGAGCTGCGATATAGGCGAATCGATCTTCTCCAGAATTTGGCGCGAGGTGCTAACGCGGCCATTGGCCTTGCGATGCAGGCCGAGAACTTTGGCCACCGCCTGCGTGGAGCCCAAATTGAAGCGCGAGCCATGCAGCTCATAGATCTTGGACTCCAGCCTCTTCATGGTCGCCACCATCTGCTGAAAGAGACGCTGCAAGCTGTGCTCCTTGGCCGGAAACCCAACGCATTCCATGTGGCACAAAGACATTTGTATGGGCATCTCCAGCTCTGCAGAAGGGAATCAGTTAGGTCAGGTTTGGACAAAGGACTACAAGTGTGCTAACCTCTGAAGAACTTGAGCAGCTGTCCGGTGCCAATCCTCTCCAGATTCTCCAGCTGTCCGTTGAGTATGTGAACAGTGACGCAGGCTTCGATGGAGGCGCGCACCTTGGCCATGATGGCACTGCTGGCATCCAGGCCAAAGCTGCTGTAGCCACGCCCACTGCCGCAGAGACTAGCCAGCGCCCCGCACTCCGGCGCGAACTGCTGGCACTGCAAGGGTAGAGTAGGACTAGGTTAATCTTGTGGAGCACTGGGTCACCCTGTAGCTGCTTACCATATTGTGAAAGCTGAGGGTTTTGTCTGGCTGGAGCAGCCAGTTGGCCACCTTTGGATCCTCGAGCAGCACCTGTATGTCCTTCAGCTGGGGCACGGCTTGCCGCAGCATCTTCAGCTGCTCCTTGGCATCGTGTGTGAGCAGCGTCAAGTCCTGGCGACTCAGCAAGCTGCACAACTGCTGCACCTTCAACTCGCTGCTCACCTGCTGCTCCTCCTCCTGCTCCGACTGCATGTCCATGTAGTAGACCACGTTGTCGTTGAGGCAGAAGGCCACCCCGGCCAGGTAGGCGCTGTCATCTACCTGGAACTGTATGCTGGTGCCTGCAGCTGCCTCGCGTTGTGCCGCTGCTGCCATCTGGTTGATCAGCAGATTCCCGCCTATCAGTGGCTTTCGCTTGCCCGACTGCGGCTGCAGGCCAATGCTGAAGCCGCAGCGTTTCGCCTGGAGCAGCTCTTGGCTGGCCAGCTGGAAGAGGTGCCTGTTGCCGCACATGTCGATGATGTCGATGCTGCTGAAACTGGAGGCATTCTCCTCCGTCTTGGAGCAGCTCAGTATGTGCGAGGCATTCAGCTGCACGGGATTCTTGATCAGTGAGTTTTCCAGCGACAGATTGGACAGCTCTATGGAGGAGGAGGAGGCGCCCGCAGTCGCTGTGGATTCCGAATTCGATTCCAGCTCCAGCTTGACTTCGCTAGAGCAGGCGCCACTCGCCGTGGACTGCTGTTCCCGCTGAGTTTCCCTGGAGCAGGCGGCTGCCCCTGGCTGGGGCGTTCTTCTGCGCTGCGAGCGCAGCAGCTGACTCGAGGCTAGGGTTCTGCAGCGGCCTGGAGTCCCTGCCTTGGGCTGCGAACTGGGTATCTCGTCGGCATCCGCCTGGGCTTTGCTCTCAGCAGCTGTCAGCGCCGCCGTCAGCCCCGTGTTGAGCATGAAGGAGTCATCGCTGCTGAAGAGTTCCTGCTCCTGGTCCACAGCTGCAGCTGGCTTAGTTGACTGCGTGCCCTGGTGGTTACGTGGACTGCGTCGTGGCAGTTGCTTGGGCGGCTCCTTGCACTTGGGCTCCGGCAGTCTTGTGGGCGTCTTGAAATCCTTATCGGGCACATTTTCCTTGGCCCTCTCTTGCTGCCTGGCTGTGGGTGGCGTCTGAGTAGCTGCTGCCTTGGGTGGCGCTTCACTGGCCAATCCTTTGCTCATGGTCTCCAACTCAGCGCGCTTCTTGTTTATCTTCATCATGGCCACGCGCCGCCGTTCCTCAATCTCCTTCTTCAGCAGCTCCTTGCGGCTAGCGGCGCTGGTGCTTGGCTTCTCATCCGAGCTACGCTGATTGCGCTCGAGCAGTGGCTTGCGTGGAGTTGGACTTGGCTTAACTTCTAGAGCAACTGCAGCACTCAGCACCTTGACTTCCATTCCTACTTCAAGAACCTTCTTTTCACAGTCGTGTTTTGGAGTCAACGCTGGGATTAGAGTTTCTGCATTCCTGCCATGACGATCCTTTGCTATCTGCTGCCCAGTTTCGCTTAGGGTCTGCTTGAGCTCCGGCAGCTGCTCGTCCAGCTTAGCCAACTTTCCTGTTGGCGGCCTCTCAGCGCTGTCTGGGGTCTTGCGCTTGCGTTGCGAGCTCAACTCGGGGGCTACGGGATGCGCCTCCTCTAGGGACATGTGCAGCTGCTCGACTGGCTTGATCGACTGCGTCCACTGAATGTTGCCCACACCGATTTCGTGCTGCACAAACTGACGCGCCTCCTCCACGAGCAGCTTGGCCGCCTCGGCCACCGTCATGCCCGCCTTGCCCGTAATGTAGAAGTTGCGGGCCGTATTGCGCTGCGCGGCCTGCAGCTCGTCCTCATGCTCGTGCCGCTTGGCCGAGTCGAAGCTCAGGGAATCGAAGAGCACTTGCTCCAGAGCGAGCACATTGGCGGATGCCAACTCCACCAGGCTAGTGATGCCCGCATCGTGCAGAGCGCGCGCTCGCTTGTGGCTCAGATCGGGCAGACGCATCAGGTCAATCAGGTCGCGGTGTATGCCAAAGTAGAGTCGATCCTTGAACTGCGAGACGACCAGGGATAGAGTCGCCCACTGCAGGGAGTTGCAGAAGGCGCTCACAATGCCAGCGAAGGTGGAGGCCATCTGCTGCAGGCCCTGCAGCATCCCGCGCTGGCACTTGAACTTGTGGGCCACCACATTGATGGGCGTCTCATTGACCAGCTCCTGCAGAGCTAGCGCCGTGTAGAAGCTGCAAGGGAAGAGCTGAGTGAAGGAATCTTTCCAAGTATTCGGTCTGCCGCCTACCGTTTGTGGATCTGCATCAGCTTGTAGTCGAGCTTGGCTTGGCCACGCATGGCGCGCACCAGGAAGGCCTCCTTGACGCCGACCAGTTCACCCACCTTCTTCATGGCGGGATTGAGCTTCTCCCACATGTCCAGGTAGAGCAGCCAGTCAACGTCCTGCAGCTGATGGCAAACGGAATAGGGCGTCACCAGGTACACCGCATGCAGCTCCGACTCCAGCACAAAGCAGCGTCGCGACTTTTGCAGCTCGGCAAAGAGCAGGAGTCCATCCGTTGGTGGCATCGATGAGGCCAGGCAGGCAGCGCCCAACCGTGTGGCCACATAGTTCTGCACCTCCGTCTCCTCATCCGTCTGCAGCCGTATGAACTCGTACTCTACCAGGAAATCTAAAGCCTCACATATGTGATGCGATTCATCCTCCTCCTCCTCCTGCTCCTGCTCTTGCTCTTGCTCCTGCGGCTCCTTCTCTTTGAGTGCTTCAATCTTCCTTTGCGCACTGAGCAAAGTGCAGTTGAAGAAGCCATCGATGTCCTGCTTGGTGCTGGCCACTCCGGAGGAGATCACCTCCAACAGCGCGCGCTTCAAGTGCGTCTGCAAAATATAAAATATTTGAAATCCCCGATTCGATCAGAACTTTTCGCTGGTTACGCTGCCATCCAGGTCCAGGCAGGAGCTAATGGGCCTGAGCTGGGCTGTGACCAGTTCCCGCCCGATGCGTGCATTGCTGTCGGTGCAGATGAGTATGGATTCGCCGAGGGTATCCTTGCCGGTGCGGCCCGCGCGTCCTATCATCTGCCTGTAGGTCAGCGAGCTCATCTGCTTGCCCCCGAACAGGGGCGAACGGATGAGCACGCGTCGGGCGGGCAGATTGACGCCCGAGCTCAAGGTGCTGGTGGCCACAATAATCTTCAATGCGCCCGCCTTGAAGCTAGCCTCCACGATGTCGCGCTCCTCCGTGGTCAGGCCGGCATGATGAAAGGCGCAGGCGTAGCTGATGGCCTTTGACATGACCGAATCGAGACCTGTGAAAGGTGATCGGGATGAGCATGTGCATTCCTGTATATAGAAGCACCTACCTGTGGGTATATCGCGCAGCTGCTGCTTGACCTCGTCTATGGCCGACTGGCTGAGCTGGGCGCGCAGCCGCTTGCCCACGCTGCTCTCGGATTTGATGAGCGTGTGCATGGCCGTGGCCAGCTGCACGGCCAGGTTCTCGCACCAATCCTTGGACGGGCAGAAGACCACGACGGAGCAGCCTTCCAACAGCGTTTCGATGCACAGCTGCGCCACGTGATCGCCATCGTTGGCAAGGGCCGGCACATCCGAGCTGCGACTCAAGTCCCTCAGGAGCTTCAATTGGTTGTCGAAGATCCTACTGCCCACCTTGATCATCTCCTTCAGCGCTACGGGACGAAAGTCCGTTATGTAGAGCTCGGCGTTGAGCCACTGCTGCAGCAGCTGCACATTGGCCAGGGTGGCGGACATGGTGATGACCTGGATGTGCAGCGCCTGCTTGCGGCACATGTACAAGATCTTGGCGAGCAGGAGCTCCAGGATGTAGCCGCGGCCCGCGTCGGAGATGAGATGCACTTCGTCCACAACCACGGTGCCTAGGTCCTCGAGCTTCCGCTGCTCCAGCAGCTTGTTGACAATCGAATTGGCCTTCTCGATGGTGCAGATGGCCACGTTGATGCTCTCAAAGCCACCTGGCGGACTGTAGCCGCCAAAGAAACCTTCCACGCGATAGCCAGCCGGCGTGAGCAGATCCTGCAAGTAGAACATCTTCTCGCGCACCACCGAAATGAAGGGCAAGATCAGCAGCACCTTCTTGCCGCGCTCCAGCACCGTCTTCAAGAGCAGAATCTCACTGACCAGCGTCTTGCCGGCGGACGTGGGTGCGGAATAGACCAGATTGCAGTGCTCAAAGAGCACCTTCGGCTTGCTGAGGCATTCCACCTGCCAGTCGAACATTTCCACGACGCCCTTCTTCTTGTACTCCGCTAACACGCTGTGCGGCAGGTTCCAGGCGGAGATCTGCTTGAGCGCCTTGATATCTAGTGGTGGCTGAGTGGCTGGCTTGGGTGACTCTTTGGCAGCGGGACAGCTGGGTGAGAGCTGCAGTTGATTGGGGGACATGCTGCTTAGATTTTGCGTGAGTCTTTGAGTGAAGCTCAGATCCTGCTTGGCCAGTTCGCAGCGGCTGCGTATGAGATCCTGTTGCAATTGTTGTGCTGCGTGCGGATCCTTGGCGGGTGCCAGGAAGCTGCTCTCATCCAAATTTGCCATCTCAATGGGTGATCTGGTTCTGCTCTCCCTCTGATCTGGCTCTGGATCAGGCTCTGGCTCTGGCTCCGTCTCCGTACCCAAAACATCTTCCGTGCAAATTTGTGCCTCGAAAATGGAGGTGGCATTCAAATTTTCAAAGCTGCCTTTAAGCGATAGTTTATCCGCATCCAAGTCCGCCTGGATTTGAGAGACACGCATTAACGACTCATCGTTTAGCGACTCCTCTCTATTTTTCTTCTCCTGGCTTTTATCATATGAAAAGTTGTCCCTAAAGAACTGTGAATATTTTTCGCAGCTGCCATTTATTGGTGGCGTGGGTATTCCCAATTTGGAGTCCGATTTACTGCGACGAAACTGCTGCCGCTGTGATACTGTGGATCTATTTGACTTCCCTTGCGTGTAAACGCGCTGAGATTTTAGTTTAAATTTCGGCGGCGATTCCTGTATAACTTCCAAAGCATTTGCTTCCTGCTTGTTGCTGTTTTTGTTATTTTCTATGCTGGGCGCTTTTAGTTCGTTTTCCAGTTTCATGAACGTACTGTCGCCAAACTCGAAGGATTGTGAAAATGCCATAATTAATAAATAAATATTCTAATATAATACAATTGAAATTTTAAAAACAAAACAAACAAAACAAAAATAAACAAAAACAAAAATTGCCGCGAAGTTCCAAGCGCGGACTGCCAACTTAATTTTTAGTTGGGCATTTTAAGGACATTATACGCGATATCTGATTTTACATCGATATTGCACATTGGGGTAGCGATACATTCAACAAATTTATCGATATTGTAAACGTTTAATGAAGTTAAATGATAATAGTATTAAATGTAGATAAACTCTTTAGATGTTATTCTATATTTTGTTCAGAAGGCTAGTCAAGTATAAAAAACATTTGCGACACACATAATTGTTTTGTTTTTGATAACGTCGGCTATCGTTGCAATATCGCAATATCGAATATCGAATATCGACATAATGAAATTGTGATGTTCGCACACATCACTAGCAAATGACAAGATTGTTTAAAAGTAAAAATATATACAAAATATAAATATAAGTAAAAGTTGCACCGTCCATGCAACATGGATGATTTTAAGGTGCCAGTTTTACCTCCTGCCCCATTACCCAAAAGTGAAGTTCCTGTCGAGGAGGCAAAGCCACACACTTTTAAACCTAAGCCAAACAGTGGTTGCCCCTACCTACCGCCCAAGTGGTCTCATCCGCCAAATGATGGTCATAATTACAGATTCGAAGTGCTCAAATCGGGTCAAATCATTGACGAAGTCAGACATTTGCAGCGCCAGGCTTACTGGACCTTTGGTCGTCTGCCAGACAATGATGTGGTCATGGCGCATCCAACCATTTCGCGGTATCACGCAGTTCTTCAATACAAACGAATAGCGAGTGGCGAGGAGAAGGAAGAAGTAGGTCAGCCTGAGGGCTGGTACATCTACGATCTCGGAAGTACACATGGCACATTCCTTAACAAACAGCGCTTGCCGCAACGCGCCTTCATACGCATTCGTGTGGGACACATGCTGAGGATGGGCAGCAGCACTCGGGTCTACATACTGCAGGGTCCCGGTGCGGATGAGGAGCCCGAGTCGGAGCTAACGGTAACGGAGCTACGAGAACAGCGTGAGCAACTTATGGCCGCAACAGTGGCTGAAAGAAAGCGAAGAGCATGGGAAGCTGAGGAACGGGAGCGTAACGAAGGCGCCACCTGGGGCATGGGCGAGGATGCCGATGAGGAAACGGATCTCACACACAATCCATATGCAAGCACCAACAATGAGGAGTCCTTCTTTGATGACCCCAAGCGCACATTACGAGGTTTCTTTGAGCGCGAAGGCCTCACTCTGGAATACAAATGCGATGAACTCGCTCAAGGCTCGTTCGTCTGCCGTGTGGAGCTGCCCATCGACGACTCCAATGGCCGCTCCATAGTTGTGGAGGTCACGCACAAGGGCCGCAAGAAGGATTGCGTGGTGCAGTGCGCCTTGGAGGCATGTCGCACCCTCGATCGCCATGGCGTGCTGCGACAGGCCAATCAGGAGTCGCAGAAACGCAAGCAGCTGAAGCCCAAAGGCGATTCGGACGACGAGGATGAGTTCTGGGATCGCACAGGCGACGTGGCCAGAAAGAAGCAACGCCTTGCAAATGCCAGCGCCAGTGCTACGCTCACCTACGACGATTTGGTAGGTGAAACCTTGTTGTTATTCATAAATATATCACCTTTGACCTTTGCTTCTTGCAGCTGAAGCAGCAAAGTGAGCTGGATGCAGAGTTGGCCAAGGTGGAGCAAGAGATTGCCGCCTATCAGCAGAACGAGAAGCGCCTGAAGGAGCAGGCCGTGCAGCAGCAAAGCGCCAGTGATGACCTGGACAACTTTATGGACACACTCAGTGAAAATGTCACCCAGCTGGACAAGACGGAGATCAAAAAGCTGCGGGTGAGTGGACTGAGAGTTTAAAAGAGATAGCAATGTCTAAATCTAAATTCTTATTCCACTTTCAGCTCGAGCAGCAGCGCATCAAAGCTGAGCAACAGAAGCTGCAGCGGCTCATTAGGATAGCTAAGCCAACGGCTTTGCCCTTTGACGTGCCTGCTGACAATGAGCAGAAGCTGGCAGCCAACGTGGCCAAAAAGCAATTGCCCATGATTGGCAAGCGAAATCAGTTTAGTAAATTTAAGGTAGTCAAAGCGCAGCCGAGCCCATGCAGCAAGGCGAAAGTGAATGCATTTGCAGATGAAGAAGAGGAGGAGGAGGAGGAAGAAGAGGAACAGGAAGCAGAAGAGACGGAAAAGAAGCAAGTGGAGCAACAGGAGCCAAAGGAGAAACTGAGGAACCAGCAAGACAAAAAGCAGAGGAGCAAACAGAAGCAACAGCAGCAGTTGGAAGAGGAGGAGATGGAGAAGCTGGAGCAACTGGAAGAGAAGAAGCTGGAGAAGAAGCTTGATAAACACACACACAGGTTAAAGAAGAAGCCAAAAATAACTAAACCGAAAATCAAATCTAAGGAAGCAACACCCGCCGCATCAGAAGCGGAACCAGCAGAACCAGCACCATCAGAAGCAGCAACATCAATAGAGACGACCACCGAAGCTGCCGAGGAGCAAACTGCTGAAACCGAGAAAAAACGTCGCCAGCGTCTGCGACAGCGAAACAACAACAGCGGCAACGGCAAACAGCGCTTGGATGTGGACATGGATGTGAATGAGCTGGCGGAGCACGATGATAGCGAAAAGTATGCCAAGTGGATTCCGCCAACCAACCAAAGCGGCGACGGCTTCACCCACCTCAATGACAAATTTGGCTATTAAGCACCAATAATTAACTATCGGAAAACAGCAAAAATCAACAAAAATATTTCAAATATTTTGCTTAATATTTAGTTACGCTAGAAATTGTTAATTAACTATTTGATAATGTTTAATTAATTAAATTGTTTTTTGTCTGATTTTAGGCAGCTAATTAACTGTTTATGCAAATGAGTTTTTTTGTTTGAAAATGATTGATGATGTATATGATGGGAAGCTGATGTAGCCATGGAAAATGGGCAAAGAGGGTATATTGGTTTTGTGACAGGGGAAAGGAGAAGTGGAAGACTTGTGGATCAAGATGACGGAATGACTATATACAGCTACATAGATCTATATACAATTGTAATAAGAATTATATTTTGTATTTTTTTTTTATAATAATTAATTTGTAATTATTTTATAATTATTTCAAAAACATTTATTTTTAATCTAGTTATCTTCATTAATAAATTTCCTTTTTTTACATTTCACACAATTCCAATTGGCATTTGCTTCGCCTGCTGAGCTTTTCACCACCTGCCAGTCAGTCCAATTGGAATTTCCCCAATTGATAAGCCGCACTGGAAGTTCGGTATCAGTGTGCCTTCCAGCCCCTGCCGCCCTTCCACTGGAGCGCTCGAACGGAGGGGCAATGGGCAAATGAACGCGTTCACAAATTCCTGCGCACATATAGAGAATGAACGCGAATATTTGAGCTTGATTGCCGCTGTTAAGGCTCCAGCACTTGAACTTCCAATTCAGTTATAATTTTGCTACTCTTTTCGTCGGAACACGGTTCGGCGGAACGTTTCAGCGTGCGACGAGACGTTTTTGTTGCGTTTCATTGACCAAAAAAGAAAATTTTGAATTTAATTTGTTGTTTGTGTTAATTTAATCACATCAATTAATTAATTTACCGTTGCCTATAGACAATTGACTACTTGCGTTTGTTGTGCAATAGAAAATTTGTTTTAATGCCTGCGCCACGTGCTTTCCACAGAGCCGGAGCACATGTCTGGGTTACATTTTAAGACGCGTAACAGTCCGTCTCAGAAGACGTCCCTGCGTTGGGGCGACTGCTGCCCAGGTGCAAATTGTGAAGACTTTTCCGTGTTTCCTATTTATTGATCAACTATTTTCGAGTCGTTAAACGCTGTCGTTCGTTCCGCCTGTGATCCGTTTTAACCAGCAAAAACCAGCGAACAGAGTTAATAAAACTTTTGTTTAGGAAATGTTGCATAAGTCAAGGCGCATTTGATTGGCGCGCGCATTTGCCGTCGTTAAAACCAGCCAAAGACGCGCGGGGCACTCACTCGCCATACACATAACTTAACGCCTCTGCTTTGAACTTGGCACACACTCACACACACGTACACTGAAAGGTTTTACCATAGCAAAGGTGAGTTCAATTGCCCGCAAATATAAATGCATTGGAACATGCGCAGTGATTGCGACCTACTCTCATTTGCCGTCTCTCTTCCTCTCTCACTCTCTCTCATATCGTGCGTGCCTTCCATTTGGAAGTGACCGCCATGTTGTTGTTGTTGCTATTGCCAAATTACCGTTTGTTTTGTGAATGAAGCTTTGCCTAACTGTTTATCAGAAACAGAACGAATGCATAGTGAAGAGGGGTATATTGTTTATATAAAAGCGCGTGTGACACACACATATATGTATATATATATATATATAAATATATAATGGCAATTTTTAGAGGTTATATCAGAAATAAATGGTTTCTTATAACTATTTACTCTCTTTGCATTATGTTTTAAAACATAGCTTGAAGATTATTATATGATCTGTTTTTGTAAATTTTTCTATGATTTTATTTTATATTATTTTAATTTTAATTGACCCAAAAGTTAATTAAATTAAATTAAATACAAAAATAAATCAGTTAATAGAGTAACTTATAGTCTATCGCTCCCGTCAGAGTACGTGTTTGACGTACTTGACTCTTTTCTATCGACTCTCAATTATAGATATAGATATTTATCCAATCGACCAACTGCAGTTAATTGACACCTGCCATTTAGTACTATTAAATGCGTGACTGGCTAAATGCCGTTCCCCTGCAACGAGGTCCTTTAATATTGCGCGTATTGCGCCATTGCGTTAGTTAATTGGACGCCATTAGCAAGGACAACGGGCGCTGAATCAAAGGGCGCTACAGAATGCCAGGATAGCTCAAAGGGGCCGAGGTTTATCCTTGCGAAAAGGTCAGGCGTGGGAGGTTGTCCCTGACCTTGTCAAGGGGTGTCCTGTACAGCGGCTTCATATTTAATGCTGCGTGCTGCACAGCAAATTAATGAACAAAAAAAAAAAAAAGAGTTAGCGAAGAAATCATATCTTTAGTCGACCTTACTTAAAGGTCGGGGTATGTATATGTATGCATAGATAGTGGTTATATAGAGTGGATTGTGTAGTATGATATATTCATATATTGCATATCAAAATGAAAATGCGCACTTGTATTCTACAAACATATTTGCTCATACGCACACGCATACATACATACATATGTACAGCTTTCTTCATTCTACTCTGCAGGCTGCACTTTACTGCAAGCTAGAAGAGTTTGATCACTGTGCATACTATTTGTCTCCCTTACACATATGTATGCATACATATAAAGAGGAAATCAAATGTAGTCTGCCTTTGCTCCTACGCAAGGCTGTCTACATTCTTCTCTCTCGCTTTCTTACTATCCATGCAAGAAGAGCTCGATCAGTGTTCATAATATGTGCCTTGCTCACACACATACACGTGTATTTGCATACAAATATTTACATATGAGTACGTACGTACATATATATACATTGTCAATCCTATTAAGGCAGCCATTGCTCTTATGCAATGGCTTCTATACTCATCATTTGATCTGTTACAAATAATATTTGTCTCTTTCTCACACACATATCTATAATATATTCGTATATACACATAATATATATTTTAAATACTATAATATTAAGTCAGACTTAATAGATTTGAATGATTATCATATGGAAAACAATAAAGTTATATATAATAAAGTTATTATGCTACGCTTCTTAAAGTCCATTCTCATTTCTCGTTATTTTTTTAGCTGAAAGGTCAGACCAAACGCAAAAGTATTAAGTGACAAGGAGGAGGGTTACTCTACTATTAAGCTCAAGGAGAAAACAGCTTAACGCAAACAAAATGATTAACATAGCCGGCGTGGTGAGCATTGTGCTCTTCTATCTGCTCATCCTGGTCGTTGGTATTTGGGCCGGTCGCAAGAAACAGTCCGGCAATGATTCCGAAGAGGAGGTTATGCTGGCTGGTCGTTCCATTGGCCTCTTCGTTGGCATCTTCACTATGACAGGTAATCCTTAATCACAGCTTATAATTTTTTTATGTCTATATATCATTATTTCTCTATCTATCTGTATAGCCACTTGGGTGGGTGGCGGCTACATCAACGGCACTGCGGAAGCGATCTATACTTCAGGCTTGGTTTGGTGCCAGGCGCCCTTTGGCTATGCACTCAGCCTGGTGTTTGGTGAGTTTATTTTTTTTTTTATTTTTGGACTTTAGAAGAAACTTAAATTCAGACTATATTTTTTAGTATATCTCGAAAATTAATACAGCTGGATATATATGTAGATTTTCCATCCCATCCCTAGATATGCCCTAATCTTCATTATTTATTCCCTTTAGGTGGCATTTTCTTCGCCAATCCCATGCGCAAGCAGGGCTATATCACCATGTTGGATCCGTTGCAGGATTCGTTCGGTGAGCGCATGGGCGGCCTGCTGTTTCTGCCCGCTCTTTGTGGCGAGGTTTTCTGGGCAGCTGGCATTCTGGCTGCATTGGGCGCCACTTTGTCCGTCATCATAGACATGGATCATCGCACCTCGGTAATATTATCGTCGGCCATCGCCATATTTTATACTCTCTTTGGCGGGCTCTACTCGGTGGCGTACACAGACGTCATACAGCTGTTCTGCATCTTCATTGGGCTCTGGATGTGCATCCCATTCGCCTGGAGCAACGAGCACGTGCGCAGTCTGAGCGATATGGATGTGGACTGGATTGGGCATGTGGAGCCGAAGCAGCGCTGGTTCTACATAGACTATGGCTTGCTGCTCATCTTCGGCGGCATACCCTGGCAGGTGTACTTCCAGCGCGTGCTCTCCAGCAAGACGGCGGGTCGAGCACAGCTGCTCTCCTACGTAGCAGCTGCCGGCTGCATCCTGATGGCCATCCCTCCAGTCCTGATTGGTGCCATTGCCAAGGCAACTCGTGAGTTCTATTTGCGTTCAGCCCACGTCCCAGTCTAATCTTCTCTTTGCCTGTGCAGCCTGGAATGAGACGGAGTACAAGGGTCCATATCCCTTGACTGTGGATGAGACCAGCATGATATTGCCCATGGTGCTGCAATATCTAACGCCCGACTTCGTATCCTTCTTTGGGCTGGGCGCTGTCTCTGCCGCTGTGATGTCCTCAGCCGATTCGTCCGTCTTGTCGGCTGCCTCGATGTTCGCACGCAACGTTTACAAATTGATTTTCCGTCAGAAGGCCTCCGAAATGGAAATCATTTGGGTAATGCGCGTCGCCATCATAGTCGTGGGCATTCTGGCCACCATCATGGCCCTAACCATACCCTCCATCTATGGCCTATGGTAAGTGTGGTGATTGATGGCTTTGATTGAAGGCTCATTTAGCTAAGTGCTCCCTGGTCCACAGGTCCATGTGCTCGGACTTGGTCTACGTTATTCTCTTCCCGCAGCTGCTGATGGTGGTGCACTTCAAAAAGCATTGCAATACCTATGGCAGCCTGGCGGCCTACATAATTGCGCTCTTCATTCGGCTGTCCGGCGGAGAGGCCATCTTAGGTCTGCCGGCGCTCATACAGTATCCGGGCTACGATGCAGAGACGAACACGCAGCTGTTTCCCTTCCGCACCATGGCCATGCTGATCAGCCTGATTACGCTCATCTTCGTCTCCTGGTGGACCAAGTAAGTCCGAGATTGGCTCCAATGATACCAACCTCAACTCTTCCCTCTCTCGCTAGAATGATGTTTGAGTCGGGCAAGCTGCCGCCCAGCTACGATTACTTTCGCTGCGTGGTCAACATACCGGAGGATGTGCAGCGGGTGGGCGATCCGTCGGAGTCTGGTGAGCAGCTCTCAGTCATGGCGGGGCCACTGGCACGCTCCTATGGTGCGGCCACTATGGCCGGCAAGGATGAGCGCAATGGACGCATTAATCCAGCTCTAGAGTCTGATGATGATTTACCTGTGGCCGAGGCGAAGCGCCTCAATCAACAGACAGCGCAGACGCAGGTGCAGAAGATGCTCGACTCAGCCACTGGGAAATCGGGCGGCGGCGGGGGCGGGCAAAGAGAGGGCATGGCCATGCCCAATGCCGAACAGGATAACACAGCCTTCTGAGCGGGCGACTACAACCCACAGCTGTTCCGTAACTCTTAGTACTAAAACATCCACTAACTAGTTGCTGCAATTATCTATTTAGTTGAAGCTTCTTAGTACACATACAGCATATGCATATAGTATATATATTATATGTCCATCCGATTATATATGTATATGAGGTATCTTCAGACACACAAGTGCTCAGGTATAAAGTGCAGACAAATTTTATATTCATTTTGCCATAGTTTTTGTATAGTTTCTAGCTAACGGTAAAAACTCTATATGATATTTTCCATTTGGTTTTCCTTTTGTGTTTTAGACAGGCGTTGAGAGTAGAGTAAATGGTGTTTAGAGAGCAATTGGAACATAAACTATGTCTTAGCATATCGATAAGTATCGATAAATCGATGGTAACAAAACCAATTCAAAGCATATTATCTTGGTTCTAAACTATTTTCGATTGAATTCGAGTCCTACGCTGAATGAATAATCGATTAATATCGATAAATACTAAAAACCTATCGATGCTTGAACTATTTTCATTAGGGTTTTTTTGTTGCGTGTTTTAAGTAGAGTAAATTGAGTTTATATATATAATGTTACAGAAGATTAATAAGTATCGATCGATAAAGTTACTGAAACATATCGAACCTTCAACTATTTTATATATTTTCGATTCTGTTATTGCTATTGTTGTGTTTGTGTAGAGTAAATGGAATTTATGTATAATGTTATAGAAGATTGATATATATGTCGATCGTTAACAAAACTGTAACATATCGATCTTTCAACTATTTTACTATTTTTGAATGACTATTTCTTTGATTTTAAAGCTGACTTTGAGTAGAGTAAATGGAATTTATATATAATGTTATAGCCGATCGATAAATATCGATCGATAAAAAACACACACAAATACATATCAATGTCAAAGAATAAACAAAAACTGAATGTAACTGTAAACATATCAAATGCATTTCACCTATGCAAACGAAATGCATTCAAATACGTATTATTCAATAGAGTTAAATGCGAAGAACTGCAAACGAAGTATATATAGAATATACACACCTATATATATATATATATATATATTGCTAGTCATGTTCATTTGTTTATGTAAATTAATTGGCAGTTTTTAATGATCCTATAAAATATCATTTAGGTGCATATTATGTGAATCATGAATCATGTGTCCTTCCACAAGCAAAGAGAAACTAACTAGTAGAATGAGTAGCATATCAACTGAAGAATACTATAAGAATATAGGCGAAAATTAAAAACTAATAAAAAAAGAATTTTAAGCTGCTCTCAAAGAGCGAACCCAAAAAAAATGCTATGAACAAAGAATCTATTATTATAGTACAACCTTAAACTTTATTATGCAGACACATTTGGATAAAATTATGCTCAGAAAATTTCATCAAGATTCCAAGTTCAATCAGTCTATTTCTACAGAATTTGGGGTTGTATGAGGACTAGCTCTGCCCATGCGTTTCTAATTATATATTTGTGTATTTATGCAGCTTTACGCTGGATTCAGGGTATCTGCTAGGCGTGCATAGCCGACTCCTTCCTAAGTTTCATCATTTTAAATATATATATGTATATGTATATGTATATGTATATGTATATGTATATGTATATGTAACTCGATAAATACTAAATACCTTAAATGTTGACTGCTTTTTGATTGAAACTTTTACATATGCATAAAGTCCATAATTGATATATTAATAACTAAAATTAACTATATATGATAAACGATGTACGGTATAAGATATATATATCTCTGTTCTTGCTGTTGTTAAAGAAATTGTTGATTGTTATTTGACTACTTTGATTATTATCTCTGAGTGTTTCCTTTTGCTAACTAATAGTTAAAGCTCACAGTCGATGTTACGCAAGTTGTGTTGGGGTAAACCTTTAGCAAAGTTGTTAATGGAAACTGTAAAACCTGAGAAAAGATATTTGAGTTTCAAAGTTTTCACTCTCTCACTCACTCATTGTCACTGTCTGTATATAAGAAAAAAAAGAAACGAAAAACGAAAAACATTGCAAAAAACCACCAACTATTTTATGATGAAAGATGGAAGATGAACTAAGGGTACTTCATAGACAGTTGATTAGTTTCGGGGCTTTACTTACGTTCACCTATTGTTGTCTAATCAATTGATGTATACATACTTACATACATACATATATACTTATTAGTGGCATATTACAAACTATGTTAAATAATTATACATACATATATATATATTGAGATGAGTTTATGATATACAACCATATACTATATAAAAGAATAATGAAAACCGAAAATCGAAAATACATATCAATGTTTAAAGCATAGCAAAGCGAGAGAATAATAAATGAAAAGTAATTATTTAATAAATAACAAATATATACGAGTATTTATATATATATGAATATAGTTTATATATATATTAAAATGGTTTCCCTGTTGTTGCAAATCTCGTGTAATTATTTATTCTATTTCGAAAAAAAAAAACCTAAAACCAAAAAACAAAGAAAAAAGAGAAGAAACTAACTGTATTTATTTATTTATTTATTTATTTAGCCCATATAAAGTACAGCTTGTGTAATAACAACAAACAGACAAAGGGCTGCCTAATGACAATTTAAAACAATGGAATCGTATTATCGTAAGCGGAAATTTCCCATCATCAAAAATGCAGTCTTCATGTAAGTGCGGGTGTGGGAGAGGGTGAGCGGGAGAAGGGGACAGCTGCTTCAAGTTAAAGAGCAAACGGCAATTGGAGCTGCTGCTGCTGGCTGTTAACAATGATCCACAACCAACGAAATTACACAGCATTTGGAGCTCGGAGCAGAAGATCACAGATCACATCAAGCAGCTGTTGCTGCTGACGACAATAGCCTGGTAATGGAGAGCAGTTGCCAGAGTCTATGTGTCTATGTGAATTATTGTTAAGCTCTTTAGAAGTAGATTTGTGCACCACCAACAAAAAGTACACAGCAAACAATTTTGCGTTTTGTTTATAAGCTGAAAATTGATTGAAAGGAAATATTCCAGCTAAAAGTTAATTTACAAGAACTTTCAAGTGTTGGCGCTTAAGTATTTATTGGCCGAAGAGCTTACAAAAGTTGGCGTGGTGCAGCGGTAAGGTGTCCGCAGTGTCAACTAAAGGGAGAGCAGAGAAAGGCTCGGGTTCGAATTCAGCGCAAGTCTCTTTGCATACTCAATAATTAGTTACAAATTTATTTTTAGATAGGATCAGCTGGGCAAATGCGAATATAAAGAAAATAAGTGAAGCATATGTGGGATTGGGATAAGTGTAATGATGCATATGGATGAATGGACAGAGAATGAGTGAGTGTGTGGTGTATGTGTATATGTGTGTGTGAAAACAGTGTAGCAAGCTTAGCTTGAAGGGAAACAGAAGAAGGCGTGGGTTGGGCTGTGGTGGCCATGCCACGTAAATGATAAAGTAAATTACAGTGAGAGAGATAAATATACATGATTATGATTATTTCGGTATTTCTTACTTTTTCCAAAAATAAACGCAGTAAGCAAATTAGCTTTTATTAATATATTATTTAATTAAATTTATATATATAATTTAATGAGCAAACAAGCAAAATTAAAATGAGATTTGATTTGCATTCAAGTTCAATCTGATTAAAATAGTTAATTGGCCCAGCCATTTATTAAGGTTGCTGAAGTGTAATGGAAGAGTGGCTGCAGTACAAGCTGACACATGTTCAAGTGTCCACATTTGACAAATATATTATTTATCATTATTTCCAGTGGAGTAAGCTGCAGGCTAAAATGCAGCGGAGTCTTTCAAGTTGATTTGACTTGGATAACAGAAGTGCTGTTGACGTGGCCCTGGCGAAAGATGACAGGCAAGATAAGCACAGGGACAGGTGGGGTGTGGAAAAGTCAGGTTCGAATGCGGACAACACAGGTCGTTGGGGTATACTAATATAGTATGTCAATATGTCAATATTTTTCGTAGTAAATGGTTAGAAGCAAATTCGATAATTTGGCCTTGCCCCTAAGGTTGTCGCAAGGTCAAGGCTAAAAAATAATACCATATGGTTTGGGTTTTATAGTTAATTATCTTTGGAACTCTGGTTTGATATTAAGCAAATTTAATATACAGTTTGTCAGAGAAGTCTTTGAAGAGTGAAAAGCTTAAGCAGAAAAAAGTACATAAGAGACACTGACTCAACTCCTTAAACTGAGAGCAGTGGCGTAGGTGAAGTAAGACTGCAGGAGGTGCAATGTTCATTGGGTTTGATTTCCAACCAAGATATGCTTAATGACTTTATTTTTTATTTGATAAATGAAAAGCCAAGTTAAAAGCATCCTAATCATATTACATCAAGTTTCAAGTATATAAAATAATTTTTAAATTGTACGTCGTCCAGCTAATTCATATTTCATTAGAGTGTAACATTAGCTTCGGCTGTCTTCATTATGCTGTTGCACTTGTGCAATTAACTTGTAAACTTAATTAGATACAAAGCCACAAACAAAGCTATTGCTGTAGCTGCGGCTGTGGGTCGCTCGCTCATCACAAGTTCATAGCTGGCTTCGCACAAGAATTGCCCTCTAATTGATGTTGCTGCTGTTGTGGATGTTGCTGTCGTGTAGGTTGCTGCTGCTGCTGCTGCTGCAGTTGTTGCTGGCAGCTAAATATCCGGTATTTTTCTTTTGCTATTTGCATAGCAATAGCCAAAGTTGTTTGGCTCTGGAAGCCTTCAACTGTCATTTCAGTTGGACGTTAGCTGGCCAATTAGCAGAGCGGAAGAATTTCACGAATGTCATGTCCACTAGTGAACGGAAGCAATTGTGAGATCTCACTGAATAGGCTGCATTTTCTATAAATAGTATCAATAGCGAGAGCTGATATGGGAAATTGAAAGTCAATTAGCTAATAATCTTCAGCATAAGCAAATCGATAATAATCGATAGAAGTGATCGATAACTCTTCCGTTAAAATTAATTTTAGTGCTGCAATCGAATTAGCAGATATCAATCTGACATAGGGTATTATATATTATCAATAATCCTCGATTTATATTTATTATTTCTGATCTATTTACCTCTGCAATATACCCCCTTTCTAATCCTATTACAATAATATAAACTCTCAGAAATATACATTTCTCTTCTTCTTTATTCAGACATTCATTAAGTATTATGTCTAAAGCATATTTATAACTAATTTTGTGTTCGTACAGCAGGGTCGAATTTTTTTTTTTTTTTTTTCAAGATGTGAATAATTTACAATTGGGTTCTAATTTCCTAGAGCAACAAATGAATTTTGATGATAGCCAAATTGTGGATGAGGGGGGGGAGGGGCACGAGTATACTAAGGCACTGGATCGTAGGAGGCGTTACCCAATACTCTAGCTCTACTTTTTGCGGTAGGTGTAGCCGCCATTGGAGCTGTAGCTCTGCTGGATGGTATCCGGGACCTGGCTGGGCGCCGAGTAGGAGTAGCCTGAGTCATGGGAGGGTCCGCTGGGAATGCTGTCGCCATTGGGTGCTCCATAGCTGCTTGAAGGTGCTGCGGGTGCGCTGTAGGCTGATGAGGGGCCAGTTGAGAAGCTATCGCTGCTGGAAGATGAAGACGACGAGGACGAGGAACCGCCATGCGAACTGAAGCTGCCCGACGATGGTGCACCATACGAGCTGGAGGGAGCCGCGGGATAGGGTCCTCCGCCAGCGCTCGGAGCCGAATATGAGCTGGATGGTGCTGAAGCTGGAGCTCCATACGAGCTAGAGGGAGCCGCTGGATACGGACCACCACTGTTGGCACCGGGGCTGGGAGCAGAGTAGGAGCTGGATGGGCCGGAGCTGGGAGCACCATACGAGCTGGATGGAGCTGATGGATAAGGTCCTCCACTGTTGGCACCAGGGCTGGGAGCAGAGTAGGAGCTGGACGGTCCAGTACTAGGAGCGCCGTATGAGCTGGATGGAGCTGAGGGATAGGGTCCTCCACTGTTCGATCCAGGACTAGGAGCAGAGTAGGAGCTGGATGGGCCTGCGCTGGGAGCACCATACGAGATGGATGGAGCTGATGGGTAGGGTCCTCCACTATTGGCACTTGGGCTGGGAGCCGAGTAGGAACTGGATGGACCGGCGCTGGGAGCACCATATGAGCTGGATGGAGCAGACGGGTAGGGACCTCCATTGTTGGAACCAGGGCTGGGAGCCGAGTAGGAGCTTGAAGGACTCTGTTTCGGTGCACCATATGAAGAGGACGGAGCTGAAGAGTAGGATCCGCCACTGTTAGCACTAGGACTGGGAGCAGAGTAGGAGCTGGAAGGAGCTGAGGCGGGTGCGCCATACGAGCTCGAGGGAGCAGCTGGGTAGGGACCACCGCTGTTAGCTCCGGGGCTGGGTGCAGAGTAAGAGCTTGACGGTCCGGAGCTCGGAGCTCCATATGAGCTGGATGGAGCCGATGGATAAGGTCCTCCGCTGTTGGCTCCGCGGCTAGGTGCCGAGTAGGAGCTGGACGGAGCTGAGCCAAAGGAGGTACTGCTGCCTGAACCGGAGCTGGGTGCCAAGTAGGAGTTGGAGGGAGCTGCTGGATAGGAGCCACCACTGTTCGCTGAGGGACTTGGTGCCGAGTAGGAGCTGGATGGAGCAGCAGGTGCACCATATGAGCTGGAGGGAGCTGCCGGATATGGTCCACCGCTGTTCGACCCGGGGCTAGGAGCCGAGTAGGAGCTGGAGGGACCAGTGCTGGGAGCTCCATATGAGCTGGAAGGAGCTGCCGGATAAGATCCACCAATGTTGGCGCTCGGGCTGGGTGCCGAGTAGGAGCTGGACGGAGCAGCGGGTGCACCATACGACTTCGATGGAGCTGCTGGATAGGAGCCACCTCCATTGGCACTTGGGCTGGGCGCAGAATAAGATGAGGACGATGAGTGGGAGCTGCTGCTGCTGCTGCTGCTCGGAGCACCATAGCTGGATGAAGGTGGCGATATGGGACGGAACGAGTTAGAGCTTGAAGGAGCGCCATACGATGATGAGGGTGGAGCAGGTGCACCTGGTCCAGACGTGTAGCCGCTGCTGCCCAGAACCTGGGTCTTGGAGGGAGCGCCATAGTTTGTCGACGGAGCTGAAGGCAAAGGCAGGAAGCTGCTCACGCTGGGTGCTCCGTAGCTGGAGGAGGGACGGGCCGGGGCGCCATAGCTGCTGGAAGGCGACTTGGGTGGGCCGTACCTGGAGGCGGGTGGTGCCGGTGGTGCGGGTGCGCCATAGCTCTGCGATGGTGTCGATGCTTTGGGTGGACCATAGCTTGACGAGGGACGACGCGACTGTGATTGGTGTTTCCTGGCAGGTGGTGGTCCATACGTGCGGGAGGGTGGTGCTCCATAGCTAGAGGATGGTGGTGCTGGTCGGGATGGTGCGCCATAGCTGGAGGATGGTGGTGGTGCTGGTCGAGACGGTGCGCCATAGCTGGAGGATGGTGGCGGCGCTGGTCGGGCTGGCGCGCCGTACGAACTGGACGGACGATGGGCGGGCGCCGGATACGGTCCGCCAGAGGAGCCGCCTGCCGGAGCTGAGTAGCTGCTGGATGGTGCTGGACGCGCATTGAACGAGGGTGCCGGACCCGAAGCGGGTGGCAGATACGAGCTGGCCGGTGGGGCGCCATACTTGGTAGAGGGTCTGCCGCCCGACGAGGAGGACGGAGGCAGATACGCGTTGTTCAGCGGCGGCTCAGCAGCCACCAGAGCGGCGAAGGCGACGGCGACGACGACAAAAAGCTAAACGAATCGCAAAAAGTGAATTGGCGCGAAATAAACGAGGAAATTAGTTTTCTGTGGCAATGTGTGGCTTGGAAGAGGGGTGTGAAGGAGGCGAAGCATGAAGGAGGGCGGCATGCATGTCTTACCAGTGCGTATGAGGAGCTCATCTTGGGGCGTCTCAATAGCGAATTGACCAGGCTGAAAAACACAAGCAGAAATAAAAACTGAAATGAGAGCAAACGAAAGCGAGCGAGTTGAAGGCGAGGGAAGTCGATTACGCTAATGTTGCATAAGAGATTTTCCTCTTCTTTTTGTGATGCGAGAAATGCGAGTTGAGAGAGAAATGAAAGACGAGCGATGGGGGTCAATACAGAGGCGTCATTAATCTTGGCAGCCAACGTGCTGTCAATGCCAAGAACAAAGCAATTGCTGAAGTTGGCCGAGCTGCTGGCCAATCGGAAGGCGGTCAAGACTGAGCTACAGCTGGCCTTAAAGGGGAATTTGGCTAACAGAATACTGGCCAGAAGCATGGCATGCTGAGCAAGCGCTGCCAGCGTCTAGAGTCCAGCAGGCCTGGTAGCCAAGGAGAAACCCTGACCAAATTGGAGACTCTTTTCTATAAGCTTTCTGACCAAGGAAAAAAAAGCTGTCCAAGTAGATAGCCAAGTTGCTGAGGAAGCCAGCTAGCCAAGCAGCAGGCCTAGATGTTAGCCAAGTAGTTTACCAAGCAACTGGCAAAATAGCTGCTTGGCCAAGACTCGCTGGCGAACTCTAGTCAGCCCGGAAGCTGGCTAACCAACTGGCCAAGAACTCTCGGGCCAAGCGGTTGACGAGAAGTCAAGAGCTCGCTGGCTAAGCAACTGAACCGTAGCGCCACAAATTGTCTTGAAGACCTAAAAGATCACACACACATCCATACACACACACACACACAGTTGGAGTATAAAGTGAAACTTTGCTTTTGGGCTAAGGGTTTTGATTTGTTTTAGCCAGGCTGTGGCATATGAAGTGAAACTTTGCTTTTATGCGCGCAATTGTATGGAAAGCCAGGCTAAGGGTTTTTAGCCAGGCTTTACAGCTGCGCTGCTGCAAGCCAGCGTGGGTTGCTTTATGACTTGCCAGTTGCTTCAGCTCCCATTGCAACTCCCACCCAGTTTTACTTTTCTTTTCGTTTCGTTTGTTTTCTTTTCTTTTCAGCTTTTGACAATTATTTTGTTTTTTTTTTTTAAATTATTTTTTTTTTTGGCTTCGTTGCTTGTTAGCCACAATTTTTCACTTTCAATTTGTTGCTGTTGCTGTTGCTGTCGACGCGTCGTTTTTATTGCAGAAACAAAATAAAGACCTCAAAAGCCGAATTGTAATTATTTTTGTTTGCTTTGCAGGCGCAGCTCATGAGCTGACTGCTTTGACCCGCTCACTGGCGCAATTACACAGTCTTTCTGAGCACTTTTGTCATGTGCCAACATTTCTAATTGAGCATTGTCGAGTTATATAACCCGCTCATGGCAAGCCGTTTAACATGCATCGTAAGTGCTGAGGCCAAAGAGGCCTAATTGTCCGCAGCACTCGACTTGACGGACGACGGATTCTAGCCTAAAACTTAACGAGCCTATCAAAGACGGAGTGAGCGATGCTCTAGTGCTCTAGAGTAGACTACCTGAGTGTAGATATAGATAGATATAGACTTATTCAAAGCCAGACACACACAGAGAGGCTAGCGCCTGCTTCCTACAACCTGTACTCTAGGAAATGTAGACCGATTGAACTTCGCTTTTAGACGCGCGATGTTTATGAAATTATGAAAATTAAGAGCACCATAAAGACTTCTATATATATGTGCATACCAAATGCTAAGTCTATACTATTATTATTTTTTTTTATTTAAAAAAAATGTTTTTTATTTAAGTTTTATTTCCATATCTACAGCGGGTCTAAGTCTTTACTACTTGAAATACTTTTCTTGCATATAATAATAAAGCAACAGGAGGAGGTCATTGAAAATTAGAAATCTTCATAATACTCATAGTAAAAATTGTCCTAATCCCGGAAACCTACATTGAAGCCTACATTGTTTGGAGTCGTAGACTCAATGTTCTCTATGTTGCTTAAGAGGTAGCTGTGCTGACATGGATGAAAGGACGAACTGACATGACTACATTATATATGTATTTATATATATATATATATATATATATATATATATATATATATATATATATATATATATATATATATATATATATATATATATATATATATATATAATATATTTAAATTTGCAGTCTCTATGAAAGTCAGGACGGACGGACATAGATCAACTGCCTCAGTTGAGTGTCTGCCGCCCTCTCTTTTGTCTCAGGCAAAGCACGATCGAAATATACCCCGTTTTAATCCATTTTCAATGGGATCTATCAGGCTGTTTAGTTACACTGCCTGGCTTGGCACTTGGTTTCACTTTAGTTAATACAAAACACACACAACTCGGCAGCTGCTATCCTTTGGGTCCACTAACCGTTTCAGGAGGCAACAAGGTTGATTGGTTTGTTGCTGCTGCTGCTGCTGTGACTGAAGATGGTATGCTGCTCGCCCGATTGTCGATTGCAAACTACTCTGCGGTCTGCTGCGTCGCATGCACTTTTATACGTTAGCCGGCAAAGCTGAACGAATATCATAAAGCAATGGGCCAAAGACAAAAGACAGCGCGTCGCATCACAACGCGTCGCGGCGCGGCTCGTCGCTTCGCGCTGCCCAAGCCGAAGCCGAGGTAAAGCTTCAATCCAAACACAATGAGCGGGCAACATGTTTTCAATTTCGTATTTTATGTAACTCCACAAATGCACTCTTCAAAATGCGAATCACTCCACGCCGCCAGCATCTACATGCGAACATACCACAGCAGTAACAGCAACAGCAGCGGGCAACAAGCGACGAGCTAGTTGGCACTGCTGTGCCTAACTCACTGATACCCTGCAAGTATCTTTTAACCCGACTTGTATATATGTATATGTATATATGTATATACCCCACTGCCAGCAGTTATCATGTATACAGGGTATCAGCTGACTAACAACTATCAAGAATATGCGTATATGGTGTACCTGAAAATATCTTCAATTTCTCTAATGTGTCACAAGCTCCCATAGATGCAATATACCCCGCTCTAAGCACTCGCTTTGTTTACAGGGTATCTGAAACAGCAGCGAGTAAAGGGGTTTTGCTTTGAAGATTTTTGCATTGATGGAGCTGGCTGTGGGGCAAACTTGACATCGTCGCCCACCCGCTAGTGGCGTGCGTGTGTGAGTGGGGCAAGTTCAGTGGCGGCTTTCATTAAGCCACAAATCGCCAAGTTGCCAAAAGGCGCGCCCACAGTGCGTATGCTCAATGCGAGTTGCGCATACGCCTGGTGACACGAGTCAGATTGGATGAGTTGGTTAATGCATTTGTCAATTGTTTATTTTGGAGTTGTTAGGAGTGTGAGTTAGGCAACAGTTGGTGGGAACTCGGGCTTCTTCCAGATGTAGCTGGCCCAGGGGATGCACTCCTTCAGCAGGTGCATGTAGGCTAATCCGTTGGGGCAATCGATTTCGGTGGCAGCTGTGTCCAGTGTCTCGCACAGCCAGTACTTGGCCGGGTCGAAGTGATGGGGATATGTCTGGCCGATTTCCGATGCATCCTTGCAGGCCGAGCGACCGGCGTCAGCGTTCACAACAACAACAAAAGCGGCCAAAACGGCGCAAAGGACAAATACTGAAAGGTGAAAGGAGAACGAGTTGAGAAAGGAAATGAAGAATATGTTTACATAGTAGAGACTATATAACTATGTACCCACCGGCTTTCATGGTTGGTTGAGAAAGTTTCTGGGAGTTGTGTGATTGAATCGTGCGACAGTTCGACCTTTATATGAAGTCCCAACTCGAACTCGAACTCGATCAGAAAAACAAAATCAATGCAAACAGAATCGAGAACAAGCGCATCCGTCGATTACTATCTAAACATGATGATAACAGATAACAAACAGCAGGAAGAAAGAGAAAGAGAGAGAGGGAGACGGATAGACAGACAGAGAGAGGGAGAGAGAGAGAGTGAGAAAGACAGAGGCGTGGCCCTATATATAAAGTTAGTTACTCAACTAATTGATTTGATTTTTAACAGCGTAAAAAGAAAAATAATAGAAAGTGCAGGAAAATCAACAAATTTGATTATTTTTTTAAATTAATTTGATTGCGGTCCCAATGTTTTCTGTGCACGAGTCGAAAGAAAGCTCGAACTTAATGGAAATATTATTAAAAGCTCTTCAATCAAATGAAACCCAACTTCAGATGCAATCAATTTTATTAAAATAGTTTTTCAGGTGTTATACAGTTAGATATATAATTATTTAAGCTAGCTGATAAATATAAATAAATATATTAAGTAAATATGATTAGAAATGTACTATAAAAGAAGAAGAAATGTACCAAAAATTTTTAATTAAATAAATCAATTAAATAAATTAAGAAAATATTAAAAAATTCAAATTTTGATTTTAATGTAAATATTTTTAAAAACTTAAATAATTTAAGTAGATATTTCATACAAATCAAATTTTGCTGTTATTTTTATAGCTTTGTCAACTTTGTCAACTTTTTAATTTTATTTTTTAGAGAGGCTAATTTAATACGTTTTTTTTAAGTTTGATTCATATGTTTTAATATATAGTATGCACAGGCAGATGTACTGTTGATAAAGTATATAAAATATTGCATCTCACTGCTGCTTCTGCTGCTCCTCCATCTGCAGCTTTTGAGCTCTGCATGGATTTGCCGCTTAACAATATTAAATATATTAAATTAAGACTTTAGCTCTACCTTTGTGGCTGTGCCTTTTTTATACCGTTACTATGTCTATGCTATACCTTTATTATACCCCTAAAATTAGATTTGCTATTCACTTCTTCTGCCCATTCTAGCCCAGCGCAGCTTCATCAAAAGTCTATTTGCCTTCAATAGCCAAAATAAAAACACCTTTTGACCAGTTTTTTATTTTCATTGGGCTCTATGAATATTGATTGACGAGCTGCTTTGTTTAATGGGCATTGAGTAGGGCAGCGGGCATTGGGTAGCGATGCCATTAGCATAGTCTCTGGTTACACAAAGGCCAGCATGGGGCCAGCATAACCCAATCAAACTATTGAACAATATAATTATGATCGTGCTGTAATGTGGATTCATTTAAATTGCAAAACTGAGCAAGAAATGTATTTATTTATTTTTCGCAAATTACATATTTAACACGCATTTATTTACAAATATATATGTGTAGGCATATACATATATTGTATATGTATATTTGTTGATCTGTTACATCTTTTGTTAACTGTTTAGCGCTTTGTGTGTGGCTTTTGTGCGCCGTGGATGACCCCCTAAAGCGTTTCGTGCCAAACACTTGACCAACATAAATGCCTGAGTGTGGCTGGCGAAAAAGCAAAATATCACGAAATAATCTGAGCCATAAACAGTTAACACATTGATGAATCCAACGAAAAATAGCCAACAAAAAAGGCCAAAAAAGGCCAAAAATCTATTACAAAATGCTTAAAAAGCAATTACAGTTTCCGCATTGAACTAAGCGGCTAGCAGGCAGCAGGCAGCAGGGAGCGAGCGAGCCGTAGCAGGTGCCATTGGGGATTGTGGGAGAGAAAGAGACAGAGAGAGAGAGAAAGAAAGAGTCCCACTGTGCCTAGGCTCATTTAATGAGAGTTGCGTATGTAGAAAAGGGCTTAGAGT
This sequence comes from Drosophila fulvimacula, assembly GCA_035045555.1. Lineage (NCBI taxonomy): Eukaryota > Metazoa > Arthropoda > Insecta > Diptera > Drosophilidae > Drosophila > Drosophila fulvimacula. The sequence continues at coordinate 22,647,000 of JAWNOX010000137.1, forward strand.
AAGGCAGGCCAGGGCAGGGCAGGGCAGGCCGGGGAGCGATCGGTTAAATTGAGAGAGAGAGAGAGAGAGAGAGAGAGAGAGAGGGAGGAAGAGACGAATCACTCCGCATCAGCTACACTGCATAGAAGCGATGCAAGGCTGTAGGCAAATGCCAGAAAGAAAGAAAGAAAGAGAGAGGATATAAAGTCATAATAAGTGTGAATGAGAAAGCGATAGACAATGACTTGTCCGCCCCGCCGGGCTTCACCTAATGAGAGTTGTGTATAGTCAATTAAGACTGTAGTTTGCTTGAATTTTGAGCATTTCGTTAAAGACGATGACGAAGATGATTGTATATCAGAGCCGAGACAGGTGCGCGGGGGCAGGTGTGCAGCAGAGGCAGAAGCAGTGGCAGTGGAAGTTGCTCATTATCGATTAAGTGGCTACGCTTAACGTAAATTCCATTACATGCTGGCTAGGAGGAGACTGTTCGCTGGAGGGAGGGGAAGGGTGCAGCACCAGCACCAGCAGACATTGCACAAGCAAACATCTGATGTGTCCATATCGTTTGATAAGCTCTAAAAATAGTTCGAAAATCTAAGGTAATTTGCAGAAAGTGCTTTTGCTTGCTTCGCTGGGAGACAAATGTCCCAGATAAGGAGCCCAACCCAGGCATGGCAGAAGCATAGAAGTCGACTATAAATATGCTAGCAGAATGCCCACAGATGCAACATTCCCACTTGAGACGCGCAACAAAATGCATTCAGGTTAGATTCTGAGGTGCTCCACAAGCCGAGGCACTGCAACTCTTCTTCTTCTTCTTCTTATTTCAGCCACAATTCTGAGCTTCCTGCTGCTGGGCATCTTTGTCACGCTGGCCACGGCCTACAACGGCCAGGACATCTATGCGGAGCCCAACTGCGACATTGTTCAGGACCATGCTCGCAAGTTCCGCGACATCTCCGATCCCACGCACTACTGGGTCTGCCCGGAGGGTCAAGAGAAGGCGGACTACATTCAGTGCCCCGACAACTACGCCTTCATGGAGCCGGAGCAGAGCTGCGTCGTCTGGGAGGAGTGGAAGTGGATCGAGCCATACACCAAATAAATAAACCTTTGCGATCTTAATTTGTCGTAAATCCAGAACAGCCCAAAAAAAAAAAATTCTTTTTAATCTGAGATATACTCGCTCATGGAGTGGAAGGTGGGTATATTAGGTTTTGTGACAGATTTTTCTTCTCACTCTCTCTCTCTTCCTCGTTCACGCACTCATAAGAGAGTATGTTGCTTGAGCACTAGAGTCTTGTAGTACTGCCTTGGCCCATTCCTTCAGACTTTTATTTCTTTCGCTTTGTTTGTCAATTAATTTCATGGCCAAGTCTTGATTGGATTTGATGCAATCCGCCGGAGCTGGAGCTATCGATTCTGTGTCAAAATAAATTAATTAATTACATGAGCAAACTTTTTGGCATGCGTTGCTATGCTCTGTGCCCTGCCCTGTCCTGTCTTGAGCTCCGCCAGGACACCTGTCCAGCAGCTCTGCCAAAGTTGTGCGAAAAACTTTTCTGTCGCTGCGTATCAAAAAAGTTTACCCATATCTTACAGCTGTCTCCGTTAATATATAGAATATATATGTATTTATATATATATTTATAGAATCAAATGTCTGTCTGAATTTCATACTATTCCAACTTTATGAAGAACTTGGGAATTCATGAGTGATATGAATTGCCCTCAGATCGGAATAAACTAACTTTGATTTGAGTCTGTGTTTCCGACTTTTCGCAGCTTCAAGTCTTGGTATATTAGGTTTTTAATTTGCATGCCCTGTACTTGGTAATGGAAGCAGGGTATGCTGAGTTTGTTAGTCTGTTTGGAATATGCGTAAATAGGAGTGAGGAGTGAAATTTGCTTATAAAAATATAATATAATATAATATAATATAATATAATAGGTTCAAACAACTACACCATCATGGGCTATCATGGGCTCGAGTACCAACAGCTTGGGTCAATAGAAGGCGTAAGACTCTTCGAATGCTCATATGAGTGTATATATAAATACACACATATATATATGTATATATATATATATATATATATATATATATATATATATATATATTCTATATATATTTCGAATTTCGTCCTATCATTTTCCTCAAATTTCTTAGAGTATCTGCTAGTCGCGGACACCTCACTGCATCACATTTGCTTCAATTCACAATGGATGTCAAAACTTAATGCAAAACAAATTTGATTGCGTTCACAAGGCAACTTCTATGCGCGACTCGAGTCCCATGTGAACTGGCTTTGAGCTTGAAAAACATAACAAAATAAAATAAAGTAAATTAAATGAAGTGAAATATTTTTAAAATATTTAATGTTGGTAAATAAATTATGCGTATTGAGCGGCTGACAACGCGCAGTTATGTCAATGGCAAGGCGAACATTGTGTTTCCACTGCGCTTAAAGACGCAGTTGGAAGTTGTATATATAAGTTATATATATATATATATATATATATATATGTGGTGTATCTGATAAACGATAATTAGGCAGTGCGTGTCTGTTGCGCTTGTAATGTTATCTAACACCTTCGATTGGCAATCAAAGCCGATGCCGTCGTAGCAGGTAGAGGCAACAGCAGCAGCAGCAGCAGCGGCAGCAGCAGCAGCAGCAGAGGCAGCAACAACTGAGGCAGCAGCAGCAGCAGCTACTACAATCAATCAAGTTGGATGGCACAGACATATTCATTGAAAGAGCGGTGCGAGTTGACGCTGCTCCAATTTCGTTGGGGCTTAACAAACCCATATATGCTTCATTATTTATTTGTTCAAGTAAAAGTCATAGAGCAATGCGAAGGCCCCGACGAGACGAGGCAAGACAACGTTAAAAGTGAAAAGTACTTCAATGAATCTTTGTTAGAAATCAAATGCAAACAACTTGTCGCTGCTGCTGGCTCAGTGCGGCCGGCTTGGCTAAGGTGGTTCACTCGAGTGGCTCACAGTGGCCCAGAGCTTTCAAGTGCTTTTCGGAAGTGTCGTCCATCATCATCATCAACGATGGCAATATATAATGAATATAACTTCAAGTTTTGCTTAACTGCTTTATGCAAGCAGAGCGAAAATTACAGTTGTTGTTGCTGTTGTTGTAGTCTCAATCATGCCCCAATTATGATCTTTGGCTTAAAGAAAGTTTGAATGGCCTTGACAAGGCCCACCAGAGTAAAGGCAAGAGCCAGAGCAAGAGAGTGAGAGAAAGATACAACAGAGAGAGAGAGAGAGAGAGATAGAAAAAGAGAGCTATGAGAGAGAGAGAAAGAGCAATGAGAGACTAAAAAAGAATGAGAGGAAGTGAAACAGCGACAGAGAGAGAGAGAGAGAGAAAGAGAGAGAGAGAGTGAGATATATATATATATATATATATATCTATATATATACATGGCGGAGATAGACAGATAAATATAGAGAAAGATAGATATATATCTCTCTTATCTGACAGACTGAAAGATATCGAGAAACATATATGTAGAATTAAACAGAGAAGCAGAGAGTCACAGAGGCATAAGGTAGTATATATAAGCAAGGTAAGAAAGCTGATAGAAAAATGCCAGTGTATAGATAGAGTGAGGTGGAGAGAGAGAATGAAAAGAGAAAGACAGAGAGAGAATGGTAGATAAACGCTATAAGATAAGAGAGATATGACAAAAGATATATAAGAGAGATGAGAAAGCCAGAGCTAGCATCAATACTGATGTAGAGATGGAAATATGACAGAGAAAGAGACGTCTGCATGTACTGATAAACATATCAATATATATAGATACATATATACGTATCAATTTATAAAGATATACACATGTGGACATAGATATATACCTGTTTAGATATATACATATCTATATATATATATATATATAGATTTATCGACTCATCGAGCTGCTTTGAGTCATACGCAATTGAAACATCTGCCACGACTCATAATTGTAATCATTAAATGTAAATAGTTTGGCCCTTTGCAATTGAGCTATCAGAGTCGGACGACGCGTTGGCAGTTCCCAGAGCAGCTGCAACACTTAAACACGCTTAAATGACTGAATTCATTTGTCTGGCTGTTTGGCGCTTCGTGATGCGCTCCTTAAATAACCCGCAACACGTTTGCACAACATCAAAGCAAACTTTATTCATATTACCCTAGAGCCAGAGCCAGGCCCAGAGTGAAACAATTGTTGGCTGATTCAGATTTCATCAAGGCTATCAACAGTTGGCCACGGAAACTCTTTCGATTTGCGAGCAATTGCAAAAGTTTCTGAAGTTTTGAAGTCAGCTCAATCATTACTAACTTGGCTCAAACTGAAGCCATTTTCTGGCCATTTCAGCTGGCAAATTTCATGAAAAAAATTAAAAATTTTGATTTATGTTCAAGTTCATCTCAAAACTAATTTGATTTATGTAATGAATACATTTTTATGGCTTGTCCTCTAAACTGAGTGTGTTTTCAAATTCAATTCAAATTAGTTTTTTTTTTTTAATTTTATTTATTTATTTTTTAAATTCATTTTTATTTTTAGTATAAAAAAATAGGGCCGCAAGCGTCAATTTGAAAGGGGCCTAAGTTAAGCAGATTAAATTTCCGACTTTGAATTTTGAACTTTGCTAACGAATTTTCAATTTATTCATTATTATTCAAATCAATCAAAATAACTTTTTAAATCAATCAGCCATGAGCAATGTGCGCAACTGAAGGGGTCCTGTGTGCAGATCTATTTGAATTGATAGCTGTTTGTCTCTCTGTGTGTTGGAGTTGTCAGTCAGCCAAAATGACAAATTGACATGTCGCAAAAAATGATAAATCTAAATGAAGACAGGTGGTACAGCAGGTAAAAGACAAAAGCAAAAGCAAAAGCAGCAACGGCAACGGCAACGGCAACGGCAACGGCAACGGCAGCCGAAAGCAGCCAAACAAATGACCTTTCATCAGAGTGACAAATGCAAAAAGCAGGCGATCTACCAAAGCAGCCCATTGATATGAAGTTGGCCATAGGTCAAAGTTCACAGCGTAACACTCACCGATACACTCACACTCTCTCTCTCACACACATATGGGGCCAATTACTGTGCTAACTTCCCAACTCTAATTCGGTTCAAGACCGTTGCTGACGTCATTGACATCAATTCGGAGAGCAGCACATCTGCAACTTTTAATAAATCATTTCGTTCTTTAAGTACCATCAATAATTCACAATCTCGGGCAGGCGCTGCGTATGCGCAATTTATATATGAATTCCAGAGCTCTAACCCAAATAAATGCCAATCCTTATTAATGCCAATGTCAGCCTAATTAAATCCATGAATAATGCAATTTTATTACATCAAAAATTTAACAATCATTAAAGTTATCTAAAAGAATCTAATACGAATTACCAATGAGTCCAATTGGAACTTGGAATTGCAGTTGGAGGCATTCTGAATCCTCTTAGCAGCGAGCGCGTGGGAGGGAGAGAGACAGTGTGCGAGCTTTCACCACACTGCCCCGCTTGCAAACAGCTGATGAACCCACTGGAAGGCGCAGATGATTTGCCAACTGCACTGGAAGTCAGCTGGCATGTCCTATGTCTGGAAAGCGATTCATTTTGACAGGCCAACAGTGAGTGAAGGCAGCTCCGCCTACATGGCAGCAGTGTGCGTGTGTGTGCGTGTGTGTGAGTGTGTCTGTATGGGTGACAAGGCCACACCCACGCGGCCATGTTTGAATGAAATGACAGGCTGCGTTCTCGACAGCAGCTGAAACGAGAAAGTTGCTCAGCAGCGCCAGCGAAGGGCAGCCGAAACGGAACGAAATGGCAATGGAACACACGTTAATGGTTTGCAAACGCAAAGAAAATGAACGAAAAAAAAAACATATTCTTCACAGTAACATGAACATGAACCCAGTATTGAGAATTTAGGTTACACATTTTTAGCAGGGGCAGCAAATTGTTGTTGTTGTTGTTGCTACTGTTGTTGGTGCTGCTGCTGTTGGTGTTGCTGTTGCTGTTAACTTAAGTAAGGTCATCGAAATGTCAAAAGTTGCATTTTCCGATTTGACACACACACACACACATGCAAAGCATAAACAAAAGAGGCGTCACGCACTCGCCGAGTTTCATGTAGCAAAGTGTTTGTCGCGTTGTCATAATTAAAGTCGACACACACACACACACACACACACACACACACACACACACACACACACACACACACACACACACACACACTCATGCATAAGCACATTCCATCTACATACTAACACTCACCCACACACAGACAAGTATCCACCCACACACATCGCAATTAATTTGCAGGCTTCGCCTGCGTCACTGTTAGTCGCCATGACAAAAATACTCGTTTGAATACTTATTGATCGCACTGTTTCTTTTTTCGTTTATTACCCTTTTGCCTAACCGCCTCCCTCTCCCTCTGCCTCTCGCTTGCTCCAGCAACGATTTGTGGCCAATTTTCGTTGTTGCCTCTTCGCCCTTCAGCTTGCTCGCTCTGGCTCGCTTACACAGCTCAACACTTTCGGCGGCCATTTTGACGACGATGCTCCCGTGGGCGCCTTAAAAATTCCACCACTCATGTGACACACACACACACACACACACACACACGCTTTATAGAGAAGTTTCTCAATAGATATTTGTTGTTCCGTTTGCTGCTTGCCCATTGCTCGTTAGCTTTTGTTGTTTTGTCTTATTTGATTTTAGTTTTATGCTGTATCTCCCTCACCCTCACAGGCCCGTGCTCTCTTTTGCCCGCTCTCTCAGTGGTTTTCCACTCCTACTCACTCTCTCGCTCACTCTCACGCACACAGGCTCGCCTCTTGGTTGGCTGCGCAAACGTCAAGCTTAATTTATTTATTTTAATTTTATTGATATTATTCTGTTTGCGATGATTCCATTATATTACACATATATATATATATATATATATATATATATATATATATATATATATATATTTATTCGCTTATGCATTACGAGCTGTTTATTGACATTTAAGTGCTCTAAAATTGCCAACGATATTTCGCCTTTGCCTGGCTGGAGCTTTCCAACTCGATTAATATAAATGCCTATTGACCTTTGGCTTAGTGGCTTTAATCAATTTATTAGCGCCGCTTAAAGCGCAGCTCGGTATACGTCCCACGCAACTCAGCTGCTGTAATTCAATTCCAACCCATTGCAAATTTCTGTGCAGCCTTCACCCTTCCATCTGCCCACATTCCCTTCAGCTCTTCAGCTAACGAGCCGCAGCTCGCGTTACTCTTGCGTAATCTTTGCAGGTGCTTTGAACACGAAGACCTCAACTTACGCCAAAGATAGCTCGGCCCAAGGTTAGCCCGGTCTGTGCACAGAAACCTGAGAGGCGCATATCTCCCAGATGAAACAGGCGCCCCACCGACCTCAAGGAAATTTATTATGTTGTAACACGCGTATTTATTATCAAATATTCTATTCCGAGTATCCATTTCGAGTATTTAGAGAAACCCGAGAGGCTGTAATCTATGCACTATAAACATTGATTACACATTACTTTTCAGTCCTCAGGCACTGGGAATTTCATTTCTGTTGAGATATGCCAATTACTTATAGAGAGCTGAGATATTAATATTATTATATTATATACTAATATTATTATTATTGTTATTATTATTATTATACTATATACTATCTATCTCAATATAAATAGGGTTTATATCCTAGACTTTAATATATTGGAAAAATTATTCACTTTGCATTCCTTAATCAGTGTAAAATTCAGTGAAATGTAATGTATATATATTGTATATATAAATACACATATAAATTAAATTATATGACAACAATATATATGCACATTACTTTTCCTTCCATAATCTGTGCAAAATTCAGCTAAACGCCTGTCAGTCTGTGCCTGAGGGCCGCTCTCAAAAGCAACTGTCACTTTAGAGCATCAAACGAAGTCAGTTGAATGTCAAAGCATTAAAAATCGGTTGCGCTAGCACTCCAGGGGGGAAACGGAAGGGAAGGAAGGCTTCTCACATGCTGTAAACCGAGCAGCTCAGAGAGTTTGCCTGGCTACCGCTGTCTATCCAGCTGTCAATATCACGGCAACAGACAGGATCAACAGACATTAACAAACAGCAGGATGAAGCCATCAAGCTATGATGCCAGCAGCAGACTGTGCATACATACAGATAGAGATATATAAATATATATATGAGTATATATATATATATATATATATATATATATATATTTTATTGGAAAATTATAATCTAAATAAGCACGAACCACATTTCAGTTTCAGTTTCAATCCAATTAAGTCTTGTGGATGGTTAGTTTATGTTTCGAAAACGAACCACACACACACACACACACACACACTCAGGTATCTTAAATTTATAAAAAAATCAATAGATTGTAGGCATATCCCAGGCGGAGGGGCAGGGCAAGGCGAACACACTTTCCTACCTTGGCCACAACGCCACAAACCAGCTAAAGCACAGCGTGAAATTTTACAAGTGTTGCTTTTGCTGTTGTTGTTGTAGTTGGTGGTTGGTGGTTGGGTGGTGCTCTATGTGTATATATTTAATGTGTGCGGGGGGCGGTCGGCTGTGGTGGGTGGTGTTTGTCTGTTTACGGTTCGCCAACGCTCGAGCAGATGCCCCGCGGTAAGCACTCTACATATAATTACAAGAAAACACATTGCTTGCCCAGCCCAACGCCTATACAGAGAGCTGGGTACAATCTCGCTTAGAAATATTTCCTTTTCTGCTGACTCACACTGGAGACTTTTGAGAACTGCTCCAATTTAGGCTGAACTCTCTTTGAATTGACTCACATTTCTGTCGGTCATTCATAAAATAAAAGATTAATTACAGCGACTCGTTTTCGCTCTGACATCAAATGTCACCCCAAAAGCCATTTGCACTTTACCTAATTGCTTGACAAAATCCTTTTCGGGTCCCACAATTAGCTGCGAATTACAATTGAATTAATCGACATTCTATACAGCGACTGCACACTCAGAACACTCAGCTAACCTGGAGAGCACTGATATTTCAGTTGCTTATGTTATGTTGTTAACATAATGTTAATGGGCTGTAGGCGGCGTATAGGAAGAGCAAGGTTTGTTATATCGGTATATACTGTCAAAGAGAAGCTAATGGCGATATAAATATATGTTTGTATTCTAACTGATTCTCTCTATCTATATACATCTCTCTCTATATAAATATATGTATATCATTCTGTATATCTCTCATCCCGTTCTTTCTCTCTCTCTCTCTCTCTCTCTCTCTCTCCTCTCTCTGTATATCTCTTCTCTCTTTCCCTCTCTCTCTCCCTACCTCTCTCTCTCTCCCTCTATCTCTCTCTCTCTCTCTCTCTCTCATAAATTTGTATACCTCTACCTCTCCCTGTCTCTCTCATTCTCTGCCTATCTCTCTCTCTCTCCGTCTGTCTAACAGAGTGTTAGATTCTTATATGTGTGTTTGTCTGACTCTCTAACTGCTTCTCTCTTTGACAGTCTCTCTACGTAGATCGTAGATCGAGCATCGGGGATTGAGCTCACAACTAATACCAATAGAAAAGGTAGAAAGAAGAAGGTACACAGCATCTCTCTAAATTGTCGCTCAATGATCGTACAGAAAAAGGCTCAAGAGCTTAGTTAGTGTCGGAGTTGGCGTTGAGTTGAGTTGAGTTGAGTTGTCGCCGTCTATATAAAGAAAAGTCTTCAGCAGACATGCTTCAGTTGCATACCCGACCTGCTGGTGGTTAGTCGTGTGCAGTGTTGATCTTCTGCTGTTCTTCTTCTTCTTCTTGTGTGTGAATATGGTAAATATATTTAATTCATAGTAGTTATTAATTAAGTATTTTAAGCGCAATTGTAATATACTAGAATAATTACTATAATAGTTATACTGATCGATATGTTAATGATCATTATTAAGTAAATTGTTATGAACGCAATTACGTATATCATAATGCGAATTACCTAAATAGTTACTAATAATAAATAAAATAAAATAAATAATAATAATAATTTTAGTGATGATGATGAATTATCATTAAGGTAAGTTGCAAACTAACTGGCAAAAAAACCTTCTGCTCCTTGGACTGCCTCCCACCTGCACCCGCTCCAGCTGAGCAGCCGTCTCATTGTTCCTGCGTCCAGTGCCATACACATAATATAACTAGAGTGAACTAAATATATAAATATATTTATATAGCGGAGTTTGACTGACTAGAAGTTGCCCTGGAACTGGTCAATTTTTAAGATCTGGCATAGATGATTACGGGCAAGCTATGGCCAATTGCTCGACTTCTTATATTGTTTCATTTCTGTTTTCATTTCTTCCATTTCTAAACTGAAACGACGCATTTTCTTTGACTGTAGCTGTCATTTGTAGCAGTTGCTGGCAGCTTAAATAGCTGTAGCTCAGCTCGGATTCAGTCCATTGTGTGCAGCTCAAGGAGCTGCTTTCAGCTGCTTTCTGCTGCTTTCTATAAATATTCCTTTTCTCTGGCTTTAGTTGCGTGTTTTGTGTTCATTTCTCTGTGGCTGCTTTTGGCAATGCTGCAGGCGATACACACCCACCCGCCCACACCCACCAGCCCACGCCCACGCCCACATGTCTTAGCCTTTGGCAAAAATAACCTTGTTTTCAACCACTTTTCGACAAGCCAAAGTACGTTAGCCCGACTCTGGCGACGTCGACGGCGACGCCAGCGTCTGTGCTATATAATTTTTGCCTCATATATATATATATATATATATATATATATTTATATATAAATATGTATATATATATTTATACAGTTATGTATTTAGTTGTGGTATGTGCCTGATGCTTAAGTCGTGGTTCGCAGGCACACCTGCTGTGGCACACCTTGATTTACCTAACGGTTGCACCTGCTGCTGCCCTTATCGATCTGTGTTTTGTGGCCCTAAGCCTCGCTTTTTTCACCATTTTCCTCACATTTTCACTGCGTTTGAGCAATGCGTAATTGCTTTTACGTGCCCAAATTTATAAGATTGCATCTTTGTCTCTCTCTCTCTCTCTCTCTCTCTATATATATATATATAGTAATTGTAGTTTTAAGTACACTTTAGAAGAACTCTCAGCAACATGAAGCTCTTAAAGCTCTAAGCACTACATTATCAAAACTTTTACGTACGTGTATTTGTGTATGGTGTATACTAAGTAAACATTATGAAACATAACGCTGGCAGTCCATAGAAATTCGTTATAACGCGCTTTACCCTTGGGTTGACTTTTACTCGAACTGAATTCAATTCGTAGTTAAATAAATGGCGTGGTTTATAAGCAAACAGCGAAAGCCTAATGAGTTATTTGCTTAAGATATATAGATATATAGTCTATATAAATATATATATATATATATATATATATATATATATATATATATATATATATATATATATATATATATATATATTATGCACGCATTGATATCTCTTTACGCTATGAATCTATAGCCATAGCATAGATAGGTAAACAAAGCTTGTCTATTATAAATCGATATATTTTCCGTTGAGCTGAAGGAGAAAAGAACTAGGAGAGGAAGAGAAATCAGAAGTATGTATTATTCATTTCTTTACAGTACCGATCTCTCTATTCAGACCATGGCCCACAGAGCGCAACGGAGCGGAGTATTTTGCGGGTTCTGTGCCTGAGTGATTGGCAACCCATTGAAGCACCTATCAAAGCTTGTTTGACAGTGGATCGAGATGCGGAAAGGACGTTTGAGTGCCAAAACATAGCTTAATTGCTTCAAAATATATATAATGTAAATATAAGTATATCGATAGATGTCGAATGATCGCCAAGAATCGTTATCGATATCTGTTAAACGATCGATAACATATAATCTATATAAATGTATGTAAAACTATCGATAATAATCTGATTTTTCGTAAGACTTTTATTTTGATTAAGTTTTAGCTTAACAAAACACAATTTTATTTAATTTTTTGTTCATTATATCCTTCCTTATTTCAATTGCCAAGAGTATAAATCAAACATATATATATGAAATCAATTTTCATGAACTAATAAATGTGTCAAAAGAACTGGAAATGGCGAAAAATGCAAAACGAAATCTGCCTCATTTTGTGAATTTGTGTGCAAAATTGTATAGAAGGCAACTGGAATACTCCTGATGGCAGCTATATCAGACCAATTTTCATAAAAGGCAGTTTTTTATGCTAAAGAAAATCTTGAAGTAAATATAACTATTTTAATATATAAAATTGATCCGATCTCAATCTGAATTCATATAAATATTATTATTATATTATGTCCCTCTCAGTCTAAAAAACCATTTGTAGGCCAAATTTGTCGGCCTAAGTACAGCTAACTTCACCTTGGCTTAGATATTAAATCTCTTTTATTTGTATGGGAGAGTTCAGAGTAGTTAACACTATTTGAATGCATAATGCGACGCCCCATTTTGGCTAACAAAATCTCATTATAGTTTTCAAGGACAAACCCTTGTCAGGGGCTTAGCTTTTTGCGGCAAATCAAAGGACAATGGCTTCGGCTTTGAGCGGGCACAAGTTAAATCTTGATAAATCGCAACAGAAAAACGACTGACAAATGATGAATGACAAAAGAAATTGCCACAAAATGAAAGTGTGTGAGAGAGAGAGAGGGAGGAAGAGAAGGAGGATCTGCAGACAATGTTAATCTGATATAGCTGCAACTGCAATGCAGTCAACTGAGAGAAAACTAATGCTAAAAGCAGAAAAAGACTCGAATTAACTTATTATGTAAATTGATAAGACAGAGAGAGAGACAGGGAGGGAGACAGCGATAGTGGGAGAGAGAGAGAGGGAAAGCAATCAATGCGTGCCTTATATAAGCCCCAAAAAGTATGCTACATGAAGTGCAAAACAGAAATAAACAAAACAACAGCAATAAAAAAGCAGGTGAAAATATAGTAAGAAAAATGCGCGCTGCCTAGACAGGTAGAAATTGATTTTCTTTTGCGTGGGCGAGCCAGAGCCAAAGGTAAAGAACGAACGCGGCGCGAATAGAATTTTATTCAAATGTGCCCAACGAGCCGCAAGTAATATCCATGGGAAAACTGTGAAGGCGCACAGCGGGGGAGGAGGCGCCCGACGAGGTGGAGGGTGGGAGGTGGGGAGCGAGGCAGGAGAGGCTGAGCCAGCGAGCCAATTGGTGGGCAGTCACTGGCAGGCGCATGCGTCATGTCCTGCGCCATGGAAAGCTCTGAAAGAGACCTGAGCTGGAATTCCAGCCTGAATACCGACAAAAAAACAACACACACACAGCAGCAGAAGCAGCGGCAGCAGCAGCAGCAGCAGCAGCAGCAGAAGAAACGAAAATAACGGTATAGCAGCAGCTACGTGCGAGCAGCGCCAGACAGAAGTTACCTTTGCTCCTGCCCGGACGACACAACGCACGCTGCCAACTGCTGCTGTCGTTGCTCACTTTGCAAAAAATCATAAAAAAGAAAATCAAAAAAAATATTAATCAAAAATAAACGAAAATTAATTAAAGCGAATTGCGTGAGCGTGGGCAGCGTGAGTGTAACGAAAGGGTATCAGTGCGTTCGGTTTGACTCCGCGTAAAGTTGATTCAGTGCAACGGTTTTTACATAACTCAACTAGAGCGAGAGCGAGCGAGAGAAAGAGAGAGACAGAGAGAGAGAGCGAGCGATAGAGTTGCTTTCCTGCTAACTCCGTTTTGCTGGACGTAACGAACGTGGCGTCCAACGAGGCCAACAACAGCAGCAGCGCCGCTGGTGGAGCCAGCGGGAGCAGCGCTGAGTCGGCCGCCCTGTTCTCCAAACTGCGTAGCTTCTCGATTGGCAGCGGTCCCAATTCGCCGCAGCGCGTCGTCTCCAACTTGCGCGGCTTTCTGAGCCATCGCTTGAGCAATATCACACCGAGCGATACAGGTTAGTCACAAACAGCAAAATATACATATATATTATATATAGTCCCTGATACTGTCCAGCTATTGCAATGTTTGCCCTCCATGCGAGTGGCTTACATAACCTGCCTATGATATTCGCATCTAATTAAAATTAAACAAACTTCTCGCATGCAAACACTGCTAAAAAAGCTTTAAGTGTTTCGCCCTCTACCCACACACACACACACACACACTGATACACACATGCACACACCTTGACACGGCCCAACAAGGTGTGCGTCCGTGTGTATAGACACATGTATTTCGTGACCCATTCCGTTTCTGCTTTTTGTCACTGGCACAAAATGGAATTGAAACATTTACAGTTAGATTTCCAACGTCTCTGCGAACAGAGGCCAAATCGCTTCTTGTTCTTATGCAATGCGCGCTATAAAACTGAACAGAGAATATCTAAAAAACTATCAATTAAAAGATAAAAAATATTTTTTAAAAAATATATATATGTATATATAATATATATAAATATATTTACTTAATATAATAATATTAAAAAAATATATATATATATGTATATATAATATATATAAATATATTTACTTAATATAATAATATTAAAAAAAATATATATATATGTATATATAATATATATAAATATATTTATTTAAATTAATTTTCAATTTATTTTGCTCATACCCAAAATATAAATTTTCGTATTATATAACACAAGCAAAAAATTATTGTATAATTTTAAGAGTATTTATTGTTATTTATTATGTTCAACGGTACTTAGTTCAATTTAAGTTTGAAGAATTTAAATACCCAAAACTATTTATCACAGTAAGAATTTAACTTGAATTTTTCAAGTTTTTATATATTTGAAGCTATTTAAATTTTGTTATATATATTAAAAACAATTTTATAAGCTTAAATTCTCTGGTAATAATATAAACTTTATAATTTGTTTATATACACATTTTTAAACTTTTTTTTTTTAGCATTTTCTTATAACTTATAGAACAAACAAAGAACTTTCTTTCGAAAATTAATTAGATATATAAATTTTTATAAAAAAAAATAAAAATAAAAATAAATAAAACTTGTCTAAGTCACTAAAGGTAGCAGAGAACTTAAAAAATTTTAATTTCAAAAAAATTAATTTTTTTTTTTAAATTTCAAAATTGTAAAAGTATATAAATTATACATAAAAGCAAATTATATAAGAAATTCGTAATATATATACTTATGTATACTTATATATACTTATTATAGTTAAGTTTTGTTGCAAATTTTGGCAACTACGCAAAAAACTTCTCTTTTATGACCTAAGCCCACGCAGACTTAGTTAAGCTAAGCTACATTAAAGTACTATATATAAATATATATTCGCTATCAATCTCAACAAACGCGGCCAACTACCTGTACATGCCTAGTTCCGATAAAAGCAGTTTGGTACGGGTAACCTCAAGTCGAGCACTCTCTATCAGCCTAAAGTATACAATATTAAATGTTATTAATATTATATATATATATATATATATATAGAATTAATTATTATTAAAATTATATATGTGCTGTCAATTATAATTTTAATTGAAAACTGTGAAAATATTCATAATTAAAATGAAATTGCCTAAAAGCTAATGAAGTTTGTGTTTAGTTTCGACATTAAGTCATTAAAATCAAGCAATGCGCCGAGGGTAGGCAAAAATCATTCCTGAAGGCGGATACCTGGAGGTAGTCGAATTTGCTGATGCCGCTGCTGTGGCTGCTGCTGCTGTAGCATAATGAAGCCAATAAATATAAATTTGCCACAGAAAACAAGAAAGACAAACAGAATGCTGGCTGCCGCCTTGTCATTAGATTGTTTGCCTTGTTTGCCCTTGTCGAGGCGTTTGTAACGCTGATGTGTTCATAGCGGTCTTCATGTCAAAACAAAGGCCATGCCAATGGGGTGGCTGACTGTCGGGCAGGCAGGAAGGAAGGTAGCTCGTAATAAGCCCAAACGAGAAACAAGTAACGCATTTGTCTTGATGCTGTCTGATAAAAGGAGCGAGCGAACGACACGCACACAGCCACCCAGATTCCCAACTACCCAGCTAGCCAGACCCTTCCTCAGTCGAAAGACCGCAAACCAGCAGCAACAGCAGCAACTCGAGGGTTGAACCTGGTTCTATAGAGCCTCATGCAGCTGCTGGCCCCTGACTTTGTGATGCTCGCTCAGAGTCAGCAAGACCACATTTGATAAGAAAACTTTATACTAATATATAGATAGATATTATCCTGTTCCAGTAAACTGAACTGGCAACTGACTGCACGATACTCGCTTATTTATAGATAAATAAGAATAATAGAATTATTATTTTATTTATTATTATTTTTAGATATATTATTATTAGGTAAATCATTCTAATATAACAAATCGATAAACTTCTCTAGATCTAGATCTAGAATAAGCATTTCCACAGAGCCAATATGCCCAGCTCTTGCTTGCTGAGCCCGCAACTTGATGGAGCAACCGAGGACGAAAGGTTATGCTGCGTCTGGCAGCAGCCTTCATCCTGCCGCAGCAATATCAAAAGTCGTAAACTTGTAAACCGGTCGCTGATGGTGTTGTTGATTGGGCGGCATTTGTAGCGCCGCAAATGCTCACATTTTGAGCTGCTAGACGGCGCAACTAGCGATTAATCAGGCTTGGACAGCCGACTAAATTAACTGAATATATATATATACACATAATATATATATATATATATATGTACATATATATATATATATGTGTGAAACTATGTACATACATACATATAGCAATAGACGCTCGCATCAAGGTAATTTATTGGACTGGCAATTTGTAAGCAGCGCTGACCAAGCTACAGCCGAGCGAGGTGTCATTTAGGAGCTGCAGCAATACGCACGCTCGTTGCCTAGCCACGCCCCGTTAATGTTTTGATTTATGGGCCACGGCACGTTTACGCCCCGCAGTGCCATTTGAAGCGGGGCACAATGAAGAGCCAGACGAAGCTGGAATACACTTAACAGGCATTCTATATAGGTATATAGGGCACAAAGCTCCACAAGCCAGTGCAGCTAGAGTATCTATAAATTCATTAAGCCACACGAGGACTGAGAGACTCTTGCGCTGTGTCGCAAAATTTAAATGCCTCTGCAGCACAGCGTATGCGTGTCGGAACAGTTCCTGCTCTGGCTCTGGCGTAATGTACACGCGCCTCTTATATTTACGAGCGCTGCAAATGGAGCTCGTGCGACCCTAAGCTGCGGGCTGAGGCCTGATCCTAGCTAAGTGGCTGCGCGTCCTTCAGGGAATTGGCTGAAAGCCATTTAAAGCTGCTGCCCAGAAAGACAACGAGGACATCATTGGCAACAGCAAAAGTGGGCGGCGCACGTTTCGGATGTTTTGCTTTTTCAGATTTGTTGATTTCGCGAATTTTGTTTTTCATTTTGGAGTCTTTTGAAAACTTTTGCCATTAAAATATTTGGCTTGTGGGCCGGGCCAAACCAATTAACGAAGCTAACCCAATTGCAGTGAAATCGATAGGGCCAAAGCCAAAGACAAGTCAATTAAACTTGAAACACAAAACAAAATGGATAAAGACGTTGCGACGGGGCCAAGTCGGGGAAAAGGGGCTAAGGTAAAGCCAGATCGATCAAGTTGCGGTTAACGCACACCTGTCCACAGTTCAATTAGTGGAGAAGACAGAGAACAAATTGGCAAACACACACATACACTCGCACACACCCATCTGGTTCTCATGTCATTAATCAATGAAAGCGACGCCCGAAATTAGGCAACAAATTTGATTGGAAACAGTGAGTGCCATAAATATACGCACGGCTCAGCGCACAGCTAACTCTGCCCTGCCCAACTCACTTGAGTAAAGCAGCTTACAACACTTCTCAAATGCTCGATGAAGGGTGTCTGTCTCTCTCTCTCTCTCCCTTCCCCCCCTCTCTATCTCTCGCCGTCTCTCTCCATCTCCCTCTATGTCTGTATACAATAGAAACACTTGTAAGGATTAGCGCTGCCTTTTGTAGGCTGACAACTGAAACGCGGCTTATCATAAATATTATGATTGGTTTTTTCCTGCACGCTCAACACCCTCAACAGCCGGCCAGTGTTGGCTAACGTTTATATAAGTGTGTATTTTTTAATTTGAGAGAAAAATGAAATTGTATTTGTATGCGCTGCTCACCTATTCAGACAGACAGTTGGCAGCGGGAAAGGCCTTGAGCTGAACAGAAATGTAATTTTCTTTTTGATACCCTGTAGCTAAGGGTGTGTGGGGGGAGTATGGCAAACAGACAGAAGTGGGTGGAAAATGAAAATTGGTTTTGTAGCAGAGAGAAAAAAGCATAAAATCATGCTATAATAATATATATGCGAGGGTGGGCTGAAAAGATTTTGATATGACTTGCTCTATATATTTCTATATAACAATTTTTTTAAGGTCTTATGTTTATTTGCAATATATTCAATCAGCAAATTATTTTATTGTACATTAACTATTACATTATATATATATATATAGGTATTACTGGATTTTTAATTTTGCTATTAATAAAGCTTACAAAATAATAAATAAATTCACCTTTCCTCGAAAATCGGAAATGGAATATAGGGAAAATAATATAAATATAATATATATGGAGCTTGACTCATATTTCGCGGTATCCCATAGTAAAGAATTCCCTACTCAAACTAACCTAGGCAAGATGTATACAGCTCAGCTCGGCTCGGCAGACTTTTTGAACACTTCAAGCAAACAGAAAGCTCATAACTCAACTGCTTACTTATGTGCACTGAGAAAAAAACTATGTGAAAAGTAATCTATTTTGCAGCTGGCTTCTGGCTCAAGTTGCAGGCGATTTCAATTTGGAAGTGCACTTTGGTCGCTTTATCGAGTTGTCTGCGAATAGATTGAATTTCCACATACACACGACCATCTGCACAAAGAGAGAAGATATGAGTGAGGCTTTTCTTTTCGCTTGCCGTGCGGATGCTTCGGAATCGCAGCAGATGCGCCATTCATACATAAAACATGAGCTCAAGACTTGGCTAATTGAGGCAAATATGAAAGGGAAGCCCAGAAATTATAATGAGCCTCATAAACGCTGCTGTTATGAAAGACAAACTGAAAACGAAAACGAAAACGAAAACGAAAACGAAAATGTAACACAAAATGTTTCATTTGCTGGGAAATTCATCAGCTGCAAACAGAATTTATTTATTTTTCGCCAGTCAGCGCGGAAAAATCAATAAAATTATAAAGGCGTAAACATAAATTGCCGCTGTTTGATGTTCAAACTTTCTCTCTCCCTCTCTGTGAACTTTAATAATCCCGATGTTGTGCCAGGCCTTTGGGCTTGGCTTGGTCTGGCCTGGCGTGGCCTGGCCTGGTCTTGTTCATTATTATAACCAACATGTTGGCTCTGGCACACGTTTCTGCACTTGACTCGAGCAGTGAACAACGAGCAGCGAGCAGCAGCGAGTGCCAACCCCTGGCTTTGATAAAAAGCAGCGCCTGCAGCCAACCCCAGGGTCAAGTAAAGCGACCCACCTGGGCCACGACGCAGTTGCCGTTGCTGTAGCTTCTGCTGCTGTTCCTGTTGCAGCCCAACAAAACAAACCCAAAATTAAAGTCTTCTGTTGTATAAATGTCAAGTGAACAGGCTGCTCTCGACTGCCTGATACTCGTTCAAGCAGCACAGTGGATTTCAATTCGTTGGGATTTATACCTACTTATGCAAGCTTCTCCTTCTATAAAGCAGCTCAGCTGAAGAGTAAATGTGTCTCATGCAATTGGATGAATTCGACTATTTGATACTCGCTCATTGCATATTTTGATGCCAATAGAAATTCAAAGTGTTCAGTGAGTCGATGCATATTGATGCATATAGAGTATATATTCCTTTCTTCTACTCAACTCTCTATTCCTAAGGCATGATAATACAAATACGCTCTTCTTTAAGTTTTGTACGCTCACACACGCATTCACACACACACACACATGGACGATAATTGACTCATGTGCATGCAGCCTAAGGGCTGGCTATGCTCAGCGCCAGCACCCCCCGCCGCCGATCAGCCACACCCACCAAGACAGGCAAGGCAGGTGGAGGTTGCCCCAACAACAAAAAATAAAACACCACACGAAACGTGGTCATGAAAATTTAATGATAAAACGAAATGTTATTCTAACGTCTCGCATATACCAAACGACCCCATCAGACAGGGGCTGGCTGGATGGCTGGATGGCTGGGGGGAGTTGGGCTGGTGGGAATTGGGCTGGTGGGAGTTTGGGGTATATTTTTATACCCTGCACACGTAACGTTTTTATGTTGTGTTTGTCCATTCGGGGGTGGCAACAAGGTAGATAAATGTTGAAATTAGATCAGCATTGATAGCTGGCATGGGAGAGCGACAGTTGTGCATTGGGTCTATATATGGCACGCAGATAAATAGAGAAACTAAAAAGGACTCGAACTTTAAGCTATAAAAATGTTGTGCAATGCTAAGAGACGGAATCTTGATGGCAAATTCGAGCCCAGCTTAAGGTTATTCAAAACTTTGACTATAAAGCAGCTCGAGTTGTTGCTTCTCTGCCCTCCTCGGCTCTTTCTCTCTCATCAACTCTCTTTTTGGCTCCTCTTCACGACTGATTGATTGCGTTAGTGGGCTGGGATCGGGCCACTACTTGTGGCTTGCGTGTTATTCAAGAGTTCCTGCGCTTTGTCAACGCTTGTGGTTGATTTTCCTTTCTTTTTGTGCATTGAACAAAGCGAATATTACATGTAATTAGATGATGTTGAAGTGTGGCCACGCGGCTGTGCGCACACTTGTCGAACTACCCTCGCAGCACAATTGATTTAATTGCATATGTATTTATGGTTAATGCCGTTGTAAAGGCATCGAAATACTCTATAGAATATTTATGGTATTTGTTTTATGATTGAAATGTGTGCAGCAAGTGCTTTACTTAATTTATGTAAATATGTGTAAACTAATCTTAACAAAGACACATTTTTGTTGTTCACCAGCAGGCAACCTTTTGCAACACAGAAACAACATTTCAATCATAAAAACAAATGATCAAATTCTATAATATTTCAATAAAAATGCCAAATCAATTATGTTTAAAAAACAATTAACTACTGTCTGAGCAATGAAAACAAAAGAAAACTAACGAAATCTTGTTTCTGTGTCGTTAAAGGTTGTTCACTGGCATGCCAACAACTCACACACTAACAACAACAACAACAACAACAAGAACAACAAGAGCAACACGAAATCATGTAAGAGACAGCAGTGAGTGCAACAGCCACTGCAACTGCAACAAAGCAAACTGAAGTTAACCAACGAGCGAACCACCAAAACCCAACTCGTCACTCAAGCGGAAACGGATGCAGCAGCCCAATTTCCGGCAGCGGACATGAAATCGACAACCATCAGAAGCCAAAGAGCAAATCAACTATAAAGGCTACACATAGTACAAAGAAGGAGCGAGCGAGAGAGCCATAGAGAGCGCGGAAGCAAATCTAAATATAAATCGAACGAAATGCACCTCTGCCACTGACAGGCAGTAAGCTGAGTGCAAGAGCGAGATAGCGATAGAGCTCAAGTGATTCTATAAATAAATCGGACGAGCAGCTGGCAAAATGCACCTCTGCCACTGAAGCGGAGTGCAAGAGCGAGATAGCGAGAGAGCACAAGCAATTCTAAAAATAAATCAAGAGCACAGCTAGCAAAATGGTATCCTGCCACTGAAGCTGTGTTAGCAGAGTGAAAGAGATAGAGAGATTGGCAGAGCTTAAGCATTTCTTAGTACTAAATCAAGAGAGAAGCAAACCAAAATGGGTTCCTTTCAAATACCGCTGATCAACCTGGAGCTGCGCGAGGTGAAGGAGATTGTGTGGGAGAAGATACAGGAGCCGGTGAATCAGCGTCGCCTTATCCTGGTCATTGTCTCCATTGCTCTGCTGTTGGACAATATGCTGTACATGGTCATTGTGCCGATCATACCCGACTATCTGCGAGAGATTGGCAGCTTCGATGATGGACCAACGCCGCCGCCGCTGCGTGACAATGTCACTGGACGCATTATTCCGACGCATCACGATCATCATGGTCAAGACTCGGCCACGGGCATACTCTTTGCCTCCAAGGCCATTGTCCAGCTGATGGTGAATCCGTTCTCGGGCGGTTTGATTGACAAAATCGGCTACGACATACCCATGATGATCGGCCTGACCATCATGTTCTTCTCGACGGCCGTCTTTGCCTGCGGCAGCAGCTACAGCGTCCTCTTTTTTGCACGCTCGCTGCAGGGCGCTGGCTCGGCATTCGCCGACACCTCGGGCCTGGCTATGATTGCAGATCGCTTTACGGAGGAAAACGAGCGGTCTCAGGCGCTGGGCATAGCGCTGGCATTTATTAGCTTTGGCTGCCTGGTGGCGCCACCTTTTGGCGGCGCTCTATATCAATTTGCGGGCAAAGAGGTTCCGTTTCTCATCTTGGCCCTAGTTTGCCTGTTGGATGGCCTGATGCTTTTGCTGGTCATGAAGCCCGTCAAGGAGCAGATCAAGCAGAGCAAGGAGGTGCAGAACCAGGTAATACCCATCTGGCGCCTACTCATGGATCCGTATATCGCCGTCTGTGCTGGAGCGTTGACTATGTCGAATGTGGCTCTCGCCTTCTTGGAGCCTACCATCTCGCTGTGGATGGAGGACAACATGACAACGGAGAACTGGAAGATTGGCATGGTCTGGTTGCCCGCCTTCTTCCCTCACGTGCTGGGCGTGGTCATAACGGTGAAGATGGCGCGCAAGTACCCGCAGCACCAGTGGCTAATGGCAGCAGGCGGGCTGGCCCTGGAGGGCTTCTCCTGCTTCATCATACCCTTCTGCAGTGGTTACAAGATGCTCATGCTGCCCATCTGTGTGATCTGCTTCGGCATTGCCTTGATAGACACGGCGCTGTTGCCCACGCTGGGTTACCTGGTGGACGTGCGCTACGTGTCCGTCTACGGCAGCATCTATGCCATTGCGGACATCTCCTACTCGATCGCCTATGCCGTGGGCCCGATTATCGCGGGCGGCGTTGTGGAGGCAATTGGGTTCACAGCGCTTAACTTTTTCATCGCCTTCTCGAACCTGGCCTATGTGCCCGTGCTGCGCAAGCTGCGCAATATCTACGACTTCAAGCCGTTCGAGAACGAGGCCAACATATTGATGCAGGATCCGCCCAATAAGGAGTACCAGACCTACGTCATGCACGACCAAAAGCCCGTCGAAGGCGAGCTCAAGAACCATCTCGAGTACGGCCAACAGTACCAGCCGGAGCAGGAGACCAATCTGGATGACCAGCAGTACGACTATCAGCAGGCAGCTGGCTATCAGCAGGATCAAAGCTATCAGCCGGGATACCAGGAGCAGGGCGGCAGCTATGCCCAGCCGCGTGTGGCGAATCCTTTCCAGCAGGCACAGCAGCAGCAGCAGCCAAGCAGAGGTCCTGCCGGACCAGCGAATCCATTTAGACAAGGATTTTAAACTGTTGTCTTCAAGAAAAGATGTTCTCATTTCTATATACATATATCTATTGTTTTGTTGAACTCACCCTGAATTTGGCTTAGGATATTACCTACATATATACATATATATATCTATATATAACTAGTAAGTGGTACGTACACTATAAAACTGCATAAGGCATGCAAATAGTTCAAGTTCAGCTGCTAAAGCCCCCATACACCAGTTCTGTATTATACACTGATTGCACGCAGCTATATAAGATATATACATATATATATATATATTGGCACCGATATCGGGCCACCTATACTCAGTACTCTATTCGCTGAAGCTAGAGCAACCAAAGCATTGTCGTAATTGGATCAAACTCAAGGAGCAGCAGCGCTTGTTCCTAGTTCCGATCTGCAACAGATATCGCATATATACATATACATATATATATATATACATAAATTGATATATAATTATATACATATTTATACAAACTGTAGCTAGTAAGCGGCGCAGCTGAGCAGGCCGCACAGGTGCCCCAGGTGTCGTCGTGTCTTTAGCAAGCAATGGCATTCATATCGCAGACATATCACAATTTGCACAAACCGAATCTCTATACACTCTTTCGTTTGCCATTGCGACGGCTCTGCCGGCCGCCGTGTTATCGCCCGCTCGGCTGTGCCATATCATTTTGAGTTTTGAAAACGATTTTTGATTTCGAAGATTTATAAATATTTCTAACATAAGACACAACCAAGGTAACGATACATATCAGAGTCTTAATGGCTCGCCTGTTTAAATTACCAAAGTGATATTAACTATTGCTATTAGTACGATATACATACATATATGTATGCGTCAAATATCGTCTATATATATATATAAATACGTTTAGTCCGTAACGAGAATTTGAAAATATTAGATGTTTCATATATACCTACCAATCAATTATTATTTGCTTTATCGATTCTATGTGCTCGTTGGCCAAGCCCTCCCTATATCTATGTATATACAGGGTGTGGCCTGGTCGTAGCAGCTCGATAATAGCATAGCATAAATGTGTGTACCTCGTGTATGTATCTACAGATACATAATCTCAACTTAGCTAACTACTGATGATATCTATATATATCATTTCGATCGCACTTCACATTCTTAGAGCGCTTTTTATAGCTGCTCTATAAATATATATACATATATTATACACCTATTCTATCTAGCATCTAAGTCAACCGAACATTTTTGTATAACAATTGCTAGACACAGTTAATTATCATTATGTGTTATAGTTAGCCAGGTCAATTTGATTACGCCAACAGACTTAACTGAGAGTGAAACTGAACACAGCTGAGATTTATTAAGTCAAATATTTGAGATATTCTAACGACAAATTAGTTTTTTATATAAATATAATTTCACGTTAATCAGTTAAAGTTTATACTTTTTTTCAATTAAATAAAATGCTTCAAAAAAAACACCAAAAATTTTTGAATAAATTTTTAAGAGATGGTAAAAAATTAAAAAAAAAACACTTTTTGTTCTTAATTTTCAAGCAATGTTAAAAAATTTTAAATTGAGTTCAATATTTTGTACATTTGTGTCAAGTTTTTCTTAAATTATATCTTAGTATCGTCCACTAAACAACATCTCACACTAAATCTTACAATAACTTATGCCACTCTTTCGACGATAACTCAGTGAAGTTTAAGTGAAGCCATTCTGTTTCCGAATATCTAAAATCAAATTATCTAAAAGTTTGGTGTAATTGATTGATTACTAAATGTCATCAAAATTTGTTGGCCTGTGTTGACGGCATTGATGCATATATATATATATATATATATATACATATATATATATATATATATATATATATATATATATATATATAGATTTTAAATGTGTATTACATAATAATTATGCTAGTCGAAAATCTTGAACATTCTATATCCGTAAACATATCAGTGACACGGCCAATTTTTCAAATTAATAGCAAAGTTATCTAATCTGCGAGTATATATATATACATATATACTATATATAGTTAGAGCTTATTTTGAGGATTTTTAAGAAGCAGAAAACCAGCCTAGTTTATATAGCCCATATACTACAAACATATACATATATATATCCAACTATATGTCTAGCAAATGCACTGATTTTCAAAGCAATTAGTTAAGCAAACGTTTTGAATAGATCATAATATATATACCGATATATGTTGTTTTCTCTTTTATATGGCACTGCGTTATGTAACCTATCTATTATCATTTAGCATACATTATTATAATTATATACATATAAATATATTTATAGTACATTTTAAGCAAGCTTTTAGTAAATATGAATGAATGAAAACTCATGAAAAAATCTCCCATCAAATGTATCAATTAAAACAAAGTACACACCGTACGAGCAGAATCTTTAAAAACAAACTATATATATGCTATATAGAATGGAATAAAGAATTAATATATATATATAGTTTATATATGATTACGATCCATGTTAATATAGCATAAAAGCATCAAACACACATTACAAGCAGAGTCTTAAAGATAATGCCACGATCCGTTACGAATGAATCGCTATATATACATAACTAAATACATATATATATCAGTATACAAATTTGAACATTTCGGAAAGCAATATACCAAATAGTTAAAATACAATTATATAAACTATGAACAACAACAGAAACTAGTTATAGCTGAAAAGAAACATCCTGTTCTTTCAAAATGGTCTACTGTTCCAACCCAAAATCTAAATTCAACTCCAAAATCAAATTTAAACTTAAATTCAAATATACAGAACTTAACACAATTTTTCTATATATATCAGAGACCATTTGACAAAGTGTTTGAAGTATCTTCCAAAAAATAAAATGAAAAAAATTGAAATAATATTAAATAAAAGAAAACAAATAAAATACTATACAAAATATATATGATAAATTTATATAAAATAAAATATGAAAAAGTATATAAATATATATTATATAAATTTACATTTTAAAGAAGATAAAATGCTGCTGTCGGTAGCTATCGACTGCACAATACTCGCTCACGACGCCACAAAATTTTTAATTAATTTTAAAAATTACGCCTATTTATAGAGCTGGAAATTAGTTATCAAATTATAATATAATTAGAATTTAAAGTCCTCTCAAGATTATAAAATATCAATAATTTCATTTGGTCAGCTTCAATAATGAATGACAAATCATTTAAAATTTCGAGTATCTGAAATCAAGATTCTTTCTCGGAAGATCGTGAACGAGTATTGACGTGGAAATTTAGTAATTGACTGGAGTAGCCAACACGAAAGCTGCACAGCACTAAGAAATGCCCTGTAATAGTTATAGGGTATTCGAATGGTAGGAGAATGTTCTTCAACATGCTTAAGGGCCGGATAAGTGTAATATCTAACGAAATTTTATAAGAACTTGAAAACATTTTTAACAAACCATAACTATATCTGTACGTATTGTATAAAAATAAATAATGTTGCTAACACACACACGTATATATATAAATATGTATTAAAATATAAATATATAAATAATAATGTACGATATGATTCAACCATATGCTACAGAAACGGAAAAGTTATAAACAAAAGAAAATTTAAAAAAAAATTATTTCAAAATTAAACTTAAAGTCATAAAATATGTATTTAAACTGTTGAATGTTCAATAGCATATTATACTTATAATTATAATTAAAAATATATAAAAAATATAATTTTGGCGTATTATCAAATATTTAACTATGGTTAAAAGTTAAACAAAGACAAAAACAAAATAGTTTTCAAATATTTGAATTTCCTTTTCGAAAAAAAGAGAAAATTGATTTTTGAGCTATAGAGAAATGTATTTGAACTATCTGAAAAGCCCTCAAGAAATTCCGCCACAATTCAGTTTTTGTATAGCAAGAAGAAGGAAGAATTAGTTTCGTATGGTAAGTTTTGATCAAAGTGTTTCAAATACATATATTAAGATTAGATTAAATTATGAAAACTTCACAATTTGTTTCTGCTAATGTTATAGACGTTTGTGTTAAACTAGTATTTGTATTATTATATAAATATATATATATAATTGTAATAGAGCCTCAACCGATTATGGAAAATGCTAAAGAGAACTACTCTTACTCTAACTCTAACTCTAACTCTATTCTATACTCAAAACAGTTCTGAAAACGTTTGCTGTTCAACAAATTTCAAAGTCTATCCAAAGTACTTAAGTTTCTGACTTTTAAAATGCTCCCCAAACGAAATACTTTATGCTTGAAGTAATTTATCATATAAATAATAATTAACGGGTAACACTTCATGTCTATATCTATCATCCTTTTATCTAGTTTCCTGACCCCCTTTCCCCTAGAAATCATGGGAAGAAATTGAACAGCTAACGGCATACTATAAATACGTATGGAATCCAAACATATATATAAATATATATATATATATATATATATATATATATATATATATATATATATATATATATATATATATATATATATATATATATATATATATATATAAACAGATATATTTCATAAATAAATTATTGTAATTAAAATGCGTGTGGATCAAGTGAAACATTGAAAGGATAATGATAACGATACCGATACCGATACCGATAACGATAACGATAACGATAATGCATATTACAGAGCAGAAATACACACAAATACAACAAACCAAATGAAATACTATTGAAATATAATTGTTAACCATGAAAAATAAGTCTTTCAATGGGGACCTTAGCTATAATTATATTAATTACCTAATGGGAAAATACCGAAAGAGAAGGAAAATTATAGAGACAGAGTAATTGAAGATTCAACAAAAGTTGAATAGAGCCAAAGTTATGTTGCAACTTTCCTTCTGTGGTCTGGTGGTTGCTCTGCATTTGGTGGTGGTTCCACAACACCGAACTGAAAATGGAGCAGGAGGCGGCGCAGGAGCTGCTGGTCGAAAGGAAGTTGTGTGCGTGCCCTGAGGCTGAGAAATTTTGGACGTTGTTGCCGTGTGGCAAATGGATTTTCTGTTTTGCAATTTCCATTAGCAACTTTTGGCCACGAGCCTCTGGCACGCATCAACGCTGAGCCCCCAAAATATGAAACTAACTTTGGCCTGTTGTAGCTGACAGAAGTGGGCAACTCCCAGGAACACTCCCACCCACCCTAAGCCGCACTGAAAATTCGCCATGTAGGCTAAGTATCTGTCAGATACACTTAATAGATATTGTTGTTCCGTGAAAGCTAATGTATTAGATTTGAACTACATCAGTTTAGACTTCCTTTTATGAGAAACTCCAGAAATTATATATGTATATAAGCATGACCTGGATAAATACTAAGTCTGTAATATTGAAATTACATTTTTATATTTTATCATAAACGTAATATTTTGGCGTTAACGATCTGTGTAAAATTGTAATTTGAGATTCGACTTTTAAAGGATAACTCGAAGACTTAAAGAACGAAGTTATTATAGACATTCCCATATGTCATATACAAAATTAATCTATTTCATTTTAATGGCATCTGCTTTCAATTTCATATCTCTAGATATCGATTTTTAATATATTTTATCGATAGGTAGCATAACTGTGCAACTATAAACTCTAGATTCTTTCATCTTGATATAAATATTCTTGTCTATCAATTCCATAACGTGTTTTCACTTTATGAAACAATATTCTATGCTTATGTCATAATATTTATAGATATCGATTTTAGCCATAACTCGAGAACTATTCGAGTTTTATGCTTTTAACTTCATATACCGATGCTATAAGAGCACATCTTGAAGTGCTTACTTAGGGTATCTATAAGTCGTCGCTATGCTTATGGCTGATGTGCCAATAAATGCTGCCCAAGGCGCAACAAAAACAATACGTAAGCAATTTACGCTTTCCGCTTGTTTCGATTCAAACAATTAAAAGAAAAACGAAGAACGAAAAAAAAGGAAACAATGCGAGGCAGTTCATTTTGGTTTGCGGCACAAAAGTCTATAATAAGAGACGATGCTTGGTTAGGCGCACAAAACAATCCCAAGAACAGGCGGCAGGAACACAAAAGCGCAGCCAAAGGCTCAACGAGAATATATATTGAAAGCGGCGTAAAACAGCAAGCGCTAAGGCCGTAAAGGATTTACGACTCAATTGTTGCGTGCGTGCTAGAAGAGCGAGTTGGGGAGCAGGAGTGGGAGTGGGAGTTGGAGAGGGAGTGGCAGCAGTAGCTGGTGTGGCAAAGGCGAAACACCCTTAAATATAGAATTGAAGCCCTTTACACACAGCCAGCGCACAAAAGGACCGAAAACTCATTCAGTCATTCACACACTCACTCAGTTATTCATTCATTCATTCAGTCAGTCAGTGGAGATTCGCTGCCTCCAGCTGAGCTCACAGCTTGTTCGACTGGTGTTTCATGTAGTCGACAGAGCAGAGAGGGCGCCTCACGGATTCACGGATTTGTTTTGCCTGTTTAAATTGCTTCGCTTCATTTGCTTCGGTTTCTGCTAAATGCAGAGGGATACGCAGGTCTAAAGATCAACAGTTTCAAATGCAGCATCGATTCGCCAGTTCTACCCGGTCATAATGAGCTACGGTCGTGGGGGTTGGTTGTTTTTGCTAAATTGGAATCGTGGCTGCGAAGCAACATTATTTTTCATTGGGATTACATTTTTATCGCCCCGCCTGACAGGCGGCAGCAGTTGGCTGTCGTCTAACCTCCACACAGCATCAGCATCAGCGAAGAGGGGAGCGCAACGAGAGAAATTCTAGGCATTCGAGCGTGATTTTTGCTGCTTAATAATGAGCTTGTTTGGTTTATTGAAGCGTTTTATTGCGGCCCGTTAAAATGGGAGGCGTGTGGCCAATAAGCTCCATCATCTTAGCTGCCGGAGTGTGAATCGCTCCCCCATCAGCATAATATGAATGTCATAATGAGCTAATGCATCAATCAATGCGCCAAAAATGCAAAACGAGCTGGGAGCACAAAAGCAAAATCGAATCATGAGTAGACAAAATAACTGACAGCCAGACACAAATTGAACCTGACGGCTTCATCAATAAGCGGCTCAACCGACAACTGCTCCAAGAGGAAACGGAAGTGAAAACGAATACGAATACGAAAGCGGAAGTACGCCCAGTCTGCCCTGCAATGGCGCATGAATATCTGATTAGCCGCCCTCTGTCTGTCTAATCAAAAATCCCAGCATCAATCAATCAATCAATCGGAAATGTGTACATGTCAGAGCGCATAATTGAATGCAATGCTAATGCAATGCATCCAATTTGTGCTACAGTGAAGCCTAGCTAACAACAAAGGAGATAGAAGATAGGAGATAGGAGATAGGAGATAGGAGATAGGAGATAGGAGGTAGGAGATAGGAGATAGGAGATAGGAGATAGGAGATAGCAGATAGCAGATAGCAGATAGCAGATAGCAGATAGCAGATAGCAGATAGCAGATAGCAGATAGCAGATAGCAGATAGCAGATAGCAGATAGCAGATAGCAGATAGCAGATAGCAGATAGCAGATAGCAGATAGCAGATAGCAGATAGCAGATAGCAGATAGAAGATAATATGGCAGATAATGTATATAAGGTATGGTGCAGCGTGGATGGTGCAGGATATTAGAATTGCGTCGGAATGTTCATAAAAAATAGGAGATAGGAGATAGGAGATAGCAGATAGCAGATAGCAGATAGCAGATAGCAGATAGCAGATAGCAGATAGCAGATAGCAGATAGCAGATAGCAGATAGCAGATAGCAGATAGCAGATAGCAGATAGAAGATAATATGGCAGATAATGTATATAAGGTATGGTGCAGCGTGGATGGTGCAGGATATTAGAATTGCGTCGGAATGTTCATAAAAAATTTCTCCCGAAGGAACTATTGAATTGGTGCTTTGGAAACAGATAGAGTTCCTAACTGTGTTATTAAATTAAGGGAAATTCGTGACCAAAATACTAATATAGTTCATGCGTGAACTAGTTCATCAAATTTTACTAGAATAACCAACTGATTTGTGATGAGCTAACTAAAATTACGGATGTATTTCATTTTCAAAACGTAAACATAAAATGAACTAGTACAAGAAATTGAACTAACATTGCCGGCTCCACTGAGCACAAACTCTTGTTTAATTACTTAATTTGAATTTCCCTAAAGCAATTTATTATAATTTACAGCAAGCTCTGAGGCTGGGCCTCGCCGTTCAGTTCAGTTCAGTTCAGCTGAGTTGCCCTATTCTATGGCTCGTTAGGGGGAGCTAAGCTGGAGTTAGACAGGTTGTGGTTAATGTTATTCCTTGCAAAGACAACCGTGACACAGCAAACAATAACAACAACAACAATAGAGCGGATGCTCAAATTGGTGCCACGTGCCTCCATTGTCCTCAGAAGCAGAGTGTGAGAGAGAGAGAGAAAGGAAGAGGGGAGAACTGTAGCTAGTTATAGTCCAAGTCTCGGCCAGATAATGAAAAAAGGATAATAAATTGCATTAGATGGTCGAACGAAGGAAAGCGACGCGTGCTGTGGTTGAGCTTCAGGTTGAGGGCTGTTTAGACCGTTTTGCTTTTATCACGATTGTCGTAAAACCAGTTTTATTAATAACATTATGATTGCCATAAGTAGACGGGTACCATTCAACAAACGGATGTCTCTATCCCCCTCGATCAAGTCTACAAACCTTTTGAATTAGTTGCTCTTTTTTATTACCCATTCAAGACATGTTAAATGGTTTTCTAAGAAACGTGTGTGATTGATCCAGTAGTCCATAAATGCTTAGATGCATGTAGCAATTAGAAGATGCCGACTTCAATACCGTAAAGTATATCTCCCTCATCAGGATCAATGGTCTACTCAACCCTGGCCGTATATCCTTCATTCAATCCTGATATATGGAGGAGTTGATTTTGAAAACTCAAACGTGTAGAGACTAGGAATTTATTGCCTTTACCTCGTATGAAAATATTTGATCCGTGGACAACAATGATACCCAGCCGAACTCGGGGTATCTGCCAGTCAGTTACTGCCGAGTAGAGCCTACGTATTTGTTTTCCTCTTGAATTTGTCATCGGATACATGACTTGTGTTTGAGCTGTCTCTCACTTGAGCAATAACGGAAATTGCCGTCTCGCTGGGCAACCGGAAGTGCTTACACACTCGACTTGCAGCCCAGCGAGTTTCACTTTAAAGGACACTCCGAGAATGGAGCCACTCAGTGGAGGGAGAGCTGTGCGTTTAGTTTTCCTCGAACCCATTTTATGGCACTGCCGATAGAGGAAGCCAATAAAAGCTTGATGAGCGTTCGCAAGTCGGATTTGGATTGCATGGGACCTTGATAGATGGAACGATAGATAGAGCCTCAGCATGCCTTTACGGCATTGTTCGCTTAACTTAACTACGATATCTCATGCTGTCCGCTTAGCTCTCAGCACGAGCGACAGCCTGCCAAGAAGTGCGATAAACCCTATTCTACTGCCCTACTGTCAGTCTAGCTGAACGATAAGAGGACTTGCACTTTTTGTGGAAACGGCAGCTGAACACTCGAATATGACAGTGATTAACTAGTTGTTCCATTTAGTCGATATCGCATCTTAGATTAATGCGTACTATGCAGTGAACAACATATTAGTCACTAATTGATATTTATTTATAGCCTCTGCTTCGCCTTTGCGCCTGGGCAACTTAGATCTAAATCGCATTTATTTATGGAGTATTTATAGCCGATCACTGGTTTTGCTTATTTATAAACTTCAATTATAGATATATAAATGATATATATATATAATCCACAATCTTCATCTAATCCTCTGGCTTTGGAATTTTGCAGGATGGAAGGACTCCATACTATCCATACCCAAGAAGTGGCTTTCCACCGCGGAATCCGTAGACGAATTTGGTTTCCCTGACGTGAGTAACGCAATTTTCAAATTTCTTTGCAGTCGCCTTCAAATATTTGCACAAGGCTCTACAAACTTGCTACTAGACTAATTCAAATACAAATACGAATAGGAATACAAATACAAATACTGAGGCAGAGACAGACACAGAGACATTGGCACACGCATAGAGACAGTCTAATCCTGTTTGTTATAATTACAAATGCAAATAACGAGCGCTTTTGTATGGCAACCGTCGTCCTCTGGGGCAACCGGAATCGAGCACCAGACACAGCCAGACAACCAGTCCACGGCACTTGTAAACAAACATCCTAAGCCCCACACCCGCTGCTCTCATCCCACACCCCATCCCAAACTTACCTGTAAAAGCACAGCAGCAACCCTCAAAAATAGAGACATATACAGAGTGAGATAGGCAGAGTTAGACAAAGATGCCTATAGCAGCAACTCGACTTCTGTCAGAGTCAAATGACAGATGGAAAAGTTCCTGCATACTTTAACTATTTGCTCAACTAACAGATATATGCAAGTTTAAATACCCTTCACATATATATACGAAATTTCAAGTTAAGATTAACTTTTTGAATTTAAATTAAATGTTTATATATTAATATATATAAGTATATAAATCTTGGAGATATAACAGTGCAAATGGAAATAATATGTGTTATTGATTTAGAGCTGATAGTCATATACATAAAATTAATATATGTCAGCTCAACTCCTTGTCAGATGGTAGATAATTTAGGATAATTTCTTTAATAAATTTTATAAAGAATATCTGGAAACACACTATCATGGATTTGTGCCTTACAAATCCATGATAGTGTGTTTCCAGACAAATATATATATATCTGATGTCATACAAGAATCATGGATATTTTATATCTTGGTCTTCACAATCTTATTATGCTCATTGCAAGGGTATTCGAACTCAAAATATTCAAAAGAATGTTTCGCAAATTGAATACAAATTAAGCAGCATACAATATGATAGAGACTTAAGCGAATCTCGTAGTCGAGTGCCAGATTATACATACATACATATATAGTATTATATAATAATAATAATAGCCTTAATACTTGAACACAATTTGTTGCATAAATCTTTAATTAAAAACAAAATTTTGTATTTGTGAAACTTTAAACTTTTTAAAAAGTTGCAAATATTAATATCATAATAGAAATAATTGACTAATGCTTAATTGAAACTTGTTACAAATTTTTTAATATATATATATATATATATATATATATATATATATATATATATATATATATATATATATATATATATATATATATATATATATTATATAAATATAGAAATTAATAATTTCCGATCAATTTTTGTACATTTTTAAATCATCGTAAAGTTTTTTCTATGTTTTAGATTTTAGTTTTCCAAATGCAAAATATTTTAAATCGATTTCTGATTTCACGCAACTCGCAAATCGATTGTGCATTCCGCACGTTGTAAGCTCTTAAAAGAAATTGTGTGTGTGTTTGGCCACTGGGGATTCTCGGTGCTCGAGAGCTCAGCTGAGCAGAGCTCTTCATTCAAGTTGTCCGTGACAGGGCGAAATGCCATGGGGGAACGCCAATGTCAGATGCATGCCCATTCCCCACATTTCTTGCCCTATTTCCAACATTTTTTACTTATCGTTTTTCTTTTTTTGTGATTTGAAATTTGGGTCCCTGGGGTCTACGCTTTTTGTGCTGTTGCTTTTGTACTCTAACTGCCATAATGTCCTGCATATAAATAAGCTGGAGCACAAAAACGTTGAGCGCAAATACAATTTGACAAGAAGGAAACGAAATGAAGAAAAAAAGTATATGAACCCTTTTCTGTATTATTTTTTTCTACTTTAGACCCTACCAAAGATACCTGTCCCACCGCTGGAGCAAACCATGGCCGACTATGTGCTCGCCCTTGAGCCCATCACAACGGCCGCTCAGCTGGATAGAACCAAGGCTATTATCAAGCAGTTCGTATCGCCACAGGGCCTGGGACCTCGACTGCATCAGTACCTTATGGACAAGCGCGAGGGGGAGGATAATTGGGTGAGTTATGACTGCCTAATTGATCACGACTGATGGCTGATCGAGAGACTGAGACTCTGTTTGAAAACAACTGAGTTAATTTTTGACTAAATAGCTAACCTTAAAGCAGACTGACAATTTGATGACTGTGAGTGAAGTATGTTTGATTCAGGGATAATTGATCGAAGCACAGTCATAGGTGCTTTTGTCTGCAAATACCCTCAAAAGAAACATGAGACATTTTGGATGATTTCTTCTGACTGATCTTGATTGATCACGATTTTCAACTGATTGAGTGGCTGACTGTTTCTCTAAAACAATAAATAAAGCACCGACTAACTGGTATGTCTAACAGTTACTGATTGATCAACTGAGTGTCCTTTAATATAATATATTAAAATATATATTATATTGTATTATATTATATTCTTGGAGGTGTGTGTGTTTGTATGCCATTGCACTGTGAAAGTTTATTCAAGTTTAACATCAATATGCGCACTCGATCGTACATGTATATTAATTAGTGGGTAACGATATACATATATACATATTCATATATAGGTATATATAGATTATACGTCAGAAGTGGGTGGTTCCGGGGCGAGGGTGCCGACCGTCGGAGCTGGTGTAGGTGGGGCGGGTACATTGGGATCATTGGGAGATGGCGGCTGTGGCACATAGATGGTGGTGCCGGATGGTTCATTGCCATTGGGGGTGGTGGTCTGGCCGGGAGCAAGGGTTGACTCCTCTGGCGGGCCAGGCAATGTTGGTGTGGGGCTATTTGTTGTGATTGTTGCGGTCGTGGGAGCGGCAGTGCTGCCACCTGTGGTTGGTGGTTGGGTGGTATTACCTGGAGCTGCTGTACTTGCACTTGTTGGGGCTGCTGTCGAGCTTCCTGACGGTGTCGGAGTGGTCCCTGAACCGATTGCCACGCAGGTAAGGTTCAATGCTAGGCGTGAACACTCAATAGCGGGTATATAGTTGGCACATGTAGTGCACTCCTGCAACACATAGCTGAAGTAGCTCGTAGGCGCTGCACACTGTACCAGGAATGGCTCGCCAGTGCTACAGCTCCAATAAGCGCCGACGTTCGAATAGTTGGGCAACTTGATGCGCAAATTCGATAAGCACACGGGCACAATATCCTCGGTGTAGTTGGGCACGGGACAATCAGACTGGGCTTGGACGCCAACGGCGAGCAGGCCAACAACTGCGATTAGAACTGAAAGGCAGATGGATCCCGCATAAGATTTTCCTCTGACATGAGTACAGCTGCTAGGCTTACCGGCTTTCATTATTGCTGCTTCTTGAGACGTCTCACTGCTTTCCTGTTGTTGCAATCACTGCTCTAGCCCTGCCTGAAACAAAGCCTTTTATGGCCCGATCGGCCACGCCGCCCGCAAGCTGTCAAAGGCATTCGTAATCAGTTCGAGCAACACTTCTAGATTAATATGCTTGTTGCGCTTGTCATTCTGCCAAAATTAAAATTGAATTGAAACCGAATTGCGCTCGCACGCCTATGTAACCTGGGTAATCTATGCCATATCTACCCACTCCGATAACAGCCATACAAATTTTCACTAATTGTTGAATAATCGGGCAAAGCAGAAGGTGCTTGCTCTTAACCATGGCAATTAGCATAGCTGCCAAGCCACCCAGCCACCCAACGACCCAACCACTCAACCACCCAACCAACCAACCACCCAGCCCTACCCTACACAGCTCATATCTACAGTATTTCCGACGAGTGTTTATCATCGGCTGCTCTGCTAATAACATTCGTATCACTTGACTTTGTGTCTGTCTTTCTTCGGAAATACAAAAAAGAACGGAAATTCTTTAGCGAAATTCCATTTCGTGTGATCTTCCACTTAATTGAACCCAAGGATCGAATGTTTGCTTTCTGATAATGAGACCTATTGCTCAACACCCAGCGCGTAATTATGTAATCATAGCAGGAGAAAATAATACTTACATTCTCTATATAAGCGATAAGCCTTGTATACCTAGCAGTGCTATGAAAGACGTGATACGATTTTCGATCTTATCTCTTATCTTCCATTTAGTTACTTTTATATTGAATTCTTCTATATATATTTAGAATTTTTAATTCACATTTGGATATGTATTTGGAATTGATGAGAAATCTTTTGCAATTGAATATAAATTCATTATAGTTCCTTTTATACCACCAATTTTCATATATGTATTTATCATCTCTTAAATATTTCCATTTGATATCTACAATTCATCTACCTTATCTAGCTGTAATGTCGCATACTCATTGAATATATATTTTTTGGACAGCTATCGATAAGCCGAAGCCAATTTTGATTAAAGTGATCTAAAACTCTTGTTCTTGTCAAACTCTTATCTATATAGTAGAGCATATAACCAATGTTAGTTTCTGTGTGGAGTTATTTTTTTGAGAACAGGGTAGCTGCTAGTCAGTAATGATTTCGAAATTGCAAATTTGCCAGCTTTCTCTTTACGTGGTATCTGTTAGTCGTGCATACTTTCCACTAATTTTAATAGATTTAATCATTGCTTAAGCATATCATAGAGAAGCCACAAGGAAGTAATATAATACAAACATTTTATACAAGAGGTATCTGCTAGTCGTAAAGATTTGGACAATTGAATTTTATTTTTTCTTAAACATATTTAATAATAACAGTCCATGGCAAATATGTTAGACTAGTCCGCTTGTCGATATTACTTTGCACTTTCCACATTTTAATAGACTTATATAATATATGTATTTGATAGGTATTTGCCAGTAGAGCATGCTTCAATGCTAAATATTTAACCAGATAAATTATTTTGTTGTTATTAAAAAAAGGAAAGCCTCACAACAGTTGGCAAACATAATAGTTACAGCCCAACCTCATACTGGCGCGGTATCTGCTAGTCGTGCATAACTTAGAGACGAACATTTTTACGTTGAATTCTTGCCATGTTCCACTTACAATTATTAATCAATTAAAAGTCTTAACTGGCATCGATGTGTTTCGACAAGGTCAATTAACTAATTGATTCATTCACGGCAGAGGCACACCTGTGTGAGTGGGAGTGCAGGTGACATGTGTTATGCGAGTACTACCCATAGCCAGAGGAGGGTTATTTGTGCAGTTAGATATTTATTTAGTTATTTTAGAGTTCTGAATGAAATTCCGCTTGCTGAACATTAATTTTAGTAGTTGATTGATTCTGTGGAAGGGGCGGGCCGAGGCCACCTGGAAAGCAGGTGGGGAGACGACTTAGGCTGAGGGCGATGGCTTCTTCTGGGCCTTGCTGGGCGGCGTTGGCTTCTTGCCGGCTTTTGGCGGGGATGGGGCAGCGGGCTTCTTAGCAGCGGCGGCCTTGACAGGTGCTGAAGTCTTCTTGTGAGGCTGTGGGGCGACGGGTTTCTTGCCAGGCTTGGGAGCATCAACCACAACGGTGGGTGGCGTTGGTGGCTCGGTGGGTGGTGTGGGAGGAGTAGGATCGAGTGGCGAAGCGTGGACAATATGCTCGGGCTGGTGCTCATGCTCGTACTCGTGCACCAGGGCGGGCTCATGGTTGAACACATGAACGGGTCCATTAGGAGCCATCACTGGCGGGGCCTCGTCGACAACGTGCGTGGTAATGGGCGCGTCGGTGGGCAACACATCCATGGGAGGAGCTGGCACATACAGAGCCGGCGCGGCGCACTGCTGCAGCACAAAGGTGAAGACCTCGCCGGGCGGACAGTGCACGGTCAGCTGATTGCCGTAGATGCTCTGGCAGACATAGTACTCGGAGTTGCTGAAGTAGCTGGGCCAGCGGATGCCCACCTCCTCGCGGGTGCACTGCAGCTTGTAGTCAAGGCGTGCCTGCGACAAGGCCGCCAGGCTGAGCAAGGTTAGAGCGAACACTGCAAGGACAGAGAGAGAGAGAGAGAGAGAGAGATTGATTGATTGATTGATTGATTGACGATCGATGGCCAAGCCAGGCTCACCTTTCATCTTGTTTGGGTTCTGGGTTGGAGCTGGGTATCCGTTAGGTTTAGATGAAACTGCTGTACTGATGTTGTCGAGTTGCCCTAGGCATTATTTATAGTGCATCTTATCGCAGATCTGCGATCTCTTAATTGTGATCTCTGTGCCGCCTTATCAGGGCATTGGGCTCGATAAGAGGCACACCCACAAGGGGCCCAGCCCGATGTTCGTTTTTTCCAGCTAATTAGATTTGTATCTCGTGTGCTAATAATGTGCTTTCCATGTACTCCACTACACGCCACCCCACGCCACTCCACTCCACTCCACTCCACTCGGCGTAGGCCTACTACTACTGGCTCAATGAGATGTACATGGATGTGCGTATTCCCTTGCCGATCAACTCGAATCCTGGTACCGTTTTTCCGCCGCGCCACTTTAAGACCGTGCACGATGTGGCCCAGTTTGCGGCGCGGCTGCTGGACGGGCTGGTCGCGCACAAGGAGATGCTGGAGAGCGGACAGCTGCCGCAGGAGCGGGCCGCTTCCAGAGAGAAGAACCAGCCGCTGTGCATGGCGCAGTATTACCGTCTGTTGGGCTCGTGCCGCCGTCCGGGCATCGAGCGCGACTCTCAATTCTTGCCCAGCCGGGAGAAGCCCATCGACAGCGATGAGGATCGCCATGTGGTGGTCATCTGTCGCAATCAGATGTACTGCGTGGTGCTACAGGCCAGCGACCGTGGCAAGCTCACCGAGAGCGAGATCGCATCCCAGATACTCTACGTGCTTAGCGATGCGCCCTGCCTGCCGGGCAAGCCGTTGCCCGTCGGCCTGCTGACAGCCGAGCCACGTCCTCAGTGGGCGGTGGATCGCGAGGCTCTGCAGTTGGATGAGCGCAACCAGCGGAACTTGGAGCTGATCGAAACGGCGCTGGTGGTACTATGCCTGGATGAGCCGCTGAATCGCAACTTCAATGCGCGCGGCTTCGGCGGTGCCACGCCCAGCGTTCACGTCGCCGGCGATCGGGACGAGACGAACATGGCTCACGAAATGATCCACGGCGGAGGCAGCGAATTCAACTCAGCCAATCGCTGGTTCGACAAGACCATGCAGGTGAGTTCACTCCCTCGCCCCATCCCTTCCCGCCTGACTTCTCGTCTCAATCCCACAGCTCATCATCTGCACCGATGGTAGCTGGGGTCTCTGCTACGAGCACTCGACCTCCGAGGGCATCGCTGTGGTCCAGCTGCTAGAGAAGGTGTTGAAGGCGATTGAAGAGCAGCCGCTGGATGACAACGGGTTGCCGCAGCACCACTTGCCGCCACCGGAGCGCCTCGAATGGCATGTGAACGACAAGGTGCAGAAGCGCTTCGCCCAGGCGGCCATCTCAGTGGACAAGGCCATTGACAACCTGGACTTCTATGTCTATCGCTACCAAGGCTACGGCAAGAACTTTGTCAAATCGTGCCAGGTCAGCCCGGACGTCTACATACAGCTGGCCCTCCAGCTCGCCCACTACAAGTGAGTATCGCAAGCCTAGGCCAAGCCATGCATCCGAGTGGAACCCTCTTCTAAAATAATCCTTGATTGCCTTGCAGGCTCTATGGTCATTTGGTGGCTACCTATGAGAGTGCTTCCACCAGGCGCTTCCTGCACGTAAGTCTACTGCAAGCTATCGATTCGTCCAGCCATTGGTAACTTCTTTTATCCGACAGGGTCGCGTGGACTGCATACGTGCTGCCAGCACAGAGGCCTTGGAGTGGGCCAAGGCGATGTGCCAGGGCGAGGGTGCCAACGTGCCGCTGGAGAGCGATCGTGAGGAGGACGAAGAGGACGCTCGGAAAGTGAAATTTAGCATTTATAGTGTACGTATTTGTTGCCCAATCCATGTTCTCTGGGTAATCGTTGCTCTCCACAGAAGGATCATCTGCGTGAGCTGTTCCGCTGCGCCGTGGCTCGCCAGACGGAGGTGATGGTCAAGAACATACTTGGCAACGGCATCGACATACCGCTGCTGGGCTTGCGCGAGGCCTCTCTGGAGGTCACTGGGGAGATGCACGAACTTTTCACGGATGAGTCCTACAAGATATCGCAATGCTTTCTACTCTCCACCAGTCAGGTATTCAAGCCGCCTCTTTGCCTTCTCCACATGCCCCACATGCACCACGCACTGTGCACTTGTTCACCCATTCTATTGTCTCTGCACCACATTTGTCTTAATGCTTAGATTTTGCACCACCAACAACAGCACCAGCACCAGCAACAGCACGAGCTCATCCAGCTGCACATACGTAAGCCACTTAGCCTTAAGCTGTACGCCCGTCTTATTGCTGTGTGTTCCGATCTTTACTGATCCTTGTCTGTGACGTAGGTCGCCTTCACCACGGACAGCTTCATGGGCTATGGCCCAGTGACGCCTCGTGGCTACGGCTGCTCCTATAATCCGCACCCCGAACAAATTGTCTTCTGCGTGTCCGCATTCTACGGCTGCGAGGATACGAGCGCCTCGCGCTACGCCAAATCACTGCAAGATTCGCTCGACATCATGCGCGATCTTCTACAAAACTAAATACAGCACGAACCGAGGGAAATGGAACGGAGAACATGGAAAGTGGAACATTTAATTTCGAAATGGAACTTGGAGTATAGAAAATGGAACTTAGACAATGGAGAGAGGAACGCGGAACTGGAACGCAGCTGAAAAAAGCATGAATGAAATTTAGAAAATGGAACGGAGAAATTGGAAACAAACGAAAAGGAGAAGCCGCAAAGCATACATATCATAGCTGCTTTAGAACTAAATGGAAAATGAAATGTGGAACGGACGAAAACGAAACACAACAAAGCAAACATATCAATAACTGTACCTTAGCAAACAATTTGTCCAAAATATTATATATCCACAAGGATATCTCTAACTATACAATTATGAAAAGAAGATGAAAAGATTGAAGAACAATAGGTTTCGGTTAGCCGACTACTAAATACCCTTGGAGAAGCAGAAGAAAGAGAAGATATAAAAGAGAAAGACAGAGACAACTGGAAGCAACTCATCTGAGTAGCTAGTTCACATTGGAACTATAAGATAAAGTATTGAAACAGGTCCACTGCAGGGGTATCAGAAATAACCTATATATATGTAAACAGTAGTTAACTAGCGTCCACATGACGTCATCTGTTTATGATCAAAAAGAATATATCTATATTATAAATATACTTGTGTTGTAAAATTCATTTCAATCAACAGCTTTCCGATTGATCTGTTATCCCCTTAGTCCCGCTGCTTTCACCCAGGCTAAAAATATATATGTATACTTAGTAGATGACAAAGAGAAACTCTGGTCAATTAAATGTTTTAGAGCAATTTTGGGCGCGATTGTTAGTGCTGTTAAATGATTAAAATAAATATATGTATGTGTTGGTTAATTATGCAATTAATTATTGTCTTAGCTTAGCTGTGTTAGATCTTTCCTAAACGAATTTCAATGGGCAGACCCTACGAATGTGGACGCCACTGTATGGCTCAATGAGCTGACCTGCCACTGAATTCAATGATGCATACCCTATTCATATGGACGCCACTGTATCGCTCAGCTCAAAAGTATGCAATACTTTCCCGTGTTATGTTTGCTGTGTAGAGAAACGTTATTAAAAGAATCGATGTTAAAAATGATTAAAGCGATATGCAATATATATATATATATATATATACAACTGTTAACTGTCTTTCTGTTGCTGTTTCAAATAAAATACATATATACATATAGGCATTATCTAAAACAATATATGCTTTACCTAATTACTGTTGCTGTTAAATGTTTGTTTTGTTTTAAGAAAAAAAAAAAAAAAAAAAAAAATAGAAAATCATTGTACGTATATAGACTTGAATTGTAACAATACATATCAATAAATTTATATAAAGTATTTACCAAACGCAAAACATATCAAATAAACGCGACGAATATTAGATATATCTATATATATTTACCCATAACTGTTCTATGGTTAAATTGAGAAATACTATATACTATATATACTACGTTATACACAAGAGAAAATTCTTATATATGAAATGTTAAAGCGAGCAAATGCATATACATACTCTAACTAGTTGCTGTGTTCATTGTTGCTATATATATTATGATTACCACTATTATCATTACTACTATCATTATAAATGTATCTATGTTAGAAACCGTTCGAGAACAATCCCAATCTAACTGCTGTACTACAGACCTAAGTTCCATTTAAGTTGATTGTTAATGCATGCAAAAAGAGATCACAAAGAAAAATAAA
Organism: Drosophila fulvimacula; assembly: GCA_035045555.1. Lineage (NCBI taxonomy): Eukaryota > Metazoa > Arthropoda > Insecta > Diptera > Drosophilidae > Drosophila > Drosophila fulvimacula. The sequence goes on from JAWNOX010000137.1 coordinate 22,690,687, forward strand.
TCAATATTGACTCGACTCCTTATCTGACCTATATATAGATATATAAAAACTCTATCCATATAGCTGGGACATGTGTCATAGTGGCCTGTCATTTCAGTGGTTACTGAGAAGTCTCGCATATCCAATATTCCGCTTATGATAAGCCCAAGTCCACGAGATAAACTTTTGATTAATTGTTTTAGCTTTTTTTAAATTAATTAAAACGACAAAAAAAAATAGATTCCGGGCAGCCCATAAAAGACCCAATTGAACCTCCGGTGACAAACAGTCCACATTCAATTGTCAATCGAAACACAATGAAACGTAAGTCTCGTCCGGCGCCGGGACAACTGAAAAGGATTTTCTAAAGGATTTCTTCACTTTGCAGTTCTCCATTTGCTACTGAGCCTCTGCCTGGCTTTTCTGCTGTGCGCTGCTCCGCTGATCCAGGCACAAACGGTGCCCCCAATCCCAACAGCAGCGCCGACACCACCCAATGGCCAGGGAGGTAATGACAATTCCGGGCATGTCCCACCGCCACCTAATGTAGACAGCACTGTGAAACCACCCCCTACCAGCACTGCCTACCCAAATTACGCTGGATAAACTTAATGTAGAGCACTTGCCAGTGGGCAGCATCGCCAATTTCTTAATAAATATTCGCAGCGCATTTGCAAAGGTTTACTGCGTATTCAGATTTCGTGGTTCATTGGGTATATTTATTGTCCAAAAGTAAAACTAGGCTCATCTAGACCTTTGGTCGTCTTCACATTAATTATACAGTTAGACATACACGTACACATACACATGCAATGGAAAACAGGAAAACTGATTAGCTACAAGCTGGACTAGCTCTGCGCCATGTTGCGTCGAAAGGATCCACGCATCTGCGCCTGCATCTGCACGCTGTTGCACTCCTCATCCCGACCAGACTGCAATGCAGATTGTGATTGAGATTAGCCTCGATATTCCATTATATATGTATATATAGTCTTACCTTGCAAAAGTTCAACTCGAGCAGCATGATGGCCGATAGACGTTTTTTGGGATCGTGCTGCAGGCAGCAGTCGATGAACTCATGACCCTCTTGCGACAAAGTCTCCGGAGCCTGCGGCTTCTCACCCATGCCCACTTTGAACATGATTTGGAAATTTGAATCAAACTGTGCCCAGGGCCGCTGCAAGATGCGAGAAAAGCAAACAAAATCAATATCAAGCATTGCCCAACAGACGAAATCCATCAAGTCAGATGCCGCTAAGACAACCTGTCTGTTCCCGTGTTCCATAATCAATCAGACTGTCCATCAGCTTGCCGGTCAGTTAGTAACCTACTCACTCAAACAGTCAGTTTGTCTGTCAGTCAATCAGTCTACTAGTCAATCAATCAGTATTAGCTACCAACACACTCAGTAAGTCCATCAATCAACACTGTCATGCTTATTGGTAAATATTTCGCCCTCAATCAGTGTCTCAGTCAGCGAGTCAATCAGTTGCTATTCAATCAATCTGATTCAATCATTCATCAATCAATCCGTCAATTAATATAGTAAGTTATTGATTTGCCGTTGATCAATCACTCAGTGTATCCATCAGGCAATCAATCAGTCAATTTTCATTCAGTCTATCACTCATTATAGAATACTTATTCTATTGCGCAAGACAAGTAGCTGCGCAACTAATTTGATCAAGTTCTGTGTGATAGCTTAAGCCGTATATAGTCTTGATGGTCAGCCAGTCGCTTATCTGCTTATCAGTTACCCCGCCGAACGCCGCGCACTCACCTTGCCGGAGGCCATCTCAACAACAACACAGCCCACCGACCAGATATCGGCGGCACGACCATGGCCATCGCTGTTCGTCTTGGTAAACACCTCTGGCGCCATGTAGGCCTGGGTGCCAACGTAGCCCTGCAGCTCGCCAGGCACCGTGGTGTGGGCCTGGATCTTGACCGCAGAGCCAAAGTCTCCCAGTTTGAGGCTGTTGCTGCCGTCCACGAGGAAGATGTTCGCCGTCTTGATGTCCCGATGGACGATGCCGTGCTTATGCAGCTCAGCGACGCCCGAGAGCAGCTGGGCGGTGAAGCGACGGGAGAGTGCCTCGGGCAGGCTGCCCGTCACCTCCACCAGGGACTCGAGTGTGCCCTCTGAGCAGAGCTCCATAAAGATGAGCAGCTCCTCGCGATGCACTTCGATGCCATAGTACCGCACAAGATTTTTGTGCTTGATGCCCTCGAGAATCTTCAGTTCCTCGGCGACATTCTTAAGGGCGCGTGTCTCGCCCGGTTGTATGGCAATCTCCTTCATGGCCATCAGCTCGCCGGAGTTGTTATTGACCGCCGTGTAGACCTTGCCGAACCGGCCCTGGCCGATTTTGATGCCGCGGTGCCAGCGGAAGTGCACGCTGCGAGCTCGTATTTGCACCTTGTCACACGAGTTGAGCGCCTTCACCTGGCCAATGAGTCGCCGTTCGCGCAGATGCTCCTCCAGATCCAGATCCAGACGATTGACAGCATCGCGCACGCGCTCCTGCCGTGATGCCAGCGGCGTCGATGCGGAGCTGGGGCTGCTCCCCTTGGAAATGGGCGGCGTCTGTGGCACTAGGAGACGCAGCTCCCCATTGGCCGGCCCATGCGGCGCCTCCACAAAATCGGCGCTATCCACAGAGCTGTAGGTGGCCGAACTCTGCTGCAGCAGTTCCTCCTTGAGGCTAAACTGCGGATGCAACAGCTTATTGTACTGCGGCGACTGCAGAGGCGGCGTGTTGGGATTCACTATAACGCCCGCCGACATCGGGGTGCGAGTAGGCGTCCTAGAGCGACTGGCGGCTGGCGAAGACGTTTTGCGGGTGCGCGGCGATGCCTTCTTGCGCGCCACCTTTTCCGGCTCTGAGGTGATGCCAATCACGTGCGATATGCATCGATCCATTTGCTGTTTCAGCTCCTCAAACTGGCGATCGTCCAGATGCTGGGTGATCTGCAGATCGCAGGCCAGCATTAGGAACTCCAAGCCCTGGGAAGCCCAGCGGGGCCGCATACCACGGCCACGTTCACAGCGCTCCATCACAAAGTGCATCCACATCTTGGCAAACGCAATGATGCCCAAGGCCAGGTCCACCGTGTGCCCACTATCCTTTTGGTCCATAATGCGCTGTTCGAACAGCCGTATCACATCCTTGTGGTACTCGAAGCCGAACTTGTAGCCCTGGTGCAGGATCTCGCGGGTGCGCGACAGTACCGCCAATCGATCCTGCTCGTCCAGCTCAAGCATGTTGCTGAGGCAGCAGCGCTGCTGCACGCCCTTAATAATGCCAGTCAGCTTGTTGCGCACCTCGAGCACGTCCTGCTGGAGCAGCTTGAAGGCGGCCTTCACATCCGAGCAGATGAAGTCGTGCTGCTGATTGGCCACGTCGTGCTCGTAGTGCTCCCGATGAAAGTCCGTTGTCTCCACATCCCGGCAGAAGGTCTTCGCGAAGAAGAGCACCTTGATCGATCGCTCCCGCTCGACGGTTAGCAGCGCCTGCGTCTCCCGGCAAATGGTGAGCAGCTGCCACTTGAGCTCCTCGCTGTCGTTGCTGTGGGCCGTGCTGGCTATTTGCTCGTCCAGCTCCTCGGAACGCTGCACCAGACGCTTCGATATGTTGCACAGCAGCTTGCTAATGATGCCGCAGAACTTCTGGGAGGCCACCGTGTGCATGCCCTTGATCATGGGACTAATCAGCTTGGTGAACATCCACTCCTTCTCCAGAACCGACTTTTGATTGGTCTCCGGCACGGCGACTAGCACCAGCTGATCGATGTAGTCCAGGTACAGCTCGAAGGTCTTGCGCACCGTCGCATCGTACTGGTTGAGGATGTTGATGTAGCTGCCCAGCTCCGTTTCATTTTCAGCCAGGGCTGTGGTTATGTGCCGTTGATAGCGTTCGCGATGCGTCAGCGCCAGCGTCAAGCCTTCGCGTAGCTCCTTCATTAGCTGCTCTAGGCTGAGTGGATTGGGCCGTACCGGGCGCGTCTCGAGGCGCATGCGCAGAAACTCATGCATGAACTGCAACGGGATGCCGCTGAGGAACACAAATGTGGGAATGTACGAGGGCAGATTGATCGACTGCGCCTCCTCACTCCAATAGCCGTAGGTGCGCAGCTCGACAATCTGCTCGCGACTAATCTGTGGATCCATGCGCGGCACATCCTGCTCAATGATCTCCGTATCCAGCTCGAAGTCCTCCATATCCTCGGCGCCCGGCCGCTCCAGCGCAATGTGCGCCTTGTACAGCGCCACGGTGTGCAGCTGATGCAGGAAGGCCAAGGATTTGGCCAAGCCACGGCACTTCAGCACGTTCTCGATGAACTTGCGATACAGCCCAGATACCTGTTCCCCATCGTTGCTCGAGGTGCCCAGTGGCTCCACGCTGAAGATGTTGATGTCGTGCATGGAGCCTTTCCGCAAGTGCCCGCCTGGCAGCTCGTTAGACAGCTGACTGATCTCCGTTGAGGTGGACCTACAAAGTATTAGAGATTAGCTGAGATGCCTGAGATTCTGCTATGTGCACCTACTCGTTGCTGCTGGAGCTTTCGCCTGGCACGTGGGTCGAATCGTTCAGCATGAATTGCACCCGGGCACAGGACATGGCGCCGCAAGCGCGGCGCGCCGTCTGCCCATTGCCTGCCACGCTGGGTGGCTTCGACGAGTCCATTGAATTGACCGCCGAGTCATCGTTGTCCACGCCTGAGGACGACGAATTGCCACTGTCCGAGCCCATGTAGGATGTCTGCACTGGCCAGGAGAACTTCTCATCTTGCAGCCTGTACAGGAATGAAGCCATTAAGTGTATATCTTATAGAGGAAACATATGCCCGACTAAGACATACCCTACACAGCACTTTTGCACATACTAATCGATATACAACGAACAAGTTATCGATCTGAAAGGACGAGACCAATGACTACGTACTGCCTCTCAGATCAGAGCTTGAACCAAGACAAGTTTAAGGATTTCACAAAGACGGACAAACAGACAACGTTAAGTTTTCCCTTTCCCTTTTCCAATTGCTCACCGTGCCAGAATCCTGCCAAGAATGCTCAGCTTGAGCTTGTTTTGCTTGGTAATGTTGTACCAGAGGCACATGGCCTTGATGCGGCCCACGAAGCTCTGCGATTTGTATATGGGATGCAGTGCACCCATGGCCTGGGATGATGGGTACAGGGCTTCGGCCGCCTCCAGCCGTGTTAGCAAGTCCTCGATCTCACGCAGCGCCAGCTCCTGTCGCTCCATGCAGTCTTTGCAATACAGAGACATGCAGCCTTGGCACAGTTTGCTGGGCAAGGGAGCTGCCAAGTGGATAACTAATTACAGATCTGACTGGACTCATTAGCTAGGCTTTACTTACAGCTGGCATTGGAGTTGGCATCCGAGTGTATGCCACTGTCCAGACTCAGCAGGCTGGGCTCCCGTCTGTAGCGCGGCTGGAACTTGTAGCTGATGATCTGATGGAGCAGATCCGAGACGCCCTGGCGCGCATCGTATAGATATTTGTCCTGCTGCTCGACGGTGCGATCGGCCTGCCAGGCCTGCAGCTCCAGCCAGATGAGATCCTTCAGCTCCGTTTGCCACGTGTGCTCCTCCTGCGACAGCTTGCCGTCCTGCCTATCCACGCTGCCCAGCTTTATCAGATTGGCGAACGTCTCGTGAAATTCCTTGCGTTTGCTCAAGCCGGGCGTCGGCTTTCCATCCATTCGCAGCGCCGGCAGCTGTGGCGTAAAAGCCTGCGGCGGCGCAGACGATCGACAGCCAATGGGCCGCGAGGACACACAGCGATATCGATTGCAGCTCTCCACGACTTTGGAGGCAATGCGCAATGGTGCGCCAGCGGGCTCATCCGAATTGAGTGGCATAATCTTGTCCAGAGACTCCAGCGGATGCGCACCCTCGTGGAAGCTGGCGCCACGCGGCGGCACAGCCATTGTGGACGCCAGCGAGTTCTTCATCTCACGCTCCGAGTCGCGCAGCATCGACTGCATCCGCTTGTCCGTGCGCTTGCCCTCATCATTCACAAACATCTCGTTGAGCAGGGCGCAGTCCATGGTGTTGCGGCGCAGCACTCGCGAGCGCGCCATTCTTGTCATGCCCTTCTTGGGCGTGCCTCCCACGCTAGCCGGCGCATCTGCAGAGCTGTAGGTAGAGGATGACATAGAGTTAATGGCTGACTGAATGGCTACTCTGGAGTCTACTCACCTATCGACAATATTAAACTTTTGCTTGCGTTCCCAGTCCCGATTCTTGATCTTCAGGCGGGTGCGCGGGGGCGTGGTGCCAAATGCTTCGTAGTGGGCAGCCAGCTCATCGTCCGGATGCAGATCCTCCTCCAGTGTGCCAATGCGTGCAGTTGACATGGGCATGGGCCGTGAAGACGACTGCTTCACGCGAATTTCCACTCTGCAGAAGGAGAGGAACAAAAACAGGGAGAGAAATGTTGCTTTTATTATCTAAGGCCAAGAATTTGTTCTAATTTAATTGCAGCACTAATTGTCGCCGATAAAGCAAGCAAATATCACGTTTATACACATGCTATATATTTACACCATATTTAAGCTACGTTTGGGCAGGTAGGCGGAAGTGTAATGTTATCTTATCATTCCACTTTTATCTATCCAGCACTGCGCTCTGCAGCAGACAGTCAGCGTGTCACGCCAATAATTATGCTTTGATTTCATTGGCATTCTGATTTATATACAGATATATATATATATATATATGTATATATATATATATATATATATATATATATATATATATATATATATATATATATATATATATATTATATGTATATAATATTTCCATCCATATGTAATGCTCCACATTTGATTCGAAATCGATTCAAAAATCTCTGCACGAATTTCATCATGCTAGCGGCAAATGAATTCCGCTTTGGGCCAGGTGTATGCCCTATAAAGGGACTCGCCTGATTCATGGTATATATGCCATTGATAAGTTTTTATAGGCTCAGATTGCAATTTGCATATCATAAACCCAACATAAACCTATGAATCAACTAAGAATGTTCTAATTGAGATTAGAGTAGCTACATAGTGTCTATATAGTGGCTATAGCTAAGACTCGGAGTCGTATTTATGGTATGGTTTAATATATGAGATAATCACAATATTGTGTATGCCTTAAGATATTCAGATCAAATGATCTACAGCATATGCTCAGATGACATAAATTTAACTTAGATTATTATCGATTTCATTTAAAGGAAACGTAAACTGCGCCTGCAAAAGAAAGAACTGCGTGAAGCTGAGCTTCTCTAAGCTTCCAGATCGAATTGTGCAAGTGGACAGACTGATGGATCTGCATATAAATGTACATATGTGTATAGAGAGCGCAGCTATCGATTCTTCTTTTTCACTCTATAATGTATGGAGTCACCTACCTCTACGTATTACTAACAGCTCAACATAACCTATATACCCTGTTTATGCACTTTCAATGAGCCCATTAGCATGTCATTCACACTTTTCTCTTCAAAACAATAATTTACTTAATTGTAATCAGTTTTTAGGTTTTATATTTTTCTAATGCGTTTTTTACTTACTTTTTGCGCGGCATTTTGTTATTAATTATTTTTGTTTACAGTTTGAGCAGCAGCGCGCAGTTGGACTGTTACTAGAACTGATAAAAGCACAAGCTCTTTGGGTCTCGACTCGGTTTTATTGTATTTTACAAACTTTTAGACAATTATTTTTAATTTGTGCGGGGATTAACATTTATGCAATGCAGTTTTTTATGCGAGAGGGACTGCGACAATAATTTGCTGGATAACAGTACACACACACACACACACACAGAGAGAGAGAGAGAGAGCGAGAGAGAGGGGCAAACTGAGTAGCACTTGTCACAACAGCCCTGGAGAACTTTGAGCTTTGATGACTGTGCGTCAGCTGAATGAAGGTCTGTGCGTCGCACAGATCGTAGCACAGATCAATATGTTGTAGTTTGTCCAATGCGGAATTACGCTAAATGTACGTATATTTAGTTAATAACCGTGCAGCCGTGCGCTGAATGCGCTGAATTTCACAAGGTAAACACAAAATTGGAAAAGCGCAGCGCTTGATTTTCGTTGGAAGTTGAGCCGACGACCACTTGATGCGGCGGCCATTGTCGTGCGAATTGAAATGCGGCGGCAAACTGTCAATTTATTAGCACTTTAACAACAAATTTACCCCATGTAGTCGCCGAGACAATACTGTGTATTTAGTACATAGACACACACACATGCACGCGCGCGCGCGACCATACTATATACCCTTGTGTGTATGCGTGTGCATATTATGAATATAAACAGCGACGAGCAGCGACCGAAGCGCACAGCCAAGCGCGACAAACTAATCGCCGAGGGAACCCACAAAAACAGAAGAAGAAAAAAGAGTCATCCAATTCCAATTGTCAGCGAGAACAGAAACAGGAGAGAGCAGTCAAGCGAGCGAGCGACAGAGAGAGGGAGAGTAGTGGGCCGCATGAACAGTGAGTGTAATTAGTGGGTGGCAGCACAAAAGGCAGGCAGTGAGAGAGACCGAGAGAGAGAGAGAGCAAGACACAAATGGAGCGGAAGAGAGTAAAGTTGAGAGAGTACAAGTGGAACTCAATTGCAAAAAATGTTAGCGTCGGCAAATGGCAGATCGAACAAACGGTAGATCGAACCGATCCACATATTTGTAAATGCTGTCATCTACTATACCCTGCAAACATTGGAAACGGTAAGCAGCAGCGAGTGAGCTACGATTTAGGTAATTGCCTATAACAGAAAGCTGATAACATTTTAAGTGTTTACTCTAACGATAAGAATTTATTTATTTTTTCTTGTTTTGCATGCAAAGATAAAGCGCATTATAGTTGGGTATTGCCTAGTCGAGCACGCACATATGCAGCTAGTCTCTGTGTGTTTATTATTTTTTATTAAGTTATGAAATTTTAGTTTACTCAATTAACAAGAAATCGATGTGTATATATTTAAGAATCTATTCAAGTTTGAGGCTATTCCGAGGCGCTGCGTATACTTAACCTAGGAATGTTGCACATACACTCCGCGGTTATTCTATACTAGTAAATCATGTGATACGAGCAATAATAAATATGGAAGACCACTGTGCGTTACCATTGAACTAGCATAGATAAGCATCTATGTACGTGCATAAATAATCGATAGCTTAACGCGGCGTATGAGTAATCTGTCTGGGAATCTGTTTAACCTGCGACAAGACACAAACTATTGTGCGCACACACCCATGCGTACATACATGTCTGTGCTACTATGGGGTATATCAGGTCTCTAATACACTATACTCATTGCAAATCAGCTTATCGTGTATTTATGTGTAGCTATCGTGTTTATATTAAAAAAAAAAAACAACTCTATGAATTATTTATGGATATTACATCAACCTGCTTTTGGTTATGTTGCCCCCTCAATAAACGTTATCAATCAGCCATCATAATATATCGTTAAACAAGTTAATTAAATATGCTCGACAGACAGACTACGCGAACTTTAATTCATGCTCCATTTATTGGTTTTATACCAATTATTACATATTTCGCAAATTTATTTTCCTCCACTCAAATGAACTTTTTATTTCAGTTTTCAATTTTTAGCTTTCAGCTTTTTTCAATTGTAAAATACCCGAGCTATTTAAAACTTGCTGCCTATATTAAGTCACTAACTATATGTTTCTCTTAACATACTTAGTTTATCTACTATATACAAATCAATTGACGGCTTCTCTCTTCTCCCCTCTCTGGTATTTGTTTAATCAAATTTATGGGGGAAAATTTGTAAACATGAATATAAATTTTGAAATTATTATTTGTATGTGTTTTTGTGAGCGTATCTAACAATTTGCGCGTACGTGTGCGTACGAGTGTGAGTGCGAGTGTGCACAGTTAGAAGCTAAAAACTATTTTAAGCAGCGGAAAGGACTTTACGCTCCAAAGAGCAAGACTTGGAAATGTGAATGGTAGAGAGAGAGAGCTAATATGGCAGTCACTCAACTCCAGCTGACTTCTGCCATCTCTTTCTATTGCGTACATTCCAGGCCAGCAGCCACTCCTCTGCTGCTGCTGCTGGTTGCTCTTTATAACCCACTTCTAAAGAGAGCTTTTACAGTAAACATTTGAAGTTCAAGTGCAAGAGATGTGTGACGGCGGCCTTATTGATCGTGAGAGACAGCCGGCCAACAGGCGACACTGGCTACGTGAGCTGTTACGTGTTCGCTGTCAAATGAACAGTTAGCAGACGCAGAAATTCCATTCAGAATTCCAATGGAAGCAGAAGACAATACAGTAACATGAGAAGAAAGCGAATTCGATTTCAAAACAGAATTGGGTTTTGCGTTGAGTTGAGCTAAACGCATAACGAAAGAGGTTAACAAAACGGAATGTGCAAGCGCACGTATATGTGTATGAGTATATACAAACACACACACACACACACACACACACACACACACACACACACACACACACACACACACACACACACACACACACACACACACACACACACACACACACACACACACACACACACACACACACACACACACACACACATGCACATATATAGGTATTAAACGCGTTTTAATATCGATACCCTACGGCACTCCCCGAGCTTTACCCTCATCGGTGCAGTAAACTGGTATACGGAGGCGAAGAAGAACAACTGGGACTGGAGACACAAATTAATTTCACTAAATTTCAATAGGCGACTCCCCACTCAACACACACACACACTTACGCACACTCACGATTTACACAAAATTTATGTTTGACATTTATTTCGTGCTAAAAGCAAAAAAAGACATGCGAAAATGTTCATAGGAAACATGGCTCACAGGCGCAAATAACAACAAAATAATGGTATATATAGATATACATACATATATGTAGATATATGTACGTGTGTGTGTGTGTGTGTGAGTATAAACAGTGAAAGCTGCCTACAACGGATGTGATGACAGTTAGAGTTATCCTGCTCAAAGAACAAATAATAAAAGAGCTTAAGCAGTACATGTATGCATATACATACATACATACATACATACTTTTATATATATATATATATATATATATATATATATATATATATATATATATATTCATAACTATATGAATGTCTCTAGCATGAATAACCGTTGCGGAAAAGGTTGAAAAATGTCTGTGATATGCATATGTATGCGTACGTATGTATGTGTACATACGTTGTCTTATCAGACAAATGGCTTTTCTTATCAGCAATATCTTGGAAGAACCAATTTTAAGAGAGCCGATACACACTCATCCAGTCATACATACATATGTATGTATGTACGTATGTATATGTTTACATGTGTTGGTATTTGCATGATAATTGCCACATTTTTCGGCAAAATAATATTCAAATCGGGAAAAGACAACTGAATCGCGTTTTGACTTTCGAGTCAAATTTATATTTTTATTGCCGTCTTGCACTTTTTTTGCAACAACAAAATTGATTCGTGGTGTAATAAAAAAGTTAAAAACGCAAATACAACAAAAACGTAGCTGCAAACACGTTGTTTACGTTTTGACAATCAAAATGGGGGAAATATGCGGGCAAAGACAGAGAGAGAAGAGAGCGCACGCGAGCACTCGCACACTGTTACATGCACACTCCACTCTCCAAGCATGTAAGCTGCACGCGCGCGCCTTTGTGTGTGTGTGTGTGTGTGTGTGCGTGCATGTTTGTGTTATATGAGAACACAAGAAATGTGTTGGGTTTTTCACGACGCCGGCGGCGGCAGAGCGGAGTTGTAACCATTTCTGCTTACCTTGCAACATCCTCGTCGACATTATTCTCGCGTCGTAGTCTAACAGGCGGTACTGGTGGATCCGGACTTGTTGTTGCCGACTCCGCAGCAGGAGCTGGAGGGGAAGCGGGAGCGGCGACTGGAACTGGATCCACGGGCAACTCCACGGCGGGCGCTGTTGGCGATATTCCCGACAGCGCTCCAAATGCCGCCTTGTTTGACATTTGCGTGAGGTACTCAATAGTGCGCACTCTGCGCTTATTGTGTGACATTTCGTTGTTGCTGTTGTTATTATTGGCTGCGGTCTTCTTGGAATTTCTTAACAGCCAGCCAACCCACACAGGCAAGGGCGATACTACTCACACACACTCAGTCACACATATATTCTATATTAGCACACGTTCTTTTCACTTTTGTTGTTGTTGCTCTCGCTGGTGCTAATCGAATTTATTTAAATTTTTACTTTCACAGCGCAGCAATTCACACGCGCGCACATAACGGAAGCTTTGATTCGAAAATTTTAAATTTTTTCGTTCGACTAACCGTGGCAATCAGGTGACAACGACAACGATGTCTTACCTGGGCAAAATTGCGGTCTTAACTACCAGTGTGGCCGTTTCTTGGAAACAGCAAAATCATATTAAGAAATGCAACCGGTGACCGCATCAGCTGACGGCCGACTTTAAGAAAACTACATTCAAAAAGCGCCAAATATTAACTATTTAAAGAAAATGTTAATTAGTTTCATTTGGATCACATTTAACTCGGGTATACAAATAATAAGACATATCTTGTCATTTACATAAATGCAACAATTTGTTTGTTATTGTTTTGTGTGAATTTGAACGTGTTGACAGTGCTGCCAGATCAGTGGAAACACAAATGTTGCTGCTGATAGAAGACTGTCTGTTATATCACTTGCGCGCGCTTATTTTTACTTTCGAGTGTGTAGACACTGACACTCAAATTATAGCTGCTAATTAAATGTTTTGAATTTAATTAGAATATGGCATCAATCTCAATGAAAATAATATGAATCAGAGGTGAATTACCTGTGAATATTAGCCTTGACTCCTTTGAATGATGGTCATTAACAGCTGATGTTGATATGTTAGCCGGACAGGCACACTCGATTCAACTCGCTGCGATATAGTTTTTGCGCGCTTCTTTGAAATGTGTGTGCACACTGGCGATCACATTTAAAAGTTCTAAATTACATCTTCCGCTCTTAATGAAATTAGAATATGAACACCAAATCAATGCTAAGACTATGAAATAGATAATCGAGAGGTGGATTACATATTTGGCTTAGCCTTGACTGCTCCGACTGATAACCAGTTTGTTTTTCACAGGTGTCACACATCTTACGTTAGTGTCCAATAATCATAATAAATACACACAGAGAAAAAGGTATTATATTCACAAATACACTGAGCGACGTCAGTGGTCATTCTGTTTGCCCTACAAATTAGTTGCAGCTCAATAATTGAGCCATAATGCGACTTGGCAGCTGCCAGCCAACTTCTCGGGGCCGATGCCGTTGTCCAATTTAGTCAAATATAAAATATTCAAACAAGAAAAAATATATAGTAGAAATGTGCAGATGCGCAAAAATCGTAAAAATCCGCGTGTTTTCCTAATTAACACACTTTTTTCCCTTTGATTCATAAAACAAATACATATATGGAGATTTTCATTGTTTGGGTTTCACTTTTATTTACAAAGAAATTGAATCATATTTCTCACTTAATTTTAACGGTATTCAAGTGGGGCCTAGCAACAACTATATGTATGTGTGTCTGTCTGTCTGTCAGTCAGTATTTATGTATATTATCATGTCATATATTCCGCAAACATTTATTGATAAGTCTTTAACGTTAGTAGGTTAGTTAAGTCAGATAACCGTTATCGATTGCTTTTCTACCATACATATTTTGTTATTGCAAAAACAGAAAACAAAAAACAAAAGCGAACCACAACTTGTTCTGATAGTCATGATCAAAGAGTTCGCATTGTCAGAGGAAAAATATGATGAGTACTTTTATTCATTGAATAGGTAAACAAAAAATTCCCATTTCCCTCTATACATATTGCTGAAAAAATCCCAAGATCCTCTCTCTCGCCCGCTCTTTGGCATTTCCAAGGCTCTCTGCTTATGCTTAGCCGGTTGACGTTTTGCTGAAATATGCATTTGTGCACTGAGCAAAAAATACCCAACCTAAGAATATACATATATTAAAATAATTGACAATACTGATACTAGCGTTACCCAATAGCTATTGTAAGCACTCACACCACACTATAAAAAAATATACTTAATTTTATTTGAAGTATAATTATGTTTAATGAACTGTCTAACTGTCAGCATAACTCACTGACACCAACACAAAGACAGCGTTGCCAGATAGTTAAATAGGGCAAGCAGTTTCATAGTATTCGTGTATCAACGACCTGTTGCTCTGTGGCTAATCCTATCATTTGTTTGCCTTACCCCTCCCACATGGTGACGAGTGGATTTCTCTTTAATTACATGATAACAACAAACAAAACAAATGATTATCACTTAAGCACAATCTGTTACATGCGTGTGTATGTGAGTGAGTATACTTGGCAATATTTTATGAGCGTGGGCGTCGAAAAGCTAACAAATAAATACATTAAATACACACACATATGTAGGAACGTGCATGTATGCATGTCTGCATAGAATAGCCCAATTCTTGAATTGCATGCATACTATTCGCTCGTTCACTCTCCTGCTCCAGGCAGTCAGTCTAGATAACACAATGGGTAAATGAGTAAAAGAGCGCAAGAGTGTGGGACCAACAATAACGTAAGCGAGAGCATTACGTTAATTTGCGCTCACGAACTACATGTGACGCCCGATCTGCGCTGTCGCTGTCTCTGACGTCGCTGCTGTCGCTTGGAGCTCGCTGGGCTGGAGTTCAGTCTGTCAGTTGTTATCGAGCGTTACTTGAAGCTGGTTGGTTGGCTTTCCACTGCCCGGCTGTGTGATTGTTGTTAGTGTTAGTGTATAGTATTAGTCGATTTAGTCGTGTGTGCGCGCTGCGAAAATCTGAGCAAACGTCTCCCACCCTCTCCTGCACCGCTCGCGTTGTCGCCGCCGTCATCATCGTCGCTGCCGTCGCCGTTGCCTTTGCCATCATCTTTGCTGCTAGTTTTATTTGTGTGAGTGAGCTACAGTGACTACCCAAAAAAAAAAAAATATATATATATAAATAAAGAGGTTGCGTTTTAAATACAATTACACACACAGAAGCCGCGCATAAACAGTTACAGTTGAAGCTTCAGTTGTTGCTAAGCGTCGTAGCATCTGCAACAGCGAAAATGTACAATTATTAATTATATATTTGTGCCCATACACACACACACACACACCACTCTCACAGTTACATACATGTGTGTATTTGTTGTATACATTTCCATTGTGCTGCATAAGCGACAAACAAACGGCTGGTTGTCTCGCGAAAAAAATCTGAACTGAAAAAAGTTTAAAATAATAAATAAATAATTTTTGTAGATAAAAAACACAACGTCAACTGCAAAAGATCACGAAATGCGGTACACGCGTTGTCGCCTGATGTCGCTTGACGTTGTCGCAGACGGAAAACAAATTCAGTCACACACACAGCCACTTACACATGTACACCTACTCATCACAGCCATACACCAGCATGCTACACTGGAGATTTGCACAAGTGCAAAGACAAAACGATTTCTTTGGGTTTTTTTCATCTTTGGCCTTGGCTAAAACCGTTATATACATAATTAACAGTTAAAGTTAGTCAGCAACATGCACTCCAATGTACCACGCATACATATGTACAGCCTACGTAAACTAAGCCGAAAGAAATTAAGAGGAAATGCAACAACTAAGAGTTAGATATCTAAGGGAAATTATCATAAAGAGAATGTTTGTATGTATGTGCTTATTGAGAGAGGTCCTACGAGAGAGTGCATGTATAAATATGTGTATGTATATGCATATGCATATTTGTGTTAGAGCTGTCATGTGTAAATGTCCTAAACAGAAAGAAGGGATATTTCATGCATATCTGTATTACCCACTATATTGTATTCATTCGCAATTTATGTTATTGCTCCTTTATATTGATACAAAATTTCATCAATTAGAAAATCCTATGATTACTAAAATATTTATAATAATTATAAAGTGAACAGAATAATTTTATTATAATTGTGGATAACTCAAAGAAATTTTGAGAAACTTATTAGGAAAACAGCAAAAGAAAAATGCCAAAATAACAATAATAAAAAAATAATAAAGAAAAAACCACAAATCGTTAACGATCACAAAAATAAATAAAAACAATTGATTTATAGTCGAAATATAAATTAAGAATATTTCTCATTTCCAATAAAAACAAATGAACGATCGGCGTCAAGTGAGAGTGAAGTGAAATATTTATTGTAAAAATAAAATAAAATAAATATATATTAATGTATATAGTATATATGTATACTTAGATAAGTTTACGTCTTTATACGCAGATTATTCATAAAGACCAAAAACAACATCAACAACAACAACAACAACAAAAGACGCGGAAATGGATTACATTGTGAAAGCCTACAAGGACTGGAAATTGCATTCGCAAGTAAGTAAGAGAGCATATAGTATATAAAAATATGATATATGTGGAATCTATAATGACTCAGTATATATTAGAGCATGTAAAGTATATATAGATATATACACATATATTGATTCATCTAGTAAGAGAATTAAAAAAAAATCTTCGTATCTCTGAAGTCACGAGATGGAGCCCTTAAAACTGACTTCACTTTATACCCCATTGTCACTGTTTCAATGGTTACAGGGTATACGAGTTATAACATTTGTATATAGAGATATTTGGGGTTGAGCTAGGTTAGGCTACAAATTACACAAATTTAAATAGTATTACGTTAAATTCACATTTTCTGTAATTTGCCGAAGAAAACACGTTGTTGGACGACTGGGAAATACCCTGTAAAACAGGTCGCATTACAATATACAGAAAAATACATTTGAAAACTAGTTGAGAAAAACTAGATAAAATGTATTATTGCGATTTATCGATATATAGATATATATAGATATATAGAAAATCATTTATAATAAATAAAATCTAAAGAAATAAATTCAAAAGACAGTCAATCCGATATTTTATTCCTGATTATATTACAGGGTATTTTATGACTTGACAAATCAGAGTTTATGTTCTAGATTAGCTTAGGTCTAAAATGTCAGCGAAGTCCGCCAGATTAGCCAAACACAAATATCGCAAATTGCCATAAAAACGAAAACGAAAACGAATTGAGAGCAAACTCTTTGCAATCATTTTTCCCAAAATATTATATATATACATATATAGTGTATATGTATATAATGTACATATATTCGTTTATGAGAGCCACGGTATGAAGTCATGGCAGTTCCTCGTGGTCGTTAGCTTTTGCTGGCTTAAAGAGTAAAAAAAAGGTATATATATATATATATATATGTGTGTGTGTGTGTGAATGTGGGCAACAATCACGCCAGACAAAGTCAGACTCAGATCTATTCAACACACTCGCACACACACTCAGTGGCAGAAAGACTGCAGAAACTGTTGCCGAGGCCCCTGCTGAGGTGCTTAACCGCATTTAAAAATATATTTTTTTAACCAACATCAGTTGGAGGCAAAGCAACAGCAACAGCAGCAGCAGCAGCCGCAGCCGCTGCCGCAGCAAAGCACAAAATAATAAATAATTCTCTTGAAATACGATCGTGTCGAAATGCTCTCGCATTACCCAAGAAAAACCACTTTGAATGGAACGTTACCTTTTGGTATTTGCTGTATTTAAATACTCTGTAATGTTTAAGGAAGGTTAGCAGTGCAGTGGGAGATGACAAACGGAACTGACAATTGCATTAATCTATATAAATGTGTATATTTGTCGATAATTGCAGTATCGATAAAAATCGAAGTATATATATAAATCATATAATATAATATATACTATATTTAAATCATATATAAATCGTATAATTGAGCGCAGAACCGATATTTATTGATGCCTTATAGTACAAACTCTGCCTTACTGCCTTTTTGCCAATATCGATAAATATCGATATTTAGTGCATGCTATTTCTAACTTAGAACAGACATTTCTCCTTCTCTATAGCATATCGAGCTATGCATGCGTGTGCAGGGTATCTGGTGGCTGACCACACTCCACACGTTTGAGGTTTTGCAAATACCACCAAAGTGTGCAGCATGGTTTGGGCTACGGCTTCGACTGCGACTCGTAGCGATCGTAGCCAGCGAACCAGGCGATGAGTACGTCAACAGCCAACAGCCAACAGTCAACAATCGCACATCTGGCCTAAAGCAACAAGTCAGCCAGTCGGCAGTCGCCAGTCGCCAGTCGCCAGTCAGCAATGCGGCCAACTTGTGCGACTCTGTCTGAATTGCAAATGAGTGCAACGAGCGAATAAAGCCAAATGCATTTGTGTCTGTATGTGGGTTGCCAGTTCATAATATACTCTGTACGCACTGAGAGCGAAGAGAGTATTTACATCTTCCAGATGGCAACTAATGGCACAGGCTATGGGGAATATCAAATCAGTATCAGTGTCGAGTCAGACTTAGCTGACAGACGGTTAAAGCGGATGCCAGTCGTAAGGGGGGAGCACTTTAGTTCCGAACAGTGTATCGAGTCATTGCATGGACTCGACTGCAGTGGATTTGGTTGCTTTTGCCAGTTTTATTGCTAATTAGGCCAAAGCACATGATAAACACATAAAACGAACGAAAACTCGCAATTGCACTTTGTACGTTTCTTTGTTGGTTCGGCTGTCTGGAATGCGCCCGATATGCGTTCTATAAATATCCTTAGCCTTGGGCTGGGTGCGCACCTTCGATGGGTCAATGCCCAAACCTTAAAGCCGACTTGCAGCGCTAAGAACCTGGCCCTGGGCCGGTTTTCTTTAGCTTTGCCCAAGCGGCCGCCATTTTGAAGAGTTTTTGCTTTTGACGCTTCGTTAGAGGCCCAAACCGTTTGCATGCATACAGTGAATGCTCGAGTGACGAACAGCTTCCTCTTAATTAGTATCGCAAAGTAATAAAAAGCTGAAAGTCATACCGTTAGTTTGCTTTAACGAGAACTCACTGTGGCTTGTGGAACGAATTGACGAACGACTTCTCCTCATAAAAGTAGTTAACAGTTAAAACTTTCATGTACCCAGTACATGTCATAGTTGTAGAGTATTCACTGTATTGGCACCTGACCCTGCCCTTTCGGAGTGACCCCAATATCCAAATATTATCTACTGCTTATGCGAAAACCGAACGTAATGCCTACCGATATGCCAGGCGTAGTCATGGGCGTTCGGGTTTATCAAATTATTCAGTGCGTAAAGTGAGTCAAACTATTTCCATGGTAATTTCTTAGCTTGACTCTGATAAAGGTGTGTTCCGGTGTGCGTCGGGTGATTCAGTCTGATGTGGAAAAGGCCATGTTAATAGGGTTTTTTCTGTATTTTTGTGCTTCCTGTTGCAATTCCTGTTTTAACCAGTTCGCTGGGCAGTATCTTTGACGTATTTGTTTAATAACCAATTTAGCTATATTTAGTGATTTTAGTTTTGTTTTTTTCTGCTCAACCGGTTTGGCGTGCTTGCAAAAGACAGAAAACATTCTACAGCTTACATTTGAACTACAGTGAAGCGTGCCAAAAACGTACAAAACTGAAATAGAAATATGAAAATATTAAGAGTAACTTTTATATCTTGTATAAATTTGATATTCTCAATATTAATTGTTCGGCTTAGGCAGAGTCCACTGTAATATTAAACAGAAAGAAAACATCAAGATGAGCTTGAGTAAAAATCCAGTCATAATTGATCTTCTTTATATAATACGGCATATTTAGGCAGGCTTTACTGTACTGTAGTGTTCTGTTTAGTAGGCCCCGAAATCGTTATCGAAAAGAACAATCATCTAAGATATTCGAACTAAATTGGCAGTTATCATATTTGCCTTGACAAGAGCCGATTGAATAGGAATATGAGTGTGTGTGTGTGAATGTGGGTGTGAATGGGAATGGGAATGTGAATGTGAATGTGAATGTCAATGTGAATGTGAATAAGAATGTATTTATATCATAAGAATGATTTTTGTTTTCGCTGGCGCATTATCCCTCGCTCTGACTCTCTCTGTCTCCCAGTAACTTGTACCGTTGTTTTGGGGCCTTTTGAGTATTCCTGCTTTGTTTAATTATGGCCCCAATAAGGCATCGCGATTGGCTATAAATATGCCCCATAGGCAATCTAATCTCTGGTCTGTTTTGCTCCACAAAACTGCGAAGTTCAATTAACAATTTCATTTATATTTATATATACATACCTAATCAATGTATATAAATATATATTTACATGTGTCATAATATATTACCATATATCAACAGCTCCAGAAATCAACAATATTCAACAATCTGAAAGCTAAAAAAATTAAATTCTTGGTTATAATCAATCAAAAACTCAAATTAAGATTGATTCGGTATATGTACACATATGTATATATATATAATTATACATATATACGATATATATATAATCCAGCTAACGGCAATCGAGTATAATTAACTTTATAATTAATCGCAGCAAGTTTATAGAAAGGCTATATAAAACATATATGCATATAAATCGAGTCGTTAAGCAACTTATCCGTCAATTCACAAGTACAGTAAAAACCTTATTGAAAACCGAGCCCATCTCAGCTGACGAAATAAGTCGATTTCTTAATATAAACAAGTAAGGAAGCTCTAGTCGAGACTGCTCGACTAAGAGAAACCCTGAACCCTTCGAATATCCGATATTTGAAGCATGCTATGATTATTTTACATATATATTGCAAGCAACACATACACACATACGCACGCACACGAACGTAATATGAGCACGCACTCTGATAACTGAGCAGCGACTGCGCTCGGTCTGCAATATGCCTAAGATATGGGAAATTAAATGTTTAATAACGGGATGAGTTATCGAAAAAAAACAAACTTGTACTGCGTATGGTATTCACGAGTAAATTTTGAGAGCTCAGCTTCTGTGGTTTACGAGATCAGCGCGTTCATACGGACGGACGGTCGGGCGGACAGACGGACAGGGCTAGTTCGACTCAGCTCGTCGAGTTGATCAAGAATATATATACTTTATGGGGTCTGCGACGTCTCCTTCTGTCAAAGTTATTACCGATAACTGTAGCTGTAATATCGAACGATATATCAATGGATCGATATAGTTTACAGTTTCTTTGTAACACACAACACGCCATGTCTCTCTCTCTCTCTCTCTCTCTTTCTATCTCTAAGAAAAGAAAAAACTGATAAACATAACTTATAATATTATTGATAGATGTATTATTCCTGCTTAAGTTCCCATAAGTTTTACATATTTTACGGCCCGGTGCAAAAGGCATTCCGTTAAAAAGGAATTTATACTTTGCAAAATTATAGAAGTCACGTTGACTATTTTGTTGTTACTGCACGTAACAGATGTCTCCAGTAATGGGTATTACGTAGTAACGTACTATACACATATGTATATACTGTATGTAGTAGCGCTTCATGTGTGCTTAACTAGTGAATGACGTTGCCCTTCAATTGAACAAACAGAAAGCTAAACACCTTAATAAACACAAGCATATAGAGACATATTATATATGCTCGCTCGTATCTGAAGAGTACTAAGAAGCCATCCATTTAATTTATCAGAAAATATATGTACATGAAACTATATAAATAAACTTAATGCCCCTTAAGATTGTCGCACTTGACTTTTCGGAATGGGCTTTACACTTTCAAGTGCAACGCGCGGGCTACAATTGATATGGCGGAACAAGTTGAGCTTGATATATAGAATGTCGGCAAAATGATCTGATATAAGACCCAGCAATTGATAACAAACATGATGTAGCATATAAGCATGTAGACTCGACAAGTCTAGAATCGTTCCTTTCCAAGCATTACCATAGGCCGCGCAGGTGTGTCAATGCCTCGGGCACAGGTAGAAGTCCATGGTTCACTGAGTAATGCTTCGACAATCTTAGTAGCAGCTCTTCGCTGAAGATACAACTCATTATCAGTTAATTAAACATGTTAGACAGGAAAGCATTAGAGATGGGAATTTGGCTGACTTATCGATAGGTGAAGCTTCCCTTAGTTGACAGTTGTCGATTAGAGATTTTTGATCGTTGCATGAGATTAAATACGATTTGTTTAGTGGCTTTAGTATAAAACTATTTTAGCAGTAGACCTTAAAACTTCTACATCTCCAAGTACACCAAATCAGGCGACAGCTCGTGTCACCCACACAGATCTATCGTGGATAAATGATATTTATATTGCCAATAGATAGTTCATAATTAAACAAAATCAAGTTCTAGCAACTAGTTGCCAGCAACTCTCTTACAATTAGCGCCTAGAATCTTAAAACTATATTAGTCAATATAAAATTTGAAGTATGACTTGGACTAGTCGTGTCCCGCGCTTCGCCATTATAATCTATATAATGGCGAAGCGTTAGAGATGGTCACGTTACTTAAAAAAGTTAAGCTATCGATATATCGGAATTCGATATGTAGGAGCAGCTTAACAAGCCAGATATAAGCTAACTTATCGAAGAATTAGAGATGGCCTCGTGACGATTATTTCTACTCATGGATAGATATAGTTTGCACTGGTTTTGCTTGTCAATTGAATTTACTGGCAGATAGTGTACAGTTAGTTAAAAGAACAAAATCGTGTCACGCGTCCAGCTCTGACATAGATCTTGGCATACAGCACAATTGGGGTCTATGTGTGTGTTAATAAAAACGTTCCATTTCGCAGTTGTCATGCATAATAATAATAATAATATCTAAATTGATATGAGTCGAGCTTCTTATATTTGTGTCACGTACGATTTGGTTCAGTATTTTCGTTTTCGTTTTCGTTTTGGTTGCTTTTTTTTATCAATTTGCAATTTCCTATTTTGTTAATTTTAATTAATACTAAAGATAGTGCGACGGCTAAACAGATACAGTGACTGCCATAAAGCTTACCTCAAGTGTTACTTCAATTTGGCCTTCGTCTAATAATTTGTGTGCGCTTGCACGAATCCATAAATTTCTGACATACTTACATAAACAACAAACAAACGAACGAACGAACGAACAACAAAAGCAACAAGAGCAACAAATTTGAAATAGATTGCAAGCGATATCATAAAATTTATGGCATTTGCCATACGAATATTTATGTTAGTCACTGTTGAAAGCCGATTTGATTAGCCAACTTTATCGACTCCGACTTGACTGTGACTCTGTTATCGATCAGCTGCAAATTGGCTTGGATTGACCTTCGGGTGCAATACGAGTATCTCTGAGGAGTTCTTGAACTTCTCTGGCCCACGTCAAGTCGCGTTGCGTCGCATCGCGTCGTCCATTGGTCTCACTGAGTCACATGCATAAATTCCGTCTTGTCTGACATTTCCATTTAGCAACTCTTTCGACTGTCTAATTCAGCGCGAAATCACACGCTTGTCTTTTGATAGACAAACAATTATCACTTTCGGCACGGAGCGTGTCTTCTCGTCTGCAATCAATGAAAAGTCCCCCTTTTCATATACCCAATGGGAGTGAGCATATATGGGGAAGGTCTCTTTTGTATTGGACATAGGAGAGCTTAAAACTACATTTAAAAAAGTCTTGGTCACTAGAAGCAGTGCAATTACACATCAAGCTATCGATAACGATAAACAAAAAAATCAAATACAGGTAAAATCATCTGTAAATTGTGTACAGGGTATCAACTAGTCTGCCTTTGTGCAGTGTTTAACTACCTTGTGTTTAACATTTTAATTATGATTGCAATTAAAGACAAAAACATATTAACAGAGTGTATTCTGTTCGATCGCCAGTGAGTAAAGCCCATTTATTCTTGAGTGGGGGCGATTGCTCATCAGATCAGATCAGTTGCGCACAGCATGGACAATTTAAAGAGCTTTCTCAGCGAGCATATGTATATACATATAAACATCTATATATATATAGATAAATATCTATAGATCCGTTTGTATGTACCCCTGTGTATAGCGAAATCCCATTGAGGGAATCCCGGCGCGTGACTAGCTTCTGCGATTTGTGTATGTCAATGACCGTTTTTTTCTGTCCATTTGAAATCTATGCGAAATTTAGGTGAAACTGTTTTGAATTGTCTTCTGAGATAGTCGCTGGATGGGAGGCGCTTATCAGTTGTGCTCGATTAACAGTTATTATTTACCCTACATACGGCAGAGTGCTGTCTCACTCTCTCTCATTCTGGCTTTCGCTTTTTTCTTATGGTCGTCGTATATTGTTATTGCAGAAAACAGTTCGACAACAGTTGCGACAACTTTGCTGTTGACCTTAACAGTCACAATGTAAATACACACACACACGTATACATATACATAGACATATGTCTATCTCTACCATACTATGTGTGTATGTATGTTGTATCTTGCAGGAAGTAATTGCAGTTCTGTTCTGCTAGTTGTCTTACAGTAATACATTACTATTACAAATTAAATATGGAGGTATCATTAATAAATAAATAAAGTCACATGTTAATTAAAAGTCATGCCGGCAATTCGTTTCGAATAATTTCCATATGCAACCCAACGGACCAGCTGCTTTGTCTTTGTTGACTGCTCGCTGCTTGTCCAAACAGGTTTAAGCCCAACAACAACAGTGCACACATTGAAAGGCGCTTACGTTGGCTTAGCTATCACGTGAAAACAAATTATTATTCGCTCTCGTAGGCAATAAAACAAAAACAATCGCAAATTAACATTGCACAAAACAAAAGGCAATACAAACAAAAACACGCGCTCAATTTTTACAATTGCAACTCTGCGCGCTGTAGTAGGTGTAGCAATCGATAGTTGATATTTTTGAGCTCGGTTCGGCAGTATCGATGAATATGATGCGACACAATGTGCCGGCAACTTAAATGGGTCATAAACGAAAACAACTTCTCGTGCTTTGTATTGAGCATAAACAGAATTGTTCACCTCTAGTATGCTTTGGTGATTTTGTCGTTTTATCAATTGTGTGCTACGGGCACACTGACAGTAAAACACACAACAGAAACAACTTGTAAACACGTAGTAAACGCAGCTGTAAGTCAACGGAGCTGAAAAAACGAATGCAAAGTAGGAAAAAAGATTATTAGTAAATTATTGCAAAAATAACAAAGAGTGAATTCAATTAAGAAAAACGTCTGTGTTGCTCGAGGAAAATGTGTCTTTAATTTGGATTATTGGTTGCAACTGTATTAGTGTAGCTGTAGCTTTCGATTCGCTTGGTTGCATTGCCCGTTTTGTGGGAGTTCAGGTGTGTTAGGTGAGTGGGGCACCTCCAATGAACAAATCACAGAAATTTCCTGTGCGCTATTTATATTTATAGAGGCACACACACACACGCACCCTCTCATAGGTGTGTTGCAAAAGTAACGGTATAACAATGACATCATAGCGATTGTTTCCAATAAAAAAAAGTATATATATATACAAATGAAAACAAAATCAAAACAAAGAAATTAGTGCAATTGAACGCAGCTAATTAATACTTTCCCCCTTTCACTTTGCAGTTTCAAGAGATCGTGCCTGATATGGATGACACCGAATTCATGTTCAACGAAAAACAATCGATACGCGACTCCTCACGCACCCTCAAGAAATATGGCAGCACCTGCTGCAACAACCTGAGAAACAATGAAATTCTCATACGACACACTGTGGAGAAGACGGATACACTGCAAGGAATTTCGCTCAAATATGGCGCAACGGTATGTGAACATTTATTATTAAGTATCCGAAATGCTCTGTGGGAGTTAAGTGAAAGTTATGACGTGACATAAAGCACTGATTTGAAGTGCATAACATATGCGAGGGTGGTACCAGCAGTTGCTATAAAAAATGGCTGAAAAATGAGATATAAAGTGAAAATTACACAAAATATAATAGTCTATTATATAATAAATATAAATATAATAATTATACTATTATATAATAATATAATAATTACATTATTATAGAATAATATTATAGGAATATTCTTATGAAATTCAGGGCACGCAGAGTTAATAGAAGAAGCAATCAGTGTTTTCTTCAGCCAATAATGCCTCAGACTACCCTCGAATATGCAGCCAACATTTCCCCAGCCAACACTTGATTTGTAGTTGGCAAATTGCACGTGCAGCATGCCCTGTAACTAGCAATGGCTTCTCATACTCGTTCACAAAGTGTACTGAGAGAGTATATTAGCTTCACGACATGCTGATTGAGAAGGTAGGTTCTATAGAAGGTAGAATCTTGAGTCACTGTCTACTCTCTCACTGTAGTGTCGCCTAATAGCATACATGAGCGAGTATTATGCAGTCAGCTGTGCCCGACTGCGATGTCTGGTTAGTTCTCTTCCGTTGCTGTCGCATGTCTCGAGCAAACTGTAGACAATTTCAAATGTCAGCTAACTTTCAACTTTATCGATTAAATAAGTAGACGGAAAGACCCAGCCAGTTGCTTGACATGGCTTATGCAAATAAGATACCACTAGAGGAAGGCGGAGGAGGAGAGAGGCTGCTGCACTGCAGCAATGGTCAACCTCCGACCGCTCGTCTAATTGCTTATCATTGTTTGAGTTTTGAGTCTTATCAAGGAATTTCAAGTCAGAGGAAATGCTGCAGCCAAATGTGCCGACAGTTTGCTGCATATCATTTCTAGTTTATATATACATATATATATGTATAGATATAGAGTATATAGTTGGCTAGCTGAGAATCTGTGTCAACATTTGATCAGCCACTACAGAGATAAGAGAAAGAAGACTTTTTAGCTAATTTACCTGAGCAATTGATCCTCACTGTGATTTGCTTTTGACGAATGAGTATCGAGTCAACTGAGCCATCGATCAATCACTCAATCAATAAATTGCTAATCTCTTAAGCTAATAGATTCGTAGATTGATAGCTTAAATATTAGCTTAGATATTGTTGCCCATTGATTAGATAAAGTATATAGATGTAAATTATATATTGACAGCTTATTAACGAATATTATGTTTTCCTTTGAGTGAGCTGAGCTGAGTTGTTGAGCTTTCACTGTAGTTGACACATACATATCGAATAATATAATCAGACACATATCGAATAACATCATATATATTATATATCTTGTATCAACAGACGGAACAAATACGTCGCGTCAATCGGCTGTATGCCTCGGATAGTCTCTTCTTGCGTCAGTTCTTGCTAGTGCCGGTGGAGAAGACGTCACCCTATAATTTGCAGGCAAATGGGGCTGACTTGCTGGCCGATGCCCTGGCCTCGCCGCCCACCACGCCCGATGCGAATGTGCAGCGCGAGGCGTTGAACAATGCAAACAATTTGAGTCAGACAAATTGCTACAGCGGCAGCGGCTGTGGCAGTGGAAGCAGCAACAGCTGCAATACCAACATCTCGTCCAGCTCGTCGAGCACCCGTTCCGGCCAGCTGCATAGCACGCCGCGTCCATATTCTATTGCCGGCGAGCTGCTGGTGCAGTCCAGCGACGAGGATCCAGCTCAAATGATGCACAATCACAACGCCACGTGCAACAGCAAGCAGAGCAAGTCGCTGGACTCGGTGGCCGCGATGACGCCCGAAGAGGAGAATCGCAAGTGCATGAACGATTTCCTCAACAAGATTGACAACACGATATCCGAGTCGCGCAAATATGTCGAGCGTTCCAAAGAGTAAGTGTGCCGCTTTCAAGCAGTGCTGCCTATGTGTTGGGATTGGGATCAGTATTCAGTTTGTCTCGAGTCTCCTTCAGAGACCTGTGAGGACGGCCAGTCAAACGCTGACGATCTTATCCCATGCCTAGCTGGCAGCACCGACTCTGAAACTACCGAATGTCTGTATTTAGTTAACCCTTCTCCATCTGTCTTCCATCCAGTTTGGTGAATAGTCAAAGTGATGCGGACATTTGCATCAGTGCCACAACGGATGTGTTTCCTCAGCGGCGCAATCATCAGCTGAACAACTCCTACAAGAACAACAACTACAATAGCAACAACAACAACAACAATCGTCCGCCGCACCACCAGAGGCACAGCTCAACGGGCAGCGGGAATTCGGATACGGCGCAACTTTTGAATACGACGCAAACACGTCGAGTGCAAAACTCATTGAAACGCCTTGAGAAGCAACAGGATGATTTCTTCGAGTTGTAGCAGCTGAGCGAAGCGCTGCGTAGCATTAACCACGCGCTGCGACATTACAATTAATTATAGAATTACTGTGCGAATGGTAGACATCAACAGAGAGAGAGAGAGAGAGAGAGAAAGCGCGAGCGAGAGAGAGCGAAAGTTAATTTTACAAATTGTTTTAAATATGCGGCTCAACCTGGAACGCTGCACTAAATGTAAATTATATAAATATTTAAAAGAAACAACAATACATACGTACACCTATATACTATATACCACATATATATAGATATGTTAAGCGCTACGCTATTTAAACCTGTACTATATTTACACACACAACATACTATCGTATAATGATATAATGATATCTATGTTATATTTTGATCTTATTGTTAGTCCAACTGTTCAGCCCTTTGTAATTGCCGCCAATTTGCTTGCAAAGTCTGTTCCTTTCCCCACTTCCCCCAAGTCTTTTTTGTATGTGTTAGCTTTAAATAATATGCTTACTTTTAGCTATGAGAATTATTAATCTTAATTCACACACACACTTAGTCTTTAGTTACAATTTGGTTTATATAACTTGACTGCTCTTTGGCATAAACTGTTTGCAAAACTTTAATTGGCCGTTAAATAACTGTTAAATATATATACACACATTTATATATATATATATATATATATATAATTATCTAGATATATATGAAATATAGATTATTCGTTAACTTAAAATAGTATTTCTTCCCATATTTTCTATCATTTGTATTATCCCACACAGAGCTCTGCGCTCGTCTATCCTAAGGCCAACTAAAATATGCAAATCACGTTGTATGAGAAGATTTTATAAATAACAAAATAAAGTAAGAATGTGTTTAAAAAAACGAAGAATGTTTATTGTGGAATCTGGTTGAAGGAACTATATGTATATAATATCTATAAGTTATCTAGGAGCAATCGAGCATAAACTGCTCGATTTCGGGTTAACTTTTAGCTTCTATTAGCTTGGCTGGTCTTTCGTCTGCAAGGGAACACATTTCCCTAGTCAAGTCGAGTCGTGGAATTTACGGCTGGCGCCTGCGCAGCTGTAGTTAGTTTTCACCTGGTCAGGTACGTTGCCTTGGCAACGGTTTGCGCCAAACAAACAAAGGGAAAAACAATTGCTAAAGAAAAACAACTTGACTCTTGAGCTGTAGCACTTTTGACCATGTCGGAGCCGGAACTGGATGCAGCTGTCATTAGAGCCACGCAGCAAAGCCTGGGCCAGTTCCTCAAGAAGCCTGCGCTGACAGAGAAGCTGCTGAGGAAGCCTCCATTTCGCTACCTCATGGACATCTTCACAGCGGTAAGGCTTTAGCTAGGGAACTCGTTCAACTAAACTCTGCTTAGTTTATTAAGGAAACTGGCTGCTTCGAGGGTCTCTATACGCCGGAGGAGCAGCTCTTCGAGAACATCAACGATCGGTAAGCTATCCTCTCCAATCGAAGCGAAACTAAGACTAACTGAATCGATTTGAATAGAAATGATAAAATGCGATTTCTGCAAAAGATGATCGATGCCACAAGTGAGTAGGGCAGATCGTATGGACTAAGGCATACCCTAACTAATCTAGCGCTATATTGCAGAGCTCACCACGAAGCAGGATCTCAAGGTGCGCACTTCTAAAATTGTGGCTGGGCATGAGCCGCAGCTGACGAATGAGCTGCTGCAGGCTATGGCCAGCATAGTGCAGCAGCGTCTGGATTGGCACGATGCAGTGCAGCAAGTCTTGGCCAACGAAACCGATAAGCCGAAGCCAGTGAAGGCCAAGGAAGCCAAAGCGAGCAGCAAACAAATCTCACCCATTGCCAAGGAGCAGCCGATGGCACGCAAGGAAAAGCGCATCTCGCCCCAGGAGCAGAAGCTGCGCAAGGCCACGGAGCAGCTTATCCAAGACAAGGAGAAGAAGGCTCAACGCCGGCAGAAGCCCTCGTCGGAAGCGGAAGCCAAGCCCAAGCTGAGCCGACAGAGCTCTAAGCAGAAGACTCCATCGCCAGTGAAGCCCCCAGTTAAAGTTAAACAAGCTTCAACAGACAGCGAAGCAAAGTCCATCTCGCCAGCACCTGCTGCAACTGCACCGCCCGCTGCACCCATTGCACCTGCTGCAGTCGCTCCCCCACCTGTCAAGCAGCCCTCGCCTGTTGCCTCACCCAAGCCTACTACCGACTCACAGAGCCCTTCGCCCCAGGCCCAGCAGCTGGTAGCTGAGCCCGCGGAGCCGGAGAGCCGCAAGTCCTCAGGCAAAAGTCGACGCTCCAGCGCGGGCCAGCGATCAACGCAGCCCGAGCCGTGTGCTGCACTGGCCAACAGTGAGGCTAGCGAGCACAGCCAGGCGCCCACTGTGTCTGCCTCTGACTCCAACAACAACAACAGCAACCTCATCAGCAGTGAGGTCAAGCGGGAAGGCACCTTCACGCGCGAGAACTCGAAGGAATCGAACGGCTCGATCAATCGTCCGCGTACCTCGCTGCGCCCGCCCAGTGCACGTCCAGCCTCGGCGCGACCTGGTGCACCGCGGCGTCGCAATGTAGAAATTGTGCTGCAGCCGAACGATCAGATGAAGATGTCCGGCATCAATGTGAAGCTGGAGACCTTTGGGGACTTTGATGATGATGGCGAGAACTTGGTGGTCATCGAGGATGCCAATGCGCATGACATAGACGTGGGCACAGCGCACGATCAGCAGGACGCGGATGCACAGCAGCAGGGCCAAGGCCGCCTGGTTCAGCAGATATTGGACACGCAGAAGGAGCTGGTCGCAACGCAGGTAAGTGAGCAAGGCAAGGAGGACGGCCAGCAAAAGACGCCATCGGCAGACACGCGCCAGAGCTCGGCAAGGCAAATGAACGATCTGCGAGACATCATACAAACACTCACTAAGTCCGTAAATCCGCTGGGCAAGCTGTTGGACTTCATACCCGAGGACATCGATGCAATGCAGCTGGAGCTGAGCATGTGGCGGGACGCCTACACCCAAGCGGCAGCGGAGCTCAAGCGCGAGAGAAGCCTCACAGCCTCCGCCACGGAGCCCATGAAGCAGCAGGTGCTCTCCATCGAGGCCAGCATTGCCGAGTACAAGGATCTGGTCGACGAGAGTCGTCAAAAGATTCTCCACAACAATGAGCGTCTGCTCAAAATGCTGATGGAGCAATAATATCAGATATACATAAACGCGAGGGCAGCTGTAACTTGTTCAGGCTACCCTCGTATAACAGTTTATATACTAGTTTATAATAGTTTTAGAAAACGTTATATTGCAATATTTCGGATCAATAAATTCTGAGTTCCGATTAAAGGCATAACTTTCTCAGATCTGATATTGATTAAAGTGAGTCAGAGGGTGATTCAGGATGTACATATGTAAATGTATATAAATTTAATAGATTTCTTTTAAAAAATAGCATATAGAAATATCGCATGTAAATTGTAAATAACAGTTCAATGGGTGGTACATTATAATCGTTCATTATCTAAGGTCACTTAGTGTTCAAACCGAAACCGACATGTTTAAACAAATTAAATATTTTGGGTACTTCACAGCGGAGGCTGTTGTAAATTTGTAGATCCATATATCCATGCTTAAAAAAATTCATCTCTTGTTATCCGACTTGTGAATACCCTCTAAATGTATTTACAAAAAAGCTGCAGAATAATGCTAAGCCTCAGCTTGATTAGCTTCATCCCGCCTAGTGTCTGTATCTGATTTTTCTCCGTCATTCTCTTTTTCTTTACTCTTGTCTGTCTCTTGCTCCAGATCCTGATCCTGGTCTTGGTCCTGGTCCTGGTCCTCATCGCCCAGCACGTACTCAATAAAGCTGCAGAATAATGCTAAGCCTCAGCTTGATTAGCTTCATCCCGCCTAGTGTCTGTATCTGATTTTTCTCCGTCATTCTCTTTTTCTTTACTCTTGTCTGTCTCTTGCTCCAGATCCTGATCCTGGTCTTGGTCCTGGTCCTGGTCCTCATCGCCCAACACGTACTCAATAACATCGTCGATGGGAAAGTTGTTGAGCAGCGACTTTATGGAATCATTGTGAATAACCACAGTGAACAGGAGTTTGCAATATTCACGCATGCGACTGCCATAGTCCAATTCGGCATAGGCTTCGCTGCCCTTGGCCAGATCGTGGCCACAATTCTCGATGACCTTGCATAGCACCGACTCCTCGGAGCTGTTGGGCCAGTTGTATTTCTTGAGTGTTTGCGGATCGACCAGCATATCGATAAGCTTCGCTATGTTCGCCTTTAGTTTAATATCCTCCTCAGTGAGTACCTCGCCGTTGAACTCATCGTCGCTTGACGGCTCATCCAGATTATCCGCAATAGCAGCAGCTAAACTGGCGGCCAGCGATTTACGCTGTTCCTTCTTGACAACCGGCGACACAGCCGACTTTGTCTTCTCCTTAGACTCGGCCTTGACATCGCCGCCGTCGGCCGTCGGCTCGGCTGTGCTGGCTGCACCCTCCAAAGGCAAAATGGTGTAGACCTCGTTCTCGAGCATAATGGTCTGCGCGCTGCCATCACCCTCATCCACCAAAAACTCACGCACCACGACTCCATTGTCATCCGTTTTGCTGGAGATGAGCGAACCAGCTGATGTGTTGGCAGCCGGCGATTCCTTATCCTGGTCCTTCTCTTCATTCGCTTCATCTTCGTCCTCTACCACCACTACGGTCTTTTTGTTGGCTTTGCGTTTGGCTGGTGGCTCTGTGCCGAAAATATCATCCGGATCGCACTCATGCACGTTGCGTATGTGATTACGGAGCGTCTCAGTGCTGTCGAAGTTCTTGTCACAAATCGCACAATCCGTCCGCTCGATCACCTTGGCTGAACGTTTGGCCCGAGTCGGTTTCACAGCTGCATTCCACAATTGCTCAAAATTAATAAACTAGATATTGGTATAATAATAAGCAAACTTACGCGAATGATCGCCAGCGTCCATGTGCTCCTTGAGCAGTGCGCTGGTGCGGAAGCTTCGTGTGCACTTCGTACAGGCAAACGAGGGGCGCTTCTGACGCGAATGCTCCTTGACGTGACGCTCGAGTCTGTTTTAAGAGCATAAAGCCAATCAACAACTGATCACAGATATAGATTGCAGTACACTTACTGTTTCTCCGTCTTAAACTTTTGAATGCACAAGGAGCAGGAGTACGGACGCAGATGCGTCTTGGAATGCGTGCGCAGCTGTGTGGCCTGTATGAAGCTTTTGCCACACTCGTTGCATTTGTGCGGACGCTCGCCTGTGTGCCGCTTCATGTGGCGATTGAGCACCTCCTTCACGGCAAAGGATTGACTGCACTGCATATACAGAACGACAATGATAATTATTTAGGAGTCTCGGGCTTTCGGGAGCAACAGGTGCATACCACTGTGCAGGTATAGGGCTTCTCGCCCGTATGATACCGACGATGCTTCTTGAGCGCTACCAAAGCCGAAAATTTCTTGTCGCACAGATCGCAATCGAATGGCTTTTCGCCCGTATGGGTGCGTATGTGAATGCTGAAAGAGTTACAAAGGAATTGGCAATTGAAGCGAGCAGTCCACTTAGCGCTACTCACTTGAGGGTGGACAGACTGTAGAAGCAGTTCTTGCACACGTGGCACATGTACTCCGGCTTCTTCACCACCTGTGTGCCCAGGTGTTGCTTGAGATGGGCGCGCAGATTGTCTAAGCGATAAAAGACACGATCGCACACCTTGCAGCTCATGGTGTCGTTCTCGTTGGCCGAGCACGACGAATACTTCTGATGACGCTTCAGATGATACGAACGCGTAAAGTCCTTGCCACAGATCTTGCAGGCAAACGGCTTGCCCCTGGACTGGTGCTGCTCCTCGTGCAGCTTCAGCAGCGCAGAACTGCGTAGCTTGGCATTGCAAATGGAGCATGGAAAATCATTGAACTCCGAGTGTGTGATGAAAATGTGACGCTCATAGCTCGTCTGCGTTTTGAACGACTTGGGGCAGTCGGGACAGTTAATGTGGCCCAGCTAGAAAGGGAATTCCAATTAGATATAATTTAAATTTGGAATAGGATTGCAGTTACGTGAAAAGTGTCGTAGCTCTCGCTGCAACAGAAGCAGATGTCCTTCTTCTCCATAACCACGGCATCGCGTTCAATCTTGTCCAGGTTCTTTAGCATATCCGCCTTGCGCAGATGATAGCCACTGTCGTAGCGACAGAACTCCAAATGCTTTTTCAGACTCTTGACGCGACGGAATGTCTTGTAGCATTTGCCGCATACGTGCTCGACCATTTCTTTGAGCTCGTTGTTGCCGTTGGCACTCTTGCGCTTTGTTCCGCTGGCACTTCCTGGTCCATCCTCGTCCTCATCATCATCGTCATCGTCGTCGTCCTCATCATCCTCGACGCCAGATACCACAAAATCCTCCCCATTCTCTTTGGCAGCATCTCCGAGCTCGACATCATCGTCGGCCAATATAAAATCAATGGTGTCTTCATCCTCGACAACCACAACGCTGGTGGTGTTGTCCGCTTTGCTGTTCTCACTTTTGATGGCCTGCAGCACGTAGTGATCCATTTTCTTCTTCTTGGTGGGCAAAGTCCTTATCTTGGCCGTTTCCATTGCTGTGGCAGAGGGCGCAATTCGCTTCTCGTTTAATATCTTAACAGCTGGGCTAACCGTTTTGGGTGTGGCACGCTTATCGCCGCCTTTCGAGCTGCTCTGGGCGTCATCGTTGTTGAGTATTTTGATGCTGGTGCGCTTCTCCTGCTTGGGGCGATCAGCCTTGGCGGCCACATCGTTGAGCAGCTTCATTCGTGTGCCAGTGCGTTTCGCCTTCAGCGAAACCATTTTCTCGACGTCCATTACTCTGATTACAGGCGTGCTCGTGTCTTTGTTGGTGGGAGAGGCTGCCGCGGTAGCTTCCTTGCTGGCGCTCATTGCTGTTGCCTGTTGAAAGATACAGGACACCAAGGATCAGTGACGGTGAGTAGGTTAGCCTACTTTCAGGCTCGTGATTTATTTTGAATCGATCTCTTTGCCAGAGCGTCACGTCAGCAACGCCTAGAAGCAGCGCACAATAAAAATGGCGGCTGGCTACCGATCGACTGAGAGCGAGCGAGAGCACGCTACGAGCTTAGTTACGACAAAAAGAAAAAGAAACGCAACAAGTTCTCTCGCTCTGTGACTGTTCGTGAAAAATATATTTAGGGTTGAAAATAATTCGAATATAAGATTTTGAAAATTGTTGCATACTTTTCAATATTGAATATTTTTGTTGCCGGCTTTAAAGGAATTTCGTTAAGAACTCTGATAATTTGCCCACTTTTCAATGCCAATTTGCAGATTTAAATTTTATTTTATTTTCCATTTGCGTTACACACACGCACGCACACTCGCGAACACAGCAGAGTAGTTTCTCTAATTAAATGTGAAACTTGCGTCAATGAAAGTCATACGTCGTCTGAAGTCGTTGTCGATCTGATCGACTGTAACGAGATGCAACAGATGTATGGAACAAACAGTTGGTAAGAGCGAGAGGGACAGCGTTGGTTTGTTATTTACTGGTACGTCTTTACTATTCACACTGACTGGAAACAATGGATTTACACTTTTTTTATCAAATTCTCAATTTACAAAATTAAACCTTTGACAAATTTTGTGTTCACTTATTTAATTTAAATTCCTTACAGTTTACAGCTCGTGCAAAGGCACGTAAGCGTACACAATGGCGTTAGCGTCTGACAATTCACAATATTCGTCGACAGGTAAACAGCTGTTCCGACATAAGTGTAACCAGATTTGGAATTGTTGCTGGCGCATTTTTGATTTATTACTCTCTCGAACTGTAAAATTAAATAAAAGAATAAATATTGACGTGCAACTTTTATTTATTTGTAAGGTTTGCCAAACTGGTTAAAAAATTTTAATTCAACGGTCGCGGTGATGTAGCAGTGACTGATTTGTGACTTAAAAATATTTTTAAACGATAACATTGATATCGAAAGCTATCGTTAATATGCCATTCGTATTTCTTCTAGCAACACAAGTTGAGGTAAATTTGTGTAAATATTAATGAGAAACTATAGTAAAATATTTGTAATCTTTATAGACACAATGTCTGGCTTATTTGACTCCGCACATACCGAAGGCCCCGGCTTTGTGGGCATACGTTTCTGTCAAGAATGCAACAACATGCTGTATCCCAAGGAAGACAAGGATAACAAAACTTTGATGTACGCGTGCCGCAATTGCGATTATAAACAGGAAGCCGACTCCAATTGCATATATGTGAACAAGATTATGCACGAAATCGACGAGCTTACGCACATTGTGCCCGATGTGATATCCGACCCGACGCTGCCGCGCACTGAAGACCATGCATGTCCCAAATGCTCGCATCGCGAAGCCGTCTTCTTCCAGGCACAAACCCGACGCGCCGAAGAGGAGATGCGACTGTACTATGTGTGCACCAATCAGAACTGCACACATCGCTGGACGGAATAACAATGGAAAGGGAAGTGCCAGCTCCATCTACGACTGCCGACATTGGCTATATTCATACGCATAGTTCTAAGTACATAATCAAGTTTGTAATTTAAGAATGTTTGTAAGTTGTTATTGCTGAATTTGCAACCGCTAATATTTCTCATTCGGAAGTCGTGATCGAGAGAGAGAGTCAGCAAACAATGAGAGCGAAACACGCTCTCCCGCATGCAAATCGCTAAGCGCATCTCTCATCGCAGTGGCAAAAATTCCAATATCTATCAAACATATATGAAACGAAAACAAAGAATCAAGCAATTTAATTAAACAAGTTTCTGGTGCGTATTTCTGAGCCGTTGCTCTAGCTGATCAAGCGACAGTTGAACGTTAGAACTTGGCGCGACGTGTTGTCGAGCTTAACATGAGAATCTAAATTGAAATCGAAAGCGTAAAAAGATAATTTCAAACATGGCAAAAACAAACGAGACAACGGCCGAGCCGGAGCCTGAGTTGAATTATTTGCAAAAACTATGGCGCTATCGTCGTTATCTGGTGATCGAGCCGTTCTTCTTCTTCTACCTGATGGCATCCGTATTCAACCAGGTGGCCATGCAGAACTTCCCACTGGAGAAGGCGTGTCGCGTCAACCTGGGCTACAACGAAGCCACCTGCTTGGCCATACTGGATAAGTCGGAATTAGATATCGATTGCGAAGGGCTTACGTTCGAGAACACGACCCTTGGGCCCTCCATGGAGCAATCCCTACACGGCATCTCTTCGATAGGCTTCAATTATACGGTCTGCAAGGCCGAGTCGGAGGTGCAGAAGCTGACCTCCGATATTACGGGAAAACGTGCGCCCATAGGTAAATCTCACACATCTCCATATTTATTTTAACGATTTAGCCAATTAGGTAGTCTCAGCAAGTGCAACCAGTTTTGCCTACGATTCGCATAGCTTTAATCATATTTTCAGCTTCTGTTATTCTTTCCTATTATAATTATTACTCTTATATAAAATTAGCATTCGATACGCATATGCAAACAAATCTCTCTGATCCGCGCCCATATAGGTGTGCGTATAGATATGTGTATATTAGGATGTCTGAATGTTGGGTAATTCCACATACAGAATTTAATTGGATTTTGATTTCTCACGAATTCTTGTCATTCTTTTCGCTTACATCAATTGTTAGTCGCACGCTTAAATTTTAAGCTCTGCGCTTAACTATTCGATTATGGGCGAATTCGTTCTCCAAAAACCGGTTCGTTGTTTCTATTTATATTTTTTATTTATTTATTTATTTTTTTTTATTTTTTTTTGGCTATATATTTAACCTTAACGTGTTTTGTCATTGCCACGGCAAGAAATTGACAGTTTTATTTTTATTTTTTTATCATTTGATTAAATGACAATAAAGCATTTATTGACAACCATTGCATCAGCAATGCAGCAGAAGAATAAACAATTTAATTTGCCTTGCGCATTGTGCAGCTATTAAATTCCAATTTCTATGTATGAGAAGAAGAAGATGAGGAAGAGATGGAGAGATCGAGAGAGAGAGAGAGAGACAGAGAGAGAGAGAGAGAGATAGAGCTGGGAGAAGGTTGAATGGTCCATCGGGTTGCTCACATTTGATTGATGGCATGCTCTTACAGCAGCGAGTACAATGATTTCATGATGCGATATGAAACGTCTATGGGTGATCATCTGTGATATTTTGATCATGATGAGGATGCGGATAGGGATCATCTGGTGATATGTGATAGCTTATCGCCGGTTCAATTTGATTGACGGAATATAACTGTTATATATGTATATATATACTTGAGAAATGCCAAGTTGGGAAATACAGTTGCATAGCAAAAATAACAATAATAATAATAATAATAAACAATGACTTCATTGCTGTTTACATAGTTAGCTGCAGCTGATTATAAATTTATCCTGAGATTAATCACTTCAAGTCTAAATACCCTATCTTCTCCATACTACAGCTGCCATATTTCCATTGATTGTGCTGCTCTTCGCCGGAGGCTGGTCGGACAGATACAACAAGCGCAAGCCATGCATGATAATACCCATCATAGGCGAGGCGTTGTCATTCACTTGTAAGCGGGGCATAGAATTGGATAATGAGCTGACTATATTCATTTCAAGTTCCTTGTAGGTCTGCTCATTTCGGCCATTTTCTTTGATAGTCTGCCCGTGGAGTTTGGAATGTATCTCGAAGCGATTGTGCCTGCGGTCAGTGGAGGTCTGACCTTCTGTCTGATGGCTGTCTATAGCTATATGACGATATCCACGCCCGAGGAGGATCGCATCTTTCGGTTTGGCATCTTTGCTATGTTTGTGGCAGGAGTTCCCTTTCTGGGCGTCTTCAGCGGATTCCTCTTCAATATATTTGGCTACATAAGTGAGTTGCATGGGCTTTCTTCCATATGCTTAATTTCCTTATCTTTCTTTGTTTCAGTTTCGTTTGCTTCCGCTGTGGTTTTTCAAATTATTGCCATACTCTACATTATCTTCTTCATCAAGGAGGTCAAGCCAAAGCCCAAGACATCCGAGGAACCGTCGGCTAGTCAAGCTGCGGATAATATGGCTTTTGAGCAAACCAACTTGGATGAGCTGCCTGCTAACAAGAATGTTAACTTTCAATTGACGCCACATCTGGAGCCACCCAAAGTGGAGCCGCCGCCTGTACCGGCTGAGAAGCGGTCGCTGCTGAAGGAACTTTTTGATCCCACCCTGGTGATGGACTGCCTTCGCTTTCCTTTGATCAAGCGTAAGAACAATGGGCGCCTTCTATTGATTCTGCTCATTCTGGGCTACTTTCTGACCGTGGGCCCTAGCACGGGCGAGTTGGACTTTTGGTATCGCTTCACCCTGAAGAAGTTGAAATGGAATGGCAATGACAACGCCATTTTTAATACCGTATCCGGACTGGAGGCTCTATTGGGCACTTTTATAGGCACGGCGATCCTTAGCAAACTGCTTAAGTTCTCGGATCCCTCCATTGGCATCCTCTCGGCTATGGCCATTGTCTGTTCGCGTGTGATGTTTGTAAGTAAATCTGGATGATACCGCTATATGGAAATTAAACGAAATGTGGTCTCATACAAATTTAATTTCTTTCAGGCATTTTCCTCTGACACCACCTCATTCTATGCGGCCAGTGTCGTGGACATGTTTGTCAGTCTGCGCGTCATTGCCATCAAGACCATTGGCAGCAGCATTGTCGAGGGAGATGAGCTAAGTGAGTTCGCATTCAATGGACTGCCATATCTATATTACCTCTGTTATATTCTGTTTTAGGCAAAATGTATTCCATCTTTGGCATCAGCGAACCAATTGGCCAATTCATTTTCCCGACCATCTTCAGTACGGTCTACGTAAATACTGTGGACACGTTTCCAGGCGCCTTCTTTCTGTTTGGCGAAATCTTCTACGTGCCCAATGTTCTAGTCTTTGTGTAGGTTTTTGAAGGAACTTTATCTATGTCTATATATCTATATCTCTCTCCTCTTCAATTGCAGACTGTGCTATTTCGTCTTGCGACGTCGTAAGAGCAAGGAGCAAAAGAATGCCGTGGAACTGGAACAAAATCAGGAAGGCAATGGCCAGCCGAATGCCGCCAATGGCACGGAGATTACTAGTCTATAATCCAATTAAAAGTACTCTATACGAATGTACATACGCTACCTTTTCTACAGATATACATAGTCAAGTTCGCCAAATAACATATGTTTGCTGGATATGTTGTCTTATTTCGGTTAAGTGAGCTAAGCCCACGTCTTTGCTGTTGGGCAAAGGAATTACTGGGCATGGAATTGCAATAAAAACAACTTATGAGGGAGCTCTCAGTGCATTGATGGACTATAAGCTGCCCTGCATGCATATATAGTATAGACATTAATATAAGTCCTTCGGGGAAATATAGATATATATGATATTTATCCCTACCAAATTGAATATTTCATCTAATTTCCCCCTTTGTAAATTACATCTGTGAAGGGTTTCCATACAGTGCTCTACGGGCTCATCTAGTGGAGCTCGAGCTCTGCTACTGGCTGTTGCGACAAACCACCCGTGCTTTACCTATTATCAAATCTTGACAGGGTATAAGAAAGCAGATGCTGTAACCCTTCTTTCACTTTGACTTTGACCTCAACTGCTGACTGCTGGCTCGAGAACATATAGCGAGGATTTCAATCAGCAAATGCATTCAATTTGATCAGCCAGCCGAAGTGGTGGGCGTGGCCCAACTGGGTGCTAAATGCCGCCTTGGCCACGCATGGAAAACAATTGGCAACTAATAATCACAGTTAATCTGCGAGGCAGATGCCTCGAGGCTACCCAAGCCCCTAGCCACCAGCCCCACCACCCTCGGCCACCCCCAAATATTCGTTTCGGTAGCCACTTTTATTGCCATGAATGGGGTTTTCAGGAAATTGCAGTTTGCTCCTTTGCTTATAAAAGCCGCTGTGTGTGCCATGGCAGGCTCAGACGTTGCCTCAGCCTCGTAGCGTGTGGTTTCTGGTTTGCCCAGAATCAACTTCGGAATTCCAGGCAAGTGTGAAAGTTTCTAAAGAGAAGAGAGGGAAACACAGAGTTCAAATAGAAATATTTTATCAGATATCCAAGTACTGAATTACATTTATTGTGACTTGAAAATTTCTTTATGTAATTTCAAATATTTTATGGCATTATCTTCCAATATTCAGCATTTGGAGAGGTTTTCCTGTTTGAAGCTCTTGTTAAACTGTGAGCGAGTATAATTATGTCAGATATACCTGACTGAAACATATTACTAAATGAATATTTTTATAATGATTTCTCTCTCTCTCTCTCTCTCTCTCACTCTCACTCTCTTTTTGTCTCCTTTAGACCCGTGTTCAATCATGTTGCGCTTGCTGCTGTTGCCCCTGTTTCTCTTCAGCTTCTCGATGGCCTGCATGGGCCAGACTTTCCAGTATTCCCGGGGCTGGACCAATGGCAAACGGGCCCCGTCCTCGGCGCTACTTAACAGTGGCCACCATCTGGGACTGTTGGATGTCTTTGACATACAGGAGAAACCCAGCGATATCAAACTGGATCGGTAGATATAGGATTGATTGTGATTGATCTTTTTATCAATTCTGCTTCCTCTTGACTAGTTGCTTGATGCAGCTGCAGCACTTGGCGGGCAACGCCCTGATGCATCGCTCTTTTGCTAATGGATTGGCCTACAATGGCAACAGACCCGACCCGACAGATACGGAGTTGCACAATCTCAACATTCATGCCAGATCGAGTGCCAGTGGCAACAATAACGACAACAATCCTGTGTATCCCAGCGTCAATCGTCATCAATCAAACGAGCTGTACGATACGGTGGCTGATCCAGTGGAGTCAGCAGACCTTGGGAAGCATTAAGCGATGAAAAAAGTTGGAAATACAATCTGTTGATGAATTATTATTATTAGCATTATTATTATTATTATTATTGTTATTAGCAAAAAATGCTACAAAAATATAAAAAAAGAGATATGGCTCACATGCAATTGAATACGAATAAGTGCATCATAAATGGTAAAATTATGTAAATAAAAAATTGAAGAAAATTGAATAATTTCATAGTTAAAGTTGGCTTAAATTGGCGTGGCTTGGCCCTCTCTAATGCGAACACGCGCACACTTAGAATTAGCTCATAAATACTTCCATAAATTTGCAGTCAAGAAATTTCATTAACTCATGCTGGAGTGCCTCTTAACCAGTTTTGAATGAAATGCCTCATAAAATATACAAATTACTTGGTTTCTGCCTTGGCTAAGTAGGTTGATGTCCGTGCTCACATATCGTGGTGAGTTTACTGTTGTGTAGCTGTGTTGGTGTTATTTCTGCGGGCTCTACTGAGGTGGATTCTGCATCTCATCACTGTGATGTGCCGAACTAGTCCTGTGAGTGTGTTTGCTTGGTGGCTTTGTGTGTGTGTTCTTAACTTATCCTAGGCCTAGTGTCGTATCTGGTGTGATGGCTAGCTTATACATACTATATATTGACTGATCATAAATTCCGGCATCATGGACCCACTCCAATTGCAGATGACCAGCCACAACCTCAAGCTTCTGAGCCGTTGCTCAAGCTGATCAACCGATACATAGTTTAAAGATAAAACTGGCCGCGATGCTACGCCCATCAAAAATGGGTATTCGTGGTATTGTGGTTCTGTTATACAAATGTTATCCTCTGTAGGCCCCACTGACACGCCCAGATTAAATTGGATTCAA
The DNA here is from genome assembly GCA_035045555.1 of Drosophila fulvimacula. NCBI lineage: Eukaryota > Metazoa > Arthropoda > Insecta > Diptera > Drosophilidae > Drosophila > Drosophila fulvimacula. The sequence goes on from JAWNOX010000137.1 coordinate 22,733,511, forward strand.
TTAATCGAAAAATTTCTTTACAACTCGACTCACCAAATATGATATTTAATTTCTTTTATATTTTATCTGCGACAGTAGAGGTGAAGGGTGCGTCCGAAGGGACGTAGGTGCGGTTGTGGACGAAGAAATGATTTTGGAGATGCTAACTTGAAATGGCAAAGATGTGTGCGGGCTGTGCGAAAGCTAGGCAGATCGGCGGGGTTCATGGCATCTGCTACTCGGGCACTACCCACTGAAGGTTTCTTACTTCTTTGTATGATTTTTGCACCAAATTTAGATTCGCCTCGCATCATATGTTTTCACCTCTCTGAGTATCTGCTCCTCAAAGGCTATTTGATTGATTGAGACATGCGCATGGGACTGGTGGCGTAGATGAAACCCAATACAATCGTAGGACGATAAAAAAACTTGTTCTGCTTTGCTTTTAGCGTGTTTCAAAGTGTCCCATAGGTGAAGTCATGTTAAATCGAAACACCATATCTTATCTATCCTTCAGGCGCCGTATTCCCATGGATCATTCGACTCTAACATTGATCATAACTCAACTAACACAAGATATGCATGATCAAACTCGCCTATGTCATACACTTGTAAGCGTGCCGTTAGACTGGATTAATGACCTGACTATATTAATATCGAGTCCTTTGTAGGCCTGCTCACTTGTGCTCATTTTCCTTGATAGTCTGCCCGTGGAGCTTGACATGTATCTGGAAGCGATTGTACCCTCGCTCTTTGGTGGTGGGACCTTATTATAAATGGCCATCTAGTGCTATATGACCCTAGTGTTTCTGACCACAATTGGCTTGCTAACCGTCGTCAGAGGATTCCTCTTTAATACACTTGGCTACAAAAGTGGGTTGTACTCGCATTCTTCCACACCTTCTCCTCTTTTATCTCTCCTTGTTTATCTGCTTTCCGTTTCCTTTACCAATGCTTTTGCCTTTCAAATTATTGCCTTAATCTGTATAATCTTCTTCATCAAGGATATTAAGCCAAAACCCAAAAAATCCGACGAAATTTCGGCTAGCCCCCTGGAAGGTCATGCTGGGGATAATAAGGTCTTTGAGCAAACCAACTTAAATGATTCAATTGACGCCACATTTGGAGCCCGTGTCGGCTGTGAAGTAGTCGCTGTTAAATGAGCTTTTTGATCCAATCCTGGAAACGGACTGCTGTACAAATAATGCACGCCTCCTGTTGAGTCTGCTACTTCTGGCTTTCTTTCTGTTACTGGACCCTCTGTTGGGGCTGTTATGAGTTTATGCAAGAGCAAGAGCAAGAGCAAAAGCGATGCCTCCAATGGCACGGAGATTACTAGTCTATAATCCAATTAAAAGTACTCTATACGAATGTACATACGCTACCTTTTCTACAGATATACATAGTCAAGTTCGCCAAATAACATATGTTTGCTGGATATGTTGTCTTATTTCGGTTAAGTGAGCTAAGCCCACGTCTTTGCTGCTGGGCAAAGGAATTACTGGGCATGGAATTGCAATAAAAACAACTTATGAGGGAGCTCTCAGTGCATTGATGGACTATAAGCTGCCCTGCATGCATATATAGTATAGACATTAATATAAGTCCTTCGGGGAAATATAGATATATATGATATTGATCCCTACCAAATTGAATATTTCATCTAATTTCCCCCTTTGTAAATTACATCTGTGAAGGGTTTCCATACAGTGCTCTACGGGCTCATCTAGTGGAGCTCGAGCTCTGCTACTGGCTGTTGCGACAAACCACCCGTGCTTTACCTATTATTAAATCTTGACAGGGTATAAGAAAGCAGATGCTGTAACCCTTCTTTCACTTTGACTTTGACCTCAACTGCTGACTGCTGGCTCGAGAACATGTAGCGAGGATTTCAATCAGCAAATGCATTCAATTTGATCAGCCAGCCGAAGTGGTGGGCGTGGCCCAACTGGGTGCTAAATGCCGCCTTGGCCACGCATGGAAAACAATTGGCAACTAATAATCACAGTTAATCTGCGAGGCAGATGCCTCGAGGCTACCCAAGCCCCTAGCCACCAGCCCCACCACCCTCGGCCACCCCCAAATATTCGTTTCGGTAGCCACTTTTATTGCCATGAATGGGGTTTTCAGGAAATTGCAGTTTGCTCCTTTGCTTATAAAAGCCGCTGTGTGTGCCATGGCAGGCTCAGACGTTGCCTCAGCCTCGTAGCGTGTGGTTTCTGGTTTGCCCAGAATCAACTTCGGAATTCCAGGCAAGTGTGAAAGTTTCTAAAGAGAAGAGAGGGAAAGACAGAGTTCAAATAGAAATATTTTATCAGATATCCAAGTACTGAATTACATATATTGTGACTTGAAAATTTCTTTATGTAATTTCAAATATTTTATGGCATTATCTTCCAATATTCAGCATTTGGAGAGGTTTTCCTGTTTGAAGCTCTTGTTAAACTGTGAGCGAGTATAATTATGTCAGATATACCTGACTGAAACATATTACTAAATGAATATTTTTATAATGATTTCTCTCTCTCTCTCTCTCTCTCTCACTCTCACTCTCTTTTTGTCTCCTTTAGACCCGTGTTCAATCATGTTGCGCTTGCTGCTGTTGCCCCTGTTTCTCTTCAGCTTCTCGATGGCCTGCATGGGCCAGACTTTCCAGTATTCCCGGGGCTGGACCAATGGCAAACGGGCCCCGTCCTCGGCGCTACTTAACAGTGGCCACCATCTGGGACTGTTGGATGTCTTTGACATACAGGAGAAACCCAGCGATATCAAACTGGATCGGTAGATATAGGATTGATTGTGATTGATCTTTTTATCAATTCTGCTTCCTCTTGACTAGTTGCTTGATGCAGCTGCAGCACTTGGCGGGCAACGCCCTGATGCATCGCTCTTTTGCTAATGGATTGGCCTACAATGGCAACAGACCCGACCCGACAGATACGGAGTTGCACAATCTCAACATTCATGCCAGATCGAGTGCCAGTGGCAACAATAACGACAACAATCCTGTGTATCCCAGCGTCAATCGTCATCAATCAAACGAGCTGTACGATACGGTGGCTGATCCAGTGGAGTCAGCAGACTTTGGGAAGCATTAAGCGATGAAAAAAGTTGGAAATACAATCTGTTGATGAATTATTATTATTAGCATTATTTAATTATTATTGTTATTAGCAACAAATGCTACAAAAATATAAAAAAAGAGATATGAATACGAATAGGTGTATCATAAATGGTTAAACTATAACATTATAATTTTAATTTTTATGCTAGGTTGGTGTCTATGCTTGCGTATGAGTGGCGCCATCTATAGTTGGCAGCCAACTGGGAATAACATTTTTGAGGCCATCTTAAAGTGCTTCGCGAACAAGTTGAGTTTGTGCTGCGTTAATTTGTTCAATTGAACGAGTAGTTCAAATGAACAACTGAGTTTTTGAGTTGTGGAGAAGAGCTTTTGCCTAAATCACATAAGATAATTGAGTTACTTGATGCAGTGTCTCATTCAGAAATGAACTACTTATTGAACTAGCTGAGCTCTTATTGTATTCAATAAAGAGCTATTTGGTATAAATTCACTAAGCTAAAGACCAAACTGTATAGTATGGAACTTGAAGCGGCTTTAAATGAATTATAACGGTTTTTAATAAATTATAACGCTCGGAGGCTAATCTGCGAATCCTAAGCACTATCATCAATCAAGTAACCTCAGATGGGGAACAGATGGGGGCCGTCCATTTTGGAAGTTGGAGTCAAGCGATTATGATGTACATTAAATCGAAACGGGTTGAAAAATCGATGTGACGCTAAGTTGTTGTTGCTGGAAAAGTCGGGGGGAATTGCCATAAGTAGATATTTGTCAATACACTTAGCGAAAAATTCAAGAGTTTATTAGTCAGATAACTAAGCTTCTCAATAATGATATATTTATATACGATAACAGGCAATAGTTGCTCAAAGTGAACTTGACGTTAATCTAGGAATATATATACTATATCTATATGGTCCGAATATATACAGTATTTACTTCAACTTCATTTCAGAAACTCTAGTTTTGCTCAGTGTACTTGTGGCGGGCATTCCATTCAGAATTCATAAAATGAAAGCAGAAATCAAATCATTTTTATGGATATGCGTAGAAGATGTGTATATATAATTGCGCCTTAACGACAAAAGCTGTGCGCACTTCGATGCGAAATGCATGTCGAGGCACGTGATAATGCCCTGAGTGCTACGCCCTGAGTCCTGAGTTCTGAGTCCTGAGTCCTGACGAGAAACAGCAGCCATTTGAATTGAGGCGGGGTTGACGCCGAGCCAGAGCAGCAGAAGACAAAAACGAAAAGCAATAAGTGAGCAGCAGCATCTTGCTGTTAATTACTTTAAGTGGTTTGGACATGGCAGCGAGGTCGCACTGTGCCTGTGCCTGTGGCTGTTGCTGTGCATGTGCCTGTGCCTGTGCCTGGGCTGCACCTGTAGCAGCGACTGAGATACCAAAATCAAACGAGCTGCCATAAAGCTGAGCTGGCTCATCATTCACGCAATCCCTTCATAAAAAGAGAGATATATGGCAGAGCGGGGCATAGAAAACGATGTTTTTAAATTGAATTCCTAACAAGCTAATCGATCCTCGGGGAGGGCAAACAGCCCATGAGCAAGGACACACAGCAACGCCACGGAGAGGTAGAGGTAGAGGGAGAGGGAGAGGCCGGCGAACACGCTTCGCACGCATCACCCTCGGCTGCTCGGGGAATATGAATTTATATCTTTTAATCTGCGACAGGCTGCAGCTGAATCGAGTCCTGGCGAAAGCAAAAACAGAAAAAGTGAAATTAAGGACGCAGGACATATTTCAACAATGCAACAGCAGCAGCGATGCTGCGCTGTTTATTGTCAATGTCAAGTGGACCTTTGGGGTGGTGTCAAGTGGTCCATGGCCCACCATGGCACGCCCTCCCAGGGGCTTCACTTGTAATTGCATTAAAATGCAATTGGAATTGCCTTTCGGACGTTCGCTCCTGTCGTCCTTTGCTTCTGTCGTCATCGACTGTCGCCTGTCGCCTGCCGCCTGCCGCCTGGCAGAGTCCTGCCATCTAGGGGCCCGGCTCGCAGCTAGGTGCCAGTCGGAGCTGCGTAAACTGTATTGAAAGCTGCTTTTAACGCCCTTTCATTGGCAGCTCAAGAGAGCGGCCTGGCAGCATCAGTTGTCCTGTTCGAACTGCCGACAAGGATATCAAATTGATTGTAGCACCTGCAAATTGAGTGGTCAAAAAGTGTCTCTTAAGCACAAGTGAGGTGAAGCCTGAAAAGCATTTTCATTCAGTTTCGCCTTTTGAACGAGATTTCATTTGTCATTTGCTTAAATTCCAGTAAAGCTCGATTTCTTTAATCAATTCTCAGAATATTTTTACAGAGTCCTTCAATCAGTCAATCAGTTGAAGCGTTAAATAAGTCAATTTCATATTTTCAATCATCGCTAGATATACTGATATGTAGTTGAATAATATTATAGCTTCAATCAAGCAATGAAGCAATCAATCAATCAATCAATCAGATTTTCAATAAGCCATGCTCTATTTGAGTGGTAGCTTTAAATATTGTAAAGAATATAATAATAAACTCTTGACTGATTGATTGACTGACTGACTGACTGACAGATTGCGTACCAATGCAATGCTAAAATGTTAAAGTCTGGTTACAGTTTGAAAAGAGCTCCTAGCTGATTGATTGAAGGACTGATTGATTGACGATCAATACTCAGTTTAAGTTGTAAAAGCTGAAGTTAAGTTGAAACTTGGCAACTGATTGATTGATTGATTGATTAACTAGTTAACTGACTGGACAAACTGATTGGCTGATTCAATCAATCAATGATCTGCTTAAATTATCAAGTTTACATTTCCTGATTGACTGATTGATTGACGTTCCTCGCTTTAAGTTCAAATATTGATATAAAAAAATCGTGTTCAAAAGCAATTAAAGCACAAATTCCGCAAATCCTTGCTGATTATTTCAGCTTAAGTTTTGAGAACTTTCCCAGGATTATTTAGTGTTTCTATCTGTTCGAAACATCTGTTCGTAACTCTGCTGTTGGGGTCCACATATTTGTATCGAAATCTCAACACTTGCCGCTGCAGGAGGACAACAAGGCAAACAGGCAAACAGGAAAACAAACACCCCCTGGCAGGGACAAGCGGATAACAATTATATTAAAGAGCAGGCAAAACGACATTCACACTGGATTTGTAACAGGATACGCGTGTAACCACGAAATGGCAAGTCCTTCAACGGCAAGGATAATGCGTAAAACACCCTTTCAATTAAATATTTGAAAACAACATTCGGCAATTACACAATTGACACCGATTGCTGCCTGAGGGTGGGCGTGATGGTGGGTCAACCGCCTCCCTCGTCCACCCCCTCAGTCGAGCAGCCCTTAAAACATTATTTCGGCTTTCAACTTCATCAATTTGAAATGCTGTCGCGACTCACGAGCTGCGAGTTGCGAGTTGCGAGTCACGAGCCCGCAAGGCACGCGCGTCAATGCTCGCCGCGATGCGCAACCAGCCACCGCAGGGATTTGAATAGGCTGAGAGGGGATGCCGTGGGCGCAGGGGAGGGGCAGGGTGGTTGATGCGCCGTCTAAGTCTCTGGCAGGTTCATAAACAACATCAACAAGGACAAGTTGCGCTCGTTAAACATTAGTCAACATGAACATGACATGGCCAATGTCCCACACTCTCTCTCTCTCCCTCTCTCTATCTCCCTCTCTCTCTCCGTCCGTTTTCACGTTCGTTTGTCGTGTGTCGTAAGTCGTGAACTTGCTTTTTATTGTTTGGCCCATTCGTTTGTCGTTTACTTTTACGGCCAGGCATTTATTTGGCCAGCAATGGCAGCGGAATAAAAATCTGTGGGACTTGCGTATTTTAATATGCATTTGGGAAAAGTTTTAGGCCAGGCAAACGGAATGCCAAACTACCCGGATATCCAAATGAGTTTCGTTTCATTTCAATTTTCATCTTGCTCTGCCGCTTCTATTCTGCATTTCATGCCCTATCATCATGTGTAAAGAGAGTATATTGGATTTGTTGCCACCCTCTTCTCATCAGGTATACACGCCTATTGGGGACCTAGCATATTCGAAATTCCTACATCTCCAACAGTTTCAGAGTGGTTCCGACTCTACCTACTCTGATGGATCTCTTATTAATAGTTTGTTTTCCTATGATGAACGAGTATTAGTAGGGCGCTTATGCCCGACATGTGTTTGTTTCGTCTTGTTGGGAAATGCGTGAACATTTCTGATTCGTGGCAATTGCTGGATTTGGATTTGGTTGCTGCATTATTTATGGTGCCGCCTCCAGTTTTTGACTCCACTCTGGACTTTGGAAAAATTACGCAAAAATCAAAATTTACCCTGAAGGCCACTTAGAGTGGCGGACGAAGACAAGGATAAGGATGAGCATAAGGTTAAGGATACGGACAAGGACAAGCAGTCCGTCGTACAGCACGAGAAAAAGGTCAAATTCTTGCCTTGGCAAATAAAAAATGCAAATGCTGCGAGTCCATGAAATGGACAATTGGGACTGGGGCACAATCAAATGCACAAAACGAAAGCGAAATGAGAGTGTGGAGGGGGGGAAATCAAGTTTGAATAAGTGAGTCTGGCTGGCTGGTAGATACCCAGAGGAATTTGTATTCTAGAACAAGGAATTGATCAATTTTTGAACCAGTGATAAAGACGAAGAAGAAGAATAAGACGTAGAAGAAGGAAAATAAGGAGCAGCAGAATAAGAGGAGGAACAACAACCCAGCTGAATATGATCAAAGTTTGCCCATCAATATAAACATCTGGATGATATGAGATATTGAGCTATAGAGAAGGACTTGACTCAGAAATAACCTGTACATTATGAGATAAAGGGGCAGTTAATGAAATCTTCAGTATCAATGTTCAGATACGCCTCTGCCTTTAAGTATATTGTGAATTGTTGGCTAGGGGCGAAGACTTTATGTATCTGACTAGGAGACAGCTTCTACAATAACTTTTGATAACTAAAAGTGGATTACTTACACATAATAGAATATAATATAATTATATTATTAGACATATAATAAAGACTAAATATAAAGTCCTATTGTGCCTTGCCGATTCTTGGAATTTACAGAGTATTCAAAGGCTGTCAAGTGTGCAAATGAAATTAGAATCTATCTCAAACAATTCAAGACTTGAATATTTGAACGGATTTGCCGCTTAAATAGACTTCAGAGATTTACCCCAAGCAAAAAGTTGACTCGAAGTAGTTTGATTACTTGGCTCAATTCCACCTCCTCCCCGGCTACTCCTCTCTCTTCGGCTTCTTAATTGCGGCATTGATTCGCTTTAAGCCATTTTCACGCCATAACTCTAATGGAATTCAGCATAAATTTTCCAGGCTTTTCAATATTTGATGAGGCGCTATTCTGACCATTTTTCTTTTTTAGACCAGGCCATAAAATTGAAATGTTATTTTCGTAGATGTTCCTCGTCAAAGTTCGTCGTTTGCTGTTGCTGCTGTTGTTGCTGTTGCTTCTATTGGCTGGTTATAAATTTGTGTGTTTTGCCAATAAATACGTGAAATCGTTGAACGTGCCACAGTTCACAGTCCTCATCCAGCCCCAGTCGCTGTTGACACTTGTAGTCGGGGCTGCATGAAAACCGAACCATCCCCCCTTAGCGTGGCTGACCACTCAATTCCCTCTGTTTGTCGGTCTGTCTGTCGCTGCTGGTTGGGAGTGCTGCATGTACCTCACACCTTATACCTCACACCTCACACTCACGACTTACACTTTTCACTTTTCACTCTCTGTTTTTATGCCTGGCTGATGTGATTTTGCACTCAATTGAAAACAACTTGATTAAATTTTCATGCCAAAGTGTGAAACACGAAGTTTTCTACACTCAAAATCCTGATGTATCTCCTAAGTACTTACCCTTATTGCCTTGGAAGGGTCAATCAATCAGATATAAATGTATATATATATACATATTTGTATAGATATGTTCTCTAATAGTTGTCAAGATATATTTTTAGCCTGCATGTTGATTGGAAAGGTGGGGCACCTGCGCTGGCTCGTTGACAATTTGATATGTTCATCGACTTTGACTTTTATTAATCTGAATACTTGAGTATCACAATTAAGTCGAGTTGTTAACTGATAAGATTGGATGCCAACAGTGCTGGTGCAGGTGAGTGGAAAAGCACAACACTTATATTACAGGCTTTCAAAATAATAATCCAAGTGATGCAAATGAGCTAAGCAGGCAATCAAATTTGACACAAATCAACTGTAGAGTATCGAGTTCTGTTAGCCGGTTTACCACGGCATTAGAATTTTTTAAAATATTCACTGGGATCCGACAAAAAAAAAACACTGTAGATCAAAAATTAATAAAGATAATAAAATTCATATTGATATTGTCGTGAAACGTTGCAGCTAAGCAGTTTGGGCTTTATTAAGAGGAAAGACTGATGAGTTTTACTGAATTTATGTCGTACAACTAACTGCAATTACAATTATAATAAAATACAAATTAAGTTATTTCATTTGAAGGCGAAGTCACCAAATGTCATTTAGTTGACTGCCAGAGAAGACTTTGTACAAGGGTATTCAAATTTTATAGAATAATTTATATTCTCTTGGGACTATTGCTGTTAGTTTTATCTGGTTATTTGCACACTTTGTGGGGGACTTTTCGGAATTATTTAGCCAACCAATTTATTGGCCGCAGCCAGCGACAAAGCAGCGACAAAATAACGACAAAACAACATGTCATTCATGAGCTATTAGCATAAATATGCTTTGTCCACAACAAACAGCAAACTACAAAAAAAAAAAGAAGAACAAAGGAAAATACTAAATAAAAATGAAAACTAGAGTGATTAAATCGGGAAGGCCTGACTAGAAGACACCCCGAACACGGTTCTGAGCTATTGGCAATAACTTTTAGCTCATAATAAAGTTTGTAGAACAAGGAAGAATGGGACTATGAGAATCCGTTAAGACGAAAGACGAAAGCTCAAGGTGCCTGTCACGCATACTTCTACCTGCTACGTGCATTTGCACAAAACTAATATACCCTGTTTCGCCCGCTATCAAGTTCAGGTTATAAAAATAAAAAATACGCAATGAAACTAATGACAGGCCAAATGATTAATTTGGAGAACGGCGCTGTGTGGTCATTAGAAGTGCTGTTAGTCGTTGTTGCTAGTTGTCGCCGTAGCACCGGATCCCATTTTCTGGTGGTAGATCCGGTAAACAAAACAACAGCAAACTGGGTTTAATGGCTGCCCTTGCTTGAAGGGGGATGTAGAGCGTGCTTCCCACTCCATTTACTCCATTTTTTAACTCATTTAGAGTAATAGACCTGCACACACACACTGACAGAGAGAGAGAGAGAGAGAGAGAGAGATAGAGAGAGAGGGAGAGAGAACTAATGACAGCTCGCTGTTTGCCAAAGATAGTTAGCAATAGATACAACTGTATCACGGGGTTGATCTACTCACAGAGATAGTTCATTATGAGTCGAGAAGAATAGAAATAATTTTAGCTCTAGCAGCAATTCATATTTTCAGTTATCCATCAATCATGATTGATGTACCCATAAGAAATAAAGTATATAATACATGGGCATTAATGATGATGTATGATGATGTAGGAACAGCTATCAATCATGATGTATGTACCAATGAGTGATTAACTAAACAATAAATTCACTTGTCAGCCATCAATCATGATGTATTAGTACAATAAAGTTAGTTAATAAGGAATAAATAGTATCCAATATTCAAATATTCAAATATTCAAGTCAATAATTGAAATGTGTAACTATCAATCATGATGTACCAATATAATATAGTGACTGACAAGGCAATGAATTATATTTGAAGCTATCAATCATGGTGTATTCGATATAATTTGTGTAGCTTTCAATCAATCTGTATTGTTGTCACTAATTATGTATTGGGAAAAGCTGAGCTGTCAATCACGACTTATGGATGAAATGTTCGTAAGAGAGTTTTCTCTGTGAAGTAAAGGGTAACTGATAGTCGATCAATTGCGGTTGCATTCCTTTTGCTGAGTTTGCTTTTAGGTACGTTGTTAAAAATGGTTTCCTTTATGACATTTTTTTTGGTTTTATGACTGCCATGTGGCAGGTTGACAGGCCAGCCAGCCAACCAGCCAAGCAGGCAACCAACCAACCAGCGACGGCCATAATTAGAGGCTAGACGTGCTCAACGTTAGCCGAGCAACAACAGCAAGGCAACAGCAACAGCAACAGCAGCATATAACAATTGCAAACTCATATTTAATTTAAATGTCTCCATGATGTCCGCTAATTATTCGCTGTCACTGTGCGCCGTCTACTGTGACTGCAACTGCGATTGCGATTGTGACTTTTGTGAATGGCTGTCAAACTTCTGGCCGAGCATTGTCAGCGCGATTCCCCTGAAGGCTTGCCTCTGCTCGACTGTTGTGAATTTTAATATGAAAATTGCAGCTATGTGGCAAAAGGCTGGAAAACTAATTTGAAAAAAGCTTTGACTTGGCCTTAAATCCCGTTCAATCCATTGCCATAATCCAAATTGACATGCCAGCCGGACAGCCAAGAGGCTGCCACTCGCAAAATCCTACTCTGTGCGGTCCTTCCACTCTGCCACTCTCTCGGTCAGCTCTACTCTAGCCTCAGCCCAAGCCCCAGCCTCCACTGTGTGCTTGTCTTGTTGACCAACCGCATTGCTGTTCATTTGTATTTTTATACCCTGTACATATTGAGATGAGGACATTCTTGGTATATTGCTTTCGTAGCTGAACTCTAAATGTATATTTTCTATATTTCTGATTGAGATTGCGAGCTGAGGCCACTTAACCGACCGGTCGTCATAGTAGTTCCTTAAGATCATCCATCTAGAACATATACCTAAGATATGGCTGACTTACAATAACTTTAGATAGGATATCTGTTAGTCGTGCACTCTCGCCTCAAGTACTCTTCGACCATCTAGTAGTTGGATGGCTGCCACCCTCAGTTGGTCACTTTCAATTTGGTTTTCTTTTTGCTGATTTTCGGCAATCACCCACATCTCTCTCTCTCCCACTCCCCCTCTTTCTCTTTCTCTGTCTCCGTTTCTGTCTCTGGCGCCTGTCATTTCACTAAGTGGACACAAATAGATTGTGGCTGCAGCTTCTGGCCGTTGGCCGTTGGCCGTTGGTCGTTGGCCGTTGGTTGCTGTCCGCAACTTGGCTCAATAATCAATCAAAAACCTGGGCTGGCCTCCAGTTTCCACAAACTGTGCCAATTAGAGTCGAGAACCCCCTCCGACGAGCGCTACAAGGCAGGCTGGCACATGCAATGCACTGGCGCACAGCCCGCAGGATCTCTTCGGCGAGGCTCATTACAAGCTAACAAAGAAATAAAAACCCACAAAATTGTCCAATTAAACGCAATTTATGCGGGATATTTCTGAGTAGCAAAGCGGCAAAGGCAGCCAAATTGAAAAGGTGTCTCCGCTGCAGCTTCAATAAAAATACCATTTGATCGCCCGACTCGTCCGCCGTGCCGTCTGCAACATTGTGTGGCGCCTTCCCTTTCAACTTGTTTGCAAATGGTTTACTTCCGCAACCGGCGACCACCTTGCCAACTCGTAGGAGTCGCAGCCGAGGCTAATGTGACAGCAACCAACACTTTAAGAGAGACGATCCCTTAGAGACACGGCCGGGACAGAGGAGAGAGAGAGAGAGAGAGAGAGAGAGAGAGAAGTGAGAACTACCTGCTGGCGGCATTCTCTGTGTTTGTTTTACCTTTGAAGCGCAGCAAAAACACGTAATATATTTATAATGAAAGGCCGCCAGGATTATCATCGTGGAGAACTCCAACTCCAGTCGGCTAATTGTTGTTGTTTTTTTTCTTCCCCTTGGTCGTCCGCTTCTTGTATAGAGCATATGGTATTAGAATATTATATCCTGCCTCCAAGCGCCATGCATCAAAATTAATGTGAATTAAATTAAATTTAACTCATTAAGCGAAGAAAGGTTACACTGGCCAACAGGATTAAGTTAGCGAGAATCTAACCAACTTAATGATTCTAACCCAACTCTATCTGAGTTCGCCTTCGAGCAGTCTCGCTTAACAAACAGGACGTATGAGAATTTCTAATAACAGTTTCATATACATATATCAACCATGCAGTATTCAGCGTATTCCTATACTTACATTTATAGATCGAGCTATTTAGAGTATTGTAGTAATAGTAGATCCCATAAAGTGCTTATAAAAACTACCGAATTTGTTTGTTTTCTTTGATTTCGTAATGTGTTTATTTCAGTTAGTTATATCTTGCAATAGTTATATTATCATTATAATACTAGGTAATGCCATTCGACTTACGAACTAACGTACAATACAAGCCATATATTTAAAATTCTTTTATATTATATATACTACTATATATATGCCTTATAGAGTTGACATTGTTTGAGATTTGGAGAAGTGTTGAACAACTGAAGATGTAAATCAAATCAGGCAAACACTGCACTACAAACTAAAGGAAACTACTTAAACTTACGTCGAATACTTAAACATATGATTATACATATATGTTTATATATATATAGATATATATAATTGTGTTCACATATGTATATCTGTATTTTATATGGAAAGTAAAGCTAAATATTTACAAATTGATTGATTCGTCTTGTTCGGGGCTTCACTGTGCCCAGTACGTTTTTCAACTCTATTTACAAAGCAAACTTTATCACAAATAAACCTTATACACATACACATACACACACGCACACGCACACGCACACGCACATGTGTATGTAGAGCTACGTGTATGTGTATATATATGATCTACCATTTGACAATTAGCAGCCCGCTGCATGGGACGCCTCCGCCCAGGGCTGCAAGCCGTGCAGCGCTGCCAGCGGTGCTCCATTTACGCCGGACTGTGCGCTGAGCGGCGCAGCGGGTGGTGCAAAGCCCTTGCTAATGGCCTCCGCCTGCAGTGATAACATCAGCCGATTGGCTGCCTGTCGCTCCGCCTCGCGCTCCTCCGCCGTCTGGCGTCTGCAAGAGAGAGAGAGAAAGAGAGAGAGATTTGATGAGCTTTATCTATATATTGACATCGGCTAATGTGCATATTCATTATGGCTAAAGTACACAGCGGTACCTTGATCAATATATTGCCGACAGGTGCACAGCCATTTAAAACTAATCGAATCAAATATGCTGATTGCCCACAGTCGACAATGGCGACTGTTTCGCTTTTGTTTTATTGAAAATTAATTTCGAGTCACTTTGCCGTTAAATTACATTTTAAATGTCGCGCTTAAATGGGATTTGAGAGCAGCAACAATTCCTCTGGCTATCAATTATTCAACGGTAATTGCAACTGCGCTTTGCTGCTGCTTCAGTTCCAGTTCCATTTCCATTTCCATTCCCATTCTCATTACCCTCTCCAAGCTCGCAGTCGCCCAGTTCCATTGCCAGTTGTTGCAACTGTAAATGCAATTTCGTTTTGCTGCAGCATACGCTCTTCATTCCCTTTTGCCTTTGCCCGTTTCTTTCCCATTCTTGCGCTCTCCCTTTACCTTTGCATCTTGCGTTTGCGCAGCATTTGTGCTCTAATTGTGGCCACACACACATACACACACCCACAGACTCACACACAGACACCCGCCTTAGGGTGGTTGTTTTTGCCTTTGCGCCATATTGAATATTTCATGATCTAATGAAGTTCTTATGGTTGCCAGCTAAAGTTTTTGTGCCATGTAATTACTATACTAAATACTTGGCTCGTTAGCTCGAGTTTGTGTGTGTGTGTGTGTGTGTGTGCGACCCACACATGTCATTTATAGTATCATAGTTAAATATGCTATCATTAAGGCTTTCATCAGCAATGTCATCATTCAAACTAAAAGTTCATAATTTGAATGCGAGCTTATTAAAAATTCATTAATATCATTGCCGAGTTGGATGATTGCTAGTTGAATAGTTGAGGAGATAAAACAGCTAATTTCGCATACAGAATGTGTTTTGGGACTTCCTTTTCTCCACACTACAAGTGAAATGAATATGTTTTGGTCCACTCTAATTCAATTATTGCTCAACACAGCAACGAGATGTAACAACAACAACAACAACAACAACAACAACTGTAATTTCTATGTCTGGCATTCAGTTTGAGTGAGTTATATATTATACGACTATGGGTAGTATTTCACTTTTACTTTCTGGCATTTTGGATGCTTTATCTGCGAGGCATTTTTACAGCTACCGCATGAAAAATTCAACAAAAATTGATTAAAAACTCCAAAGGCAAAGCAAACTATGTATGTGTGAGTGCGCGCGCGCGTGTGTGTGTGTGTGTGTGTGCGGGCTTAATTTCAGCGGAACAGAGACAGAGCTAGAGGCAGGCAGCGCAACGCTAAAGGCAAAGCTGTGTGTGTGTGTGTATGATTGAGTATGTGTGCGGGCTTAATTTAAGCGGAGCAGAGAAACAGAAGGAGAGAGAGAGCGAGAGAGAGAGTGTGTGTGAGGCAGCGGCAGACGACAGCCTCTGGGCTTAATTGAAGCGCAACAGAGACAGAAATAGAGGCAGCACGACTGTAATTTATCTTGTGCAGCAGGAGAGTTTTTTATTTTTCAGTTTTTTTTTTTGTTTTTATCAAGGTGGAAATGGAAAACGCTTTACAAATGTTAACTGTTTGTCTTTTGGCGCCAGGGCGATGAAAATGTTGTTGTTGTTGTGTTCACGATAAATAATGGGCAGGCATTAGGCTAAAATGTTTATTAAAGCTCGACACACTCACAGAGAGATAGAGAAAGGGAGAGGGAGAGGGAGAGGGAGAAATCGGGGCAGCGGGTGATAAATGTGGTAACAAATTTAATGGCAAGTCAATTGTCGCGCTGTTAGCAGCTGCTCAAGAGCCAGCCGAAAGAAGCTAATTAAAATCATTTCAGAAACGCACTCACACTCACTCAGCGAGAATAATGTTTTTGGGGCTCTCTGGTAATTATCTTTCAAGACATAACAATTTAGGCAGTCCATTAATTGGCTGGCCCCAGCAAGTCCCGCAGGACTTGCCCAAGATTTCGGCCTGCGCCGGACACGTGCCGTGGCGTCACAGCTTCAAAGTTAATTTACAAATGGCCAAACGCAGCTGCAATTAATTTCATTTGATTTTCCTTTCTTGTTTCTTTTGCTTTTGCTTTTGCTTTTGTTTCTGGCCCAACAAACTTTGCTCTTTGCCAAATTGATTTTTCGTCTTGCGGTTCAAGTTTTAGCCAACAACTTCTTCTGGCCGCACACACACGTACGACACGCACACTCACACAGTTCATTTGTCATTGTGTGCGTGTGTGTAAATTTTTAATTAGACAGCTTTCAGCAGCTACGGCCAAAACTTTTCCATATGCCACGCAATTAATTTCGTGTGAGTTTTCCTACTCCAATTTAAGATTCGCCTAATCCCTTCCCTCCTCTCAGCCCATCTCTTGCACGAATCTTTGTGTTTGATGCATTGCCATGTAATTAAAAAGGGTTTAACGGCGAGTTGATTTATGCGCAGGTTGCTAATTAAATTATGCATACTCTTCTCGTAGCAGACTGCTTAAGTGCTGCAAATGGAAGTGCCTGACTTAGAGGATACCCTGTACTACTATGTATTCAGAATTTTAATAATGTATACTCATGAATTGTAGTAGCTTAACAAAGATAGAATTGTATTCGTATTTTCATGTTTTTTCCTTTAAAGCAATACAACCAATACTCCTCACACACTCTTCGTCCGTTTGCTGGGTATGCAATTTCTGCAAATCTTTTCTAAGCAGACAACCGTTAGACGACGTCGTTTGTTTAGCCCCAGCGCAAATAAAACAAAGTACCCAATGACATGCCATTTTTTTTCTTTCACTCTTAGCTGGGCTGACAGACATGCTGTCCCTGTCCCACCCGCACCAGCACACGCCAGCCATCTAGCGCTTTCCATTTGCCTTAGCGACTTTTTGATGCGCTTGCGTGAGTATTCGAGTCTTGTTGCGGACATAATTAATAATGGAATATTATAAATATAACATTATATTATAATATCGCTTAAATAAAAACAAAATTAAACGACAACCATTGCATGTAAAATTCTTTTAAATATTCTAAATATGTATGTACATAAAGTATAAGGTATTCAAGTCTCGTCATGGCGTCATGTCTGCTGTTATTTGCTTTTCGCTGCTCCTTTTAATTTCTTTTTCGCTAAACACATTGTCAAATTGACGGGCAACAAGC
The DNA here is from genome assembly GCA_035045555.1 of Drosophila fulvimacula. NCBI lineage: Eukaryota > Metazoa > Arthropoda > Insecta > Diptera > Drosophilidae > Drosophila > Drosophila fulvimacula. The sequence continues at coordinate 22,750,814 of JAWNOX010000137.1, forward strand.
TTCATTCAATTGCTCAGTCTTCTTCTTGTTAATTATTAACTGTTGTTGTTGTCGTCGTTTTTTTTATTGCCGTTGTTGTTGTTGCTATTGTTGTTGTTGCTGGCAAGCGAAGGCCTCTGATTCATGCTTTGTCTTTGTTATTGCGCGCCCGCAAAACGAGTTACAATGAGAAAAAAAAACATTTTGAAATCTTTGGAGCGAACATAACTCATACGCCATGTTGAACGGTGCTAATTATTCAAATTACTTGGCGCAGTTGCATTAAGGCAATTATGTGATATATATATAGGTATACAAATGCTTATATATGTATGTATATAGTTGTATTTACGAGGCAAACATAATCGTGGGGCTTGTTTAATGCCGTTGCCATTTCACTTAGCCACAAACGAGCCGTGGCCATTGCCGTTAACAAAATTGCGTTTTACATCATTAATTTTTACGAGCTAAACTAGGTCCAAAATGGCTGATAAGCTCTAAGAGCCAAACAGCCAAACAGCCAACAGCCAAGAGGACTTGGCTAGCAGGCAGTGCTGAGTGTGGGAGAGCGAGAGTGGGGAGAGAGACGGGTCTGCCTGCTGGCTTCTGGCTTCTGGCATTGTCGTGCTGTGGGAGCTGAGCCTGCTAAGCGGCAATTAACGCGTCTCAAATGCGCCCCCTGTAAAAACTCTAGTTGTTGTTGCTTGAGAGCCGGAGAAAGAAAAAGTAAGAGTTGACAGTGCTCGACTTGCAGATACCCTGCACTTTGCTAATAATTCGAATATACATATTTGAATTGATACGGACAGACAGATAGAGATGATTTTTTCACATACCTATCCTGAACTACATCCCAAGTACACGCCTGAGTTCGTGCGCCCCTTACATACATCACACTCAAATTCCAATATACCCATTTCCATTGTGTACAGAGTAAAGTTGCTGAGTTTTATAAAGTTTTTCGTTTGTTATTATTACAATGGTAATTGCATATGGTCATATCATATATCATATAGTGGGCGAGGAAATCATTTTGTTATAATTTGAATGTTAATAATAAAATAGAAAACAATTTGAGACACGCAACGGCGTTCAACGCATCAATGCCTCATTAAATTAGAGACAAACAAGCGCGTGACTTGTTTATAGCTGGCATAATATGCATACACTGAGAGAAAAGGGTGAGGAAATGTTGTTGACTTTAAAATATTTTTTTTGTATTAACTATAAAAGTTATTCCAGACATTTTTACAGATAAGAAGAGTGGAATAGAGCTAGAGTAAAAGTATCACATTTCTTAGACATATCACTATATTTATTTTGAATTCCCAGTATTTATTGAGCTGTAAAAAAAATATAATTTCAAGTCTTCAATGGTCTCATTCGCCTACGATTTTCTCAAGTGTAAACGATTCTGCATATAGTAAAAGGCCAGGGAACTCATAGGGCTTGATAAGGCAGTAATTCCGCAGTTGGAATTGCTCGTTGCTTAATGTTTAGGGAAATGTTTTCCATATAAAGGTCATAAATCAAAGTGATAAAGGAACATCTGCTTAAGTTTACCTATCAAACTTAGTATATATGTATAGGAAGATATGTCTATGTGAGTAAGATGTATGAATATTTGTATTGTGATGACACCAGATAATTTAGTAACATCAGCTAGACACCATTTACATAGTTTAGTTAAATGTGGGCAAGTCAAGGCTCACTAAATACTAATATATCTAGATCTATTTCTCGATATATTTTTATAGATTTTACTTTTAGTATTTTTCCGTGCTGGTTATTAAATGCTATTTTGTAATTATTTCTAAAAATTTTCGTGGCCAAATTTAAAACTTTTTTTTAATGTTTATAGTTAATAAAAAATTTAAAAAATTTTGTTTTAATATTTTACTCATTTTCTTTTAATTTGTTTGCATTTAGTTTCAAAATAGCAAATAAATAATTTCCTATCCATTACTTACGTCCGTACGACGAACTTATTAACTGTTATTTTGTCATTATTTTTTTTTAAATAAACTTTAATTTTGGAGTTTTTAAAATTTGTTTTTCAAATGGAAACATTTGATTGATACTTTTAACTTAGTGAACAAGTCCTTGAAAGCGGAAATAGAAGTCTCAATTCCAATTTGGTTTCAGGTTGTACAAAAATATTTCCAAATACAGTTTACAAATAAAAATAAAAAACTAATTTAAATTTGGTTTCATTTCATTCGATTTTGGCTTGATTTGCAGCTTCTGAGGCATAACTCGAAGACTATTTAAGCTAAAGATTAGGCAGGTGAGATGAGTGACAAATGTGAAATAATTCCTTTTTGGAATGCTCTCTGCTTTGCAATATTTCAGGCAGTAATGTTTTGAGTCTTTATAGAAATTATCTATAGAATTTTTGGAACATAGCTTAGGTTAATTATACAGAGTGAGCTCGACAAGCCTTGATCTTTCCACATATAAGTATATATATGCTCTTCAAGCTATATTCCACTTCACATTTGTCTAATATAATTTAAGCTAAATTATGATTGAATTTTTCATAGCCTCCATTTTGTGTGCTGACGATAAGCGATTGTCTAATAGAAAACCTCATTATGTAGCTAGCGCTGTCGAGGAGTTAGCAAACTAGAAACAAAATGAATCCACCCCCGCAAAGGGCCAACCCCTAAGGAACAAGTGTGGCTGGGCCAAGGCGAGGGCCAAGTGGGGGAGGTTTGCGCTTTTTCATTTAATGTGCTCATGCATAATGGAAAAACCTTTTACCCTCTTATATATATACTATATATACATATTTATTTATATTTTTCTCTTTTTTTATGTAGTTTAAAGAGGAGTGGCAGGGGCAGGGGGCAGGAGCAGGCGTTAGCTGTCAGCAGTTGGGAGCGTTTCATATTGATTTTTTGTTCAACTGTAAACTGTAAAACTTACCTCCACTTGGTGCGTCGATTCTGGAACCACGTTTTCACCTGGGCATCGGTCATCTTGAGGCCACGTGCGAGAGCCGCCCGTTCGGCAGATGCCAAATACTTTTGCTTGTGGAAACGTTTCTCCAGCTCGGCCACCTGGATGCGTGTGAACGAGGTGCGCGGCTTTTTTCGCTTGGGCGGCGTGCGATTCTGATACGGATGTCCGATGCGTCGGGCAATGGGAAAGGCAGCTGGAAGAAAAAGCAGAAGAGACCTCAGTTAGCTGCAGCCCAAGCAATTAGTTAAGTATATAGCATTTAAGGAATATATCTAAATAGATAATAGGACATTTCCGATACTTGCTTCCGGTGGGCAGCTCTGTGACCTGTGTCTACCTGCTGTGAAATCAATTTGCCGAAGAGCCAAAGAGCCGAAGTCACTGACTCGAGTGCCTAATTGCCGCTGTCTGAGTGCGATCTTTAACCTTTATCATCAGAGGCCGAAGACGACGACGCACGCGACATCACCAGTTTACATTCATTCAAAAGGTTGAGTCATAAACTCTCCTCGTACTTCCTAGGATGCCTATGTGACCTCAGCCTACGGCTGCCTTCAGCTCTCTTAATGGGTGCGCACTGTGCCGCTGGCTAACTGGCTGGCTGGCTGGCTGGCTGGCTGGCTGCTGTCCGTCTGTCTGCTGGCGCTGAACCTTTTAAAATTCCAGCCAGTCGACTTACTTTTGCGTGTTGTTGTTTATTGTGTGCGATAAGACGAGCCAAGCAACAACAACAACAACAACAACAACAACAACAGCAACAAAATATTAAAACGTTGTCGTTGTCGTCGTCGTTGTCCTCGACGACAATCGGCCAAAACCGGCTTGACCAACGTCTCATAGGGGTCATTTGTTAGTTAGATCTGGCTAAATATTTAAGCACATCAAAATTACTCGAAGCCAAATGCAAAATAACATAATGCAATGGATAAAAATACATTGCTATAATCAACTTAAGCCTAGAGTTGCGTTGCCAATAGGAATTATTGAGAATTTGAAAAAAATGTCAAAGAAAAACCAATTAACTCTTAAGAAGGGCGTAGAAAATGGGTCAGGGCGTAGTCTATTTATGTGGCTGTATCTACGGTCTGCCTGCAGAGATCTATCAGGAATGGTCCATCTATAAGCTTAGAAGTCTAGTTATAAAGTAGATTATATATATATATATATATATATATATATATATATGTATATATATATATAATATATTCCCTTTACGATATTCAAAATATTCATAGACGAACAAACAGACAGGCAAACGGATTGCTTTGGCAGAACAGATTTCTAATTCATTTCATGATCGATTTTTGCTGTATAAATTAAGTATAAAATAAAATAGTTTATTCAAATTTTTATTTTATTTTTCTACATCCCCAATATCAGATATATCCGCAGCAGAAAGAAATTGGAAGTGATTACTTTGGATTGCCGCCATAAATTTCAGATTGTGCGTGTGCTCGCTTCTTATTCTTCTTCTTATTCTCTATATACATATATAAAAGTTATTCCATAATCCATTTTCGCCATTTTGCTTATTCTCCAATAGCTAAAGCCGTAATATTTACAACTCCAGCCGAATGCTTTAACTCGCTTTTTATGGCCACAAAAACTTTGCTCTCGAAAATTTCTAAAGCTTCCATCAATTGGAAAACCCCAAAGCCGAATACCGTTATGTATGGCTGGGGTGTTAAGCTGACAAATCATGTTTTTTATTGTGCCTTCGCCGAGCAGCCCTTCAATATCCATTTGGCCCAAAGGAGAAGTGGATGTGGAAGGGTTTGACTGCCATTTGAATATTTCAGGTAATATCAATTTCAATAAAGAGCCATTTATCGCACCACATAAGCAGGCGCTCATATCCTTAAAGGATACGAGTCAAACTCTCATTCGCGTAAGCATAATTTTATGGCTTACCAACAAATCCCGCCCTTTCCTCGGCCTCAGGCTGCTGCCTGCTGCTTCTTATTTATGATGTTTTGGCTCAGTTCTTGGCGTATCTTAAAGATACTCTCACAACCTGTCTGTGGGCTGCGGCGGCTGCTGCTGCCGTTGCCGTTGCTGTTTGGCTTACCAAAAATACGTAAAATAATGCTAAAAGCTTTTAGCATGCATTATTGATGGCGCCTGTGGCCGAGACAGAAGCTGAGACTGAGGCTGGGCTGGCCCACCTGGCGTATGCGCAATATGTAACTACAAATATCTACACTCGGGCGTTTACACTTTGAACTTTCGTGCGATTTAGTCAGCTTTACATTTTTTTTTTTTTTGGCTAGAAAGGGCTAAAAGTATTTAATTGGCGCCTGCTGCGCGTGACTGTCAGCAGCAAGTCCAGCAACGGCATTCCAATTAACATGCGCCGCTTATTAATCATGTGAGTGAGCGAGAGGGGCTGAGCGGGAGGGGAGCGGTCAGTGCGGCCACAAAGGGTCACACTGTGACGCTGGCTCGTTTGTCTTGTTAATGAAAAAAGCCAAGGCGCCAGCTTATCAGCATAGCCGCAGCCACACACTCACACGAGCTCACTCATTCACACAGACGAAGCTGACGAAGTTGTTGACAAAACGAAACTGGTCAAAGGAAGCCACACTTGCGCTCCCTCTCCCTCTCCCGCTGCAAGTTGCCACTCATATATGACAACAAAAAGAAAAAAGTGTGGCCAAGTTCTGTTTAGCTTGCATATCAGCTCCTCCCCTCCCTCTCCCTTTTCCTCATCCACTCTCTTCGGTCTGTTTATAGGCTGCACAAACTGCCGCGTGCTCACTGCTCATCTCCCTCACACACACACACACACATTCGCACACTAGCTGAGACTAATTAAATGCTGCCCATGTCAGTTGAGGCCGCGTCGCATTGAAGTGTGGTATGCTGGCGATAAATAAGCCAAGTCCGCAGCTCACTTGAAGACCGCCCAAAGTGTAATTAATTCCTTTTTCGGGGGCACAGCGCGAAATTAAAAAGTCATGTAAACCAGCTCATTAAAATAACTAAAAAACAAAAAGGAAAATAAAATAAGGAGCGCAGCGGATGTTGGCCATAAAAGCAAATCGCGCCGCGATCGGCCAGCTAAGCAGCTTTGCGGCTCACAAATATGAGTTAATGCAGCCAACTTCCTACTAGCTGGGCAGCTCCACTGCTCGACTGACAGCACAGCTGATAAAAAGGGTATGCAGATTCGTAATAAAATCAACGCGTTCTCATTATTTAAGCGGCTCGCGCTGCTCGAACAACCGAAGCTCATAATGTAAACAAATTAAGGAAGCGCACAGCGAGGATCCAACTCGGATCGAACATACCCATATACATATACATACATACATATATATATATATATATATATATATATATATATATATATATATGTATATGCAAATGAGTAGAGCTAAACTTTTGCTTCTGGGCGGTTTTTAGTTCTTTGGCTTTGACTTAAGCTGCGATTGTGCATTTGAAGGCAAACATGTTTTTATACTTTAGGGCGTGTGTGCGTGTGTGTGTGTGAGTGTGTGTGCGTGTGAGTGTGTGTGTATAGCGAATGACATGCCGACAGGCATGTTGGCTTAAAAGACTTCTCTGATCGCGCTTATTAGGCTAAGGAACACAGCCACAACAGTCCAGTCAGCCAGACACACACACACACAAACACACACATACTCGCACACACATGTAGCTGTCGCGCAACAGTAGCTGCTGCTTGTTACTTTTTGGGGGCTACCTCACTTTTTATTGTGAGGCTTCACTCACCTGCCAGCCGATCCTTGACCGCCTGATGGGCGAGCGCCGCATGATGCAGCGGCGGCAGCGCCCAAGTAAGCGGCGTGCGCTGCGGCGGCACACGTAGCACATGGCCGGCAGCCGCGGCCGCTGCCGACGGATAAAGATGCGGATACGAGTAGAGCGCCGCGGCGCTGCCGTAAGTCGAATTGGCAATGCTGCTGGCCAATTTATAGGCGGCCAAATCGTGTTCATCTGCCTGAAGCTCTTTCTCCTCAATATTTCTATCCAAATTGTTGTTGTTGCTGCTGCTGCTGTTGTTGTTATGTTGGTTGCCGCTGTTTATGCTGTTGTTGTTGTTATTGTTGTTGGTTTCAAAGGGCTTCGACAGCAGGCGCGATATACTGAAGGGCAGATTCTCGCTGGACGAGGAGCGCGTCTGCTCCGATTGCAGTGATTCGCTGACAGATGGAGGGAAAGATGGAGAGACAGAGACAGAGAGAGAGAGAGAGAGGAATACAAGTTATTATTGTTGTTGTTGTTCTCATTAATATTAAAAGTGTCACTAGATAAGAGCGAGACAGAGACAGAGAGGGGGAGAGGGAGATGGATAGAACTAATTATGACTAAAATATTGCAAACTAAAATCTGAAAAACATTTGCCCACGCATGTGTCATACACTTAGAGAAAAGCGCATTTAATTGATACTTAAATTGAAGTGATTTCAGAATATATTAAATTTCAAGAAACCAAATTTAATTTTTAAGTTTTGTCAATTTGATTTCAATTTGTCAATTTTGATTTCAAATAAATCATTTCAAATCATATTTGTTTTTTCAATATTTTTTAAAAACTTGAAATACATATCAATATTAACCAAATATAGTATATAAATTTATTTTTTCATAATTCCTTTATTAAATCATTCATTATATTTTTAAATTTATTTATTCATTTAAACATTTTAAACAAATATATTTGTATACTTCGTAATTTAATTATATATATTATAAATATTATATTATAAATTAATGTTATTTTCTTAACATTTATAAATAACTAAATTGATTTTTCTTTATATAATTATATATATAATTTATTTTATTTTATTTGTATTTCTTGAATAAATTTTCTTTATTTTATTTTGATTTTAATATTTTTTATATTTAATTGCATTTTCTGTGCCACATTCAATCACACCTTAATCAAGTACATTCGAATTTTTCTCCAAGTGTACTTAAGTAGTTTTTTCTGCGCTGTTGCGGGCTGCTGGATGCTGGCCGCTGGCTGTGCTGCAGATAAGGCCTAAAGCATTGGCTTGAGACACGCAGAAATCATGTTTTCGTCTCGCGCTCAGCCTTCGCCAGACGCTGCGTATGCGTAATATTTCGCATGGATCTTGGCAAATTAAGTAATTATGCAAATGGCATTTGATTCGAATTCTATAAATCGCCTCACCGATCTACACTTGACGAAAAGCAGCAGCCCCAACCGAAATGCCTATAAGTCAGAGAAACAACTATTTTATGATCTTTCTTCTTTTGTCTCGAGCCTCGCATTCGCTTCGCTTTATGTGTTTTCAGCTTCGCTTTTATGGAGCATTCTCTATTAAAATGTTAATCCCATGTGATGCGCAGGGCCCCCCGACTGGGGCCTTGTCTTTGTGCTGCTCGAACTCGTTTGGAGCCCATTTGGGGATTTGTTATCGGCGCGCGCTTTTTGGCGCCTTGCTAATGTGCCTCTTTATCGTCGGAAGAGTCGGCAATGCCCAGTTCCCTCGTACCCTATAATTTCCTCTCCCCCTATCTCTATCTCTTTCACTCTCTTTAGGTGTCTATTAAATTCAGGAAGTTTTTCTTGGCGTCTGCTGCGGCTATTTATTAGCGTTTAAGAGGTTTGTTCACGCCAAACCCAAATTGGAGCGAGCCGAGAGCTCGTTTCGATTCGATTCAGATCGATTCGATTGTGAATGAAAGCGTTTATTGGCTCAGCTTGTTAGCTATTCAAATGCGCCAAGAATGGGACTTTGTGTAGCCAGACAATGCGAATGACATTTGAATACATTCATTTTGTGCACTCATCAAATTATTAAGAGAAGTTTCGTGCTGACTGCTTAATACTCTGTTTGCAGTGAAGCAGCAGGAGTGGGAGATTGAGTGATAGAAAGCTACAGAGAGGGACAGACGGGAGCGAGAATAATGTTTAGAAACACAAGGGAGAGTAAGAAAGAAACAGAAGTAGAGAGAAAAGGGTAGTCATAGAGAAGAGGAGGTAGATGATAGATGAATGGAGCAAAATATGTGATAACAGAGAGAAAGATAGAGAGAGAGAGAAAGCTATACAGAAAGAGAAAGAGAGAAACAAAGAAACAATTCTTGTAGCAAATAAGACGATTGAGAAAGCTAAGAGAAAAACAGAAAGAAAGAGAGAGAGGACAGAAATGGAGAATAGACTATATTTCAACCGGAATATGGAATGATGCCAATTGATAATTACTGTTTAGTTTCGTAGGAGAAAAAGAAAGACAGATAGACTGAGAAAGAGAGAGATATTCAGATAGAGAGTAAGAGATCAGCTGAGCCCCGAATTGTATGTCTGACTGTCAAATTTTAACAGATACTGTCAAAATATGAAATTTTCAAAAACGTGAAAGATCTGTATTAATTTTCATAACAAATACGCCCTTCTGCACGTGGTAGACAGAGTATGTTTATGAGAAGACTTCAATACTATAACTTTAAAATTATAAGCCAATTCACATTTGTTCTCAAGTGGTTAACTTGGCATAAATATGAATCTAAACTTCGTATATAGATTGACATTCACATATGCATATATTAGATTGACACCTGATTAACAATTTACCTGAGCGGAGTTTCGGACTCGTCGTAGCAGCTGCCATTGTCCATGTCGACGTCTGAGCCACTGCCGCAGGACATTCGTGAATCGGAGTCAACATCGACGTGTATTTCCTGCTCCTCAACGTCTTCGCCGTGCTCGTGTTCGTGCTCGTGCTCATCCTCCTCGTGACTGGACATGTTGAGAGCTATTAGGTTAATGTGAGGCGCCAATTTGAACAACACTTTGGTTTTTTCTATTTCTTAATTATTCAGATATATGTATATATCGGGATATATGTATGATCGAGTTTTGCCTTTTGCCTCACTCACTGCACAGTTGACGGCGCTTCGATTGGCTTCACACTTGGCTTTGGCTTTAATGAAAAGAGGCCGCGACGCGATTTCGTTAACCGTTAACCGGCTCGACAAATGGAACTGAGCTCAGATTTGAGATCGGCAACTGAGCGAAAGAAACTCCGTGCTGGGAGCGGGCGCGTGCTGGCGGGCGTGAACGCTTTTCATAAATGCAACCAGAAATATGCCGACGGACTGTGTCGCTGCCGCTGCCGCTGCCGCAGTCGGTGTCTCAGCCTCAGTCGCTGTCGCTGCTTGTTAAGTGGCTTAGCAGGCGCGTAAAACCAGTTCCGCCGACGCTGGCAGCGCTGCTGCTGCCGCCGTCGCTGCTTCCCTGCTATTTGGTTAGCTTTAACGAGCCTGTTTGCCACCTTGTTTGAACCTAACCTACCATAATAAACGCACGCCAACCCTCTCGCCCGCACTTGCCTACGCCTTGTGGTGGTTGCTCTGCTTTGGCTCCGCCTTGGGCATGTTTGCGTCTCGCTCGCACAGCTCTCTCTCTCGCTCGCTGCGCCGGCGCGCTCAATTGTGCTGTGCTGGACAAACCGGTTTGGGTCTGCGCGTCGCTTGGCAGCACTGGCCAGCTGCCGGGCAGCAATTGGCGCAGTGGGCGTTCCGCTGCCGGCCTCTGATTGGTCGCTGCGCGGCAGTTAGTCGAACAGTTACAGTTAGCGCTTGCGAGTGCGATGGAGAGAGAGGCGGGAGTGGTAGAGGGACGGGACGCAGCTTTTGCATTTGCGACGACATTTTAAATGGAAAACGTTTTGCTTTTGGGGTTTTTATTACGCACGGAGACGAAAGCACGAAGAGAATGTATTTTCATTTTGATTGTTTCTATTTTCGGCTTAGCGATGCGAACCGAGGCGAAGCGTTCCGCCATCTCGTTCCTGTGCGAACAGGCCAAAGCACGGAGAAGTGCAAATGTGGCAGATTAATAGCACAATTGGAAATAGCAGCGTTTTGTCAGTTTCAAGCTTCACAAAAGAGGGGAGGCTTGGGGGATGGGGTGGGGCTGGCTCTAGCTCGTAGAGTGTGGTCCACTTTTACGCGCGGACTTCCTAATGCCTGCCCCAGGCTCAAACCATTGACAGCCGCTGCGAGAGATCTCTATTAGCAGCGAGCGCAAAATGTTTCCGCTGCTATCGCTCACCTGGCATTCTGGCAGCCAGCGATAAGATATGCCACAGTCACCCACCGCCTATTGCCCCCGAGCCCCGGCCGACGCTCGCTCTATGCCTCACTTGGTGTCCATGCAAATGGAAATTATTTTGTTTTCAGCATCTTTTGCTGCGTTCCAAGTTCACTTAAAGGTTAATTGACAGTTTTATTGGAGAGTTTCTTGGCCTTGGGTACGGCTCCAACTCAGGTGGCACACTGGAAGGCTGGCTGCCTGGCTACCTGGCTGCCCGGCTGCCCGGCTGTACCTGGCTGCCTGGCTGACAGGAATACCGCCGCGTCTTGATTCTGCAATTGCAAATGGATACCTACGTGGCTATTTCTGATATGTTGGCATGTGCCATGTACGCACATGCTACAGAGACTCACAGAGAGAGAGAGAGATAGATAGAGAGAGAGAGAGAGTGAGAGCTGGCGTACAAGTCATTTTCATCTAACTTCAAGTCCAATTCCAAGTTTTTCGTGCTGCTCGTTTACCCATAAGAAAAAAATAAATTAATCAAAAAAATTCAATTTTGCACTTAAGAGCAACGTTTTTTTTGGCAACAGCCAACAGCCACAGCAAAATCTTGGCCAACAATGAAACGAACAATTACTGCATATTTAATTCAAATCACAGCAACTCGGACTCTACACTGAGCGAACCACAGCTGGGAATAAATATTCTGATTTGAATATTAAACATATTAAATGAAATAATAGATAATAATATAATAAAATATAATATAAATATTAATAACAAAACACAAGAGCGATATAGTAGGAACTGCCTGACTAACAAATACCTGAACACTGAATTGAGTTAATATTTTAATTATTTTGGGCAAGCATATATATATATATATATACTACTTATGCAGGTTTGGCTCTTCTTTTATAAGAAAGAGTTCAAAGAGTTAAGGTAATTAAATTGAATATTGCTTAAATTTAGTAAAGAGGTTGCGAAGGTATTCAAATTCAGTAATGGTCATAAACTGAATTAGCATATGGATTATTCTAGATTTTTTGTCTAGCTTACGAGTTTCCTCAGTTGAAGCGGACTTATAGACAAACGAACATACAGGACGAGGCAGACAGGTTCAGTTGAACTCAGGGGTTATTTGACTTCAGTTGCTTTCTAAATAAATTTGTCTAAAATTAGTGTATCCCAAAATTCGAAAATATCAATTTATTGTAATAATAATCATAGAATAATATATATATTCACATATATATGTATATATTACGTATACATATATATATATATATATATATATATATATATATATATATATATATATATATATATATATATATATATATATATATATATATATATATATATATATATATATATATATATATATTATCGTAAATCAACTGTGCACATGATTCTATATACATTTCATTCATAAAACTCTTTTGATCTATATTTCTTAGTTGTTTTTCTCGCTGTGCATACTTCTCTAAGCAAATGTATAGTCACACACACTCACACACACACACTCACACACACGCACACACACAGCTCACACACAGGCGAACGCAAAAGGACGCTTTGCTGAAAGTCACGACGCATCGCCATCGACGTGGCTCGTAGGCCGTGTAGCCAACTAATTGGATTTCATTTGAACAGCAACAACAACAACAATGAGCAACAATTGCCATAATAAAACAGCAACAACAACAACAACATTGAGCCAAATTGTCTCGACTTGGGCAATTGCAATGCAATTTTAATGCAAAATGAGAGGCGGGCCGCATTTTTATTGCATTTTTACTTGTATTTCAGTTAATAGCAGGCAGCAGGCAGCAGGCGGCAGCAACAACAACAACAATAGCAATAACTGCAACAACAACAACAACAGCAATTGGTGCTTGGTATGAATACAAAATGAGGCCAAGAGATGCCACCACAATGCAGAAACAGAAGTTTGGCTGCAGAGTGGAACAGCGGGCAGAGGGTAGTCGCTGGCAAAATTAGTATGCAGCAGCTTACTGCAGTCAACAACAGCAGCAGTAGCGGCAGCAGCAGCAGCAGCAGCAGCAACAGCAGCAGCAGCAGCAACTACTTCGAATTGCCTTTGCTGCTCGGTTTCCATGTGCAGGACTTTTGCCACTTGACTTTATTGGCAACTTCATGGAATATTCAGCAGTCAAGTTCTGCGCAAGTGCCTTCAAATGGAGCAGCCCCACTCTCACTCCCAGCTCCACCCCCACCCCCACTCCCACTACCGCACACTCATCAACCCCCCAGACCCCTTTGCTAAGCATCCAATGCCTTTGCTGCAGCTTCATTTCATATGCATTTTTATTTGCCTCATATACAAATGGCAGCCAGGCGAGTGTGTGTGTGGGCATGGGGCGTGGCACGGCACAAATGTCACTTCAATTGCCAATACTGATTATGGCGCTGTCTCAGCATGCCGCAGCGCGAACTTTATGTGCGGCCAGCGGAGCGCTATTATTGGTGACACTTTTTAAGGTTTATGTGAATGTCTTTCAAATGCCCACAAACTGCTGATAGAGAGAGAGGGGGGGAGGGAGAGAGAGAGAGAGATGGCAATAGTGACAGGAAAAGAGAGAAAGAGAGAGGAAGGGAGCGAAAGACTTATACTAAGTGTATATCTATACTGTTGTTATACCCATTGAAAAAGGACGTCTAAGACGAGGAAGAGAGGTAAAGTATATATAAAGTATATAAAGGACATACAGCATTATAATTCATTAAAAATTGGCATCAAGAACTAGAGAACCAAGCCACCAACTGCAAAGCGTTGGTATTGAAATTATAGGATATAGAAAATTAGAGCTAAAAAAACTAGAAATATAATTTCTTGTAGGGTATTTGCTAGCTTACCCTCTCTCTCTCTCTCTCTCTCTCTCTCTCTGGCTCTTTCTGTCTTTGCCATTTATGTGATTTCCCTCAACACGTAAGATGCTTTCTTGTCTTTCCTTGCGATTCCTTCCGCTCTCTCAATGTTTGCCTTTCTAAGTTCTTTTCGCCTGTCCACACTTGGTCATGGACTTCGACTTCCACTTCGACTTCCACTTCGACTTCGACTTGGAGTTGGCATTGGAGTTCGATTTCGATTTGGGTGGGGCCAAGTGTCTGCTTGGGTCTATGCGTGATTTTGTTAGTGAATTGACCACACAATTTGCTAAGCGATAAATTAGCACATTAATTATTTAATCATGTGTCTGTGCCTTTCTCTCTCTCTGTCTCTGTACGTGCGTGGGAGGTTGTTGAGCATCGATAGCACTGATTTGAGCTAAGGGAGAAGGGATGTTGAACTCAGCAACTGAGATTTACATGAAATCAAAACGGCAATTCTATAGAGAACTTAAGTCTATTAAATTAATTTCAAAAATTATATATAATTTCAATTATGTGTATTATACAGGGGATACAACCCACATGTGGAGTCTCTAGTTCTTAGAGTCTTTGAGTAATATAGAAATATTATATCTATATAATTTAATATATCTATGCAATATAAGCCTTTAAACTGAACAGTTCTGTCATCATCTATATATACCTTTTAAAGTCCCCGCTTCAGTTCACCAACTTTCAGTCTGGGGCATGGAATGGCACTCTACAAGTTTTGTCTCAAAATAATCGCTGTTGGGTAAGTGTGGCATATCCATTTGCGGAGCATAATAATCGTGGCATACGAGAGTGTTCTTAATTAATTTCGCACCCACTCTCCACACTCCCTCTCTGCTCTTTCCGCTCACTGCCTCCCTCTCTCTTTCACTGATTTTTATGTAGCCACACAATTTTGGGGAGCCCGTGCGAGCCTCTACGCATGCATATTGAATGGAATATGGGCATTTTTAATAAGTATCCAATTTTTTGCCACGCATTTTCGCATTTTCGCATTTTGTGGCGCCCTGCTGCTGCCTCTACATCTGCTCCTACCACCCATACTTTTTCGGCGTCCTGCTGCTTAAGCATATGCCCGTCGACAATTTTTATGCTTCGCCATTTTTGGCCGTTTTATAAATTAAACATGCTACTCGCGCAATTTCAGCCAGCGATTGTTCCGTTTACCCTGTAATACAGGCGTAAAGGGGGTAGTCGAGTCGAGGTAGTGCAGGTGGACAGAAAGTCTATTATGAGGGAATATAAAAGTAACTACGATTTTTACTTATGTAACTCAAATTGTGCCGATTGACTGATGGACGGACTACCAACGATTGATTGATGACTAAATTTTGAGGATAGTTTGATATAATATAAAACAGCATTGACTGCGGGTCTAAGATGTCTGCCAAAGTTTCCCTTAAAGTCAAATGTGAGTATAGACAAAGGGCTGCAAATTCAAATTCCAAATTCCGAATTGTTAAATATCATATTACACGGTATTCCAGAGTCTAAAAGGCGAAACATTTGATAGGCGCTTTGGCACAGTTTTTGGGCCGGGTTAAATGGAATACAATGGGGTTGTTATGGCTTGGTGGCGTTGGTTTGGCTTTGGTGTTGGGCGCATGCTTGGGGTGCTCTGCGAATGTGCGACACGCCGTTAAGCAGTTCATTTGTAGGCAATTTTCGTCTGATTGCAAACCATTTGCGCTGTGTGCGCCCCGGGTGCGTGCGATTAGCTGCAATATTTATGGAGCCTACTTAGAGAGCTTTATGCAGTGCTAGCCATGATTTTTATTGCACCCAGAGAGTGAGAGGGAGAGCGAGAGGGAGAGGCAGAGAAGACTGAATAAGCAATTTAGTCGTGTTTGATATGTGTTTTGTGTTTCATAAATTAGACATTTAAAATTCTGGCTTTTTAGGCATTTCGACTCGTTCATAAATATAAATTCAAATCTTGTTTTCTTTTGGCACATTTAACTAATTTGTATAACAGCTTTGACGAGGCCCAGTTCGAGCTGTGGTGAAGGGGTTTTCCAGTCGCGTCGACACATAAAACTAATTAAATCAGAGTTTGCTCGTAAAAATACCAGATCTGTAGCATTCATTCATTTGAGTCTGCTCAGCTGGAAGACCTACGCCCCCATAAACAGGCCAAGCACAAAGACGCAAATATTTACGTTAAATATTTGGAAAGTAAATTATAACATTAAAAGTGAATAAAAAATAACGAATGCAAAGAAACGCGCATAAAACGGAGTCTCCCTATCTCTCTCTTTCTCGCTCTCCCTCTCTCTCTGTGGCAGGTATTTGTTGAAATACGTTTTCGAAACGAACTCACGACACGTTTCGCATACCCTGTAAACAGATGAACTTCTGTAATAGTGGGGGTATATTGACTAGTTGAAGGGGGTAGCTTGCCCGAGTAGACCTATCAATTGAAAATATTGCAGAATCTTTATATATAAGCAAAGTATTTTTTGCATATTTCTTGACATAGCTGCCTCTGGGGGTATATACCTTCCACAACATTTGAATGTTTTATAAATTTTCTAGTTTCACACAGGGTATCCTCTACTACTTCACAGCACTCCAAGCACACCAAACGCTTGTATTTGCAATTAACTAATGTCAGCTCAAACAAAATTCATTTTAATCTCTCAGATAAGTTCATATATATTCCATATATATGTATATTATTCATATATTTGGATTCTATATATATTGAAAACCATTTATATAGAACTTACACCTCTTTGAGTCGTTATCTCAACTAGCCGAGTTAATTGCTTAATCTGCAGGGCTGCATTAGATGCTGCTCCGGCTCGGGTCATTGCTGTGCGAGCTCACCTTTTTACCTGGGCCAGAGTCGTGAGTCATGACTCACGTTCGCTTATCGAGACGAGAAATGCGTGTCTCCTTCTTCAATAATTTTATAGCCCACGTTGCGGCAACGTCGAGCACAACACAAAAAAAAAACCTCGCTGCAATCAATTAGCATTGTGACCTGTTTTTTTCTGCTCTTTACCTTCCCCGCCTTCCCCTCAGCCGCTCCTGTGCGCTCGCTCTGCTCTGTCTGTTATCAGTTTGACGCGCTTGTTAATGAACGAGCGAGGCCTCAGGCATTGCAGAGGGGCATCTGGTGGGGCAAGGGGTAAGGGTATTCCACTCATATTTTGATGCATCGATTGGTTTTTGCTTTTGCTTTTGTTTTTTTGTTATTGTTAAAAGCTTTTTGCTTAATTCGCATTTTAAATGCTAATTAAAAAGTTTTTTTTTTTAGGTATTTGTTCAGGCAGCTCGATCTCCGTTCTTCGTTCTCCGTTCTCCATCCTCCATTCGCATTTGCATTTAGACACTATAAAAAATTTGTCAGAATTGATGATGATGCGAAATATTATAAATGACTTTTACACCACTTTTGCAGTCATTTTTCAACAGAGCTCGAGAATTTCCGCATTACAAATGAATATTTTCAGTTTTTCTGGCCTCCCATTTCCCAAAACAATTAAAAATCCTCAGACTGGGAATCCGCTGCTCTAGCCAAGTTGTCTCGTTCATCATGCCGAAATGCATTTTAGCGTAAATTAAAAAATGTTTACATACATACATATATAGTCTGTGCCGCTGTTCATTAATTCCAAGTGGCCTCTGGCAGCTTAGTTGAGCTGCTGCAACTGCTACAAAATTCAGAGCAAAGGCATTCACAGCCAGCTCAGGGGACACGGGCGCACTCAGAGAACTCAGCTCTCAACTGCCTTCGGCTGACGGACATGTGTAGCTGGCGACATAGCAGCAACTGAATCCCTAAGCCTGCTCCGAAATATGCGCTCTATCCGTCTCTCTCTCTCTCTAACTCCCTTTCTCCTGCAATAATAACTCTTGGCAGAACTTCAAGGACAAACACTCAAATTCCCTCAATCCCTTAAAGGGTTTGCTCTTTGAGTATTTTATTTATATATAGAATTGCTTCATGCTATGATATCAGATACATTTGTTAAAAAATTAATATGGTCCATTTTGGTAAACTAAGTCTTAAAGACCAACTTTTACTATATTATATACAACTACTAATAAAATCTACACTTGTGAGAAACTATATTCAAGCACAACACATCCATAACAACGAGATAGTATCGAGTACTGATTCTAGCTCTACGACCACTGTTGAGCCCTAGAACTAGAACCATTTTAGGTCTGTTGCGAAAGTCAACAGAGGGATTCAGCTACCGATCATTGGCTTGCCACAGAATACTTCAGGTTTCCGCGGAATGCCCATGATAGAGTGGACAAATATTGCAGAAACGAATATGCTCTGCTTCCAGTGTGCTAACGAGTATTAGAGACTAATAAGACTCGTCAATAGTAACCAATAATTAATTCTTGTCGATTATGCGAGCAAATCTGGTCTTCAAGCTGCAAGTACTTGAGTTGAAGCATGTCCACTTCAGATTAACAATCTATCACGGTATATCACGACTACTATGCAGGGTATAGCCAAAGTCAGGCAAACGACTAATAAAACTTAAATTAGTCATAAAATTAATTAGAAGTCTCTTTTAATTACAGATTAAATTTATGGTCAATCATTTGTTTAAGATGACCCAAATGCACAATCAATTGAAGCGTTCATATTTGATCAGACTATAAGTATACCCTGTACAAAGGCAACCAAGAGTATATTTAGTGCCAAGCAAGTTCCATCAAACAGTTGTTGATCAACCATAAACAGAGTATTAGGTATTCAGTACTCGCTAGAAAAATGTATAGCAGAGTTATACAAAAATTATATATTGATAGATTTGCTTAGAGAACATCTTCAAGCCTCTTTGCTATGCGAAGCCTCAGGGTTTAGTTACGCGCAGCGAAATCCAGCCAAATGCCGCCCTCTAGATGCGTCACCAAACTCGTTGGGTCGAACCAATTATCCTTGCGGGTCTTTGCATTGACGCTGACATCAAAGTTGACGATGATCTCCACAACCGCCGCCTTGATCTGAGCGAGGGCAAAGCGCATGCCTGCAAGACCCAAGGGAGTTTAGCTCTTAAATATACTCCCCAATGGGACTAGCTGCACTCACCTATGCAGATGCGTGGACCATCGCCGAAGCCCATGAATACGCCTTTATCGCGATATTCCTTGATAGCGCTGGGCTCCAGGAAGCGCTCCGGTTGATATTTTTGGGCATTGGGAAAGTAATCGTCGTCGAGCATGTAGCAGGCATGGGGCACCACGACAATGGTGCCCTTTTCCACCGTGAAGCTGGGTCCGTTCCGATTGGGCAGCTCAATGGACTCGGTGCACAGCTTGTTGGAGGCGGCCAGTGGCGGAAATAGACGAATGGATTCTGGAAATCAGATGCACAGTTATTCTAAGAGTCAATTTTCCTCTCTACTCTCAAATATATTCACCATGCACGCAGGCGTTCAGATAGGGCAGCTGGACGAGCTTATCAAAGTCGATGAAGCCTTCATCGTTTAGGTGTTCCGTCAGCTCCTCTCTTAGACGCTGCTGCACCTCTACATCGCGACCCAGCAGCAGCAGCGTGTGGGCCAAGACAGTGGCCGTCGTCTCAAAGCCATCCAGCAGGAAGGTCATCGAGCAAGCTGTCAGCTGGCGAGAGCTCAGGTTCTTCTTCTTGGCCAGCTGCAGGATGTAGTCCATGAAGTCCACACGATCTGCCTGCTTGCCAGCTGCAATTTGGCTATTACGCGCCTCCACAGCTCCACCCATGAAGTCCACGAAAAATCGCTCAACATGTCGGGGTATTATGCGTAATTTCTTGATGCGACGCAGCCAGGGCAGCAGTGTCATTGCAGCAAAACTGAACATAATGACAAAGGGCTGTTCGAAGAGGGCCTTGATATTGGCCATCACAGGCGTGGGATTATCGGAGAAGCTCTGCGCACTCAGGCCGAGCACGCAATCTGTGACCATTTCAGTGGTGAAGGCCAAGCTGATCTGTTGGTTGAGAAAATAACACTCGTTGATATGTGATATATGCTAGATATATATGGGTGGATCCTCTATAGGTAGTCTATATATGATCTATAGATATCCTATAGGCGATGTATTGATAGGACATAAATACTCTAGATAGATACACAATAGATACTTTATAGAAGCTCTATAGATATTTTAGATATCTATAACTATATTTTGGAAATTCTCTAAAGGTGCTCTATAAATATTTTATAGATACTCAACAGATACAGCTGTTTCTATAGCACCTGTAGGGTATTAGATAATCTAACGATGCCCTATAGATGCTCTACAGATACCCTATACAGATACTTTATAGATACTTTATAGATTCTCTATAGATACTCTATAGATTCTCTAGAGATGCCCTATAGATGCTCAATAGATAGTATATAAATATTCATTAGATGCACTATATATACTCTAAATATATGTTAGAGATACTGTGTAGATATAGTATAGACGCTATACATACTCTATAGTTACTCTATAGTCTCTCAATACTCACATCCTTGCCATTGACACCATCCTTGGGTGAAATGCGTATTTGCTTGCGTATGAACTCGTTCAACTTTTTGCACACTTCTTTCGTTACTGGATAAACGGTTTTGATCTGAAGGTGAATAAATATATTTCAATATAAGTTTATATATATAATATTGTATATATACAAGATTATATATATATATATATATATATCAATTCACGCTTAAGGCACTGCAAAGTAGTTCTTTAAGGCTTACCCGACTCATGGTTAGGCCAGGTGTGAGGTCGGTACGACGCTCCTTCCACGCATCGCCCTGCATTGTGAACATGTTGTTGGCCAGTAGGAAATCGCTCTTCTCGTCCACCATGATGGAGAGGTCGTTGTCATGAAAGTTCTTGAAGTTCGCCACGAATACGCGATGCGCCAGCTCCGGATTGACAATTAGAAGTTGAGGCATTCGGCTCATGAAAATGCCAACTGCATCGTATTGGTGCTTGTATTTACTGGAGGAGGGAAATGAGATGCATTTAGACTGCGGTCGAAGAGTCAACCATGTCCCTGGGCATTACCTATAGATATTGTTCAAATCGTATACAGCGTTCTGCTTTGCTGTTAACAGATTGGGATAGTTGCCAGTGAGCATGGCTGGCCTCGGGCCTGGCACCTTGCGCTTGCGCCAATAATCATAGTTCCAGGTGAGAAACTGATAGCCCAGAAAGGCCACTAGACCAAGCAGAGCCAACGTAGTGAGCATTGCGACTAGCGACTCTCGACTGATCTCCGCTTGCCACCCGCCAATTATAAATACCCTTTGCAGGTCAGTTAGCTACCTGATAAGGCTACCTGATGATAGCTTATCAAAGTCGAGTGCTAAATACCCTCCCACGTCCTCAATTGATTTTATATTTGCCATTAATTAATGCTCGCTCGCCTTGTGAAGAGAGAGTATATTGGTCCCTCTCTCTCTCTCTCTCTTTCTTTCTTTGTTGCCATTGCCAATTCTGAGTTTGAGTTATATATGAAACTCAAATGATTTAGGCTTAAAAACTGCAAAGTTAAGATCACATATCAGGGAGGGAAGTGGACTTCAAAGTTCTGCAGTTTTTACTATTCTTCAACTCTGCACGAGTATCATGCCGTCAGTTGCACCCGACGCTACAAACCTATTTCGTTATTCTGAAAAACAATTTCACATTATAGCAGTGAGCGTGGCAATGGTTTTCGTTTAGGAATAACCTGAAAAACTCTGAATGTAGCATGACTCGATCGAATTTACTATTGAATGATATTTACGCTTTACAATCTGTTTAGATAGAGACTTGGGCTAGGACAAGCGTATTTGACTACAAAGTGTTGCCTAGCGTTTTATCAGGTGAGAGAGACAGAGAGAGAGAGAGGGAGTGGAGTGTATATATATATATATATATATATATATATATATATATATATATATATATATATATATATATATATATATATATATATATATATATATATATACATATGTTATATACACTCCACTCCCTCTCTCTATATATATATATATATTTTTTTTTTTTTAACTGTTTTCAAAATGCCTAACATTTCGCTGACTTCCCAAAGATTACATCAATGACATATATACTAGATACAGTATAGCATAGCAAATTATACAATGCTAATCTCTAGTTAAGACTCTGCCCGACTATGACATACCCTGTGTGCTGTGATGAGCTACTATCTATATATATACGTAAGGCTCAGTACTAATAACAGCTGTTGCTCTAAGGGATATACTCCTCTCCCCCTACTTGCCCTTCGCCCAACACACGATGCATCCCATTTTCAGTTTCAGTTACTATATAAGTGTAAAACTCTTAACAGTTCGCTGGCTGCACATTACTCCTACCTATCTATATCTATATATATATTTGCATATATATATTTATATATCTGAATACTTGGCTGTTCACTGATATCAGCATTCGGCTTGAGCATTTGAAATGGATTTATGTGCGTCGCCTGGAAGCACATAAAGAACCATTAAGAGACAAAAAGCTAGCTAGAGCCAAGCCAAGTGACAAACTCAAGACAGCCCCCAAGATAGAGCGGGCAAGAGGGATAGGTGGGAGAGAGGGGTGGGGTCTGTGTCTCAGCTATCAGTGGTGCATTGCCATTACACCCACGCGCAGTTTGTATATATTGTTGTCCAATTGCTCAGCTAATGGATTGCGAGCGCAGTTAATATAACTCGAGCACACACAAAACTGTGTCAACTATATGCGTGTGTGTGTGTGTGTGTGTGAGTTGGGGCCAGGAAGTGGTGCAAGTGTGGCCTGAAATGGCTTGCCAGCTGCCGTCCAATTAAACACTCAGCCACAAGCGATGACGAGGCCTCCGCCTCAGCCTCGGCAGAGGATGGGCTGCAGAGCTGACCTGGCCACGTGTGACAAATTGACGCTTTTTAATTTCGCCTGCACCGCCGCACCGCCGCACCGCCACCACCGGCGAAACCACTTTAAGTATAAACGCAAAGCGTCACACGACGAGTCGCCAATAACAAAATGACAAAATAACGAATTAACGAATTACGAATCACGCATACGCCCCATGCACCCCCTCCTTACCCCCTCCACTCCTGCCTCTGCAGGCTGCTGTGTCAACTCTGGCCTGATTGACGATGTTGTTCAAGTGGTTGCCGCTGCTGCTACTAAAAAGGTGTTTTCATTTTGCATGCAAAACAAAGCAGAGCGAAAAAACGTCGCCTTGATTAATTGCCTCGCACAAGGCAGCGCCTGCTAAACAGAGTCAAATGCATATAGATGTATAGCAGATATATATATGTATATATATATATGTAAATATATGTACAATTGCGAGAGTGCTTCGATTCCGCTTTGACTCTACTTTATTTAACAAATGATGTGGATGCCTTCTGCGCTGATAATGCCAAGCGCCAGCTCTGCATAGCTCTGCCTCGCTCTGCTCGTCGTCCTGTTGCCTGTTTCACTCGCATTCGCGTCTGGCAAACCAATCAAAATGTTAATGACACTCGCCAATACAGTTATCAACGCAACGGCGTCAGCTACGTTGATATCTGTGCAGCAGGGGGCGTGGTAGGAGGAGGAGGAGGCGGAGGCTTCAGTGTGCCTTGCAGCATTGCTCTGGCATAGCCTTTGTTCCGACACTCTAACGAAGAGCTGACATATCCAGTAAGTCAAGAAGTGTGACACTACTCTATCTCTCTCTCACTCCCACTATTTGCCTATTAATCTCTTTTTAATTTTGATTTCATCTCAGACAAATTTAGAATCAATTGGTCTATATCCTGAGGTCCAACAATCAAACTATATAAAAACATATTTAAACGAAGGTGCAGTTAATGAACATGGATAGACATAGGGCATATTTGAGTTATGATAACAAGGTTTATATGATAAAGTTTAATCAGTAACAAATCACTGTATTCCCACTGGGTTCGGGTATGGATTATCACTCAATGCATGGCTCTATGATGATATATATATATATATATAAGATATAGATATACATATATAATGTATATATTTTAATAAAGTCAGTTTAGATTAAAAAAACGTAAAAAAAAACTTCACATACAAAAAATTCAAACACATCAAATATACTGATATATGCCAAATATTATATATACCAATTTCTCTAATATAATATATATATTTACACATAGTTTCTATAAGTGAACTGCAGCTGAGAGCAATATTATTTTTATAGGTTTGGATGAAGCCAGTATATATAAATCGACAACGGAATTCTATATATGTAAATCTCATATATATTTATATGGATATACACCTAATTTCTGCAAGTGTATTTAAGCTTCGTCAAGCTGCTCATTTCATTTGTTGTATCTGGTTGTTGTCATTTGGCGTCTCCATTCCTCTACCCATCGTCTCCCTGCATTGACGTCTCCTGCTCCGTCTCCTGCTTCGTCTCCTTCGCCCGCTCCACCGCCTGTTAAGTTGTCATTTCCATTATGAGCATGTCGCTTTAGCATTTAACAAATAGTTGAGACATTTACAAGCATCGATAAGCGCCAGCGCTGCTCCGTGGCACCTGGCGCAGACCTCCACAGAGCGTCCGATCGATAGAGGGGGGCGGGGCGGGGGTCAACGGCCCAGCTCCACATGCAGCTACGATTTGTGTTAATGTATTTAGATTTGGGTCTCAGCCGATGCGTCGGCTAATTGATGTCGCTCTTAAATGGCCAGCCAAAGTCTTTCATATTCATACTCCGTCACACATTAATCAACGCGGCCAGCCGCCATAAAGCTCATAAATAACCGAATTCAAATTTAAATCCAAGTCCACGCTCAAAGGCCAGCTCTTAGCTGAGGCGGCCCACACACAATAGCCCAGCACTTACACGAGTCAGATTTATAATAATAATTGCCTGGCGCTTCCCGAGCGAAGCGACGCGACAACTCGAACCAATATGACAGACAACTCAAGAACTTATCAGAGTCAATGAGAGGCAGAGGAAGAGGAGAGAAATGAAGAGGGAGAGAGGGAGAGAGAGAGTATAGGCTGAGCTGGCGATACCGGATGTACTGCATAGGCGTGAAAATTAAAGAGGAGAACGTGTCGTGACACGAGGAGCAGAAGACATTCGTGAGCAGAAGGACGAAGGTTTTCGATAGGAGAATATTCAAACAGCTTCAATTTATCATTCTGCAGCCAATTTCCCTGTTTACAGGATATAATTAAAGAATGACAAATTATTGTCTAACACAGGTCTAATCATGCGTGTCTAACGACTGTTCGTCTCGGCCTGCTCAGCTCTAGAAGAAGTCTCTTACCATTGCCTTGGCATAGATCAAATTTGTGTTGACAAAAGGGAAAAATTATCGTGTGATAATGCGGCCAATTGTGGGCTGTGCACATAAGCAACGCATTAAAAACATATCGAAAACAGTTTTGAGCTAATTTATCAAAAGATATGAGAGAGCCA
Organism: Drosophila fulvimacula; assembly: GCA_035045555.1. Classification (NCBI taxonomy): domain Eukaryota; kingdom Metazoa; phylum Arthropoda; class Insecta; order Diptera; family Drosophilidae; genus Drosophila; species Drosophila fulvimacula. Next base: position 22,776,116 of record JAWNOX010000137.1, read on the forward strand.
GAGTGAGAGTGGTGGGAGAGGCAGAGGTACAGCTGATTGGTGGGCGTCACTGTTTACAGTGCTAATTACAAGCTGAGCTGAGAACAGACTGAAGCAATTTGAGATCGATTTGTCAGCGAGTGAGAGGAGGAGATGGACTAGGAGTGAGAGCGTGTGCAGGGGTGGGTAATAGATCAAGCCATCAGTGTTGTCAATTTAGCTATTATCTGGTCAGCTTTACACAAGAAAATGTTAAACAATTAAAACTTCAGTCTTTGAAGACATCAGTGTATCATTGGCATTGGAGGTGAAACATCGGTATTAATGGTATTTGGTGTACATAGAGATACCAGTTGAAGGTCGGAATGCAGTGGAATAAATGAAAAGCGAACTGTATTTTGCGAATTTATAGCCATTTCTAGCAATTTGTAGCCACTTTTAGCCTTTTATTGCTGTTATGGTTTTTTTGACTAGTGAATCTGGCTTGGCGAAGCCCCGACGAGTTGGCAGCACTGCAAGCCATATGGCAAACGAAGAGTATTACTTGTACTCATTAGAGCGAATATAAATCATCTTTGATGATCGATTCTACCGAATCGATCTGCACAGAGGGACAGAGACAGAGACAGAGACAGAGAGAGGGAGATGGACAGAGAGAGAGAGAGTGAGAGAGATGGTGAGAGATCTTTAGGCAAGCTAAGCAACTGGCAATCAGCAAAAACACTTCCGATGCGAGAACGTGTTACGTGTGCGCTAGATGGCAGAGTATGACTAGAAAATACCCTGTAAAAGTTGAGAGAACCGACCAAAATTTATGGGAGTGGGAAGTGGGATATAACGAGACGAGATTCGTTTATCGATTGCAATAGATGAGAAAAGATGTGCATTATGTTAGTTGGTAGTTGGTAGTGAGTACAATATACAGAGTATCTCAAGGCCTTTCCCTACGTGGCACATTGGGATGAACCTCTCTAGTGCACAGTTATGCTTGCATATATATATATATATATATATATATATATATATATATAAAATAGGAACGTACTGAATTCCACGTCTGCTTCTCGGATACCCCTTTAGCACTGTGTACAGGGTATAACGAGCTCTTTCAACTGCCATCTTGGAGTGGTAAAAAGTTTGCGTAATTTGCAGAAAACGTTTTGTTTGAAATTGAAATTGGTTTCTGCTTCAGGCAGACAATTTAACCGCAAATCGGATAAAGCGGCTAAAACGTTCAAAGCAATAGGCCCAGCCCCAACTGCAACGCGGATGAGAGTTCTCGCCGAGCTGAGCTGAGAAATAAAAATAAAAATAAAGAAAATATTAATTCGAGCAAATGTTAAGTTTGCTCTGCGCGATTTAGCATACCCTACAATGAACTATATAATTGGACACGGCGCATCAGCCAGGCACGTTTCATATTAACCAAAAGGCAGACAGAGATACAGAGAGAGAGAGAGAGAGAGAGAGAGAGACAGAGAGAGAGAGGAGGTCAAATGCTTGCAATTGGCTATGAAAATGATGGCTATTGCATTTGCATTCAACGCGAATCAATTCCAAATGGCCATCCATCTTGGCTTCATCAGGAGCAATCAACATCAGCAACATCATCATCGCCATCACTCGCATTAAATAACATCATTATGACGAAAAAGTCTTTTCTGCTGTTGTTGATGAAAACGATTTTAAATTATTTTATTTCAATTGCAAAATTATGGCTCCACTTGGAACGGTCTACGGTCTACGGTCTACGGTCTACGGCTGCAGCGTGGCCTGCCTGTGGATGGGGCCAACCCTCCCCTCAAAGTGGGAGGGGGAGCAGGCGCTGACTGCCGCATGGCTGCGACTATATTCAATTTTTTGCGCTTTTTCTGTTTTTATTGCTACTCCATTAAAATTGAATTGACTTTTTGTTGTTGTTGTTGTTGTTGTTGTAGTCGATGTCGATTGCTGTTGCTGTTGCTGGCATATTGCCTGTTAATGCCTGAAAATATAATAATAGTCATTAGGCTGAAACAGAAACGATTGTGCGATTGTTGTTAAATTAAAAATTATTGATTATGCAGCAAGCAGCAAGCAGCAGCAGCGGCAAAAGCAGAGGCAAAACACAAGCTGCAAAATGTTCGCAACGATTTATAATTTACATACAGACAGATCATAGAGTAGCGCTGCAGCTCATACATAGATAAGAGTAAAGAGAGAGCCTGCCATTTGGGTACTACAATAATAAATACAATAATAATTAATAAATCGCGTGAGACTTATGATTAATTTTTAAATTCCACTTTAACCAAGAACATAGACAAGAATTATGATAAAATAAATATTCAAATTTGTTGACAAATTGTAAGAATTTGGCTACGTACAAATAATTGGATTTTGGCCCAAAAAAATCGAGTGGGTTCAACAACTAATTTTTTTTAAATGGGCAAGGACAACATAAATATTTTTCACAAAAATTAAGTTTGAGTTAAATTTAAAAAGAAATTTTAAATAATCATATTTAAATATCACATTTACCACACAAATTTTACTACTCTATAAATAAAACAAATACATTAATGTTGAATAAAATTTTGTATATATCCTCCACTTTTTTTCTTGCTCAGAATACAAATTTGATCGAATGTATTTTCAAATTTAGGCGCCTTTGATGTAAGCAGTTTGAAAAGCAAGAAGTATACAGGAAAGCAGTTCATTAAGTGGTTGTTTAAATTTGACCGTTTGTTTTATGTGCAACAGATGGCGCTTATACAGTGGTGTGTGTCTTGGCTATGTCGTTCACTCAACACTCAACGAATATATTTTTAACGACTCTTTCAACGATTGTATGCTAAAATGTATAAGTCGTTGAGTTTTTTTTATGTATTCCTAGGTTTAAGAAAGGCCCGATAGAGTGCGCACTATAAGAGTGTGATAAAGAAAAGCAGCGCGAGAGTGAATGAGAGAGAGAGAGAGAGACACAATAATACGAAAAATCTGAAAATTGCAATAATATTATGATATATGTACATAGCCACAACCAAAATAAATGGTAAAATATAATAAGTAAATATTTGAATATATGTGGAAATTGTAATTTCTTTCAAATTATTAAAGCTATCATATTATATTATTTTCTGTTCAGAGTAAGAGCATACTAATTTCGTATATAGCTAGATCCCATTCTGTTACTATGAGAATTAGCTCTGTTCTATATGCATAATATTTGAAATTGATTTAATTTGATTTGTGTTAAATATATTTAATCGCAATGTCAAAGTCTTCGGTTTTGCATACCTCAACGATCTGCAAATGTATAAAGCAAAATCACTACAGTCAAGCCTCATTAATTGCCGGCAGTTGCGCAGGGACCGCCCGGACGATGCGACTGTCTCCAGCTGCTGCCTGTGCCCAAATGGGAACTATTCCTCTGCCTCTATCTCTGCCGTTGCCTCTGCCGTTGCCGCTGCCGTTGCCTCTGCCGATGACTCTGTCTCTGCTTCTCTTCAGCCTTTGCTTTGTCTCTGGCTTTTCTTCATCTGATTGCTTTAAATTAGGCGATGTCAATGAAGGCTGCGCCCATCTCCCACCCAGCCCTTCTCTCTTCACTCCCTCTCTCAACTTGTGCGGCAATTGAAGTGGAACGGTAAATGCGGTTGACGTCGGCAGCAGCAGCGACGCTGCCAGCAGAACACTCATACGCACCGTTGCTGCTGATGAAGGGAAATGATAATTGCACACACACACACACTTCACACACACACACACACACAATGGCAAAGTTTTGTGGAAAAACGTACGTAAATAGCCAGAATCTCATTAAAAAATCTACGGGCAAGGGCTGCCTAATGAGTGCTTACAGCAGCAGAGCCCCAGCCCCCAACCCCCAGCACCTACCGCCTACCCCCTCTCGATGGCTATCCAGCACGCCTTGGGTAGCACAGCCCAACATAATGTAATTATATCGCATTATTTGTCATTTCGAGCAAATGAATTGAAACAAATTTAGTGTGACAAATGAATTGTTTATATGCGCGTATAATACACAGAGAGAGAGAGAGAGAGAGGAGAGAGAGAGAGAGAGAGGGAGGAGGAGGGAGAGAGACAGAGACAGAGACAGAGAGTATGTATGTGTGGATACAGTCAATTTGTTTCTCTTTTGCTTTCTAGCCAATTTCATTTGATTTGAATGCGTGCGAGAGGCCTTTGGGCCCAGGCATTAGGACTTGGCCAGCTCGTATCTGTTGGCCATCTTTTTGGCTTTTAGCTAATTCGGGTTTATGAGCCATGTCTAATTACCAAATGAATTGTGCAATTATTTATTTTTGTTTATTAATTGGCTGCCCCACTAATGAGACGCGGCTGCAGAATTGAGCAATGAGACGAGCGGAGATCTGACTCAGCGATTGACTGACTGACTGACTGATCGATTGACTGGCTGACTGACTGCTGTAACATAAATGAATTGAGTTATGACCCAGAGTCATGGCTGACACTTCTTGTGGTTTTCTGTCAGCCAGCGAGTCTTCTGACTTGACGGAGTCCTCCTCAGTTGCTGCTGCGGCTTTTGGCGTTGGTAACGAGCATTTCGGCCTACAATGTTGCCAACGCCAGCGGAAGCAGCCACCACAAAGAGCCATTTATGCAAAGTGCTCAAGCATTTAATGCGGGCTGCCTCTCTCCCTCTCTCTCTCTCTCTCTCTCTCTCTCTCTCTCTTTCTCACTGACTGCCTTTGGTCATTGTGCAACTCATTAGCACTTATTAAAACTAAATGCAGTCAAAGGCAAAACCCAGCTGCACTGAGCGAAACTGACTTCAAGTTGTTTTAAGTTTGTTAATCACAGCTTTACTCATTGTTAACCAGCTCAAAGTAGAGTTTGATGTGATATGCGGTGAGAGAAAGACATATATATATATATATATATATTATATATATATATATTATATTATTTGATTGATTTATAAAATTTTCTTGTTATTTTTATTTATTTTCATTGCCAGTTTTTTTTTTCAATATTTAAAACTAGTTATTTTTTATTAAGTTATTTTATTTACACTGATTTTTATTTTGACAGACTTTTTTTTGACTATCCCATTCGAAAAGCTCGCCGCTAGTCGAGGTTGGCCAGACATCTCACAGTGAGGCATTCTCTAGTCAGTTCTGTTGCCCTTCGACAGGCACCTTCTATGATGATGATTACTCCGCAGCAGCGTCCATTTAACATGTCTAAAAGTATTGATCGATAAGCCTGAGCTAGAGTATGTATGTATTATTTACTACTGAAATTTATACGTTCTATTTAAGTAAACATTTCTTAAGACCAACTTCGCTTATCTTCCACAGTTTTCCGAGCTCTTTAACTAGTTTTCCTCGTTTTCTGCATTGCATTCGAAAGAAGCCTCTACATATGTGAGATCTCTTCTGACTATTGTAACCAACTGTGTGTTTTTCTCACAGTGTAGCGTGAGTATCAGGCGGAAATGATGGGCCTAGATTTCAGTTGCGGGCTAAGTTCGAGTCGTTCTCTTTGGGTGCAACATCGACAGCTGCTGCTGCTGCTGCTGCGGCAGTTGTAATCAACATTTCAGCAATTGTCAGTTACAGTTGCAGTTGTTGTGGTTGCTGTTGCAGTTGCTGTTGTTGTTGTTGTTGTTGTTCCAAGTGTGCACTGGCGCGTGTCGCCGGCAAACAGAGAAACCGAAACAGAAACCGAAACAGAAACAGAAATGCGACTGCAAAAAATGGCGTCCAATTAACGTGGCTGCCATATTTGTTTAGTTGTTGCTGTTGTCTGTTGTCTGGGCAATAAAACATTTCAGTTATTAGCCAGGGCTGTGGCTGTGGCATGGCTGGTCCCTGCGGCAAAGTCAATTTGAAGTCGCATTTGCCATTTCGACTGCAGTTTCATTGATTTTGTCGGTTCTTCTTCTTTTGGTTGTTGGTTTTGTCAGTCGTGTCAGTAGGCAGTTAGCTTAAATTTGGCTGTGGCCCGCCAGCTGTTGCCCTGGCCACGCCCCCTGCGGCAGTTCACACTTTCACACAGGTGGAACAACGCCGGCGAAAGGATGCGCAGGCAAACAAATTAAAACAAATTGGTCAACACAATTTGATTATAAAAGCAATAGCCAACACACACACACACACACACACACGCACACACACGCATACGCACACACATCAGTTTGATCATCTCGAACACATTAGGGCGCAGCTGCAGGCGCCGGGAATCGATTATCCTTTTCTTTCAGCGCAGCGCAATCCTTTTGCATACGTGCCGCACCTGTTGTCATGGTTAAGCGCGGATCCCAATTCGCTGCGTCTCTAAATGCTGCCAGCCATGCGAGCCATGCGAACCGCGATGCTATCACTCTAATGGCGTCCTGGCCAGCCATTAATGGGCTGAGCTGCCCGGAGGCTTTCATTTGAATTGGACACGGCCAACGCGGCCTGCCTGAGCGCTGCGAGAGGTGTGAAGAGCGGCGCTGCCTCTAAGTGTTGCGCCTTGCATAATTATATGCAATTTATATGCGGCAGGATCCTTCTAGGAACTGCTGCTCCAGCTACTGTGTTACCTGTGTGCCACAGGGGTCGAGGGTCAATTGAAATGCTCTCAAATGGTTTGCTTTGTGATGTTTGAAGCGAGAGCGACTGTAAGTGGGTGTGACTGCAGCTGCCTGCCAGATTGCGCGTTAGAAAACGCCAAGAAAACGCTCGCATCGCTGGTCACATCAATTAGTTTATCAATAGCAATGCAATGCTCTCTTCTTGAGTTATTCATCTAATATTCATCTAAGTGGGTGTGGCTGCAGCTGCCCGCCTGATTGCACAACTCTCCGGACGTTGTATAACACGCGCGCGTTAGAAAACGCACGGAAAACGCGAGGGTTTTGCTTAGCCAGCAGCCAATGTCAATTGAAAAAATTTACCTGGCAGCACATGCCATGAATCGCGCGCGGCTTTAAAAGCGTTGAAAACGCGCAAAGCCAAAAACTTAACTGGCAATCTATAGCAATAAACAAAATTCTCTCATTGTTCTCTGCTCTCTGTTTTAGTCTCAATTACTATGTCTAATTCCAACTGTTTCGCATTGCACTGTTAGTCGCGTTTTAAAACGCGCCGAAAACGCGCGCGTGCTTTGCGCCCACTAAGCTGGGCATAACTTGCTTAATTAGCAGCCAATATCACGCACTTCATACTGTCCAATTAATTTAGCATATTACTATAGCTAACTACAAGCTGCCGCAGTGCACCAATTGTTGCCTCAATCGTTGTTGTTGTGGCTGTTGCTGTTGCTGTTGCCTCTTGGCAATTACCTTTGCTGGCTGCTGGCTGACGTTGACGGCTTCGTTTGTTGCAGCAACGTCAACCAGGCCGTGGCTGGGCTGTGGCACATGCAAAACAGAAATCAGCATATCGCATGTTGTCGCAGCCATGCCCATAGAGACCGCCCCTCCCCCCACCAAATACCCTGCTCGGCTAATGATAGAGCCTGTATATGCAGTGTGCTGTGTGCTGGCGCAGCAAAACGTCAAAACGTCAAGCATCTATTAGCCCGATTCTGTATTTTGTTTCTAGTTCGTTTGGATTCAACGCCTTGTCCTGCTCCTCCTGGTTGGCAGCACCAGCCCGGAGGAGCCAATTCTTTTGAATACCCTGTATAGCTTGAGGATGTTTGGGGTAGTTCGAGTAGCTGTTGTGCTAGTTAATATGAAGTAAGTAAATTAATAATGTGAAGAGAATGAGAGAAAGAGAGAGAGAGAGAGAGAGAGAGAGAGAGAGAGTAGGAGACATAGAGAAAGAGAGAGAGGGAGAAACAGAGATAGTGAGGCATTCTCTTATCAGATATATGTATATGTATAGATATATGGCTATATGGCCACGTCGGGTATCTTCGTGATTGAAATGTCATGTACAGGGTAACTGCAAGTAGTTCATTCCCATAGACTTGCTTATCGTATTCATATTGTAATTATTTATATTTCTAAATAGATATTACTCTTCCTTCGTATAGTTAGGACTGACAAATAAGTACAGGGCATCTGTCAGTCGTTCGCATCCACCTCTTCGCCTTTTATAATTGTAGAGCTTGTGTCGGGCCCTGCACTATTTGAAATCAGCTAACAAAGTCTGCTTGGCCTGCGCCGAGACCAGGTCGACTTCCACTTCCACATCGACTTCGACTTGGACTTTGTTTGTTCGACAACATTTCTCGTATATGCAAATGCCACAGTTGAGTGTTGCATGCAACCGATTCTCTTGTTCTTATTGCTACAGCTGCTGCTGCTGTTGTTGTTGTTGTTGTTGTTGTTGTTGTTGTAATATTTAGTAACAATGGCTGTTGTTGGACATGTCTCTGAAATTCGTGTCATGCGCCTGTGTAATTTAGCGTTTAATGAGAAGGCGTTTGTTGGTCATTAAACTATCGCCAGCCGGTGTCGCCTACCTGCCCCTCCCCTGGTCAGGTAATTGTGACTTGACTTTTTTACTCATATATATATAAATATCGTATCGTATCGCAGCTATATTTCGTGGCAATATATCTCGCCTAGGCGCTTATTAGCTGCTTTAAGCAGCTTGTAACGCAACCATTGAGCCTGTGCCAGTTGCGTGTTAGTTTAGCGTGTTTTCAGCTCTTTTTTGTGCAGTTTAGCCTTTTTTGTTTGCTTCTATTAGCTGCGGCTTCAGTGTGTAATCAAGGGTTAAGCACCACCAGAGGTGCCTTAAAGAGGTGTGCCACACATCAATTTGCAAATGATTTTTTTTATTCAATTTTTTTTTTCGTTGTAAATTTTACCATAATTTAGTGTTGGCAAAATTTTTGATTAGATGCATGATGCATGATTAATTTTTATATTATTATTATTATTATTAGTCTACGGTCTCTTGACAATACGCTTAGCCTGATTATATTCTGATTATTGCATTATTACTTATTTTATTTATTTATTTATTTTTCCATTGTTATTATGGAGGATGAATACTGATGTGACCATGATCTATAGTTATATATTATATATATATATATATATTATTATTATTAATACATGTATGTATTATATATCATATATCGTGACCAACATTTAAAGATTCCTCTATAGATATATCCATTCTGTTCATTCTTCCCATGATCTACTCATTGCAATAATGCATATATATATATATATATATATTTACTATATATAATAATAATATATATATATATACATATATATATATATAGTATATATACATTTTATTTATCTCAACTTTTGCACATTTTTAAAATAATAATCGTCGCAATTAATTTTCATGTAAAATACAAAAAATTTGTCGCATGAAAAATGCATGTGAATTGCAATTAATTCAAGTGCCATAAAAACGGACAACAGCCACCGCACCACACCACACTCACCCACTACACCCACTGCACTGCACCACCCACAAATAGCCAACTTTATTGTAACAATAATAAAAGAAAAATTTTAATGACAATGTTGCCGCCATTTTTTTGAAACGTTGCCAGCGAAATCTGATTGCGGTTCTATTTATTGTTGTCGTTGTTGTTGTTGCTGTTGTAGTTGTTGTTGCTGTCATTTGTTGCAATCACATTAATTATAATTATAGCGCTGGCAAAGCCTGGCAAAAGTATCTCATTTCATAAATTGCACATAAAACCGACTCCAACTGCAGCGCCAACTCTGATTCCGATTTCGTTTCCAATTGCAATTCGAATGCAGCTCCAACTGGTATTTAACTTGAATATTTTGAGTCCGTGCGCCTTGTCTTTTGTTTGCCTTTTAAATTGGCGCATTAGCTGGCTAAATGTGCTTTTGCCTTAACTCCAACTCCAGCTCCAACCTAAACTCGCAACGAGACGAACGCACGTGACGAATTGCCAAGCTGCCAAGCTGCCAAGCTGCCAAGCTGCCAAACAGCCAAACAGCCAAATGGGCCGATAGCCCCGACAACCAACCCCTTTGCGGCATGTCTTATATGTATGCAGATGCAAATGCCACGCCCCCAGGCATAGACCCTGCCCCAGCCATTGCCAGAGCCAAAGCCATAGCCACAGCCCCATTTCGAGCCTTATTTGTAATTCATAAGCTTGACGGCGGCTTTTTGATGTTTCTGCTGCACTGGTGACCAGCTGCGAAAATGGCCATATTGGCTTGACCTGAAATTGTTTGATTGAGAGTGACGCAGTATATTACTAATTGATGAGCTTAGAGAATATATATATTGACAAATATTATTTAGTTAATAATTCTTCCTAACTGTAGAGGCGCTGAGTTCTACTCCCAATAGACTTGGTGTCAAGTTTTAGGTCTGGTTCGTCTGACTGAATAAACTTTACTGGAGAGTCTGGCCCCTCAATTAATATTCATTAGACAGTCACACCTGCTCTCGATTCATCAAACAGAGTATGCGACAGTCGGCTACACTCAACTGAAATGCGCTTTGCTCACCTATTTCGGCTCATGCATTTGTCATTTGGCGGCAAAAGTTTTCTTCCAATTACACGTTGCAACAATATAATGACATAATGTGTCAGGCGATTCACTGGCTGCTCCTGCTCTAGCTCCAGCTCCAGTCCCACATTCACATTCGCATTGTGTTTATGCAAATCGGGCAATTGCGCGGCTTATAATTGGCTCTGCAATTGCAAATCCTGGCCAGAGCGCAGAGGTTGCACAATTTGAAACTGGAAACTGGTAACTGGCAACTGGAAAGTGGGCCGCTTTGATTGGCCAGCGTGGCGGTCAGCGATGCCGCCATTGCGATTAAGCCGCAGCGCGGCTTTACCAACTCAACTTTGTTCGAAATTTGTTTATGGCCCGCCGCCATATTGTGCATCATTAGCTTTTGGCACTGCTGTTCGTCGTCGCGGCATACACTGAGAGAATCAACTGACCAAGTGAAGTTCTTTAAGTGTAGAAATTGTCTTAAGGTAGGCATTGTTTCTATTAATCTTAACTAAAGTACATACTAATTTAAAGTACCTTTTTCTGTCAGTGTGCTCTACTGCGATTTCAGCTCGGTTCAACTCTTTCCCCCTCTAATTTTCTCTAAGTGCACATCCTTTTATAATATTAAAATACAAACCTACTTCCACTTCTACTGCACATTTTCTCTCAGTGCATGTGCACTGCAGTCCTCACGCTCAGTCGACATCTTCAAATCTCTCTCAGCCTTCGCTGCATTGCATTCGCCTAATTGCCTTAATTGCGCTTTTGTTTGTTGCCATGTGAAAAGCCAAAGTGTTAATTTTGTAGCTACAGCAGCAGAGCAGCAGAGCAGCAGAGGAGAAGAGCAGCAGAGCAGCAGCATAATTATCGAGTGGGCCAAGAGTCTGGGCCGAGTCTGATATGAGGTTTTAAGATCAATGCGCATGTGACTTGAATTTGGAATTGGAGTTGGAAAGCTAAGCGGAGAGGTTGATTCAGAGGCGATATAATGGCGATCGGCCATTTGAGTTGCTAACCAAAAGGCACAAAAATAAATCAATTAGCTCATAGCTGGCCGGCACTCTGGTGTTGGACTAATGGCTGACTAGACTAATTAGTGGCTGGCGATCAAAACAGTCTGCGGCTTTACATATATATATATGCATATATATCTCAGTTGGACGATGTCAATTAATTCGCTTTGGGTTTCACCAATTAACACATTTTGTTTATGGTAATTTCGTATCGCAAATGATAAACCATAGATAAAGCTTACTTTTCGTTCATTTATTAGAGTAGCAAAACAGTTTTATGGCTTTATATAATATACATATGTATATATCCTCATATATGAATTCAATTTGCACATGGCGAAAAGATATCACGCAAAAGCAGAAGCATCCACAAAGCATCTATAAAGAAGCTGCTAATTGAAATTAGTTAAAACCCACTTGAACCCCATTTTCGTATTGCGCAAATCACATCCAAATCGAGTCCAAAACAGCGAAGCGGGGCCTGAAATCACATTCCTAACGAAAAATAACAAATCAAATCAAATCAAATTAAATCAAATCAAGTTAATTAGCAGCCGAAGTACCCAGCTACCATTTGAGTTCGTGATCAACTCATCAGCCAATCGACTTAATAAGTGTCAAAAAGCAAATAAGAGGAAGAGCTAACCAAACTAAGCAGTCTCCAAAATGGGACAAACTAATTGGCGACAGAGAGAGTGATCCCATGATTGAAGTTTGCTCATGGCACACAGAGAGAAATTGAGATTTTACTTAACAGAATTCATAAATTTGATTACAGTCAAAACTTCGTAAGCGAACAGACATGACTTCCGTAAAACTGTTTAGCTAAAAATATAAGAAAAGCATTAATAGAGTAGACGATATAGGAATATATAGGAAATAAGGACAGAAGAAAATGTCTTGAACTTTGGATGACTCTAGTAGGGGCATTTGTTGCCCGATTTCGGTATGGTATATCGTTTTTGACTCGTATGAAGCACGACTATCGATCGGCATTCAAAGGTTGAATTTATATATATATATATATATATATATATATATATATATAAATAAAAATCTGGTCGAGTGAAAAAATGGACTATTTTTGAGCTTGACTGACTATAACTGGAGTAATTTTCATCCGATTTTTGTATGGAATGCCTTTTCGAAAGCGTATTGATTCGGATTATCGAGATCTGTCTGATTTTGTAAAACTTTTCAAAATTAAAAAAAAAATACCTCCTGAACGTTCTCATAGAAATACTTAAGATATAATAAATATTTTGTATTGATGAGTGGGGCTCTGTAATGTGCATTTAGTGGGGCCTGTCATAGCTTCTTATGAAGCACAAATCAATTAGTTGACTATCCGGACTGCTGCTGCTGTCGCTACCTGGGCCTGAGATTCATTAGCGAGGTGTCTTTAATTAAGCTAAGCAACCAAAGTCAGCAATTGTCATAATTTAGTCATGGCAACAGATGAGAGCAGAGCCGGCGCCAATTAACATTGATACCGAACGGGAACAGAGGGTAACTAGAAGCTAAGTCGCTGTCGCCAACTGTACGCCCGAGAGTCGCGTCGTTTGGCTTGATTATTTTATAAATTTATTCGAGTTCCTTGCAAAGCAATTGATGTCTGCTTAATAAAACTTAATGTTTCGTATAATTTCTGCGAATTGCCAGCGATCCATGCCAAATGACAAAATGCTAAAAAGATATAGATGACTAACGGTAGGGCAGAGGGAGGCTTCCAGATCGGCTTTCTGCTTGGCTGGGGGCCTGGGAGCTCATTTTTGGCGTTGGCGGCACTTAAAAAAGTTATATATGTATACTTGATATATATCTCTCTGCATATCCGAGTATATTTGAACTTTTTTCAGGCACATCACATCCGGCACAGATATTGTGTGGGTTATTATTTGTGCTAATTGGACTGTCATTTTTTGCGTCTGTTTGTTTCGAATGGGTGCTGAGAGGCCTTTGTTTCGATGCGTTCGCTGTATTCAAACTGGCATCAATTTCACTTTAGTCGGAAACGCCCACTTTTTCATGCGAATCTCTTTCATTAACATAAATAAAAACTTATTTCGACTTAATTGTATGCTTAATATATGCGAGTCTCGTATATATCTTTAGTATAATCATTTCTCTTGACAGTTATTACGGCTATAAGTTGGAGTTAAGCGACATCAAGACGAGCTGATAACACTGTAAATGCCGAGCAGTCAAGGCTTCAAATCTGATTTGACATTGTTTATAATATCTATTGAGTGTTGTTAAATAGAAATAATGAACATCGAACTAAGCTTGTACTTAGTATATACTGGCAATGATCAAGATAAAGGCTTGAACCATATTCTTAAATTCTGCTTAGGTAGCATCAATTGAAGGATGAAAACCATATATATTTTTCAGTACGATATTTCAGTATATTTCACCATGACATTCACAGAACACATAGAACACCCTGGTCAAATAATCATTTTCAATAATTTCATTTTCAATAATTTACAGAAGGCCTCAGTCGCAGCTCGCATCCCCTGCCCATTCCCGCACTTGTTTTATTCAGATATATTTAATGACTGTCCACAGCAAATGCTCATTAGTCCAAGATTTGAACAAGGAAATATTAATAAATTATGCCGCAAACAAATTTGTCAAATTACGTTCGAATTCGCCAAGTGTAAATAGTTGAAAATAATTCATCAATAAATTTGCATCTAGTCTGGTTTCTGTGAGCGTTTCGTGACACGCCTCGATGCAGCGGCACACAGTTGTTAATTAAGTGCCATTAACTGAAGGATATAAACGCAATTAGCGCCGAGTGGAACTCAAGCAAAACCGCCAAGCAGTCGCACCCCCATTTCGTAAAGCCCCCATACCCCCAATCACCCTCCTACCTCGACGCCTCTCTGTCTTATGCAAGCGGCGCTGTTGTAGATGTTGCGTAGCCGCGAGCAAAGTGCCGTCTGCTTAATTAGTCTGCCTCAGTCTAAATAAGTACATATGTGAGCACGTACATATAGTACAGACAGACAGGCAGAGAGAGAAAGAGCTAGAGCGAGAGCGAGAGCGAGAGAGAGAGAGAGAGAGAGATGTCGCAACTCATTTAAGTCGCATTTAATAAAATCAAAATCCATTACGCTTAATTTTGATTAAAACATTGGCCCAGCGTCTGCTCATTAAATTGTCACGCATGTTGTGTCAACCTCTTCAACTACACCCGTTGCTCCACTCGGCTACCATCGGCCAAGTGCCACAGTCATGGACCACTTTGAAGTTGTCTCCGCGAGGCCGCCAACGCTGACACTTGCCTGACATCCCGTTTGACAGTTTGCATTGTGGCATGACACAAACTCTCTCTCTTTCGCACACACTTCTCTCCTCTCCCATTTGTTTTTCCATAATATCTATGTCGACCCCTCGACTCCTCTCTGCTTGGGTGAGGCTTCACCTCGACTCTATTTGCACCATCTGTCGGAGGGCCGGATCGGGCCATGGAATGGGAGCAGATTCAGCGACATTCTTAAAAACGATTTAATTTAATTTTTATTGTTGACATAAACGTAATTGTCAGACCATTTATCCGCATTAAGTCCTCTGATGCGTAAGGATAACACCAACAGCAACAACAACAACAACAGCGACAACAATAACAGCCACAAACAAATATGGCGTCAACATTATTGGGTGACAACAGGGTAGGTAGAGACAGTGGGACAACTAGACTAAATTGTGCTTAAAATCTACAATTTTTTCGATAGTATGATATAATACTTACAAGCGAGTGATAATATATAATATATAAGACATAAAATATTGTATAAGATAATATTTGGTTAATATGACGCACGGGCGGAAGGTATAAAAAATTGTTATTCAAATCTATTTATACCTAGGCACAACTTGCATACTAGTTTGCACTTATAATTATCGAGATTAATTAAAAATATCCAAACAAGTAAGAATGTTGGAGATAGGCGCCACCGACTTCATAATACTCCTCCACGGTTCCAAAGCATTTAAACTGTCATCAATCTCAAGTCCCATGGACGGACAGAAAAACGGGCATTACACAACACAAATATACTCTTTTCAGTTTGTGAACGGGTATAAATACGCTTTCATCAATACTTAGGCAAGGCAAAAATATTTCTATTACACCATATCCCAATTTATTAATAATCTTAATCCAACACACAATCTCATTCCTATGTTCCATTCAGGACTCTGTTCACTTTATATGCCAATCACACCCACTGTAGTTGACGGTGCGAAAAAAACGAAAACATAAATATTTACAATTTGGCATAGTGTAAAATGAGTTTAACTTTATCTGCTTTTGTGGTTGTTTACCAGACACAGGCTTATTCTGCTATCCTGGGCAAAGGATGTTTTCGGCTGAACTGCTGGGCTGGGGACAGGGTATCTGAAGAGCGGTTATATGTCGTTTGTGTCGTGGTTTATTTATATGCAAGTCAGGTTTTTGTCAACAAAATGTTTTGTGACAGAATATGGCGACGAGGCGAGAAGGCGAGAAGGCGGCACCCTGGCAGAGGGTGGGTTAACGCGCATCACGCGCCTCACTGGACACTAATGGAAAAACTGCCCTGCTCTGAGGAAGAGCGACGGAGGGGGTGGAGTGAGGTAGAGGCAAACATTGACCGGCACCAGCAACCACTTGGAAACCACTCTTGGTGGTGGCTTCCACTTTCACGCCCAGAGGCGGCTTTAAGTCGTCGGCTTTAAAAGAGTTTTTGTTTCTTTTTGGCCTAAATGCGATTCGAGCCATGAATTAGCTCAATTTCAGTTATACAAAATTGAATCAATTTCTTTTGATTTGCAATTAATAGACGTTGCCACATGCGGAGTTTTGAATTTCCGCTCAGTGACGCGGCACGTGCCTCCGGCTGGGTGGGTGGCTGAGCTGTGTGGGTGGGCGCGACTTGTGTTACGTGCGTATACCCTGCACAGCAACACATGTGATACCACATGACATTCCATACACAAAATAAACTCTAATGATGCCGTACTCGCATCTCTAATGATTAATGTAATGCATCTAGCATATAGTCCGATTACATCGGCTCACATTAAAATCTAATTATATCGAATAAAGTCAAGGAATCGCCCTAATAGGCGCCACACTTGACTCTGCCAGCCATTGCAATTAGCATTTACATAAAAATAAAATGGTATTACAGAACCTGCCTTGCTAATGCCCCTGCCCCTGCCCCGCTCTCTGTTCCCGGGCCTTTCTTGGGCGTTGGCTGGCACAACATGGCGTATAATTAATAAATTTTGTACACGCGCACCAAATGCCCATTATTTAGTTGATTGTTGTTGCTGTTGTTGTTGGCTGGCGTTAATTGCACAAATACGTTTCTGAACAGTCCATTTTGGAATTACTTAAACCACAATGCCTGCCCTGCCTGGATGTTCGCCCCTCCCACCAAGCCCAAGCTGGCGGCGCGCGTCAAAAGCGGAAATTTGTTTATAATCGTTGTTAGCGTGTGGACGCGTCTATATATACTATATATACGCATGCATATATATGTAGCTAAAGGCCCTATCAATAGCCTAATAAACCCAAAAAATAAACTAACTGTGTTCTAGTTGGGCCTGGTGGACTAGAAGATACTCTGTGTTTCTAATATTTAGCTGAGATAAAAACTGTATCTGGGTAACCTCTATACCTCTGCTTAACCAGCCCATGCCATGAGCCTTAAGCAAATAATATATTGAATAGCTGTGTATGCCTGAGGAGTATCTATGTACGTAGCTAATTTCATGACCTGTTATAATTCTCGAGATATGATAACCAGATATGATAACCAGCTCTTACTTTCCACGAATCTTATTTCTAATATCTAACAAACATGTTCACCTCACCTATATACCCTGTTTAACCTCACGACCTGGGCATAGGGCATATACGAACCCAAACTTGAGGCCTGAACTAAATTGATACATTACCCCGCTGCTACTCTTCATAGCTCTGGCCGTGCGATATTTCAATTTGTTGGCTCAGCTCTCGCTTCTGGGTGTTCCTGCAGCTCCCTAGATTCCCATTGGCCATATGACAGGGCCACTTTGCTGGGCCCATTGTCTAAGCGGTTCTTTCTTTCTCTATTTTTTGTAATTTTCTAATTTGTTCGTCTTGCCTTTCTTTAATAAATTTTTTATTGTTTGTTTGATGGCAGCAAACAAAAGTCGAGGAAAATATTTGATGGCCTCCGAGCACGCGGCACTGGCCTCTAAAATGTATCTATTAGCGGGCAGCACTTTCCCAGAGCAAGAGAGAGAGAGGGAACCCTTTGTGGCTATTGTTTTGATAAAGGATTTCTTTGGGCTCATCTAATTGCCTGTTGCCTGACTGCGCCTGCCTGCCAGTCCGCCTGATGGTATTCTTGAGCGCAAACCGCAACGAAAATGCACAACATATGAGCGTCATTAGAAAATTGTTTTGCCAAATGGTTTTTAAATTGTTTTTGTTTATACTCCTCATCCGGCGAGCGTATCTAAACGCTTTCTATTGCCAACAGTTGTTTGTTAGCCAATATAATCTCTCTGTTTACTGGCCTGCGGTTTGCACCCAACGCTTAGCGATTCAGGCCAAAGTCTCCAGCGACTGTTGCCGTATAATAGATATCTAAATATATACATTTATGTATGTATATATATATATAAATATACATACATACATACATACGTACACACATACGTCGTGCCATTGATTGGCATTAATTAGTGCTCGGATTGGCAATTATATCAACTGGTACCAGTTGAAGGATCCGCTAATTGAAGACGATGCTTAAGTCATTCGCATGACTTTAAATAAAAGCTGTTCGCTAGAGTTGCTAAACAATATTTTTGGAGAACCTGGTTAAAGCCTACGTGTGAAATACTTGACTAAACTAAATTTAGTATTGAACCTATATGTATATGAGAAAGATAGATTGAGCTAAAAGTCTTGCGGTTTCGGTTTCCTATTTTGTGACGTAGGCAAATACCAAGAGAAACAACTTCGGGAAGAGTATGAGACTGACTAAGCCTTCCTAGACTCAGTCAGTGACTTTTTCGGGAAGGTTAATTGGCCTACTTTAATATTGTGCATAAACTAATCTAGAGATATTTGTGGCTAAATTTTTAGTTGCATCCCACCTGGATCTAAAACTCAGGATTAAGAAATAATTATTTATAAAACAAATTTAGTTCTCTTTTCATTTCGACTTAATCTCAGGCCATTAATGCTCAACCCATAAAATTTATGAAAATACAATAGCCTAGAACAATTATTGTTATTCTTTCTTTAGATCCACAAAAGTATTTTCAACGCTCTATGAAAGACGAGAATGAAAATGCTACACTATACTATATATACATATAATTTATATCCCAAACGGACAAAGCAAGAGCTAATATGATCTTACTCATCAAAAGGCTTTCAAGAAGTCGTATACTCGTAATTCAATTAACTGTAAAAGCCGTCATTAAGGTCTTATAATGTACCTCGGACAGCGTTTGAAAGGGGGTGGCGAGGAGGTGTGGAGAGGTAAGCAGAGGTAACGTCGGCATCATAAAACTGAACAACAAAGTCACACCTCAAAGCGGTACGATAAATCAGGCACAGATCTCAACGATCTGAACAATCTGGCCAGCTGGACAACTGGACAACTGGGCAACTGGAAGCTTGCGGGCGGCCAATTTTAATTATCAAAATTATGACAAAGTTGTTTATGACACTTTAACTTTCGGCTCAGAAAATTTGACTGGAAATTTATTGATTTTTAAGAGTGCCTCTGTCCCGCGCGGCGGCTCAAAGCCAATTTATGCAGATGCGCACACGGATATATATATATAAATATAAGTATATATATATAGATCCGCTTAGCCCATCAATAAACAATATTTGAGAGCCATAATAAACAACAACAAAAGCGCTAAACTGTTTGCCACCGCCAAGGGCCAACCGAGGAGGGGAGGGGGTCAAAGCCTGGCTACCGTTTTGCGGGCAGAGTGCAGCCTCGAGCGCTGTAATTTTCGTAAGAACTCCGACCACAAACCGAAAACATGCCACACGAAATCATAATTTGAAACTAACCAAAAATCATCAGATATTCCTCTAGTCGGGTGAGCTCAACTGACCGATACTCTAGAGCCTGCAACAGCCTTTTCACTGTCACTAAGTATATAAATATCTGAAGACTCTACAATGAAGTTATATAACATATACATATTCTATTTAGCAAATCTGATATTAATGGCATCTAAAGTCTTCGAGTTACCCTCAAATCAAGTTTTGAAATCGATATTTGATAACAGATTACTAACTCAATCAAAGGATATAGCTTATAGCTGTTACCTTCAGCTTGTTACATACACATGTACAAGCACAGCATACCCTCTCTTAATGGGTGTAATGTATAAAAAATAAAGCGATTTAATCCTTGGCTGCATTGTTGTCGAACCAGGCAGCTCCCAATGGAGCGCCCAGCGCCCGCCCAGCCGCACGCTCGCTCCCAGATTAATTGCCCAGACGCCAGACTGTGCAAGCTGCAGCTTCAGTTGGGGAACCGAAAGGGGTGGAGTGGTTGGTCCAGGGCCCAGGGTCTGGGGACCTACAGCAGCGCGCAGCGGCATCTGTGCTGAGTGCGGTATGTGTTGGAATGCGAGACTGGAGAATCCAATAAAGCCAAAATTATCAATTTATTTCACGCCTCAAAATCACAGCAGCTGAACGAAAGAGTGAGTGAGAGCGACAGAGAGAGAGAGGGAGGGGCTGGCACAGGCACAGCCAACGGCTTAATTATAGTTGAGCCCCGAATGTGTCTGAAAAACACGCAGCCCTAACCAAGGACTAATGGGCATGCAATACATTGCATGCATTCATTGATAGTTAGCAGAGCCAAAGATTGAGTTAGTGAAGAGCGTAGAAAAACTGAGCGAAATTGATATCAGTATAAGTATCAGTGTAAGTATAGGTATCAATATTAGTAGCAGTATAGGCATCAGTATAAGTATTAATATCAGTATAAGACAAATATTTTATGGATTGTCAAAAAGAAAGGATAAATTATGCTAAATCTTAAATTCTAAAGAAAATGATTCGATTTATAAAAATACATTTATTTCTGACTAAGTCATGGAGTTTTGAAGTCGAGGACTAAGAACCGTGAGGTCAGCAAAATCTTTTTAATATGTGACTTCATCACTTCGGCAATTCTCAATGCCCCTATAACATAGATCTGTATTCGAGATACTGATTCAAAACTGACTCATTATAATATATATTTATGCAGAGCTCGATTCTGTGATCATCTCTTTTCAATCAACACAAAGTCCGTAAAAAGGATATTTACCAATTTCATTGTACCTTGCTGTTTGTTTCATCAATGATTGCCGCAGACTCTTTCATTCTTGCGCAATTTATTGGCTTTGTATGTGCCGCAACGCAAACACTGTTGGCCTGGGTAGGCGTTAAGAGGGTGTTATCCTTTAGCGCCTTCGCTTTATGAGAAACCAACAAAAATCGGCAGCCAAGGGCCGGCAAAGGTCTTCGCATGCCGAGCACCTAATTGCAGCAGCCCGACCCAAGCCCGAAAACCCTCAAACACAAAGGCAAAATTTACAATGCCCGCCAGGACAACGATAACAGCATCGAGCAGAAGATGCTGAAGAAAAAGACCAAGAACAAGAATAAAGGCAAGAGCTGCCCCTCTAGGCCCATTGTTGGCATTGCCAATTCCAGTGGGTTTTTTTTTTTTTTTGAAGGGTATATTAGTTTCGCATTCAATATATGTGAGACGCAGCTGAAGGTATGTCATGTGCTATGATGATCGACAATACACACAAATATATGACTATACCCTATATGGAGCATAACATCTTGAGATAGGGAACTTTAGGAGTTGAATATATTAATTTTGATATATCTTAGTTTGCACAAAGTAGTAAAAAGTAAGGGTATATTTCAGACAGTCATACCATTCGTTTCACTCGCTTTGTGGTCAAATCGAGCGACCGCCGCCTGCTGTCCATAATGAATGAATTCCATTAAAGATTTATGCCAGTTTGATGATGCCGCACAAGGATCGAGGTGGATCGAGGTGGTGCTACGATTGTCTTGATTGATGGTTGATTTGTTGCGTTTAGTCGGGCAAATGGGATTAGCACACGTGTTGCACACGCACAGCCAAGGTGTGGCATGGCACGGCGCGGCACGGCAACAATGCCTAAGCAACCGGCGGCAGCTTGAAAGGCTGCTCAAATTTTATTTTGACAAATGACATTTCAATTGCAATTGTTCACACAGCA
This sequence comes from Drosophila fulvimacula, assembly GCA_035045555.1. Taxonomy (NCBI): domain Eukaryota; kingdom Metazoa; phylum Arthropoda; class Insecta; order Diptera; family Drosophilidae; genus Drosophila; species Drosophila fulvimacula. The sequence goes on from JAWNOX010000137.1 coordinate 22,797,833, forward strand.
TGTGGTCCTCTCTCTCTCTCTCTGTCTGTCTCTCTCTCTCTCTCTCGCAACATAATTCAAATTAAAGCTGCGCAAACAGGCGCGCGAAAAAACGTGATTAGACCCACCTCTCCCTCTCCCTCTCTCTCTTTTTCTCTCTGTGTCTCTCTCAACCAGTCTCTCACTCTCCTTCTCTATCTTAGTTGCTCTACCTACAGCAGTGCTGGTGCAGCAAAGTGATTTGATCTTTGCACCAACGTGGTAATCCGCATCTAATAATGTGAAGCATTCGGCGCACGATCCGAGTTCAAGCCTCTGGCAGCCTCAGCTCCGAAAAACAGAGAAGAAGAAGAAGTAAAACGAAGACCTCCCAGCTGGCAGGCCCCAACTGTGAGTGTGTATATTTATTTGTGGCTCGCACTGTGATTGGAGTCAACGATGGAGTTATTTGTACGTTTGCAAAGGCCGCAACCAGCTGCCGGTCTGCAAACAGCTGCCGGTTGGCCAATTTGCCAATCTGGCGGAGATCGCGCACAGCAACAAATTATATGCGTTGTCCATAATTGAGAAATATTGAGACATTATATTGAGCGATAAGAGAGCGACACTGAGAGTGAGAGAGTGGGAGAGAGAGGGAGAGAGTGAGAATTACAAACTGCCCGCCTTTGAGTTCCATTTCCATTTCCAAATATAAATTCAAACTCTAATTACAAATGGTTTGAAAATGAAACGTGTGCTGTGTCATGGCCGTTCCCCAAGCCCCAATCCCCACTGCCCAATCCCCAATTCGTATACTCCATTTCTTGACGGCGGGCGCCGCGGCAACAGAAAAAAATCACCGTTCGATTTTATTTCATAGATAATTCGCTTAAATTATGGCGCAGCGGCGTCGACTTAATGCCCCACAGCGACCTACAGCAGCGCTCGATTGGATCGCTCTGCTCTGGCTCTGCCCGACTATGGGATCGATATCGATCGAGCAACGTCAATCATGCCACGATTTGAGCTAAAAAGCGACCAAAGCTAGCCACAAAATGGCCGCAACTAACTTAAATACCAAATAGTGCCGCAGATAATGAGCAGAAAAGTGCAAGGATGGGTACTGATCGACTGGTAGATACCCTAACTAAAAATTAAAACGAAAAGGGAGTATTAGAGTACATGATGACTACCTATAACATGTATACAAAATTATTATATATAAAATTCTTAATACAAAGATACTGATCGACTACCAGATATCCTATGAGTAAGCAAAAGGGACTATATTGATAGAATAGCCTATCTTTAACATTTATAAATCTAGTTCTTAACATATGGCAGCCCAAATGTTTACATAGCTGATCGACTGGCAGATACTCTATATGTAAGTGAATGTCTTAAAGTAGCTGAATTTAGAAGTCAGATATATTTTTGATATATAATGAGAGTATATAACGGATATATCCCTACAATCTTAAAAAATTAAATAAAGTCGAGTTGAGATAATTTATAACTCATTTTCTATAATTAAAATTCGAAAAACTTGCAGTTATAAAGTGAAGGATACGCTGTGAGCAGAACATGGCGAAGTTATTTCCAGCCAAGTGCAATTTTGTTGTGCCAACTCATGTGACGCTTTTATGCGTTTACAGGGTATTAAAAACAACATAAAATACTCATATGTATGTGAGTGTGTGTGAGCAATTGAAATGAGCTGTCATGCATATTTTATACTCGTGTTGCATTGCGGCATTTAGCAGAATTAAAACACGCCCACTGCCAGCCAGCCTGCACTCCACGCGCACTTCCTCCAGCAGCGGCACCACTGGGCACACAGTCATGGGCACGGAGCTGCCCCACCCAAGACCACTTGCCACTTGACAGAGCGGGTGGTTGGTGTGTATTAAGCGAGATTGACAAATTGAAACGAATGCGGCCATTCACTTGGAAAACTTCATTAAATGCCCATGCCCACACCCAGCCGGGCAGTCAGACAGTCAGGATATCATAAAAGAGCGGCGGCGGCAGGATATGGGCATTATGACAATATGGCAAACACCTCAACAGGAATACGGAAACAGGACCAGGGCCAAGCTAACAGGCTGGCCTGGTCTTGGAATTGAAAATTCTTCATAGTCATCAAAGCTGTGCGCAGTGGGGTTACAGCGGGCTGGGCAGGCAGGGCAGGAAGGGCAGGGTAGAGGAGGCTGTCATTCCAGTTTATGTGTTTGCACCACCCTGCACCACCGCCCAGCTCACAAAGAGCGTGACGTATTTCCGTTTCCCATTTGCACCTGCATTCATTATCCTGTATCACAGTTGCTGCTTTGCTGTTGTTGTTTTTTGGTATGCGTAACTAAGTTTTAGCTGTCAGTTTTTATGTCTGCCGCATAATGAAGTCGAAGCTGAAGCAGGCGCAGGGCTTGGGGTTGCCTTTAGCCTACGGTATGTGTGTGTGCGTCTGTGTGTGGTACAAGTGCGCGTGTCCAATCCGATTTAATGCAGTCAAGTGACTTTATTTTTATTAGCACAACTTAATGAACTTGAAATTTCAAACAACATTTATTACCCACATACAATCTCCACCTTCTTCTTCCTCTTTCTTCTTTCGCACTTTGTGTGTGCGGTGAAATTTGAAATTAGAAAGTCAAGTGATTTATGAACGTGCCGTGACTGAAGATTAAGTATCGTTCGCACATAACCTACAAACAAATAAAGAACACGAATTGTTGACAATGAGAGTCGCAGTCAAGTTTATTAATATGCATATTATTTTTCATTATCATTATTATTATTATTATTTAATCTTTATCTGTATCACTATCATAATAGGCATATTTATTTATATTATTATTGGCATTATCATTATTATAAGCATTATCATTGTCATTGGTATTATCATTATAATTTGTATTAGCATTTGAATTAGTATTTGCACTAGCATTGGCATGAGTATTAGCATTAGCATTAGCATTATCATTGTCATTATTATTAAAAACTTGCTCTCCATTGTAATTATCATTACAAATAGAAATATCATTATCATATTACTACTATTTCCTCTTACTAAAGCAGCTTCAGATCCGCACCCTCAAATCAATTAGACAACTAATCGACTCTCGGGCAGCACGTGTTGTGTACAATGTCCATATAATGAAACTTAAGCTTACTCTGTACCTATCTTTCACTGCTTTCAGCCATATTTCAGTTACAGTTGCACAACATAGTTGACTGAGTTACCAGGCCCTAAATCTAGCCCAGCCGCCCCAGCCGTGGCTCATCGTCGCAACGTTGGTGGAACCGCCCAAGTGGCTCATTAATGAGCGCAAACGATGCATTTGATGGCAATGCAATCAACAGATAAAAGAGCGAGAAAGTTTAATTGCAGCTTTTTAGCTTAAAAGCAAAAGTACGCCGTAATTATATACTCCTATACACACACAGACAGACTACATGCCAGCACGCCAGAGAGGAGAGTCGAGCGACCAGCGAGCAGCGTCGAGAGGTGCGAACCATGACGCATGCGCCTAATTGCTGCAACGCACACGAAAAATTTCTAGATGAAAAAAGACGAGACAAAAATATGTTGACCACTTGAACGAAGTTGCAATACACTTGCAGAAATTGCAGAAAATATATATGATATATATCATTTGAGTGAAAGTTGAAAAACCAAAAGCTTCATTCCTATAAATCATAGCTCGGTTTTGTTGAGCAACAACAATACAAGCTATGTATGTTCCGCATTGACTGATTAAGCTCTCTTTAAGTCGGACAATCCCCATCACTAAGAGTAATACATCTTTTGCCTGTAGACGTCCTTACTATAGTTTCAGAGTAAGAGTACATGACTCCCAGATGTCAACTCTTATGAGAAAACTCTAATACCGTTCAGCTAGTGTATACAAATATGACAAATAACGGCTGCATGCAGCTAACAAACAATCAAAAAGCAACTGCGAGAGGGTTTCAGCTTCGCGGCCATTGTTGCTGTTGCTGTTGCTGTTGCTGTTGGTGTTGGTGTTGCTGTTTACGTGACTTATTTATATGGCCCGCATTGTTGTCTACCGCTGACGCGCTGCGTCGTCGCTGTTGTTGCAACTTAAGCAAATCGCATTCTCATTACTTACGAGAAGCGCACCGGGTAGGTTAGGGAACGCAGTCACCGGAGCTCCATTAACGTCAGGCTCGCGTTAAAAATCGATAGATAGATTGAGCCAACTGCCAACTACTGGGACCGGGCGACGCCTCGTGGTCGCCAACGAAGCTCAAAGCGGAGTCGAAAGGCAAAGGCACACCAAGGTGATCCGCGGCGCATTCTGAGGCTGTGGCGGCTCAGATCAAAGCGCGCGAAAAACCACCATCATCTTCTTAAAGGTGGTAATTATGTCTCGCTTTGGCTCGTATCTTGGTCGAGTCAGTTGGCCAAATCGTTCTGACTGGGCTCTTCTGCTCTTGCTGCTAAAGCAGAACGTCCTATAGCAACTGTCGCTGATCAGTGATCGTTGGTGATCGGTGATCGGTGATCGGTGATCAGTTATACTGATCAGTGATCACTTTGCATTTTCTCAGCTCTGTTGCTCAGCTCGGTCTGACTGGTCGAACCAAATTGATAGAATCTGAGGCCGATCGGTCAATGGTCATCTACGATCGGTGATTGCTTCGGACCTACTCTGGCATAAATTCCTTTGACGAAGCTCCTTTTCTTGGTGTTAAGACAGCGCCCTTTGGTTCGTTGATCGGTGACCGGTAATCGACAAGGATTGCTGTTCAGTGATCGGTGATCAGTTTGGCAGTGAAAGCTTCACAGTAAATTTGTACGCACTTGTTCGTCCCAGAAACAAAATAAAATGGCCGCCGGCTGTTGAGGCCGATGCATAACCCGAAATTTAATTTAAGTAGCTCTATAGCGATCCGCATTGCCCCTCATCATAACTCAGCTGTCAGCTGCATGTCACTTCTGCGGCTACCGTTGCCCGGATCGAAATTGTAGACGCAATTAGTTTGAAATATTATTATCGACACGTACTCCACATTCCCGGGCTTGGCGACTCGCTCCACTGTCTGCGGTGTCTGCACCACAATTACCCTCAATTGAAGGGAGCTTCATTCGTGTTAAACTCTTTGACCACATCTCGCACTTATACACCACTTGCCACAGTTTGACTTCGGCTGACGGCTGATTTCACTTGCTCCAAGCCCCAAAGCCACAACAACTACGCACTTATCCATTTATATATATATATATATATCCATATATATTCCTCAACATATCGAGCTCAATTGGAAAGCTGCTGACAAAAGTTGTCATTGATGATCGAGGCCCAAACCGCTATTTGAAATCAAATTGCGCCATTAACTGCTGGCAATTAGTAGATCCCGACATAGACAAATTTATATGTGTACACGGTCAGAAAAGCTCTTGGGGTTTGTATTATTGAAATTATAAATTATATATAATAAGAAATTTTTAAAGTTAAGGATGAAGTTATAAGTTCACTTAAGCTTAGAAATAATAAATTAAATAATTTTCTTTTTTCTACTATTTTTCAGTATTTAATTAAGTATTTTTGTTCAGTAATCAAGCAAAAGATATTTTTAGTATTCCTATTAATTCTATTCCTATTAATTTAATTAGTCTACTATTTAAAAGTTCTGTAATGAAATTTACATTGGTATTTAGTATTTAGTATTTTGTAGTATGTATTGTACTAATATTTAAGTTTTAATATCTTTTAAGTTGTTTCTCTCAGTGTAGCTTCCTATGTACTTAGAGACTGGGCCTGTCAAACGGTAGTGGAATGTTACTTTTTCAATTATGAATAGAGAATGATTGTTTCGTGCCATGGTAAATGATGAATGAATACGAACGAAAGCTGGAATGCTATGTGGCATGAGGCCTAATGGATGTGCGCTCGTCTCTCAGTGTACTGAAGGTGGCGTTAATTAATTTATGACAGGCAGGCTGACAGAGAGATATAGTGAGACAGAGCTTATTAATTAGACAATAAACTTCAGTTGAGGCCCTCTTCACAACGATTCGAACTCGAATTCGAATTCGAGTGCGAGTGATGAGAGCTGAAAGCTAAAAGCGCAATTAACAATAATAATATGATATTGTAATTTAGGTAAATGTATGCCTCCCCACTTTTATAACTGAGAGCACACAAATTATAGGTATATTTCGCTCTCTCTCTCCCTCTCTCTCTCTCTCTCTTTCACTCTTTCTTTCTCGCACTATATACAAATTGAAATGCATTCAAATAAATTTCGAGCTTTGTCATTTTCATTGCATTAATTTATTCTCTAGTGTCTGGGCACAAAAAAAACGCGAAATAAATACTTACAGTAAACACACGCTATGAGAAATCTGAAATTAGAGAAGAGGAAAAGAAGTTCTGTATTAGGTATGATGCGATTTTTATAAGAATTTTGTTGAGTTGAGCTCAAAAGTTAAATTATATTTGACATGGGATTCGCTCGAGTGAGGCTCTACTGTAGCCACGTACCAATGTGTGTGCATAAAAATGACGACAGCAACAACAGAAAATTACACTGAAATTATAGCAACAATTATTTTCAAATTGAATTACATCCAATTACAAATAAAATGAAATGCAGATGGCACGAAGATAGCGAACGACTCTCTCATTCAGCATAATGGCCGACGGGCCGCGCTCCTGCTCCCGCTACCTCTGCCGCTCTCTCTCACTCACACACACTCTTTCTATCTCTGTGCAGCTGGTGAGGGCGTGGGTGGGTGAGTAGAAGGTAAAAAAAAAACCAATTAGAGACGCGGCCTGCCCTGCCCTGCGGCTGTCACAGTCGGGCGGTGTCGGCTCATAAGTTATTATCCTGCAATTAATTTGGCTAAATGCTCCGCCGCCACTTGGCCAGCTCTCCTTGGCCTTTGCGCCGACGCGCAGCGCAAGCGCCTGAATGGCCAGCGCTGATTGGCTGCTCAGAGGTGACGTGACGTCACGCTTGCAAGCCACATGCAAGACACGCCTGCAATACGGTCACAGCAGCAACAACAGCAGTGGGGGGCGTGCAAAAGAGAAGGAACTACGCAGCAAGCAGAAAGAGCAAGCAAGCGTGAGGCAGTTAAGCGCGCTGCAGGCAAGGAACTCATTGCTGCTCAGTGCAACACGTTCGATGCTCAATGTTCGATGTTCGATGTTCGATGCTCGAAGTGGTGTGTGTTGCCAACGACTTACAGGCTAACTGAAGGTTTTGGGATTTCTTCTCTTTTGCGTTCCAATTGAACTTATTATAGATGGATGATGTTTATATATATATTCATTATACATATATATTATATTTAACTCTTTTTTTTATTTTTTATTTTTTATCTATTTTTGCTTTCGCTTGTTTATGTAAGGTCTTAGCCAATATGAAACGCCGTCACTGAGCATTTCCAAAACAAATCTTCATATATACTTTATCAGACGAGATAACTCAAGTCTGTAGCTCCAACTGAGGCTGACTAAATCATAGACAGCAAAAGGTCAGGCATCAACTAATTCGAAACCAATACACTCTCTCTTCTCACATTCCGACTAAATATAAATAGAAAATATATGCTCAAGATTATAGCACTTCTTGATTAAATCAATTAAGATAAATGGCAATCAAGAGCTTAGCCCGAAACTCCATCTATCTAAGGCGCAGCCCACGAAGACAACGAATTTGAGATCCATTTAGATAGAATCAATTGTTAATTTTCCATTTATGCTTTCTCGCGCTTATCGGAAAATGGTGGAAAACCTTTTAGCTACGCTGCGCCCAGCGACTTGTGTGGCAAATTAAAATTCGATTTTTCAAATTATCAAATAAAAGAAAGAGAATCTATATGAGAATATATATGTATATGTATATATATATATATATATATATATATATATATATATATATATATATATATATATATATATATATATATATATATATATATGTATATATATATATATATATATATATATGTATATATATATATATATATATATATATATATATATATACCCTACGGATTTGATGAAAGGCAGAGCACAAATTGAATGTCAGTTCATTTAATTTGATTTAGTTTTAATATACTCTGCGATGTTATGTATGTGTATGTCAGCGCGTGTGTTAATGACGCTTTACAAATGCTAGAGGTGCAACAGGATTCGTCTGCTTTGTCCTGCTGAATGCATAACAAATGGGAATTGGCACAGGTTTGCCAGCAGGTCGAATGGAAAACTCATTATAGAGAAAAGCGTGTGATAATCCACAGTCAGCGAGTACAATGGGACACATTAGCCACACGTAGTTAGCGCTAGGATCTGGCAGGCTCTGGCAGGACCTTCAGCCTAGGTGGCTAATGGACTGAGCACTTTAGTTTTGGTCAATGCCTTTCACACCTCCTACTACTTCTACTTCTACTTCTACTTCTACTTCTATGCCCTTTGCCCGAGCCTTGAGCTGAGCGTGAAAAATCGCAAACGAGAGAACAAGAATCGAGCTGATCCGATCCGATGCGATCCTTTTGTCTACCTAGCCTTTGATCAGTTGCCGACGAGCACAGGTGCCGAGCAGCATGAAAACTTGGCCAATAGCCAATAGCCGGCCGCAATTAGTTCTTAATACGCAGCCAAAAAAATCTTGATGCAGCCAGCGATTTATAATAGTGTTAAAAAAGGAGAAGAGGAAGGAGAAACTCGCGCTCACATTTCATGAGAATCCAATCTGATCGCATCGGCTCTCAGGCTGTGGGCGTTTAACTATTTACTTAAGAAATTTTAAGCTAATTTACACGTTTTACAATAAGCAAGGACGCACAAGCCGGAGACACTGTGATCGTCTCATAGATGCTCTAGACTACCTAAGGATGGTTCTTAATAGATGATGCTATGTCGATTGATAGGCGACAATAGAGGATTAACAGTGACTGGAAAGCTGGAAAATAAATTTTATGAAATATGTATAGAAATAAATAAAACAATAAATCATAAATTTATCGATAACTATGGAAATTGATAAATCTGCTGAATGATGAATGATGAGATGCATTAAAAATCATTTGACAAGTGAACATGAGAGCTATAAAGCTCATCATATATTCTAGAAAATATAAGTATATTAAAGTACTGATGTTAGATATCGATAAATATCAAATTGGATTGATATTTGAATATTACCTTAAATAAAAGACAAAGATGCTACTGAGTATCATATATATTAAGGAAGCTACTCTTATTTCAGATTTGTTAAAAGGTTTTTCAAAATTCGATAAATATCGAAATAAAATTGATGATATGCAGAACTTCTGCGTAACATTGTCCCACATACATCTGAGCACATTCATATGCATCTACCCCATCAACGCAAGCCGATGTTCGAGCTACAAAATCTAATGGTTTATCTATATCTCTCGCTCTCAACACACTCATTAAACCCTGCTTTACACCAATTTCAAATCGCTGCAGTTTATAAAAACTGTTAAGTCACAGCGTTAATTGCAGCACTTCGCACCCTGCTTCCATTCGATTCGATTTTCGATTTTCCTACTTCCATCAACCCCGAATCTAATCTGAATATCAACATCAGCGTCTGTGTCTGCATCTGCATCTGCATCTGTCTGTTCACGCCCCATATTAATCTCCATTATTCGAGGGACCCCAAATCCCACTCTTTCAACGCGGAAGCAATAAAAACTCAAATTACTTTTCGTTAACATCCTGATCTGAGACATTCGCCTAATTCTCATGTTAATGACAGCAATTAATTGTGGGTTCGTGGTCTGATCTAATATTGAGATGCCCCGAAAGTCGAAAGCCAAAACAAAACAAATCGACAAACATATTTTGATTGTCTCCGAGCAGAGACTACGCCCGCTGGGAGCTATTAATTACTCAAAATGCTGGCGACCAAAACTCAGTTTGTTTGCCATGGCGAATTCTTATCCCTTTTCAATTTCAGCAAACTTTCTCCACTCTCTCTCACTCTCGCTCTCGCCCACGCCCTCGCCCTCGCCCTCGCCTTCTCTTTCTCTCTGTGTCCTGCTGCCCACGCAAAAGCTGTCCTGCGCTGATTTATGGCCTGGGCCACAATAAATTTCAACACTCCAGGTGCAGAAGCATATAAATCAATCCATTAGTTTTTCCCCGTATGTATTTCGATTTGTTGACTTTGGACTTTTCTATTTGCCAGCAGGGCATCTAGAGAGGGTGTTGGCCCTGCCCTGCCCTGGCTTTACCTCAATTCGTCGCACTGTTTGGCTTTGCTTTGCTTGGCTTTGAGTGACAATAAATTATGACCATGATTAGTCTAAATTTGGCAATGCGGAAACTTGTGTCAACGAATTCCCAGCTGCCAGTGCAGCGGCTTTCCCAAAAAGCATTTTCTCACGGCAGAAATTGCGCGAAAAATTGAAAAACAGGAAAAGGCAAAGCGAGAAAAGAAAAACTAAATCATTAGCATCGACATCAATAAACAAAGTTGCGCCGCCACTCAAATGACAAAAGCCAACTGCAATTCAGTTGGCCAAACGCCGCAAGGTATGCAGCAAATTGGCTGTGCGTGTGTGTGCGTGTGCGTGTGCGTGCATGTGTGAGCAACACAGGTGGCAATGTGGCCATTATGGCTAATGGCAAGAGGCCTCGCGGCCAAATGAGTTAAGCCAACAAGAAGCAGCAACAACACCAGCTCAAAGTAAGCGTTAAAGTAAGCCATAAAAAAGACAAAGCCGTCATTTTTCTAATGAACCAGCAGCGGCTGTGGCAGCGGCAGCGGCAGCGGCAGCTGAGCAGAGCGAAGAGCAGCTACGTTCTTGTAGATGCGAATGCTGACCAAGTGGAAGCCAGTTAAACACTTTAGTTGCGCCTTAAAAAGCCAAGTTAGCTCGGCCAATCACGCAGCTGCGCCGAACTTCAAAGCCAAAATCGGACAGCGCGGATATGAGCCGCTTAACGCAGCCAAAGATACACATATACACATACATAAATACAAACACACACACAGACACACACAAAGAGATTCACACACACACATAGACACCGATGCAGCTTTGATAAATGAGCAGACAGACGCACAAACTGAAGAATAACGAGCGAAAGAGTCAGAATGCTCTAAGCAGCTGTGGAGGGACGACTTGCAAATACCCTGGAAACGGTCACTTGCCACATAAATTTCAATTGAGCAAAGCGATTTAGTATAGCTAATTGGAGCAAAGCGATTTAGTATAGCTAATTGGACACAAAGAATACACTGAAAGTTATTATGTGGCTGGAACTATTGGCATTGTTGAGCTCTTGAGTACCTGAAGAGAATCAACTGTTAATGAGGAGTTGATGAAACCAACTTGAATCTATAGCTGAGTGGCTCAAAGGCACGTATTGTTGACGAAATATGGAACATTCAATAGAGCGATTCGTTCATGAGCACCAACTAACAAATGATTCATGATGGATTGGCTAGCTGGATAGAGGAATATCATTAAGGAAAGACTGAACCTCATAGTTTACTGATCACTGAATAATATCAAGTCAGTATAAGTTAAGCATAGGAATGGTGATTACATAGATATAATATAATAATAATGTATAATTTATTATATATGATCAACAGAACATATAGTATATCACTTCCAGCTGTTACATAAGCACTCACAAATCACAGCATACCCCATGCGCACATGCCGCTCTTATAGAGCATGCAAACAGGCTGTGAGAGAAGCTGCAGCAAAGACTTTCAATGAGATTCTCTGGGCAAATGTGTGTGTGTGAGTGACTGTGTGTGTGTTTGTGTGTAAAGCAGGCTTAATCACATTGCTTGGCCATTGGCCAGGCGGCATAAGATCAAAGCGCGCTTTAGCTGTTAGATGCGGCTAGCTTGGTGGTCGCCTGCCTGGCTGCTGGGCTGCCTGACTGCTGCCTGGCCGCCTGGCTGCCTGGCTGCTGGCTGACTGCCTGAGTGGCTGGGCTAGAATGATGGCTAGGTAATTGGCAGGTAGCTGACGCTGCAGCCAAATGACATGCCAATGCTATATATGACCAACTGAAAAAAAAAACAAACAAAAGGAAAACATCAGAGAGCACAACCAAAAGCTCTGCCTCCACTCAGCTTCCAGATTCGTTGTCGGCCAGCCAAATGTGAATATTTGTCATCGGCTGGCTGTCTTCCCAGACTCGTGTTCCCATGACATCTATGCGACTCGTCTCGATTGTCAGCGGAAGTGGCAAACCGAGTGGCGTCAAAAGACGCCGCCAACTGTTGCCCAGCCCCCTTGAGACGCCGCCGCCCGCTGCCCTTTGATTTGGGCGCATTTTTCGCATGCGAAATGCGACAAAGTGACACAACAGAAAATTCTGTCAAATTAAAGTCATTCAAGACGACAACGCCCCAGCCCGATACCGATGCCGTTGCCGATCTCGATCTCGATCCCGACTCATTGTGTCATTAGCATAACTGTCAAAATCCGCAAAGATGCAACTGAGGAGCAGACTCCGTCTCAACGGAAAGTGACACGCTTCGCTGATAAGCAGACAAATTTTTGGATGAATAACGACCAACAAAGCCGGAGTAAACTGAAGATATATATACTATATGCATAACTGAACGATTAATTGGTGAACAAGGCAAGAGCCAACTTATTCTGCTCTGCTCTCTTCTCTTCTCTTCTCATCTGTTCCCTTTATGAGTTGTTATTGAAAAACGAGCCTCAATCTCGACTTCCTCATCATCAACAACTAAAGGCCTTTAATTGCTGTCGCTGAGTAGCCAAAATGAGGCACATCCTAGAGGAAGTGTAGGGCTGAGCACTTCCCATGCTTAGCTGCATGTCCTTAGCGCAGGTGCCACCAAAGACGAAACTAATTGCACTAAGAAAAATAATAATAAAAAACAAAAGGAAAAGAACAACAATAACAGCAACAACAACAATGTAGAATAACAATCAAAACACACTTGCAACGCCCACTCGAGTGCCCAGTTGTCAGCCTAAAACAACAAATAAAGCAATCAAACTGAAGAGTCGGAGAGTCGAGCAGTCGAAGAGTCCAAGATTCGGCAGCGACATATGTTCTCACACGCGGCACCTTTGTCCATCAGCATTACGTCAGAGACGCAGAGGTTGGGAGTGAGACAGAGAGATAGAGAAGGAGAGCAAACATGGAGCAATAGAAACAAATTGTGGGATATTTATAAACGTCAAAATAACCAAAAAGGAGCGAGAGCTGGAAGCAATTCGAGCTGTGAGTTCCCTTAAGATACTCATTGATAATGCCAAGAGTGTGTATGATAGACTAGAAGTGTAGGGACATGTAATAGATGGAAATATTGCAATAGGCCAACAAAATTAACAGTGCTGCTATTATTTTTTTGGCTTTACATCAAATTCAAGTTTTAGGGAAGGAATACCTTAAGAGATAAAGGGTTGAAATATGGTAGGTTGCTTCTTCTCATATCTATACAGAGTATGAATAACACCTTTACCCATCTACAATCTCGCTTAGGGTATCTGATAGTCGAGCGATCACACTAACTTGCCTTTTTATGACGCACACCCGTTCCGCCTTCGTCGTGTGAGTGGCCAATTCTGGCCATAAAAAAGAGAAGAGAAACCAATATAGATAGATTGACATTGGCATTGGGCATCGGGCACTGGGCCGCGTTCTCGCTCTGTGAATAGAAACATCAAATAGTTGCAGTCAAAGGAGGAGGCTGCCATCAAAGGGGCAGCCACAAATCGTAAAAAACAAAACACCGACAATTTCACACCCTTCCTCTTCCTCTTGCGCGTTCTCTCTCATTGCCTTTGTTTCTGCTGAGGGTAATAAAAAATTAAACGGTAGCTAGTTAGGATGCATTCTCGGATCTGGAATTGTTTGCATTGATTGCGCTTCGAACTTCGCTCGGAGTCGGCGCTTTTTGTCTGTTGTTGAGATTTTCATTCGTGGAAATTTCGTTGATGACGGCGGCTTTGAAGCGTTTCCCAGAATGGGGAGAACATTTTGGCCAAAACTGTTCCCCGTCAGCCCTCGCCCTCGCCCTCGCCTTCGCCTTTGCCAGCTCGACACAAATGTTAATTTAGGCATTTGTTACGGTCGAGATGATCTATGCCGAAATATCTGATAAATCCGCCATCTCATGTAGGCCGTAGATCGTCTGATTGATGAGCTCTCCTAATAGCATCGATTTGCTGTGCAAAACTCTGCTCTCTGTTTGTGTGTGTGTGTGTGTGTGTGCTTGTGTGGGGGCAAATAAATTACGAACTAATCATTGAAAAATTAATCAGAAATCAACAATTTTCAACTGCTAATTAAAATGTTTACGCAAATGAATAATTCGTTTCATTGCCAATGAATATTCATGATCGACCGACCACAGACTCGGCGCAGCTCGACATTTAAAATAAATTAAATTAAAATTAATTCAAACGAAGATCAGATTCAAACCAAACAAATGCCACCGACTGTGCGACGCAAGTGAGAGTGGGGTATGCCTGACTGCGAGATAGCCTTGAATGTAAAGTAGAGTAGAGTTTGTTAAGGATTTGCACAGAAAATTTGTCCTTATATTATATATTATATTATAAAGGTCAAAGGATTGACAGTAAAGTAGAAGTAAAAATTGGGTATGCCTGACTCTTAGATACCCTAGAACCGAGAGTAGAGTAGAGTTTGAAGGCATTCATGTACAGAATGTGTAAATAATATAGACTCAAAGTAATCAATGCCAATGAGTTATAAATGTCGGGTGTATATGACTAGCACATACGCACAAAAGTATTAAAATTGGAATTTAAGCAGGATTTACAGCCCGACTATGAGACACAAGTAAAAGTCAAAATTACTTCAGTCGGGAGTAGTTGAGTTGGAGATAAGCTGATAACCTCATTAATATACCCCTTTTGCACATTTGATATGTTTTCTAGGGTATTCAATTTAATTAAGTGTTTGCTCTAAGAGTCAAAGAAGCCGCAGCAACGGTAGCATAGCACACACATATAGATAGATATACATCCATTTATAATAAATTCAATATAACGATCCAAAATTAGTAACCTAAAGACACCATTGAGCCAATACCAAACCGCAAAACACAGTTTATTACATTTATAGCTCATATCCATGTTGTTGTTGTTGTTGTTTGTCTGCAGTGACAGCATCGAATCAAGCTGTCATCTGCCACAACTATCAAATACGTATATTTATATATATGTACAATAAATTGGTATAAAATATCGTAAATAAGTCATCGGCTGCAAATGCCAAGCGCCGTGTAAGTACAGTAGACACAGGCATTTCATGGATAAGTGGGAAAATAGCAAAATTGGAAATAAATTCTATGATATAATTTTCAATTTAAAACAAATAATTTTTTCTAACAATTTATTTTTGGCTTTCTTTTTAGGTTTTTCTTATGCAACCAGTCTAATTACAGGTTCTACTGTACTTTTAAGAGCCTTTCCGTACCAGTTCTATAGTTCATTTGGTTACTCTAGCGACAAGCTCCACTGTACGTGGCCACCATTTTGATGCTGAGCAATTAATTTCGTAGAGATTTAATTGACTGAACGCCATTAAATAAAAATGAAGATGAGATTTATGCTGCTGCAATTTGCGAAAAATTATGTTAATTGTGGATGAACAGCAGGTTTCTATATATATATATATATATATATATATATATATATATATATATATATATATATATATATATATATATATATATATATATATAGTCATATATATATGTATATCATTGATTTGAATTAATGGACATGTCAAGCAATTAATAAATGCAAAAACCATGAGACGAGGCCAATGGCTGGCAAATGTGAACTCATTTGTAGCCTATTCTCAATAACTCTCCCTCCCTCTTTCTGTCTTTCTATATATATATCTCTCTCTCTAGATATACTCATAAATAACTGAGGCATTTGGTCGCGCTGTCAATCAGCCTCGAGCGGGCTCTTAATAGAAACATTTTATACGCCCAGCTGCAGCTATTGAATTCATTGTCCTCTCCGCAGTGTCCTGATTGCACTCGAAGTGCCAAGGGCTCTAATGAGTTTTCGATTAGGTGTGTCCTCCATATCAAATCGATGAGCATATTGTCTGCATAGCTCAGCCCTGGCCCGCTTCTGCTTCCACTCGATTGCCAGGATTTAATTTGTTTACATTAAAATGCCATAAATTCAAGTACAGTTGAGTGCATTCTGCCCCCCTGGGCACATGGGGCATGCCCCGAAAAGTGTTGATGTCATCTCGCATGCGCCATGCCTTCATTTCCGGTACGGCTCGTACAGGTATTATCATCCACATTGCTGGCACTCGCCATTTTCACACTCATGCAGCTAATGAGCAATAAAGCTAAATGAAAATGCCGCTCGAGAACAAGAAGCAGAAGAAGAGGAAAAAAGCTAGCACAAAAACAGCTAAAAGCGAAGCCAACAAATCGATTTGGTCAATTTGTTATTGTTGCAGGCGCTCGCTGCTCTCTCGCTCTGCTCGGCGTGCAAAACTGGAGTCTGCTAAACAGAGGGGCGGTGGGCAGATGGGCGCGGTCGAGGGGGCTGCTTGGGGGTCAGGCTGCTAGCCGGCAAAGTTGAAACGTGTCGGCATCCTTTGATCAGTTCATATTATAAAATACTATGGTCACGCCTTAAAGGCATTAAACGAGATGGCGCTCACACACACAGGCAACGAGAGAGAAGGAGCGAGAGGGAGAGGAGGCTGGGTAGTAAGTTGGAGAACAAGGAGAGCGAAGAGCACAGCAGCAGCAATAGAATTCCTGCAAGAACAGCAACAAGAGTGTGCGAGAGAGAGAGAGAGAGAGGCAGGCGGGCAGGCAGGGTGGGCATACGAGCAGAGAGCGAGGAGCAGCAGCATCAATAGATTTGAGCTTGCAACTTCTTGGGCTTCCTCATGAACAGCAACAAGCCACAATAACAGCCTCCGTCTCAGCTCGCATTTCCCTCTGCTGGCTCCTCTGCCAGTCTCCTCTGCCTTAGCTCTGAAAATGTTATTTCCACATATGGGCTCGCGCGCGCGCAAAAAAAAGTAAAGAGTAGAACGAAGAGGGAAAAAACGAACATTTCCTCGCTTCCTGCCTCGTCTCGAGGCAGCGTCGCAAATGCAACGTCATCTCAAGCGGCGCGCGGCAATCAAGCAATGTGGTCTCTGTTCTTTTGGGTCGCTACACAGACAGGGCCTGGGCCAGGGCCAGAGCCCAAGTCAGAGTCAGGGCCAGAGCCAGGGCCAGGTTCTGGGCAGCAACTCTTAATGCTCACTCGAGGCGCTGTGGACCACCAAACGAGCAACTGCGATGCGCACTGAGCGACTGCGAGGTGTTTGAAATGCGCTTTTTAACTGCATTGTAGTTGATTTGATATTCATACGTGCCGCAGCCCAGCTCCAGCTCCAGCTCCAGCCACAGCCACACTCTACCCCCTTTGAAGCTCTTTAGTAACAACAATTTGCAAGATGAGAAGCCAAACTGCAGGAGTCGAAGACTTAATACTCTTTTATTGAGAGAGAATACTTGAGCATTGGAGAGATTTTGTGAGATGAGTTTTAGTTGAGTATGAATGATTTGATGAGTGATTGACTTCGATTGACTGAGTGACCTACAAATTGATAGACCAATTGTCTATATGACTAATTGTTTACTGACTGAGTGAGTAACTGCTTGATTGATTGATTGATCTATAAATGGACTAACTAACTAACGAAATTGACTCCTGCCTGACTGATTGACGGTCTATGTAATTGATTAACTTAGTCATTGACTAACACATTTTCATAAATTAAATATTAATAAATTTTTATGGGTAACTTTTGATTGACAGATTGATTGACTAAGTGCTCAATTGATTGAATGAACATGACAGCCTCTGCTTGTCCGGCTGATTGACTAAGTCTTTGACTTTCTATTAGCCTATTTTATTAACGTATTTCCAAACTGTTTGATTGACTGAACTTGTGATTGACCGAATGATTTACGGCCTCTCTCACTTTCTAGTAGACTTTTTGATAGACTGTTTGACTGGTTGACTGACGGACTAATTGGCCTACTGCTTGATTGACCAACTGATCGATCAGTTCTTTGACTGACTGATTGATTGACTGACTGGCATTTATTTAAATATTCTGATTGGCGTACTTCTCAGTGGTCTATTAATACTTTGATGGATTAAATAACTGACATACTGATTGACGAATCACTGTTAGATTGACCAACTTACTGCTAAACTGACAGATTGACGCACCTGCTGATTGATCATGGCCTCCACACCCCTCATGTGGGCCCAACCATTTTCATAGCTCGTCTATAATTAACATTTGCCTTCTTAGTTCTAAGCACATGGAATTGCTAATATGCCCCCTTAAACTTGATATGTCTTGGCACAATAATATGCGGCCATATAATTAGTGTATTTTGCATACAAATGTTGATTGCATTTGTGCCTATGAGAGGTGCACAGTGAAAGAGAGAGAGAGAGAGGGAAAAGGGAAGAGAGACAGAGAAAAATCATTAAAGACAAGCAACAATGTTATTTCCTTTGGTCGATCGGACGCGGCTACTGTAATTGCCAGTTGCATTAATTACGTTAAACACAAGTCTCAATATTTAAACAAGCAGCCGCCGAAATAACAACAACAACAACAACAACAACAACAACAACAGCAGCAGCAGCAGCAACAATAATGAAATGCAGTGAACCGTTTGTTTGCGCACGGCCAACGCAAAAGTTGGAGTCAAAGAGAAAAGGCCGCTGCCTGAGAGGCTGCCCCTGCCCCACCCGCCGCCACCCATCAAAGGGGCCGCAGCATCGATGCTAGTGTAATTATCACACATCGGTCAAAAAATGAACGCCGGCCACGCGTAGACCTGAGCCACAGACGAGCGCTCAGCTAACTCAATTAAGAGGCCAGCGGACAAATATTTGTATGCGGCATTCAGTCGAAAAAGTATCTAAACAAGAGTTCTCAAAGAGCTGCCGATGCGAGTGCGAGTGCGAGTGCGAGTAGAGCGTGTGAGTAGCTAGATCAGGGGTCAATATTGATATAGCTCGCAACAGTAGCAGCGCCTGAGAACCAATGAAGAATTTCAATTTCATATCCAAATCCAAGCAACTATGATTCTGCGTCCGACTCCGACTTCGGCTCTGACTCTGGTTCTGGCGAGTGGCAGCTGGCTTTGAGCTGCTTTGCACCGCTGACAAACCACACGCGATAAAGTCGTAAGTATGAATGAATTGCTGCTGTTGCTGTAGCTTGAACTGGCATATACCCTGTAATTTTAAGCTATTTGTAATCACTTCACTTATTCTTCGTGCTTATCTATAAAATTCGATTACTGTTTATCTCTCCCTATCTATATTCTCTTAATATGTCTTCCACTATCTTCTTCTCTTCTCTTTCTCTTTCTTTTCCCTCCTTTTTCAACTCATCGTGCTCTCTCTCTCTCTCTCACTCCCCCTACTTCTTCGTATATCTAAGTATCTAAGTATCCCGCCCTTTCATCTCCGTCAATCCCTCTCTCTCGCTTTCTCTCTCTCTCTCTCTCTCTCTCTCTCTCTCTCTCTCTCTCTCTCTCTCTCTCTCTCTGTATCTCTCTCTCTCTATCTATCTCACTCTCTCTCTCACTCTCAAATTTGGATCCAAATATTCTCAACTTATATAAATTCATCAATTCCCATTTCATTCTTTCTGACTTTAGTCCATCATAGCCGACATCTATCATTATCTTTCACAGGGTATTACCAAAAGTTTAACATTTCAATTTGAGCATCGCTTTAATTAGCATTCGTTTGTTCATTGTTTTCCACTTTTTTCGTGCTTTCCATTTGCAGTGAGCGTTTGATTTGTTGTCTTTGTTTATCGGTTTTTAGTTTTTCGAGCTCTTTTGACTTTTCGAGCTCTTAACTTTTGCCCGGCTATTGTAACGCGCAGTGGTTTGATTAGCGTAGCCGAGTGCTGCTACCAAAACTTGACCTGAAAGCTGCATTTTCTTTGGCATGCTTCCACATCTCGGCATCTGCTTCGCTTCGCTTTGCTCCACTCTCGATGTGGGTGGCCCTAAACGGCTTAAGCCGATATGCTACTATTCGTGTCTCTTTCTCTCTCTCTCTCTCACTGTCTCACGGCTGATAACTGTGAAATTGGCAATGTTTAATACCTTTGCCTTGCGTCTAACTACCTTTGCTAATGACTTTTCTTCTGACTTTCTCTGCGACAGTGACTGTGATCTCTTCGAGGTCTAAAGTTTGTATGTCAAATACACAAAACTTGGCCCGCTACTAAGAAATAAGTGAAATGCCTCAAATCTGTGCCACTCTTACGCATGCCAACAATTTGTGAGGTATAAAGACCTATTTATATAGAGAGAGTGGGAGAGAGAGCGCGTGAAAAATTTGCCTCGACCTGCAGTTCTAGCTGGATAGTCAAGGGTGTTCAGTGGCTCCTTCAAATATCTTTGTAAATTAAGTTTAAGATTCGAGCTACGTATATACGCTACAAGTCTTCGCTTTAAGACAGCTCTGCATGGCCATGTTATATACACTGAGAGAAGTCTTCTTTCTGTCATCTACAGCAAATCTAATCTAAATATACTTAAATGAAAATATATTATACGATATATAAGCAAAATTATAATTTTTCATTAATAAAAACTCAATAATTTTAACTTAACTAACTTGATTTTCAAGGAAAAAAAATTATTAATATGAATTTAAAATAATTGCTAAAAAAATAAAACTTCACTAATTTCAGCAATAATGTTATTTATCATCTGATTTTATTTCTATGACAAAATTGTTCATATTCAAATTCTCAATCAAAGCTTTAAGATTCAAATCAATTCAAATCAAAGCAGAATTTGCTGCCAAATTGCAGCACAAGCGTGAAAAATTATATTACCAATAAAAATGTATATATACATATATAGAATGTATGTATATATTTTGTTCTGCTACCAACCGGCAGCATTTTAGCAGCTTCTAATCGAAAACACAAGGCAGTGGAAGGCGACAATCAACTTCGGCTGACAGCTGACACCAGGTGTCAATGGCGAGCGTAGGCTGAGACTAATTTGCGGAGCTAGTGGATTTTGTGGAGCTCTTGAGCTATGCAAATTGGCAGCTGCCACCAAAAATTGTTCGAACTGAGCAGCAGCACGAATTGGAAGCTATGACTCTGGCTGCCTGTTGAAAGCTTGCTAATTGACAATTACAGGTAAGTTGGCGTTGCTGCTGTTGCTATACTCGCTCAGAGTGTATCACGAGTATATAGGTTTTTTGCCATATGTATTTTGCTGGCTGCGAACCTACCACCTGACTGACTGACTTTATAAAAGCAAGATACTACAAATTTCAAGTATATAAAGAATAGGAAGATATATCAGATATATGAAGTCTATGAACCATATATATTTCATTAAAGCAATGTCTTATAGCAGAGACGAGGCAACACCTTGAGGCTGGCATCCGAACTTCTCTCTCCATTTATACAAAGATTGATCCAATATAAAGTTTATATATATAAAATTTATGACAGAATAAGAAACATTACCTTGATTTACTATGGTTTACTAAAGTACTATCGTGGATCTATTCAGAGCTCTACCATGTAAAACATAACATATATTTAAAACTGTGAACGGGTATTGTGCAGTTGCTTATGCCCAACTGTATTGTTCTTAGTTGGGTTACCATTGCTGGTGCTGGCCATGAAGTTTCGCCTCAAGCGACACACTCACACACACACACATACACAGAAATGTGTTGAAGGCGTGGGCAGCGGCGTCTATGCGATATATATTGAAAATGTAAATCGCTTCGATTAGCTTGCTGGATAAGCTGGCGAGATAAGTTAAATGAGTTAAATTCTGTTGGCGCATTTCCGCCGCAGTGGCCGCCGCAGCTGCCGACAGTAGCTGCTCTCAGCTGCTCCCCAGCGATAAATCAATAAAAATCGCATTTGAATATTAATGAAGCCTTTGCCCAGGCACTTTCACCCGACTAGCCGCAGTTTATCAGCGTGTGAATGAAGCCACACACACACACCGGCAGGCGCATGGAATGAAAGGTGTAACAGGTGTAAATTGACTTTCCTTTCATTTAGTTTGAAGGATTTTCCAAGGACTTTGGCGGCATAATTAACACCGCAGGCTTTTCCCACGGCGTGGCACTCTAATAGCCGCGAATGAAACGGCCAAATAAGAAATTAGAATTATCAGAAAAAGAGAGGAAGAGGGAAAATGAGAGACAGAGAGAGGTAGATAGATGCCTATAAAGGCCAATAATGGGGGGCAATACAGAAGCGCTAAACTGGTAAATCAAACGAGCCGCTGTGTTTGGGCCTCGCTCTCGCGGCTAAACTCAATCACAAACCAAATGCTCAAATATTTGTGTGATTAGTCCTTATCAACAACAGCAGCGGCAGCAGCAGCCGCCGCATTTGCTGACCAGGTAAGGCTACCTGGCGAGATTCGAAGACCCACTGCGGCTAAAGTCGAGCGCTGCCGGCAATTCCTTTTCTTTTTCATTTAGCATCCTGCGGCGACAGCAATTGCTTTCCTATTTTCCCATTTTCCGATTTTCCTATTTTTCGGTTTTCTTGTGCCTTAAGTGCCTTTCGGGTCTATTGTGTTTCAGACGCCTTGACGCCTTTTGTTTGCCGCTCTGTGGGCCTCCTTTTGTTTGGGCCTCGCATTTGTTTCAATTAAAAGGATTAAAGCTGAGCTCTATGGCCCAGCCACGTCAGCAATGCGTTTAAGTCGAACAAAATGTGTCAACAATTAGTTAATGTAACATAAAACATTTACAATACACAACATTTTCAAGCAACACAGATGAGTTTGGGCCTTAATTTATATAAAAATAAGTCACCGAAAGGAGTTTATGGCTATGTCAACAAGATGAAGAGAATTGAAACATAATTTACATACAAAATTGTATATATATTAAGTATCATATTTATTTATTAGATTTCAGACATGTTTAATGCTCAATCTATAGTTTTAATAGTATTATATAATATCTGACATAATACACTTTCGTTTTAACTTTTAATTCAACTAAAGTTGATCAAATAATTTTTTTCTTGCAATTAAACAAACATTAAAAAAATGTTATATTTCTTCTTATAATTTTTAATTTTCCCAAGAATTTCTGTTTTATAATTATTCATTCTACTACTGTTATCTATATTTCATATTTTTTTAATGTTATTTACTTATTTATTTTAAAATTAAAATATTTCTACTTTTCTTAGTTAGCCACTCTCAAATCTCACACAATTTCCCCTCAAACAATCTAAAATTTATGTCTCCCCCCAATGGTAGTGCTTTAAGCTCAAATTCATTTGCAGCTTGCTTGAGTTAATGAAATGTTCTTAGTTGCAACAAATTAAATGCAAACGCTTCACAATTAAACACGATTGCCGTATGCTGTATGCTGGAGGGGCACGGCTGATGGTCGCTTGTATGTGGTGTGCGTCATTAAACGGGGTCGGGTCGGAGCAGTTGTCGGAGTCGTTGTCGTTGTCGCTGTCGCTGTCGACGTCGCTGCCGAAGTTGTGAAAACTTTAGCAGAGGCTGAAAATACTAAATACAGTCTCGTTACAAGCTGAGGAGCGTCGCCTTTTCTTTGGGGTTTTACTTATTTTTTCTCACTCATTTCGCTTTGCCTCCCTCTCACACAGCCTCGCACACGCTGAGCATTTGCGTTGTTGCTATCTCGCTTTGGCGCGTGGCGCATGATGAACGCCATAATTACCGTTACGTATACGCCACCATTGCTATTTTTTGTTAGCATTGCTTTCCAGCCAGCCGATTGGCCAGCGCGCAAGAGAGCGCACAACTATTGCCGGCTCGCTCTAGCGCAGTCAGCCAGAGGCCAAACTGGTTGGCTCTCGCAGAGAGCGTTCGCCTTGTTGTGCAGTTATGATTTGATTGCCGAGTTTAACCACCGACAAACGAGACACGACACGACACGACGACACACACAGAGAGAGCAAACGATGTTAAAGAGACGGCACACACACAGCCACAGGCAGAGCTGAAATGAGCAGAGCGGAGAGCGCTGCGGCGCGGGCAGCAAAAGAACTGAAGAAATATCGACGTGTCTAGTTAGCAAACCAATCTTCAATCTAGTTTCGAACAGTTGACTGTGAAACGTCGAGTTGAGAGGTCCTCCTATTGGATCAGCGTCGTTTGTCGTTTAGCGTTTATCGTTTATCGTTTATGGTTTATCGTTGCGCGTCGCACGCTTACCAGCTCAGATATATAAATATTCAAGCACATATATATCTATAAATACTAAATATATTTAATAACAAGACGCAGACACCAAGTGTATACCAAGTGCTGCCCCAGACAAGTCCTCCGTGTGCGTGTGTGCGAGAGTGTGTATCAAGTTCTGATCATTATTTAAATGCTCTGTCCGCCCACAATGCGTCCGGCCAGTCCTGCCGAATCCGAGATCTCCGTCGGCGGTGCACCCAGCCCGCTGCCGACCCAGCATCTTCATCACCATCATCAACAGCAGCAGCACCAGCTGCATCATCCTCGCGATCTGCTGCAGCAGCAGCAACTGCTCATGCAACAACATGCCGCTGCTGCTGCCGCCGCCGCCGCTGCCGCAGCCGCAGCTGCCGGACTGTCGCGTAGTGCCGTCGGCACATTGCCGGAGGATTACTTCCAGCCGCTGAAGCGCTTGCGCATGTCCTCCAGCTCGTCGGAGACTCGTGAGCAGACGCCCAGTCCGCCTGCACCGCCCGCATCGAATGCCACAGTCGCCGTCACAGCTCCAGCCACGGCCACGGCCACCACAAAGTCCGCCATCGAGGGCGTCAAGAGCTTCTCCATTGCGGACATACTTGGCCACTCGGAGAAGCAGCAGCAGCAACAGCGCTCGGCCTCCACATCCCCGCCGCCAACTGCCACGCTGCTGGCCCCACCAGCCGCCCGGCCCGTTGCCGGCCTGCTGCAGCCAAGAACCGAGCCTCTGGATATGCATCCAGCTGCCGCTGCTGCCATGCTGTTGCCCGGTGCACAGATCGTGCGTCCATGGGACCATCTGCTTGGCCCCATGCCAGTGCGCCCGTTCATACCCTCGGCGCTGCTGCACTACGAGCAGCGCCTGGCGCTCGACTATCATCGCCAGCTGCAAGAGCACTTCAATGCCCAGGCCCAGCTGCTACGCCACATGAGCATGGACATCATACCCTCGGAGAGCAGCTCGGATCGCTCCAGCTCCGCTGCCAGCGACTGCTGCTCACCGGAAATAGCGCGTGATTCTGCTGCTGCTGCGGCCGCTGCTGCTGCTGCAGGCGCTGCACTGCGTCGCAGCCACAGTCCACAATCCTCTGCCCAACTGGGCAACAGCGGCAATGCCAATGCCTCCAGTCCCGCCCAGACGGGTGGGAATGCCAGCTCAGCCGCCGCCGTCGCCGCTGCCGAAGCCAAGGCCAAGGCCAATGGCACGCCGCTCGATGCGCTCTTCCAGATGACCACCAAGGACTTTGATGAGTCACAAGGTAAATATATATATCTGTATATATCTATATAAGCATGTATTGTTAGCTACATCGATTCCAATTTGAAATCGTGTTCCATCACTTAGCGCGGCCATAAATTGTTGAGCTTCATCGTTGAACTTTCGATCGATTAGCATACAAATGCTTCATTGATAAATGTCTCAATTTTTGTTGTTATTCTCGACAACGAAATCTAAAATATGTTCGATTTCCATATACCCTAGAGGGTGAATATGTGTAGAGGGGTTACTCTGTTCATAAACATAGAAAACTCTCGACGATATTCGTCAAATATTTAGGAAACTAAGATTTATCGATAATTTTTTAATACAGATAAAAATCGATTTTTATGCTTCTCGAAAACTATGAAAATTATATATATGAATGTATCAGCTTATCCCTTATATAGTAAAAATAGATTTTTATGTTTGTTTCTTAAGCTTAACTCGAGAACGATTAGAGTTAAATATGTAAATTTATCGATTACTACTTTTTATTGAGCAAAAATTATATTCGTAAGTAATTTTAAAGCATAACTCGAAAGCTATTAAATTTTATTCTCTATCAATCACTGTCTATAGCTAAAAATCAATATTAATTTTCGTTTCCTCAGGAATAAAACGTAATAGCTCGATAACTATAGCAGTTACATATATGCAAAACATATATTTTGTGCGTATACCTCTTCTATTTGTTTAGCTTAGGGTAGCACTCAGTCGTGCCCATGTTGCGGCTACTGTTTAATTAGAGTAACCCAGCCCAGACTTAATTAATTTTGTGGCAATTTACAATTGAGCGACTGCAACGAAATTGTTTGCGTAGATTTTGAATTTAGCCTAATTGAAATGAAATGTATACAGAAGCCCAAAACCATTCTCATTTCCCATTTCGATTCCGATATATCTTTCAGCTGCCGCTCATGCTTCTATTTCTATTTCTATTTCGATTTCGATCTCTTCTGCTTCTATTTATCTGTTTTGTTATGCAAATGGCTTTGGCTAATTCTCAGTTTGTTTGGGTTTTTTTTTTGTGTTTTCAATTAATTTGCGGCATGTGCCGCAAAAGCAGAGCGAAAACAAATTGCAGATAACTCAATATTTGATTGGCCACATTTATTAGTGAAATTTCTCTATCTGTAGTCGACTGGATATTGTTCCAATTCTCCAAGCCTCATACTCCGTCACAGTTCATCTTTGCACTCATCTGCTGTATTAGGTGGGCGTTTTTTTAGTGTTCAGCTCCAAAACTCTGCCCCTCGTTCAATTATTGTGTAGTTCATGCTAATTACTATGAAGTACTCATTGCTATAGCGTACACTGAGCGAAAACTAAATTCAAGTTGAATAAATTTGTATATCTTTGATATATATATATATATATATATATATATAAATATAAATAAAATTTTCTTCTAATTCATACTCGAATATTTTTCTGAGTGTAACTAGCTCAATCTATGTACCTATTCTACAAAATTTTCGTGACTATAGCTCTTCTCTCTTCTGCTCAATTACCTAATATTTTACTCATATTTCTCCAAGTGTAGCTCGTTCCATATACTGCGCTTCACTCTTGAGCCTTTGATTGACTTACTCAGCGTAAATACCACTATTTCTCTGAGTGCCCCTTGCCAGCCAGAGCTCAACTGGCCTTGCTTATGTACTCTAATATTTCTCCCAGTGTAGCCTGTCCATATTTCTATTTTATTTTTGTGCATTCGTGTCGATTCTGCGACGATTAGCAACAATTAGCCAGCGGCTTCATGATCATTGCCTAATAGAGTTAGGAATATATTTAGTTGTTGTTGCTGTCATTTGGCTAAATTGCTATTGTAGCTAATAGCTGCAGTTGCAGTCGCAGCTGCAGTCGCTGATAGTCATTGCTGTTGTTGCTTTTTAACACTTCAAATATGTTTGTATTTATCAAATGTTGTATAACTGTAAAGTGAAATATTTATGGCATATTATGTGCGCTTGCATCGTTAGTCAATCAGCAACAACTAGAAGTTGAGCCGATAAACATGTAATATATATCTGTATATAGATATTATGTATATATATTATGTGTTTAGCCATTATCTACTGTGTAGTGTGTGAGCCATTAATATCATTAACACTCGATGAGCGCAGGAAGCGAGCAGATGACACTTAAGCGATAGCTAAATGAATGATTGATTGACTGATTGAAGCTGAATGCAGTTGTACATGTTACATAAATAAACAGAGTGAGCTTATAAAGTAATCTATTTAATATGTGAACACTTTAAATTGATAGATGATTGATAGACTAGTTGATTGACTGATAAATACATTCTAGCTATTTCCCAATTGACTTTAAAGAGCTTAGAAAATAATTGGAAAATTGTACTATTTAGCAAGAAAATACATCAAATAGATAGCTGATTGATTGATTGATGCAATTGTACAAAACTTGTGATCAAGTTGAAAGACTGGATTGATTATGATTGAAGCGGGAGTCTGACTAAAGTCTGGCTTGACTGTGATTGATGACAAATTTTATTAATAATGATTGAAGAAGTCTTACTGCAATCCATTGCATATGATTGATGAAAGATAACCATTGATTATGATTGATGAAATAAGGGTATAGCATTAGAAAATTTGTATAAATTTTTCTTTATTACTTCGTTCACATAGTTGATCCCATTCTGCTCTCTTCATTCGACGTCGTCTGGCTGACATGCCAGACAAACTGTCGTCGTTCAAACTGATTCCACGTATTCGGAGCAAATTGAAACATATTAACAACTGTTGCAGGTTTCTCAGAAAGTGTGTGGCCAGTTGGCAGTTGGCACTTGGCAGTGGGCAATGGGCAATGGGCATTTGACAGTTAAACTCGAATTACAACTGAAAACATATATTTTGTACAGAAAGAAAGGTTTTCCCTCTTCTTCTTCTTCTTCTTCTTCTGGCTCACTTTTTATGTTTTGTGTGGATGCAACCAAAACAAACCACCCCTCAACTGCAACGAGAAGAAAGGGCATATTTCACTCTCACTGTGACTCGCTCTAAGTGGACACCTGAGACAGGGACAGGACCCAAGTGGTTAGCCCTAGAGTTTTTCCATATTTATGTATTTAGATAAGTCACAGAAATTACTTAATGAGTCGCTGATAAAGAGAGGGAGAGCGCGGGCTGTGCGTTCAAGTGCCTAATGGGTTTTCGGTTACAAAACGGACTCGAGATAGCAACCAAATAGGCCAAATTAATGCCATTTGCATTTGGAAACACGAAGCGTTTAATTAGTTTTTAATGCCGAGGCTAGTTTGTTTGACAAGCAATCGAAATGGATTGGAAATGGGCGTGAACGCAATAACAATAGCTGCATATACGCTACATGCACTCCATACTCCACTATATCTGCTGTTGCCTTATGCCTTATGCCTTATGCATATTCATGCACTTTCAAATTGGGGGCAGTCACAGTAGCAACTGAAAGATTCGTAACTATAAATTAGCATGCAGCTCCGCTCTCTCTGCCCCCTCTCCCTCTCTCCTTTGTCTGTGTTCAGGAAGCATTATACAAGCTTCGCTCTTACAATTTGCCAACCTGACATCTCTGATTTGTAGGTGTCAATAATTATGCGGCATAAATCAAGCAACAAACGAGACAAATGATTTCCAAAGTCCGCACAGAGACAAAGTCAATGACGCCCACAACTTGCTCAATTAATCAAGCGAAACGAGTTGGCCGAGTATGACCGACTGGCAGCATACACTGTGCAAGCATATCGGCTCGTCAGACATGACTTCAATATTCAGACAGCCAATATGCCCCACCCACATGCCAAAACAGTGTATACCTATACCTAAATCACTTCTTTGATCTCTCAATCAATATACCCTTGCCTACTTGCATAATAGAGTATACTCAGTTTGATTGCCTAATCGAAAACAATTCAACAAACCAATACACCCACTTTTTACCTGCGCAAACAGTGCATGCTCAAGCAAAATGCTTGCAATTAAATCATTTAAGTGCATAAATCAAAGCACTTTAATTAACAATCGCCCAGACACTCGTCTCGGGCAATTAAAAATTATTTCTAACGCGACTTAGAAGTGCTTGTTAACACTCGTGTAGTCGACTCGATCCCAACCGGTTCTAACTGCAGCTCCAACTAATCTCCCCTCTCTCTCGCTCTCTCTCTTGCAGATAAGTCGCACTTGGACATATTCTCGAACCGGCCGCAGCCAAAGAAGAAGCGCAAGTCGCGCACCGCCTTCACCAACCATCAGATCTTTGAGCTGGAGAAGCGTTTCCTCTACCAGAAGTATCTCTCGCCCGCCGATCGTGACGAGATCGCCGCCTCGCTCGGCCTGTCCAATGCCCAGGTGATCACCTGGTTCCAGAACCGTCGCGCCAAGCAGAAACGCGACATCGAGGAGCTGAAGAAGGACTTCGACAGCGTCAAGGTCTTCTCCGCCCACAAATCCTTCCTCGAGAACGTCAACGATCTGAGCATCCTGAAAAAGAAGCCCATGCACGAGGCGGACATGGTGGGCCTGGCCGCAGCAGCTGCTGCCGCCGGCATGGTGGTGCCAGTGCCCGTCTCGGCTGCCCAGGCCATGGCCACACCTCCCAAATGAGCGGCCGCCAGCCGCGGCGGCGGCATCGTCGCACTTGCAACCCGATGAACGGTACAAAAACGCGAGCAAAGTATTGAGGAGGACATTATATTAATTTTTGGATGCAAGCAGCAAGGCCAATCCGGCCGCAGCTCCACACTCGAAGCGAATTGATTGATTGATTGACTAACAGATTGATTGACGATCAAGATATTCGCCAGGAGGAGGAACATTATATTGATTTTGGATACCAGGTGTACGAGGACGCAGGCCCATCCGGCTGCCGCATCACACTTGAGGAAAATAATTGACTGATTGATTGAACAACGATTGAGACATTCAACTAAAGGAACAACATAGATACATATTGGATGCAAACCAAGTCAAGGAGAAGCTTGAAGCGATTGATTGATTGATGAATTGACTGACTGACGATTGACTCATTCGTATAAGAATTGTGCGAGAAGCGGAAAGATCAATAAAGCAAGCGCTGCATACTTAAATCGCTTAATTGATTGATTGATTGATTGATATACGATTAATGCACTCGAATCTCTAGAAATTTGATGTAACACGAATGCGACAATCAAATGATGCTCGGCAAAGGCAAATGCAAAGGCAAAGGCAAAATGCAGACATGCGCAAACTGACGCACAACAACGGGCATGCCCCATGGCTTGAGCAAACCGGACTAAGGCCTATTTCGGCCCAGACTACAGCAGGCATCGACAAACCCACACCAGCTACGACACATGTAGAGCCAACCCAAAGGCTAGAAGAACTTCAGAATATGAAAATTAAACACCCAAAGGCCCTTTTCAGGGCCACCAAAGCTAAGCTCAAAGAGTCTAAAATGCATTCAATCAAGCTGCGTGCCTTCTTCCATGATTGATTCATGATTGTGAATAAATATATAAATGAATTCTTTGAAATGACTTTTATTTTATTACATTAATTAATGATATTAATTGTACAACTCATATCGATAAATCAATAATTATTTATCGATAAGTTTCATAGTTAGCGAACATTTTTAACTATTATTTCCTTAAAGTTCAGAAAACTTATATTTCAGTCAAAGATTATTCCCAAGAGCCTATACCAAAAAAGTTCAAATAGTTTCTTAAAGTTTCTATCTCTCTTATGCTATATTACATATGGTTTTTATTCAATTTCGGTAATTAGCTGTAGATCAATGAACGTCTGAATTTTAACCAAAATAATCTCTATTAGCTACGTTAGCTTCCAGATCGGATGATTGCGATTTTACTAATTTGACTGAGCTTCGCTTTTTATACACTTTTTAACCCATTTTATGGTATGTAAATTGAGAAACCGTTGCCAATAAATTTTAACATATTTAAGCAAACAACGCAGAAGTCGCGGGTCATTAGGGAAACGAGTCGAAAGAGCTTCCACTGCCCCCCTTCCCCTGCTCTTCAGTTGATCTTGAATCGGTTTGCATTTGAATTTGAATTGTGGCAGACAAAGTTGCTTGATAATTGTGCTGCGTATTTCGCTGAGCTCTTAAAAATAAAAGAAATCTTTTTAATTTTTATTAATGATTATTTACAACCGTTATTCAAAATTTAAACTAATTAATTATTAATTTAATCACTTGGCAAAAACAAAGAGTGAACGAAATCCAAAACGAGTTGGCTACACATAAAAATAATGCGACGGCGCACTCTATGCAGCAATGCCTGACTAGCGGGATACCCTGTTGAGTTGCCACTCTCATTACCCCGCCAATCTGCAAACCAAATATGATAAGCTAGTGCTGCTCTGGTCCTTCAAGTTATCGAGCTATCGATATTTATCGATAATATTAAAGGTTAAGTGAATCAAAAGATGTTATTTAAATTTTTATATCATTTAGTATCTACTTTTATTTTCGACACTTGTCAACCAGCATTCTCTTTTTAGTTTTTTTTTTTAAGATCACAGGGTATTAAATATCAAAATGAAGCGCTCCAAGTGTTTAAAGCCGAGCGCGTTTTGCAGCTCGCTACGTGGCGAACGCCAACGATTTGCATATAAAATTTACTTAAATTATTTCAATATTTATTAATTTTCAAGCAATCAGCATACCACGTAAATTAAGTGCAGCCGAAGCGGCTCTTTTGGTTGGCGTTGGAAAAATTAAAATTTAATTAAAAAATAATATTGACTTCCTACTGACTCCTAAATGAAAAGGAATGTGGAGAGGAACCGATAATACCCTGTACATATTGAAAATGGGTATATAGGGAATTGAGTATATATATTTTATTCTGAGCTAGAAGTCGTAGATTGATCATCTTCGCAGATATTGTATCTATCTACACATTGTAATACCCTGCATTAAATGAAATGAATCAGAAATCGATTGCCTTACAGGGTATCTAGCCGTCTTAGATATTAGTTTTACTGGTTTTTAAATATTTCAAAGTGAAGCGGACGGACGTGGCCGGCGTTGGCTACCGTTTTGCGGGCCAGTTCAAAGGGTTTTCGGAACGCCGCCGCCGGCGCACACATTTTTCACTCTCAAGCTGAGAGTCTGCTTCTTCCCCATCATCTTCAGAGTCTGTGACCTGTGAGGCACCTGGCAGCACTTTTCGAAAACTGAAGCGCGCCATCAATCGTCGCCAACAACAACAGCCGCAGCCGCAGCAGCAGCAGCAGTCGATCGTTTGTTAATAATTTGAATAATCAAGCTATCAATTCCGCTGCTAATGATGCCGACCGATTGCCGAGGAGAGCTGAGATGAGATGAGCAGCCAGCAGCTAGCAGCCAGCAGCCAGCAGCTCAGCTCCAGTTGGGTCTTCGGTTTAATTTGGCGCTTATCGCGCCGCCAACGAACCGATTCGATTGTCTTCTAACAGTTCGTAAACTAGGCGGAAAACCCCATTGCATATGCATGAGCAGCCAGCTGGACGCGAGATCTGGCTTGGCCATATCTATAGTTTGGAAAGCAATTTATTTTCATTTCCAAATGTGTGACAATGCGACGCATGCGTTCGAGATAAAGAAACTTTTTAGAGCTACCTACGTTCGCCTCGTCCAGCTCCCCTCGCGAGGGCCCCTCGATGAAGCTGGGCGTGATTAATGCGTTTTGAAAGTGCTCTGGGCGAAAGTTGCGGCTGGAAAATGTTTAATTGAAATCATTGGCTACAAACAGAGAGAGAGAGAGAGAGAGAGAGAAAGAGAGAGAGAGGGAGAGTTAGCTAGAGAAGTTATGCTTGTGCGAAAGAGCTGGCTAATATAGTTTATGGCTATGGAGCACAAACGACTTGGCCATTACCGTTGGCATTTAGTTTTAGTAGCTGAGAAATTTGCTCAGCCAAATTAAGGCGAACTCTAATTATGGGAAGCTAGGGAGAAGCAGAAAAAACTCTCAGCACTTCCGTGAAAACAAATAGAAAAGCATTTAGAGCTCGCTATTATCATGCGTAACTGTCGAAACCCATTAATCGCATCAACTAAAAATGACTAATGAACGCAGCTCTCGAGCGGCCACATCAACTCTCTCTATCTTTGTCTCCCTCTCTCTCGCTCTCTCTTTCTAGGTACATCTCTCTCTGTCTACTGCTAAGTGAAAAAGCTAGGAGTTAGCGAGCAAAATGGTTCGAGTCCAAACGGAAATGGGGTTTCTCATTTGAATATCATTTGTACTTCCTACAATTCTTTTCATTACTTAGATACCCTACAAAGAGCTTAAATAGGCGTATATACACTGGATCTTTGGGAGAGTTGAGCTTGGACTAATATATGTTATATATATATATATATATATATATTATAGACTCGAGATGACTGGGTTGCCGAAATACTTACTCAAGTACAGATTCTCCACGGATCAAAGCACGCTTGCTCCTACCTGTTGGGTACATGCACATAGCTAATATATCCTTCTCCATGAATGCAAAGTACCCTATAAATTAGGGTGCTTCCGGCAGCAGCATATATCTGCATAACAGTAAACGCATTTGTGGTTCGCTCAAATAATTAGAAAAAAAATGCAATAAGCATAATTCGAATTTAGTAAATTAATTAATTTTAATTTTAATTTTTTTTACATAAATTTACTTATATTACAGGGCATCTGCTCATCCTTAGCTGCTTATACCAACTATAGGTAACTACCTCGAAATCAAAAGTTGCCTCAACATAATCCAGTTTAGCATTAAGAAAGACTACAACAATCAACTTTTTTTATATTACAGGGTATGTGCTCAACATTAGCTACATATACCTATACCAACTGTCCATACTAACTGTCAATACTAGCTCATTTTGAATTCTTTTTTGTAGCCAAAAATGGTCAACTTCCATTTTTCTGAATTACAGGGTATCTGCTCATCATCAGCCGACTTCAATTCAGCTTCATTTGGTTGCTTGTTAAAGTGTTTTGCGTACTTCCTGCTCCGTCACATTGTCAGCAATTATGCGCACAGCTCGCACGATCAAGTGCCCTTTGGAGGCGACCTACATCATGTTGCCACAGCGCGGCACTTGCAACACACCAGGTTGCAAGTTAACTGGCGCCCCACCAAAAAAAAAAAAAACAACAAAAAAAAAAGGAAAGAAAAGAAAAGTTTGCAGAGACCCGAAGCGCGACTTTTGCTCGCTGCTGATTATGATAAATGTAAACAATTCAGCTGGGCATACAAATGCAATCAAAGGACTGCAATTACTTCAAGCCAAAACCAGTTAAGAGAGGGAGAGAGAGAGAGAGAGAGAGTGTGCATCAGAGAGAGGCTGCACCAGCTGCCCCCAGTGCGATGCATCCGCAGCGCCTTCTTTAGAGCACAAGTGTGTAGCCGAGAGTGTGTGTGTGTGTGTGTGTGTGTGTCTGCGTGTGTATTTGTGTGTATGTGCAATAGAGATATAAAGGTAAATTGGTAACTCATACTTAATTTGCTGGCGGCACCTTTGAACACGCTGCCAATTAGCCTACACAGCCGACACCTCAAGCCGACTCCGACTTCCCCACAAAGGATAACCAAAAATCCAGTCAAAATATGGCAAGGGGTGAACGGGGGGAAATGGAAATGATACAGCAGAAAATGGCAACACACAAGCAGAGGCAAGGCAAGGTGAGAGGCCAGACGAACCGCGCACTCAAAGCAATTTGTTTCATTCATTCATTCATCCATCCATTTGATCGTGATGCTGCGCATTTCTATGCTCCAATCCAATTCAATTCATTCCATAAAAAATACCCGAAATTTATCTGTTTTCATGAATGAAAGTTCATCATTCGCTTCGATTCGATCGCATTGTTAATGAAGTTGTAAATTATGAAAAGCCACATTTAAATCGAGTAAAACGCGCTGAAAAGAATCGCCGAGGAGCTATTTCTGGCACAAAAGGTAAACAAATTTATGTAATTAAATAGGATAAAAATAAATGTGGCTTATAGCTCGAGAGGTGAGTTTGATCACAAGCTTACGCCAGGAATTCCAATTATTTATGCCATAATCCAACTATAAACATTGCCAGCCATGAGGCTAAGCTATCTGAACTAAAACTGATTCTTCTGTAAAAATTTTTGGATTTTATTTGCTAAGCTTGTATCTATGAGCAAAGTCAGTGTCAAGATTGAAAAGAAGCTGAAAATGTTAAGAAAATCAAATTTTTACGTTTTCACAAGCTTAAGCTAAGGAGCTTGGAATAACTGAATAAACTTGATCTACCCTGAACCCATTGAGAATGGGCCATACAGATTTTGTGAAAATATATATAATATATATATAGCTCAAGTACATAATTTTTGCGATTTCTCATGCCATTTAATTACCATCGATAATCATCGATCATATTATTTCATTTTTTAGGAGAAGCTTAAACAGCAGAAAAATTTATATGAGGAATTTGGATACCTTCTTCCCTTCCCTCAAAATTTGAATAATAGTAGAGAATAGTGCTTTCGCAAACATACCTAATGAAAGTCCTTATTACACTCTGAAAATTTGCCAAAGAAAGTCCAACTAGAGCCCAAGTTATACACCGATTCATTTCTCATAGTAAACCCCATTGAAGCCCATGTGTATGTGTGTATATATTTATATGTATACAAACTTAAGTATGTATGTATACAAATATCACAGGAATAATAGCTCAGGGCAAGATCTACAGTATAACCTAGTCGAGCATTCCCTACTGGAGCACTCTGCCTTGCCTAACACAAATATGTAGTTTAAATGCCAATATAAATAAAATGTAAATATAGAACTAATCTAAGTGATAAAAAGAAGAGGAAAATGATTCGAGTGATGAACATCAGTTTCATTTTAACAAACCTAAACTAAGTTAGGAAAGTGTGGGTAGATCTTTGGGAGCATTTTCTTCTGGCTCTACATAGGGCAAATAGTCAAATGTTTTTAGCTACCACAACAGCAGCCGTATTGTTTATCTGTTTAAGATGCACTGCTCCACTTAGAACAGAGATAAAGCTTTGGCCAACTGAAGATCACAGACATCAAATGCCGACGAGATCAATAAGCATATCCAGTTCCAACTGCCAGCTAACAATCAATTAGTCGACTCTCAAGCAGAACACACACGAAGAGAGCCTACAGCTACTAAATGTACACATATAATATGGATATATATCCATATATATATATAAATATATATATATATATATATACATTTACTCATATGTATATTTGTCGCTTTGATATTTGATGAACGCGCCCGTGTTGGGGATCCATTCGAAAAGTCGTTATGGCCACTTAATTCGTTTGATGCCAATGAATTGACGTTGACGCCATACCGCTATATCATCGATAAGAGGAGTGTGAGAGAGAGAGACAGAGGGGGCAAGATATTGTGGAAATCAAAAGATTCACAGCTCAAACTACAAAAGTGTTAATGTCTGTCACTTAAGTAAGCGAGTCGATATATATATATATATATATATATATATATATATATATATATATATATTCATA
The DNA here is from genome assembly GCA_035045555.1 of Drosophila fulvimacula. Taxonomy (NCBI): domain Eukaryota; kingdom Metazoa; phylum Arthropoda; class Insecta; order Diptera; family Drosophilidae; genus Drosophila; species Drosophila fulvimacula. The sequence goes on from JAWNOX010000137.1 coordinate 22,834,847, forward strand.
TATATACATACTCACACACATGCGCCGCTGACATTAAGCTTCATCAGAGTTTTCAACTTTTAACTCCAATTTGCATACAAATTAGACGACGAGCACTCAAGCCAGAGTTTTGTTTCGCTTCTTCTCTCTCCTTCAAGGGGGGCTTTGGCTTTTAGTTTGTCGACCACAACAAAGATCCGAATAAAGAGAAAAGAAATCCCCAAGGGCCAAACAGCTACCGATTTTATTATTGATAATGTTTTGATTTATCTCCGCAAAGATTTTGGGCAGACAAATTGCATTTACCAGCCAGGATGAGATGAGATGTGACTTCTGCTGCGAGCCCCTCAGGCAGTGCATCTGTATCTGTATCTGTATCTGTATCTGAATATACTTGCTCTGGTTCATCGTGCTCTTTATCTTATTGTTGTTGTTGTTTTGTGTGCGGTTGCAACTACGCACAAGTGGCAACAGCTTTGTTCTTGTCACCTTCATTTAAACACTTGCGGCTTTCGGTTCCATTTGAGCGAGTCAAACCAAGCATACACTGCCCGAGAATTGTGAATAGTTGATTAAGTACAAAATAACTATATATTTTTATATGAACAAATTAATTGATATAAATTTCAGCTATAACTAACAATATTTTTCTCCCTGTGTAGTGCCTAATAGCTTGTCATTTTTGTTAGGGGTCTTGAACTCACAAGTTTCCTTCTGTGAACCGTTTGAACTCTGCTTAAGAAAAGTATATTGAGCATACACTGAACGAAAATTGTACCTGCTTTGCGTTTTGTTCATGAAAAATCTTTAGGTTTAAAATATTTTTATATATAAAATAATTGAAATAAATTTCAACTAAAGTTAACAATATTTTTCTTTCTGTGTAGCTACTAGTGGTTATGGCTATTATTTAATGGATATATCTTACTTAAGACTCTTAAGGTAACTACTATCCTGCTGACAACCCTTTAAGCCCCTTTTAAACGATTTATACCAGCCTTTTCTGGTAATTGCTATCGATTCTATGTGTCGTTGCCTGACGCAAAATACTTTCGGTTTGTGCATAATTATTTGCCAAAATGTTGACAGCTGGCAGGTGAGTGTGACTCTGTGTGTGTGTGTGTGTGCATTGCCTCTGTCTGCATGCTGTCAACCAGTGTGACCAAAACTGAGCATACCCCGCCACTCATAAGCGCATTCGTCACAGTTTTTGGGCACAGCTGAAGCTAAGGCTGCGACAGAGGCTCTCTGGCTCTCTGGCCGTCTGGCTGTGGCAGTGGCTGTGGCTGAGGTTGAGGATCGCTGCGAGCTGTTCATTAATTGGCATGCATTTTGTGCCGTTTGACAACGGACGTGGCACAACTTCATCATCGGGAGCCGCAGCAAACAAAAGAGGCGACATTAATGCATTGCTCGCCGAAGGGGCGTGACAAATTTGACAACAGCAACAGCAACAGCAACAACAATGGGCAATGACTTTATTACCAAAGTGACACTCGTGGCTGGCTTCTAACAGCTCTTGTCGCATCCCTCCCTGCCTGGCATTGTACATAATACAACACTCCCAGGAGCTCGTTCTCTCCATCCCAAGGGGACTGAGGACTTTGCCAGCTGTATGTCTGCCCGTCCCTCTACCCGTCCGTCCGTCCGTCTGGCTGTGTGACAATAAACACTTTAGCTATTTATGAGGTTTTAATGAACACGCTCGCGCCGCCATCTTGTGCTGACTAATGAAAAGGATACCGATACATGCATTTGGCTTATGAATTTGCACAAATTTCCTCTTTGTAGGCGTGGCGAATGTGACTCGAGTGGCCCGGCTAGGGGCGCGCGCTAATTGTGATTGACAGGGCGTGTCGCCTCTATTGAGGCGCCCAATTAAGTCGCATTTTGTAATTGATTTCGAATATGTTTGGCTGGCAAAGGCAAAGCTGACGAACGCATCGTTGCTATGCGGCAAAAACTTTTCTAAATTGAACTGAAGACTACGTAAGAGTCGTAGGCCGGGTCGTCTCGAATAAAGAGTGTCCTATATGCAGCAGGGAAGAATAGGTAAGAGTGAGTTATAAAGATGAGCTCGACTAGATATGCAACTAGTCCAATATGCAGTTTCAATTGGCAAAAAAGTTCTCAATTGAAATTTAAATGGATAATTATAGAGTATTAACATATCCCTTTTATTTTAGGACTTTTACATGTATAGTTATCCAGATTGGCCTACAGGCATAACTAAATTACTTTCCATATATCATCCTGAACTGGAATATTTATACTTTATCAACTATGTATATCCAGCTCGCCTGTTACATATCTCAACATAAAACTATGATACCCTAACTACAAGTATTCAACAAAACAGTAACTACAACAATGACCACATTTAAGTCAGTCAAGTGCAATGCATTTATCAAGCCACACGGCCATCTTCTAACCAAAATAGAACAAAACGAAACACAAGAAACTAACGGAAAATGCCAAGCAACGGCATTGAAAGATAACAAAAACAATAAATAAATTTCAATAAAACAATAATTGTCGCACATGGAATACCCTTTAAGTGTCGTTGTGGTACTACATATATGTACGATATAGCAGCTCGATCTTAGACTTTATTTATATACACAAAATTGAATTAATCACTATCTCACTTGTATCGTCACATATCGCATTTGAAATGATTTAGCTGAGTTGCCTACATCCGGTTAGGGTATGTGAAATGTATTATCGATTCCGGTTCAACAGTTGCATCATTTCACTTAGCTGAAAACGTGGTCGAGTGGAGTGGGTAGCGCATTGCAGTTAAATAGACATTTGCATGCAAAAGATATGTCGGAAAAAACCAGGACAAACAACGAAACAAAAATTGAATAAAACACAAACATTCACACACACACACACACACACACACAAGAGCTGAGTTGAGCTGAGCAAATGTGATTTACTGCAATCAATTTAAATGCAATGCAATGCAACGAGAGCGAGGAGTGTGAAGGGTTGTGCAAAGGGAAAGGGATGGCGAGTGTGGTAATGACAAACGCGACAGAAGAGCGTAGAAGAGATGAAGGCAGCGCAACTCCAAGACAAAACGAATGTATGCCAAAGCAAAATATACACAAATATACATATGCAGATGTGTATATATATATGTGTGTGTACGTATGTGTAGCTATAAGAATGAGAATGGGGCAATGACAACAATAACAACAACAACAACAACAACAACCAACGACACCTTCCCAAAGCTGATTTTAAAGACTTTTGCGCAAATTGCCGCAGTCAGCAAATACATCAGCGGCGAAAATAGGCACTCCACAAAGGCGAAGCAGGCAAGCGGCGAAGCAGGCAAAACAAGCAACAGCAACAGCAACAAAAACTAAAACGGTACAAACGGTACAGCGACTGAAAACTAGACATCATTATTGATGACAATTGAGTGCGCCAGCGAGCAGCTGGACAGGAGTAATGCGAAAAAGGAGAGAAGAAGAGCGCGCGTGGTAGGTGTATTGCGAGAGCGAGTGAAGAGGACAGAGAGTGAAGCCCCAGCAATTACGATAATTAACACAGTCAGCGGCGCGGAAAGACAGCCTCACACCACACCACACCACACCACACACATGCACACATGCACTCAAACACACAGACGAAAATAAGAGAGCGAACGGGTGAGCGAGCGAGCGAGTGAGCGCATGTCAAATAAATATTGATGACGCTCGCACGTTGACAGCCCAGAGAGCGCACTGACGTGTGAGTGAGACGGGGCGGGGGATGCGGCAATGAGCGTATAGCTTAGCGCTGATTGGCCCACTCAAAGCACGCCTCTGCTTGTGCGGCAATTCCAATTAGAAGGCGGACTGCGCAGCTGCGGCTGTGACGTCATCAAACTTGTTTCTCGACCAACAGAGAGTGAGCGATAGAGAGAAAGAGAGAGAACGAGAGCAAGGCGAGAGTCAAAGCCATTTTAACTGAGCTGCGAGAGCAGCTGCAGCAGGCAACTCGCGTTTGCTTTGTTGAATGTGGAACGTTGCACGTTGAGCGCCAGACGCTGTCGCTGTCACAGTCGCAGTCGCAGCCGCCGTACTTGCCGCGTTTTTGCCGACGCGTTTTTCATCGAACGTTTGTGTGAAGCGAAAGTTGACGCGATATTTTAAGATTCAATTTTCGATTAGTGTTAAAGATGCCACAACGAACACCCAGTCCCGTTGCAATGATTGCCACGCGTAGCTGCAGCAGTCCGGCCGTATCCGAAATATCCGTGGGTTCGCCCAGTCCCCCGCCGCTGGCCATGCGCCCGCTCAATATCAAACGCTTGCGTCTCCTGCACAGCCCAGCTACGCTCCGCAAGGGAACGGGACCGGGGGCTGGGGCGGGGGCAGGTGAGCGCATCAAAAGCTTCTCCATAGCCGATATACTGGGTCAGGCGGATGAGCGCAAGTCCGAGGAGCGATTGCAGCCAGCAGCATTGGTGGCGCCACCAGCAACAGTTGTTGCTGCCCCGCCACCTGGCCTGCTGCAGCATCCCGGCCTCCATCCGTTTCTGCCGCCCGCGCTGCTGCACAGCTATGAACAACGCTTGGCCTGGGATTATCAGCGCCAGCTGCAGGAGCACTTCCAGGCGCAGCTGCTGCGCCAAATGAGCATGGATCCCGCCATAATACCGATACCATCCGACGATGGCAGCTCCGATCGCTCGCAGCGCTCAAATAGCAGCAGCAGCAGCAGCAACGGCAGCACCGACTGCTGTACGCCCAACCAAAGCAAAGATGAGGCAACAAAGCCTGGCCAGCAACACCAACAGCAGCAGCAACAACAACAGAAGCAACAACAGAAGCAGGCAGCAGGCGCCGATACGCCGCTCGATGCGCTTTTCCAGCTATCGACCAAAAACTTCGATGAGGAGCAGGGTGAGTGCAGCGTGCAACGTGAAACATGCAACAATTGGTGGCAACCGCAAGTAAATTACATTTTAATATAAATCGATTTGCTACTGAATCAGCTCTGGCATTAACTTGATCAATTGCTACACACTGTAAGCATTGATTGCTTGCGAGAGTGGGGTGTATTAGGTTTGTGTATACAAAAGAGCTTATACCAATTATGGATTATCGATTTTTATTAATCGATAACATGAATTAATAACATGTATAAATATTGATTAAATGAAGCTTTCTGATGTTGTTTTGTTGTGGGTCAAAATATTGACAGTTTGAATACCCTTTCTCATAAAATCGATAATAATCGATAATTGAATTGAGGGCTTGGTGCACTAGACTGAACACGAAGCTTTAAAGATTTACAAGAAAAGTTAAGTTTGATCAGCATGCTCATCTATCAGATTATCGATAACTTCGATCCACATTAATCGCAAAATCGATATTCGGTTCCAGTCTTCACGCAAAGACTAGAAATAAATTAAGTTCGATTTGCATGCTCAGTTTATTTGGGAAGTTAACTTGTAGGGTATCCGCCAGTCGAAAATGCTCTCTCTCTCTCTCTCTCTCTCTCTCTCTCGCTTGTTGTCATTACGCCATGATGAGATTCTGCTTAAAGCGTAAAAACAGTAGTAAGGTCAGCGCCAGCGCCGAGGTGGCTAAATCAATTTTATCCATTGCTCGACACGGTTTCGACTCGACTCCGATTTGCTTTTTACCCTCACCTCTCTGTCCACCCCCTCGCCCCCTCACTCAACACTCTGATGATTACCACTCTGATCTCTGCTGATGTCTGAGGCACATGCGTATCGTTCGGCAATAATTTGCTTGGCGGCGTTGATTTCTCGTTAAGACCAGGCCAACACAGCTACAGAGAGACTTGCAACAGCTACTGAAATTGAATTTACGCGCCGCACGTACTGCCACAAATTGTGGCAGACAGACGGCAAGCGATAGCTACTTATGGCACAGCTACTGGCATTGACTGTTTATGATTATGATTATGAGATGCAGAGCTCTTGTATTTTGTGATTTCGTTATGCAGTGGGGGCTTTCGCAACTGAGCCGAGAGAAATGAGATGCGATGAGATGAGTTTTTCCCATGAGCCCAGCCAAGCCCCGGCCATCCGGCTGGCAATCTTGGCTAATAAGAAGTTGATCAAAAGCGCGACGCGCCGACTCACCATGAATCTTGCCTGCTTCCGGTTGCAATTAGGAGGAGTTCTACAAGCTGAATAACCCTCGTTGCGACAAAACTGTAATAAATGAAAATGGAAATGGACACAGAGGCAGAGAAAGAGAGTGAGAGAGAGAGAGTGAAAGAAAATGGCTGAAAAGTTGTTGCGATTTGGTACAATGAAATTGTCGTTAGACGCTCGTCAATTAAGAGGCGTAGTTTCATCAACTAAACATATATATATATATATATTTATGTATAAAATAATAATGGTAATAATGGTCGAGGCACGGGCTGCCAAGACAATTGAAGTGGAGTATGAAGCGGGCAGCCTAGCGGATGCAGCCCTAATTACAATTTAATTACTGCAGAAGGCAAAAACTTTTCCCACTTGACAAAGACGCAGCCAAGTGTGAACAACAACAACAACAACAACAAAGAAAAGATCTTCAGTTGTCAGTTGATTTGACAGATAGCAGTGTAAACATTTTACAACATGCGGGCAGTCCCAACAAATTAGTTCAACTAGACGTATACTTAATGTCCCATTTGAAGCTGATGCCAAAAAGCCACGTTAACTATATGTATATATAAATATGTATATATATATATATATAGAACTGGCTGAAGAGCTGCTTGGCATTATAATAGCTTTTTAACATTAAACATTGTTACAATAATAGATTTCGTCACGTCAGCGTCAATAGGGAACGCTTTTCTATCCATCTACATCTATCTATATCTATATCTATATCTATATCTATATCTACATCTATACATAGATATGTGTATGTATGTGAGAGTTGTAGAACATTCAATGCCTAACTATATTTGATTGTGGATAATTGGCTTTCGGTCTTTTCTCTCTTTTGACATGTAACCCAAACGAGGCGTTGCCTTGTTTACAGCTCTGCTAAGAGCGAGGCCTTCACACTTATGGATGCACAAATATTTAAATACACAGTAACAAATTTATATTTAAGTTTTTTGAATTTAAATTTATAAAAACAATATAAATAGATATCTCTACCTTTACATACATACACTGTCTGTCAATTGTCAGTTGGATGTGCACGACTTGGAAATATCCTAACCAACCAAGTATAAGCTTTTGTATATGAGTCACAGCACAATTTGGCATTTCGTTCGAGCTTAGAGCTTAGAGAGGCAGCTATACTTTATGTAACTTATTCTATATTTCCACATTTCCAGATTTGTTCACCGCTTTCTCTAAATCGATTGCATAGCAAATGATAAAGGTTTCGATTAATTAAAATTATAGTATCAGCCACTAGACTTATGTATACTTATATATAATATAATATAATATAAATATAATATTAAAACAAATTCAATACATTTTTCACACTGTGCACAAAGAGAAAACAGACTAAGGTAAAGCAAAAACGTGACAGCTTAAAATGGCGTGCCATGATTATCGAACGCCTCTTAAGTGCCACGCCCATAAACACAATATACATATATATATCTACATAATATTATGCACATAGAGAACATGCAGCGATGTCTGCATGAGCATTAGCCAGATCTCTATCTGACATATTAGTAGCAATTTGATTTATAATTTCCAGTTGCATTATTTGCCCGCATTTCAAAATCGGATAAAGATATACTGTATATATATATATGTGTGTGTGTGTAATTATTATGGAAATTGTGTGTAGTTTGGATAAGCTAATAAGCAGTTAGTGCAAATCAAATAACAGATACACTACATTGATAGCAGCAGAGAACAGTTCAACTTTTCAATTGTTCAAATCTAGCAGCAAACAAACTCTAATTATACCCTGTTTCTAAATTGAATAATATACATGTATTTTGACCGCATATGTTTGTAATGAGTAAGGCAAATCTCTACTGTTAATACATACATTCTCATGTTAGCCAAGGCAGTCTGTCACTAATACCAAATCGATAAAAATCGATTATTAAATAAATTAAATTTTAAAGCAAAGTGAAAGAGCTTAAGACAAATTTTGCTATATATCTATTCGTTAAATGTAGACAGAATATAATATTTAGTTTTCGTTATTAAACTAGCCAACTAGCCTAGGTGACATACATACAGTTTATTATATTTATGATTAAGATTACGATTATTCAATTTTATCAGCACAACTCGAATAGTATAAGATCTTGGGACTTCTCCATGTACAGACATGGTATTATGAATATTCTATTAAATATTTTTAAAAATTTTAAAAATTGGGTTATCGTAAAATTCTAACGCTAAAAATACTCTCGTATAATAAATGGACGCTTCGATCGGCGCATACTTGCGGGATAATTATAAACAAATCAGTGACAAAAACACACTTGAGAACCGCAACCTTCGAGTGCAAATGCAAGTTCATGCGATTTAAATGGTTAACGGGAAAAGGTGAGCGCATCATGTGGGATTTTCGCCCATTGAGCAATCATAAAACTAGTAGTTGGCAAAAATCAACAGCAATTTCCAAACATAAATCAAGCAAACAAAAAGAAAATCCAATAGACAAAAGAAAAAACAATTAATTTCGAATGATTAATAGCAGCGCAACGTTTCAACAAAAATTTGTTAATGACATTAAAACCGGCAACAACAACAACAACCTCAATAAGGCTATAATAAAAATTACAAAGTAAAAACCGCGAATCGTTTGCGATTGCCTCAATAAAATTAATAAAATGACTTCGGGCGCAAAAAGGCAAGAAAAAAATGAAAAACAACATTCTTAGAACGTGCGATCAATGGGCGGTGCTTGAGAGCGGCGGCATGGCATGAAAAATTGCTAAAGAAACCCATACGAGTACTGTAGACGTAGAGTGATTCACTGGGAGATACCCTGTACAGATGAGATGACCAGGAAAAAAATTTGGCAAACCAAAAACACTTTCTCTGAATAGCTAGAGATATATTCTCAATTTCGTTTGCAGGAGTCAAAAATCCAAACACGATTAGTTATAAGATACCCTGTAGTAGTAAAAATCTTAATACCTTCACCTGAAAAAGTTTTGAGTTTCTTATATACAAATGGGGATATGATCGACTATGACATACCCTCTGGGATAAGCTAAGTTTCTATCCAGCTATTCCTAAAAGATATGCATATAATTTTTTGATATTTGCATTCGAAAAACTTTTATAGTTTTTAATCCCCATTCACACTAAACCAATATACCCCATTAAAACAATGTGTGTACTGGGTATGCACAGTAGGCGCATGCCTTCGGGGGCATGGCTAGCAAACAAGTTGACAAGCTGTCGCTCGCATAAATTCACTAATTAACAGTTTCGCCAAACGTCCAAATAGTTAAAAACTTGGACAAAAATTTAAGAATTTTTAAAAATATTTTTTTAGGATTTTTGCGTAAGAAAATTCGCGTGTTGTGTGGCCATAAAAGATTTGCATTTCTAGTTGGCCATTAAGAATGCGATGGAAAAAACTTGCGACTTGCGTGGCAGCAGATTCTCCGTGTTTTTCTTTGTGTTTTGCCATTTGCTTTCACTGCGCGCAACCTGCCCCCGCCGCGGGGATGCATGCCACACACACACAAATGGGTGGTCCACGCAGAACCTTTAAGCAAATTGCAGCACACACACACACACACACATGCGCACACCGGTCTTATAAAAGGTGTGCAAAAGCAACGCACTGAAGGTGTTACCTGCACGCTTTTGATGAGCACTAATTGAGCTCAAGTTGCATTTTTCTTAGCCGTCAAGATCAAAGCCGGCAAGCCGGCCCAATAAAAGAGTCTAGAGACAAGCGAAAATCAGGCATCGACAGTTGCCAGCCCAGAGAGGCAGAGAGAGAGAATAAGAGAGAGAGAGAGAGAGAGAGTACGTTTTTGGTAATAACTTTATCATGGCAAACCATATGGGAGGCCCAACTGTTGTCCAGCGAGAAGGAAGCCAAAACAAATGAGTCCCGAGCTCAGGTCGGAGTCCGTTCCATTGCCAGACATATGGGCGGCCGTTGGCGAGTCAGGACCTTGTCAAAGCTCTTAAAAACGCATTCACATTCGCACAGTCGCACAGCCGCAGTCGCATTCGCATTCGCATTCGCGTTTATGCCAAACATTAATCAACAGCAGCAGCAACTGCAGACTTGAGCTGCGAATTTTTGGGTATGTGTTTGGCGTTGAGGAACATCAAAAGCCCGCGCCACGCACATAAAAAGCCATTTAAAAACGCATTTTGTGCATTGCCCCAACAGCTGACCCCGCGGCAACCATGGCCCAATGCAATTGCAGTCGCCACTGAGGAGATTGATGTGCTCAGAGGCAGCCCAGACCCGAAAACAGCAACCAGCAACAAGCCAGCCAAAGGGGGCTGGAAAACACACTGGAAAAGCTTCGATTGACTGACGAACTGGCTAACTGACGGCCTGACTAGAGCTCGTTATCGCCGGTGTGCATTGGGCGGGGGGCAATATGTGGGTCACTTGGCGCCTTGGCATAGAGAAACCAGTTTACCCACCAACAAGGTGTGGGCAATTAGCCCACCTCTAAGCCAAAGAAACAGGTACACTGAGATGCAGATACATCAAAAAGCAAAAAGATACTTGCAGGTACAGCTGAAGAAACAGATGTAGACAGAGATTCAGCTAAAGAATCTAACAACTAAAAGTAGCTAAAAAAAAAGCTAAAAATTGCCAAAATACGAAATACCAATAAATGTGCATTTTCAGATCTTTTCTGAAATGAGATTATAGCGGAGACTAGATATAGATAGATATACATGATATACTGTACAATTATAATAACGAGTACATCAAAAAAATATGTAAAAACCACTAACAACGGCTAAAAAGGGCGAAAACAGCTACAGATACGGATGCAGGTGCAGATACGGATCTGTTCTGCCATGAGATTATAGTGTAGTCTATATATAGATACAAATATATGATTTACTTTATAATTTATGGTATATCTATATCTATATACCCTGTAAACATAAACTGGATCGGATAATCGTGCAACAAATCATATTTATATGGCCCACTGTGATGCAGTCGTGGTCTGGTCGAGTCTACTTGAAGCCTTTGATGATAAATGCTGAGAAAGGCAGCATAAATTAAAGCATTCGAATCATTAGCAGCGATGCCGAACAAACGAGCGTGTGGAGAGCAGGGAGTGGAGAGCAAAGAGCCGGACGAGCAGTCGAGCGGATGGGCAAATTATTCACAGCTACGGCTTCAGCTCGGGCATTAAGGAGCACCGAGTAAAGTGCTCCAAAAGGAAGTCGAGCCAAAAGTGTCCCAGACAAGGTGTTTCTTGCAGTCAGACCATTCGCTGCGCTGGCAGGTGCTTCAGCTGACGGACAGGGCAACGTTTGATGCAAGATGAATGCGCTTTGTAATGCAAAATTTACAGCTAAGCAACAGCAATTAGCTGCGCCTCGGCATCCAGACAACTCAAATGCCCAACATCAATAACAAACTGTCTGTTGATATAAATGGAAAGTGATATAGTTTGCAGTTGATTAGCTCGAGCAACCTGTCGAGCCATTGTAATAAGGCACATTGATATTAATGGATATAGTACAGGTGATTATGTCCCTGAAACTATAGAATATTTTGTATGATTTTAGATTAAAATTAAATTAAAATTTAAGTTAATAATTTAATAATTAAACTTAATTTATTATTTTGAAATATAAATATTTTTATAATGTTTATAAAGAGCTCATTCAATTCACATGGCCTTCGTCTTTGCTTCCGCCTTCCCATCTCCACGCACTATGATTTAAGCCCTCCACAATTGATCAGCTCTGTCACTTCGACACTTCCTTCCCCCTTCAAATCGCTCATCTATGTCAACTCAAGTCAATGCTCTTATCACATTCAACCCCTTGTCATATAACATGCTCACCCTCTCAGGGTTACGCTTACCCCAAGCTAATCCAAAATGCCATAATAAAAAGCATAACGAATTTCCAACAATTTCGAGCATCAAAAAAGTAAATTGAAAAGAAATTCAGTGATTTGGAAAAGTGCACAAGTTGTTTACAACGGCAGCAACCAGCAACAACAACAACAACAACAACAACCGACAGCGACAAACTTCACGCTAAATTCAAAGGAAGCTGTGAAAAATGTTTCTTCCCCGAAATATTCGACTCATAAAAACCGAAACAACACACACAAAAGGCAGGCGATGAGCTGTGGAAAGGTATGCGAGTTGTTGGTGCTGCTGCTGCTGTTGCCATTGTCAACAAAACATTTAACACCTTCATCCGCCTACAGCAGCCCGAAGGGCGCATGTACACAAATAGCTAGCAGTCACTGTGTGTATTTGCTTAATCGTTTATAAAAGTGTGAAGAAAATTAATTTGACTATTTGATGCAATGTCGACTGCAGTTGTTGTTGTTGCTGTTGCTGTTGCTGGTAAATGACTTGCAGTCGTTGACAAGATTAATTAATCCCCACTGAGTTGTTCGACTGGTCGGCTGTTGAGCTGCCGGGTGGAGTGGGTGGAATGGGTGGAGTGGACTGTCTAGAGGGATGTCGCTGCCCACAACGCGTATACGTGTTGCGTCTCAACTCGACATGAAATGCAAAAGCCAAACAAATCATTGACAATAATTGATTTTTGTTGTACTTCCTCAATGCCCCGTAGCTGAGAGAGAGAGCAGGCATCGACTCATTTATAATACCCATAATATCCATATACCTCAATCTACTTCTACATCAAATCTATATACCTCCATTCCTCTATATCGATATCTCAGCATTATCTTATACATCCAGCCTGTCTACAACCGCAATTTACCTATCCATTCATCCTTCTATTCTGCTATATCCATATATTATCTATATATTATCATTTCTCTCTGCCTTTTACCCCTTCTCCAACTCAACGAATATCAATCGCACATTTCACCCACCAGCTATTTGCAGGGTATCTCTTAGTCACACACTCTCACTCTTAGTATATTCTCACTTATTTTTTTATTCGCTTAACTTTCAAGCGCAATTGTTGTGACAAGTCTTGTTATGGCCAACGAAAGGCGTCACATATACATATGCTTATGCGATATGTATACCCCTCTCCTGGCCATGCCCCCTCGTGCCCTTAGCACATCCGTCGCCCCTTGTTCAGATGCTTGGGTGAGCTTATGTGTGCAGGCGTCACCTCGTCGGGCTGTTTCATGTTCTACGACCGAACCGGGCACCAGTTAAAGCCAGCTCAGGAGGCACGACTCGCGTGCCTTTCAATGCCTGTGTATGTGTGTGTGTGTGTGAGTATGCACTTTTGACAAGTAATTTAATAAAGCCAGCGACATGACGCGCTTGTTGTTGTTGCTTAAACATGCATCAACATAAGCCAGAACTTTAGCCAGAGCCTCGATGTGGAAATGGAAGTGGAAGTCAAAGCCGCCGGCTCGATTGCCAATGTCAGTCAGTTAGTCACTCATATATATATATATTTATAGCCAGTCAAAGACCCGAAGACCGCTCGATTGTTTTTGTTGTTGTTTGATTGTAGCTTGTAATCACAATTAAAGTGTTAAACATAAATGCCAGGGGCCAACTAGCCGAAAAAAACGCTGCAAAAGGGTTTGACCGAACGGCACTTAAGCTGGAGTTTGAACTCGTGCCTGGGAGTTTATCATTTTAGTGGCATGTCTACTAGCTGACATGACATGCTAAATTACTAAAAAAAAAAAAAATAATAATAATGCAAAAACCAAAACAACTTGAATCGGAAATCAAAATAGTTTCAAAGTTCAGTAAATTAACATTCAGATAAACTAGAATAAAATATATATATTTTATAGTGAAAGAGAAATGAGAAAGACCGAATAGAGAGATTGAGAATGAGATTAAGATAATCAAATATATTTTCTTTATAGAAAGAAAGAAAGAGACGAGTAGAGAGGGATAGTTGAAGAAGAAGAGCGTTGGCAAAAGTGAATCGAAAGAATAGGAGAGAGAGAAAAGGCAAAATAGTAGAAAAAGAGAGTGAAGGGCAGAAAGAGAAAGACAGAAGTAAAAATAGATAAGAAAACCCATCATATGTCTTGTAGAAAAAGAGTGAGAGACAGGTAAATATATGTATAGAGAGAGAGAGAGAGAGAGAGAGAGAGAGAGAAAATACAAATAAAGATTCCCATAGAACTTTAATTAATGCAAAATTTGTTCATACCGAACAAATTCTGCATTGCTCATTGAAAATATTTTGTCTACTCTCTATAGAAATACGTATTTAGGATCACTCGCCGTAATTACTTGCCCTCGACACTTAATAGACTGGTCAAACAATTAAATTAGAGACGAGTTACGGTCGCAACGACCACGTTAAAGAGATTCGGATATTACACGACTTTAACAAGCATTTGAATGTCTTGTAAACTGTGACTATAAAACTGAATGAAGTCTTGCTGAGAGTGGCTCATTAGGGATAGTCCCAGAGCCGCTATCGCAGCTGCCCATCAAAGTCGACGGATTAATTGAGTTTAATGTGCCAATATATGCCGAGTGCAGACAAAAAACATGTGTCCCCCCGATATGGATCGGCACTTTTCACTAATCGGTTTGGTGTTAATTTATGGCGTATCTTTATGGCTGAGCCATGGCAATTGCTTCCGCCTCGTCGGCCATGTTGGAGCTCAGTAGTTGGGAGCAGCAGCAGCGGCAGCTGGAGCTCTTGAGAATCCACTTGAATGCCTCTCGCTAATTACGGCAATTAAAATGCACTAAATATAAGCAACGAATCAATGAGTCGCCTTCAAGTGGCTGCCGGTAGCGCCAGTTGCAGTTGCTGTTGCAGTTACAGTTGCTTTTGCCCAAGTGCCTTCATTCCAACTCAGAAATAATTACAAGAAAACAAAAAACAAACCAATTGTCCAAGGCTCTAATTAGATTGAAATTGTCAAGTGTCTGTGTGTCTACTTAGGGCGGCAATCCTTTGAGCAGGATTCAGTTAGATGTTGCCGCTGATTAACTCAAAGTAATGCCGATACTCCATTAGCCTCTGTCTGCTGTCAGTGGCGACCGCGAGCACATTGTTAGGCAATGAGTCGAGGACTTGCCTTTGCTACATATTTGTCTTACTCTCTGAAGATAATTTTTTGAATGTAAAACTAATAATTAATATTATAATATTATTGTTATATTTATTAGAATGATCATTGTTTCACTTGAACTTGTCATTGTTATAGCCATTATCATTATAACTGTCATTGATATTGTCGTTTTCATACTCATACTCATTTTTATTAGCATGCTCATTATCATTGCCATTGTTATTGTTATTGCTATTGTCATTGTCACAGTAATTGCTTTAGTAATATTATTATACTTTAATTAGCTATCTTATTATTATTATTATTATTATATTATTATTATTATCATTATTATTATTATTATTATTATTATTATAGTATTATTATTATTATTATTATTATCAATAACATTCTCATTCTCATTAGTACTATTATCATTGCCTATTGTTATTATCAATTTTCAATATGATTATTCACATACTGTCGACTAGAGAATATTTCCAAACTGTGTATAAAATCTCGCTCAGTTAGATCTCACTGCTGATCAACTCTTTACTAATGCCCGTATTCCATTAGCTGAGTCTCAGTCTGAGCGCAATTGCAGCACATTGTTAGGCAGCGAGTCGAACAACAGCAGCAGCAGCAACAACAACAACAACAACAACAACAACAACCACAACAACAACTGCAAGTCATAAACAATTTCAATTGCCGTTGCACATTCGCAACACTCAATTAACGCTTTTCAACAAAGACTCAACAAACTATGCACAACAACAACAACGACAACGATAACAATAATAGTAATAATAATAATAATAATAATGCATTCATCACTTTATGACAGGCACATACAAACTTGGCCTAGACAATAGTGTCAACCATAAAGCGAGTGCAAAACTTGGCCGCGTATCTATTAAATTATGCTTAACTATGCGCTTTTGTTGCCCTCCAGACGCTCATACAATGTATTCCCCATTATTGTTGTATCCAGTATCTCTCGTCGGCCATCAAGCCTCACAATGACCAGGCTACTTAAGAGCCAGTCCAGCCAAGCAGCCAAGCAGCCAAGCAGCCAAGCAGCTGGACTGGACACGCGGCAACCGGCTACCATTTAAATTGGACAAGACATACCATATTCGCCAGAATTTATGATGCTTCATCGAGTTTGAGTTTAGATTTGATGAAGGAAAAAAATGCTACACAAATTTGTATAAAAAAATAATTTGAATATTAAAATATTTTTAAATACACCACAAAATATTAACAAATTTAATTTATTCAAAATTGAAATGAATAACAAAGTTTGAAATATTTAACATTTTATTTCAAAAATTGTTTAATTTAAAAATGAAAAAAAAAAAACACTTGAGAACAAGCAAATGTTAAGACATTAACATATTCGAGTTTTTTAAACGAGAGCACCCGACTAGGAAATACCCGGATGCCACAGAGCTGCTAACCAATCTATCTACACACAACATATTATATACAAATAGTTCCAATTGGACTTTATTTAATAAATTAGCCGTACGTAATATTAACATTCAGGTGTCTACAATTCGAAATTCGAAATTCAAATAAAAGGCTTATAGAGCATATGCTCTACCTATATGGTATATAGCAAACTAACGGTAGCTGGAATCCCAACTGCTTTGCTCGATGCACCAAACAAACTTGAAAGGAAAATTGAGTGAAAATCATGTGGCCAAACCCGCTTTAAGCCGATATATTAAGATATAAAGTTTATAATTTTAATGAGTTACAATAATTCAATTTCTAAGCACCCATCAAACGCACTTTCCTGTTCGTGTCCAAAAGCGAACAATTTGAGTCAATTTGCAAACAGTTGGTCAGGTGAAGGCAATTGACTGGCCTTTTTGAAGCCTATTGAGTTGAGGCACTGCTGCTGCCGTTGTGCAGCTGCTAGCGGAGCATTTGTAAATGACAACGAAATTGTCATAAGACATCATTTGCTGCCCAGTTGCGGCCGCTCGTTGGCTCATGGCTCACGAGGCGCCGGCGAACGCGGCGTATGCGTAATGCCCCGCGGGCGCTGGACAGGGCAGCGGCAGGTGGCAGGTGGGAGAGAAACGAAGAAATAAATGCATAAACTGCGCAATTTATGCGTATTTGGCAGATCAGAGCCGCGGCCGGCAGTCAACGGGGCGTAGATTTAATTAAATAAATTCCAAAGAGCGCGACGTCGACAGCGACAGAGGCAATGACTGAAAAAAGTTGTCGCATGTTCATATTCACGCGCACAACTCATAGGTGTATATATGTGCGTGTGAGTGTGTGCTTCTAGCAATTAAATAAATCTGCTCGTTGTTTGCTGCAGCTGCAATACCAACAACAACAACACCAACGGCAACATTTATTGTTTTGTTTTTTCCAGTCGCATTTTGTTTGCTGCCTGCCTCAACAAGCATTGCAATTATACACGCAAAAAGGCGCGACACGCCCACCGTTCGCGCGCCTTTGCCATGTGCCATATGTGTATATATAAACACACGTGCACACACATACACACACACACATTAACAATTTTGCCTTCTTAGCCAAATATATCAACGGCTTAACAATTGGCTCAGACATGTCGTCAGGTGGCCAACGCCTTCTCTTACACCTTTTCTCTCTCTCTCTCTCTTGGCTCTTTAGCCACCTCTCTTTCCTCCTCTCTCCTCTCTGCCCCTCTGCACGCATTTTGATACTTTAATTTATGGCTTTTGCCCAAGTTTGCCATAACTGTAACTAGTTCCACGCGCGTTTCACATGCAACTGGCTAAGAGACGCTGCCAATGGCCAGTTGTGAGTGTAAGTGGGAACTTGTTTTATAAATATATATATATTATACTATATTTTGTTTTAAATATAATACATTCAGCAAAGAGCTAGTCTATATACTTATACGATCGTTAACTTGAACGATATTTCTTATCTGCCAACGATCGCTCATTTCATTCATCCATCAAGTAAATTAATGATCTTATGGTCGATAAAATATATATATTGGGACTCATTTATCCATCAATTTGACAATCTCTCCTGAGATCAGTTACTCGATTCCTATATTTATGTTTTTATATAAGGGAAGGACTAAAACGGAGTCCTCTTATCTATCTATCATATTTATATACGATTATATAGATCTATTCATTAGCTATATATCTAATTATAACTATACCTATATAGATGTATATATTACTATATATAACAATATTTATAGCGCTAAAAGCTTGATCATGTCGTATAACATATAATACTATATACTTATAAAAAATAATTACTTTATTCTACATCTACACCTTCAGCTTTTTCAAATATAATTATGATATTAAAAATATTTTTATTTTTGCACCAACTAAACCAATTGTCTCTACTAAGAACTTAAGTCGATCTTTAAAATATCATTTCTATTTCTCTCTCCCTCTCTCTATCGGTCTCTCTTTCCTTGTCTCTTATTCATGTCGATTAATTTTATGGCGCCCACTAAAACGGCAAGCTACGAGCCCAACTCCATAAGTAATACAATCGATTGGCTGCTTATCTGGCTGGGCCATATCGATAAACATAAATAAGATAATATTGTCGACGATCCGCGACTTGGCCAACTGCCAAAGAAGAGAAGGCCCTGGGCAGGGGGGAGCTGTAAGCCAACGCCTTTTTGCCAACTGGCAGTCAACATGCAGGCGCACATAAAAACTCTCAATAATGATAACGATAACGATAACGATGCGCAGCGGTTGTTTTACAAGAAAATTATGTGTTATTAGCACACGCATACACACGCACACACACGCACGCACACACACTCACATATACACACTTGTTTTATAGCCAGACATTTGGTCGTCCTGCTGCGGCGTTATAAAATTGCCAGCTTTATCACAGCAGCGATTGCTGACCCGAGCTCAGGCTGAAAATTAACTTGTTTTTTTTTCGATTTTTTTTTGAATTGTGAGTTCTGCTCGTGCCGGCGCATTAACGGAAATTTATCATAAATTCCAATACCCTTGCCTACTAATGGGCGTTGATTAGCTAATTTGCTGCGCTCGTTTCATTTTCCACTCGGTGCCGGAAAGTCATTTCAAATACTTTATGCCTGCTGCTGCCTGGCTGCTGTCTGGCTGACTGCCTGACTGCAGATCAAGCTGATCATCTTAGTTGATCTTCATGATCATGGTTCGATCAATATCTATCTCTACATATTTGCCACGTTTGCCGCAGCTCCTCAACGCGCCCGGCGGCATGTTTACTTTGATCTCACGCATCACACCAAAAAAAGATATCAGAAAATAAAACAAGAGTGATCTAGTCGAGAGCGCACGACTACTAGATACCCTTTCATTGGTGCTAGGTACACTTTAGGCCCTCAGAATTTTTCTAAGTCATACGGGAAGTTACGAACAAATCTGGGAATATAAGAAAACTGCTATCTAGTCCTGACTGTCTGACTAGTAGATACTTTGTAATTGGTGTTTGGCATACAAAGACCAATATGCACAATCTGAAGAAAATAGAGGACTATATCAACTCAGTTCAATATCCACATTAGGAATTCATAAGAGTAACTACTCTATCTAAAAATCAATATACCCCTTTCAACCTCCTCTATACTGTACACGGTAAAAAAATCTAACTTTGGCCAAACTAATTCGATTTGCTCAAAGACCTCCGCATTCGATGAACTTCGCGCTCGCACCTCATTCACACCACAGCATAAATAATACAGCATAAAATAATGAATGAAATCAAATCCAAATCCAAATCAAATTCAAATTCGAATTGAGTTGAAATTTGAAATCAAATTAAATGCCGTTTTGGCTGTGCGTTAAGTGGATCTGGTTATAGCTAAGGATCGACTGCCGATTTGCATAACATTTGCGTGTTCCAATCCAATTTTTGCTTTTTGGCACGCATGCAACATGATTCCCCTGCTTCCCCTCCATACCCAAAGACCTCTCTCGCTCTCTTCTTGTGTCTGACTCACTCTCCCCGCTTAACAATGAGAAGATTAATTTATGTTATTAAGTCGGCAGTGCGCTCTTTGATCTTGGCTTCCACTCTAAGGTGTAAGGTGGGCAAGTCAATGCGGTGGCAAAGCCGTCACCCGAAGCCAGCCAGATCCCCACAGCAAGCAGAACGTATGAGACATGCCCAACTGTCAAATACCCTATATAAGGATTAGGCTAGTTATTAAAGTGGTGAAATGTTGTCCTTAAATGAATCCAAAAGCCAAATTTCATGTCTCTAGCTCTTCAAATTGTTCGAGTTATGTGAAATGCACATCTAGTGATTTTTCTCGATATACATAAAATATATCGAAAAATATGAAATATAAAATATAATGTTAAAGATATCTAAGAATATCTGTATTAATACTTTACCTCATATATTTTTAACGATCACTTCAGATATATTTTTCTTTGCTCTTCCTGTTACATACATTCCACATAGACAATATACCCTTCAGGCTCAATTTTCCTGACTTTTTTGTATTGTAAAGCGAATCGATGTGAATCGAAGATCTAGATGGAATGTTAGCTATCTGGCTACCTGCAGTTCCAGCTGCGCTGTCATCTGAACCGGGGTTAGAGCCTCTCTACTGAGACTCCAAACATATGTATATATATATATATATATATATATATATATATATATATGCAGAGAGAGAAAGAGAGAGAGAGTGAGCGTGAATGGCCCAAACGATCCTGGCTAAAGCAACTCAGCGATTCATTAATTTGTAATTTATGACAGCTTGTCATAATATCAACGCTTTGTCTTC
This sequence comes from Drosophila fulvimacula, assembly GCA_035045555.1. Lineage (NCBI taxonomy): Eukaryota > Metazoa > Arthropoda > Insecta > Diptera > Drosophilidae > Drosophila > Drosophila fulvimacula. The sequence goes on from JAWNOX010000137.1 coordinate 22,855,733, forward strand.
CACTGACTCCGACTCCGACTCCGACTCTTCGCTCTTCTTCTTCCTCTTTATTGTAATACAAATTGAGTGAATGCTCATTAAGCAACCGAGCTAAGTTACCAAAGTTTATTGAACAATGTCTCTGGGCCATGTTAGCGGTGGTTTATTCAACAACGCATCATCATCGTTGTCTACATCTCTCGACTCTCCCTCTCTCTCTCTCTATCAGTCTCTCTGTAGATCGAATCATTCATCTATGGATCGTCTACGGCCTGGGGCCATTGTTGTTGGCTTTATGCTGTTGTCAACGCTTTTTGTTGTGCCACCAATAAAAAGGCGGCCTCTTTCATCTGGCGGCCAGTTCAAAGCCCCAGCGAACTTCTAACTCAATTAGTGTGTAGTTTTTTAAACGGTTTTGATTACAAGCATCTTATTTCCTCCTCTTCTTCTGCTACATAAGTATATAGTAGCCATAGCGCATACATATGGACATGCACATGCTACTTATAAAGACATTAAGCCAAGTAACATTGGTACGGCCCAGTTCAGCCTCCGTTTGGCCTACATTGAGCATTGCACGTTGAGCAGCTGAGCAGCTGGGCGCTGGGAAGGTCACTCAATCAGTGCACACAGGACAAGTCAAGGGAGTCGAGAGTTGGGCGGCTCGGAAGATCAGGCAAGGCGCATTCCACCAAACGCGCCGCGCTTTGATCGCATTTTAATGATGATGACCATTGTTAGCTGATGTTAGCGATTGCACATCCAGATTTTCACTTAACAATGCCGCCACACTGCGCCCAGACCTCAAACCCCAGACCACACTCCACCCCCCACTCCCCCATGCCCAGGACTACCTACGCAGAGCCTCAAAAGCCGTGCAAACATAAAAATGATGTAGCACGGGCAACGGCAGTGGCTGCTGCCCAATGTTGCCAAGTGCCAAGTGCACCAGCAATCGCTCCTCAAGCGAGGCCTGATATCGGGCCCCCACCCTAACCACCCTGCCCCTTCCCCCCTCCTGACCCCTCTCAGAGTCTGTTCTGCAGCCAAATTGCAACGCTACATAATTTTTATTATTTCTGCTCTGGACCAAACGTTGCTCGCACTGTGGCACAAAATTATATAAACAGTTCATTATTGTTATTTATTATTATAGTTTGAGTAGTGGGTCGACACATTGAATGTTTGATAGTATATAGAAAAGACAGAAACTTGGACAAATGTCAATCTATAAACTAGCCTGGGTTTCAACTCATATTCTCTATCAAAAAAACTTCCTTGATAAATCTCCTTTACTTTTCCGACTCAACTTCAATTCTTAGTTCTTTGCTCAAATTCCATCTTATTATGGCTATAGCTTTTCTCCAGCTTATCTCTAGGTCTTCTCCAGTGTTTCTCCAACTAATGCTCATTTCAACTGCCATTTATGGTTTTCGACCCACTGTCTGAGTGCGAATCGTGCAACTGCAGCCAAATGCGCCTCGGGTTGCAAGCTTCATGCGGACCATGGAAGTCCAAGTTAAGGTCGTCTTCCTCGCCGTCTGCCTCCTCGTCGTCCATCGTCTGACTGACTTCATTGCTCTTTACGTAACGTTAACTTTAAGTATATGTTGGCCGAGCGCCATCTCGTTTAATCTACCTTTTAAAGGGCGTGGCCATAGTATTTTATATATGCTGATCAAAGAGCGCCGACGCTTTGTGCCTGCACCGACACGAAGCTAAACCGAAGACCAAGACGAAGACGCCGACGCCGACGAAGACGTCGCATATTTTTTCTGCTTTTTGGGCTGTTTTTTTTTTTTTCTTGAAGCTCTGCTTCCAGCATCGCATTCGCAGAGTGGGAGCAGTGTGTGGTCGCCTGTCCCATGGCCCAGTGCTGGCTGGGACGACTTGGGCAATAGCTTTACGTATTCATTATTGAATTAAGGATGACCACGTTTTCGGCGCTTCGTTTGGCTGCGTTGGAGTTGCAATTGATTTGCCAGCCATTAAAATCAATCAAAATATCAGAAAAAGAAAGAAAGACGAAGAGCACACACACATAGACTTGTAATTGTGTGTGTGTGTGTGTGTGTTTGTGCGTGTGAAAGCTGTTTGTGTTGCTTGATGAATTGCTGGCGCTCGCATTCTTCTTCTTCTGCTTCCTTTTAGGAGGCGGCCCATGAGTAATGAAGGAACCTGGTACACTAACGGTTTGTTTGATATACGCGTTTATGCCCATGCCCATGCCCATGCCCATGCCCAGGCGCATACATAAAAAGAAAGTCGCTCGACAATATGAAGAAATTAAAGCCAGCTCTGCTGTTCTGATGCGGCTATTGATTACAGGCCCCGCGGCCCATTGACATGTACTTTGGCAGCGCAAATTGCCAGCAATCGAACAATTATACTGAACATGTTTATATTTACAAGATGTAAAGACTCAGCAATCAAAATAGCTGCGGGCCAACATGTCCACAAGAACGTTCAGAGAGAAAGGGCTACCAGAAGAAAGCGCCAAAGAACTAACTCCACGGCGAAAGCCATGTCGACATTCAATATGCAAAGCACCTAATGAAGACTCTGCTGGTAGCGAGTTGGTAGTTGAAGCATACCTCGTTGAAGAAACCTAGAGTTCTGCATAAATGAAAACGAAATGTTCTCCAAGAGTAACTAATCAACTGTAAATTACTTCGATATCATAAACATTTATAGCTCGAATCTGTTTATCAGATCTTTACATTTTTTCTTTATTTAATTAATAATTAATTAATGAATTAATATTTGAGCAATCAAATCTTTAACAAAACTTAAAAACAAATTAAATCAGCAAAAAACAGAGTTCGGTCTTATCCATCTCTGATGAATTGGTTCTGGACGTTTTTGAATAAACTTGCCAGATCTTCACTGCCTCAGATCAATAACATTTGAAACTTAAACAAACAAATTTGTAATGAATTCCAGAATAAATATGGCCTAAGTCAGAGATCGATCGCGCCGACATTGATGATCCGGATTTCCGAAAAAAATGAACCATTTGTGTGTTCAGATCAAGCGGAAATGATATTTAAAGTTAGCTCAAGCAATTAATAGCCAATAAAGCAACTTTTAGAATTTGAATCTGCTACTAGATTAATAGGATTCAATTTTCTAAGTGGAAGTAAAGGAATAACACTTTTCCAGCTATTTCTTATATATGGCACAGATCGAAACAAGCACATATATAATTTGCTTTTAATTAATGAAATTTCAAATTAATTTATTCTAAGATTTCACATGAGTTTTTAAGCACTTCAAAATTGTTTTATATTTTTATTATTATCGTTAAATTTGAATTGATCTGAATTCTAGCAGTAAATTTACTTCCGCAATATTCCTACTATTTGGACAGACTAGGAAATATATCGATATATAATATTTATGGCAAAAATTCAGATTGCAGACTCATTGCCTGCTCAAGAATTTGGTCTCATGTTGGTATTTAGTTCAAGCTAGTTACCTTGACGCCCTCTCCACTTGCTATGGCTCTCCCCCTGCCCACCTCCTCCTCCTCCTCCTCCTCCTCCTCCTCCTCCCTCTACCTACCAACTAACACAAAAGTTGTTTAAGAGCGTGTAAACAAGCAGCCAACGATGACAGTTACAGACCCCACGAGTTGAGTGCGAGCCTCAAAGCCTCGAAGCCCACAGTCCAAATGAAAATACCTAAATTTATAACTTTCTCGTTATGGAGCGTTGCGCTTAAGGTTTATAAATACATACATATATTATATATGTGTGTGTGGTTTTTTTTTTGTAATTTTTACTTTTGCCTCACATCAACTCTCTCAGCGACGCTCTTTTGTTTGGCGGCTAAATTTGTCTCATCTTCTTATATTAATTTGTGTGTTATTGTATTTCGGCTTTTTGGTAGCAGCAATAACAACAACAATGGCCATAGCTATAGCTGTGGCCATAACAAAGGTAGCCAAAAGGTATCGAGTTTTATAACCTGCTCGAACTCATCAATTTCGTTGCTAACAACACGCAGACACGCCAAAAGTGAGAAAAGGTATGCAGCTCGGCCTGCCATTCGACTGAATCATCATCAGCATTGGTAGCTACCAATGTCTCCCTCTCCCTCTCTCTCTCTGTCACTGGCTTATATGATCTGAGATTTGTGGTTAAGTTACGTTTATGCAGGGTATATAAAGCAGAATTAAAGAGATTGCAGTTGGAGATAGGCAGAATTACAATAAAAATTAAGAAAAGTCTTGAGAGAGAAAAGAAAAGAAGGAAATAAAAATTAAACTTCAACATATGTAACTGTAATATATATATAATATATATATATATATATATATATGTATTTATACATTTCCATTAATTTCTAAATATCTTTCAATAACTTTTTACAAAAATTAATAAATTAAATTTTTCAATTATTTCTAGAGCATCTAACCAGTTTGGTATACCCCATATTTGTTTGCTGGTATTGCGACTGCGCTGCGAACGTCATAAGTAAATTTCTTTGCGTTGTTTCGGGAGATTTCAAAAAGCCATTTAGAATAAATTAACGTGGACCTACCGCTAAAACAGATCGGCGATCGACTCGGCCGGGTTCCGTTTGCCATTGTTCTCTCTCTCTCTTTCTCTCGCTCGCTCTCTGTCGCTTAGTGAGTGCGTCGCATTAATCTGATCCCTCATCAACGTGGCCCCAAACAGGATTAAAATTAGTTTTTGATTACGCTTTCGAGCTTCTGGACAACGCAATTTGTGGCTGACTGAGAATTGGGGCTTGGTGTTCTGGGCTCTGGGCCGGGGCTCTGGTCTCTGGCCTCTGGTCTCTGGGCTTTGGGTTCTGTTCTGTTCTGTTCTGCTCTGCATCGGTGGCTAGGGGCGTATAATTAACGCTTTTAGCCAAACTCTTTGTCGCGGCGACTCGAGTCGACTCTTTTGCATCCCATTCGAAGGTCGGCGGTTTGTCATAATTTGAGCTGCGTTTGTCGGCAAAACTTATAAAGCTATTGGCAGCTATTTAGCCAGGCTAACCGAGAAGCTGCTCAAATTCCTGTTGCTCATAAATCCTCACAAGCGGCTTCTAATTGAGTCTTCCGTTGCCGACACACTCGCACACACGCAACAAATTCCTCGAGTCATGCTGGATTCGAGGTTCGAACCTCGCAGCTCATCTTACAATCTCTCGGGCTCCTCCACACATTTGATGAGCGTGTGAAAGAGCACCTTGTGCCATGTGAAAGCCAAACACTTTTCCTAGCCTCGATAAAGATCTTAGGTAGCTCCTGGAGGCTTTTACCTACGGCTTAGCTGGCGACCTGATTGCAGCCAGATTTGATCTCGATGCCTGATTGATCTGTGGCTGGCTTTAATTGAAACGTTTTTCTCCGCTCTCGATTCTTAATTAACATAATAGCCGCCTGAGTGCGGCTCTTCGTTTTCCCCCTTTTGACACTTCTCTTTGGAGATCAGCTCAGCTGCTGTCTGTCTGACCTGTGCCTGTGCCTGTGCCTGTACAGTGTGCTCTGCCTTTAATGAATTGCCTTCAATTTGTTTGCGCGCACGCTGCAGCTACTTAATTTAACTAATTACCGCCAACGCCTAATGGCCAACGTTTGATCGACATGATAAGGCACGACACAGACTTATAACAGATCTCTGTATATATACACACGTATAGACATATATATTTATATATATATATATATATATATATATATATATATATATATATATATATATAGACATATATATATATATACTATATAATACAATACGTGTCAGTTGGCACAGCTAAATATTGAGCTAGGGCGAACTAGCTAAACCAAGCCCTTCTTCCTTCTTCCTACACAATGTCTCATTATACTCTACTGTGAAGAGTTGTTGGATTTTGTCATATAATACCTTAAAGCTGCAAGTTTAATATAATAATAGATTTTGACTCATTTTTATACAGCTCATAATTATTTGTCTAGCTGTTTTTTAATATAGTATAGAATGGCTTTATAGAGAGATGTATATATAGTAGTAATTAATAGTAGTAGAAGAAGAAGTAGAAGAGTAGTAGAAGAGAGTAGTAATAGTAGCAGTAGTATACAGTAGTAGAATATAGTACTAGAATATAGTACTAGAATATAGTAGTAGAATATAGTAGTAGTAGTACTAGTATAGAGTAGTTATAATTAGTTACTGCTCATCTTAACCAAACATAGCTGTTACGAGGTAAATTTCAAATTACATCCGAATTACTCTAGGAAGAATTCTTTATTACTTGACCATTCCATACGGCATACACTCTTTATATGTGTATACTCTATATCCTTTGTCTAGGAAAGTGTATTTCAACTTCATGAAACTTATTCAAATTAGTTCGCGCTTGTTTAGTTTGTTTTCTCAATTAGCTACGCTGGGCAGTTGGCATAACTTATGCTTATTTCGGAACGAGCAGCAGCAGCAGCAGCAGCAGAAGTCTACTCATTCCCCCTCTCTCACCCTCCTCAATCCCTCTCCATCCCTCTGTCACTTGGCTGTCTTTCTGATTAGTTATGCTGATGACATTGTTTGCTCTGCGCATGCCACACCCACTCCCACACCCGCCCACACACTCACAGTCATAATTCATTTGGCCAATTTGAGCAGCGAGTGTGTGGCTTAAAGCACGACTTGGCCATAATTAATAAAGCGCAACAAATGGCCAACACACACTCACACATAGACACGCACAGCCAAATGTAAATGTAAGTGCAGCCGCGCCAGCACTCTAATGAGGGGCGTGGCTTGCTGCCAACTTTGGCAGTGGTAGGCGTAGTTCATTGGCCAAAAGTTTAATTGGCAACTAGCGGGAGTTTTTGCTTCTTCTTAATTTTTGGCAAAAACTTCATTGACCTATGGTCAGAGTGCATTTAGTTATATAATAGAGTGAACTATAGACTATCTCTCTCTCTTTCTCTCACTCACTTTAGGCTAATAATTTATTATTATTAATTAAGTTAAAAAGCTATTGCTTGACTCTCATCAGTATTTTAATTAGGAGTATGCCTGAACTATATATACCTGCACTTGCGAAAGATCTCTTACATATCTCATTCCTCTTTCAATCAAATTGTCATACCTAAGTACACTCTTCACATGACATTGCCTATAGTTGGAGTCGTATATATATATATATATATATATATATATATATATATATATATATATATATATATATATATATATATATATATATATATATATATACATAAAGTGTATGTATATACTTCTGTGTAGTCTTCTCTAGGTATACCTTTCGTTAGTAAGGAAGCTCTTGATATGATACACTTTTTACTTAACTATTCATATATTATAAAATATATCTACCCTCTTTCTCTCTCTCTCCTTCTCCCTTCTCCCTTCTCCCTTCTCCATTGAGCTGATGCACCTCATGCATATTCCTCAACTTTAATCAAATATGTTTCTTTCATCATATCGTGACCAGGCGTATGCATATACGAAAGACTTCGTACACGACTCTCCTTCTATATAATATACTCCTTTACCTGTATGTATATTTATCAAGGTAAATGTTAATGCGCGGCTTCCTTCAGCCGGCAGCGCGACTCGTAAAGGGCGTGTTGGCCCGACCGACCGACCGACCGACCGACCGACCGACGGACCACTCTAGATAAATGAACTTGACAATAAACACATCACAAGGGTGTCAAAATGGCTTTGGGTTAACTGAGCAGCAACCCTTAGCTGCGCGCGTAGTCAATTGTTAATTGTTCGTCGTTGTTTAACAACAATGTGAGGCTGAGAAGGGGGCAAGCAGCAAAGCCACCAGCTGCCACAGCCGCAGCCACAGCCATTGCCAAAAAGAGACGAAGCAGCGCCATTTCCGTTCAGTCAGGCCGATGTCTGGGGCACAATTTATGCATTAATAAAAGCCAAGAGCAACATTTCATCCAGATACGTGGGTCAATAAATAAACAAAGCTTAAATATGATGCCCAGGCAGGCGGGCAGGCGGGCTGGCGGGCGGCAGTCGGGGGGCGGGCATTCATCTATTAGCTTTAAACATGCCAACAAAACAAATCCGCAGCGAAACGCTTATGAAAACAACAATAAAGGAAATCAACTATAAAATAGAAAAGAAAGAAGAGTATCGAGTGAATCGGGCAATAAAAACTTGATGATCGGGCCACATCAAGCGCTCGCTATATATGTGTGTATATAAAACAAAGAAGCTACAAATTCCACGCCCTTTTTATGAGAGAGAGGTAGGGGCAGGGCGGGATTTCTATTATGAATTCGATTTCGTTGTGAAATTGTTTTAACTAGACTTGAATTGAAAGTGGCCCAAGAGTCTATAAATAATGGCCAGATAGATAAAAACCTAATAGAGGGCACTTAAACCTTAAATAGTTTATTTCGCTAGAAAACCTTTTTTCGACATAATAACAACTTTGGAGATATGCAGTCATAATTTATGATGGACTTCACACTTTCCAGATCCCGCCACGCTGAACATCTTTGCGACCAGATCGAACCCGAAGAAGAAGCGCAAATCTCGCACCGCATTTACGAATCAACAGATCTTCGAGCTGGAGAAACGTTTCCTCTATCAGAAGTATCTCTCCCCCGCGGATCGAGACGAGATCGCCGCCGGCTTGGGTCTATCCAATGCGCAGGTGAGTATACTGAAATTGTGATCATAAAAATCGGGCTACACTCAGAGAAAATCAGAAGCATTGTGACTAGAAGATGTAGATAAATGAAAGACTTAATTAAGAGCGCCTGCACTCGGAAAAATTGTAAATAGTTCTGACTCTAGTTTCTCTGAGTGTATTTGAGTTGCCAGCCTTACTCAAACGATTCTCTCTTTGCACTTAGGTCATCACTTGGTTCCAGAATCGACGCGCCAAACTGAAACGCGACATGGAGGAGCTGAAGAAGGACGTGCAGAGCGTGAAACAATTGTCAGCGAACAAAAGCTTTTTAGAGAATGTTAATGACTTGAGTATTTTAAAGACCCGACCAGTCAGCAGATCGCCCGCTCCCGCAGCATCCCCATCAAAGCACTAGCGCCGGCGGCAGCGCCAACAGCCGGGATAAGGAGGACCTGCGCATGCTCAAGATGATGACCCTGATGCGCTACTCTGATGGCAAGCTGCTCTACCCCCAGCCGGAGTTGCGTTAACTGAAGATTAGCTCAATTTGTAAATTGCTAAAGTGAAACACACACTCGCACGCACACGCGCGACTTCTAATTTGCCAAAAAAAAAAAAAAAAAAAAAATTAATGTATGAAAAACAATTTTCCTTTTAATGATTTTCCTAATTGTAGAGTATTAAATTTCGTATTAGTTGCTTGTGATTCGTGTCTATGTAAGCATAATTTATAAGTGTATCTATATTAAAGCGTGTGTATAGAGAAGTATTTACTGTGTTAACCCATTTGTATTTTATAATATAAATTAAATTGCAATTTAAAATAAATTTTAGTTTCTAGATTCGTATCGAAAATGATTTTGTGTTCTCTATGTATGATTAAAACCACTCTATTTGAGAGATATTTCTAATAGTTTAAGAAATAACTGTTAGCATTATCGAGTTTATACTGTATATTTCCCAAAACTATCATGTTTGGGATGCTCTTGCCATATATACTATATGACACTCCGACCTGCTATGACCGCCATACAAGTTGAACTGCTTACATTCAAGTAAAAAAATAGGTTTGTGTCTATGCTTTATGAGCAGTGGGAAAAATACTGGTGTGTTCATTCTCTCAGCTGCGACTGCTTTCGTTCTGAACTGCTTAAATGATTACCAACAGCAAACGAAAGAATTGTTTCGTGTCCAAACTAAATGCTGAATAGCTGACTAAAATACTGGCTAAGCAGTTGAACTGCTTGCTTACGCACCACAATATATTGTGGAGCCCTCTTCCTGGACACAAACCAAAATCAACCGTCAAAATTCAAACTAAATTTTAAATATATTATTTAAAATTCAATTTTAAAAATAAACAAAAAATTAAATTAATTACAATTTAATTTAAAATTGATTTTCTAGTTTATTAATAGAGCTTGATATATTTGTTGTAAGAATCGTTCCCTGGATTTTACACAGATTTCCCTTCCGTTTAGCCATTTAGTCCATAAAAATAGAAATCGTGGAGAGACGCGGGCACATTAAATCGTAAAACTGGAAAACTGAGTGCAAATTATGAATTATGAAGACGTAAATATGGATATTGGCGAATTTGCGAAATGGGGAACGATTTAGCGCTCGATTTGTTTTCATTCCATGTTGATGCTCGCCTCGGCGCACAAATCAAAATCAAAATCAAAATGCAAATGATGTCGATTTTATTGACAAGTGAAAATAAATAAAAAGCCAACTAGAAACAACAAAGCCAACGCCAATTCCAGCTGAGGGCAAGCGCTGCCAGCACAACAACTTGTCAAAGGTCAACAAACTGCACCCGAAATTGAAGCTGCCAGCTCCAGGCAGGCATCAAGATCAGCTTCAACATCCACTTGAGTGGGAGCACTTCCCAGGCCTTTGCTAGATAACGCCACACATAATGAGACAATTAAGTCGAATTATTCTTATTGTGTGGAAGCTGCTGCTCCGGCTCCACTTCAGTCTCACAAATGTTGGACACTTACAAGTGGTTGGCCTCTATCAGAAATCAATTTCCATTTTCATTTCTGTTTCTATTGCCATTTCGATTTCTATTCTCACTCGACTTTGTCTCACAGGGATTATGAAAGGACATGCCACGCCCTGTTGCACAAATACAATGCCTTGATTAATGCCACACGAGCGCCTTCGCTGAGTTGAGGGTGATTAGCTCTTGCGGCATTTACATAACGGGCCGAGGGCTGGGGGCGGGGGCTGAGACCACCCGCACAGCCTGCTACGGCGTATGCTCCACGGCTTTTATTGCTCACAAAGTAGCATAAACAATTCGCTCAGCTTCCAGCTTCTAATAGGCGCGGGGCAACACCTGATGGGGCTAACATGGAGAGACGGCGAGAGGCACAAACAGTGACAGGGATTTTATGGACCTGCATGGAGAGTGCATTAAACGTGATGCTGCGGCTGCCGGTGGAGCAGCCCCCAGTTCCATTGTTTGTTGTTCTTGAGAGATTTGCTTGTTTGAAATATGGTTTTCCATATCTGTGCGGCGTTCCCCACCGAACTATGTTTGCCTCTGCCGAACCGAACTCCCAAAGAACGACGAACTCTATGTGATTTGCGAACTATAATGGAACTAGCCGGAGCAAATGAACCACTAAGGAACTTGAACGAGTTTGAGCAAATGAACTGCTTATTGGACTTGTAAGCGAAGAGATTCAAATGAACCAAATACATACACACATAGCCATACACATACATACATGTATGAGAGTTTGAGCATATTTATACATGAAAGTGTTTATGTTTTTAGAATCTCCTTGAATTTACTTTAATTGCACAAATAATGGGAAAATGTCGATAAAGAAATCTTAGAATTACACAATGTCTTATATTAGCATAAATACAAATGCACGCTTACCAGCTTAAATACAAGCATACAACTACACTCTTATACTGCACTTCACTTCTGGCTCTCTCTCCATCTCACTCTCTTACAGTCGTTCTCTTTTTGAATGAAAGCTCTGCTTCGCGTAGTTGCACAGTGCAAAAGCCAATTGCAGACAATGAATGGAATCAATATTTACACAAATACATATTGCACTTCACTCACACACACAAACAAACAACAAAAAAACTAATCACATTTGACATAATTTAATTTTCTTTGATATCAAACGCGATTCAAGCACACGCACACGCGCACTGCGTCATGCATCAGCTAAACCAGACAAACGGCAACTGACTCAATCACATACTGCCTAAGCGCACTTTGCTTAATACGCAATTAAGATAGCGGGATCAAAGGCATTGAGGACAAAGGCAACCTCTTTCCCACTCCCTCTCTCACGCGTATGCAGCTGCTGCCTGCCGTATAAACGTCGCGATGTAGAATGCATTTTTGAGAAATTACGTGATGTAATGTATAATTGATGCATTGATTGCACTTTCCACACAAACACATAAACAAACAGTATACCTAAATTAATAATCGACTTAACATAAAACACTTCTTAAGCACTCAAGCGACGAGGAAACGACCGATCGAGAAAACGCACGCGTGATGACTAATTCACCACACTCTAAGCATGAGCCTAACAAAGTTCACCTTGCTGACTGTGCAAACAGGATAACGGGATCAAAAGCGTTGCAGACAAAGGCGTCCAAGCAGTGCGCTAGTCATATGTCTCTTTTGCACTGCCTCTAATGCATTTGTTCATACATATGTATATTTATATTCATGGCCTTGCAGTAGCCACTGTCGTTAATTTTAAAACGGTGTTAAAAGCTACTGCTGCAATGACAAGGCAGTACAGCAAACGTAGGAATTCTCCTTCTGGTATAAACAAAAATAATAAACAAATTAATTAATAATAATTAAATAAATAATTTGAAAATCCATATGGAAGGTAAACAAAATTATTCACATAATTCATTGATTTTTATTAATTATTTAAATAAAACAAATTTCTTAAAATACATATTTATTTTGAACTTGATTTTCCATCTTTGGTTCTCATTATTTTTGGTGTCTTGTGTGTGGTCCCAGTTAGCCAGTCGCCGTTCCAGTTGTCGCGACTCGACGACACTCAGGGGCGACAAAGCATTGTCATTGTCATTGGCATTAGCTAATGTGTGCGTGTGTGTGTGTCGCAATTATGGGCAACCGCCGCGTGTCCTGTGGTGCAAATCAAAATAAACAACTTGGTCCAGCTGTCTAGACATGGCTTGGCGGCAGCGGGCTGCAGACAGTTGACCAACCAACCAATTAGAGCCACCTTTCCACTTGACGAACTGGTCAAAATATTGAAGCAATCGATGTCTGCCACACTGACACACTGACACGCTGCCACGCTGCCACGCTGCCACTTGAGCCAAAGGTTCACACATATTTCACTATGTCCTGCCAACACACACTGCTCAAGTGCAGCCGTGTCCTGGGTCCTGTGTCCTGTGTCCTGTCTGGGCGACAAGTAGTAGCCAGCGCAGGCGTTACTTGTAAACAAAGCCACACGCATGATTAGACGATCAGATGATCGCTTGTGCCTTGCGCCACCATGTCCACGGTTTCCAATTGCCTGCCACCGGCGCCAATGCAACCAGAGTTCGAGCTCAAGCGAGATCTAAGACTGAAATACTGATTTAAAAATACTGAGTGATGGTGTAGTCTAGCGGAGGGTATTGGGAATGGGACAAGTTGGATGTGCTGGGTGGTTTCTTGAGAGATTAGCGGGTGAAAGTTTGCCAAACTGCTCGAAATGGAGCAGTGGAAAACGATTGATGTCTATATGTCACTTGTTGCCCTAACAGCGTCTCCCTCTTCCTCTCTGTATCTGCCTTTATCTGTCTCTCTCTGTGTCTGTCATCCTCTCTCTCGCTCGCTCTTAAAGTAGGAAATAGTAGCACTGAATCCACCAACGTTTAGAAAGGTGTTCGAGATGTCACTCTCACTCTCCCAGGCATTTCAAGAGGCCGAGTCTCCACTGCTTCTCTCCAGCTGGCACAGAAATCACTGCCTACCCCAACTTCTTCTGGGGCTTCTATGACACGCTCATGCAGCTCTTGTGGTAGACATTAAGTGTTGTCTGATGCACCCTCCCCGTCTCCCTCTCCAACTCGCTCTCTCCCTCTCTCTCTCTCTCCTTCCACGATCAATCTGATTGTGGGTGAAGGTCAGCAGAGAGCTGGATACATGGAGCATGGGATGGGGTGGTTGCAGTGGGATCAGCTGGCTCTGTGATTCTTACTTTTGAGCTCTTAAGTGCCTGGCTATTCACTTTGGCCAATGTGCGCGTTTCAATTCATTTTCGTTTCAATTTGGTTTTTGTTGCTCGCTTTTGGTTTTTGATTTTTCCATTTTCCATTTGCTGGTTACCAAATAGTTTCAATTATTATGGGCTATTGGGTATTGGGTCTGGACAAGTACGCGTATTATTAATGTAATAGCGGCTAATTGCGCATTTGTTGGCCCGGCCGAAATGCAAATTAGAACGAAAGCACTTCAGCCAGGAGGCTTAAAAGCTTCAATTTGATGGAACACTTGGCCCGAACTGGAATTTATGTCTGCATTTTGCAGCTGTTGAGATTGAGATTGAAGATCAATTGCAACGATTGCAAAGTGGATGCGATTTTGTTGTTGTTGCGTTTAGAAATGTAGAAGCGACGAGCAAAGACCACTTGAGCCCTCGCCCCCGTTCAAGGTTCACCTCAATCGCAAATGATTTACCACAGAAATACTGTTGCATTTATTTGGCCAATTCGTGCCAATAAACAAAGTATCATTCGCCCAGGCATGTGGCAACAAATAGACTCCAATTTATCGACCCAGAGACAGAGAGAGAGAGAGAGTGACAGAGAGAGAGAGAGAGAGTGAGATCTGCCTTCAGCGCATCGTGTAGAACAATAAAAACACACACACATTTGGTAAATATGACAATGTAAACAATAATAAGCCCAATCATCGACATGATCATGTTGATCGCAATGCTCGGGCTGCCCAACGCCCAATGCCCAATGCCCGATGCCCGATCAAATGCGAATTTCTAGCGGAACCCGGACGTCAGAGTCCGAGATCGTATCAAAATTCCTACAAGAAAATAAAATTTAATTGCCTACAAATTGGCGCGTTGAGTTTTATTGCATTTTAAAAATATATATACCATATAGACACGATCATACACTGCGCGAATTTCGACAACAAAAAAAACATTAAATATATATTATTTTAAAATTTAAAAAATATTCACAAATTTTAGAATTGTAGTAAAATTAAATTAAAGCTATAATACATTCTATAAAATTATATTTTATTATACGCATTATTATTTACAATTTCCAACTCAGGAATTATTTTTAAGCGTAACCAAATATTCTAAGCTATTGCAAAAGAATAATTTGAATTTTTAATATTCGGATTTTTAATATTTAGAATCAATATAAAAAATAAAAATAAAAAAAAAGTATGATTCAAATAGTTTTCTACACAATTTGAGAAACAACTCCTGATTTCTTCGAGTGTACACGCAGCCACTAGCTAAGCGATTTATGTGGAAAGTACAACGGGAACAGCGAAGCATTTGCCACTGAGGGCAAACCCCTAAAACTAAAACAGCCAGCCCCGCCCTGCTCCGCCTACCACCCCCCACTTCACAGCCAACTGCTCTGCGTGTGGGTGGCAATTTTTTACAGTTAACCGGCAAGCAAATATTTGATTTAGACAAAATGCCAATGATTTATTTACGATTTCCTAACGTTTCGCTTAATTTGTCTGGGAAGTTCGAAAAAAACAAGAGTTAGAGATCAACACAGAGAGCAGAGTAAGCCAAAAGAGTGTCTGACTAAGAGATACCCTGTTGGCAGAAGCTCTTTCATATTTGATAAGCATTCGCAAACATATTGAAATGCTAATACAAACTCTCTTCCAGATTACCTTTCTGCTTCTTATCACGTTAAGAGCGCCAAAGAGTCTAAAGAGTTGCTAAGCTTTCGCAAAAGTAAACAAAGTCTGTGTTTGTTAGCTTTGTTATCAGTCCAGGCGAAGGTGCAAAATTTAATCATATTTATATTATAAATTTATATATACATTTGTATTACGATTCAGTTGTATCGGAGACAGCGCTTGTGATACAAGTGGAACGACTGAAAGCGAATATGGTAACTATCGTCAATCAAACTGTGTTTAAAGTGAATACCGGTTTATCAATTAACTTTCTAATATTCGATCAAATTCAGCAATCAAATGAATCAAATTGTTGTCATGTAAATTGTTGTCAGCTCAAGAAATATGAGTTACATATATCAGTGATATATATATATATATATATATATATATATATATATATATATATATATATATATATATATATCTATATATATATTTAAAAAATCGAAAATACATAAATCGGATCCGAGGGAATATATATATATATATATATATATATATATATATATAGGGAATATATATATATGGGACAGGCCGACGAATGACTTATCTTTTAAATTTTATCTCTTAGTCTCTTATGTTCGCCTGCTCCAAATGAAGACTTGCTACATTATATGGTTTCGACTAAGAGTGAATGTGGGCCAGTTGCACTCATTCGCTAAAACATAATAGAAGCCGCCTGTCAACACAATTTAAAAGATAAGTCATTCGTCGGCCTGTCCCACCGTGCGTTTGTCTGTCATCACATCCATCCACGCCGTTTATCTCGCATAGCATAATGCTTAATGTCTTTAATATAACTAATATTAAATAAGCAAATGGAAATTTAAGAAACAAATCATTAGACCGTTCATGCGTCTATCCACCGATCCACTCGTCTCTATGTATAAGCATTGGGAAATTATAGGTGCTAAAAACATTAAATTTTACACGCATATCAAGTAATCGATAAGTTTTGCCCATTCACTTGTAATCGATTAATACTCAACGTCAGTATATAACCTGCAGTCAACAGCTATTTTGCAATGATCAGTACCTCCACATTACACTCAGGGTATACTCTAGTCGAGCAATCCCAAAACACTTTCATTTCATTTCACTCACTTTAATATTTTTCAGAAAGCAAGCTGGGCTCTCAGGCTTTTGCTGCTAAGTCTCCTTACACTTCAGCAATGTCCTTCTATAGCTGGAGCACGGATTCTGGCCGCGTTTTTCTATCCCTGCAAAAGTCATTTTATGATGACGAATGCAGTCATGCGAGAGCTGATTAAGCGTGGCCATGAGGTGAAAATACGAATTGATTGCAATATAAATTATCATTCATTGAACTCTAACAACGGTTCCCTCCAGGTTACCTTTATCACGCCGTTTTCCTTGGCCCACGAGAAATTGGGCTCCAAATACAAAGAGATTCTGCTGCCACAGTACGATTCCTGGACAGAAAGTAAGTCACGATAATAATTGTCACGAAATAATGCTCTAATCTTATCTGGGACTGTTTCACAGTGAAACGAATGTCAAACAGGGAGATTATCTTGGATATGGCCGATCTTTCGACACTCAAATTTGTGCGCATGCTGCATGTCATGGGCGTGCAAAGCACGGACTTTGCTTTCCAGCAGCCGGAGCTTCAAGCCCTGATCAATGCCAAGGATAAGGTGGGAAAATATGACCTGCTGATCGCTGAGCAGTTCTACAATGAGGGCGCTCTCATGCTGGGCCATCTCTACCAGGTCCCCACGATCACGATCTCCTCATTTGGCAATACGAACTACTTCACCGAAATGGTGGGCATCATAGCGCCCTGGTCATATAATCCGCATAGCTTCATATCATCCACCACTCGGATGAACCTGTGGGAGCGCGCTCTGAACGTATTCGTCTGTGGCACAGAACACTTGATGCGTACATTCCTCTACTATCCCAACCACGATGCAGTGCTAAGGAAGCACTTCTCGAAGCTGGTCGATGTGGTGCCCACGACCAAGCAACTGGAGCGCAATATATCGGTCATCCTCATGAACAACTATATGCCATTGGATGCGCCTAGACCCATCTCCTTCAACATGGTATCCGTGGGTGGACTGCACATTCAGCCACCCAAGGCCTTGCCCGAGCATCTGCAGAAGTTCTTGGACGGAGCAAAGCATGGCGCGATTTACTTTAGTCTGGGTAAGTGTTGGAGTTGTGTGGAACGACTGCTTAATACTCGCTCAGCTATAGATATTCATATTGAGTCCTATCAAATCAGTTCATATTTTTACTAATTTTTCTCTCGACATCTATTTCGATTCCAGGCACTCAGGTGCGCAGCGCTGATTTGCCTGCAGAGAAGTTGAAAGTCTTTCTCGATGCATTTCGCAGTCTGAAGCAGCGCGTCCTGTGGAAGTTTGAGGAGGACAGCTTCGCCGAGCTGCCAGCCAATGTGATGATACAGAAATGGCTGCCGCAGGCCGATGTTTTGGCCCATCCCAATGTCAAGGTGTTCATAGCCCACGGCGGGCTCTTCGGCATGCAGGAGGCGCTGCACTATGGCGTGCCCGTTCTGGGCATGCCCGTCTATTGCGACCAGCACTTCAACATAAATCAGGGCAAGACCGATGGCTATGCGCTCGGCCTGGATTATCGCACTATCACGACGGAGCAGCTACGCTCCGCGCTGCTCGAGCTGATCGAGAATCCCAAGTTTCGGGACACCATGAAGCGTTCGTCTCGTATTTTCCGCCAGCGCCCTATCGGCGCCATGGACACGGCCATGTTTTGGATCGAATATGTCATTGAGCATCGCGGCGCACCACACATGGTGTCAGCTGGCATGGATCTCGCCTGGTATCAGTTCTACCTGCTCGACATTGTGGCCATCACTGCGGCTGCGATTCTACTGCCTATATTGATTGTATGCGTCTGCCTACGCAAGTCTTCGAGTAAACCAAATACTAAGTGCAAGCAGCATTAGAAATAAGTTTAAGAAAGTGTTTCTCTTATAGAAAATAAAATTGAGTTTAACCAAAACATGGATATTTCCAATACTTTTTACGTTATCTCTTCAATTTTTGAGAGTTAAGATTTTTAATTTTGATCGATTTTCAGGCTTCAACTCCGCATTGTCCGCTGTTCGTTCAGTGAGCTATAGTAATAATATTGAACAGTTTTCTGACTATATCTATATCTTGTTATATTTTATATATTATATAATATATATCATATATATAGATTTCATGAGCATATGCCTAAGTATGGTTGGCCTCTGTTCTACTTTGCCTTACTCATATTTTTGCAATAATAAAGCCCCCGAAAACACTTAAACTTTGGCACTTGAGTCGTCTACTTAAGTATTTAATGAATCGGAATATATACATATACATATATAAATATATATATAGACAAAGTCTACTTAAGGCGCCAGAGTGCCAGTCCAAGTGTTCTTAAGAAATTAAGCAAAAAACAGAGAAAAAGAAAAAAATATGAATGCAAAGCTTTTTAGTCGAAAAATATAGAAATGTAGAATCTTTGAACTCTTTAACGATCATATTCATCATGGTCTGAAATTGATTTCAACATCTTGATCGAAATTATATGAAATTTGGACCTAAGTGTGGGCTTACCAAATCATCAAGTATGCCGTATTGTATGTATATATCAGTATATATATATATTTCCATAGGATTATCAGTTGACTTGACCAGAGATGTGTCAACTAGATACATTATTCTAGATGTCTGACTTAACTTAACTTAAGAGATCTACTCAGATCTATCTTTGATTCTTATAGTATAATAAATGAAATCTACAAAATTTATATACAAGATTTTAAATCTCTTCTATAGCTCACAAATACATCCTCAATCTGCAAATTATCCTGAAATATAATATGATAAAAATCTTCTCGATTACAGAACTTAATATATATGCATTATATATGCAATTAATAAACAGAATTGCCAGAAAGACAGTTTCTTCCTGTTAACCCTTGTGGCCTCGCTTCACTCCTTCGCCTCCATTCTGACCTCCTCGACCTCGAGAAGTGCACTTGAGGCGAGTGCGAGTCGCTGCTGTGGGGATGGGTAGAGATTCTTGGAGCTCATTATGCATGCACGAACTGACATTGAAGTGGATGGCGACGCCAGCGCCAGTCCCATAGCGCAAGGGAGAGTTCATGTGCGCATTAGGGTTAGATTGCCCATTGGCATTATTATTGGTATTAGTAACACATGATTACGCTTTATTGTAAACAAAAACTGAGATAAACAGATAAACACACAAACAGAGGCGCATGCATGCAAATACGGATGCGAGCAACAGTCTCTAATGATATGTTAATGCACATGGCGCACACTGCGTATGAGTGCTCCCAGTGTGTGTGTATGTGTGTGTGTGTGTGAGTGTCTGTGGCGGCAACTGTTTGTCTGTCAACGGCTTAAGCAAATAAACTTCATTTGGGACTTATTTGTCGCTGGCTGGAATTTCTGTTTGGCGCTATAAACAACTCGCATTGCCGGCGGAAGGAGGCGGACAGCAAGTGGAGGAAATGTTGCTCCTGACATTAAAGTGGGTGGCGAAGTTCATTGAGTTGTTCCAGCCAACTGCTAAATGGCTTTTCAAACTGAATTAGTTGCCTGAGTGACTGTCAATTAGGCAGACAGTGCATCGGCAAAATGGAGCTACTCGACCCTGATGCTCCAAACTCAAGTTGAATGCTGTAGGCAATGGATGTAGGTGACACTGAAATGTAGAACAGATTTTTAAATACCTTTTTATGAAATAATGAACTTTTATTGCTAAATTATTAAATGTCTATCAAGAAACAATACATCCCAAGACGTAGAAATCATGATGTAGATCTAAAATCTACCTTGATAATAAAATATCGGGAATTCTGACAGCTCTGCTTATTCAAGCATCCAAAGCTTAAGCTCTATACTCATAAAGAATGATCTGAAATATCTCTATCAACTTGAAGAAGTTTTCATTTTCCGCAGGTTTTAAGCCAATGACAATTTCTCATAGTTCTCACGCAAATGCCTTAAGGCTAACTTAACGGGAGTCTCTGAATAACTTGAGCTGACTTGAGCTATTATTTTGTGCAAGAACTCTTGGTAACCTGTGATGAATGCAATTCAATCAAAGTTAGCCAACAAATGCTGACCAGAAGCAGCAAATAATAGCCCCAGACTCGACCTTACTGTCTCACTCTCACCCCCTCTCTCCTTCTCTCTCCCTCTCTCTCGCTCTCTCCCTCTATTCCTCTCAGCTGGTAGTTGCCGACACGCCGCAACGTTTAAGTGTAATTTTCTTCTTATTCAATTGAAGCATGTCCTTTGGGGTCGCAGAATGGGCCCGACTAAGGATAAGTCAGTGCGTTGCACTGAGTTGGCCGCCGACTTGCGACTTTCGACTTTGGACTTTGGACTTTGGACTCGTTACAAATTCATTTCAGTGCCCGCTTTCACTTGAGATCGACATAATGGCCGTTCATTTGCGCTGCTGCCTCGAAATTGTAAGAAATTCGTCTTCTTCAGGACAATTGCGTACGTGAGCCCGAACTAAGGACACCGAAGATGAAAAAAATTCTGAATCGAATGGCAAAAGAAATGCGAATGCGGATGGGAATGGGAATGGGAATGGGAAAGAGAATTTCTCATCTTGTGTGCTCTGTGCCATGTAATTTGCTCTCTTGCCATGTGCTTCATCAGAAAGGAAATTGAAAATTGCTGCTAATGGGGCTAGGGGGCGTGGCCAGGCACAGTACAGCAGCGAAAGCAAAAAAAAACGAGTAAATTTAATGATTATGAAAAAAGTAGCTGTATATATATATAGGTGAAGAAATGACACTATGAAAATGTGGGCGGAATTCATTTGAATCGCAATTTGCGCTTCTTGCAAGGCCAAAGAACTAACGAAGCGTTAAGAAGATGCTAACAAGGCGATGCTGAGGCGTAAGAGGAAGCGCCTGACATCATGACAATGGACCCCCAAACCTGCTCATCGAGCTGATTTATGCATGCCGTAAAATATTTGTGTTAATTCTTGTGTTCAAATTCCAATTAGCTGTCGACACATGACTCTGGAGATGTGAGTCCTGGGAGGACAAGGCGAGGAGTGTAAGAGATAGGCTGGCAATGTGCATACTCTATACTCTATTTATATACTCTTCCACCTGAAGAAAACATGACTGGGAAGACCTGTCAGTCATGGCGGTGGGACAGATGGACTCATGGATTTTGTCTTAATGGAAGTGAGTTTGAAAAAGGCAAAAACTTAGGACTTCCATCTTATTACCGTCGACTTCTCACATACGCAAGCTTCACTGTGCCATGCTGCCATATAATGTTGTTTACACTAAGCAATGAACACTTAAACAGACTTTAAGCGCTTTGCTCTTTTTATGTTTCTCCAAATAAATATTAATGAGAAGAACAACAGCTAACAAAGTGCCCCTAGCTAAGGTGCGCAGATCATTAAAATAACAACGAAAGGAGAACTGATTCATCATGTTTAGAATATATACTAATGAATGGATTTCACTCTATATGCCGAAAGCACTAACACACTTTACATCATTGCCAAATATGCTCATGGATTAGCAGCCAGGCACAGCTGCGATAGTTCCACTAGAGATTACATTGATAGTGAGTTCTTCAAGTGCTATTAGTAGCGCCCCGGCAGCTGATAATATGCGAAACCAAATATAACATATATATAAATATATGTATATATATATATATACATAGATATATATATATATATAAATATATATATATATATATATATATATATATATATATATATATATATATATATATATAGATATATATTTCTATATATATGTAAAATAGAAATCCATTGTGCAAGAATCTCACGCGCACTTCCATTGAAATTGATTTTCAGATTTTTTTCTAATTTTTCCTTCTTAATTTTTTTTTCGATTTTCCCTACGCTTTAATTGTCGAGCATTACGAGTCGGCAGCTCCATTAAAAATGCTAATTAAGTTGCCCCAATGGCACATGTGTGTGCTACACCACAAATTTTTATCTAAACAGCTCACAAAACAACAACAACAACAACTACAACTACTATATCTCGTATCTAGGATCTGCCTATAAAAGATTCGTTTTATACATGCGGTAAAATTTGAAAATTTTTTTAGGCGAAATTTGAACAATAAACAAAATCACAAAAACCAAAACATTTATCATTTCAATTTCTACTCTTTTTCATGCACGCTCAGTGCAGTGAAGTGGAGCGTATTGGTTGTGCTAATGCTTAGACAGAAAGTGCAGAAAGGCCTGCATGAGATAAATTGGAAAGTAGGTATATAACTGTAGATGTATTTATACAGATTATATACCTAGGTATAATATAATAGGTATTTATACAGATTATACCTACATACATAGCTATATATCTATGCCTTTGCCTACAGATTATACAGCTCGGTCTGCTTATGTTACATTTTTTACCTTTCACAGATCATCATTGAGATCTTTAACAAGTATCTCGCAGTCGGCTAATGCATATTGCAAACTTGATGTGCTGATGGAGCTAAGAAAATCTGATTTAAATGCTTTTTTATTTCAAGCCAAATAAGCAGAGGAGTGCCTCCAACGGCACAGGCAGCAGGCGGGGGAGGCGTGACGCAGGGCAGGGCAGGGGCTTTGCCACATTACGCAAAGATTTCAACAGCTGCCGCGCTGAGGTTGAGTTTTTGAGGTGGGTGGCCATTTTGTTTGGCTAGAGGGCGAGTGCCGTTATATATGACTGGGCGGCGCGCATGCATATAGACTCTATGTCTGCGCGTGTGTGGGTGCAACACCATCAACAACTTGCGCAAATAGCATCATCATCATCATCAGCAGACAACAATTGCCGTGTGTCAATGCGTGTAGGGTGTGTGTGTGTGTGTGTGTGTGTGTGTGTGTGTGTGTGTGTGTGTGTGTGTGTGTGTGGGTTTGCTCTGGCTTCCCATGAAATTCGGGGGACCGCACACAGTCAGCGTGTTCCGTTGCTTCTTGCTTTTGGTTGGTTAATGAAATGCTGAAAAACAATTAACTATAAATTAAACGCACAATTTTCAAAACAAAATAAACAGAAATAGCACAGCGCATCATTTTCTTATACTTTATTTTGTTGTTGCTTTGCTTTGTTTTGTTTACGGCATTTATTGGGGGCGAAACATTTCATTAACTCATCTAGGGCTGCCGTGGACTGCTCCCCTCTCACATCCAGGCAATTAGGCAATCGCACTAGATCTGCTCTCATCTCAAATCCTTTCTTCTTATCGTTACCTCTTTCCATCTCTCTCTATCTCTCTCCCTCGCTCACTCACTCTCCCCGTGGTCGTCGATCCCATTAAACCAAGAGCACAACTTCAGCAATACAATAAGTCAGAGTGCAGTGATGAGCAATGGGAGTGATCTACTGGTAGATACCCTGTATATACCCTTCAGCATCAAATATTCATAGCCAATCATTATTTGGTATTCATTGTTGTCATTATTATTATATTAGTCAGTTAAGTCATCATCATCAACAATTTGATCATCATCGGTATCAGTATCAACATTGGCATTATCATAAGCATTAGTACAATCATTATAATTATTATAATTTGTCATTATAATAATTATCATTACCATTAGCATTAGCATTATCATCATCATTGTCATACTCATTATCATTTGTATTTTCATTAGCATTATTATTTGTTTTTTTCTTCATTAGCATTATCATTAACATTATCATTATATCTGAACCCCTATATCATTCTCTGGCTAAAAATTTACTCTGCTAGATTTGATGAATATGTCGTTGAGTTATTTCTACCAAGAAGTTTGGCTGTTGCATAAACAAGCCCGCCTATGAGCAACACGTGCAACAACAACAGCTACAACAACAACAACAACAACTACAGTAATAGCACGTTAGCTGCAAATCGAAGTGTCAGTCGCCTCATCCTCAATCCCTATACAATACCCACTCCCATGCCCATTCCCATTCACTGTCTCAGCTCCTTTTATGGCTGGCGCACATGTGTGCAACAGACGCAGCAACAGCAACAGCAACAGCAGCAGCAGCAGCAGCAGCAGCCAACAGACAACGGACAATAGGCAACGTATGAGGGGCACGAAGGCAAGGGGTAAACGATGAGACAAACAGCGCTAAAAACGCTAAAGCAAAGTGCATGCAAATGGCCCAAGAAGCAGCAAAGCGGGGCCAAGACGGCCAAATGCATTTTGCAATTTGTTCAATTTGAGCATTAAGTGAACATTTTGTTTATACTTTAAACTGTCCGATCGGCGGCCCGCTATATAGCCAGCCAGTTGCATTTTGCCATTAAATGCACTCTCAATAGCCGCTTAAGAATGCAGGCCCCAAAAATTCTGTTTAACCAAATAGCGTAAAATAAGCAACGAATTTCCATTTGTTTATGCAACATTTTCAGCTCGGACAAGCGACAGGCGACAAGGCGACAGAGCGACAGCCGACGACTAATTGCAGTTCAAAGATTGCGCATACGCCACATTTAACCGTGACTAATTCGCATTCACTCGCGGGGAACTGGCGAGCAGCGGCCTCTTGAAAGGATTAACCCTCAAGTAGCTGCCGCTGACAATGTCATAAAAAAAACATAAAAAGGGACTGCGTAAACAAATCCTTGAGCAGCGCAGCAACCATAAACAAATGAAGAAGTGTCTGGAATGCGGAGCATAAAAAAGGATTCATTGCAATCGGATATAGGCCACATGCAGCGTAAGCCATCAGCAACAATTAGTAGAGTTGTTGTCCAACAGTTCTGAATGATGTTCAGGCTAGAACAAGGAGAGGAATAGGGTGGAGCTGCAAACCTTAGAGGATATATGAAATAGTTTGTTGTAGTTGTAGTAGTTAGAGCTTCATCTATAATTTGATTAAAAGCTGATGAGGACAGTAGAGAAAAGTAGAGCAGTCTATTAGCAAGTTTATTAGAGTCAAACACTCACAGTCACCTCTAACTCCAAAATCTAACTGTTGCTCGCTTAGCGAACAATTGGGATTGCCTGACTAGAGTATACCCTGACTATGAGCTTCACAAGCGACACTTGACTACGGTAGCTTGGCCTACTCAATAAAAATATTGAGTATCCTTTTAAAATTTCTTAGTTTATTTTATTTTATCTTCATTAATTTTTAAAATTTTGATTTAACGAGCTTAAATGCAAAACTTTGACTATACTTAATTCATGGCCACATCTAATATTCTTAAGATCACTCTTATTAGCATGAGCATTTCCATTATAATTTTTATTTAATTATCATCATTTCCATATTCCATATTCTTATTATGAATCAATATCTTGGAATAAAGAGTAGGTTAGATTCAAATTTCTTTCAAAAATATCCCAGCTGCTGAGTTGCTAACAAGTAAAATATTATCGATCAGACTCAACTTTATTGACTCTACTTATTTTCTTAAAAATATCTAAGTTTATTTAAATGTTGAGCATAGTATTTATCTTTCCCATTTCAGCTCACAGAATGATCCATTTCATTGATCATATCTGGAGCACTTCCTGTGCTGGCGCGAAAACTGAATTATGGCAAACAGGGCAACAGTCGGGGGCGCCACGCGTGTGTTTTAGTTTTGGTTCGCAGATACTCGCCTAGACACATATTGACACAAGTAATTACAACTGTCAATTGATTTTAGTGTCCCCAATTTTGTGGTCGCAGCTCTTGCCTGTGGCTTTTAGCTAGATGGACAGCTCCATAGAAGCGGATCTATTGTTGACACAGTTGCCAGACACTAGACATAGAGAGTAGAGCAGAGAGAAAGGGTTGCTACGGCGGGAGCATAGTTCATCGATCTACATAAATGATGAAAAGACAATTTGTAATTTGAACTGATTTGAATTTGTTGCCTTAAAGTGTTGGCTGTGATCAGGCGATTTCCTGATCGCTCGACTTCTGCCATTTGTTTGTTTGTAAACACGAATTGTTGAAATTGTCGCCGTTTGGTACTTGAAGCATGTCCTTGTTGTCGTCAGCCACCAGCTGTGCGGCTAAGGACATGGACACAGCCTCACTTCCAGGCGCTGATCTTGCGAAAGCGCATTGCCAACTGCATGTGTATATATGTGTGTGTGTGTTAGTCAGACATTTGTGGGTCAGATACTGTGCGCCCGTCTGTGACTGACACATTGAAGCACTTCTATGCCGACATTGAGTGCCCAGCGCCGACGTCGTCATCGTGATCATCATCTTCCTTTTCTTTTTGCAATTCTTTCGGCCCACACGCATGGAACACTTCAGTGGAACGGGTCTTGAGGCACTTTCCGCCTGATCTGCCTGTCAGATCTGAAGTAGAGTTTGAAAAGCCAAACGTAGCTCAATTTCAAAACGAGGTCAGTTTTAGATCAAATCATTTATTTGCTTAAACTGTTTGAATCTACTTTTTGGCTTCAGTTTTTACTATATTACTATTCAGATATTTAGTAGCTATTTTCCAAATTGTTTGATATAAAAATTTAAATGCTCTAATGAATACTGACTGCTATTGTTATTGTTAACACGAAAGCTTTATCCATATTCACAAACCATTTTATGCACAAATGCCCTAAATATCCATAACTCGAAAGCATTCACAACGCCACAAAATATTTATTTTAGTCTTGAAGTGAAATTTATTATTTAAAAATTATTGATTTATTAAAAGTTTATTAAAAGATAAATTTTAAATACACAACATTTTTAAGGCTAATTTTGTTGCATTCAGATTAAAACTGTCTTCAAAATACTTTACGTTATTTACAAATAAATAAATGAAGTCGTTAACAGAATTTTAAACTTGAATCGTAATGAAAACGATTCCGAAATGCGTTCAATGTCGAAGATTCTTAAATTGAGATGAACAAAAAATTAATTTTACGAGGGCCGTTTAAAAACTTGCGGCATTAATGTGCAGTTGAAATTATAAATATTATATATATGTAGAGATATATATATATTTAAAAACATATTTATTTTTTTCATTTAATTTTTGTTTATATGAATTAGTTATATATTATTTAATTAAAATATTTAAATTAATTAAATTAATAAATAAAATTTCGAAGATTAAAACTCCTTTGAATTCTTTTTGATTATTCATATTTATTTGCGATAAGGATTTAACATATATTTACATATAACTAAAACTTAAAGCTACTAAAGCTATCAGCCAGAGACTTGCTCCAACTTTTTCTCAAGAGGAAATCGCAACCTCTTGCTGTCTCCCTCCCAGCATATCTCTCCCTCTCCGGGAACCCACCTCGATTGCTATCACAAAGAGCAAAATTATAAGCACAAACAAAGATTCGAGCACAATCTCAATCGATTTCCACATTCTCTTCGCAATCCTCGGTGGCTGAGTGATTGCTCTCTGCGCCGCTTTCGACGCACAACACCGGCGCTGTCTGCCCGGGACTGGGATTGTGAGCCGGTGACGAGGAGGCCGAGGAGCCGTTGACATAGCTGGCGGAGAGTGCGCTCTGTTGGCTGCTTGGCGGCGGAATGGGCTGCGGCACCTTGGGATGCGGATAGAAGTACGGGAAGTGCACCTGAGGCAAGGGCAGACCGCCATAGGCCAGCTGCAGCTGATGCCGATAGATGTTGAGCAACGCCGGATCCAGGCCGTGTGGGTAGGCAGAGGCAGCCGCCGCTGCTGCTGCGCCAGGCGTCATGTAGGCCGCGCTGCCGTCCTCGCGCACCAGCACCTGGACGGGCACACGTTTCGTGGCGCTGAGCAGCGCCGCCTCGTGCTGCTGGATTTGCTTGCGCTTGGTCTTGTAGCGGCGATTCTGGAACCAGATCTTCACCTGCGTCTCAGTCAGCCTCAGTGTCTTGGCCATCTCACTGCGCTCCGGCCCAGACAGATAGCGCTGCTGGGCGAAGCGGCGCTCCAGCTCAAAGACCTGGGCGTGGCTGAAGGCAGCACGCGAGCGCTTCTTGCGGCTAAGTGCAGAGCCGCTCAGGCTATCGTCGTGGGAGAGTGGCGAGCCACCACGTCCATAGCCGCCTGCGCCGCAGGAGGCGGGTGAACTGCTGAGCGGCGGCGGCGAGTCGCAGTCTGCAAGAAAAGCCACAAATTGGCCAAAAGTTAGCACAAAGGCCTCCAACAAAGCTCTATGCAGGCCATTAGTCAGGCGATAATAGAGTCCATTAGCCGACAAAGGAGTTGACTTACCGGAATCGTTGCTCGTGCAGCGTCGCATGTCAAGGGGTCCCGCCGCAGCGGACAGAGCGGCGCCAAAATAGCTCAATTTGCGCTGCAGCGAGGCGGAGGCCGAGTTGGCAGCGGAGGTGCTGGCGGAGGAGGAGCTGGCCGTATTGTTGTTATCCATAGCATAGAACTGCAAGTAGTTCGACTGCTGGCCACTGGTGGCCTGCTCCTGGGCCAGCTTGTAGAGATTGAGATCGCGACAGCACGACTTATTGCTCGCTTGCAGCTCCAACTCGTGCTCCGGATCGGAGATGCGACGCGCGGGCTGACTGCGCGTCAAAATGTCGTTGATCGAGAAGGGCGTAGTCAGGGTTTTGCTCAAGCCCGCTAATGAGGCGCCGGCGCTCGCACTTTCCATATTCAACATGATTCACTTAACACACCAACTATATATATCAGATATCTGTATATGTCTATTTTCTATGCAATATTAATCGAATATTTTGCTTCTGCTCGGCTCGACGGCTGCGTCACGAATGCGCTCGACTGTCGCGCTGTGAGCGCTCTTTAAATAACTGCAGCCAGAATGGATCATCAGAGGCAGAGAGAATCACTCAGATGGTGCTCCCATATGGCACACTCAAGTGCGGCGACTGCTCTTGTTGGTGGTGGATTCTGTTCTATAATAAGACTTTGAGCTAGTTGCCGCTCGGCTCGCCCATTGGCCAGCCCATTCGCCTCACATTTGAGTTTGCTCTCAAGTGAACAACTGAAGTAAACAAATGAAATTGGAAATCGAAAATTGAAAATTGAAAATTGAAAATTGAAAACTGGAATCTTTCCGTTATTTTTGGTAGTGCCTGCATCCTGTTTATTGTTTATAAATGTGTTAACTGTTGTGCAATCGGTTCAGGCTTCGACTAGGTACAGTTAGAGCCAGCTCTGAGATAGAGTTTTCTATTTTCCTTTGTTTAGATTTTAGAGACTTATGCAGGAATATCTTGAAAGGGAGAAACACACATCGTAATGCTGGGGTTAGAGTAAATTTAATGGTTCTCCATCGATTTCAAGCATTTTTCATTTGTTTACATTTAGGTTTTATTTATTTTTAAGCATTTCATTTTGAATAGCTCTTTATGTAGGCTAAATATATGTTTATATATATATATACATATACAGAGGATTTTATACTCAATAGTAACAATAATATATTATGATATTATTAGATTAATGCTTCATGTAATCTTAGTATATATGTTTTTTTCTCATAGTTTGCCAATAATATTGATTAGTATATATACTATTGTCAGGCCTTCCAGCAATTTCTTACTCAATGCAAATATTTAAAAAACAGGTACAAATCTAATCAACAATACTTTTATTCATATTTGTCAGTATTTAATTTACATAATACATGCAAGTTCTCAAGTTCTTCTTCTAATGTCTCAAAGGGCAACAACAACAGTTATGTGCCTCATTCTCGCTCTCATTTCAAAGTGCCTTTTGAGCACATTTTCTAAGCGCACGTCTGCCATTGGCCTATTGACTCAGTCACAAATTCACAATGGCCCTCGATTGGCCAGAGCAGCAAAATGGCTGCGCGCCATACAAAGCAACCGTGCCAGTTTGAGTGAGATGCTCGCACAGAGAGCGGGTGAGAGAGAGAGAGAGAGAGAGAGGAGGAGTGAGTGCATGGACGTCAGAGCAGAACAGATGCTCTTGCTCGCGCCTCGAGTGGGGGATGCTCGCGCTTGTTCTCTGCTACACTTCACACCTTCGGGCTATAATCTTTTTATTGCCAATTCAATGACTCTTAATGCCAATGGGCTGCTGTCGCTGTTGCCGCTGCTGTTGCCGTCGCCTCGGGCAGCCGAAGTCGAAGTCAGCGACGACGATTGCAACAAAAGGAAACAGAAGCAGCCTGAACCCCTTGAATATTTTATATAAACAGGGTATGATCGCTGAAGTGCACATATCGGCGGCATTTTTTACTATTTGAAGTATAAATAAATTAAATTGAAAAGTTACCGTTACTGAAGAGAATAAAAATTATGAAAAATATTAATTTATAGACCTTTGTTTTTCGAGCTAAAATTGGAGAATAGCAGAGCTCAAAGCAAGAAAATTGATATACAGTAATATCGTTATATATATATATATATATATATATATATATATATATATATATATATATATATATATATATATATACATATATATATATATATATATATATATATATATATATATATATATATATATATATATAGTTTATATATATAAATCATCAGCTAGGACTTTTGGTCTGCTTCCCTTGGCTTGCCCACTTCTTTATTTATTTACTCCTGGGTATCTGCTAGTCGTGCACAGCCCATTTAGGCAGCCTCACATGTCCTGCTGTTGCGATTATTGTTGCTCTTGTTGTCGTTGCGGTCAGAATTAAGTAAGTAAGTAACCAAATTTTCAAGTGCGCTCAAAGTGTTGCTGCAGGGGTTGCGGGTTGCGGGTTGCGGGTTAGAGGGTTGAGGCCTGAGGCAGGGGATTGCTCGTTATAATGCTTTCAATTGAATGCATTTCAATAATACTCGAGTAATTAGTATAATGATGCTTGCCACGCGCTCGCCTTTGTCCCGTCCCAGCACAGCCACTGAATGCCCACAGAGGCGAACTTTTTGTTGTTGTCACTGCTGACGCGATTATCTGCAAATAGTTTATTGAGACGCCGAACAGGTATTAAATTACAAAGCGAAAAGTAGATCGAATGATGAATAGACATTTTCAATTAACTTGGCTGAGTTTGTTTGATTTCGCGCACCCACCACCAAGCGGCAGGAGACA
This sequence comes from Drosophila fulvimacula, assembly GCA_035045555.1. Taxonomy (NCBI): domain Eukaryota; kingdom Metazoa; phylum Arthropoda; class Insecta; order Diptera; family Drosophilidae; genus Drosophila; species Drosophila fulvimacula. Next base: position 22,887,269 of record JAWNOX010000137.1, read on the forward strand.
TTTGCTCATCTTCCTCTCTGACTCTCCCTCTCCCTCTCCCTCTCCCTCTCCCTCACCAACTCCTTGTTGTTTTTGTTGGTGTTCGATTCGCTTTAATGGTTTATCAAAAAGCACTTCAATTGTTTGCCTTTCTTTGCTTTGCTTTTGCATTAGCATTTAGAGTCCTTCAGCAAGTGATATATGAAGCATTCTTTAAGCCAATATTATGAAATTTGAGCCATATTGCGTTCGCTTGGCGTTTGATTGATTTTTGGCAAGTGTTCGTTCGTGTGTTTGGTTAAAGTACACTAAGCCAACAGCATGGAGTGACCTATTGATTTATCATTTATTTGTTTTATTTAATTATTTAAGAAAAGCCAAAAGCCATAAAAACATGCTTTAATTCTTGACGAGAGTTATTTCTTTATAGTATCTATATCCGTTAATTCAAATTATTCATAATCCACACTAGGCAAAATCACTGCTTGTTAGAATCCACACTGTTAACTGCTTAGGTAATAGTGTGTTGCACTGCTTGCATTTGACATGGGGGGAAACAAGCAGTAAACCCGTTGCAATTTAAACTAAATAAAGATTTGAAATGAAAGATTCTAGCAGTCGCGGTTGAGCAGCTAAATAATATTCTTTCATGATTCAAAATCCATAATGGAATAATGGAATACATAGATTTATAAACCTTTTGTATAAAACATTATTTTTCCAGCTATTCTTTTGGAGTTACAGATCCCTGCACTGAAGTTAAAATTAAGTAAAGTGAAGAAAAATGAATATATATCTATAGATCCATACTTCCCTCTGCATATGTAATACAAGGTGTATATTTCAACTCTGTTTACAGGTGCTTGAAGTGCAATAGGATATTGAAGGCGGAAGGAAATCGAGTTCCATTTCAAGCATACGAAAAATAAAAGAAAGAAAAAACGGCAATCAAAGACTCGAAGTCGACTCGGGAGTCGAGCCATTCACTCGAGTGGCATTTTCCACAGGCCGTAAATCAAATGCTTTTAAACGACACGACGATCTTCAGTTTTCGTATGCAATTACTCAATTAATTTGAATATAATTGTCACATTTTTCCACTTGAAGCGCCGCACAGCCATCACAAATGATGGAAATAAAACAGAAACATTTAACCCGATCCACACAAATATATATAGATGGTATACATATACGATACATAGTAGAGACGCTATAGAGTAGAAAATGTAAAATGAGCTCGCGATTTTTATGGCCACATCAAATGGAAATGAACAACTCAATGAATAAGTTTTTCATGTTTTCTTTTGCTTTTTCTTTTGATATAATGTCAAAGTCTTTGGGATATTTTCTGTTTGGGTTGAATCCACTTGACGGGGCAAAGATTAAAGACAAAGGCGCCCACTGACAGGCGAAAGGCGCAAAGGCAAACGAAAAGCAATTGGAAAATTACGCAATGCGAATGCCACCCGGCAGAGAGAAGAAAAGCGTGGAATACATGAAGCCATACACTTGGCGAAAATCTATAGCGATATATTAAATTGTAAGGCAAATTTAATTTTTGATAAATATAAATTACTTTTATTTTATAAATAAATACAATTTTTGGTATATTTTTATTTATTTATTGTCTTTATAAGACATAATAACATAAGTGTATGTGCAAATTCAATTTATACAAAATAAATAAATTTATATATTTTACTAAAATCTAAAAATAATTTATATGGAAAGATATTTATAAATAAATTAATATTGTACAAAGTTTTTATTGTAAATAAAAATTAATAAAATAAAGAATTAAAATTCAAAATACACATATTTATAAAATAAATAAAAATTAAAATTAAATAATTTTTTATTCTAACATTTTTAGTTATTCCAAATTTTTTGAATTTGTTGTTTCAGCCTTAATTTAAGCGCAATTCAGATTGACATTTTAATATAAAATTAATTTTGTTGTATTTTTGACTTTTCTCCAAGTGTATTTTGTTGAGTAATTGTTGCTGTTGCATTTGCTATATTGTTTATTTATTGTTGTTAATAAATCTTAATTTGCTTACCTAACTCTCACTTTGGCGGCTTCTCGCGGCGCATTCTTAATTGAGGAAATGCAAATGAAAGCGGTGAAAGGAGGCAAAGAGAGTCAAACAAAGAGAGAGAGAGAGAGGAAAGAGAAAGAGACAGATGGGGTAACTGCGGCTTGTGGCGCCTTTGATCCTTTGACGCAACATGAATTAAACGGCGCTACAAGCCCAGCCACAAGCCCAGCCACATATATCGCTTATCTCACAGATCCCATGTGATATATGGGTAAATGACAAATTTTCCACTTGAGCCACGGTCTAGACTCCAGACTCCGCTCGGCGGACGCCGTCGACGACGCAGATATTGTAAGACGAAACCTTAATGTAGCCAGCGTTATTTCCCGCCTCGATCCATTCGTAATTCCTATTTCTATACTTTGCCTTCTTCTGCCTCTGCCTCTGGCGCTGGTCAGTGTGGTCCATTAGGCAACATTTAGGCACTTGACAAGGATCTCGATTCGGCTCAAGCAGAGCGAAACATGTCCTTGGGGGCGTTTTGTTTGCCACTGTGCTGACCACGCCCCCTCGGGACTTATTGTTCTGTCTGAAAGTCTTTGAGAACCGAAAATTAAAATAATAATTAATTGTGGCGGAAAAGACAATTTGAAGGTATTTTGTAACCAGATATCGAATCGAGGATTCAATGGGAATATAGAAGAAACTGAATAGAGGGCAAACTGAATATGAATATGAATAGGATATGGAACATATGAATATGGAGGAATCTCAGTGTTGAAGAACGTGAACATTGAAGAGTCTGCATATTTAATAATCCAAGATATAGAAGCATCCTATATCTGAATATGAAAGTATCTGAAAATGGATGGATGGAGAAGAATCTGAATATTGAAGAAACTGAATGAAAGACTAAAGAAGGCTCTGAATAGTGAAGAAACTGAATACGGAAGAAACTGAACAAAAGAAAAATTCGAATCAAGAAGACTCTTTATATGAAGAAGAGAATGTGGAGGAGTTTGAAAATTGTAAAATCTATATAGAATCTATAATCTATTTATGTGAACATAGAAGAATCTAAATAGATCAGAATCAGAATCAGAATAAATCTGCCATTATATCAATTCCATTTGCACCCTATGCGACCTAGATTAACTAAACACTTTTTTAGCCACGCCCACTGAAGGCATTACTGCCTACTAGGGCTAAGGGCAATCCCTTAGCCATATGATTGGCCCTCTTTGTTGCGTTAGTCTGTCACAATTCTGATCTAAATCCACGACTGATGCTCTCTGATTGACATTTGACCCGAGGCAGCACCCCAAACCAGCCCCAAAATTCCGCCTGTCAAAAATACTTCACAGCAACAGAAGTCAAAAAGAGGAAACAAAAAGTGTGATCAGCTGCACTTGCTCCGTTGCTCCGTTGCTCCGTTGCCCCGTTGCCCCGTTGGCTCGTTGCCCCTGCCCCTTGGCCTGTGTGGCATGTGTTTGTAGAGTAATTGATATGTGGCACTCCAGCACCACAGCACAACCACTGCACCACCGAGTGGCAGCGGCAACTTTGCCCCACACACACACACACACGCCATGAAATATTAGCCCGGCCTGTCATAAATGTCTGCAAATGTATCTGTAGCTGTAGCTGTATCTATAGCTGAGGCTGAGGCTGAGGCTGAGGCTCTGCCTGTGGCTGTGGCTGTGGCTGCGTCTGTTGTAAAACATTTTACAGTTGCATTGGCTGCCACTTAAACGTTTCATAAAAGCAACCTTTGTAATGTCTGCGACGCAGACCCCACCCTCTGCCCCGCTCGCCCCTTACCCCTCGTCCAACGCTCCTCTCTCCTCTCGCTCAACCCTTTTGCAAAAGGAAAACATTTCACTTTGGTTTTTCGAAAAATAAAAACGGAAATTGTTTTTGGCGTTTTTCCTCATTTATTCATAAAACTGATCGTTGCGTTTTGATAAAATTGATTTATGCGGCGATCGACAACAATTATACGCAGATGCGGTGCCTAATGGATCGGTGGCAGCTACTCGGTTACTCGCCTGCTCGCCTCCAATACAAGCACAAGCAAATATACATATACATCGATATATATATGTATGTATATATATATATAGAGAGAGAGAGAGAGAGAGAGGGAGAAAGATTGTGGAACTGGAATATGCGAGCACTTTGTTCAGCCAATTATTAAATGAAATTCAAAGGCAGGCCAACAGCAGCTGATGCTCTGTAATTGATCCTCATTGAGATCAAAGTGAAATGCTTCTGTATGAGAATCGCCGAGAGAGGTAAATTTTAAGCTGAGTCTTCAAGTGAGATTTGTGAAAGGTGATATATGAGATACAGAACAGAACAGAGAGAGAAAGAGAGAGAGAGAGAGAGAGAGAGAGAGTGAGAGAGAAAGAGAGAGAGAGAGAGAGAGAGAGACAAAGAGAATACTTATTGAGGTCATAGTGAGAAGTTACTATATGAAAAGGGATAAGAGATCCATTCAACAAAAGCATCTTATGTTATGTGATTCAACGGGGAATGTACAAATTCTGAGAGAGAGATAAGAGATCTAAATAAATATCTATGAGTAGCAGAACACAAAGGTAGTTCGGATCTTAGTATATTTAAATTTAATATACGGAAATTCCAGAATAATCTGATAAATGAGAAGCGCAATTGACATCATATTTGTGAAAGAGAGAATGATTATTAGAAAAGTTGGGAGATATATAGAGATAGTCACTGAGAGATCATAGTAATGTAAATTTAGTAAGTTTGTAAGTTTTGAAAATATGAGAATCGCAAAGAAAGGCAGTTGAATGCAAATGACAGAGAGGTTAGTCAGACATTGCAGATGCCTGCAGATCTCATAAGTGATTTAGTATACAAATATTCCAATATGGTAATTCCCTAAGACCCTAGACATCGACAAAATATTCCGTTTCGGTCTTAAACTTTATTTATTGTCCAATAGTATATACAAGAAGGTACTAGAGTTATGAGGCATTTCCATTGGCTAAAACATAAGATCTGCATAGGCTGCAATAAATTAGGATTCTCTATTGAGGGGGCTGCTACTGCAGTTGCAGCTGCTGTCCGGTAGGTGGCCACATCATGTGATTGGCCAGCGGTGGCGGCGGCAGCGGCAACGGCAGCGTCGTCGATGCTGACTGTGGCTGCGACGGCTCTGGCTTGTGCTTCAACTGCTTCGCAAAGCATTCTGTGTCGATGTCGCCGCGTTTCGATTTGTAGCGACGATTCTGGAACCATATTTTCACCTGTGTCGCGGACAGATTCAGCTTCTGTGCGATTATCTCTCGCTCGGCTCCAGTTAGATATTTCTTCAAGCGGAAACGACACTCCAGCTCCAGGACTTGCGCCTGTGAGAACAGGACACGCGGCTTGCGCTTCATGCGGGGTTTCCCAGAAGCATTATTGTTGGTGTTGGTGTTGTTGCTGCTGTTGTTGTTGTTGTTGTTGTTGTTGTTGTTTTTGCGCAACTCAGAGCGGGAGGAAGTAACTTGGCTGTCCTCTGAAAGTGGAGAATTGAAAAGGTGTTATGAAAATTAACGGGGATTTAGAAGAGGCTTAAAAGATAATTGACAGATTGACTAATTTATATCGATAATTATTGAATTGATATCGATAACTTGCAATATAAATTAATCCAGGAAAATTTTCTAAGAGAAAATAATTAATGAGCTAACTAGCAAGCTGATCCAGAACTGATTAAATCGATAGTTGAAAAATGGATAACTTGAAATAGCAATCAAGAGAGAGATAATTAAGAAACAGTTAAGTAGTTAAGATAAAATCATGACGGACTCAGGTGTTATCGTTAATTGAAATAGAATATTATCGAGAAATGGAGAGATAACCATCTACATGGAATACTTATCCCTTTGTTATCAAGATTGAAACTGATTGATTCTTATCGTTGTTATCGATAAGTCTGATCACCTCTGACCTCTGACAGATTACAATCTGTTCAACTCCTGCTTTTAATCTAAATTACAGGGTATTTCACAGTACTCACTTTTCTTGGCGCACTCCGTCGTGCCGTTCATGAGCCTCGGCTCGAGCAGTCGCTGTGCAATGCCGTTGCCATTGGCCAGCTTGTGGGTGGGCGCCAGAGACTCCACCTCCGTCGAGCTGTTCAGATCGAGTGTGGGCGAGGGCGTAACATAGGGCGTGGGTATATACTCGCTTTTGATGGCTGCGCTGGGCGCAACGATGGCCGAGGGATTGGCGTACACGTCCGACGCATTGTAGTTGTAGTTGTAGTTGCCCTGATAGCCGCCAGCTGTGGGCGTGGCATAGAACTGAGGGGCGCTCACATTGTAGGCCGACTGATAGCCCTGATGTGAATGTGGATGTGGATGAGCATGTGAGTGTGGGTGGGCATGCTGCAGCATATGGGTGGTCATGCCATAGTCCTGATGATAGCCGGCGTAGAGCTGATGATGTCCGTGCGACGAAGATGGCGGCGGCAGCAGCGGCAAAGTATCCTGCTCCTGCTCGATAAGATGGGACTGCAGATGCTGCTGCTGCAGTTCCTGCTGCTGCTGGAGCTCGATCTGCGCGAGCTGCGCCTGGCTGGCCTGCTCGAGTGGATGCTGTAACAGTTGCTGCTGCTGCTGTTGGTACTCAGCGGCGCCATAGAGCGCGGAGGCGCTGCAGGACAACCAAAAAAGGAAGAAAAGGCGAAAAGTAAATGTCAAGTTTTATTGGCCTGCTTAGCACATGTTGCACTCCGGCTATGTGTCCTGCTGGCACTACATATCCGGCCCCTTGGTGACATCATTTCATGCCTCATCACAATTACTGCACATGCGAATCACACATGTTGGCCAGGACTCAGGCAGGGCGCAGCTCAAGGTCCGGCGCCTGCCTCGCCTCGCCTGGCCTGGCCTGCCTTCGACTACGACTTCGACTTTGTTTTTCTTATTGTTAAAACTTTGTCTGGCTGCGGCTGCATTTTGTCTTTGTTTTCCGTCTTTCGTTTCTCGTCTCTCGTCTCTGGGCTCTTGTACAAATAATAATGATTTGTCCTTTTAGTCCTATTTGCAATTCATGCTGCTCACATGTTTTTATAGGATTTCTTACACTATAACTCTCTCTCTCTCTCTCTCTCACTCTCTGTCTCTCTTACACTGACAATCTGCTATCTATCTCTTCTCTCCTTTATCGGTTTCTCAGCCTAAAGGTTAGCATAATATTGTTGTTTCGTGGAAAATTGGTAGAAATTAATTTCCTTTGCAGCCTTATTAAAAATAAATAATATAAAATACACAAAAAAATACAAATTTGATCTGTCCAAGGCGCAGATTTGTGGAAAGGTTTTCTGTGAACAGGTAGATGCATCAAGAACTTCTATATCTTACACTGGCTGTTATGCTGTATTAGAATATATTATTTAGCAGGCAAAGTGCATTAATAACTGTTAAAAAATGAAAAAAAAAAATCTTTCTGTTTTATATTTTTGTCTCTTTGTCTTGATATATTTAATATATTAAAAATCAATTTCTTTCGCTGTCTGTTGTTGTCTGTTGTGGGTCCGATTCCCCCCAGGCAAGATTATTAAGATATAGTGATATTGCCTGCGGCTAAAACTATATTCGTAGCAGTAATTTTGCTTTCATATTATATTTGATATTGTTATAAATAAATAAATTGTTATAAATAAAATTGCCCTGCATAGTATTTAATTGTGACCAACTTGTGATCAAGAAGAATTATAGATATATTATATATTATAATAAATTGATCTTTTTTATAACAGTTTACAGCTATTACAATTTGTATAGCAATTATACAATCAAATTGTTTCTCAAACTTCCCAAAACATTATCATATACCATATAGCATCAATAGTTTTACATCCTTATGCCCAGTATAACACTAATTACTTCCATCCAATGAACTGTTAGGTCTTACCTCTCTAGATGCCCATAGGCGCCATCGTACGCTTCCGTTTGATTGACCATGTTGAGTATATCCTTGACCGAGAATGGGGTTGTATTTAGAGCGTCCGCATTGGTCAGGCTGCTGGGGCTGGGCGTCTGATTATAGTCATAGTAGACGGCCGATTGTGCCTGGTGCTGATGATGTTGCAACATTTCGTTGGACTTGATTTTGTTATTTTTTTTTATTACTTATTTGTATGGTTTTTCTGTTTGTTTGGCTTTGCCACAATTGAAATCACTCGAGTGGGTCGCACATTAAATTAAAATAAATACAGCAATTTGCCAAAATGCACTTGACTCGAACGGACTCGCACGACACTTGAAGAGGAGACAGAGGATGGGGGAGGGCAGCAACGATTATGCTTAGGTGCGAGGGTCTGGGGTGCAATCGAATTCGTCTTATTTAGCTGTGTAAACTTCAACGATGCGCCGTTCCGCTGCGCACTCGAGCGTGTCCTCAATTTGTCAGCGCGTTTTTCGTACTGAATGAAAATTGAATCTTTGCAGGCGCTAGCCAAACTCCCACACAAACACGAATACACACATGCACATCTATGCTGCTTGCTTAAGAAAATGGCGGATTTGTAGCCAATCACAGCGCAGCGCCAGGCCAAGCAGCTACATAGCGGTGTGCGCGTGTATGTTTGTCTTGTCTCTTCTATCTCATTGTTGTTGTTGTTTGTTCGCAGCCTCTTCATGCAGATTTAATTTCGCTGCTTGAACTTAAGTATGTGTATTTATTACTGCAAAGTCCTTAAGTAATTTTTTCTACACAAAAATATGCATACAAATAATATACCATGTTAATTGGCGCTTTTGAATCGCTGATCCGATTTCAAGTGGAGCTCAAGTGCAGAATTTCGCACACTTGACTCAATAAACAAATCTTTGGTATGATGAGTTTTAAAGTGTTACGGTAAAAATGAGGTATTACTTATAATTTAACTATTTAAAATTATTATATATGTATACATAAATAAATAATTAAGAACATAATTCGTTTTAATAAATGTTAAAATTCATTTATTAAAATAATTTAATTTTTCACAATGAAACCTTAATGTAAATTGAAAATGCTTATATTTGCAAAGCTAAAAACATTTTAGTGTAACCAAAAATAAATTTAATTTAAAAACACATCACAGTCACTGTTTAAATAAATGAAAAATTTACATTTTGTCAGTTAATTTGAATTCGTCAATTGTATTTATACGCTTACCAATACTTGGCAGTGTTGATACAAGAAAACTATCGCACGTGCTGCGAATCGATACATCGATTATCTAGCAGCATACCTACCCAGTATAAAACTTTTGCTCATCCCTAGCTAGTATACATTTATTTCGTGGTACTCGTTGAAAAAGTTGGACGCAACTGCGCGTCGCCAGCGCAGTAAAAGTAATTATTTTTAATTTGTGCTTAAACTAAGTATTTTATAATTAAAATATACTTGAAATAGGTAAGTTGTGCACATTTGCAAGTAGTAATTATTTGAATTTCGCATTTTTACTCTGAATTTATTCATTGTGATAACTAAAATATTGATGCCTCGGCACGCGTGAAAAAATTTCCCAGTTTTTTTTACTTCTAAATTCTGTATGCGTCTGCATTTTTGATGTGGCTTGACATTTGTAAACAAATGGCTACCAGCATTCAGTTTGCTTGGAAAAAAATAAACCATAAATTAAACTGATTTTCGCAATTTTGATTTTTTTTTCTTTTCATCAGCACACACACACAACAAAGCAGATACAGAAAATTCTATTGATTTCTACGCTCGTCCAAGATGGCGGACGACGAGCAATTCAGTTTGTGCTGGAATAATTTCAACACAAATTTGTCCGCTGGGTTCCACGAGTCGCTATGTCGTGGGGACCTAGTGGACGTTTCGCTGGCTGCGGAGGGGCAAATTGTGAAGGCGCATCGTTTGGTGTTGTCTGTCTGCTCGCCCTTTTTCCGCAAAATGTTTACGCAAATGCCATCGAATACCCATGCCATCGGTAAGTACCGAAACAAAAAACCGAACTCGGCTGAAGTTGCAGTTGCCAGGCGAGCAAATTCTTACATATTTCATAAACTTGCAGTTTTTTTAAACAATGTCAGTCATTCGGCATTGAAGGACCTGATTCAGTTTATGTATTGCGGTGAAGTAAACGTTAAACAGGACGCCCTGCCAGCCTTCATAAGCACAGCAGAGTCGCTACAAATAAAGGGGCTGACAGATGTGAGTATAAATCCATATACCCTAGCCTCACACGAGAAGAGAACAGCAGCAAACGCTGTTCGCGCGCGCAATACATACAAACTGCACACGCACGCACACACACTACACCAAGCAAAATTGTCTGTATAAGAGCTGACTTGACTGTACTCGAATTATAAAACGAAACACGCTGCATATAGAACGTGTACGCGTAAGAGAGATGGCATGAGTATACTGCTATTGAGAAGTGTATTTGTTTCGCTCTCTTTGCTAGCTTTAGATGACAGTCAGTCTGCGCGCGTTTTGGTGGTTGTTTGCTATACCCTAACAGAGAGAGAGAGCATTGTAATTTTGTATTTAGGTATGTAACGGGTAAATAAGAAGTAGCCTGCGCGCGTTTTGGTGGTTGTTCATATATACCCTAACAACCTATATATATTATTTTGTATTGAGATATGTAACTGATATAAATGTACCCATTCGAGTACGTAGAAGCGATATATAACTATAGGTATAAAGTTAGTAAATTATTTACATAGGTGCGCAGTGAACCTTTGTTCTCTACTCGTGTCGAGCAGTTATACAAAAAGCAAAACAATAAAGTACATAAATAAATTTTGTTGAAATTTCCAGAATGATCCTGCGCCACAGCCCCCACAGGAACCCACACCCCCACCAGCCGCACCTCATGTACAACAACAAATCCCCGCCCAGCGTGTACAACGTCAACAACCGCGCGCATCTGCCCGGTACAAAATTGAGACCGTTGACGATGTCCTGGGTGATGACAAGGCCACCACACAAATTGTCATCCAGACAACAGCCGCACCACAAGCCACCATCGTACAACAGCCCCAGCAGCAGCAGCAGCACCTACAAACGCAGCAGCTGCAAACGGGCACCACAACAACAGCTACGCTGGTGTCGACAAACAAACGCTCGGCCCAACGGGGCAATCTGATTGGCTCAGGTACAGTGAAACGCTCAAAGACAACCACCACAAGCAGCACCGCCGCCGCCAACGTAATTGACCCTCTGGAATCGACAACGGACTCGTCTGCGAATGCAGCAACTAGCGCACAGCTGGGAACACAGCAGATAACCGTGCAGACGGCTGTGGTGGCCAGCGATACGAAAGTGCATCAGGTGCGCCAGCAGCAGCAACAACAGCAGCAGGCGGCCGCACAAGAGGAAGCTGAATATATTGATCTCCCAATGGAATTGCCCACTAAATCAGAGCCAGACTATAGCGAAGAGCATGCCGAGGTGGCGGGCGATGGCGATACGCCCTACGTAGAGGATGATGCCTACGGCGACATGCGTTACGATGATAGCTATTTTACCGAAAACGAAGATGCCGGCAACCAAACTGGTGGCAACACGAGCACCAGCATCGCAGCCACCACATCGAAGGCCGTTGTTAAGCAGCAGTCGCAGAGCTATAGCGACTCTTCGTTTGTCGACACCGGCGCGGATCAAGGCAACACAGAGGCTCAAGGTTGGTTGATATTTTGACTATGACCCGATCCAGTCAACGACTACCGATCGGCTGTCATTAGCTATATATAGATGAAGTGCTTAGTAACCAGAGGCAGTCGAACTTGTGAGTTGCGCCCAGATTGAATTTTCTCAATTTATTTAAATATCTTCGTAACTGTTTTTCAAAATTGTCCCAAATTTTGGGTGCGCAGCTCACAATTCGACTATAGCCATAGCCTTGTGGCTGTAAAGGAGCCCTTAAATCTGCTTCACAATCACACGCTTCATCAAAATTCAATGCACATTTAAGAGCTGCTTTATCAGTCATATTAGTTTAGATAAGATTAGCTAAGAGATTAGGCCCTTGCTCTATTTTCCCGAAAAGAGTATTTGGCCGAGCGGCAGATCGAGGCAAAAGCATTTTGCTAAGGTAGCTGCTCTCGCGTTTGTTATTCGTTTGAAATTGTCGCGGAGGTAAGTAGAGTGTTCGAAAAATATATATCAAATTCGAGGCGAGCTGTGGACTTCCTGGCTGACGAGGATCGCATCACTAGACTGGCCGACCCTGGGACTAATGCAGTTGAACTTTCCTGGAGCTGTAAACCAAAGGTACTCTATTAATACGGGTAATTTTCTATTATTATTAGATTTGTAGTATTTGCATTTCATTAACATTCTTAGCTAGGACCCGAAGCCTGTGAAGTACTGGAAAGTGCGTTTGACCTAGGTTTGCCAATTTGGTTGTGGCGTTGCCACCTGATGAAAAATAACGGCAGCAGCAGCGTTATCGATGGTGGTTGTTTTGTTTGTTTTAATAAGATGTTGTTTTGAATGGCTGCAGCAACATAAAAGCTTGTTGTCAGTGATTCGAGCAACGGCAATAATTGCCGAGTCTGCTATAAGATGTGTACAATTAATAAGTAAGTTCAACTTGATTGAATAATGGGGTAAATTTTGTTTTTGAAGTCAGTCGACGTAGTGGGGTTGATTTTATGTGAAAATACGCGGATAAATTAAATTTGGGATGTTTGTTGAGGTTCGTGATTTTCTGAATTGGATAACGTATTCAAGCATTGCTATGGCGTTGCCACATCATTTTATTTTGGAACTACTGAGTGCATTTCGTATCTTCAATTATGCTGCGTTCATTTCAAACAGACCCACAAGCTTCGTGTTATTCAATAGCCTGAATTGGATTAACCCTAAATATACTGCTACCTACAGGTGCATACATTTATTAATACGTTCATTTAGTTTTATGCATAATATAGTGATTGTATTTATGTAATGATTTTATTAAATATATTCTAAATAACCTGATTTGCGTTTAATTGTACAGTGCTGCCGAATCGATTCGTTTTTATAGCTGGTTTATATTGATGCAACGCTGTGTTCGCAAAAGGTGGCAACGCTTGGAAAACCAAGCTACATACATATTTTCTGTTGGTTCGTTAAATTATTTTTTTGTCATATACATACGTATATATACACAATTTTATTGGAGTTTATTTTATTGAATGTGAATTAACAGTATTACAGTGATATGTGAGAAGTGTAGAGTAGCGTGTGTTTTACGTTCATGAAATTACTGGAAAACTTTGGTGAATGCCTTCCGAGAAATAACTGTGTATTTGTGCTGTAACAAAATATGTATAATTTTCTGTTAGTTTTGTTGTGGCTTGCCGTAAGTTGGGTTGCGCCTAAATTTCCTTTCCGTAAACTTATACATGTGTGCAGGGTGGTTGCTGTTGTTCTTTGCTATAATAAAATGCTTAATGCCAAAAATTGTTTAATGTGCGTTGTTTTATTTCACGTAGCGTCTAAGCATAAATTGTAGCTCGTATTCTGATTGCACTTAGATCTAAGGCAGACTCTTACTCACGCTCTCTTCTACAACTTCTGTTCACCCTCTGTATTTATATTTGATACGCGCGCTATGCAGCAGGCAAAATCAAGTTTATACGCAGCCAGAAGAAGAACGCGCAGCTAGTCTACAAGGATTACATCTACAACAAGAAGCTGACCCAGGCGAATGGCCAAACGACATGGAGGTGTGCCGACGTGCTCAAGCTGCGCTGCAAGGCGGTGGTCATCACAAAGAATGGCGATTTCGTGGACGCCCGACGCCTGCACAACCACGGATCCCATCTGAGTCGCATAGGACAGAGGCAACTGTACAACGTGGAGGAAGAGCTGGACGAGTATATCGAGATATGCACATCGAACCCAAAGATATCACAGTACTTGAGCAGCAGCAACATTAGCATCATGACCGCCAAGGATGGCAAGGAGTGCAAGCTGTACGTGCCCGCCTCGGAAGCCACAGAGATTGAGATGCAAGCACTTGTGGACGCTGCCGACGAGGAGGACGAGGAGATGATCGAGCAGGTTGTCGAGTTGAAGCCCATGCAGAAAGTGAAGCTGCACCAGATGCTAAACCTAACCAAAACATAAAGCGCATGAACTTTTAAATTAAACTTAATTAAATTATATTAAATGTCTCTTAAATAAAACTCAACTGAAATCAAACTAGTTAGCTTACTAATATGAGATGATATGAACACTATGAACTTCTTGCTATATACATATCAATATCAATTCTAATCAAATTAATGTATTTCTCTCCTTTGCAGATGACAGCGAATTGCTGTTTATTGAGAGCCCCTGGTCGACGCCTTGCCTGGTCTTGAATGGCTTCATGTACAATTGCCACAGCAGGAAGAACAGCAAGGAGTACTGGCGCTGTCACAACTATTCCAAGAAGGTGCACGAGCAGCGTTGTCGCTCCCGCTGCGTCCTCGAGAATGGCAAGCTAAAGAGCATAACCGGAGGGCTGCACAACCATGCGCCGCACACCGAGAAGATTGAGAAGATCATTCAGCGCAATCGTCTGGCCGCCGTTGGCACCACGCCGCGCACGAAGCTAAGTCGCGTGCACAGCTTAACCCAGTTCCAGGTGGAGCAGCCCAAGCAAGAGATGTTGATGCAGGAGCCACAGCAACACCACCTGCTGGCCTCGGACGCAGCGACGCTGCAGCTAACCGATCATGATATAATGCACGCCTCATTAATGCTCATTCACGATTAGGCGGCCATGGCTTATAGTTTATATCGAGTGCAATTTAGTTAATAAGTATTATGTCGAATAAAGCCCTGCATGTTGTAGACTGCATAGTTCAAGATTCCTAATCTGTGATCCATAATCTGTACCCTTCAGTAGTAAGTGCTTAGCCATAATCGATGTAAACCAGAAAACTCACATCTCACTCTCTTCACTCTCTTGCAGAGCTCAGCTATAACTACCGTGGCCAGCTGGTCTACGAGGCCCACACCTACAGTTGCCACTCCAGGAACGCGCCGCGTTGCATGGCCTTTTGGCGTTGTAGCTTCTACAAAAAGCTGGGCTGCAATGCTGGGCTGACTACCAAGAGGAAGACAATTACTGGACTGCGAGGAAGCCACAACCATGCTGCTCCACAGCCACTGAAGACCTTCATGCCCAGAGTTTATGCACCATAGAAATATTGTAATACATATTGTCCTTAAGACTCTTTTGACTACTTAATGATTTGAAAACTTGCTCCTCTTTGCAGAGCTTGACTACGGCTACTCATTGATAATTTCATCTAATTTTGGTATCAGAAATCATCACACAATTAAGGAATTTGAAATTTTTTCGGGTTTACTGCACAGCTGGAGAAGAGGCTATTCGAAGCAACAGGATTCAGCAATTGCTTGAAGCTTATAATGCTTGCCTCATTGAGTGAATATAATATTGTAATTGTAGTTTACCTTCGCAATATTCTGGCTGGCTAATATGATCTTTACTTTTCTTGTAGATGATTTCGAAGGTAGGACGTTGTTATGGAGCTCACTTCATCTGCTTCACCAACTTCAGCGCTGAACCAAAACTTGTTACAACAGCTGAATGGAAGATTGATCTAGCCGGGCAAAGCCAGCAGCTATCTCCTCGTAGCCCTCAATACCCATTTTTCACGCTTAATAAAAACTTTGTCAACATAAACATGCCCCGTCTAGTCTAATATAAACCTACACCCTTAAGATATAGAACACGTAGTTAATTACGGATAGCTCGTAAGCTCATGTACATGCCCAAACAGTATTCTAAATTAAGAACTCGTCTCTTGCAGCATACACTTACACACACAGAACAACACGAACTTCTAATGTGAGCAGCGCCGTTGTGCTGCGGCGCGATCCTCAGCGTGTGCCCGTGCCGCGGGTGAACGTTAGGCAATTGCTCCCGGATGCCGGAGTTGTTAAGCGACGGACAGGCGCGCCAACAACTATCAAATTGAAGCTAGATCCCATTGCAGCTGTTACCCAGGGGGAGCCCGTGAGAACCAAACTGAATCTGAGCAACCCGGAAAACATTTTACGTACCTCTAGCAATCAGCACAACTTTGTATTTGTGGGCGTGCCCCGCATGAAGGGCCAATGCGTGACATGCCTGAAGAAGGGCAAATCCAATCTGGAGCGTCTAACCACCTGCTGTGACACCTGCCCCGGCAGCAACTGGATGTGCGAGCCCTGCTTCGAGGAGCTCCATTAGCTCGGAACACAATCCAAGTACATAGCAGGAACACTTTCGTTACTGATATGTATATGTATTCGATTTGATAAATGGTATCTATCAGTGTTCCGTAGGCAGGCAGCTATACTTAGGTATATATAGTACATGAAGGAGCCATATCTATTTGAATTCAGATATATCTTTAACAATTCTTCATTAATTTTTTATACTTTTTAGATATATAACTATCTAGAGTCTTATTCAGAGTTGAGTATGAACTTTGCAATAAAATATATGTTAAATAAGTATCTCTCTATGGTTGACCTGGTTTGAACATATATTACATATAAATTTATAAATCTTCAGTTATTCAATTATATATTTCTCTGCTTAACCTGATTTCGTGTGAGTTCAATTTATAAAATATAGATTTATATCGAATTCCTAGTCCTAGACTAATTGCATTCGAGTCAGGATTGGCTGGCGGCAGATCGTCGTTGTTTGGTCCGTTCGCAATGTTGCCGGCATATCTGATGATTGTGCGGGCCGTGCAGCACCTCCAGAACCTCATCCTTTGTACGGACGCGTGCACGACACTTCGTCGTGGATCGAGTGGCGCAGATCCATTTGATGCCGCGGCTGTTCTCCATGAACTTCACATAGCTGTGCCCGCCGTAGTTCAGCTTAACGGACTTCCTCTGGCCCTTGGTGTAGTAGAAGCCAGCCGCTGCAAGAGATCGAGAGAGACAAAGAGAGAGTGTGTGTATATAGGGTATCAAGTGGGCTGCACATGGGAGCTGTAGGTCGCTTGGATATATCGAATCACACGGTTGCTGTTGAAGCTAGGTTTATTAAAATTGCGTTTACTTGAATAATGTGTATATCCACTATAGAAGCATGAATGTGTTAATAGACATTTGAATCATTACGAACTAAAAGACACCCTTCCTTTTCGCATGCGCTCGTTCACTTCTTGCGGCTCAGGACGCGTGCGTGCGTGTGTCCGCCCACAATGCCCGTCACGTCGGCCACGATCTCTTCGTACTTTAAATGCATGCCCAGGTCGTTGACGTCGATTGTGCCCGCTGCCTCGTCGCTCAGCGCTGTGCCCAACATCGCGTCACTCGACAGCTGCTGCGTGTGATGAAGATGCTGCTGTTGGTCGTGCTGCACCTGCACCTGTTGCTGCTGCTGCTCCTGCTCTTCCCTTGCTGCGGCTGTTGTGGTATAAGCCTTGGCATTGCTCTGCTCCTGCGCGGGCTGGATGCGCCTCACGCGCTTCTTCCTCCGCACGATCTCTTCGTGCGTGTGGAAGCGATTCAGCGGACAGACAATGTCGTTGATTGTGAACACTCTGGATCTGCACTTCTGATTCCACCACTGGTTGCAGCGCCAATAGCGCTTCTCCTCGCCCGTGGACAGCTTCAGGGTCTTCTCGAAGATGAACGGCTGGCCGCCATAGATGAGCTGCATGCGACCCCGCGACGTGGCCGCATATATCGCAACGCTGTTCTCTAAATACAAAAGTAAACAGATAATCATTAGTCCAACACAATGCAGATTTACGTAACTTAACAATGTAATGAAATAAGTCGTGCTCAAGTCGTTTCGCCTCAGGGCTCACATATATTTTCAATCTCAGCTTAAACTCTAAACTCCTGCAGCATGCGTGCGATGCGCTTCGAGGGCGGATGGTTGTGCTCCGGCCTAGTGAGGCACACCTTGTAGCCGCCGTTGGGCAGCTTAGTCGTCGACAGACGCGCGTTGCACGCCGGCAGCCCACTGCGCCGGATGCGGCAATTCCAGTAAGTAGTCGAGCCGTGCTCATTGTTCTTCGCATAGGCGTATTGGCTGTAGAGCAACTGCACGGATTTCCGTTGGCCGCGAATGAAGCGCAGCTTGGGGCACTTGACCAGCGAGCGTTTTCCCTGGGCATTGATCACCGTCTCCACGCTCAGGTATCCGGAAGTGTCAACTGCAAGTGGAGGAGAGACAAATACATTAGTGGAGTACAACAACTGGTTCCAAGGTCATTTACAATCAATTAGTACAAAACAAGCGGAATCAGGCGGTAATTAAATCAGAGAAAGACAAATTTTATTCGAGTTGTTAGCCACCATTGAAAGAGCTAAGATTAGATTGGTTTGCCAGCAGGTTTGGTGGTGCGTAGGCCGTCGCATTGTGGATTCCGTGTGAGGCACATTTTCCGCATGTCTGAGCCCTCCTGCTGCAGCAGATACATGGCCGTATGCGTGTGCTTTTGGCTGGTCATATGGATCACGTCGCCCCGGTCGGTGATGCGCGTGTTCAGGCGAGCGCGACACTTGGCCTTGTGGTACATCGAGCACTTCCAGTCTCGCGACTTCTGACCCTCACGCAGCTTCTCGTTGGGCGTGTAGGTGTTGCCCTCATAGAAGACCAAATCCGTGCCGCGACTCGACCTCACGTACTGCGCCAGGTTGACCGGAGGAGTAACTAAAAGCAGCAAGAGAGTGCAAAGTGGTTAACAGTAAACTTAGATTGAGGTGTGAGTCTTATTATCTAGAATTAATTGATGGAGTATGTATATTATTAGTGAAAAGCGATTCAATTTGCATACGAAAAACTATTTATTATACATGTATGTGTGGCATGTGTGTGGGTGTGGGTGTACTTGCTCAAATCGTGCGCTTGTGATTGTGACTCGCATTGCGCAGCTGCAGCTGCCCCGTCGTCTTGTTCTGAATGGCGCGCGCACGGCACTGGCTGCGAAAGTTGGAGCACTTCAGATAGCAGCGATGGCGCTGCTGGTAGCTGATCACAAATCGATATCCATCGATGAGCAGGCAGCCGGCGCGACTCCTAATGCAGATGCCCCGTCGCCTGCCAGCTGCGTCATGCAAATGCAAGAAGTGTGCGAAAGAGGAGGGATTAGTAAAGCGGATTAGATGAGCAGGTGCGAGAGTTAGTTACAGATAGATGGTCGATCGATCGATCGATCGATCGTTGAGTGTTACAATTGAATATAGCATAGAGAGTTATATATATAGGCATATAGTTGCTGTTTATTACGGCCTAGTTCGTGACTTGTGCACTTTGTACAGATTGCTGGGATGATTGTGTTTACGCTGGCTCAGCTTGATGCTCCGATTCGAGTTCGTCACGCAGCGCGCCGGGCAGCGCAGCTTCACGTTGCTGTTCTTGGCGCAGACCCAATTGATGGTAGTCAGATATTTGCGCTCCACGGTGTACATGTGTCCATTGTACAAGAGATTCTGGCCTCCTCGCCGGTTGGCCACCAGGCGATAGCGCGCCACTCGAGGATCATCTGCAAAGGCCGAGTAGAGTTAGATTTGGGCTGACAAACAATTTGCCTTCAAGGATAAAGAATTGCAATTAATTTCTTTGAATTTGAACGTATATCATATTTATTTGTGTCTTGCTTTCTATGGATGATTGTGCTGTCCCCGCAGAGCGGATATCTGATTGGACTTGGTCACTACTCGAGCTGTGCACTTGATGTATTTGCAGCGCAGCTTCACACACTCCCAGTAGCAAACGTCCTTGATCCTGCGGTTCAGTGTGAAGGGCTTCCCGTTGATGGTCAGCAAATTGTTGCCCCGATTGCTGCGAGTGAAGCTAACGTCTAAATGGTCAAAGCTCTCTTTTCGACTCAGTTTACGTCTCTGTATTGGCAGCTGAATCTTATATTCCGTTATCAAAGAGTCTGAAAAAGGCAAAGTTTACAGTTAGCTTGGGCTCTACTAAAAACTCCTTTGTGGGCTTTAGATCTAATCAAAATTCCATTAAACTATATACAATAATTGCTTTATTGATTTCTTTTACGTATTTAGTCTTACATACTTAGACTCTAGATAAAACTTAAAACTAGTTTAAGATTAACAATTTTTATAAAATTAATTATATTTTTACATATTACTTTTGATTTTATGAATTTTGTAGATTAATTATGATATTGCCTTACCTTAATATATATTTTATTTTTGTGTCAAGTAATTTCAAAGAGGATTCCATAATTTTGTACGTTTCCACAAATTGTGCACTATAAAAATTAATTCAACTTTTTATAGCACAGGGTATCTTTATAGTATAGAGTATTACAGAACTTCTCATTTGGGGTCTGGGTGATATTAATGTCTGTTTTATAGCAATTTTCACAAAGGCGCAACAAAAACATAAGTTGATATTTTTATAGCATAACCGTATCCACCATTGAAATATTATAGCATTATTATAATGCATTGGCATCTAAATGTTCGTAATGAATAACTGTAGTTTAAAGAAAAGGGAAAGATAATAAAATTGCAAAATATATAATCATTTTCTCAATTACACAGATTTTAATAATATTTTTAATTTATGAGAAAGAACGTAGCATAGATATTTGCATTTAATTCGGGGTTGGAGGCTGAACAGTTTGTAAATTGCATTTTAGGAACTTATCGATTATGCACACATTAACAATGACACTTTTAGGGTTTCGATTGGAGATTTCACAATAATTTCACAGATGCGATGCCATAATTTGTACACAAACATTGTTTTATTCTACAAACAACACAAACACTAACATACGATACATGCATATATATTTCATTTCGCATCAATACTACACAAGTAATACGCACTTTTGAACTTTTACCTAATTTACACAGATTACATCTGCTGATTTTCAGTACGATCTTGAATTTTTATATGCTTTTCCTAAACAAAGTAATAATTATATCTTACGGCAATTACTATAATTCTGTTTTCTCAACTGCGGCGAATCTTGGCGTTGCCACCCAGTATGGTAATGCTGCCACCCGCTTCCCGCGCTAAGCAACCCTGTATGGCATTTTTATTGTGCGTACGAGTAGGTGTATGTGAATATGTATGTGTGCTAGCAGCTTGCTCAAAAGTCAGACATTTTTTTTAACTTTATCAAAATGTGAATAACTATGAAAAGGAATTTGTATTGAATTGAATTCAAATACAACTACTGTAATTGTGTGTGTGTAGCATTTCAAATGCTAATCACAATATGTGCATGTTACTGAAAAAAATTCGCGCATCGCGCACACATAGCTACGTTCGCTTATAAATGTAGGATATCTTTATAAACATATTTATTATCAAATGTCTAATAAAAACTGAAGCAAAGCATTAAATGTGTTTCTTTTTGTTTTGTTATTACTTTACTTATTATTTACTATGTTCATATACCTGTTAACAATACCTAATAATCTCTAATAATCGTCTACATTTTCAGGCATCTCAGGCAAGGAAAAGGCAAAGGCAAAGGCAAAGGAAACGGAAATAACCATAAAATCGAAAAAGGATGCTCCAATACCACTATTTGCGGGCAGCAGCGTGTTTGTCTCGAAAACCGATTTGGCCAAGCTTTATGTGCCCATTGCACCGATATACACGTCCCGTGTGACCGATTTGGTTATTGGTAAGGATAAGCTAAGGCGCATTGCTCTTGGCGAACAGCAGCCAGAAAAGGAGACGTTCCACGCCATCATAAGTATATAAAAAGCAGACTATTCCATTGTGTGCCCAAGTATATGTAAATGATTTCTACTCTGTCCGCAGCCCACGTGTGCCAGGTGTTTGCCCGGCGCGGCGACAAACTGAAGGAAGCCAATGTCCAGGAGTTTATCGATCACAAATTGGCCACGATCAAAGTAAATCTGGCTAACCTTGGCAGTAGCTAAGAGTTTCAACTTCCCTCTTTATTAAACAC
The DNA here is from genome assembly GCA_035045555.1 of Drosophila fulvimacula. Lineage (NCBI taxonomy): Eukaryota > Metazoa > Arthropoda > Insecta > Diptera > Drosophilidae > Drosophila > Drosophila fulvimacula. The sequence goes on from JAWNOX010000137.1 coordinate 22,909,194, forward strand.
CAAATTCTCTACATTGTATGTTAACTGTTTTAACTGAAATAAAATGTTGTAGATCACCCCACTATATATATATATATGTATATGTATATATCGCCAGACTGTTTGTGATGTATAAGCCTCGTCTCTGAATATGTGTGGCCCAACTCTTCATTCCAACACTAATATCATTTCAACATATTTCGTCTACTTTTAGGTGTCATGCAGTCCATCAAGGCACTCTTCGAGGACAAGAACACCAGCACCAACATACAATACACGACAACGCAACGCGGTCGCATAATGCTCATCTACAATGGCTACAGATATGTGGTCAACAGGCAGAGCTTGAAGAACGTTTTCTGGCGCTGCTCGCGCTACGTGAAGCATTGCTGTCGGGCCACCTTGGTCACCTCCAAGGTGAACGATGTCACCTTGCGCATTGCCGGCTCTCCGCACACCCACGGCCCAGAGGTGAAGGCCGATGAGTGTAGTTCGCCGGAGTTCACTGTAGAGATCCTCGACGAGCTGTCCGAATTGCAATAGAATAATTATTTACGTAATTATCTTGTTTAATTTAAGACATCTATAACTGGAAATAAATGTATTTAGTCACATGAGAGGCTTCATGTTCTCGTTTCACTTTACCCTTACGCCCCATTTGACCGAGCCAAGTTACTAATCAGTTACGCTTTCTACTTGCAGTTGATGTCAAAGTGGAGCTCAGCTCGGAGGCATCGGCGACGCCTACACCTACACCTGTACCGGAGACCGACGCGTGTTTGGCCGCCTTTGCTGCCGCCTATCTGAGCGACGACGACAGCATGGCTATAAGGAAACCGTATACGTTGCCGAAGATACTTGACGGTAAGTTCTATAAGAATATACAGCCCAATCAAAAGACGCCCGGCGCCATACAGGCCACCTGCACCAGTTGCCTCGGCTTGATCTCGGGCACCACCAAATCGACGGGCAACTTCCTCAGCCACATCAAGCGACGCCACAAGGAGCTGTTGCCGCTCTGCCAGCTCTACTGCCAGGCGAAGAGCAATGGCAGTGGAACCGGCAGCGGGAGCGGGAGCCTGAATGCCAAACCTGTCTTACCGAATGCAGTGCCTAGTCCCATGGAGCAGCAACAACCAGCACCGCCGCCGCTGCCACAGCCATATGCCACGACCACGGCTCACCTGGCAATGCCCATGCCGCTGGCTATGCCGCTGACCTTGCCGGTCGCCGTGCAGGCACCGCAGATGATGGCGCTGATGCACCACAGGCAACAGCCAGGCGCGGCACTACCCCAGCTGCAGACCATCGGTCCTCCTGGCCACGGCGCTGTCTACATTAGCAAGGAGTACTAGCCGAGCCTGCTCTGAACGTCGTTGAGTACCTATACCTAAGTGCAACTTTGTAAAGTCCGGATACACATTTATATATATATAAATTATATATATTGTATAAATTGTCATTTGACTTAAGTCCTAATTGTAATGCAAAATCAAAGTTCGTCGAGTAAGTCTCTATCTATGTAGTTAGTCTGTATATACTTAGTTTTAGTCTAAAAGCAAAGAAAGATGCTTGTATATAATAAAGTCTATGATACACCTGTCATTTGTATGAGGCTTAATTTTACAGTTAAGACTTAGACCTAGTTGTAACCAGTTAAGCTAACCTCTTTTCTGTCTGCAGATGGGCCGCCGGCTAGCCGCACACCTCAGCTCACCCCACCTTGTCTACTGAGGAACCTAACATCTCCTTTCAATGATTCAAAGGCCTTCTCTTCTCAATCTCTTGCAGGTGCAGCGAAGCGGAGACGCAAGCAGAAGGTCTTGACCTATGACGGCACCGCCACCTTCAGAGTGAACGCCAAGAATCGCATCAACTTGGTGATTGCCAACGATCTATTTAAGGTCCGCTGCGCTGCACGCACCAGGCGTACGAAATCAAATTTCGAACTATGTGCGCCTCTCACTCGAACCACAGGGTGAAGTACCCCAAAGAAGATAAATAAGTGATTTATTGATGTCAATTACATATGATAGAAACTGTGCGTTGTCCTAAGGATAAGGCCTTAAAATGAAAACAAAAATATATGGTGAAGAAGAACTGTATAAATAAAATATTGAAAAATGTGAACTAAAATTAATGAAATTATTTCCTGTGACTTAATTTAGAATTTGAGCTTAAACAAGTTGAAATTTATACAAAAACCACAAAAATTATTCCATTTCAGGTCGCTCTCGGAGGCGCAAGCACAGGGACTACGACGGCACCGCAGTGTTTGTGCCCACAGCTCGCAACCATCCGAAGCTGGTAATTGGCCAAAACCAATTCATATCCCATCGAGGCGTTGGCAAGATCGGAACGTGGCGCTGCTCCCAGCACTCGAAGGGTTGCAAGGCGCGCGTATTCACCTTCGCTCTGGGCACAGAGATCAAGTACCGCTTCTCCTGCGCCGCCCACATCCATCGGAGCGTGAGCACAAAGTCCACCTACTTCAAGAAGAAGCTAGCCACCAAATTCGTTAACCAGGAATGAGAATCAACAGCCATACTTCAGGTAACAAAGAAGTTAAAGTATGATAAAAATTAAATAATTTGCTCAACATGATATATATATATACGAGGGTAGTCTGATAAATTAGAATTTGCATTTTTGACTATGCTCGTCTACACATATATAAAAAATATGAGCATAAATTATACACTGAGAGAAACTGATGCTTCTTTATAGGCATTCGCACAAACTGAATCAATATTTTCAGAGTTGTTCATATTTAACTTATATTTAGTAGCTAGTATAGCAGTAGCAGTAGAATAGAGTTAATATAAATTTGTTGTTTAAACTAAAATTACGTCTTCTTGAATATTTTATACAAAAAATAAGCTTATAATAGTTTTTAACTTGTCATATAAATAGCTGTTGTAAGGTCTTAGCTGACTGAGGCGTGCGTGTCTCCGAATCCAAATATATTTAAATATATAAAATTAAAATTGACGATAATTGACGGCAAATAAGTATTCAGTTGACCAACTGTGTCTCAGGCTCATGGTTAGTAGTACGATCGATCCGATCGCTTGGATCTACGTGGAGTCAAACTTGATTTGATCGATTTGGTCGGCTCGATTCCAGCCATGAATGCGATCCGCAGCGGTTAGAGAGCTCAGCTTCCTGTGTATGAGCATGCCCGAGGCCTTGGCTGCCTCAATGCGCTTCGTGTCGCCCATGTGGTTGTGCACATCTAAGAAGGAAACATGAATACAATAGAGGAATATTATCAGGAGTTAAGTTTCCGTTCAGCACAAACCGTTTGTCACGTAGAGATCATCGCCGATGGTCTTCAAGCGACTGCGGCACTTCATCGAACGGTTCTGCACGCACTCCCAGTACAATATATCATTGCCCTTGCCGTAGAACTTGAGGTTGGAGCGGTAGACGAAGTTGTTGATGGTCAGCAAGGTGCCGCCCTTGCGACTAATGAGAAATGTCTGCGGCCCGCAGTTGTGCACGTGCTGAGTGACTGCAAAGGAAGCGAGAAAAATACAAGTTAAATTGAATGAATTTACTCTAACAATATATATGCGAAACAATTGCAATTAACTTCTAGGTAGTGGCTTGCTTACGTGCTAGATATTTGAAATGGAATCTCGGCTTTATTGTCCTCAAAGTTTATTACAAAAAGATAATTGCTTAAAGAATTTTGTTTTGTTTTGGATAATGTGCAAATTGAAAATTGAAAATCGTCTCGAAACGTAATTATCAAGTATATATATATGTATGATTGTATATAGTGTAAAACATTTTGTAAAAATCAATTCTATGTGGGCAGACAGTCAGATATGTCCCCAATTGTTATTTCTTCTTGTTCTGCAGCGCCTTCTGCAGGCGACGCTTTATCCGCTCGCGGAAGTCGGTTGGATCGACTTCCTCGGCCTGAGCGGGTTTCGCACCCAAATTCTCCTCTGTTGCACCGTCGGATGCGGTTGCGGTTTCACTCAATTCAGCTTCCTCGATTTCGTGTATTTCAAAGACTTCGCCCTCTTCCTCCTCGTCCTCCTCTGTGTTCTCATCATTCGCTGTGCTCTTTTGTATAACAATTTCCATTTTAGCATCCGGCTTGGGCTCCGGAGGCTTGACTATTCCCTCGCCAGGCATGAATTGAGAGGAAGTGACGCTCTTGTCGCTGGCCTGCATGAAGTGCACATGCTCTCCGTCAAAGGGAAACACATTCTTCTGGTCGCACACCACGCGCACTTTGCACTCCTCTCCGTGCTCCCTGAAACAGCATTGGAACACTGAGAATTCGGCCTTGCGAAACGAGAACTTGAACAAATGCCCCTCATAGACCAGTTTCACGCCACCTGCGCGAGCAAAAAGTTTCCAATTAATTTCAACTACTTTCTTCGAATGCACGCAACAAGTGGGCTTACCTTTGGTGGTGGAGGCATACACAGCTGGCCTGCTGGCATCCCGATTATCAGTGGCCGCTTTAAGCTTGTCGAGCAGTTTGAGTTTGGGCTGAGCATCGTCCACCTTTGTCTTGGGGCGACCGCGTTTACGTGGAGGAATTACCTGTGGTGCGACCGATGTAGATGTGGCTGTGGCTGCAGTTGTAATGAAGTGGGATAGAGAAACAAGGTTAAATAAATACGGCTCAGCATGTAAGCAGCTTAAAGAAAATAAAATAAAACACAAGTATACGGGTTTAAGGGTATTTATTAAATAAAAAATTTAAGAAAATTAAAATATAAATGCGCTGTAAATGTAAATCACAAGTTAAGAAGAAGCACTGTACTCGCGTTTTAAGTGTTGCCACCTGTCAGCATTAAAGTACACAGTTGCCACACATGAGGTACAAGTGTACCAAAGTTGGTACAGCCACTTATCATACAACACATAAAATCAAACAATTTTAAATTTAATTAATATTGCAGTACAAATACTTAATAATAATATTTGCTAGCCATTGTGTGCACCATTCCCATAGTCAGAAAAACAGTCTGACATGATATATTTTACAAAACATGACCTAATGTGTACCTATGTATATTAATAAAATAGATATATCATTTTTATTGAATAATATATTAAAAATGTAAGTTTTAAATCACAAATTGTTTTTCAATATATAAAATTTGTATACACATTTGTGGTTTCAAGTGGCAACGGTGATTGAGTACCGTTGCCATATCAATACAAGAACAAGTCAGCCATCTTGTTACTATTTCGCCGCATTCTAGTGATTTCTCGCCGCGGTTGGCTACGCTTGGTTTTGCATGCTAATAAATTTTACAAAAACCCTTATGAAAATTTCGTTTTTAAAATGTGCCAAATAACTAAAGTGCTTTTGTGCAATAGTGCTGAATGTGCTACATGTGTGAAATGTGATCAAATGTCAATACAACGCCGACACCTGGCTACTCCACGCTTACTATCTTCTGCGTTGTTTGAGTGTTGTGAGAATTTGTTGTTGAACAACAAATTTTGTTTGTATTTTGTCAAAAATGGCAGTTAATTTGAATTAAAGAAGCGAACTCAGCTCAATGGATTGCATTGGTAAGTGCCACTACTTCCATAACCACCATAGATGCTACGATTAGCAATGTAAACTCTTTTTGTATCTCTATATTTGTGTATATGTATGTATGTATCCCTCAATAAAAGATTTGCTGCCTTCAAATGTGTGTTTTGCTCTAAGCTAAGTGATTTTAAGGATACAATCGAGTCAAGTCAGAGGACCCACACACAAATCTCCCCTTTTTCATATACAATTGCAGGCGCAAACACTGTCCAGAAAGGACAATTCATAGCCGAGCTGCCCAACGGCGTTTGGATAAACAAACACGATTACTACTTCACGCGCAACCAGAAGCAGGGCTACAATCTGATCTTCAATGGCTATATGTACAAGAAAGAGGCCAGCTTTCGCGCCACCATCAACTGGATCTGCTCCGATGGGAACGGCAAGCGCCTCAACGAGAACAAGTGCTCCGCCCGTGCCATAACCAAGTTCGAGGGCGGCATCAAGCTGGGCAAGAATCCCCACAATCATCTGCCTCGATTTACTGGCAACATGCTGCCGCCGAAGCTCATGACCAAGGAAATGCTATTACAACAATATTAAAATAGAAAAATCTCTGAAAGAACCATAAAAAACAACGCGTCTTGTAGTTTATTTAGTTGTGTACCAGTACAGTGAACACTCGAAGAACAGACTGCGAACTTTTGTTACAATTTTGGTTTATCTGCAAACTCAATATTCCATTCGATAATTTTTTGTTTATTTATATTTATATAAATATTTTGTTATATATACTTATATATTGTCTCAGATGTATCTGATATTTATATTTTTGTTGCCTATTCAATTGTTGTTCGCTTGTGATAGGGTTTCACTGTACTAAGCTAAGATTTCTCATAGTATTCAAAGTACGTAGTACAATGCAAATGCCTAAACCGAACCAAACACGTAATTTGAAATTTGTATCATTCCCATACCAAGCAGCAGCCGCAGCACCCACAGCACCCACAGCACCCACATCGTCCACAACCCCCACAGCTGAAGCATCTGTGAGGTTCAGACGCACGTCCAGCGGCGAGTTTCTGCTCATCGATGGACGCTGCTATAAGAAAACCCGGGCCATGCAGTATCGCACCTACTACCATTGCGTGACGCCCAACTGCGCGGCGCACTACGTGCATATCGAGCTGAGCCGCCGTCCACGTTTGACCCGGCACAACGTCCATGCGACGCACTGCTGCTAGCTCGACTGGACTACATATACGTCTACATATATTTATAGTTAAGCATAGTCTTAGACTTAGACTAAGCAACTGTAACTAGTTGAAATGAAAAGATGTAATCCAAAAGCAAAGCCTTGTCTTTTATTTGCGCCGCAGCAACAGCAACCGTAGCGACAGTAGCAGCAGCCGCAACTAGATGCAACTCTCTGAACCCATTCTTTGTTTAATTGCAGTCAAGTTCGACTATCCGATCAGCTTGGACGACGACGAAGACGATGCTCAGTTGGAGTATGAGCAGCATCACAGCGCCAGCGGCAATGGTGGCGGCAGCAGCAGCAGCAGTGGAGGCGTAGGTGGGGAGAACAGCTCGCCCTTCTTTATTGTCAGCAAGTATGGTACCAAGCAGATAATGCTAAAGAATCACACCTTCAATCGACACATTACGCGCGAGGATGTCACCTATTGGCGCTGCAGCCAATTTGCGGTGCTGCGCTGCCGTGCGCGGCTCAAGACCAAGCAGGACACGCTCACCATCCTCAACAGCGAGCACAACCACGAGGTCATCTCAAAGGCGCGCAAATACGGCTCACTCAAGCGCCAGCGCGCCGAGGCAGCTGCTCGAGCGCGCAAGGACGACATGAAAATGGATACAAACGTTTGAATTAGTTAGCCCTAAGCCACTTTGTACATACGTCAAGACAAGCTATATCTACATATATGAACCTATATATATTTATCTCGCATACTCTCGATATTGTGTGTTAAATAAAAGCCTAGTTAGAGACGCGCCCAATGTCTATATATGCTAAATGTAAAATATCAGTTATATATATACTTTTACTATTCGATAATCTTTACTAATTGCTTGTACGCTCTCTTTTGCCTTCTTGTAGACACCCTGTCCACCTACTACACCTACATAACGGGCTTTCGTGGCAGTCGCAAGCTGAAGATCGGCGAGTTTACCTTCACGCGGAACAAGGCGACCGGGTTGAAGACCTATTGGTCCTGTGCACGCGCTGGCGCTCACAAGTGCAAAGCGCGCGTCGTCACCGTGGAGGATCGCGATGTGATTATCAAGTGCAGCCAGCACAACCATCCGCCATACTAGTCCTGTTTTTAGCCCTTAGCAAAAAAATTAAATAAAATTCAAGTTCACTTCAAATGCTTGTTAAATTTGACTTAAGTTTAGTCTCGTAATGTGCTCATATATTTAAATGTCAAACTAACGCTGCCTTCACTCCCTTCACAGACGACCTGGAGGATTTCCACCGAGCCGAAATCAAGCACTCGCTGTTATCCTTCGTGCGAGGTCAGCGCGGCTGCAAGCTGTTGGCCTTCAATGGACACAATTACGTGCGAAATCGACGCAGCGGCCTGAAAACCTACTGGATCTGCTCCAAGAAGGTAAATGTTGATCTGGATGAGTGGCTCTTCAGTAAGCAGCTATTAACATGTCGGTCTCTGTCCTTCAAACAGGGCAGCACCAAGTGCAGCGCACGCGTCGTCACCAACGTGATTGAGGGCGTGCACAAGATTGTGCTGGAGTCCTGCCATCATACCTGCCTCAACTTCGATCGCAAGAAGCGCTTGTCCTTGGTCCCTCCGTTGCTCAAGGCAGAACACAAGTCGGCCATCAAGGCAGCCCTAGCATCGGGCTTTGTCAAGACAGAAGCCGAGGAGGATCTGACGCTTGAACTGCGCTCGCTCAATCTCAGCATCGAGGATCTGCAACAGCTGCAGTAGCTAGCTAACCTTAGGCTAAGAACTATACAAAATAATTCAAAATAAATTGCAGTGCATAAGAAATTGTATAGAATATATGCCCAATTTATTACAACGTATATATATATAGAGCTAATTATCTGTAATTATTTAACGCTAATTTGACAACCTTTGCATGTCCTTTGCAGTGCAGAGCCGCCGTGCGTCGGCTCCAGTGCTGCCGATGCCGATGACCAAACGCATTCGCCAGGCCAAGACGATGGACGACATCCAATTTATCAAGACGCCCGCCGGCAACTGCGTTCTGCACAGCGGCGGGCATCGCTACTTGCGCAATGCCGCCTACAAGGACAAGGTCTATTGGAAGTGCAGCAAGTGGCGCAAACAGTGCCGCGCTCGCATTATAACCGACGCTACGGGCACTGGACAGACGCGCTACGCCCTCAGCGGCATGCACAATCACTAACCTAATCGTTCTATTAGCCAACCGAAGTACATCAAAGATTGTAGTTAAACTGGAGAGATTAATATTGACAGCAGGTGAGTCTTTGCCCTAACAAATTCCATCTGAGTTGATTTTTTCTAATTTATTCAATTTTGTTTGCCTTTCTTTTAGCCATTGGCCGTGTCATCTTTTATTTATATTTTTAATGGTTTTTTATTTAAGATGCGCAAATATAAGTTGTTGAAATCAATGAATCTGATCTTTTAATTTGGGGCCATTCGCTTATCTCAAGAGTCTTTTGTGTATTTTATGCTGAATAATATTAATATCTCGTTTTCTGTTTTCAGTGCTATTTCCGGTGGATCCGAATATCCTGGGTGACTATGGCAACGAGAGTTTCTTGCCCCGACCCGGTTCCCAACGTGGGGCTTATCGCGAGCAGACGGTTCACTGTGGCATCACCAAAAACCGCAAACTCACTCGCACCCTGGACGACTGGGATCGAGTGCGCTACGAACGTACTCGCACTGGGGACGTGCTCATCTACGATGAGCAGCGCTTTACGTGTCGCGGCTCATACCAGAACACTGTCTACTGGGTCTGCAGCCAAAAGCGTAACCACTGCGAAGTGTACATGATTACCAACAAGAACAAGCCCACCTATGTCGCCATATCGGGCGTGCACAATCACGCTTAAAAAGCAAATATCATTTTAATCTCCTTTTCTCTGATTTTCTTAATAAATGACCGCACAATCCCCAAGTTAGCCAGCCTTATGATTATAGCACTACTCTTATGTTATATATCGGATACTGTTTATAAGTGTTTCATATCGTTGCTAATTTCTGTTAAATCTTTTCCAGAGATCGCGGTCTTCGGCACGGGCCAGCGGGGACGCACAGTTCTACTCCACAACGATCAGAAGTTTGTCAAGAATCGCAGCTCCGCTTCGCGCACCTATTGGATATGCTCCCGCAAGGTGAGTGGGGCGTTGGCCTACACTGACTGTGAGACTGATTGATTGACTCAGAGATAGATCAGAAGACTGGCTGACTGACTGACTAAATATAGATCTAGAATCTCCTTTATATATATGTATTTTATATGCATTTCCTTCCACAGGACGTGACGATATGTCGGGCCCGTGTGGTGACTGCCCTGGACAGCTCGGGGCAGTCGCGAATCATCAAGCGCAACTTCGAGCACAATCACAAGCCCAAGTTCTTGCACAGAGGCGCCAGCCTCTCCCATCATCTGTCAATCATGGGCGGATCTGCGCTGCTGAAGAAGAGCAAAGCCAAGCCCAGCCTGCCGCTGCCGCTGACCAGCAAATCAGCCTAGACCTAAGCTAGGCTTAAAACTGTTCTGCAACCAACTGTTTTTAGTTAGTCGAAGCTAAATAAATAACATTTTTATAGGACTCGCATAACAATTTATTACGAATAATCCCTGTTGACTGTTTACAATAAGTGATTTTCCCCTTTCCCAATTCGTTTCTAATTCATTTGGCTTCTCTCTTGCAGCCTTCCACATTGACTTTGCGGACTCGAAGAAGAACGGCGGTAAGCTCTTGGTGATCAATGGCTTCCGCTTTTTCCGCAACAAGAAGCGAGGGCATTTGCAGTATTGGAAGTGCCGCAACTACTACAAGGAGCGCTGCCCGGCCATAGCCATCCACGATGAGTCGACGCTTATTTTGCGGCTCTGCCATCAGCACCAGCACGTGGAGAGCAACGACATTGAGATAAAGCCTCTGCCGTCCACGCCGAAAGAGGAAGAGCATGAGAGGGAGCAGGAGAGGGAGCGGGAGCGGGAGCAGGAACGGGCGCAGCAGCGGGAGCCAGATCAGGAACAGAATCGAGAGCAGCCACAGATAAAGTCCCCGTCACAGCCCCAGCCCGAAGTCGAGCTGCAGTCACGTGACATTGCTTCACCCGAGTTGCTGCCAGCTAGAATCTTGTCTAGCCGTCCGGCTCCACCGCTTCATGAGTACAAATCGAAGCAAAGCTACGAATTTTAGTTATACTGTCAACTTGCTAGCTCGTAAGGACCCCCAGAATTCATGTATTAAAGTACGCAAATATTCGCATAGTTTTTCAATGTACATAGAGCATCCAGCACGAGCACCTCCACAACTGGCAACCCCTAATTGAATCTCAAATTTCACTCTTTTCCTCTTCTTTGCAGTTGTTGCTGCTGCTCCACACAAGCCGAAGGTGCAGTTCTCGGTCTCGAAGCGCGGCGGACAGCTGCTCTGGCTGGATGGCCTAAAGTTCTTCAGAAACAACGAGAATCGCTCGAACTTCTTCTGGCGCTGTCATTGGTACTATCGCCACGTGCGCTGCCCGGTGCTCATCTGCATGAACAAGTTCGACTCGACTGACTTCCGCCAGATACACGAACATTGCCACGTCCGTCCGGAGCGCAAGGACAAGCAGCAGAAGCATCTGCAGCAGCCGTCGAGCAAAAGCAAACGCCATTAGGATCTAATTTAAGTGCTATTTTTTGGCTTGTAAATAAAAAAAAAGAAAAAAAGAAAAGAAAAGAACGAGGTAGAGGTGTAGCAGTATTTGGCATTTGGCTAATCGATTATAATAACACTGTCATCTAACCCAACGTCCACTAATTGCTTTACCGTTCAACATTTCCCTTGCAGTGGTGTTGGCCAACGAGGAGGTGCCCAACCCGGAGGATGTGCTGGTCTTCTTCACGCAGTCGCTGCGCGGCCGGCCGGCTATCATGGCGAATGGCATTCGATTTCTGATAATGAGCGAGAACAAGAAGAAGATCCTGTGGCGCTGCAGCTCGATGGCTACCAAGAAGCTGAAGTGTCCGGCCAGGATAACAATGCTCAAGGAGAACCCACCGAAATTCATCATAAACAAGGCGGAGCACATGCACGCGGAGCTGAAGCGCAACAAGTATAGCTCCAGCAAGGCGCACTCGATGACTCAGGTCCAGGATGCTGCCCAGATCAAGCTGGAGAGCGAAATGGAGGGGGCGGTCAGCTTTGAGCTGCACCAGGAGGAGGTGCAGGAGCTGCAGGAGCTGACAGACGATGCGATCTAAAGATAGAATTACAAACTGTGTAGTCCAGATCAACTTAACTCGATATTGCTAAGAATAAAGTTGAAAAAATTGTACATTATATGGCAACTATATCTAATTTCGATCAGTAGCAGATGTGCCACAAACCCGTACAATATGAACTCTCCTTAACTAGCTCTAAGAATAGAGTTATGCGACTAGCTTAAGTTATTAGAGAACTATAAACTATCTAATAATATTATATATTTATATTGCTATACCATCCTTTTAGATCTACCTAACTTCTGCTACGTTATCAGCCAGAAGGGTCGCATTCTCCTGCTGAATGACGGCTTCTACTACGTCCGGGAGAAGGCTATCAACAACAAGACCTATTGGCGCTGCACCCAGTACACGACTATACTTAAGTGCCATGGACGCATTCACACTCTGAACGGAAACATTGTCCACTTCTGCACGCACAACCACAGCCAGGAGGAGTACGGACGGAGGATGAAGAACGGACGTGGGCGCCACTAAGTCGACGGCGGTACCTATACCACCTTTTACTTCTCAATTTAACTATTTTCCTTATATATTTATTTTCCTTATATATTAGAGGGGTTCTTGGGTTCTAGTCCTTAGACGTACCGGTCCGGTCTGCAATTTTGTAAAAAATTATTTTACATTAATAGTAGACTAAAACAATATATTCCGACCGTGATCTAATACCCGGTTTTGTTTCGAAATATTTTTGTTTATATATTTTTTTAAATAATAGAAATTTATCTTATGGCCTCCAACACCTCAGGCAGATATTTTAACCAGTTTGACTATTTAACAATTAATATTAATTATAATCGCATATGACTTAATGAAGAGTTGAGAGCATTAACTGATTTCTTTAATTTCTAGCATATTCTCCTTATAATAGTAATACAAATTAAATGTTGTAATATAAAGTTACGATGTTTACAATATCTGGATATCAGGCAGTGTTAATCAGGGTTCAAGTTCCTGGTGGCTATAGAGCTAGGTTGTAGCCAGAGCTAATAGAGAGTTACAGCAACTGTTGCGTAATGCTAAATTATATTCCATAATACTCCTCTTATGGTACTGCAAGAGGTTAATCGGGTCTAGAATCCTTTGATATATACATGTAAAACATTATTGGAATATTACTAAAAAATAATATAAATTTATTAAATTTGACTCACTGGGGGAGCTACTGAGTCTTTTATGCTTCGATTCGAATTTCAGAACTATTCTATATATACGTACATTTATACACCTCTATATATATAGAGAGAGCTTATCCATCGATCTTTATTATAATAATAATTTTAAGTTGAGTATGAAATTGTTTTAAGTTCAAATGAATTTAGTTGACCTAATGTGCAAATATCACTCATATGTGATACATATACCCCACTCATTTAAATATACGTATATACTGTATGCTAAATATTTTATCTATTATCTAATCTATCTAATTTTTTAAAATATCTTTTTTAAATAAGTAAATAAAAAGTATGAAAAAATTTGCAGCAAAAGTTTTCGATGAAATAGAAAGTTCAGTGCAGAACCGAAAACAGACCTTTTATCACTAATTCCGTATATTTCTGTGCTCCTCCATTGCAGATATCATGCTCCTGGCCAACTTTACGAGCACGCGCAAGAAGAAGCGAAAGTTGCTGATAGACAAGCACGAGTTCGTCATGGATAGGAAGCTGAAGAGCAGCATCAACTGGCGCTGCGCGCGGTATCGCAGCGCCAACTGCAAGGTGAGGGCGACGACGCACGAGCTGAAGAGCGGCCAGGAGGTGTACAGGATCAAATATGCCAACCACTCGCACAGCTGAGCAGCGCAGCTCTGCGAGCGACGATCTATGATACAGATTAATGATACAGTTCGCAATAAAAATACCTTAACTGAGACCAGACTTGGGTTCTATTCCACTTCTACTAGAGATACTAGATCATATAGTGGAAGTCTAGATAGATTATATATTATATATATTTTTAACTATAGATGAAGGAGAAGACTTTTGATGTCAGGTATCAAGTAGTTATAAAGAAAGTCAAAGACATCATCGTTAATTAAATGTAAATTGACAACTGTTAAGTCTACTCTATGAAGCATATATCTAATTCTCTATAACTCCTCAGATGCGCAATTGTTTTCAGCTAAGCCAAGGAGCCGCATCCCGGAATCGTAAGCGCTGCCTACTAACTGCTAACAATTTCGAAGCCTAATAAAAAGATGTTTTTGCAAAAGCCCAAACCAGTTGTCGTATCATAATGCACGCTATATATGTCTATAGTCTATATCTGTATTTAGTTGGCTAATTTAAATATCCTTTTTTATCGCAACTCTCCTTGCAGAGCTCGTCCGCAAGCAGGGCATCATGATAGTCAAGGGCACCAAGGGCAAGCCGAAGCTGCTGATGGGCGGCTTCGAGTACTTTCGGAACAACAGTCGAGGATCGAAGACTTACTGGTTGTGCGCCCGGAACCGTTATCTGCGCTGCGCTGCCCGCATCATCACCTGCTCCAGCACAGGTGAGCTGGTGGTCAAGAACCAGCAGCACAATCATGGCCCACACTTCCCAGGCGACGCCAAGAAGCAGGCGAACGAAGCAGCGAACAGCTCGCAGTAGCAGAAAAGTTTTCCCTTTGTCAATAAAGAATTTTCCATTAGTTGCGCCATAGCGGTTCGTATTTCGATATCGCTATATGCATACATATATCACAATTCTGACTGAGAGGTAAACAGAGAGAGGCATTTGCACAGCTGGGCGGGTAAACAATTCAGTTCCACGAAGTAATCCAAAGCCCAAGTTCTCCTATTATAATTCCTTGTTTCATTAGGGAAATTAATGCTATTCACAGTTATTTTATTTAACAGTACTTTTCATTAGGAGTCCAGGAACAGAAACTACTTAGCATTTCAATATAATTGTTTGTTTAATGAACACCAATCATGAATTATATATCATGCATACATACATACATATATACGTATATATGTTCTTGAACTCGTAAATTGATACGACACTTCGCTAATTTCTTGGGTAAGCGTTGCTTTGTTTACACAAAAGAGACGGGAGAAACATGATTCAGATTTTCAGACACTTCAATTGTGTCTCATAAGTTTCAGACTGTGTGGCAGATACAAATATATGTATATATATTGAAAGAAAGAGTCGTGTGCGAGCTTCTTGGAGCATGGGTATGAGTAACTACGGATGTCTGTGATTAGTTATATATAATACCTGTGAAATAACGCTTTTTTTTTATTGAGGAAACAGTAAAATCATTTTGTCGGAATCAAACATTCAACCGAAAAAATACGTTAAAATGGTTCCGTTTACAAATACAAACTGGTTCGTTATGCATCATCTTCAATTATGTCAATTTCTTTCAGTGCATAATTTTTATGCCAAGAAAAATATTAGTTTTCTCAAATAATGCATTATTTTTAATTTTATATAATTAATTTTATTAAAAATAATTATTTATTAAATCGACTGTGTAGTTCTCGCATGAAAAGAACCAGCGCACTGTTATCGATAGCTATCGACACATCGCTTGTGCCTGCTCTTCTACATCGTCGCATCGATACACTAGGCATGCTCATTCTTTCTCACAGAATCGTTACGTACGGACGTCGCCGCGCGTCGCGTAAATATTTTTAATTATTTTCTCAGCTTCGGTAGGTGGTGCGCGCAGCAAATAAGAAAGAAATTTGTGTATTGCAGCAGAAGTTTTTCAGTGCGCACAGGCTGTGCCGCGCTGCTCGCGAGTCTCCGGTGAGCAAAGACTTAAAACTAATGTGTAACAAAAAAAAAGTGCTAAAGAAATCAAATGCGACTGAACAATGTAAAATACATTTAAGTTCAAGGTTTGCAGTTCTCCATACAATGCCAGAACCGAAGTTCAAACACAACTAAATTTCAAACGCCGTGCAGATTTTTGTATACACTCTGCCGCGTATGTGAGTGCGTGTGTAAATATATTTGTGTGCGTGTGGTTCGTAAAGGGAACTCATGCATTTTGCTTTATGGAAGAGCCAGCGCTATTATTAAATTAATAAACGTACACACAATAAGAAAATATATAACATTGTCTCGATCTATCTGTGGAAAAATATCTAAACCCAATTACTCAGTTTGCTCTCAGTTTAATTCGATTGACACAGAGGCAGGCGGCAGAGCGCGAGCGCAAGCAGCACCAGCAGCAGCAGCGACGGCGGCGACAGCAGCAGCCCCAACAGAATATAAGGCGACAGCCTTAACTTGCCCACTTTTCGCCTGTTAGTGGTGGGAGAGACGCACGTACAGCAACAGCAACAGCAAAAGCAAAAACAACAAGGAGAGCCAAACCTACTCTCAGCTTTGCTTTTGCGCAGAGTAACGCTGCGAATTCGCCGTGTCTCTGAGCGCTGCTCAGTTGCAGCTCGGTCGACGCTATTTGGAAACACCTTGCTCCAATATTTTTGCCTGGCTTGTGCTCTGCTCTGCTCTGCTCAGCGCTGCTTTGTGGCTGGCGTTAGTTCGCACGACTTAATCGACGTTGCCGTCGCAGTTGCCGTCTCAGTATCGTTTCGTGCGATTCTTTGGACTGCAGCAGCATAAAGTTCGTCGGGAAAACTCGCTGCCACAAAGAAAAAGGCAACAATTTTTGTTGTAATTTTCCAATGCTGCTTGGCTGTGCTTTGCACGCGATTCCCTACAATTTGGTTTCGGCCAGTGGTGCAGCTGCTGCAGCAGCAACAACAACAACAATAACAACTGTCAGCAGAACGGCATCAGCTTCAACATTGTCGCCGTGTCGCCAGCAGCGCCGCAGCATCGCCAGCCCCTCGGACTCGCCATGTACAACAAAAACAAGAACAACAGCAGGAACAGCGACGACGCCAGCATAGAACAGGTTTGTAGCTTTAACATTTTTCTTTTTCGTTATTTTTCTGTGTGTGTGTTGTTCCCCCTTGCCTCTCATCTTTCCGCTGCCGCTGCCGTTGCCGTTGCCGCCGCCTCAGCTCATTCTCTCGCTCATTGCTTCGTTTTCGTTTCGTTCGCTTATTCATAACTTTTTTGGTTATAGATTTTTGTCAACCACCCAACCTGCCCATCCTCCCAAGACTAAGCTATGCTTTGGCATCCCGAAACCCATGTTCCCAGCTCCTTCTCCCCCTCCCTATCTCTGGTCTCTCACATGCTCAGTTTTTCAATTATTAATGCTGGCCATTAGTGTGCGACGTCCGTCCGGCCGCCCGCCCGACCGTTCGTACGTTAGGCTGCCACGCCCCCGCCCTCGCCTGTATCTCACCTCGTTGTCGTGTAGAATTTTTTCCCTTATCGGACAAATTGTGTTTGTCTGAAAAGTTCAATGAGGTGCGCGCACTGCAATTGCACTTCGGCACCCTTCCATTCCGCCCGTGCCCTTCCGTGTTGCCGTCCACTTCAGCCCGGCTTGGACCTAGCTGCCAATTCAGTCATTTATGCTATCGACATATTTACAGTGAAGACTTCCACTAACGAGCTAACTAGCTAACTGATTTGAGTCATCTATTTGTGAGGCCCCATCTACATATTTAGTGAATTTATTTGTAAACTCGAGTTGACCGTAAAAGTGCAGTAAAAATGATCAAACTAAAATAGGAAATTGCTTAAAATAATATTTATATTTCTATCATTTACCGAAATCGGATGATAGTTTCAAGACAGATTTTCAGCTGCAGGACCTTAAGGATTGTCCTGGTACCCTAGCTGTTCGTCTGGTAGAGCTTTCACTGTACCATATTTGTATATTGTAAATACATATTTGTGTATGCATTTGTACGGCTAGATTGAAATCATGTCGGCATGTCTGGGTGTTTCAGATAGCGATAACGATTCGAGCCCGCAGTACAACGGAAATGCGTTGCATTAAGTGAATTACACAACTCACACTCCCTACCCTTGCCTGCTCGAACCACCCTTACCACCCTCCACCCATGGGCTCTTTTACCGTGTTGACTAATTTTTGTTCTCTTTGTGTGGGTGCTGAGAATGAAAAATTATGACTACAATAGCGACGGCAACGCACTAAGATAAGATCAATCTCTATGCATGAGTGTACGTAATTCCCAAAAAATAATATATATATATATATATATATGTATATATTAGAACTCTCTTTATTTGGTGTGCGAAACTGGCTCATATCTTAGTCAAATAGGTCTACAGTCATGCAAAGATTACAAACCTTAGAATTTAGATCATAATTACAATTCATGTGTATAATAGGTATATACTGGTCTATATATGAAATTTATACAAGAAATAATTATTGAGTTAGTGAAAAAGTACAATAAAAAAAAAGCGATGATTAACTTCTTTTTATTTTAAGAATTACTTTAATATTAACTTGAGAACTGGTTTACTCATTTCCTTAGATTCGAAGTTTAGCAGTATTTAACTGGTTCTGGTTCATTTCTCTACATGAGAACTAGTTTGCATTTGAATTAATTAGAAGTTCACTAAAGAACTAAACAAGAAATTCAAATGGTTCATACGATTCAATGGATAAACCGAATTGAACAAATATTTTGTTTCAAAGAATGTTGTAATCCAGTTTTAAAATGTTTTTTTTTTTGCCAGCTGCCACATATCGGATTTATGTCAAGTTTAATTAAGATAGCGTTCAAGTTGAAATACCTAGACCTTAAATACTTACTTATGAGGGGACCTACCCTCATTTCTTGCCTAATGAAAAACTCGTAGTATTGATAAATTTGCGCTTACCTGAGTTAACTGCCAGTGTCCTGGCTGGCTGCTTGGCAATTTATGCGGTACTTACGGCTTGTCTACTACTTTATTATCCCAGCTTAACCTTGCGTAACCCAAGCTCTTTGTCTTGTGCACATATATATAGTGTATATATATATATATATATATATATATATGGGTCTTTTAGCAACCCCTTTGGAAACTTGCCCAATTTGCCACCAAAACCCAATAAAGTCATTTCACAGTTAAAATTATAGTATTTGCTTGCCGAGCTGCCGACTGTGGGTCCATTTGATAATTGCTTAAAGCTGCGCCCCTTCCACACTCACAGTTCCCAGTTCCCAGTTGGAACAGTTTGTCATGGCATGGCCCATTCCCCATTTGCGAAAAACACATGCGAAAGCCGTGTCGGGTCGCATATGTTGCTCAAAGTGATTATTTCCACTAAAAATAAACGAAATTAATGATTGATGAAGTGAGACAAGGGAGCGAAATGTCAGACATCAACACCAGAGAAAGAAGATGAAGAATATGGGGAGGAGCCCAACCCAACCCAACCCAACCCAACCAACCCCACCAGCCATTCTCCCATGGATTCCCACCGCCATTCCCGGTTCCTTCCTTAACAAACAAAGAGTGAAACAGCAACATTTCAATCGTAATGAGCAGCAGGGGAAAGTGTCATTTAATTGAAAGCAGGTGGAGTAGGTGTTCAGTGCCAAAATATAAAATGGAAAATGGGAGATGGAAGCTGGAAGATGGATGCTGGGTAGCCAGTTTCGCCTTTCTGCATAGCGAGTCCAGCCTTTTGTCGCAACCGCAACCAGACGGAAATCATAAAAATGTTGCATACACAAATATTTTTTATGTGTCTTCGTTCGCGTCTTCGTCTCGCCGGGTCGAAAATAATAATAAAATGCGAATAAAATAAAACAAACAAGAAATTATATATCAAAGGGTTTGCCAAACATTGAATACCCTTTAGATATTGAGCGAGGATTATATGGAAGGAAAAACTGATTAGAATAGGTCCTTTAAGAGAAAATGCCCTTTTACCGTTCATCTATACTATATGGCTTTATCAACATATAGTAATCCAATTTGAATGATATAATTTATGGATTATATCCTAGGAATATCATAGGTGCAAGCTTTAGTATTTAAATCTGCAATCTGAAAGCAAGAAACTATATACTACATATATATAAGACGGTAGATTCTCTTTTAAATATTTGGTGAGGAAGCTGAAATACCCTATCGGATGGGTAGGGAATAATAAATGCCACAAGACGCCAAGACGCGGGGCGCAGAAGGCGTGGTATGGCTTGGGCGACCGTGCCACATATTTCGTTTATATATTTACTTGACAAGTTTCGCAGGAGTCGTCGACTGTGCGCCTCTTGCCAGTTGCCAGTTGCCACTTGCGTCTTGCCTCTTGGCTTGGGTCTGTTTCGCTTTTGGCGTCTTTTGCCATTTTAGTGCAGTGCAGGCCCCGGCGCTGCATGTCATCAACAACATCATCTACATCTTCTCGCTCTACGTCTCGGTGTCGGACTACGTCTCTTTTCTCTGCCTCCTCCTCCGCCGCTGTCTCCGTCTCCGTCTTCAGCTCCAACTGCGGCTCCGACTGTTGTCTGCTGTGTTCTATTTTATAGTCCAAACGTGATGGCAAAATGTGCCTGCCACATATATATTTTTATTTTCTTTTTTGTTTTCCCCGGGCTTTTCCCAATGCCTGCTGTGCGGTGCCTTGCCATGCCATGCCTTGCCTTGGCTTGCTCTGCCATGCTCTGCCATGCCATACCATGCCTTGCCTTGCCTTTCCTTGCCTTGCATTTTCTGCCGCGCTTTGGAAAAATAAATTAATGGGAAACATGCAAACATAAATTCGTTTTTTAGCTGTCAGGTGTTTCACATTTTAAACGTAAATTATATATAAAGCAGCAAACAAAATTATAATTCCGCCTAAATGTTTTATTGGCCACCGACTGCTGTCTGTCTGTCTTCCTCAGAGAGTATACCCTATAGATATTATTTAGAAAGCAAGCAGCTCGGCCTCATCGGCATTTTACGACTGTGTTAGCTGTTCTATATCTGCAAGGATATACGAGTATTTTCCTATAAAGACAAACTTACGTTGACTTCCAGTAGGAGCATTTCTGAAAGTTTATGTACAGGGTATGTTTGGGCCGTGGATCTTTCATTGTTCTTTTCTACTTTTGCAGCAGCCTATAGAAATTTAATTTTATTTAAATTAATGATGAAGCTTATAATTGGCCTCGTTTTAGGTTTTCAGCTTCCTTCTATTCATTTCGGTTTTTATGTGGACACTTTACGGTGTGAATGGCAGCGAAAACGTCAGCTTCATCTCCATCTCCATCTCTATCACCAATTCCATCAGCATCTCCTCCTCCATCTCAATCTTCGTCACAATCTGTAGCTCGCATCTACATCAGGGCCTTTCTTTGGCTCGCTTTTTGAAGAGCATTTGACATGACTTGGGCTTCGCTTTTCGTGCGATGCGCTCTCTCAACTTTGATTATGACGTGAAGTTGGCCAAGTGCAAATACTTTGCTCGTACTTTTTAATTAACTTAATTAGCATAGATGATGGGCTAAGAAGAGCAGCGCTTACACAACATGGAAATTGCATTATGTCTTCCTCTCCTCCTGCCCCCCACTGTCCATCTGCTCGTATGGGAAAGTTGACAGGGAGGGCGAGCTGTGTTTTCTGTCCTTTTGATTTGGGCTATGGCAGCCTTATAAAATACACAGGGGAAGCTAACTTCTATTCACATATTCCTCATTAATGTGCATAATGTGCTCGAAAGCTATACGAAGCGATTGCTCTTTTAAGTACCACCAGACATATTTTTAAGCCTCCCCACACACTACACACCCCCACTACCACCTGAACTGATTTAGAATTCGTTGTGTTCATATTGAGCTGTAACCTACTAATTGGTTATACTAATTAAAAACATTTCAATTGAGTAAGCAGCACCACTCCGATTTCCTCAGCCATTGTGGTATTATAAGACCCGTCAAAAACCTGGTCGAGCCTTACCGTTTCATTTCCACTGAATATTCCCATAGACAGAGGAATTGGTGAGGATTGTATGCAAATATATACATATACCTGAGTTGAAAGTATTTCACAATTTGTGAAATATGTTCAGCTTTTCATGTGATTATGATTTTGTTTGCTCGTTGTTCATCAATCATTTAGTTGGGTTTTCGATCAATCAAATGGAGAATGGCAAATTTTTTCTATCGGCTTTTATTTTTGATTTTTAAAATGACTTTTAGTGTAAAATAACTAGGTAACCTGTAGTTGATCAATCAGTCAATTATGATTTTAAGCAATCAGTCAAATGTAATATTTGAAAATTATTTTGAGCGTCAAATATCAAATGCCAAATATTTTAAAATAGTTTTTAGTGTTAACCATCTTAATCAATCAGTCAATCACAACTGTTGCTGGCAGTCAACTGCTTTTCAGTTAATCACTCAATCAGGTGTTCCAAAATTGTTTTATTTTGAATCATTTATAACTTTTCATCACTTATAATTAGAGCTGTATACTGATTAATCACTGATCAATCAACCATCAGTCCCTCAGTCAATCAATTCGTAAATCTAGAGTGTATCTCTGTATTTTAGCTGGATTTTCATACTCAATTAATGCTTCTTCTATAGTCGTGATTATTGCTTCTCTTTTGATTGTTGATTCCACAAATTATGTGCCACGGATTTTTCAATCTTAAATTATGTGTCCAAGTTTTCTTTCTTCTATTTCTTTATTTAAATTTTAGTCAATTTTTTTTAATAGTTGATGCGGCACGTCTCACAGAAAGAAAATTATGTATAATCTCTCAAGTGGTTGTTGGTGTTGCTCTTGTTGATATTGTTGCTTGGCACCCAGTTTCCTCCGCCTCGTTGCCCTTTGCCCGAAGGCGCTAAATGTAGGAAAACAAAAAGAAATAACGGAAGAGGCCGCGCAACACCGGAGACATACGAAATTTGTATAAGAAATCTATAAATTTTGTCTTAATTTTTTCTCTCGTTTCGTTTTTTTCTTCGTTTATAGCGCGTGATTTTTGATTTACGCGCCATTGGACATTTATTTGGATTGGAGTGTTTGGTTTCCCAGAGCACATATTTATTTTCCTCTCTCTCTCTCTCTGCCTCGTTGTATTTTTATTTTTATATTTATTTTTATTGCTTTTTAATGCGCCGCTGAGGAAGTTTTATTTCTGGGGGCAACTGCAATTCCCCCAATTCGTTTTAACTTAGGCGCTGTGCGTGCGGATTGTTGAACAATGAATTTTCTTGGGATTATCTATGTGATATAGTGTGTGTGTGGGTCTCTGCTATATAGTATGTAAATGTGTTTCTATGTGACTGAGCTGGAGGCAACAACTGCGCTGCGGCGGCGCTTTACTGTAGAGTGTAGGGAATAGGAGAGGGTATTTTAATATTGTCATCGAATTTGTTACAAATATGCTATGGGTATATAGTATATATTTTGGTCATTTTTAAAAACCGACGTTTGCCTGAGGAGTGATTCAACTCACTGATTGATTGATTGATTGATACATTTGTAAAGGTTGCAGTCTAGTTTCAGACAGACTTTGTGATTGATTAATGATTGACTAAATCACCAGACTGATTCAACTCGGTATGTGATTGACTAATGATTGACGATTATTCAGTAGATTATTGAGGGTATTCAGTCTTCGGTTAGCCGTTGCCATCGTCTGTCTTCCTTGTTTTAAATTCAAATGCAGCAATTGTCAGTATTTGCCACCTTCTTTCATGTTTATGCTCTTATGTACAAAACATATATATTATGTATACATAATAAACATAAAATATTCAACTCTTGTCTTCTGCAGCCCACACAGAATACGCAGCAGCAGCCGCAGGAGGAGGAGGAGACGCAGCAACAGCAGCAAATGCAGCTGGCAGTAACCGCAGTCAGGACGAGGGCGAACACGAACAGGAGCAGGACCTTAGCCACGTCCAAGGCGAGAGCTAGAGCCACGTCGTTAATCTATTTACCGCCTTTCTGTCAGCCATGTGGACACGTGCCTGCGGCAGCAGCAGAAGTGGCAGTAGCGGCGGCATCGGCATCGGCATCGTCCAGCAGCTGTTCCTCAACTACGACTGCTCGTTGCTGTTGCTGTTGTTGTAGTGGCAGTACGGAACATAAAAATGATGATAAACATGCCACAGCGCCGACGGTGACAACAGCAGAAGCAGGAACTGAAGCCGTAGCAGCAGCAATAATGTTCCCTGCCTCAGTCGGAGTTTCAGCCTCAGTCCCAGCCTCATCCTCGCCAGCAACTCCTTTGGAGCTGGCGCTCAAATTCCTGCAGCGTGATATTCAGTTCAGCGTGGCGCCTAGTAGCAACGTTCTCAGACGTTCAACGCAATTAGTTATGCCAATTGTTGTAGGTGGCAGCAACACCACCAGCAGCAGAAGCAGCAGCCGTGGCAGCGTCTCGGAATGTTTGCGCCGCCAGCGACGTGAGTGTATGCGAACCGAGCGACAAAGTCAGGAGGCAACGCAGCTGGACACAATAAAACCAATCAGCAATGCAACAGCAACTAGAACTTCGATGGCAGCAACACTTGCAGCAACAACAAATAGTTCACAAACAACGACAACGATGGAGCTGCAGAAGTTGAATGAGCAGCTTGTCCAAGAGGAAGATGATGATGATGAATGTAGGTGCTATAACTATAACGGTGATATTAGTGCGCTAAAACGTCTAGAGCAACAGAAGGAGCAGGAAGCGCTAGAGAAAGAGCAGCAACAACAGCAGGAGAAGGAGCAGCAGCAGCAGCAGACGCTGCTTGAGTGGTATCAACTTCCTAGCATTACGTGGCTAAAATTCTGGCAGCAGCAACTGTGCAACAGCAGCAGCAGCAACAGCAGCAACAGCAGCGACGCCAATGCGACAACGCTAACAACGAATATAACGACTACAACAACTACAACAACAACAACAATTGACAGGAGTTGGAGCAGAAGCTGCGGCAGCAACAGCATGACGTCGACAAAAAGTTGGCTGAGAGCACTGTGGCTGACGCTGCTGCTTGCCACGTCCGTTAGCGGTTGGGGAGAACGTCAAGATAGTAAGTAATAAGTGACCAATGCGCTGATACTCTTTGAGGCGCTTCAATATATATCATTTAGTGTATTAGTTTTATGATAGATATTTATCGATTACTTATCGACTAACAGTATCTGCAATTATAGTCATAATTCTATATTAACAATGAAAATGGAAAACTTCCCCTTCTCAGTACTGCACGCATATACCTCATATTGCTCTAGCCTAGGGTATTGGTATTAGAGCTGGAGCCAAGATGAAAAGTCGCAGAAAATGCGCGTAACGCATGCCGTTAAGTAGCGTTATGATAGGAATTTATAATTTGACTTGCGCCACAATACCACCTCCATTTCCCCAATTTCCCCGCCATCGTCATGGTTCCAACCACCAGCCCACAGTAACCTTACAAGTGGCCATTCCGGCCCGACTCCTCCGTTGAACGACAACATTTCATTTAATTTTGAGCATAATTTTTAGTGGGCTGCGCGTCAGCTGCCTGCCACAGCTTGTGTCTGCGCCCAACCCCTACGACCGATTGTCTTCGCCATCCAACCTCCCTCCACTCCCGCGCTCTTCATTTGCGCCCCTCTGGTCGGTCATGCTCAATTGAATCCATAAGTAGTTTGTGACCACAGATCTGCGTGCTCGTATAATGCGTTTCAACTGTTTCTCCATGAGCGAATTTACCCCAAAAAAAAACGACTAAGAGTGTTCCGAACACTAATGTCTGACGAGGAGTTACCCAGCAATTGGGTTTGAAGAGGCTTAATACATATTCAGAAAATACTATTATGCACCGGTTTACAATTTCCTGTTACTGTCTCTCTCTACATGACTCTTTTAATTTGCTATAAATCGATATTTATCGATGTTTTACAATATTTATCCGTATGCCAACTGTCGTCTATTCAAACTATATCATATGCTCTTCTTTCATTGTCACTGCCTACAGGGTATACCCAAAACAAAAAAAAGAACAATTTTTGTTCGGTTGAAAACAATAAGAAAACAACATCAGCAGCCGCCGCAGCAGACGCAACAACAACAACACCAAATGGCAAATTGTACGGAAATTGCCTGAAACAAACAGGCAGCAACCGCCATCCGACCACCGACCGTTGACCATAATTCACTCAAGTTAGACAAAAGCATTTTCGGGCGTTACGTAGACCCCCACCCGCTCTATCTGTTACCCCCTACTACCCCTACTTGCGTTTGCCAACCAAAACCGAAACGAAAGTCCAAAATTCCAAATGCAAACGCAAATGAGTCTAAAACGAAGCGTCATGCTCTTTGAGCTGCTCTTCTATGTGCGTGAGTGTGGGTATGTGTGTTCTGTGTGTACGTGTGTGCGTATGTGTTGCGTAGCCATTGTCCCATCAATAAGGGTGGTCCAGCATAGCGCCCTGATAGTGCTCAACGCCAAGCACTTAATGGATCCACACCCACCACAAGGTGCAGGGTGCACGAGGGTAGCGGAAGTAGAGTGGGGGCGTTTTAATTGGGTTAAGGAGCTGTTAGCGCGTTAAAGCTGTCATTACACATACAGATATCGGGACATAGTCGTTGAGAGATAAGCGCACACATGCCTAACAACTGGTTGCAGGTCCACAACAAAAATTGCCTGTCATAATAGGTGACATTTGGCAGGTGGGCGAACTAATTAAGTGTTTTCTAATGTCGGGTAATCAGTTGAACTATAAGCCCAACTGTAATTATTTGTCACAACAGCAATTTAAGTCCTGTGCTAAGTTCTTTGAAAGTTTCATGCGCCCCTTGGTATTGAAATATGGTATAAAAGGATATATGTTGATATTGAAATATTTCATTCCTGATTGCATATTTTTCTAACCTTTACTAATATTTAGCAACCTATAGGTATCGTGCTGTTACTCGCAGTCATTAATTCGTTTTTCCAAGTTCCTAAAATGGACCTCAGTGAATTCAAACCTCTGACCTTTTTTTTTATCACTATGCAAACAATGGCGCACTTAAAAACAGCCGGCTCAAAGCACAACGAATTTTATATTTAAAAAATTTGCTGCCGCACTTATTATAATTATTTTGCTTTATGCTCGAGGCCCACAGCTTCGGTTCTAAAGTTTCAGTTCTGTTGAAAAAAAAAAAAACAGCGTTAATATAGCTGATAAGGGTTTTAAGGCCACGATACAAGCCTAATGCCAGGCGATTACTGTCAGTGGATAAGAACAAAATGTCAATCGCAACTCTTTTTCGAGTTACTTAAATATTTGCCAATCCAACCAGCCCAATCTGCCAGGCGGCGCTGCGCTATGCTGCGTACTTGAGCCACTCTAATCCGCAAAAAAAAAGTATTTTATTATACATGACTGTGTGTGTGTGTTTGTGTAAAGCCCTTCATTTCAACTGTCCATACGTATTTGTACGCTTGTCTGTCTCTCAATTCCACAGTTCACCCGTCCGTCCGTTTATTTTTGTATTTCTACTTTTAGCGTAGTTTTTTTTTTGGATTTTTATCCTGCGGCTATATTTCGGGGGTAGCTGCTACTGCTATCGCTATTGTTGCTGTTGGCAAAAGTATTGAATCATGTTGGACACATTATGCACGGCACTTGAAATTGGCGAAACAATTACAATGGACCGCACGGCAATGTATGCTACACTTTATATCCACACACGCCCACTGTGCGTGAGTGGGCGAGCACACAGAGCAAGTGCGGAAGATAGGGGGAGGAGGGGGGAGTGAGGCAGGACAGGGGGATACATTATGACAGCTACCGCAACAACAGCATCGGTAGCTGAACAAATGTACAAGTCATTGGACAATGAAAGAGTCAGCGAAAAGGGGAGCTGGGACAGAGGCGATGCGAGGAGGACGGGCGGCTTCTCAATGCGGCTCAGAGTTCACAGCGATTCGCTGATCCTGCGCAGGAGCACCTTTTGTTTGCCACAAATGTGAAAAACAACAAAATGAAAATAAAAAAAAAATGGAAATGGAAATGGAAAAGAACAAAAGCAAAGCAAGAAGAAAAAAGTAAAATAAAATAAAGTAAAGTAAAACAAAATAAAAGAAAGCAAAGAAATAATAAAATAAAATGTGTATAGCTTGAAGTATGTACATATATAAATATATATATATACATATATATATATATATATATATATATATATATATATATATATATATATGTGTGTGTGTGCTGTGTATATGTGTATGTGTGTGTTGATTCGTGCGCACATTCGTCTCTACTTTTGCGACTTTTGTGCATTTGAATGCGTATAGCACTCGGCTTCGGTTGTGTTTTTTGGGTCCACCCTTAAGCCCTGCCCAGCCCAGCCCTACTCTGACGGAAAGCTATTCGAGGGTGGTTTTACCATTTTCTAGCCATGTGTGTGTGTGTTTGTTTGTTTGTATTGCATTGGTTATACTTATTGTTTGTACTCAGTGTGTGTGTGTGTGTGTGTGTGTGTGTGTGTAAGTGTGCGTGGCATGCCTTAAGCTGACGGTTTCTTTTTCCTTTGCCTTGTTCTATGCATTGGCTTGTTCCATGCTCTCTCTCTTCCTCCCTATCTCTCTCTCGCTCTTTATGCTCTTTTTAATATTCACAATTGCCATTTCGGTAGTTTTTATATGTATATATATTTTATATGTGTATATGTATGCGAGTGTGTGTGTGTGCGACATTATTATTATTACGAGCCGTTTTCTGGTTTTGCTGCTTGTTCAACTTATTTATGAGCCCTTGCGTCGTGGCTGAGGGTCGTAAATTTTTGGTCTCTAAGAGCCACACACACACACATAGAACTCCACACAGACACACGCACACTATCACAGGCTGACACTTATGCGCACGCACTTAAATACAATCATAATAACAATAATTGAAACAATTTATAAATTAAAAAGCCACAAATCTTGGCATCAGAATTGACATTACTATTAGAACAGAAATACGACGACTGCGAACAATGGGGATTATTTATTTTGGTTAGGTACAAGATTCTATATTGTTGTACTCTGGGGCGAAAGCTGATAAGAGGGTATATGAGTTTCAGCTTCGGATTTGTTTAACTTTAGTACGGAACACCTCAGCTTCGCATTGATTATTGCTCATCAATCAATTAGTCAGTCAATCAGACAGACAATCAATCAGTTAATTCACCATTAATCAGTTTTATAATCATTCAGTAAGTAATTCAATATAGGTCTGTCAATCACTCAGTCAAGTCAGTCAGTCAATAAACCTGTCAGTCAATTAATCAGTAGGTCATTTAATGAATATATCTTTCGGTCAACGATCAGTCATTCAATCAATTAGTTTGTTGGTCATCAATCAAGTATTCAGTCAGTTCATCAATTAGTTAGTTTCTCAATAATTTCATTCAATCAATATGTCTTCAGTCAACCATCAATCAGTTAATCAATTGATTAAACGTCTATTCAGTCTGTCATCAGACACTCAAATCGTAATGTTCTCAACTACAAACAGGGTATTCGACGGTCGATTCACTTCGTTTATGAATATTTCTTCATTACTTGATTATTATTAAAATATATTTTTTGGGCAATTGCTCTTTTATGGTGCAACTTGCTCTTCTTGTTATTCCGACTGCTGCTGTTGTTCTTGTTGTTGTTGGTGTCGTTAAATGAACAATGGGCCACAATTGAGGTCACATGCTACTCATATCCAACGCACACACATACGCAATTGGGGGTTTAAGTGTATGGCTCACTTATGTATGGGGCTATTAAAATCTACATTAATAATTTATTTGGTTGCTTTTGGGTTTTGGTTTATTTGGTTTGGTATTATTAATAAATTGCATATTTTTTTGTCGACTTGCAGCGCCTACAAATTGCACATTTCCTGCCCGATGGGAGGGCTCCTGGTTTTTATCTGGCTATCAGCAATCCATACACATCAAGGGATCACAGTTCAGCTACCGGGGCAGGTGCGCCGCCTTTGATGGTAACAAATATCTGATTGTGGATGAGTAAGTACCATTAAATACAGTTTACCGATAAAAGTTTATATATGCTAACATCTTGACTTAATGTGGCTTGGCTGGCAAATAGATTCAATGAAAATAAGGAAGAAAAAAATAATGAGAATAATGAAGAAGATGTTGAAGATGTTCAAGCAGATGAACTAGATGAAACAGATGAAGATGAAAGCAGCAGATGAAGTAGCAGATAAAGAAGAACAGGCGTCAAAAAGCACTTGTACTTAAACTTGTACTGCCTGTAGCTTGTCGTAGCTCCCCTCGACTTTTATTTCCTGTTTGTAGGTTATGTTACCTTTTTTCTTCTTTTTTTTGTACTTTTTTCAGCATTTGACTTTTGAGTGTGCGCCAAGTGGCAATAATTGAATAAAGTTTCGTTTTGCTAAGGTACCATCCATGGCTCAAACAGTCGCTAGGCCAGTAGAAGGCAGTAACGGTACACTCAGAGAAAAAAAATATTCAATTTGCTTAAGCTGAAACATCAACTTGACTTTTAAGTATTACAATTATTTTGTTCCCGATTCAAAATAGAAAAAAATCAAAAACAAATTTTGATGGTTATTTCAAGCAAATACAGTTTAAAGTATTTAAAGTAAAAATTTATTATTTACTTGTTTTAGGCATGCTGAATCTTTATGAAAGGTGTTTTTAATTTCTTATATTTCGTACTTAATTTAAGGAATTTACAAAATATTTCATTTAAATAATTAGTCTTCAGAACCATTTTCTCTGAGTGTAGCTGTAAACCGATTAAGTAGGAACATAAAACGCTGCAACATGGGCGCCAGTTGCTCTCACACAGAGATACAGACGGAGGCATAGTTAGATATATTAGAGCAGACTGCAAACCTGTCCATTGAGACATCTGCTCTTACCTTTGCCTATGAAACGAGTTTGTACAACATTCGTTGTCTCTCTGACTCGCTCTCTCTCTCTTGGTCTCTGTCTTTAGCCCTGTCTCCGTGTGAATAACAAAGCGCGCAGGCCAAGTAGCATAGCTCTGAATCAAGCCAATTTATCCGTATATATATCTGTTATTTTTTGTGCAAGTGCTCTAAAGTTAATCTAAATGTTAAGTACTTTTTAAAGGTTTAAAGGGTAAAGTTCCCTGAACTCTGCATCTATTTTGCTTTTTGTACAATAATTAAAAAATCAAAAGAATCTTTTTAATTTTGAATGTTTTTTTTTTATATATTAAGAAAAGCTAAAAGTTCATATCGGGCTGCTATCATATAAATGATTTTTTGAAATTTTTGCGTTTTGTCATGTTTCCAATTCAAATATATATGTATATATATATATATATATACATTAACTATAAGAATAATCCTAAGTCTTGCCAAGTTTTTTTTTTTTGGTTGTAGCTGATATGTGTATAAACTTTTGGTTTTTGACAAAAAATAAAACAAAAACCAATGGATGTTTTTATTTAACATCTATTTCAGTTTTTGAATATTATTTTTAATGTTTTTTGTAAGTATTTTTGTCGTGTAATCCTTTTATTTTAATCTTTTACTTCTTATCGTAATATATAAAAATTAAATCAAATAGATCTTAAGTACCATCTACCAACTAGGAACTAACAAGAAATGCCCCACAAACTGAAAAAAAAAAACAATATATATAATTTGATTTTGAAAAGTTCAATTAAAATTTTACAGATTTGTTTTTAAACATCACATATATTTTGTTAACTATTTGAGTTATTTAAGTGTGCGTCCTTTTAGTTCGTTTTATAATATCATTTATGAGTTTTGAACAATACGAAGTCTACATATATTTAGCTTCCAATTAAAAATAGTTTAGCCCATGTCGAAACTGGGTTGACTTTAAATACAACACAAACACACAAAGTATATGTCCATATACTATATTACATGTTACATGTTCAGTTTTTGGGAATATAAAAAAAATTCAATAATTCACTGGGAAATATTTTCATCCATAGTATAAATACTTTTCCAACTTAAACTTAAAGTTAAGAAAAGCTTTAATTTACGTAATCTTATTAACATCCAAAGCCGAATAAAACAACAGATGAAAGATATAAGCCAAAAGAATATTCCCAAATGTAAACACAAAATAAACTTTTACTAACATATATCATTTACAAAAAAAAAAAAAAAAAAAAAAAAAACTTTTGATTTTCAACCCTAAAAAAAAAAAAACAAAAAATACAAACTTCTTTTAGGAAAGGATGTCATCGTTGCCTGGTTATCTATGAGAAGCATAAGAATGTGCTGCAGTATAAAGAAAGTGAGTGCGAAGGTGATAGTATGTATATGCATCAGTCGAACAATCCATCTGCACTGGCGATGCGTAGCTCTATTAAACAAAGTGATCATAGGGGGGGAGCTCATCCCAATACGAACGGGCATTCAAGACTATCATCATCGGATCAGTACATAATGAGATCCAATGACGATATGAATGATTGTAAGCATTAACTTTATACTTTTTTCCAATTAATTCTAAACTTAAGATCAACCCAAAACACAAAAACGAAACTCTATCTCTGAACTCGCTATCTCCAGTTATACCAGTTATATAACTCATTATTTCTCTTTTCTGTTCAATCACCTCTTAACTTGCGTTCGAACCAAACATAACTAACATCTATTATTATGATTTAAGCGCATTTCTTTTACTTTTAATTTTACTTTTACTTTCAACCCCAAAAAATACATAAAAAAAACATTTTTTCATTCGAAAGGAAAAAAGAACACATTTACTGAAGGATTCTCTAATTTTTCAAAACTTTTGCAGTATTTTTATCTAGTATATTTAGTATTTTGTTGAATTTTTCTCAAACTGAAGGATTTTTCATTTTATTATATATTAAAAGTACTTTCAGTTAATTTAAAAAATTGTTTTGTTTAGTATCATTTTGTAAATTTCCGTTTTTTAAAAGCAATTTTTTGAATTACTTTGAAAAAAATTAATAAATAAAAAAAAACAACCAAAACTTGTAAATAGTCTCAACAAAAATACTCTGCATACGAAATGATATATATATATAAAAAATATAAAAATAAAATTCTATCCCGTCATGGCAAAGGGTCCTCTCTCTCTCTCACTCTCTTAACTGTCTCTCTAAACTAGAAACTACTTAAAAATAAAAAAATAATATAAAACTATATATATATTTATATATGTAAAAAAAAAAATAATAATATATATATATATATATTTATATATGTATATGTATATATATATATATATATATATATATATATATATATATATATATATATATATATATATGGATCAATTTTTCTCCAGATACAGTTACAGCTATCAATATCCAATTACTATATATATCGTTAAAATCAATCCAATTAACTTACTTAGTTGCGATTCTCGAAACGTATTAGCGGATTAGCAGATTAACCCCTCCCAACAGAACCCAAAAAGAAAAAAAAAAACAAATAATTAAAACTACTCAATTAAAGCTTAAAAAAGATTTGTATAAAGTAAATCTAAAATAATCGCGTCAGCTTTAAACTCAAAATCCAAAAATGCCCGCAAAAGAATTTAAGAAAAACAATCTTAAGTTTTCCTTTTTGATTTTTGCTTGATTTTCGATTTCCTTCGTTTCCATTACTGTATATAATTAAAAAAAAAAAAAAAAAAAAATAATTGTGTAAATATATATATAAAAAAAACATTTTCTTAAAGAATTGAATTGTTTGTTCTGAATATATATATTTTGTAACGAAAAAAAAAACAATCATTTACATATACATATATATCTATATATATATATATTTGCAAAACTCTATTCAATATTTATATGATATGTATATTTTTTAATTTACTTCAAATATCAAAAAAAAAAAAATTAAAATCAACTCCCAACTACAACAACAGCAACAACAAACATCCATACAAATCGATTTCTGAAATATGTACAAAATATATATAATGTATATTTTGATTTTACTTTTCTGTTTTCGTGTGTGTGCGTGTGTGTCCAAGTGTGTCTGAGTGCGAGTATGTGCTTTGTACAGTTCTATTTCGCATTTATATAGAAAAAAAAATAAAAATAAATAAAATACACGAATTGTGAAGAACTAACGAAAATGCAAAAACTTTTCATTGATTGGATTTGGCAAACTTTTGCATTTGAGAATTTATTTTTCATTTATCCTTTTTGGAATAATTGATTTTTTAAGGCCGTCACATGCAGAAATTGTTGTTAAATTGCGCGTTACAGTTTATTGTATATACGCACTTCTAGTTACTATTTACTCTATATACTATTATATATATGATATATATTTTGTATTTATAGAGCTCTATATATAAAGTAAACTTGCCTAAGAAGACCAAAATTGTCATTCGTTCGGGCTTCAACTCATTTTGTAAATAATACAAACTCATCCACGAATTAAGTCGGGTGTTGTCGACTGCTCATACTCGTTCACAGTCTTATTTATAGATTTAACCCTAGAGAAGGTAAAAATAATCGTATTTATCCAGCATAGCCTTATCAATTCTTGAATTTATTGCAATATATATTTGATACATCCTATTCAAATAAAAATTTCTAGTATATAGCTTATTCTATGTCAAATTCCGAGTCTAAAGCTTAAATAACATCGACAATAATATCGATTATGTGATAAAAACTACATATCTAAATTTCCAATTTCAAATGCTCTCAATGGGATCATTCGACATACATATATTAACATTTTATAATATGAGAGACAAGGCGGACATTGTGAACGAGTATGGAAAACGCAATTAAAGCCAGCACACGCAGTTACCTATAGACTTCTGTCTGGTCAAAAGCACCTTTGTACTATTTATAATAGCATCCATGCATAATTGTGGTTCTCGAATGGAACTATCCTCCCACCAAGAAAAATAAAACACAGTTCTCACAGCGCTCTCTCACTGTAAAATTCCATTTGCTCATCTCACAAAGGAAACATAAAATTGGAAAAATTCTCGCAAATATTTATGAAAAAATATGAATAAATATGTATTTTATTTATTGCTCACTGCATATCAAGAATTCCATATGAAAAACCATTTAGTGGATCGAGATTTTTTAATTCATTTTTTTTTATATTAAAGTTCACCAATTATTTTAAACCGACTTTTGCATTTTTTTGTTCCATTTTTTTCCATTGTGACGCGTTCATTATTTATTTATAGGTCTTCACGCAATGTTTCGAATAAAGAGTAGCCCAAACATGGAGACCTATCCGTTATGTAAGCCCGGGTAAAAATAAAAAAAAATAAAAAAACGATAGCTTTAAATTCTGAAAGTGGAAAACCCTCAAATGAAAAACCTCTTTTACGTGCATTAAACATTTGACGTGTACATTGAAGTTCTGCAGCTGAATGAATTGTTCTGTTGGGTAGCTTCTGCTGCGGATTCAGCTTGTGCTCCGACTGCTTCACTTTGATAAAGCTCTGGTTCTCAGGGAATAACAAGATTTTGAGAATACGTTCACTTGTTCACATATTATGAAAATTATTTACTTGGGCATAACGATTGAATTGGGTTAATCATTCATGAGCTGTTCATGAACGATATGTTCGTTCTGTTGAGCTATTCAGCTGCATAGAATGAATGAGTGGTTCGCTAAGATTGAGTTGATCAATGGAATAAATGGTTTGTTAAGTACCAAACTAACTGAATTAGTGATAAAAACAATCGACATTCACAATTGAATTTATGGATCAATTTGAACTAAATCTGTTTTAGATCTTTAAAAAAATATATATACTTTTCTTGACTGCCCTATATAGGCAAACAAATTTGTAGTAGAAGCTAGCTTTTACTCCGAGTTTTAGTTTTTAGGTAGTCGATCGGTTGGTCTTAGCTGTCATACCTGTATTGCCTTTCTAGAGTATGCTCAAGTTGAGCTTTATTAGAGCTCTTCTCTCCATGGGTGCTCCGTTTAAATTTGTCTGTGTGAATGGTTTTAGTTATCCAATCCTTTTGAGTGCAGTCTGAAGTGCTGCAGAAAGTGTACATACACAAGTATACAGGTCTGCGTTGGCTTTTAAGTTTTTCTATTTTAGAAGTTTATATGTACAACTAACTACATATATAAATATATATGTTTGTGTATAAGTAGAGAAAGAGTGAAAAGCCCAAGCAGTTCAGTGGTTAATTGCTATAATCCGCTTAGTAGCATGTCAAGTACTGAAATTTTCGCTTGTCTCTGGAGCTGCTGCAATTATAGTCAACTAATTGTAAGGCTAAGTCCCTAATTGCATACAAGTATCTAGAGTAGTCTCTGTCCCGCTCTTTCCTTCTCTGCCCCTGTCTATCTCGGGCGGCTTACGACATGGTTACGGGCATACGCATAGAAATGTAAATTCATTATTTATTATTTGTTTGCCTCAATAGAAATCAAATTAGTTTAAGTGCTGCAAACACCAGCCACGGCTCGGGACCTCGACTACGGGACCTCGACTAGCTCCGGCTCTGGCTATGGCTCTGATTGGGACTACGTCTTCTTGGCTGTGCAAGTTCAACCAGTCAACTTGAATCGATTTGAAAGCGCCAACTCATGTAGCCAGCGCTCAACCCACTGTGCTCCAGTTTAATCTATCTCGGAGTCATTGGCTGGCTGACTCACTGAGTGACATGTCTGTCAGTCTGTCTTTGAGCATGTGTCACTCTCTCTCTCTCTCTCGCTCTCTACATCTCTCTCTTTCTGTCGTTCTCCTTCTCACGTTGCTTGGTTTTTTTTTTCTTTTTTGATTTGATTTTGTTTAAATATTAAACGAGAGTTTTAGATCTCATTTATAATTCAAAGGACAGGCGTATTAACTGAAGTGGGGTCCTGTTGCTATTGGCGTGGCCGTGGCCGTGGGCGGCAGTAGCTAGCATGGGCTGTGTGAATGGGCGGTTGTTTATTTTGATTACCCGTCCGTAAAACAATCGCTTCAATGGCACAATGGCATTATTAGGTTTATGTCATTATTTGTTTTGACTGTCATACACACAAACACGCACATGCACACACATACATACAATGACATGCACAGACACACACTTACACATCCCGAAATACATGCACAAATTCCTGCCTTTGGGGCATTCTGTTTAAATGAGCAAAATTATTCGAAAAACTCAATGCAAATACTCCAGCTAAATTCACTCGAAATTCGAAATGTTGTGCACATTGGCAATGCGTAATAATTGAATTTGGTTTAAGCCACATTTTCAGAGTTGGCCAAGACAAGTTGTCAAAGGCAGTATCTATTACACTGACAACTAGCATGGGCTTACCAGCTAATGCCCAGCTATTATTTTATCAACAATTTCAGTTCCTCCCACACACACACACACACATCCAAATATATATGTGTACAACAAGCTAGAGTGTTGCTGTCGGGCGAACTGAATACATAATACTCGTTCACGGTCCAAAAAAGATTTAATGTTTTGCAATTAGCAAGACCGTAAAACGTCTATAAGTAGACGAAGTCAAGAGCGATTCGTTATGATCCTAACTCTCTGCGGAACCTTTATCTATTTAGTATATATATAACATATATACTTTTTATTCTATGGCTTCAATATGTACAAAGCCAATATACTCTTACGTATCGCTGAGCGAGCATACACATTTTCATTCAGTTATTTGTAATAAAACGAAGTTTCAAGTATCAAAGCAAATCACATGACAGGGGCTCACAGGAGTTCAATGTGAGGCCTTTGTTCATTATCCCTTCTCTATTAAATGAATACAATTTAATTATTAGTAAACAATGGGATTTGCTCTTATTAGAAATAGAATTTCATAGTGTGCGATGGATCTAAGAGCAGTGTGGGCTGAATTTAATTGCAAAGGAATTAAGAGAATGAAAACTATGTATAGTAAGGAATTCTTCTATAATACGAGACGTGAGGCAGATTAATATGGATTGGTCATATATAATTATAATTAATTAATTATAATTTTCTTTATATTATTAAAATTGAGTAGTGTATATTTAGTGGCAACAGTTTGTACTGATATTTGAATTAGTTGTCTGATATTTGTACTCGTCCTCACATATTAAAAGAGTTTATTGGTTTTTTGCCATTTGTTCTAAATATTAGTGCTAAAAATTCGATATTGAAGTTCCCAAGAGCAGAACTCGCCACAGATTTTCCGTACAATAAGACTGCTTGAATTCCTTGCCGAGTAATACTCTGACGAGATTGATTTCAACTTTTCATATTATTCAAGTATCTATATATACTATATATATAGTTTCTTTAACTTTCCATGTCAAAATACTATGTTACCCTCCATTTCAATTTAGCTTAGTTAATTTGCGGAGCACAATGTGTAACTATCATTAGCTGTAGTCCATTATTTACTATACTCTAGATACAGCTTAGAGTCAGGGCCAAGCTAACAAGCTAAAGCCAACCACTTTCAGGGGGCACACGCCCTAACCGCACACCTCGCTGCGCCCCGTTTGCTTGGCTTCTCGCATAATTATTTGAATCTTTTTTCTTTCATATTTCGTGAGGATCCATTTAGCAGCATCTTGCGTAGCAGCTGTGGATATTTTGTACTATTTGCATACCAATTCCATGATACCACTCAGGTTTTGCAAGTGCCTGGCACTGCGGGCATTCAATGAAGGACATTCTAGGAGCGGGAGGGAGACGGGGTGGCTAGGGTACTGCGACCACATTTTAATTGCTATGCAGCGCGCTAAGAGGAGACGAGTGCACAAATGTAGGCAGCATAAAAAATAATTAAAATAATTAAGCGCAAAACTGCGCCAACGCCGACAGCTCCTCAAAAGCCCCAGCCACGGCCCTATGCGTAGTGCGCCTTTCACCTTGCTGCGGTGTCTACCTGAGTATTTCGTATTATTGCGCTCATCGTTCGCATTTGGTTCACTTTTCTTTTCAAATCTAATTTTTTAGATTTCTGCTTTTCGTTTCTTGAACTTTATAGAGTGCTTTGTTTGAAGAGAGTCTGATCTCTAATGAGCTTACAGAGATTATAAATATAATGATGCTAAATGTATCCAATTATAGATTGTTAGTCGGCATAGATTATGGACTTTGCGGATATAGCCTTATCTGTAATGTCCTGATGCTATATGCTAGAGCATTTATCAGTCCTTCAACTGGTTTTACTTAGATACGTACGATATTATATATTATAGCTATATCTTTATATTGGCTGTACGAGGCTAACTTTTTATGTGGGGTCTATTTTCTTCTCTTGTATAGCTTCCAGACGACCTTTTGTAAGGACCATAAAAGTATTGAATATTGAATTTTTATATATATTCATGTGAGATAGATCATGGAAATATTTCAATATATGTTGATTAAACTTTGCATATATATAGTATTATATTGCATATAGTATAGGTATAAAAATAAGGGATAAGTCAGTAAAGGTATTTTCAATTCAAGCTCGCTTTGATAACTGTTTCTACTCCGATTCCTCTCATGTATTTTTTACGTAGTTCGGCATTTAAACGCGTAACGTAAGCAGCTTTGGGCAATTTCCGTGTGAGAATATTTAAATTTAATCAAATGTCTGTAAAAATGTTTACCCAGCCTTTTACAACACAGCAACAACAACAACATTACGCACACCAGAGAGAGAGTGTGTGTGTGGGCGTGCAGGTGTGTGTGTGTGTTTGGCACAACCTGCTTTTGGTACGTTGACTGGGTAATTTGTTAGCCACAGTAGCACGAGCAATACACAGGTCAGGACAACAGCCAATTTTATTTTATTATATGTATGCTATTTGCATTTGAGTTGCTACAGAGAAAGGGGCATATTGCTTTTTAAAGGAAGAAAGACAGATTCTATCGAGTGTATCAGTGGGGTCCAAATACCAAGTGGATGAATCCATTTCTATTCATATCGGGCAAGTGCTACACCTATGTAAAGAGATATCAAAGTGTGAAGAACACCGGCAGTGTAGTGCATCTGCTCGTTTGGTATGCTGGTCTATAGTGCTCTCCTTTTTGTTGTTTTATATAGTTTTTGGGCATTTTAATATGAAACACAGTCCCCGTCCCCTAGGGCTGCGTGTGTTGGTACCGTTGCGCATACCACATACATTATATATATATATATATATATATATATATATATATATATATATATATATATATATATATATATATATATATATATATATATATATATATATATATATATATATATATATATATATGTGAAGCATAAAAAAATGGGTATTCCGTATTTACCTAGGGCAGGGCTGCAGTCGAGTCGCGTGTTGTGCGACCGGGGTGTCGAAACAATTTCGCGTGTCTCCTACTGCTGCCACGCCCCCTCTTCTACTGTTGTGTTTGTTGGCGCAGTTGTATATGTGACTATATATATATCTTGGTTTATATATGTATATGTTTTCACATAGCCATTTCATTTCAATTCATTTCATTTATTTATGCAATATTTTATGTGCTCATTCATTCAATTTGGTTTTCTTGTTTCTTTCTCTATTAATTTGTTGTCACTCGGCTCCGTTAGGCTATATATATGTATATATAGACAACTCGTGCCATAAACCTCATTCATCTTAATTTGTTTTACGTTCCATTTTCGTATTTTGTTTTCTGGTTTCATTATCATTTATTTGATGGTATGTTTTTTGTTTCCTTGACTAAAGTCAAGGATTGTACAGAAGAATTTCGCATAAATCAATTGTGTATTATAATGAATACTAAGGATATTTACAATCACTTAACAAATACAAAAACAACAACACACGCTGTAAATAAAACTCCTTCCTCCAATA
This sequence comes from Drosophila fulvimacula, assembly GCA_035045555.1. NCBI lineage: Eukaryota > Metazoa > Arthropoda > Insecta > Diptera > Drosophilidae > Drosophila > Drosophila fulvimacula. Next base: position 22,949,749 of record JAWNOX010000137.1, read on the forward strand.
TCTCTTGTACAGTTATATAAATATTCATTGTGTATTGTTTATTATTTTTGTTGAAATCTTGATTTGAAATGATTTGATTGTTGTTTGTTGTCACCAATTGAAGTGCTTCGATTAACTCATCATTTTCCTTCCGTTCGTTTTCTTTTCGATAATAATAATACTAAAATAACTCTTTGTACATGATTATAATTATTAATGTTTTTTATATTAATCCACTGCTAACCAAAAATAAAAATTAAAAAAAAATCATCATCGCCTCAATTTTTGTACAGTTCTTCTTCTTCAACCGAGCGAGTGAAATTTCTAATTTTCCCCGAGTTTCGGTCGAGATCGAAACTGCAATATGATTTCCGATATGCATGATATAATACCTAAAATTTACCATTTTCTATTGTTTATCCGATTCGATGAAACCGATTGATTCACTCAGCTCAATCAGTTTCTTTAACATATTTGTATATATATATATATATATTACATTCATTCCTCAATTTTCGTTTTCAACACTATTCTTAAATCGGAAATCATATAGCCTATGCCATAAACAATTATCAAAACAACTCGGATTTCTTCTTTTTGACATCTTTTATATGTTTGTCCGCCTCCCAGTTTCCTACACACAAAATAAAAAATCTCCAACTTTCATTTTGGTCTTGATTTAAAAAAAAAAAGAAAATAAAATATATTTTTTAAAATAAATATAAAATAAAAACTCCATCCCATTTAATTTTAATTACACTTTGTTTTGTCATATAAAAATTCAAGGATTTCAGCTAAATTTAAAAAATACAATTTTTTGCCAAGAAAAATTTTACATAAAAAAATATATAGCAATTTATATATTTATATATATATATTTTGTATACATATTGTACATGATGATAAAAAAATGTTGGGATGGGCTGCCCGGTGACCGCTAGTATAATTGTCTCTCATTTATCCAATTACTTGTTGTACTTTCTTCTTCTTACTACATTCTTACCTAACCTAACCTAAACAATACCTACTACTATTTAACTACTTACCCTACTACTATTTGTACATCTCTACTACTACTACTACTTCTACTACTACTACTTCTACTTCTATTCGCTCTATGAGTTTACACACTGTATCCTTAACCCCACCCCACCCAACCGTGTTGTTGTTTCCGTTTTTAATTAAATAATGTGTGTGTACGTGTTTGTACCTTTTAGTTAGTTGTTACTGTATTACCAATACATTTACCTTATTCTTTCAGTTATTTATGTGTGTTTGTCATTTAATTAATGTAATTTAAACATGAAACTCAACAATTTCTGCTCTCGGTTCTATTTCATAATGTTCCATTTCCATTTCATAGATGTGTGTCATTTTTCATTCCGTTTCGTACTAAATGTTGTGTGTTTGTATATGTCTCTCTGTATGTGTGTGTGTTACAATGGGCTACTTAATACAAAGTCCGTATCATAGTTCAGCTATATAAATATTACACTTTACATATGAGTATCTCTCTCTATCTCTGTGCGTGTGTGTGTCCGAACAAAAGATATTAAAACCTAAAAAACAAAAAGAAAAGTAGATTATTTTTAATGTCTGTGATGTTGTTCTTTTTGCCTGGTCATGATATATATACATATATAAAAAGCTTCGCTGTCGTAGTTGTTGCTGCCAAAAACACACGCACACATACACACGGACACACCCAAAACGTATACCGTTAGCTTGTTATACCGTTATGCTTTTCATCAACTCTAGTTGCTACTTAATTACAATCATTACTCAAAGAGGCCAAAAGAGCTGGCTCACACACACACACCCACACAGACAGTCACATACACAGATACCTACACCTACACCTACACACCCACATGTGTCCTGCATTTGTACATAATTTTTGTTGAATTTCGTTAACCAATACTGTTCTGCGTGTGCTTGTTTAAAACATTTGATTTTAGAGCTTTTACCCAGAGGCTTTCGCCTTTTAGATGTATTTACAAGTCTGCCTGTTTGTTGGTTGCCTAACCATATATAAATATATCATTATTATTATCATTGTTATTATTGTTATTATTATTATTATCATTATATGCATAACGTACATACACGTTACCAACACTCCAATATTGCTAAAAAGAGAGGACCCTATACCAAAAAAGTAAAAAAAAAATAAACTTAACTACGAATATATATATTTGCCAAGCTGCAAATCAAAGTACTCAACATATATTTATTTCCTTAGCATACGAGTATCTAAACTTAATTAATATTTATTAAAAAATTACAAATAAACTTTAGTTGATATATATTTCGTTATTCTGCTTGATCTAGTAACACAAAGAAAAATCAATATATTTTTTGCCTTGTTAAGTGAACTTTCAATTTTGTGTTGAGAGCCGGAAAAAACTATGTGTTCTTTTACCTTTCCGTTTCGATAAATATGTTATATTACAACTTAATAACACTCTCAAGTGTTTTTACACATTCAGTTCAGCAATGCTAACAATTCCTAAGCATCGTTTCAACTGAAAGGAAAAATACTTCAGTCTTTATTTATTTTCGGTTTTGATTAATTTTTTCTCATTTTAATTTGTCAACACATATTTCAACAGAAATTGTTGCTGTTTCACGTTGTGGCGCACTCGAAGCTGCCAAGTTGTCTCCCAAGTTCTTCCTCCAAGTTTCAAGTATCGTTTCATTTAGCTGGCATTCTCGACGTTGACTTGGATCATGGGCAGCGCATCGCCAGATTCCAGTGCGCCACACGATATTGATTTAAACGAATCTTTTTAGAACTTTGTAGCATTGTTTTTATTATTTAATACCCTACAAAAAACAAAAAGTAACAAAAATAAAACAATTCACCTAAATGTGCTTCTCTATCTATCTCTCTCTAACTTATCTCTAACTAACTTAATATATATCTGACCTGACTATACTTTTGCTATTCTACTAAATCCATCCAAACTACTTACATATTCCCAATCCCAATTTCGACTTGTTTCTTTCGCCTTCCTTTGTCTTTGTGTGCGTGTTTGTTTGTTCTTCAACTTGTTTAGCGATTTGCATTAATTGTATTCCTATGTGTGCTTTTCAAATAATCATGTCCCCCAGACCATTGCAAGGGCCGTGACACTTTACAGAATCTCTGCGATCAAATTACGGGCGATGCTCTGCTCTATTCGCTGTTCCGTGAGAGCGCTGAACCGGTCAAGTGCCCAATAAAGGGTGAGTTCCAACTTCCATTTATCTCAATGCAATGCTTCATCATCATCGTCATTATCTTGCCTCCCTTGTGCAGGTCCCTTTATATTCACTTACAATCGAGGCCATGGGGACTGCAAGTCGCCCGTTTCGAACATTGAGAGCTGCACCGAGGAGAGTCGCCTGCTATTAAGTTTTCAGGCCTGCCCCGATGTCGAAGGCACGGAGAGTACGGGTAAGTGCACATTGTAGCTGATTCAACGGAATTTAGTAAGAGCTCTTTAATGAGCGGATTGTTCTGCTAAATGCGAAATATGCAACCCAAATGTAGAGAGACAGAATCGTATTGTAGTAATGGCAGTTCTAGCCGGAAGATATGTTGCATACCTTGTCGAATAGACACTACTCACTACACAAGTTTCCAGCTATCTATTCTCTGTCAAGTGTTCACATAATTCAATCTTTGCTAATCTTTAAAAAACGTTTTGCAGTTGAGGAGCTAACCTGCCTGGCCACATGGAAGGACGGAAACGCGCGGTATCTGGTGGGTCTTGTCTCGCATCATCATGCCATTTCGAATGAGGAGCGTTATCGTTGCTTTGTTTACGAGAAAATCTCCTTGCTGATGGGTAAGAAAATCTCCAAACAAACAGCTGGAAAATTGTTCTTGAGCATCCTTTCTCGTTTTATAACCCTTGCAGGTGGCCCAAGCACGCTCAGCTCGAAGGATGCCGAGTATAAGCTGGCACAATCCGGCGACGCCACTTGCAATGGCTTAGACAGCGCCGAGGTAAGTGAGTCAAACCCCATTCAAACTGTCAACATTCAAATCCCCCATTCACTCGCCCTGCCAGGTTGGCTCGCGAATAATGTCACTGCGAAAACCGCCGGTGGCGGAGCGCTGCGATTTTCCCGCCTGGTTCAAGGGTCCGCGACACTGGCATGCACTTATGGGGAACGCTGTCTACAATTATCATTCCAAGTGAGTGGCAACAGCAACGCCGAAGGCAACGCATCACAGCCAATAAAACGTTTCCAATTTTCTTTACAGCGATGGCTCTGTGCACATTATTAAGCCCAACGGCTACATGGAGACACGTGCCCTCTGCGAGCAGATAAACAAACAGACCTCAACCGAAATGATGGCTGTGGTGCACTACACCACCGGCTGGTAAGCCAAAGAACAAAAAAACCGCCGTAACTCAGTTGTCTTACCCCACCCCCTACCCCTCCTACCTTCAACTTTACAGCCAATCAGGCTTTATGTGCATGATGTTCTACCGTCGGGACACGCACGTCATTGAGATACAAACGGGCAAGCCGGCCATTCGTCTGGAGGATGCCTGTGCTCCGGATCACTTTGACTTCAATAAGATGGCCTACATAACGCTGCTGGGTAAGTTTGTGTGCACTCTGTTTGTATGAGAGTATGAACCGTATACTCTGTAACCACTGAATGTTAAGTGGGGTAAATTTGGGGGAAAACGTCAGATGAAGTTATCTTATAATGGAATCTAATACTTGTGATATAACTATTGATAATAGTTAGGTGTTGACTAAAAAACAATTTATATCCATTATCTATCCAGATTTGTAATATATATCTCATTCAGAACTAGAAAATTTATGAGATAGTTTAGTTTCTTTTCAATATATATACTGATATAACCTCAAATTTGTGGCACAGACCTTATCTAAAAAGAGATTATATGAAATATAATGCAATTAAAGGGTATTTTTGAGGCGTACACTTCAACTCGTTAAAACGTTGCTCCTTTTTTAAAATCCCGCTCACAGCTAGCAATCCGGAACCGCATATTTGCCCTATGGAGGGCCTGTACAATCTGCGTGGAGCAATTGGGCCACCGTACCTGGTCACGCGCCACAAGCGCAATCACAATGGTAAAGCGCATCTTGGACATGGTCATCATCATCATCAGAGCGAGGGTCTGGACGCTGGCTCTTTTGGCCACAAGGGGTATGTTTGCGGAGCAACAAACGAGAACGAAAAGAATCTCTGCTACAGCTCAATTTGTGCTTTGTTTATTTGTGTTTCGTGGCAGGCACAGCACACTCAGCTTCCGCAATGCCGAGCGCATGGAGCGTGGCTCCTGGCATGCCAACACACGGGGCCTGCCGGCTCGCAGCCGCCGCAATGCTGCGGAGCCGAGGCCAGCCCTGCAGCAGGAGTCAGCGAATCAGCTGCAGCAGGTTTTGGTGCTGAGCAGATCCAATGATACTAGCGTAGGTTTCGTAGCAACGCGCAGTCGACGAGATGTTCCCGGCTGTGTAACCAACTACAACGCCCAGCGACAGCTTTGGGTAGGCTGCACGGCACCTAATGTCATCGACGTGAGTCCGCTGTGCAGTCTGGATGGCGAGGAGGGTAAGCAGCGAGCGAGTCTCTTTAAGTGCCATGTATGAAACCAATCTAATTTGTTCTTAATTTGCACAGAGTACTCCTGCCATGGTTCTTGGAGCGAGAACAGTACCGTCTACATTATAGCCAGGCATAAGGGCACCAAACATGGCGTCTGCATCAGCTACAGGCCCTCGGAGGGCAATGCAGCCAAACTAGTCGTGGGAGATGCTTGCTACCGTGGCACCCAAAAGCCTCCCGATCATCATTTGGTGGCAAATCTATCCTTTTTCGGTTTGTTCTATTCATAACTTTTATCTATGAAAAAGTGACTGAAAAACAGAAGCTGTAACATGATGGTCCATTCCATCTATTGATTCTATTATATGTATTCATGTATATATTATCGAAGCTAATTTCTAATTTTTATTTCTAACTTGCAGGTAAATGTGATGAAACAGGCTCCAGCGCGAGCTCATCAGCTCACTTGGCCAACTGGCTGTTGCTGTTGGCCGTGTTGACGTGGCCATCGCTGATGGGATTGCACTTCTACAATTTGATAGACGGGTTAAGCAAACGATCTGCACACTAACCGTACCAATTACCATTCTGATGAAACATGTATACAAGACACACACTTAAGACTAATTGTACATTGCATATTGTATATGTAAGGCCTACGCGATCGTAAACAATTCAGAATATCTTTTGCTGTATATAAGTTAATTGTTTTTTATTATTCCTAATTAAAGTGAAACTATCTTGTTTTGTTTAGTTTTAAGTGCTTTATATTCAAGTAATATATATACACATATATATCAAAATTAAAATAAATGGAAAATTAAATGGTTTGCAATAAAGCCTTAGAGCAAGCGCTGTTTAGGCCTAGTGAAACGCGTCTGAATGCTAAAATCTAAATAAATATGAAAACATACGCAAAAAAACAATTGCTGTTTATTTAAAGAAAGAAAATGAAAAACAGAAACAAAGCAAATTAAATGTAATGCAAAAATAACTAAATATACGAATAGAAGCTAAAAGCTTAAAATTTTGTATGCTAAATAGTGTTCTCTGCATTTATTTTTCTATATCATTTCCAAAAAATTAAAAACGTTTCCTATAACTAAAGTACACAATATAAACACATACACACCTAAAAAATAAGTGAATGAGAAATTAAACACAGTTTTCTAGCAACTACGTAAATGTATGTAAAAGTTTAAATTAGTTTTCAAATTGTATAAAACAAAAAAACGAAACAAAAAGAAAACATATTTTGTTGTACAGTGCAAAATAGTTCACAATAAGCATACCTAAACTAAATCGATATATATAATACAATTTTGCATAGGATCACATTGGTTTCATACATAACATAATTAATACCTTGCAAAACTAAGCATTAATACATACATTTAGACTAATATATATATATATATATATATATATATATATATATATATATATATATATATATATATATATATATATATATATATATATATTGTATGATTTATGATTATAGCTGTGGGCATAAGAAATTGTAAAGTTTCATGAATTTTGAACTTTATTAAGTAGCTGGCACTCACACGTTCATAATCAATCAATCTATAAAAGAAACAAACACAAACGCAAAGGACGAGACAACAATGAATCAGCAAGAAATGCTAAAAATAATTAGAGTGTTTAAGGCAATTAAGCGGTGATATAGGTCTAGAATAAACAAACACAACTGTAAAAGAACTGGCAGACATGCACACAGACAGACGTTGGAGATAAGCCTAAATATAGAGTGCATCCAAAGGATTTCAGAAACTAGCATTTCCCTCGATTACATAGAGTTAAAAAAAAAAAAACACTTTTGCCCTAAAACGAAAAATCCTTGCGATTTTTATAACTAACAATTCGAATGCCTCTTCCAGGCGCTTGCATAAAGAACTAGTCAAAATTTTGTAAGGTCCCCTCTCCCGACAAAGATATTAAAAAGCGATAAAACCATGTATATATAGCGAATATTATGCGAATTGATTCCACACATAAGTCGAAATATGTAACTAATTGCTAGTTAGCTAAAAGAAAGTATTTGAGCAAATGATATATGAACTACATACTTTATATAGACATTAGGCGAAACGCTGGGAGTGTTTGGTGCGTAACAGAGTGGGCTAACTTTATAAGGGTTACTTTATAAGTACTACGATATATTTAATATACATACACATATATCAGAGGACATACTATGCAACAGAACTACAGCAGAAGCAGTTTAAGAGAGCACTCACTCCAGTTTCCCTCAGTCACTCACTTATGCAATAGCTAGGAGAGGCACCCGTAACACCAATTATAGGGCGTCGCGACACATCTCCCAGGACAAGACAAATCAATAAATAGCAGTATCGTATAATGGATATAAAGAGCGCCAAATATGAAAGACAACAGCAGCTAACACTAATATAACATACATATTTTTGGGTGTACCTATCAAATAAGTAAATTTCAAATTTGTTGTCAGCTTTTACTAAGTAAACATAAACAACACACTAAACAATTAAATATATAAAAAAAAAGAATACGAATGCATTTTAAACATAAATAACCATTCCTTTATGTCCCGATCCAGAGGATTACATGTACGTGAACACTACGATGTGCTCCTTAATCTATCAATGTCCGTCTCAGCTAGGGATTTGAAAATTATAACGTATAAAAATCAATTCGAGGCAGTTTTTGTTTTGTTACTCGAAAACTATCGTATCTACATAGATCTGCATATTCTCGATAAGCATACACCTTTTTTTTTGCGAGCATTGCGAAGGGAAACTCAAAAATTATAAGCCCGTGTTCCAGGCATCGCCTAGTCGGACGCCCTCGACTAGAGCACTCTTCTTTATAATTCTAAATAATGGCTCAGTTTATTGAAATGCTTAGCTATTGTTTTTTTTTTTTGCAATTGTTAAACTAAAACACTTCAGCCCATTGTGTTAGCAATTTGCAATTGTGGTCCAAACAACTCCAGCCAATGGCCCTGTGTTCTCATTCTTAAACGTGCTATCATCAAAGTCTCCCAGAAATGTATTCGATGTTTCTTAACAAAAAAAAAAAAAAAAAAAAAAAAAAAAAAACTAAATATAATAAAAAGTAATAATGCAATCCATATTTTTGTAAATAGTTAAATGCAAACGCTTGAATTTTTATCCCAAGATTTAGTCGTGTGTACGAGGCCACATCCATTTTGCAGGCGCACGTGAAGTCTCCGCCCCCCAATTTGAATGTGAACGCTAAAACATGTAGACATAAGTGATTTTTATATATATGAATATATATCTATACATATATATATATTCGAAAAGCGATTTTATAAATCATTTTAATTGTCTATTTTAAATGCAAAATTCGAAATGTAAACAAAACAAAAATTAATTAATTTAGTTGAATGTGTGTGAAAATACTTCTGAAATTTTTGGTCAATAATGTTTTCAATGTTTTCGATTCCTATGTTTATAAATTAATTGTTTCGATTTTTTAAGCAAATATAAATAAAAATACAAACTAATAACAATATAACTCCAAATGACTTTTGTACCCAACCAATTCCATTCAAATAGCTTTTGCGGATATAGTTATACAAATGTTTATATTTTATTAAATATAAATTAATAATTTTGTATTTAAGCTCATTGAATAATCAATCTCAATAATAATATAACAAAAGTTTTTAGTTACAAAATGTGTTGAATTTATAATTTCAAAAGTGCTATAATTTTGTATTTAAATTCATTGAATAATCTCAATAATAATATAACAAGAGATTTTAGTTACAAAATTGGTTGAATTTATAATTTCAAAAGTGCAAAAAGCAAACTAATTCATTTTAAATATTTAATATTTTTTGAAGATGTTAATAATTTAACTAAATTTAGTTTAGTTAATTGTACTATCAGGAAGTTGAAGTTGGTTGATTGATGATGCCCTCAGCATACACATATTCTTGTAGGTGCTCAGCCGATTGCGCATTGAAGGGAGAGCTAAAAGTCGCTTGTCCAGTTTTCTTCAGAAGCGCCGCCTTTCAAGTTCATCTTCATCTTCTTTGCTATGTTGAATATTATCTTCTGACAGCATTTTAGGTCACGTTCCAGTTCCAGTCATAGCTTCTGAGTTACTCATCGTTGTTATATTGAATATATTTTATCTCTTTGTTCATATATTTGGTGGGTGAGGTTTTTTTGGTTGGTAGTCTTAATACCAAATGGGTGAAATATTTTTATTTCAGTGCTTGGGATGGGATAGGGAGAGACTTGCATCATAAAACCTCACCCAAAAATCAGATGCATCTCAGTTGTACAACGTAAAAGCGGAAAAAGTCGAAATATTTAATTTAAACAGCATACATATATACTGTTATATGCATATATTCACATATATGTTACGGTAAGAATAGGGAATATACGGGTCAAGTATAATGTTAAAAAATAAAATTAAAATATATTGTCAGTGTTCCATATACAAAGGGAAACAATTGAGTGAAAGAAAAAATATATCTAAAAGGAGTTAAACAAAGGGAATTATGGCAATCGACAAAAACTAATCGAAATGGATGACACCTACCTAATAAAAAAAATTAATATGGTGTGTTCAGATGACAAAGAAAAAAATAAATAAGTTTACTTTTTTTTAGCTACAGCTACATACATATATCCGTAGGAAATTGTGTTTAAAGCAATTTTGTATGAATAGCGTTTTTACTTTCCGAGTAGCATCTTTATATAAAGCAGGTAATATTTAATAATATATGTCATAAATTATTTCTGTTCATTATGTTGTTTATGTATTATCAGAAGACTTGTGATTTTGTAGTAAATTGTGGGAATTAGTTATGTCCTTGGATCATAAATATATGTTTATATTAAGGGAACTTATAATATTCCGTTTCACAAGTTTATTAAACAAATATATGTTAAATGAAATAGACAATGTTTTCCTTCCTGGTTTAGAGAAAAACTGATGAGAATTTCAAAACCTTTAGTTGGTGATAAAATAATAGGGTAAAGAACATAATGTTTTGTTATCATACAATTTTTGTGTAAGTCAATATGAAAAACATTAAAATATATATATATATATATATATATATATATATATATATATATATATATATATATATATATATATATATATATATATATATATATATATATATAAGTATATATATATTATTAGTTTTGATTAATATTTCATAATATCTGTAGATTTAATCATTTTCGTAAGGAACAAATATGCGCACGAATAGTAAAATTATATTCATAACATAAATATATATTTAAAAACTAAACATTCAATGCATTGTTTCTATCAACATCGTCAGCTTTCCCATTTGAAGTATTCTAATATTATCTCAGCTGCGAAGAAATACGTGCTCTGCATATCCTTAGAGGAAAATTAAGTTGTTAAATATTTAATTTTTCTGTATTTAGAATATGCATTCCAATTTTTTCTATACTTTTTGGACTTGTCTTGAATAGGGAATTATTTAAATGATATAAATAGTGATCCATAATTAATTTTTTCATTTTATTATTTTTGTTCTGAATCTGTTATTTTTATAGACCAGAATTTCTCTTTGATATGAAAAGTTATGTTCCATAATTGATAACTGGGATTATGTTTTTCAGTTACTGGGAAACTTTTTGAAAATTCGAATATATATTTGACATTTTTTCGAGTCAACTTTCCTTGGAACTCAATTACATTGGTGGTTATATATTATTTATATAGAAGACGTGTAGCATTTTGGTCTTTCGAGTGTTTTATTAATCCTATGTAACCACCAAAAATGTAGTTCTATAGTAGACTTTCCCTTTTTGAAGAAAACTTTACTTTTATAATTTCTGTGTTTTATTCCAATCAGTGTATATTTTCGAATGCAATTCTATGCGTGTTAATGAGGTCCAGCTAACATTATATATCAATTTGATTATCGTGCATTTTATTGTCATATATATGATCGATCTATTACAGGAATATATATTTTTATATATATGTTGAGTCTTTGATTTTGTAGATTTCGATACGAATTTTATATGGTTCGTAAACGATTCCGGCGTAAACAAAGGGCACATAAGCAAGTTAGATAAAAAAAATCAAATCAAACAAATACTTTTCAAGTTTCTCTATACTATTTTGAAGATAAATAGATTGCATATTATTAAAGTTGAGTAGAGAAAATAATGGTAAAATATTAGAATAAAGATACTAAATTTCTTAAGATAAAATATTGTAAAGTGTGTCTGATTAGCACTAAGTGGGTAATAGAACAAGGAATGAATTTAAAAGATAAGAAATCGTACAAATATATATTATATTATATTACATGAATATATATCAAGTTTTTCAGCAATGTGTAGGTTTTAGTATGCAAATCAAAAAAATAATAAAAGTTCCAGAAATATATATATATATATATATATATATATATATATATATATATATATAAATCCTTGTTGGTAGTGTTGAAAAGTTTTAACGTGTTGTGTTATAATTTAACAAAAGGTTTCAGTGTAGTACACAATTTGAGTGTAACTAATTGCAAATACACAATAAACAGCTGAACGTTAGTACAACTTGCAATAGTTCTTCGAATAACCCATGTAGCAGTCGTAAGCTTAAAGTAATTTTCCTCATCCATTTAAACATTTAATACTTAGTAATTGTATAAATACCAAGGCAAACAAAATATAATAAATGTATTAGATGCTCCGACTTGATTTTAATTTCAATCTATTACAACACAACAAGTATATGTATATGTATGTTTATAGATATATATATATGCTTAGTGTTTTTCATATATAACATTGGAAAGCGATGAATAAACTATGTTATACAAAAAAGAAAAATAAAATATTTTGAGGTCTACTTATAAAGAAGAGATAAGAAAAGTAAAGATGGCAGTCTGTCGATTGTCGTTAAACGGAACATCATATTTATATAGACATTTATTAGGGATGGAAACATTTAAAACAACGCCTACCTATAAAGGGCACTTTTTATGTGTTCACACAGACTCTCTTTTGTTTTTGTATAGCACCTACTTATTAGGAAAACATTTCATCATTTCATTTCATTCATGCATTTTCGTAGCCCACCACACCACACCTTTTACGTTATACGTACATGGGTCATACCTGCCTATGAAACAAACTTTAAGGTTTTCAATCTCTTTAAATTTGGACAGTTTTTGAAAATAAAACAGAGTAGGGAAATCAGTAATAGTCAATAGTCAAGTTTATCGCAACATTAAAGAAATTATGACTTCACACATACTTTAAATATTACTCAGGGTTTGTATAACCCTTACTTAGAAAAATATTTAATATTTTCAACATATCACACCTCTTATATTCATTTATGTATTTTATAAGGAAAATTGACTAATGTCATGGCGTTTTTTTTCGCATTGTTCCTATTATATATTTTATATAATATATTATAGTAGGGTAATTTGTTATTCATACAGTTCTAATATACATCACACCTGCCAAAAACAAAATTAATATACTTTCACACAAACATTGAATGTAGTGAGGAGATGGGGAAAGTAGACAGTGGTACATTTTTAACAATATGTTAGTTTAAGTATTTAATACAGAAAAACAATTAAATTAAATTCCAAATGATTTGAAAAAGTTATTTTGGATGTTTCTTTAACGACATCCTTAAAGTTGTATTAAATGAAATTAATTTCAAATAATTAATGAAATGCCGAACATTAATCGAACTAGAAATGCAAATCCTCTTTTTAAATAACCCATATAACACTCGAAAGCTTAAAGTGAAAATAAATCCTCATCTAAGTAAATTGTTATATTTAATAAGAAATGTAAATAGTGTCAATAAAACAATAATAAAGGTTTGCCATGCTCTGACTAGATTTTAATTCCAGCAATTGATTACAAAACAACAAATTTATGTATATGTGTAAATCGCATATAGAGAGTTCAAACATACGTTTCTATACATAACATTAGTTATGTTGCAACTGAAGCGAAAGAGTGATTGAACTGGGTTATACAAAACTAGAGAAATTAAAATATTTTGAATTCTACTTATTAGGAATATATTTACTTTTCCACAGAGACTGGAAGAATTTTAGGCAGTTTTTAAATATCACCTAACGATTAGGATATTTTATTGTCGAAGATATTTGAAATGTTTTCATAAGTATTGTATACCACCCATTTGGGGAAATTATGTTAACATATTAGGGATATATTTTGATATCATACATTACTCTGCTATGTCACCTTACTATTTGGGAAATTATGTTGTCATAAGGATATTTTAAAACTTTTCGTAGTATTTGTATACCACCAATTTATTCGAGAAATTATGTTATCATACAGATATACATATGATCAATTTTCACGGTTTTTGTATAAGAGAAATATTTTGATTTAATACATTTTTTAAATAATCAATTTTCATGGTTTTTGTATATCACCTACCTATTAGAGAAATTCTGATGTCATAAATATTCGAGAAATTTTGGCAATTTTTAATAGCACCTACTTATTTTCGAAATAATGTTGTCGTATAGATGTTAGATCCATTTTCGCAATTCTCAGAACAACTACCTATTAGGGAAATATTTTGATTTCATACAGTTTTTAAATATTATTCAATTTTTGTATATCACCTATCTATAATAAAGATATTCGCAAAGTTTTCACAGTTTTTATATACCACCTACCTATTAGGGAAATATTTTGATTTGATAAATTTTTAAATAACACTCAGATTTTGTATACCACCCTACCTATTAGGGAAATGATGTTGTCATACAGATATTCGAGAAGTTTTAAGAATTTTTATATACCACCTACCTATTAGGGAAATATTTCGATTTCATACAGTTTTGAAATATTATTTGTTTTTGTTTTTTGTATATCACCTACCTATTATAAAGATATTCGCGAAGTTTTCATAGTTTTTATATACCACCTACCTATTAGGGAAATATATTGATTTCATACATTTTTAAATAACACTCAGATTTTGTATACCACCCTACCTATTAGGGAAATTATGTTGCAATACAGATATTCGAGAAATTTTAAGAGTTTTTATATACCACCTACATATTAGGGAAATATTTAAATTTCATACATTTTCCAATAACACTCGGATTTTTTATACCACCCTACCTATTAGGGAAATTATGTTGCCGTACAGATTTCAAGAAGTTTTAAGAGTTTTTGTATACCCTTACTAACTGTAAGGGAACATTTTAAATATTTTTAAAGTTTTGACAGATTTGTAACACCTACCTATTAGCGAAATATTTTGATTTCATACAGTTTTTAAATATTATTCAGTTTTTGTATATCACCTCCCTATTATAAAGATATTCGCGAAGTTTTCATAGTTTTTATATACCACCTACCTATTAGGGAAATATATTGATTTCATACATTTTTAAATAACACTCAGATTTTGTATACCACCCTACCTATTAGGGAAATTATGTTGCAATACAGATATTCGAGAAATTTTAAGAGTTTTTATATACCACCTACATATTAGGGAAATATTTAAATTTCATACATTTTCCAATAACACTCGGATTTTTTATACCACCCTACCTATTAGGGAAATTATGTTGCCGTACAGATTTCAAGAAGTTTTAAGAGTTTTTGTATACCCTTACTAACTGTAAGGGAACATTTTAAATATTTTTAAAGTTTTGACAGATTTGTAACACCTACCTATTAGCGAAATATTTTGATTTCATACAGTTTTTAAATATTATTCAGTTTTTGTATATCACCTCCCTATTATAAAGATATTCGCGAAGTTTTCATAGTTTTTATATACCACCTACCTATTAGGGAAATATATTGATTTCATACATTTTTAAATAACACTCAGATTTTGTATACCACCCTACCTATTAGGGAAATTATGTTGCAATACAGATATTCGAGAAATTTTAAGAGTTTTTATATACCACCTACATATTAGGGAAATATTTAAATTTCATACATTTTCCAATAACACTCGGATTTTTTATACCACCCTACCTATTAGGGAAATTATGTTGCCGTACAGATATTCAAGAAGTTTTAAGAGTTTTTGTATACCCTTACTAACTGTAAGGGAACATTTTAAATATTTTTAAAGTTTTGACAGATTTGTAACACCTACCTATTAGCGAAATATTTTGATTTCATACAGTTTTTAAATATTATTCAGTTTTTGTATATCACCTACCTATTATAAAGATATTCGCGAAGTTTTCATAGTTTTTATATACCACCTACCTATTAGGGAAATATATTGATTTCATACATTTTTAAATAACACTCAGATTTTGTATACCACCCTACCTATTAGGGAAATTATGTTGCAATACAGATATTCGAGAAATTTTAAGAGTTTTTATATACCACCTACCTATTAGGGAAATATTTAAATTTCATTCATTTTTAAATAACACTCGGATTTTGTATACCACCCTACCTATTAGAGAAATGATGTTGTCATACAGATATTCGAGAAGTTTTCAGAGTTTTTATATACCACCTACCTATTAGGGAAATATTTAAATTTCATTCATTTTTAAATAACACTCAGATTTTTTATATCACCCTAGCTATTAGGGAAATTATGTTGCCTTACAAATAATCGAGAAGTTTTGAGAGTGTTTGTATACCACCCTAACTGTAAAGGAAATTGTTGTATATTTAAAAAGTTTTGACACCTACCTATAAGGGAAATATTTTGATTTTATACAGTTTTTAAATATTATTTGTTTTTGTTTTTTGTATATCACCTACCTATTATAAAGATATTCGCCACGTTTTCACAGTTTTTATATACCACCGACCTATTAGGGAAATATTTCGATTTGATACATTCTTAAATAACACTCAGATTTTGTATACCACCCTACCTATTAGGAAAATTATGTTGCAATACATTCGAGAAATTTTAACAGTTTTTATATACCACTTACATATTAGGGAAATATTTAAATTTCATACATTTTAAATAACACTCAGATTTTGTATATCACCCTACCTATAAGGGAAATTACGTTTCCTTACAAATAATCGAGAAGTTTTAAGACTTTTTATATACCACCTACCTATTATTATATATTATTAAAGTTTTGACAGATTTGTAACACCTACCCATTAGGGAAATATTTTTATTTCATACATTTTTAAATAATAGATTTTGTACACCACCCTACCTATTATAAAGATAGTCGCGAAGTTTTCACAATTTTTATATACCACCTATTAGGGAAATATTTAAATTTCATACATTTTTCAATAATACTCGGATATTGGATACCACCCTACCTAGTAGTGAAATGATGTTGTCATACAGATATTCGAGAAGTTTTAAGAGTTTTTATATACCACCTACCTATTATTATATATTATTAAAGTTTTGACAGATTTGTAACACCTACCTATTAGGAAAATATTTTTATTTCATACAGTTTTTAAATATTATTCAATTTTTGTATATCACCTATCTACTATAAAGATATTCGCGAAGTTTTCACAGTTTTTATATACTACCTACCTATTAGGGAAATATTTAAATTTCATACATTTTTCAATAACACTCGGATTTTGTATATCACCCTACCTATTAGGGAAATTGTATTGTCATCAATCAATTTTCGCATTTTTTGTATACCACCTACCTAGTAGAACTATTTGTTTTCAGAGAGGTACTCGCATAATTAACGCAGTTTTTTTTATATCCACTTAGTGGTCAAATTTTTAACACTTTATAAATATTACCGAATTTTTACACCTACCTATTAAGGAAATTATGATGTTATACAGATACAGATTGACGCAGTTTTTTTCATATATATTTAGTAGGGACATTTTTCATGTTTTCATACAAATTTTAAATACTCAGGTTTTGTATACCACCTATTAGGGAAATGTAGGTTTTGATACAGTTGTCACATATTCATTAAATATCACTCAGTTTTTTAATGCCACCTACCTACCTACTAAGGAAATATTTATATAAATATGATGCACATTTTTAAACCACCTACCTCCAAAAAGAGAATGATTTATTATACAGTTTGTCACTGTTTTCTGACATTCTTGAAATTTCACGCAATTTTGTATAAAAGGAAAAATAAATTTGTACGTAGTTTGGTAACAACACATTAATATTAAAAATTATTTTAAATTTCATTCTAAATTCTTATATTATGTTTAAATGCGTTTAAATTCATATTTATTTTTAATTTTACAGATAATTTTCGATTCATATAAAAGTGAAGGATTATGTATAAAGAGAGTTACGGCGATATCCCCTAAGTCCGTATTGATAATAAGAATGAAAATTAAAAATTAAGTAGACGCGTTTAATTATTGTGATTGTAAAAAGGCAGGATCAAAATTTCCCATTGGAAGCTGGAATAGTTTGGAATATCTTTAAAGAACTTAAGATGTTTTTCCGGATTAATATGTAGAAATTATGGTTGTGAGTATTTGTGGCAATTCTCATATTTATTGTTATGGCATCCATTGTCGAGTAGGAGCACGTGTGGATAGTTTTGTTGCTATAGCTCTATTAAGACTCCATCTGACCGGTGATTGTAAAAATTGATGTATTGAAACTTAAAAATTGTGTGGGTGTAAAATTCCGTCCTGATAAGTAAAAAACGTTTTGTATAATTCACATTTCATGTTACTTCAGATTTTTAGTAAAAGCAAATAAATGTCAAATATATTCGTTGAATTTATTCAACCAATATATAAATTTTGGATCAGGAGACTCGAGTTTAATTATATGAAATTCACTTTATACGAATTTCGTGGTCTTATTGAGGAAATCTTTCAAATAAGGTTTATAGTTTTGTATGTCTTGAGATTGTTGTATATTTTTTTTTTATAAATATAAAGAGTGATAGTCAATTGTCAGGTATTTTAATATATTATCAACATTTTTTCTTTACCATATTTTTATCAAGAGATAATACGGCTTAAAGACATAAATGTTCCAATATTATATTTTAAAATAAATTAATTTTCATTGATATTATTTATTATTTTAGGTGAGTCGCGAAATATATATTTGTTGTATTTTTTCATTTATATGTATGTTTTGTCTTTTTGAAATAATGCTTTTACTTTAGATTTGTATATGCTTTGTCGTAAGTAAACCTGTGTTTCCTTCCTTAGATTATGTCAATAAACCTGTGGGTCTTTGTCCCTTCCTCCGATTGTATGATGATTGGACTGAAATTTGTTTAGAATTTTAACTTAAAATAAAAATATGGAGAACAATTGTTTCGAAATTTATTGGTCTCAAATTACTTTTATTATTTTTTGATTGTAGCTTCTTTACTGTTTGGTGAGCTTTCTTTTTCATTTTCATTTTCTTTTTCTTTCATTTTTTCTTCTCATTTTCTATAACTGAATTGGACAAGTGTAATTACAAGAATAATGGACACAAATTTTCTTAAATCTTGGATGTGTACAAAAACAGAAGAAATTTGCTTGGTAGTTTTTTTTTCTTTTTTTTTTTTACAGAACTTAAGTCACGCTTGATGTCGTGAACTTGTAAACGTTTAAGTTAACAAAGAAAAAAATTATTAAGTAAATAACAAGAAAGATATATTTTATAATTTGTGATTTGCGAAATGAACGAGCAATCGGTTGCTACTCCAGATACTAGATATATATGTATATCTATCGATGTCAGTAGAGTGTTGTATATATTTGATCAGTATAGAGATAACGGTCGATGGTAGATAAAGAACAGAAGACCGTTTATATAGTACATATGCAATTTGGCGCCTTTCTTTTGAACAAGTCTTAGTAGAGCAGAGAAGTCGATACAGGTTCCTATATACATTCAATCCACGCAATCACAATTTGATAAAAACGATGTTTAGTACCCCTGTGTAGGCCGCGACACACACATTTAGTCGCAGTTTAGATATACTCTCACGGCTACATGGGACCGAACAATCAGCATTTTCAGCTAATTGTAAGGCCTTTTCTCACGTATTGCGTTCAAGTTAAACATCGTTCGATCGCGTATCAACTCTCAACGCCCAACTATAAAGTTTAGAGAAAGAAATACATATTGCTTGGTTAACGTGTTTAAGAATGATCAAAGTGACAGTTTATAAATAAGATTAACAGCTAGGGTTTTAGACGGCTAAAGAACTTATGATGATTTAGTTAAGAGAATTGCCAATTATAAGCGACAGTTGGAGAAAACGTCTTAGGTAGATGAGAATACATACATACGTATGTATTTTTATACGTATAGAGAAAGAGGTGGAAACACAAATACATTTCAAGACGAAGGTGGCTCGAACAACTCACCACGTGGTGAGTTCATTGCAGCTGCTGTCATGCCACGCAACGGCATCTGTGCGCAAGTGCAAGCGAGATAGAATACGTGTAGACGAGTTTTATATGTACATGCAATACAATGCTACTTATTGTTAGAGCAGGCCAGCTGCTCTTCTTTTAGGGGATTAAACAAAGAACAGTCGAGAATTTACTCGAAATGACCAAAAATATGTAAGATGGAAGACATGTCGTTGCATGGGGTGGAAATTGTACTAGAAGCTCCGAAAGAATTATATTACGCAATAACAGAATTACGAGAATAAATTACACAATATTTGCTAATTTGAGTAAACGTTTACTTCGAAAAGCAAAAATTAAACGCTGACGTCACGTTTGAAAACGTTTCAAATTGCAAATAGTTGAGTAATAAAACTAGACCTTATGCTTAGAGTTTCGCTTACGTATAACAAGTAAAAGAGCTGGTTTCGCTGCTTCGGTTTATACCTGGCTTCCTAACTCCAAACTCCTCAAGTCCAGGACAGGACAACATACACTCCGGGATCTGGCTATTGCCTTGCCTGCCTCAGCAATTTCATTGCAAACTCTGGCATCTGCCTCAGCCTGCCTACAGTGCAATATTTCTAGCCAAATGTGAAAAAACTTGGCCATTGTTTTCCTGTTGCCCCATTTCCTCAATGTGAAAACGCCTTAAAAGGGCCCATGACGATGACGAAGAGCAGATTTCATTTTCTTTGTTCACAGCAGAAAGCTTCAACGGCGCTAGCAACTATTTCAGCCGACGTGCCATATTATAGCCTCGCGGATTCGCCTTTCCAAAAGCTGCTCTGCACACTTTCATTGCAGTTGAGTAATCTATCTTTTTGTATATCAACGATGCACTAATCCAGAAATAAATTTTTTTTTTTTGCAAACTGTTTTCAATTTCACCAGAGAACTTCACTTTGGCACTTGTATTTTTCGAATGACTGCAAACCGAGCAGTCGTCTCTATTTATACCCAGTAGCAGACGCCTTCTCGACGATTCCAGAAATCGATTTGTCTCCCTTCTGTACTCTTCAATTCGAACATAGGAGTGAGTGAATACACTGCTGTGCTTTGTATACGTGCTTTATTGCATTGAATCTTCCCTATAGGATTGGCCATATTAGGGGATGATTTGTATACATATTCTTATACTTATGTATGTTGTACATATCATAAGCTTTTTAATGAATTTAAATATGGTTTACAATCGAAGCTATGGAACTAGATAAATCAACGTATATATGTACATACATACATACATGTCGTTTTCAATGTACAAATGTAGTTGCCAGACTTCTACCGCGCGAGAGAGATATCAATACACACATTCACAGACTTGCCAACTTGTGCTTTGGAAATTTCTGCGAAATTCGCGCGCGTCATTCAAATGAGTTGTTTAATTCTGTTATACTGTAATCTTATACTTTACTTTGTTATACTTTAATGTAATATAAATTAATTTAATTTTAAATGAATTGTACAAATATTTTCTTACAAGCTAGCTTACAATAATATAATAATTAATAATTATAATAATTACAATAATATAAATAATAATAGTATTATTATTAAAATAATAATAATATAAAAAATATATAAAATATAATAAAAATATTATACAACTCGACATCCGACTCAATACCGATTTTTATGAGGGTAATAAGTGTTATAAGACGCTTTTGTCTGAAGTGGTAAAATGTCTGTATTCCAAACTTTCATTCGAAAGGTCTAGTTTTTACGAGTCAAAAATGTAATCCGCTTGAGCTTGAGTTGAGTTGGTTTCGGAATTGAACTATTTTCTCACAGTGTACCGCTGAGCGTCGCATTGTTTGTG
This sequence comes from Drosophila fulvimacula, assembly GCA_035045555.1. Taxonomy (NCBI): domain Eukaryota; kingdom Metazoa; phylum Arthropoda; class Insecta; order Diptera; family Drosophilidae; genus Drosophila; species Drosophila fulvimacula. The sequence goes on from JAWNOX010000137.1 coordinate 22,971,518, forward strand.
TGTGTTGAACCAAGCACAAGGTTTTTGAACCTTTGCGTGGCAGAGCAGGAAAGCCAGCTGTTGGCAGAGAGCGCGCGCGCATCCCATGCTTAACGCTTCGTGCGGGGTGGGTATTCGCTCTCACTCTCCCTCTCGTTCACTATCTCTCAATTCCAATCTCACTCTCGCTCTTAGCGAGTGGGCTCGCGCTTTGAGTGGAGTCGATTTGAATGCGCTAAATATGAATGCTAACGAGCTAAGCCATAAACAAAAGTGAAACTTCGCAACTGCCGTTAAACTTTAAACAAGAAGAATAACAACAAAGAGGAGAGTGAGTGAGAGAGGTCAAACTTGGGGCTGGAATTGCTGACCCGGGCTTAAATCAGCTTTACGCAACTTATGCGAATGGCCAGGACGGAAGGCGCATTCGCTTAAGGAAACACAGCAATAACGCTACGGTTCGCCGTGGAGGGAACCCATTCGCATAACGGCAATTGCCAGGACAAACACAATGATAAAGACAGAGCTTTCGGAAATTGCGAATACGCCATGGGCGCCCGTGTGTAACTGCAAGAGCCTGTCGCTGCCCGCTGCCTGGTGCCTGGTGCCTGCCAGATTGCCTGGCTTGTTGCTTTTGTTTTGTTTCCTGCGGCAGTGCAACAATTTGACATACACACACCCACACACACGCACCGATACACACCCACCTCCACCTCCACCTCCACCTCACCCACACAAACACACCCCCGTACAGGACTAGAAGGAACATTCAAATGGCATAATAAACGTATTTGCCAAAGCATAGGCCGCAACAACATGCTCAATCATGAGCCACGCCTGAGCCTGGTTAAGTGAAGTGTTTTGTTTTGCCAACTGAGTTTGGCTCAGGGCCTCTCACGCGCGTTCATTTTGACATTTTGCAATTATTTAACCTTGGTTATTGCCAAATGTAGTCCTTCAATTTTTGAGCCTACAAACTTGTGTGTTTTCCGAGCCTGCGAAGTGCGAAAGCCAGAGGAAAACAACAAATGCTGTAGCATAACTCTGCCAATGCATTTGAGGGCCATTCCCAATTTATACACTGAACAAAATTCATGAAATTCATAAACTCACTAATACATAATTTTAAGCTATTATCAACTAAGTCAATCGGCTTTCAGGAGACCTCCAATATTCCTCTCGGTTTAGGTATTCCGTGAATAGCTTACATAATTGCTACCTGCTTTTTTTTTTAATAAATGCAATTAAGATATTAATAAAATAAAATAAATAAAATAAGTAAAATAAATACAAAAAATAAAATAAGTAAAATAAATACAATAAATTATTTAGTTTATTTAGTTTATTTATTCTATTTATTTTAAATAGAATAAATAAACTAAATAAACTAAATAAAATAAATGAAATAAATTAAATAAATGAAATAAGTAAAATAAGTAAAAGTAATAAAGTAAATAAAATAAGTGAAATAGGTAAAATAAATAAAATAAATAAAATAAATTAAATAAAATCAATACAATAAATAAAATAAATAAAATAAGTAAAATAAATAAAATAAATGAAATAAATAAAATAAAAGAAATAAATGAAATAAATAAAATAAATAAAATAAATAATAAATAAATGTTAATTTAATTAATATTATTATTATATTTCTTCGTTAATTCTTTCGTTTAAGGAAATTCGGACATCATGCTACCTGTCATTCGTTGAGTGTATATAGGCGACAAGGACAACAAGTCGCCCACACACACACACGCGCACACCCACTGACACACACGCACGCATACATGCGCACACCCACTCGCAGTTGAGCGTTTACACATGTTGCTGGCTGCTGGCGGCGGGCGCGGTTTGGCAACAGGGACCTACATTCAGTCGTTTTTCCACTTCGGCTCGGCTGTGTATGTGTATGTGTGTGTGGCAGATAGAACTGAGCTTGCCTCAAAAGCGAGCTGGCCGTGCAGCATTTGCAGCAGTGCCCAACCAGACACCAAGCCGTGCGCAGCTTGCGCGCCTCACGTTGCAAAGAACCAACAAATATTAAAAAGGTCGAGCGTTTAACACGGAAACGAACACACGCGCGTGTATGAGTGTGTGTGTGTGTGTAGGTGTATAGGTGTGTGTGAGTGTGTGTGTGTGTGGGAGTCTGTGTATGCCACTTGCTGTTTGTTTGTGTTTGTGTTTGTGCTGGAGTTGTGAAGTGTTGCAGTTCAACTTTAACCCAAATGCAGCCTGCGTCTTAATTAGTTTGTCTTCGCCTGCAAACGATTTGTCAACAGCTTGTTGTTATTGTTAGTGCTGTCGTTGTCGTTGTTGCAAGGACTGCCAGGAGTGCCAGGACTGCCAGGACACAGCATGTAAGCGCACTTTAATGTGAAGCACTTTTACGCTGAGCGTATTGGCATTCCGTTAATGGGTCTATTGTCCGCCCGTTGGCGCACCCCACGCAAAATGTGAAGCACAAAAAATGAAGAAAAAAAATTGAAATGACACGAAAAAATGATCGAAATAAAACTTCTTTATTTATTTATTTGTGATTTCCACTTCTATTTCTATTTCTATTTCTATTTTTTCCTTGGCACTTCATCAAAGTGGTTCGTGCTTTTGGCACTTCTATTATTTTTTGGCCATTAGTCGACTGCGGTTTTCGGCTGCTTTTCTCACACATTTGGCACTCCTCGTTTGAGGTCAAAGTGCAACGAGAATAATCGCAATTCAATTAGTTAATAACAGTTGGCTGCGCATGTGTGCGTGGTGTGGCCATGTCCCTGTCCCTGTGCTTGTCCCTGAGCTTCAGCCTCCGCCAGCGCCTCCGCCTCCGCCATCTCTGCCAGCCAGCCTATGTCACGCCCACATTTTTGGGGCGCATGAAAGATGCAGTAAGTCCAGGGCACCCAGCATTTGGCCTTATCTAAAATATGCACACAAGTCCTTGGGGCACTCGTAATGCCAGCCCAAGGCGACGCCAGCTGACGAACAGCCCGAATAACCCAATACCCGACAACAACCACAACAACAACACTATTAACAGCAGCAACAGCAACAGCAATAACAACCCATTTTATAGGTGCAATCGCAGCTTTAGTATGCAGTTACAAATATTTTGCACAAAAAACTGCATATCAACCTTGGCGGGCGAGAACAGCAGCAACAGCAGTGAACATACAAATTAAAAGTGTTTTAGTGGATAATGCAAAGCGAACAGTTACCCTGCGAACTATTTTCATTTGCATTTCATCAGAAATTTCGTGATTTAAATTTGAAATGCAAATATATAAAGATATATATATTTCAGTAGGAGAATAAAGCAAATAATATCCGTCGCTATCAGAGAAATGAAAATATATAAAAATAATATTTTTATTCATTTTATGTACCTTTTTTGAGATAAGTCCCACTTCAAATATTGTGTGGAATTAATGAGAAATTACCATGTACCTATGTACCTGTGTATGTATGTAAGGTCGAGCTGTAGTGCAATAGTCCAACTTCATATATTGTGAGGAATTTATAAGAAATTAAATATTAATTTGCATATAGCATATCGTGCTATATAGTAGTAGTAAGGATATATCTCTGCATTTGACTATGATCAACTATGCTATAAGCTATGGGAGATGTTAACGCCTAGCTACGAATAGTTGTAGCGCATTCATGCTATATATCAAAATCAATATACCCTGTTTTAAAGTATAAACAGAGAATCCTTCCCATCCCTTCCCCTCCCCTACACACTCACACACTTTGTTGTGCTTGAATTTAATTGAATGTTGTATAATTCGCTACAGCCACGAAAATATCTACATATCCAAGCAAGAACCCAACTACAACTACAGCAACAACTCCGACTCCGACTCAAACTCCAACCACAACCCCAACTCAAAATTAATCTCCAAGAGCGAACCATTTATATACATACATATAGATATATATACAAGATATATATATATTTTTTGTGAGCACAATATGCCAAGTGACGCCAATTTTATAGACTTTTTATAAAAAGAACAACAGGAACAGCAACAATACACGACGGCAACATCTACTGGAACGGAAATAGTTAAGGAATATAGCATATATCTGAGATTAATCTGAGCCAGCTTTAGCTGGAGAATGGGAATTCGCAAACGCAAGCACAGAAGCCACATAGCTGGCGACACGCCGACGACAACATCAGCGGGAATGGCAGCAGCAACAACATCAACAGCGGCGGCAATAACTGACAGCAGAGATGCCACGCCCACAGCGGAGGCGGTTGGGTACTGGCAGAGTGAATTATTGTCGAATGCCAGCGCTAATAATTTCACGCATAATTTCTTGGACTTGCAAAATCTCTTGAATTTCAATGAGGCTGCCAGCAGCAGCAGCAGCAGCAACAACGGCAGCAGCAGTGGCAACATTGTTGTTGCTGCCAACTTGTCGAGCACATCGAGTGCTATTAAATTGACTAACGGCTCCATTACGAACACTCTTTTGGGCACCATCTTAACAACGGCAACGGCCACAGTGGCGCCTGCCGCCAGCGCCCTAATCTCAAGTATTGCTGCCACAACAACAACGGCAACAGCGGCAGCGGCAGCGGCTGCCACAGCAGCAACAGCAACGACAACATCTGCAACAAGCACTTCCCATTTGGCACTGGTTAACGATGCCACCTCATCCACCTATTACGCCAGCTTGCTGAACATGTCGCCAGCTACGACGAGCCTGATCACAGCTGCCGCTGCCACCAAGTCCTACAACGACAGCGTGCTGCGCTGGGAGCAACTGGACGGAAGCGTGGACTTCGGCTTTGATCCGCTCTACCGCCACTCGCTGGCCATGTCCATTGTCTACTGCGTGGCCTACATCGTGGTGTTTGTGGTCGGACTCATTGGAAACAGCTTTGTCATCGCCGTCGTCCTGCGCGCTCCTCGTATGCGCACTGTCACCAACTACTTCATTGTCAACTTGGCCATTGCCGACATCCTGGTCATTGTCTTCTGTCTGCCCGCCACGCTCATCGGCAACATCTTTGTCCGTAAGTAAACACTCGGTTTGTATTCATACCATATTCATATATGAATAGTTATTACCTGATTCCCCATGGATCGACTGCAAGCATTAGGCTATAAAGTGCTTGTCCTGATTGACAGAGTGACACTATAATTCTGACTGCATGATTAATTGACTGAGAGTGGACGGCAATAACTGGAAAGATTGACTGATTGATAAGGAATACACTGGCTAATTAGCGGATCATTCATTTGAATACCTGATTGATTGATAGTATAATTTGCTGTCTATGATTGATTGACTGATTGATTGATCGATTGATTGATTGATTGACGTGGGAAGCCCAGTTAAAGTTGCAAACCCCTTGAAGATAGACATGGCACAGTAGAAACTTTATGTGATTGAAGTTGATTGATTGACTGACAGTGCGTGCCCCTAACTGCATGAAGCGGTTTACAATAAATGACTAACGCTTGATGATGTAAACTTGGCAGTGAAATTAGTCAAGATTAGATTCTTCTTTGAATATTAAAACATACATAACAGCTATATATAAGAATAGCTGCGCTTCTTTTATTGCCGAGCTAGTCGGAGATTGATTTGGTCCTCATTAGCACGACTCGGTCCCTCCTCTCAGTTTCTTTCATTTGCTTTTGTTTCGCTTACTTTACTCAGTGATTCAGCGAGCCACGCATATTAACTGAATTTATGTTTAGCAATTAATCGGCAGTTGGATTAGGACCCACGGTTAGACCCAGCGACACGTGGCGTAAGCGCAATTTGTCGACAAGGCGCATCAAGCCTAATGCGCTCTTCTTAATGCTAATGCCAGCAAAATACTTCTGCTGAAATTAAGTAAATGAAACTGAAATATTATCGTGCATTATCATCATGTTTTATGGGCTCTCTGCAATCGCCAAAATGCTGCCCCGCCCCCGTTTATCCGTCCGTCCTCAGGGGGTACATGGGACTCACTGTTATGCAATTACCATCAGCTTTTATAGCCTTGTGAATACGTATAGGAAACGAAGTACGTCCGACTATAATGAGTTCATCTAACCGTATCCGATTCGCTCTTATCTAACTGAAAACTTCTGCCATGTTGCATGTCAAATACAGTAAACGAACATGTTTGCCTTTTTATAATGGCATCCACTTGCTTTCATAGTAATTCGGTCTCAAGGCCGTGCTTCAGAGCTGGAACTCCAAAAATAAACTAATCACTGTAGCTCTCGATTGTAATTTGAAATGAAACTATATGTCATATATATGTATGAAATCAATTTATTTTTATTTTCTTTTCCTTTTTTCTAAAACACAATAATTTATTTATATAAATTTATATTTAGCTATTATTATTATTTATTTTTAGACAATTATTTTTTATTTTTATTAAACAATTTTCAATAAATAAATAATTTTCAAATTTCTGTTGTCTAAAGTATTTAACTTAAATTTTATATCTGATATCCTTAGCCCTAGTAATTATGCTAGACTAAAATCAATAAAATTAATTACATAAATGTAGCGGGCCCTTTGGGGGAATCAGCAAGCTTAGTAATAGTTCAGGTATTATGTAGATAATACATGTACATATTTATGTTGTTACTATAAGACATAATACTCTTGGCATTTGGCCCCAATAGACGAGGTTACGCATAATTATGAGGGTTTAATTTTAATAAATTTACATCACCTTGTAACTATCTGCCTTCCTTATGTGTATGTGTGTGTGTGTGTGCTAGTTGTGTGCGTGTGGACTGTCAAATGGCAACTGGGTAAATGGAATGTCGCAAAGCCTTTGCAGCTGAGAAATTGCATGCAAATCGGCGCCGACATGAAAAAGTGATCAAAATCCTTCAGAAATCAAACGTTGATTGCAATGCCTGACATGTCAGGGCAGGACACCAGCACCCTGCACCGCGCACCCCACACCCCATACCCCACTCTCTACTCCACTTATATGTACGTGTAAGTAGAAGCTACCCCAATATATATTCACCTGGTAGCATTTAGAGGCTCGCAGCTGGCGCCAACGTTTGCCAATTAAATGCGCCTGCCTTAGAAAATATTGCCCGACCCGAAGACATGCATGCACAAAGGTGGCTGACAGAGCGAGAGAGAGAGAGAGTGAGAGAAAGCGCGCAACAGTGAGAGTGAGAGAGGGGGATGAGCATGGATGGGTATAGTAAATGAAACGAAAGGCAAGAGACGAATGAAAAACTGAATGGGTTGTATGCGAGTGTGTGCGTGTGTGTGTGTGTATGTGTGTGTGTCTGTAGTGTAATGTGTATTTGTGCGCACTCGCGCTGTCTCTCTGGCACCCACTCTCTCGCTCTCTTTCTGGCTGCCTTTTGGGGTGGCCTGAAGGATCATCGACACAGAACTGACCTAATTTCACAAATTCAACATAGGCGCAGGGTGCTGCGGGCTGCCCAGCGCTTAGTGGGTCACTCCGCATTTGCTTGTGTGTGTTCATGAGTATGTTCGAGTGTGTGTGTATGTAGACTTGGGTTTGGGGGCAAGCGCGGACCCAGACCCAGACCCAGTGGCAAACGCAGCTGCCACTGCAATAGGCCCGAGCAGCAACAACAATAAATAAATTGCGACAGCCCTTGGGCACATATTGAATGCTGGCTGCTTGGCATTTTGACTTGTGAAAAGTAGCGCCACGTTAAGGAAAATGGCCCAAAGGGCGTTTAACTAAGAGAATGTCCACATCCACATTCACATCCACTTCCCTTTCCACTTCGGATTAGGATTCGAATTCCAAATTTGGCCAACAGGCATGATGTTTATGCATTTCTTATCGCCTATACATATATATTGTTCATGTACTGACTCTGGGCAGAAGGGCTCAAAATGGGTCTTGTACGCTTGGAGCTATCATTACCTAAGCACACCTCAGCACTGCAATGGAAGGTTGTTTTGCATTCAAGGACCTTTTCGCTGTGCGGCTGGCTGGATGAATTGACCTAAATATTTTGCTCTTCAGGGTTAAACTCGCTCGTTGCTATGAGAGTAAGTGTGTGTGTGTGTCTGTGAGTGTGTGTATGTATTTTACCTGGGCTGGGCTGAGCTGAGCCTTTATTTATGTGTGTTTCGAAAAACCAATAAAATGCGAATTGAATTGATTTGCCGAGCGATGCTACCTTGAGACGAGGCGTTACACCAGCATGTCCTTAGCGCACTTTCTAATTGGATTTCTATGTGGCAATTGTTCGACTCCTTTAGACATTAGCAATGCCAAATTCTTATCATTACGTGAGTGCTTTACAAATTGCACTGAATTGGCGAGAGTTTGCACGCATGGTCTGAGGAAAGTGCTCAGTCAACCCAACTAATAATAATACTTATAAGATTTAGTATATATTAAGAAATGTTAATTTAGTGCTTAATTAAAATATTCGATAAGATTTACACTTAAGTAAATTGATGAATCTTATAAGTATTCAATCTGATTATTTCGCTAATTATGAAATAATGGAAATGGAATATTTTGGTGATCTACGATTTCTTGAATTTGTATATGTATATACATGTATATATATATATATATATCATAGCCTGAGCTGGTGTGCGATTCGCACGTCGTGTTGGCGGAATCATGTCACGTATTTTAAAGTCATGTTTGCTGGTTACTTCATTAAATAGCGACGACTGATTTGCGATATTCCTGGCCCACGGCGGGTATGCGTAACGCGGCTGCAGAACACTCTTGGAATGCCATTGCTGCTGCTGCTGCTCTTACTGATGAAGTAATTTTTCTTCACTTTCCGATTGTATTTTAATTTAGCTGCTACGTGCCGCCCGTGGCAAGCAGCGCTCGATTGGTCCTGGTTGCTGGCCTGAGTCCTGCGGCCTCTTCAATTCAATTTAGGGCCAAGTAACAGCAGTCACCGCAGGACGTGACATAGCAGCATCAGCAGCAGCAGCCAACGATAATCATAACAATAACGCATTTTCTTGAAGTGTTATGCGCCCATCCATGGATATTTCACGCCCATTTCAATCGAAGCGAAATCAGACGGGCCACATTGTCGGATTTGTTCCACCCGATTATTTCATTAATTTTATGGCCTCAGAGAAAGGATCCCCAGCGCCCAGACCACAATCATCGAAGCGTCGCAAACAATGCAAAACCAAATCCCATTAGCGTGGCCTACGATATAAGTTCGCGCGAACTTTTGCGCTGACATGGCTCAGAAGCGGAGACACAACTTTTAGCCAGCGTGAAATGCCGAAGCATGAAATACCCTTACGTAGGCAGTTTGTAAATCATCTTGGCTGGATGAACCAGAGTTAACTCATTTGAGATTACTATATATATGCATTCCATATATGCCATATCTAGATTAATTCATTTCTGTAGGGTATTCAGAGAGAGGGAGAGAGAGAGAGAGAGCGAAACTTAGCGCATTTTTAATTAAAATCCCCTGTCAAAATTGGAATATGTATTCTTATCGAAAGGGTAAAGAGTAAACCTAAGGGCTTGGCTCGCGTTTAGCTGTTTGACATTTGCCTGCGGGTCAGAGTGCATCCAGCAGGGAGCGAAGGTCGTGGTGATAAGCAGTAAATATCGATTGGAATTATCAGCTACAGTCTATCAATAATTTCAGCGGCCATCCGCTTAATGCCTCCAAATACAAACTTAAAGCAAAGTTCGCACAGCATATGTTCTCAATTGGGCCATGACAAGAAGAAGAGGCGCTAATTCGAACTGGACTCAATTTGATTGGGTTCACATTGAAACTTCGTGGCAAAGTTTTCAACGAAGACAAACTTTTTTGTAAGCGATATATCAAACCGAAGGCCAGCGCCAAAATAAATAGCTAAATATTAATAGCAACGGATATAACTTGAATATATCACAGGCTGTTGCACTTCAAGCTACAAAACCAAAACAAATGTGTGGAATGTGTAGAAAAGCAGTGAAGGTGATCGACGAGCAGATACCGTCACCAAACAAAAAATAAATGCCAAATATGTATATTGGAAATAGTATTTTATTCTCTCTCCATTCCCTGACTAATCTGGACTAATCTGATGATCTCTATAATTCGAATTATCCTCGAGCAAAAGCCACGTATGAGATTGGCTTAAATTTAATTTGAGGATTTTTAGAAGAGAGCAATGAACTGAATAGACACATAACTTCTGTGGGCAACGTCATTCTTCTCGCTGGCCACACTGCAGGGATTGCGAGGTATCCGAGTTGAGTAACCAAAGTAACCAAAATCTATTTAAGCTGGTGTCCAGGGCTGTCAACTGTCCAACTGTGGTCATGTCTTTTGAGTGGCTGTCTGGAGTGTGTTGACTTGGTCAGAACGCACACAAAGCGCACTGAAATAATAATAATATTTATATTTTTATGTGCCAAATCACATTAAATTTTGCGCTTTATTATTGGCTCGACGCGGCGGCGCACGGTGCGTATGCATAATATACCAAAACGAGATAAGACAGGCAAACGAGACAGGAAATTAGCCAGAAGCCGCATATGAGCATATATTTGCGCAGCGTGCCTCTGACCCCTGGCTGTGCGGGTTCAGAGAGGGGTCAGCTATGGAACTGGGCTGGGGCTGGAGCTGGTACATTGAACTCCTGCACGGAGTTAATGATGCGCTCGTTGTTGTGGTTATTAGCACCTTTTAATTGCCATTCGATATGTCATGTCGCTAATACGTTTGGCACTGTCATCAACCTTGATGACATGTGCCACAGGGCAAAATTCCTAGCCACGCCTCCCGCCGACGCCCCTCTCTGTTGTACGTGTGTGTGTGTATTTTAGAGCCTTTTGTGTCTGACTAAGTTATTTGCTGTTGGCATCTCAAGTCATAACTCAACAGCCAAAGGCAGCGCAACTATACACTGAGAGAAAGAGTCCAGTGTGAAGTGTTTGTTGACAACTGGGTTTAAATAACTATTCATTTGGATAGACAAGATAGATAAAGAGAAGGAGAGACAGCAGAGGGAGAACGAGAAGGAAAGAGTAACTTGAAAGAGACAGAGATAGACAAAGTGCCAGAGTGGACCATTTCCTACTTCACATTTGGAAATTTAAGGATTAATTTTGTTTTTCTAATTTTCTAATTGAACAGCATTTCTCAGAAAAATATTGATTGATGGCAATAAAGTTGTTTTCGTCTGGTTTTTTGTTGCATACAATATATTCGCTGAATTCGTAATCTCCAATTAAAGTGCAAATTTGGGAGTCTCTTTTCCGAGTGTATTTGCTTTAGCTGCGAATGTATGTGCGTGCGTATTTATAGACAGTGCAAATCATGTCTTCCATCTTTCATCAAATAGAATAAAGGGAATACAAATTAACTTGGCCAGCAGCTGAGGGCTGCTCGCTGCGTGCGTTTGGCGTCGTTGGCAAACAACTCCTCACGCTGGCTTCGTGGCAATCTGAGACTTGTCACCAAATTATGAATGATATGCAGAACATAAATCTCAGTCAGCAAACAACGATGTCGACGACGTGGACGACCGACTAGCACGAGAAAAATAAAACAAAAACAAAAACATAATGCATTGAACGTTAACCAGGACCGCAAACAGGACTCCGGCTAGGACCACGACCACGACTAGGACAACAACAGGAGAACAGACACAGACATGACCGAGAGTTACTCAGCATAATTTTTGGTGCTCGTTGACAACGTGAAGAAGAGTATATTCGGTTTGAACTACATATATTCATAAAAAGGGAAAAATAAATTCCTTTTTGAATATAATTAAAGTTAATTTTTTGGGTTTTTTTTTGAAAAGGATTATAGATTATAGATCACAGCTCACAATATTTCACCTTCTTTAGGGTTCAATTCAAAAGGTGTTTAATCATTAAGTGCTTGTTTCCTGAAAAATGTCTCCAAGTTCATAGATCTTAAGCGTGCATTGGGCAGTTGGCTATAATCAACTTGCCTATTTCGGCACAGCTTAAGTTCAATAAAAAGCGACCCATTCCTCATCTATTTCTTTCTTCCTTTGCAGCTTGGATGCTGGGCTGGCTGATGTGCAAGTTTGTGCCCTATATACAGGGTGTCTCGGTGGCGGCTTCGGTTTACAGCTTAATTGCCGTGTCGCTAGACAGGTAAGTGAGCCAACAAAGAAATGACAACTCTTTAAATTTACGTGGCTATGAACCTTTATTGTGGAATTGGAATTGGAATTGGAAGTGGGATGGGTTGGGAGATGGGCTGGGAGATGGGCTGGGAGTTGGCAGCGGGTGTCGGGAATCGGGTAATCTCTCTAATGATGCACCACGACAGCAGGAGCAGCATGATGCACTGGCACCAGGGGCACAATGGGCTTCACGGCATGCACAGCAACAACGGGCTTGGCGACGACTGGATGCACCACCCTCACTGCGGCGGGATGATGCACAACGTGGCTGTGGGACAAGTGGGTGGGCGTTACAGAAGATTAATGCAATTGGCAAGTCAAGTGCCCTTTGTCTGATTACTTACGAGTGCACCGAGTGGGCGCCGTGATGAATGATTGGTGAGTGCACCACTGCGGGATGCGCGGCGACGACTGGTGTGTGCACCACTGGAGCCACAGCCACCACACCCGGGTGGGCATAGGCCTGAACAGCAGCGCAAGCGACGAGCACGAACAGCTGCGAAAGAGTGAACTTGTTAGCTAATGGATCCAGCTACTCCAGCTTCACTTCAATATACTCACAACTTTAAACATTTTGGAGGGGTTTTTGGGGTTTTGCTTTGGGCGGATTTGTCAAGCTGAGCAAGTGATTTGCAACTGTTGTCGATTGGCGACTCAAGTGCTGCTTTTATAGCACTAGAGACAACTGGCTACTGACTGCAGCTAATTGCAAAAGTGAACGCCGACTCAAGCTCAATGCAAGCCGGCTGGGAAAACTGGTCACAGCCAGAGTCGGAGGCTGCTTCTATGTCGGAGTCTGAGTCGAACGCTGTCTCAAGATCAAGTTCAGAGCTCGCCTTGTCCGTATTTGGCATTAATCAAACTTTTTTCTGTTTTATCTGTATAGAATGTTTGCTGAAATTTGTCACGTTTGCCTTGGGCTGCATTTGACGCGTTCTCGCCGTCTAATGTTCGCCTTGTGTTTCCTGCTGCAATAAAGCGCAGTGAAGGCGACTTGTGGGCTGCTTAAGGTTCTTCTAGGACGTACCCTGTAGTCAGCTGTGAGCTGGTTTATACTTGGCCTTATATTTTCAAGTATACCAAGTATATGTACTACCTAGACTAAAGTATCTCGCACTTTTATGAACTCAGCTGTACTTTGCCCTATTCATTGAATAATTTCTATTCATACATCCATCCTGAACTTTTTCTAAATTTTCTATATAGATTAGCATCGAAAGTTATGCTCTTAACTAGCTTAGCTTAACTTGATAGACCTTTCTATTTATGATTAAAATTCCTAACAGAGTCAATAGCAATATTTATCGAGTAATTCAAACTGGGCTGTCATTCAGTGAGTCTCGTTCTGTCCATTGGCTCCCAAAGGCCCCACTAGAAGCGTGGCTCAAGGAGAGCTGCGCATAAAAAAGATACGACAGATATCTTGACAGCTCAAATCTATGCGCATAAAGTCAGATATGCTGTGGCCAGTTGATTTATCAAGTGGCAGTAAAACGTTTTGACAACATTTTGACGTGTGGCACAGCCCGTGCCACTGGATAGCAGCATAGCAGGACAGCGGCTGAGCAGCGGAGCAATATAGCAGGATAAAGGCAGAGGCGCCGCATTTATGTGCAGCTTTCATTTATATCAATTTCTCAGCGACAGCTGCCTCAGGCTGCTGCTGCTTTTGCCATTATTCAGAGGGCAACAAGAAGAAGCAGCTGCCTCAGCGGCAGCGTCAGGACACTACATCATTGGATCGTTTGGTTGCCCACACGTATTACTGCGCCGACCCAGGCTCCGGGAACCATGTCCATCTCGTTTTGAGTTGTTTTGTATTTCTTTGTATTTTACGAGCGCTCGTAAAGCGATTCGAAATTTAAGATTTATTATCTGTAACATGAAACTTAAATCAGCACGCAATGTCCTGGATTTAAGCGTGCGCATCCTTGCTTATCACTTGCTTAGCCAATGCTATTTAATTAGGGCTCTTAGTTTTATGGATATCTAGCCTCTCAGGCTGCCATCTGCCATCCGCCATCCGCCCATAACATAAATATTATCACATGGATAAACCACTATATATATATATATATATGTGAGTGTGTGTGTTGTGTACGCTCACATACTTGGGGCTTTATGCCAATGACTGTGCGGCTTTTGTGTTTGCCGCTATTTTCATGCGAGTTGCCCAAAAATGTTAACAGCAAAAAAAAAAATTATTTCTCATTCATCTGTCTTGTCGACTTATTCTCCAATACCCTGTAATTCTAATGTAGGTAATGGGTATATTGTAGTTATGTATATCATCTTCGTCTATTTTGAATGTGTATTCCAACTGAGAGAGATTGAGAAAGTAGTCTATCTTGGCCACAGGGTAGCTACCAGTCGTGTCGGCTCCTGTTATAGCATGCTGCTCCTTGTCTCTAGGGGAAAAAACCATAAAAGTACAAAACTTGAAGCAGTGATTGTGTGTGCATATGAGAGTGTGTGAGTGGGTGTGTGCCAATTATTAAATTTGTTCATTCTTTATGGAAATTACTTGCTTGGCGCATAATTTTGGTGAAAACTTTTGTTCTGTCAAGGCAGCCTGGGAGCCCGACAAATGTCTTCTTCCGTTTAGCCATAACTCAGAATATAATCGGTTATCCCGGTCACAGATCGGTCAGGAGACCCCATGTTTTGGCCAGCACGTGGAACTTAATTAGACTGGCAACCAAATCCCGCAGACAAATTATGGTAATTTGCTATTGCAATTGCTATATCTAAATATATATCTAGCTCTCTCCATATACACACGCAGTTTGTAGTTGGTCTATAAATAAACATTATGACAATTTGATATTGGCTTTGAAAAGTTGTGGCTGGGCCCTAATGGAATTACCGTTGTGTTCGTTATCAGCAAAACGCTTGCCCGTCCAGACGACAACAAAGTGGCCAAAAAAAGCCGTGGATGACGCGGCTGGTATGGGCAAAGCAATTGTGGCTGGAGTCGTGGCCCAGTCCCATAATTATTGTACCCTGAACGCATTGGCAGTGCTTCGAAAAGGGTATACTAGTCCCTAGCTAGCGTATGCAACAGAGAGAAGAAAGGGTATCCGAAGAAATTTTATATATAGGGGAATATGGACATGTATTATATTGACATGTATTATATTGACATGTATTATATATAATATCAAAATTTAATAATATATATTGATACATGCGTCTTGGTTATTGGGCGTTTTGAGGTATACTCATGGTATATAGTCATTCGCCTCTTTGAATCAGTGTTCCGTTGAATGCCTTGTAGTCAGGCAAGGCTTTCTATTCTGGGGCTGGCGCCGACCGCAGCGTATGCTGGCTGGTGGCGGCTCTATTGAATTGGATGCCATAATAAGTGGCTAGCACTAAGCCGAATGAAAACTGCCGAAAATGAGAGCTGACCCAGCGCGTCTCCTGGCTGCGTCGCCTGCCGCTCCACAGCTAGTTGTCGGAGCTGCTGCTCTTATTCAAATTACGCTTGATTATGGCAGGCCAAGTAAAAAACGGGGGCAGCTCCAGCTGAGCGGTAGGGGGCAGGGGGAGGCGCACGTGTTGTGCCAGGAGTTCAATAGACTGAGCCGTCGAGATTGGAAAGTCGAGCAGTCAGCAGAAAAAGGCTTAAAGATGCGCCGTCTCTGGTCCCTGTCAAGGCGTCCTGCGTGTGCGAATTAATCAGGCTAAGATATTTGCATGTCGTCATCGTCATCCCGATTGCCATTATCCTTGACGAGGTGCCGATTTCAGTGGGATTGGCAATGGAAACGGGGCTGGGCGCCGTAGCGGGGGCGTCGCAGCAGCAGCTGTTGAAAAATTCTTTCTTGCAGGTTCATTGCCATCTGGTGGCCATTGAAGCAGATGACAAAGCGACGTGCACGCATCATGATAATCGGCATTTGGGGCATCGCATTGGTAACCACCATACCGTGGCTGCTGTTCTTCGATCTGGTGCCCGCCGAGGAAGTCTTCTCGGATGCACTCGTCTCCAGCTACACTCAGCCCCAATATTTGTGCCAGGAGGTCTGGCCACCGGGCACCGATGGCAACTTGTATTTTCTGCTGGCCAATTTGGTGGCCTGCTACCTGCTGCCCATGTCCTTGATAACCCTGTGCTATGTGCTCATTTGGATCAAGGTCTCCACGCGCAGCATACCTGGCGAGCTGACCAAGGACGCGCAGCTGGACCGCATGCAGCAGAAGAGCAAGGTGAAGGTCATCAAAATGCTGGTGGCCGTCGTCATATTGTTCGTGCTATCCTGGCTGCCGCTCTACGTGATTTTCGCACGCATCAAATTCGGCTCGGACATATCGCAGGAGGAGTTCGAGATATTGAAGAAGGTAATGCCGCTTGCCCAGTGGCTAGGCTCCTCCAACAGCTGCATCAATCCTATACTCTACTCCGTAAACAAGAAGTATCGAAGGGGCTTTGCGGCCATCATTAAGTCGCGCAGCTGCTGTGGAAGACTCAGGTGGGTCCTCAAGTGGAGTTCTCCTATCCGGCAGCTCACTCTCTCTTCCTCCATCTCTCTCTTTTGTTCGTAGATACTATGACAACGTGGCCATCGCCTCGTCCACTACGAGCACTCGCAAGTCCTCGCATTACCATCCCAATGGCTCACGCAAAAGTCCTAGCAGTCCGGGCTTGAGGAAGACCAACGCTGTCTCCTACATCTACGAGCACAACTCGCTGCGCAGACATAATCTGATGATGAAGCAGGACAGCAATTTGTCACAGCAGATGTTGCTCAAGCAGGACTCGCACGGATCTCGCCAGTTTCTCATCAAGCAGGAGAGCTCCTGCAGCGATGCCTCCGGCAATCGGCGCCTACTCTGCCAGCAGGACAGCAATGGTAGCAAGGTCTCACTCTCCAAGCAGGATTCAATTGTGTCGTACATGGAGGCGCGTCGCGCCCAAGAACGTTCAGTGGACTCCACATTAACTCAGCAGGATACCATTTCTATAGATTCGCGGCGAGGGGGCCTAGGTGGTCTTGGTGGCATTGGTGGCATTGGTGGCATCGGAGGGCTAGCTGGCGCAGCCGCGTCCTCTGCCTTGGTGGACAAGAGGCAGAAGTTCGTCAAACAGGATTCGGTGATTAGCTTTGTGGACCAACGACCAGAGCCGCGCCGTCACCAGTTGGTCAAACAGGACTCGGTCATCTCGTTCGCCGACCAACGCCGTGGGCTGCTTCACAAACAGGACTCCCTGATGACCAATCGCTCCGGCGATGTGCCCACACATCATGTCTCTATCCTTAAGAAGACCGACTCGCAGCTTAGTTACGGCACCTGCTCGCCCCGACGCAACGTGGAGCTCTATGAGTAGGCAGCAGCTAAATAAACAACTACGCACACACTCACACCCACGCACACCTAAACACACTCATAAATATATACATATATATATTATATAAGCTATCAACACGAAATATTAGAGAGCGCAGAGGAGAAGGCACCTAAGTCATAGGGGAGGGAGCGGAAAGAGGGACTGTGATAGAAGTCGAAGCCACGAACTGCGGCCAGGGGGGAAAGTTGGACCAATTTGTTAACGGAATGAGCGAGCATAGCTGAACATAAAAATATCGTAAATAAGCTAAGAAAGCGCCAATATTAGGTAAGGAGAAGTCTGAATACCCTTGCAGAAACGAAGAGATATATAAACAAGTCGATAAAGCAGTTCAGATATGATAGATAAACAATGTAGTTATGCGACTTAAAAGAATTAGAAGACAATTCTGTCAGAGTCGACAACTTTTACCGAATTGTTAGTATGACGGGTCTGTCTTTATATATATATGGGTGAACACCTGATAAGTCCCTCTGCAAGGGTATTTTACGCATCCAGGCTCTTTAGTCAGGTACATAACCAAGGGGAGAGTGTGAGAATGAAAGCGAGAAAGAGAGAGCGAGAGAGAGAGAGTTACACGCAATGCACCTAAACTAAAATAGTTATTAGATGTTTTATACGTGTTCCAATAGTTCTATACACACTAACACACTCACGCAGTACAATAGAACATATATATGTATATGTACATAATACATTATATATAAATATATATATATATATATATATATAATATATATATATATATATATATATATATATATATATATATATATATATATATATATATATATATATATATATATATATAGATATATGTATGTGCATCTAAAACTACTCTTGAATATGCCGTGGGGCATATTGGCACGCATTTTTTAAGATTGTTTATACTCGTCATCTTTACTATTTATATCGGAATGCTGCTTGGCTTGAGAACCGAAACACAAAATGTACTTGAGTGTTAAAGGGGTGGCAGTTTTTTACTAGCAGTCGTCGGGGGAGTCCTACTCAAACGTTTATTTGGGTAATAACATTTTCTACGAAAAGTGAAGAGTGAAAAATAAAAGAAACAAACAGGCAAGTGTCCAAGTATCAATGAACAAACAAAACAAATTTGAGAAACACCGAGGTCTAAAGTAACGTACCTACTAAATTTTTGTATGAACAATTCTTACAATTTATATATTTACATGCATCTATATATATGAAATATATATATTTGTATTGATTTTGGAATAAGCAATATATATGCAATACACATATGCACACATACACACACACATTTATACACAACAATACACACATACAGATGCATCTACCAAACAACAATAATCAATTTTATTAGAGTTTTACACAGAAAGAAAAACGAATCGAATCGAATCGAATTGAGATCAAAGATATGGGGGTAAACATTGAAAAGCGCACAAGCAACAACAGTCGACCATTGGAAATGTTTACGTAGCAGTTGATAACATACATATAATAATAATATACTACTATTTTAATTTGAATTTTATTCGGTTTAGATAAGTACTACTTAAGTCTAGTAGAGAGTGCGGCAGTGGATAGATGCTGCCTGAGTGGAACTCGGCACTTAGCGCATCACAAATACAAACAATAATCGAATATCGAAATCGAAATCGAAAGAAAACCCGTTAAGCTAAAATAAATATCAAGCATAAGTGGATAACTGTAACTAAAGCTGTCCGAACGAAAATTCGCACTAAACGTATCACACATAAAAACAATAATCGAATATTGAATATCGAAATACAGCTCGATAAGTTCTAAACACCAAGCCGATTATGAAAACGATTACTAATACAATTTTAAACAATGACTAACTAATAAGCTATACAATATAACTATGGAGCTACAAACATATGTATATATATTGATATATAGATTTACATAACGAAAACTATGCAATTTTATTGTTAGCCAAAATTTTATAAATGTCAAGTAATAACTGTAAACAAAACATTTATATATATACAGAAGACAAATATATTAAAGGGATATACTATATATAAATATATATATTCTTATCAAGTTAAAGAATAAATATATAGCATTAGGCGCTGTTCCCGTGGCACGCTTTGGACAAGAGCTATTTTAATCAAGCATTTAGTTTAAACAAGGCATACAGCTTTAACTTTCAGTAAGCCCAAGTTAATACAACTAAGAGCGTTGCAGTTGGGCGTAACCAACTGCACATTACTCGGTTTACGGTGATTAAAGGAAGGAGAAAAACGAAGGTTCATATGATATATATTCCAAATTTTAAGACCATACTCAATTTTTGAATGAGCATAAAAGATGAGATGAACTATTTTCCCAGCGCCTAAAATGCAGCTACAAAATGCAAAACTAAATATCAATAATAATATATTTTAAATACATATACAAAATACACAAGAATGTATTCATATGATACATATTATAAAAAAAAAAGTATATATATTTATAAACGAATGGCGTTATTATTAATATTCTTACGATTACACTATGCAACAAGGCTCATTATTTTTGTCGGAGATTCAAGGTTATTATTAAATTTTGTATTTCTATTTTCAACTCGGGCTTAAATATAACAAAAATAACTATAGTCTTGTTCAAATAGCTTTTAATAAACTGATCGAGCATGGAAATCGATTAAAAACAGTCAAAAATATAAACAAAAATATATAAAAAAAGAAACATATGCACATACAAATAAGAAAGACAATAGAAAAAATATTTTATTTTTTAATACTCAACAAGAAACCTAAAACAATGTTTGCAAAAAATAAAAATTTGTTGCATAGTGTACTCCCAAACCTTCATCATAAATAATGAAAGTGTTAAATACATATATATTTTTTTTCCAAAACTCACATAGTTATATAAAACCTTAAAGTTGGTATTGATATATTAATCATATGCATTGAAAGTTAAAATTGAACTTTAAGTTTTAAAATTATAATAAATTCATATAGTAGAAAGAAGAAAAAATATGATGAAATAAATTCACGTGAGATTTTGTTTAATATTATTGTATGACAAAAATATATGCAAACAAATAAAACAAGAATCGATATGTTATCAAACTATACAATAATCATATATTCATATATTTAATAACATCAATAACATACATATATATATATATATATATATATATATATATATATATATATATATATATATATATATATATATATATATATATAAATATCAATATATGTGTTTTCGTATATAAACTACAACTAACACCAAAGATACACGCATATTAGCAGAAATAAATGTAATAAATATAACAATATTAAAAAAAAAAACAAAACACAATTGAGATCTCGTTTTACTCTTCCATAATACTGCTTTTTTCTGCAAGTGTATGAGCAGCTGTTGCGGGTTCTTGAAGATTTTGATTCGTGATATCGTTATCGCCAGGCTGGCTTTTATTTTTGCAACAAGTATCAGATGTTAGCAGTTACCTATAAATTGGTTGTGTGCAGATTTAATTTGAGTAAAAAATGAATCGCTGGATAAATCGTGTGGCCGTTGTTACCGGAGCCAGTTCGGGCATTGGTGCCGCGTGCTGCAAGGATCTGGTGGCAAAGGGCATGATTGTCGTGGGCATGGCACGTCGCTTGGATAGACTGCAACAGCTAAAGGCAGAGCTGCCCACTGAGCAGTCGGCACGTTTTTATGGCCATCAGTGTGACGTGAGCGTTGAGCAACAGGTAATCGATTCCTTTGCCTGGATCGACGAAACCCTAGGTGGTGCAGATGTATTGGTGAATAATGCGGGTATTATTCGTCGTGTAAACATCATAGACGAAGGCAATGGCGACGATCTGAGAGATATATTAAGTACGAATGTATTGGGTGTCAGCTGGTGCACTCGGCAGGCCTTCAACTCAATGCAACGCCGCAAGATAAACGATGGCCATGTTGTTATCATCAACAGTCTAGCCGGTCATAGAGTACCCAGACTACCAGGTCTGAGTTTTAACATGTATGCGCCATCAAAACATGCCATCACAGCTCTCACAGAAGTGCTACGTCAGGAGTTTCAGAACAAGGGCACCATGACTAAGATTACGGTGAGTACTGCACTGTGTATCTGAAACTCTAATGTAACCTAAATTTTTACCTGCAGAGCATTAGTCCTGGTGTGGTCAATACTGAAATATTCGACTCTAAATCACCCGAGATGTTGGCCAAAATGCCCATGTTACTTCCCGAGAATGTGGCCGATGCAGTCAGCTACTGTATTCAGACGCCGCCAAATGTACAGATCCATGAGCTAACTATCAAGCCAGTAGGAGAACATTTCTAATTATCTAATCTAACAATTCTAAACCGATATTAAGTTATACGTTTTTAATCCTTTGAATAAATTTTTTTATTAAAACGATAAAAAAAAACGAATGCTTACATTTAGTTTTTAAATATTTATATATCGATTGCTCTACACATGGATAGTCGTCATCGGCGAATAGTTATCGATTGCATTACTAACATCGATATCATTTGCCAGCAGTCGTAGTTTGTGTCGGGTATTGTTTTTATTTTGTATTAATTTGTAAAGTTTCATCTGTTAATTGCTTAATTGGCCACTGTTTATTATATATTGCAATAAAAGAGCGAATTTTTCCTTGTGGTACGCATAACCGCATCGGTTGCCCTGCGCTAACGAAAGCTAATTAAATTACACAAAGACAAAACATCTTCTACGTTTGTCTGTCTGTCTACGTCATTGCTATTTTCGTACAAACGCTACTATCTACCTACATATATTATGGAACACCAACAACAAGTAGCGCCAGTGGCAGAGGAGCAACTGGACATCGAGGACAGCATGAAACATTGCTTTGAGAACCTCATTGTTATTGATGTAGGTGCAAATTTGACCAATAAAAAGTATAGCCGTGATCTGGATTCCGTCGTTCAAAGAGCAAGAGACGCAGGTTCGTCTATTGAAATTGTGATAAGATTTAAAATAAGACATGATTTGGGTGCGGCAAACGGTCATTGAGAGCGCACACACACGTATTGAAGAAGGTCAATCGGATGACAAACGATAGCATGTAACATGTGTGCGTGCGTGAGTGTGTGTGCCTGTGTGCCTATGTGGGAATGCGAGAATGCTAGTGCATGTGCAGTGAAAGCTCTGCCTACGAACCGCAGACCATCTTGTTTGTAGCAAATAAAAGGCTTAGGTGCAGTCCAGACTTCATATTAAGTTTTTCATTAGTGAGAATCATATCGCAGCTGGAATAGAGTTGATACGAACTTACTGGTTTCCACTATATGTTATTTGTATTATATAAATGTGTTTGAAGGTGTTCAGAAGCTAATGGTACACGGCACTTCGGTCAAATCGAGCAAGGAAGCATTGCGTCTTTCACGTATTTATCCCGACATTATCTATTCGACTGCTGGCATACATCCGCACGACTCAAAGTCGATTGTGGAGGAGCCGTCCACATGGTTCGACTTTGAGCATATTGCACAGGCCCAGGAGTGCGTGGCGATTGGTCCATGTGGCCTGGACTATCAGCGCGATTTCTCCGAGCCGGATGTGCAAAAACAGATATTTGCCAAGCAATTGCACTTGGCAATTCATCTAAAGAAACCTCTGCTGATACACGAGCGATCGGCTCAGCACGATGTACTCGAAATACTCGACACGTAAGATACTCAAGCATTAGATATATATTATAACTTATATTGATAATCATTGCAGATTCGAGAATCTACCGCCTGTGATCATCAGAGGTTTCATGGGCACTGCTGAGGAGGCGCTCAAGTATCTGGATCGCAGATTCTACATCAGCTTGACTGGGTACTTGTGCAAGGATAAATCTGATACTGGCGTGCGCCGGCTGCTTGACAATGGAACGTTGCCACTGGACAGACTGCTTGTGGAAACAGATGCTCCATTTATGTATCCCAATACCCGAGCTTCCAAGCTACCGCAGCATGTGAAGAGTGGCATTACAGAACGCTCGTTGCTGTATTTACACAGGTAAAATTCGCTTTCAAAGGAAATTCAATCAACTTTCATTTATGTGCATGTTTCAGATATTGCACCTTTCAACGCAATGAGCCCTGCAGCCTGCCAGCAATTGTAGAAATGATTGCTGCTTTTATGAAGAAAACACCGGATGAGGTCGCCTTGGCCACTGCCTTCAATGCCTTAAAGCTGTTTGGCTTGTCCTAAATATGGTGCAAGCGCTTCAATATATATTTTTATCAAGCCTGAGATTCACACGAGAGACTCACACCATGTGCCTTAAATACTAATCGAATTCAGGATGTGCTAAACCCTGACAACACACATACACACACGCAAGCGAATTCCATCCACACACACACACACTCATACAACAACGACGCATTCGCATGCGACTTGCAAGAAAAACTTCATAATTCTCCCTCCTATATATTTTATATTATAACTGCGAATTTTTGTTTATATGTGCAAACTTTGCAAACGTAGCTTTAAGTTGTTTGGTAAGCAATGTCTTTGTTTAAAACCAAAATCGGTGCCAAGGTGGTGCCAAGTGACGCGGAGGTGTTGTCAGGTACGCAAAATCAATTTGCGCCTGTTCTCCTCCGTTTCACACTATGCGAAGCGTACGCTTCGTGACTGTTAAAAATGCTGCAGCTCTTAGTTATTTTCATTGTGTTTAGTTTTTCATACAGATATTTTGTCTATTCTTAAGATATCCTGTTTAGTTAGGACTCCTTTTTGTATGCCAACCATGTAGGTGTTTCGTATAGTCTTATAATACTTTTGTAAATATTTATTTTTGTTGTTCGTTGCGAAGATGATGATGATTATGATTATTATGGTAAACGTGATGTGATCATTTTATGAGCTAAATATTTATATAATATTCACATTTAGTTAGTGCTATGAGTAAACATACACATTATATATATATTTATATAAACCAACTATATTTTGGTAAACTTACACTTATCAACAAACATATATGTGATGCTCTTATACGTTGTACTCTGAACTGATCAACTAACGGAGGTGCGTGAAATCAGCTCTATGCCCTTTCTTCGCACACAGACATACACACTATTTTCCATTTGAATAAACATGAAGCGAATTTAAATAAATTACAAGCCAGTGGTTTCTCTTTGTATGTTGACAAATGAATACCCTTTCGTGAAATTTATTTCAGTACTTAAGCATAAATTTATATTTTTATATTCAAAAACCTTCGTTTTCCTATTTCCTATATTATTATATAGATATCAATTCGATTTTGATGAGAATTTATATTTTCAAATACCAAACTTTCCAAAGTATGTATACTATGCTATATATTAATACAATCCGACCGACTCGCGAACACATGCATTCAGAGACGGATCTATCCCATCTTTTAAGATGTTGGCAAAGAAATAGATAGCTATATAGATAAATAGACTTGACTATGGCTGCGGAGTTATCTCGCATGCATTACACATTTTATGCTATGGGTATAGTATCCCCATTCGGTAGGGTATAACAAAAGTGAGGTTCCAACAAATATATTTTTGGTTTGATTGCAGCAACATTTTGCTTTTAAAAGCGTTGAATGTTTTCCAAGTCTTCGAACTGCTTCAGTCTATGCAAATTGTCCCACCATTGTTTAAGCCGATGACGCAGAATCAAGGCGAACCAAGGTGTCAATGGAGCACTGAATGTGGCTATCGCCTTGTCGATCTCTTCTCGTTTTAGGTAGCGCACCTCGCTAACCTCGTTAGCATTGGGGTTTAAAGTGACATCCTTTTGAAGGAATAGTATATAATCGATCTCATGCTCTCCCCAGACCCCGTCACCCGTATTGGCATAGTGAATGCGCGTTAGATAGTTAAAATTCTCAGGTTCAATCTCATTCGGCGGTATGCCCAACTCGTAGTTCAACCGTCGTTGGGCCGCCAAACGTATGCCCAGAGCATTTGATTCCTGTCGCTCCTGATCGATGTCATGCAACGGATGGCTACAACAAGCATTTGTGTATGTGTCAGGGAAAGTTATCTAAAACGGGAAACATGTAGATATTCATAAATTTTAATCTGGATTTCGAAATTCTCACTTTGTGCACGGAGCGCCTTTGGACGAGCATTTCGCCCTTGGAGTTAAATAAAAACACACTGAAAGCTCGATGCAGCTTGACATCGCCCGTTCCGGGGTGCACACGATGGCAATCTGCCTTGGTAGCAGCTCCGATGGCCTTGTCATGTTCATCCACTAGGATACATTTTTCCTTCAAGGCATGCGCTTGGAGAGGATCATGTATTTCAATATTGGCATGTTTCTGTTGGCCTAATGATATGGAACTGCATCTACGCAGCAACGGAATGCGCGACCAAAGACTTAAGCGCGACGTCAACATTTTTTGGTAATTGAGGTGTTAATGACTAGCTTCAAGTTGGGCCCTAAACAAACATGTATAAAAAGTGAAAACGTCGTAATCGTACTACATATTTGGTGTTGCCAACTGACGTGTATATGCTGGTGTTACGCAGCACTGGTTACACTTAACAGCTGTTCGTCAGCTGCTTCAGCCCTGGCTATAGTGATACACATTTGCTCATAATCAGTTTTTCGCTGCGTTCATAGCTGAAAATTGTAAATAGCAGAGTAGTTACTTAAGTAATTACCCAAACACATACTCCAAAATGGTAAGCATAATATTTGTAATAAATCTGAGTATGGATATTCAATTGTTTAACACCTGCACAGATCCGATTTATACTCATACAAAATCGTGCAGGAAAGACTCGCCTAGCCAAGTGGTATATGAACTTTGATGACGACGAAAAACAAAAATTGATCGAAGAGGTGCACGCAGTGGTCACAGTCCGGGATGCTAAGCACACCAACTTTGTGGAGGTAATAGATACAGACAGCATTTAAATATATATTCCTGCACTTCTACTAACTGTATCATTTGCAGTTTCGTAATTTCAAAATTGTCTACAGACGCTATGCGGGTCTCTACTTCTGCATTTGCGTGGACGTCAACGACAATAATCTGTGCTATCTGGAGGCCATACATAACTTTGTAGAGGTGTTGAACGAGTATTTCCATAATGTATGCGAGCTGGATCTCGTATTTAATTTCTACAAGGTGTATAGCGTCGTTGACGAGATGTTTTTGGCTGGCGAGATACGCGAGACCTCACAGACGAAAGTGCTCAAACAGCTGCTAACATTAAACTCACTGGAATAGACGTTTTCCACCCACTACAATGATGCATTCCCCATTGCCCGCTTATCGAATCTTCATATAATATAATATAATATTGTACTATTTATCTACATGTGTTCTATATATGCAAGCAAAACAATTCTCAAATGTTAAATAATTTGTGTTTAGAGTCCAATGATTTAAACTAAGAATTATATGCAGATGCAAGTATTAAAGAATATTCCAATCAGCTTTACTAATAAGTGCATACACATACATACATACGTATGACCGGACGTACGGATATATATGTATATAGATTTGTTGGTAGTTACCGCCCACAAAGCGGAGGTTACAGATAGAACTGGCTGATGCAGCCCTGGTTAGTACGTTACTCAACACTTAACTGGTCCAACTGACGACACTCTACCACACTGATGCCACTTCGTCATTTTTTCAGTCGCCATTGTTCTCGTTCTCGGCTGTCGAATTTGTTGGAAATTATCGAATTTCCTTTAAATTCATTGCAATAAATATAAATAGAAGTTAGAAAAATAAACAATTTTGGATTACACAGTGCACAGTGCGCGTTTTTTCGCAACAAAAGACCGCCAATCGAAATAAGATACACCCGTCAGACTCGCCAGTTAACCGAGTAGCTCAAGCGAAATTGAATATTTCGTTCGTGGCAAAAAAATAATACAAATTTTAATAAAAAAAACCACACGAAGCTAAAAACATGTCGTCTATGAATCCAGAATAGTAAGTTAATTGCGCGTAATTGAAATGTATTGATATCTACTATGAAAAACCTTGCACTCATCCGCGTTCCATAACCAGCACTGGTCACCTTTTTTTCCATTCTTTTGTCGTTTCTGCGACGTCATTTTTGCGACGTCCACGACGACTCTTTGGTAGTCGCCGCAGCCCCACACCCTTTAAGCGAGTAATTTTACTGAATATTAATGGCATTGACTAAAACAACATACGATTTTGAATTGGGATACAAACTATATATGTACTACAAACATATATGTATGTATATAGATATTAGTGTTTTTAATAATTGTGACACAAGTGGAGAAAAGCAAGTTCTCTGATTTTGTTTTTAGTTGTTTCAAGTGCCTTGCCTTCGCCTCTCTCCCGCTGCCTATGCCTGTATGTCAGCTATGGCTGCGCTGTTGATTTGTGGGGCGGATGAGTCACCTGCCCAGCGTCTCCGACTCCCTCTCTAGTGCACACATTGTTGTTGTTTGACTGCTTTACGCTGCGCTGTTGTCGTCTTGTTGTTTTTGTTTTTCTCTGTAGCTGCTTCTACTGCTGCTGCTACGTAATCAATTTCCCATCTATGTTGAGTGTTTTATGCTTTCTTTCGTTGAAATTGAACTTGAAATTCTGTAATTCGCTCATACACACTTCGGAAGCAGTGAAAGGTTCCTTTATTTATTGTATTATTTATATTTCAAAGTTGGTCCTTACTATTTGTTAAGAGAGATTTAGCTGCTAAACAAATTTCTCTTTTTATTTTGCTACCAAATATTATAAACTGGTCAAACAAGTTGTTTAAACTTAAACAAATCTAATTAAACTGAATGGAAATTGAGCATTATCTTAATTCAATTCTGCCAAGAAAACATGTGCAAAGCTTTATTTTATTATTTATTTATTATGTATATTTATCTATATGTATAAAAAAGAAGTGAGTTTTGTTCGGCACTTGGCAAAACACAAACAACAACACAAATTTGACTTTCGCCTTATAGAGCTTTCACTGTAGATGCATCTGCATTCGCGCATGAAAGAAACACTCATAGAGATTCATTGTCAAATAATGTATGTATATTAGCAGGTTGTTTCAACTTTGCGTACGCGATAAGATAAGCAATTATAATAGAGCTGGTGCGCTATGCGATATGATGTTGATATATATACATATATGATTTGAGTTAAACGCACATTTTTTTTTTTTTGCAGCGACTATCTTTTCAAACTGCTGTTGATCGGCGACTCCGGCGTTGGCAAGTCCTGTCTGCTGCTCCGATTCGCCGATGACACATATACAGAGAGCTATATCAGCACAATTGGCGTGGACTTTGTAAGTCTAACTACATTTATAATTATACAAATATTTATGTGACTCAACCTATTATTTCTTACAGAAAATTAGAACCATAGAGTTGGATGGCAAAACGATTAAATTGCAAATTGTAAGTAAGCCATCAAATGTAGATAACGGATTAAAACTAAATTATATATACTTTGTAGTGGGATACTGCTGGACAGGAGCGCTTCCGTACCATCACATCATCATATTATCGTGGCGCGCACGGCATCATTGTTGTTTACGATTGCACGGACCAGGAGTCCTTTAACAATGTAAAGCAATGGCTGGAAGAGATCGAGCGATATGCATGCGAAAATGTGAACAAGTTGCTGGTGGGCAACAAAAGTGATTTAACCACTAAGAAAGTTGTTGACCATACAACAGCTGCGGTATGACTGGACATCCCCTTCTGCAACTTTTACTCTATTTATTGTTCTATATTTCGTTACATTTGCAGGAGTACGCACATCAGTTAGGCATTCCATTCCTTGAAACTTCGGCCAAGAGCGCCACCAATGTGGAGCAGGCATTCATGACGATGGCTGCCGAGATTAAGAATCGTGTCGGTCCGCCGTCCAGCGCCACCGACAATGCAAGCAAAGTGAAAATCGATCAGGGGCGTCCAGTGGAGAACACCAGATCTGGTTGCTGCTGAATAACTCTGATTGTGAATCATTATTTTATTATACAATTAAACAAAATTTAAATATAATAAATTAAAACAAAACAAAACACGGCAGAAATAATACACATGCAAATCATAATTATAACAAAACAAGGAATGGAATTATGTAATAATAATAATGATGCGTATTGAAGAGTATGAAAAAAAGCGGACCTTTCTATGATACGGCAGTTCACAATTTTCGCAATTAAGTCACTCACACACACAGGATATATATACTGCTATTTACTACCCCCTTATCCCTATGATAAGTAGTGCAAAAATACAAAAATCTTAAAACTGGTGTATTAATTAACTTAATCTAAATTTAAACTAAACTTAAGAGTTACCACAGCTGCGCGAAACAATGCCGTTAACGATGACGATAGCGATAACGATAACTATTAATACTTATATCCGCAAACAAATTAATGAAAAACAAAAATAAAAGCAAACAAAAACTGCGTTTCTTATAGCCTAGCCTATACAGTATCTGTAGTTATATGTAGTTACCAGCTATATGTAGTTACCTTTTTCACATCATCTTAGCTATTCAGTCGCCTGTCTGTCATATTGTAATTATTATGTAAATCAAAAACAATTAAACACAATTTACTAGAATTAACGACAACAAATTTGTGTGGAAGAAAATCGCGTAGGATTTGTTTAGGCAGATAAAATATAAATAACAAATTTATATATAGATACATATATATATATCTATATGTATAGATATAGTTTAATATTTGATGATGACATTGATAATGAGAGACGTTTAATAAATATTTCATGAGCATAAGCGGTATCATATTTATGGTCGGGATTGGTGGTTATGAATTGCTATTGAATTGTTGAACACCGGCTTTCTATAGCCTTAGCCCAATTATTACACTGTCTCGAATAACTCAAATTAGTTGGCCGATTGCGGAATGATATATCGTCCTTGACTCGTACGAAGCACGACTATCGAGCAGAATTCAAAAGTTGCATTTTTTAAATTTTGCCATTTTTGACAAAAATTTGGTGTAAAGTGTGCTTTCTGTAGTTTTGAGTGATAGTTCCCTAAGTGATTTTAGAAGGATTACTTTGGTTTCCAAAACGAATCATTTCTAGGCGTTTATTGACTTCTTCTGAGGTACTTCAGTCTTTACAAATAAAATTTCATCTATAAACTATAACTATGGACTAAATGTGCTTGAATTCAACTAAATACAATTTATGAGCTCAGATTTTGTTTGCGCTTTGCTCATCTAGACAGGCAGTCGTAACTGTGGCAGCTGTGGTGCCAATTATGGCGGCTCCTAGGAGTCCTCGCTCGCGGTCCCTCTCCCGCTCTCGTTCACCTAGTCCTATGGAGGTAGACAAGCTGTTGCTGCGCCAAGTGGAGGAAGTGTTGCGCTCAGTGCCCGACGACGTGGATATGGAGTTGATCAGAAAGGTGGCCTCGCGGCGTAGTGTCCGACGTACCCGTTGAGCTTGCCTCGCATTGAGCACAGTGGTACCTTCCCCCTCCCCATTAGCTTCTTGGTCCAGGCGATGCGTTGTCTGCCGCTGACTGCGTCCGGCCAAAGTGGGATAATGATAATAGCCATGATGGTGATGATGATGATGCGATCGCTGGCCAAAGCAGCTCAGCAGCAGACGCCAGAAGCCGCTGCGGAACTTGGACGACATCAAATTGTAGAGTATGGGATTCATGGCCGAGTTAAGGTAGAGCATAAAGCGCGAGAAGTATAATAGATTGTAATAGCCCGCAATGCCAAGCCGCTGCACATCGTCTGCGCTGGCCGTGATCACCCACAGTGTAAAGGCGCGAAAGGGGAGAAGGCAGACAAAGAAGCTCGACACAACGGCCACCAGCATGAAGATCA
This sequence comes from Drosophila fulvimacula, assembly GCA_035045555.1. Lineage (NCBI taxonomy): Eukaryota > Metazoa > Arthropoda > Insecta > Diptera > Drosophilidae > Drosophila > Drosophila fulvimacula. Next base: position 23,002,803 of record JAWNOX010000137.1, read on the forward strand.
CCTGCTTACGATGTTTCCTCATTCCATTGCTCTGCTGGTGGCTGCTGCCTTTCGAGCTAGACATCTGCTGCTGCTGCTGTTGGTTCGGCTGCTGCTGTGGCGAGGTGGGTCTGTGGAATGCGCTATTTGGACGAAGCAACTTGTACGCGATGGCTGCATAGAGCACCACCAGTATGCCAAAGGGCAGAAAGAAGAAGAGCGTGATGGTGCCCACAAAGTATACGATGGGCCAAAAGCCATCAGCGGCCGTGGTGCAAACGGGGGCATCGGTGCCATCGCCATACGGCTCCACGCTGTAGCTGGAGATGGCGATAATGGGACTGCAAGAATTATAATCATATATGTATCTATATATCCAAGGGCCCATAAAGATGTCTGTAAACTTTGAGCATTCAAAAAACAAAATCCATATCTAAAACTATGTGTTATTCGAATAAGTCGAATCACTCAATCAAATCAAAGCACCAGAACGGATGCGTCTGCTCTACAGTTTATATATATATATATATATATATATATATATATATATATATATATATATATATATATATATATATATGCATGTATAACTTACATATGTACAAGAACTTATGTGAAAGCATACTTGAAACTTTTGAAATTTGCAAAATAAAAGGAAACCCCTTCGTAAACAAATTTACTGAAAGGCACAGTGAAAGCTGCCTAGAGCCGATCAAGACAAATAACTGAAAGATATGCATTCAAACGGTATTAATACAATTTGTTATATTTTACCAAAATAAAGTTTTTTTTTTATGTTAATAATAATTGAATTAGTACCTCATAGAATGAGTTGATAATAAGCCATAGTTGGATCAGCATGTTCGTTAATGTCGCTTTCACTGCACTTGCACACAAACATACTATTTACAGTTGTTTAACCAGATTCAAATCAGCACAGAAAATACCAATTGGACAACGGTTTGCATATGATTAAACAAATGCTTCCAGTTGTAATACAAAAAATGTTTATTTACTTACAATTTGGGCGCCTCTACTATACAAGGTAAGTACATGTGGGATATATGTATAAATAGTTATGCGTAAGTGTGTGTGTGTGTGTGTGTGTGTGCTCACTGTGCACTGCTGAATTTTATTTGTGCCGCAAAGTAGGCAACACTATTTTTCTTACTTTAGGGTGGACCCAAAGCACGAATTGCAGGAAAAAGCGTCAAAGTAGAAGTGAAACTATGTATTTCAATACAGCTAAATCAAGTTTATCCGGCGTGCTGATAGGCACGCAAAGCGCATATAAAGCCATTTCCATTTGCTGTGCTTTTTACATACCAGTTAATGGCTTAGCCACGCCCCGCCCCGCCCAATCCCAATAGTTGCCTTCCCGCTTTGGCTGTCGCTGCTGTTATTTATCTTTGGCACATTCATTCGAGTTTAATAGCCCGAAAAATTGATTGTTTTTTGTGTGTGTGCGAAAATATGTGAAATGAAAGAAGCTGGCAGATTTGTGCTTGGGTCCTGTCAAAGGATCAATGGCATCGATTATGGGCGTGGCCTGCCAGCTAAGTGAAGCGTAAGTGTAAACGGGTTTCACACTATTTTTCATGCCTACACAGCTGCTCGAGCTGCTGCTTCCTTGGTTTCTTCAGCTGCTGCTGCTACTGCTGCCGCTTTGCCTGCATCCTCTTCGAAACTGATTTGAGGCTTTGGTCGACGCTTGCTACGCAAGGTGGAATGGTGCAGCATAGCCATGGCCTCCAGTTCGCTGCCACAGGGCAAGTGCAACTCGATCTTCAAGCGCGTGCGACTAATCTCCTCGCTGCTTCGTCGATTCGAGCTGCGCGACAAAATGCTCGAGTTAGTGGCAGCCGTTGCATTCGAGGAGTTCGTGTTGGTGGCCGAGCCCGTTGACTGTTGGCCGCGTGTTTCAGTTACATTGCGTCGCCTGCTTCCCAAAGTGAGCAGCTGCCAGAGCGTTTGGCCCACGTCGTGGCAAAGGCGAGCGAAGCCCTTGCGAAACTTGGTGGACATCAGATTGTAGAGTATGGGATTCATTGCCGAGTTAAGGTAGAGCATGATGCGGCAGAAGTAGAGTAAACTGTAATAACGAACCAGGCCCATCTCGTGCAACGTCTGATCCGTGCTCAGTATGATCCACAGCGTGAACAGGCGGAAGGGCAGCAAGCAGATGAAAAAGGAGAGAACCACAGCCCCCAGCATGAGCACCACCTGCTTTCGCGCCTTTAAGCTCAGCTCCGGCTTGGTGGGGCGAGCACGCAGCATGGCGCCCTGGTTGGAGATAAGGTTCCGTGCAATGATGCCATATAGTACAATCAGCATGAGGAATGGCAGCACAAAGAACACGGATATGGTCATCAAAAAGAAACCGACGGTCGAGACGCCAATCGCTTGAGTCAGGCAAACGGGCACCGAGGATCCATCAATGTACTCAACCAGCTTGTACTCAGCCACCCAAAGGATGGGGCTATAAGAGAGAGAGAAAGAGATTTGGAGAGAAAGAAAGGGAGAGAGAGCGCGAGAAATCACGTTGGAGGATGTGAAGCAGTCTAACTAAATTTATGCTAGAGACATGGAAAAAAGAGAGAGATGTAGAAATTGAGGTGCAAATGAGGCTCTCTATAACAAACGGATATAGAAGAGTAGCAGAAAGAGAGACTATGAGAAAGACCGACAGGAAGAGAGAGACAGAGAAGGAGAGAGAGAACGATACAGAGTGAGAGACAGAGAGAGAGAGAGAGAGAGAGAGAGAGAGAGAGAGAGAGAGAGAGAGAGAGAGGAAGAGACACAGAAAGACAGAGAAGGAGAAGGAGACACAGAGCGAGAGAGAGCGAAAAACAGAGAAAGACAGAGAAGGAGGAGAAAGCGAGATAGAGAGACAGAAAAAGACAGAGAGGGAGAAAGAGTGAAGGACACAACTGGTTAGATTAACATGTATACACACAGAGAAAGATACAAAAGAGAGAGAGAGATAGAGAGAGAGAGAGGGAGGGAGGGAGGTAGAAAGAGACTGATTTTGATCTCAGAACACAGTGAGAAAGAAATGGACCATCTTGAATATATCTGAATCATGCGTAAGCGCCTCTGTGGTTATTTTACAGGCTGTGGATGGGCGTGTTCGGACAGATTCTTGTTTAGCCTAATTAATGGGCGCTAGGCGCCGTCAACAGCCACGCCTGCCACCTATCGCCCACACAGGCACACGCTGCGCGGCAGGACTTGTGAAATTAAAAAGGGTCGTTGACCGTCCTTTTGGACAGTCGCAATAACAGAAAGTGTCAATGAAATGTAAATTCTTCAATGATAGCCCACATTTCCGGATGCTTATTAAAGATGACAGCGGGCAGATAATGACAGCCGGACGAAGCACAATGGGCAGTCAGAAGCTGAAGGAGGCCGAACAAAAAAACATCACGAAGACCCCAAAACCAAGCTCAGAGGATGTGTAATGAATGGGCATAACGCAGAAAGGAAGTAGGGTATATGGGGCGAGACGTAACACTAACTGCCAATGTTTAGCATGTAAATGGAGAAGTCGATGTTAAACAAAGACCAGAAGCAAACATCAGAGAAGAGAATAGATGAATTCGGCAAACCGAATATTGAATACCCTAACAGACTTTACCCTGACCTTACTGTGACAGGCTAAAGATGGAAAGATAGACAGCTTAACCACACTTGAACATTAGTTTTAGTATGTTGTATATGATAGATTTTTTATTGACACTATTTACAGGTATAGGACATACATGTGCACATGAGATATTTTGAAAAACAGGAATATTAGTTGTTATATCTTTGTTACATATAGCTACACAGTTCGTGACAAAAATGTAGAATGCCCGTGCAATAAAGGCCATAAAAGGGCAGTGGAAACGGGCAAATGGAAAACAAAACACAAAACACAAAACATTAAAAATGGCCGCGATTGACACTTATAATTAATGAGTAAATGGAACTTAATGCTTGACTGCATAGATAGAGCGCACAGAAAATGGAAACGGAAATGGAAATGGAATTAGTATTGCTTATAATACAAGTATTCTGCATAGATAGACAGAAGAAAGATAGAGCAAGCAGAGCATGCACGATAGAATATTACGAATATCCAATAATAATAATAATAATAAATATTTGAAGCTAGCTGACAGCGAAAGGCAGAGAGCGTCTAGACTCACCTCGTAAAGACCGCAGCTATGCCCCAAGCCAGGACACAGATGAGAATCGCACGGGCTTTGGTGCACACATATCCCGCCTTCAGTGGCTCGCAGATGGCATAGTATCTCTCGAAGGATATAGCCAGAATGGTTAAAACGCTGGCATGCGCCACAGTCAGCTCCACGAAGGGGACAGCCTTGCCTGCAGACCAAAGGAATGTAAATAATATCCGGAAAAGTAGTTAATCTGATGGTAGCCTACACATCTCGTGGCCCAGCACCCAGGTCTCTGGCCGTGTGTTCACCTCGACGAGGACGGTGGGCGTGCAGACGAGCAGCACCAGCAAATCGGCAATGCTCAAATTAGTTAGGAAAATGTTTGTGGAGTTGCGCATATCTTTTGTCTTCACTATAACGATGGGCACCTGCAAGGGAAGAGGGGAATGGTTTCTTAATAAACTAAATAATCGATCAGTCAGTCAATCAAACCGGCAGTCAGCTGGTCAATCAGTTAGAGCGATAATCAGCAAAGCAACCAGTGAGTCCATCATTACATGGGCATATCAGGTCACTTGGTCAGTCAATCAATCAGTCAATCAGTCAGTCAGTCAGTCAGTCAACATAGTTAGTTAACCACTGAGTCACACAGTAAATTATTCAGTTAGTCAATCAAGCAATCAATCACGTGATCAACTTACCATCACATTCCCGATGACGCCCAGCAGCATTATGATTATGCAGAAGAACATGGCGGTTGTGCGTATATACGGCGGAATCTGTGGCAGCATCTGGTCAGCATCCCCTTCGGCGAACGCATCGCTGGCGCTTGCATTGCCCTTGTGGCTGGAGTCGTTGTTAATGTTGTCACTATTGTTGCTGTTGCTGTTGTTGATGTTGTTGTAGGCTGGAATACTATTAGTTGTGTTGTACGCGCCATGGTCGCCACGAGCAGCGCTACGGGATAGCCCAGCGTGTTGCGTCGTCGTCCTTGTTGCAGCAGCATCTTGAGGTGTTAGTGCTGCTGTTGTTGTTGTTGTTGTTGCTGCTACTGTTATTGTTATTGGGAGCAGAAGTAGCAGCAGTATCAGCCGCGGCTGCTGCCTGCGCCTGGCCACAGCTTGTGAGGCAGCAGCGACGCCGAGGCAGCCGCTTAACAATGTCGTCGTCCTGCGTCAAGGGCGACCAATATTTGCTGAAATTGTTGACCTTTTTTTTTAATTTTTTGCTATGGATACTTTTAAGAAGCAAGTTTACGAAATAAAACTAAATTTGTAAAATTATCCTTAAAGAAATTTACTATATGAAAAATAATATATATATATATATATATATATATATATACCCTATATATATATATATATATATACCCTATATATATATATATATATATACCCTATATATATATATATATATATACCCTATATATATATATATATATATATATACCCTATATATATATATATATATATATATACCCTTTTAGAAAAAGGGTAGATTTAACAGCAGTGGACTTTACCGTTTACGCAGCGCCCCGCTGTTTGATCCGGTTTGGGGTCGGGAGACGCACACTCGTGTCCCCTTAAATATGCGTTAATGAAATTAAGAGTTCGTTAAATTTACGATGTCCGCTCCAGTTGCAGCTCCTTTAGTCTCCTTCCGCCTGTTCTCCTGCATCGCTGCCCCGCGGCGACATTAAACAAATCAATCAGTGGGGCTCTGTGGATGTCCTTGTCGCCAACAGCAACAGCAGCAGCCAATTGGATTATGTCCTGTGGTAGCAAAAGTGTCTGGGATTAGCATTTAAGTAGCCTATGGCAGCCACTTATATCTAACCGGACATGAACGCGGACATAGACCCAGACCCGGACCGAACCGGGCTAACTAACTAACGATAATGAGTGGAAAGTTCATTAGGCCCTGCCATTTACATAACATTAAAACATCCGACGAATGCGATTAGCACCACCTCTCTCTGTCCTGCTCCCTTCCCCCCTCACACATACTCGATGCTTGTCTTTGACTAGGTTTTAATTGCCTACAGGGTTGTCGCATTTGCCATTGATTCCAGTTTGAGTTTATTGCTTTCAAATTATTCACTTAAATATTTATTTACATATTCAATTTATTTATATAACTGTCTAATACTGATTTATCTAGTTGAGTTGGGAGACTTATAGCCTCAATTATGTATGAAGAAAAACTATTTATCTGCTTTCCAGTCAGATGACAACTCTGGCCGCAATCTCTACTCTTGGCTCACTGACGATTATCACTACACTCTGGCACATCACTCGAAATGGCTTTATTAAATCTCCATTTTTGCGCAAGTTCTTGTGATGCTTAATTGTATTACACACACAAACAAGCACACATCGACACACACACACAGACCATAGTGGACAGGACAGTAGCAGGGACATCCGCTATGCTTGTGTCTGCTCTCTGCAGCAGCAGCGCTATTTTGATTAATTTGATAAATTCATTATGTGCACACCATATTGGTTATGTTTCGGCCCCCGAGCTCGTTCCACGGTTCGCAGGAGATGCTGATACGGATGCTGTTTCGCATGTCCTTTCGCCCAAGCTGTGTTGTCCTGTCATGCGTTGTCCGGAGTCTGGGTTCAATGTACCCAAATGACATAACAAGGCAGTTTGTGCCACATTTGGCTTAAAAATGCGACTTTAACGATGTTGACAATGGCCATCCGGCGGGACCAAGTGCCGAGAGCCAGGCACAGAAGCCCGTCCAAGATGACTCAGAGCAGGGCAATAAAGCCAAATTGGTCAACGGACAAAGCATACGCGTGGCCAGTGGCTGCTCGCATAATTGTTTTTAAAACTTTCTCGAGTAGAAAGACAAATGAAGCGCCCAGAAGTTCAGCTTAGTTCTCCAAATTAATAGTAGTTAGGGTCTGAGTGAGTGTGTGTATATATGGTAGTATGAGGGCAATCAATATAGAAAATCATAAATATTGCAAAACAAACATGGTACTCTGCTTGGACTCAATTACAGTTTAAGTTTCATGGACCACACAGCTGCCACAGACGCCTCTGGGTAAAGTAGTGGAGAGGGGTAAAGGCTGCAGCTAGAAATGGAAGCGTGTTCACGAGCATGAGTACGACTTAATTTAAAAGATGTTCATTAAATGAATTATTTCCAATAATATTTTATTTTATTTTATATATATGAATACCGATTAAATATATATAAATCAATCAATCAATAAGCTGAGAATGAAATGAAAAACTTATGAAGTAAGAGTTATGATTACATTAGTAAAAAAAATTGTTTTTGTAATTTTCTTTCATCCAGTCACATGACTTCATTTTCTTAATTGGTTTCCATTTTTATCCCATTTTTTTCGTGCTCACAGTTTGATTCGTGTCGTGTCGCGTACGCTTCCATCCCTAGTGCCAAAAAATTCGACCGCAAATACATGAATCGAGCGGCATGCATGTAAATCTCAAACGGTTTATGGTTACGACCAAATCCCGACTGCTTACATGCGGAGCGTGTTGATGTCGCGTCGAGTGCGAATAGCAGCGGCACTTTGATGGATAACTTGTGGCCTACTGCCCAAAAGCAGGTTAGGGGTGGCCCCTAATACACACACAGCACGCATACACGCACACCCCTAGAATTTGGTATAATTTAGCATGGATTTGAATAAGGTTCAAAGCTGTTGATGATAATGGAAATTGAGCGCTGTGGCCCTTTAGTGTATAGTCTATAGCATATAGTATATGCCACACTGTGAATATGTCGCCCAGGCATGTGTGTGTGGGTGTGTGTGTGTGTAGTGAGTGTGTAGTAAATGTAACGCTTTTTATGGTATTTAAGATTGAAGGCAATTTATAGCTGACACCCTAATAAAATTAACATTGAAATGACAATTTGAGGCAGCAATAAGCATCAGCATCAGCAGCAGCAGCAGCAAGTGAGCACATGCACACACATTAAGATATATACTATATAAATATTCGCATATCTAATCAATTTATCGCTCAATAATGGTTCGAGTTAGTGGGACACTTGGCAGCCACTTTGACAAATCGCAGAGTTGGCTTAAAAAATAAAACAAGCAAGTGAAGGTATCTGGGGCCAGATGAAGATTGAATACCCTGCCACATATTTAACTGTTGGGCTAAAAAGAAGCTATTTATCATAAGGTACACGTATATTATGCAGTATATCGATATTTTATAAAACAATATGTTGAGCCTGGAAGCCAGCAGGGCTCACTTAAATTGGCTGTTGATAAATCTTAGCACCCCAACGATAAGCGTAATGTTAGTCGAATCAATTTGCTGCACCTTTCGCTTATACTAAAATCAGTCTCAGGGTTGTTGACATCGTTATACATATATGACGTAGGAGCTTATACTGGCTTCCGGCTCAGACTGGACGGATGGAAAAAACGAGTTCACTTTAAATAAAATCCACAAAAAGATTGAAATTTTTAATCAGCTTGGTAAATTTGGAAGTTTACTTTGTTGCTTTCAATTGGTTAAAATTTCGCTTATAATAATTTGATAAATATTTATTAGGCTAAAAATTGATTAGACTAATAAGTAGCACATTGAAGCCCGTTGGACCCTGCAGCAATAGCTAAACTAATACTAATGTAATAATAATAATGTTAAATTAAAGCTCGAAAAATAAATTGATTTTGAGCACTTGGTAAAGCCGTGACTTAAATGATTCGCTGCCTCCGAGTGACTCCGGCTCTATCTCCTGCTCCGTCTTTTGCTTATTCCTTATTTGATTCTAGCACCCTCGAAAATGCGGCTTTATTTTGTTGTTGATGTTGTGGGGTGCCATACGCTAAATAAATTGAAATGACTCCGTAATTGTATTTGTGACTTGAGCTAAATTAATCTAGCTAGTTGGAATGCCGGGACAGCGCTCGTGTGGAACCAACAAAGGACATCCAAAGCACTCCTCGAACAAAGCGCCGTAAAACCAAAAGCTTGTTTTTCAATTGTAGCCCCCGAGTGGCTGCGGTGCCCGAAGTGTTGTCAGTGGCTGATGGGCTAGAAAATTGCTTTTAGAAAAACCCCTTGACATATCCCTCGAACGGATCCTGTTAATTGCCCGATGAATAGCAATTAGATGAAACTATTTTCGATTTTTGTTGTGGTGCGCGTTTCCTGGGCTGATCCCTTTGTCCCTCAGTCTATCGATTGAGTCTGATTCATTATTTAAACTAAGGGAAGTATTTCTAAGTGAGCTATATATTAATATTTTAATTTCGCTTACATTTTTCTCTGCGATATTCTCAATAGTATTTTCATACCTTAAATTCCAGCTCCCTTGCAACTGGCTAAGAATGTTTGCTCTCAGCTGCTGCTGCTGCTACTGCCACTTGCGCTTATTTATGTGAATTCTCTGTCCAGCCTGCGAGGCTGCCTGCATCCAGGCCAACATCATCTAACCCATCTAACTCGCCTCTGTTTGCCCGTTAAAGTAACATTTACAGCGAGTGTTTGGCTGTTTGTTCAACTCTCAAGCAATGCCATTGCTATATAGTATACCTAAACGAGGTGAGTTCGAGATTTACCAAGGAAAAGATTTATATATCAATTTATATTTATTGGAAATATCCAAAATCTTGCTAAAACCTTAAGTTATTGATGCTTGCAAAATGAAAGATTCACCGAAGGAGCAGTAAACTGTGCCTCCTCCCATATAGATGGCTAAGCAGGCAAGCGTAATTTTGTTTAGTATAAAAGGTTTGTCTACTTATCAATCATTAACAATTTAAGTTCCAAAATCTTTAGCAAACCTCGCATAGCGAAACACACACATACAGCAAGACATACCATAGATCTTCATATGTGTAAGTACATATGTGATTGTATTTGCTCTTACAACTAATGTGCTTAGGCTGGCACTCTCTCTCTCTCTCTCTTTATATATATATATATATATATATATATATATCTATATCTGGTAGTCGCTTCTTTGTCCTTCTTTATCAGTGAACGACAATTCGTTTGGCTGCGTTTTTAAGGCGAAAGTTCACTTCAAGTTGCGCATACGCCGCGTCTGTCGCTCCATGTGAAGCTGCATGAAATGGTATCCTTTTGCTTGTGGCCATGTCGCATTGTAAGTATTTAACGTGGTTTGGCATTGATAAGGCATTGGCCCCACGTTTAGCCCCGCAGGCAGGCTTTTATCGCGACCAAGGGGGGCGCGTAGAGGGCTGCTGAAAGATGCGACCGTTGCTGCGGGCCGGGAAACTCGCCAGCTGCTGTCGCTGTCTGCAAACTGTTTGTTTATTTGCTTGCTATGAGAATTCATACACCCACACCCAGATAGAGGACCATATAGCATAGATAGCGTTCGCTATTGTTTTACGATTGCGTGGAAATTGAAAACAGCAACAAACACAAAAAGTCAACATCAGTTATGGGCGCTCGGCTCCTAACACTCGACGCTAAAGACACTTTAATTGCTTCGATTTGTATATGAATGTGTGTGTGTGTGTGAATGTGTCTCAACTTGTCTGCTGGGCTATGTATGTGCATAACTAATGTGGCTTTCACATTCGGCTGACCTTCAAAGCTATCGAATTTCATGCCAACAGCAACAACAACAGCAACAGCAGAAAATTCTAGACAGGTCGCAATCTGTGCCTGATCCGCAGACATGTGGGAAATGCAATAAGCTGTCTTCTTGCCCGCATCCACGTTAATACCCTGCACAGAGGATGGCCTATCAACGCGGCACATTGAATAGAGTGTCCAGTTCTCTCCGCCCAGCTGACCAGCCAACCTGTTGTCCTTAACTTTGTCACTTAATTTTAGGCATATCTTAAAGTATATACAATAATCAGTTTTTATATATACACACATATATCATATTATTAACCTATTGCTAGTCTCAATGTTTGTGGTAGTCAAACTCAGTCAAGTAGAAACGTAGCCACAATGCTTTCTTTGCTGTTAGCGGTTAGCTGTTAGCTGTTCGCGTCTTTGACAGGCGGAATGCAGTCGAGTTCTTAAGCATTAAAAGTTGGTCCTCGACTTCGTTGTCATTTCCGGCGCGTACAAATTGAAAAATGGCGCTGGCCGCACTTCCGCTCGCATTATTGAGTAGCGCGTCGTTAACTTAAGGCTGCGGGCACCCAGCAACAAGCCCAACCGCAACGGCAACTGCAACCGCAAACGCAGCCACAAGTCGCAGCAGTTAACAGTGCACGGATGAGGACGACGGGCATTCGAGAGGTGGCGGTGGGAGGGAAGGGGTCTGCACTTGCTTGACATTCCATTTAATTTGTCACCACAAAGGACGACAAGTACATGCCCATAAAGTGCTCGATGGGAGGCGTGGTCAGCAGCTGCTGCTGTTGATAATTCACAACGATAACAACAACCACTAAAGTGGCTTCGCTAGGGGGCGTGGCACTTATGACTTACTTAGCCCCACTTGACACCAAAACTGACAAAGTGTGAATTTGAGTGCAGTGCGAGATTGAAAGCTGCAAATTATATTGAGCTACTGTCACTGTCACGCACACCCCGAAGAGCCAAAGATACAGACAAGTTGTTGGCTCGTAATTGCTGCCTTTTATTGGGTGCAATTTAATGAGCTGCCCGGCTGCATAGTTCGTAGCCACTTTCACTTTTGGGCATTGCCAAATAAAAAGAAAAGAAAATCGTTTTACGAGTTCACTGAACCAACCAGAGCAACACCCCCGTAGCCCTCATAAACCCCCGCCCTTCCCCCTCTCATTCTATGCGATATGCAAAAAAAAACATGGAAGAACGTTGTCGAGTGCACTTTGCTGCGCAATACTCGCTTGAGCTCATAGATCTATATTTTTTTCTGAATAGAAAACCTGTCAGTTAGTCCTGATCTCAAGATCAGATATAATCCAACACGGTTTTCAATATATAAAATTTATATAAAGGTATCTCTAGCTCTTGAGGGTTTGGAGTGCATTTGACAATTGCTGTTTATGTTCCCCATTTGAATTCTTCAATAGATCAGACCTGTCCCGAAGCCAATATACCCTCACTTGCACTTTTGAGCGAGTATCGAGAATGAACATTGTAATTGTCCGCAGGACACGAGTGCAAATGAAAGTGTATTTCGTTCTTGGCCACCACCATTTTTTATGGCGCCCATGAAAATTGTGTTATTTATTATGGCATAAAAATATTTATCAGTAAATTAAACACTTTGCCCATCCAGTGCAAAATATTTGACAAACTTCGAAACATGCTGAAGCGCGAGTGTCCAGACTGCTTCATAAAACCTTAAGATGCGTTCACTAATCCCACAGGCTATATTTAAGCCACAATCGCAACGATCTCATAAAGCTGGACATTTGAAGGCGAGTTGATTCAGACTGCAATACACTTTAATGTCCCAAGTACATTTTTCGCAAAATATCGTAATTTGTTCATAAAAAATGTAAAGAGCAAAAAAAGCCAAAGATTTCAATTGATTTCTTCAATATCTAAGTCTATGATCTAAATAGATGGTTTCAGCTTCTACTAAGCGTATTTCCTCAATATGTAAATATTTGTTAACAATAGTATTTATAAGGCCTTCCCATTTATAAATATCTTAATACTCAGAGTATTTATTCCCTCAGAATTACATTCAATAATAGCTTAATTTATGCTGGCTATTGAGGACATTCTATCTATCGGCTGAATTTATTCAATCCCTAATAAAATGATATTCAGGAAATGAATAAGTGTATGCCTGCTTCGGCTTAGACTTATAACAAAAATATATTATATAACTTTGTTTCGGGCATGTTCTTCCTGCTTTTTATTTGATTCTTATTTTTATTTTTGTTACCAATGCAAAAATAAAAAGCAGAAAAACGCGTTAATATGCTGACAAAAAAAGGAAATGGTATTTTTAACAAAAAAATAACAAAATTATTACGCGTTGTTCAGGGGTGGGTGGCAGGTGGGAGTGCAGAGGCCTCTTGCTTTACAAATTAAACCGGCATCTGTTTGCAATTAGAATTGCAAATGTTTGCCAGCTTGGGCCCAGCTGCTGAGTAAAGAGAGCGAAGCGGGAAGCGTATGTCAGAAATAACCACAGCTAAAATTTGCAGTAGGGGTAGCCAGCAGGTAGGGTCACCCTACTGGAGGCCGTCTAAGCACAGTCAAGAAAGGAAGCGGAAGCTGGCGCCAAAGTGCCGTACAAGTGGCTGAGAGGAGGATCTCAAGTATTGCGTAGGCTGCACATTTTTTACGTTTATATGCCATGTAAAGGTCGCCAAAGGGTATAATGCAATTCAATTCGATTTGTCTCTAGACGAAGTCATGTTACCATTCCTATTCCATCTATACTCTGATATTGGAAGATCAAAGATTTTACGGCAATATAAATATAGCTTGAAATAAGGGTTTTGTTAAATTTTAAATATATTCTAAATTTTATAGGGTATTTCCAAGTCGAGCTTTTGATAATTTTCCAATTTGAATGCGCCCAGAAACAATTTGAAGGTAATGAGGAAGAAAGTTGTTACTTAGCTTGTGCCTCATTTGTCAGCGATTGCTCAGAGCTGAGATGAGAAAAAAACAAAAATATGCTGCCACACAAGCTACGACTTGAGCTGTGGGAACTGGGGATTATATCCCAAGTGCCTCTAACAAATACCCATGCATAAATTTTATAAGCATGGCGTGAAAAAAAAAACAGTTTGGAGTGTTTACTTTTAGATATTTGTTTATGGATTTGTTTGCTGTTGCATTTACACACATTTGCACAGGATTGATAGAGAAGGCTCAACTGGTTTTAGAGTATATCCGCAAGTTAAAGTAAGCTGTCTGAATATGTATTGCCTCAGCAAATGAGAAAGGACTTTTCCAAGAATCGGTCGATATTTAGTAGAGAAAACCTTAGATAATTATTGACTACGGAAGAAGAGGTGAACATCGGGAAATTTAATATATAACTAATTTTGGATGTGTATATTAAATTATAGTTGAGTATGTTTTAGCTGAAATCATATAAATGACTATGTGAGTTTTATTTTCAATATGGGCATAGGCAAAAAGCCTGCTAGCCCATTTTCGTACGCTTAGGTAAAATCTATTCGATATCAATAAAAATATATTGCCCTTAAAATCATTGTGATTCGAGTTTCTATTTCTAACTTGTGGCATTTCGACCCTATCATTCGCTTAACCCTAAATTAAATACAAATATATAAATAAATAAATATATATATATATATATATATATATATATATATATATATATATATATGTATGTATATATTTATATATACATATTTAATGCTAAACGATAACCGAAGGAATTTTCCATCGTTTGATGTCCTTTATGAAACTGTTTAATAATTTAGTGTTTATTCTGGCTTTGAGGCTATGTACTCTATGTAGCACCGCCGCTGATTGATTTTTGATGGCCAAAACCTTGAAGGCCTGAATCAATAAACATGGAGTATTATGCTATAAATAGTAGATGCCTGATTATATCCATCAGGCACAATAGCGTCTAATTGCGTGAATTTTGTCTGCTGTCTCTTTGCATGCTGAATACGCAGATATATATGAATATGTTTATATATAGAGCATAATTAGCTGGGTTGATTAATTCTAAGGAAATCTTTTCTAGATGAGTCTTTGCTGGCAACAGCTGGGCTGACAAATGTAACGGCTTTTCCACTTTGCTGGGGCAGATTTTAGTTAATAAATCGTCAGTCATTTTTCAGGAGCTAGATCCTTGCACACGGACTCCAGCAGCTGCCTTCGATTCGTATGCGCATCGCAAGTCCCGTCACAAACTTAATAACTCATTTGTTGGCACTCAACTTGCTCCATTCAAATGGCCAATAAGTCCTATCATAATGGCTCACACACACACACGGCCAACCACACAATCCCTCGCACACACACACACACACACACACACACACACACACACACACACACACACACACACACACACACACACACACACACACACACACACACACACACACACACACACACACACACACACACACACACACACACACATATGCCGCAGTGCGCACTAAAAACTGTTGGAGCAAACATTTGACTTCTAATTAAGAGCCAAAAGGCCAACAAAGGCAGCAACAAATAGAGCAGGCACCAGCAGCAGCGGAGCCAGCAGAAGTTGAAGAAGCATTAGAAGAGAAACAGAACAAGAGACAGAGGTGGCAAACACACAAATACCTTTACACAGGCCCCAAAACGTGGAGCACGGCGATGATTAAGTGCTACACCTCGCATGGAACATGGAGCGCGGAGCACGGAGCAAGCAAAGAACTCAAGCAGAGCAGAGCGTGGGAGATCTAATGTGAATCAGAGATGAGAATACTTCGTGTTTTTTATTGAATTCGTGCTCGTACATGTGCAGAGCAAGTATTATGATCTATTTATTTTATTTATTTATTATATAATATTATATTATTATATAATAAATAAATAAATTATGATCTAATTAAGAACAAGAAACCAAAGTAAAGTACTTAATAAATATTAAGATATATTAAACTACTTGGTACCAGGCCTCTGACTTTGTCAACGGAGCTTATATTGCTTAGTAAATCTATGCTGTAGTTCGTAGTTCGTGTCACGCCTTATGGAAACTATTTCCTCACGGGCCTTCTCTAACACAGATTTAGGTGTGTGTAGGTGTGCATAGGGGAGTGGGTGGAGGTGGATTGCTGGGAAGACCGCCCTACGACTTGGCCTTCATTCGGTATGCGCGTGCTAATCAAATTGGGTCTAGTCCGTGTCTGCGCCTTTGTCTATGCCAACAGCAAGCCCCCGAGTGGGGCTGGGGCTGTGAGAGAGGTCGGGCGGGTCTTGTTTATCAGCCGTCTGCGCCTAATGTGTAAGTGTGCCAAAAGTGATTGCATAATTATGCAAATGCTCCCCCTTGGAGCACAATATACGTCTAATGAATTACTCACACAAAGAAGGGGAATGAGCCGGGGTGGTAACGGACCTCTGGAGAAATCCTTCGCTGGCGCCTCTACCGATTCAAGTGTAAACAGAACGTCAAGTGGCAAATGCTGCTGAGTTGATTACATAATAATTTGTTATTGCCTGCGGATTGCGTTCAATCGAATTAGAAACGAGCCCCAATGCTGGACAATTAACACCCCCTGCCCCTATGCTCCGTCCTCTCCCTCACTGCTAGCTCCGCACCCATTAAAGATCAATAATTGCGCTGACAGTAAATTGGGCACGCGTTGACTGGGAAAATTCAAAAGTTCTCCATGCGGCGGTTTTCCTGTGTTTTTATTTTAGTACTTTCCAAAGTTCTACGACTCGTCATCGAGGCAGTCATAAAATACGAAAGTCGATCATTTTGTTATTGTTTATTTAGCAACAGCTATACGAACTCGAGCGCCAAAAGTTCTATCGAAAAAACTGAGCCATAAAAATATTTGGCACATCACAAAAAAGTTCAACTAAATGCAAAGGTAAATAAATACAATATTTTATAGAAAAAAAACGAAATAAAAGAGCCAAGAAAGCCGAAAATGTAATACTCTTTATGAGAAACTGATCTTTTCGTTAGAGTAACTTTAGGTGACAAATACTTTTGAATAATAAATAATAAATAAAATAATAATAAATGTATTCTCTTTTGAGGTAGTGGTCATATGTACGATATAAGATTTATATTATATAGATTTCCTATCTATATACATTTATTATACATATCTCTAAGAGACATCCCAAGCTATGCAATAATAAAAATATTGATTTATATACAGAATATATATACCCTATATATTCAATTCGATTTCGATTCGAATTGCAGAAAAACTGAAATACCCTTTGCAATTGTATGGCATTAGGAATGGGCCAACTTTTGGGTTAAGCAAACATTGTGAATGTGCTGGACCCAAATAATGGACCTATATATAATCGAGGCCCACCCCCTAGCGTAATGGGCCGACTCATTCCATATCATAAAAAAACACAACACGCCTTTTATTTGCATAGCCGCAGTTGACAGTCGAGCTGTATTTTGTAGAAATGAAATGCAGCCAAGAAATTTTGTGACTTATTGTTTTGAGTTTTTTGGAATTCGTGACTCACATTAAGCAAGATGAAGAAGAACACCTTGAACAAAAACAACCACAACAACAGCTATAATGGCAACAAAATTGCTTATTCAAACGGCGTCCCGGTGATCGTCCCCGAAAACAAAAGCCAAATATTCACGCACATATTCGAAAGGTCTCACACATGTCTGGCAAATCAAACGGGACAGTTGGACTAAATGATCAGCCCCACCCCCTTTTTTTCTTCTTGACCTTTTACTTTCGTTTCAAATGGGGTATATTGACTGGCAGTGAATGAATGTAACAGGCCGTAATTTATATATGCCGTAATTTATATATCCCTGATCAGCACAATATTCTCTGTAACATTTAACTAAAGACAATTAGTTTTTGAATAATATCGAAATCAAAAGAGAATATATAATACTGGTCCTCAGCACGTACAGCTGCCGCAGCGTATTTGGCAGTCGGGTTCTGCTGGCTAAAACTGTGTGAGTTGCTTTTCTTTCTCTTAGCTGTTCCAGCGTAATTAGCCAAATCGGTGGGCATAAAAAATGAGACGTTGCCAAAAATCGGAGAAATAAAAGCAAAACACAAAGATAAATTTGCAACATGAAAGGGAGGCGCATAAATCAGCATTTATATAAATAAAGACATCACGAATTGAAACAGGGACTATGTCTATAAGATATGCATTATACATATATACGGTACATTTCAGTCTGAAGTCCAATCAAATCTGCCAAAATGCCCAAAAAGAACAACAAACATTACAAAGCGCCGGCCAGCGCGGCGTATACGCAATAAATTTTCATATTTCATACGCCACTTGCCGCACGCCTGTGCTCTCCTTCACCCTGCACTCTATACATATTATAAGCGTGTGACGTCACAAATGTATTTTGGCCCGTTCAGAGCAGCGCATAGAAAAAAACACCTATAAACAATAAAATATGCATGTTGTAAACAAAAGGCTGCAAAAGCGTTAACAGCTGTTACATTTAAGCACGGCTATATAATTTTGTTGAGTTGGATGACGATGACGATCTGCTCGAGAGTAAATACTGTGGCTTGTTTATAAATATACGCACTTACTTATTTAGTCAAGCACGTTTGGCTGTCACTAAGTCAATGCAAGTTTTACACAGGGCCCTTATGGCAGATGGATGGAATTATTTAAGCGTGGCTAAGTGAAACAAGTTAATTAAAGGGAGAACAAAATGGAAATCAATTTGTCTGACAGTGAAGTAAATTTAATGTGATCATGAAAAGAGAAGTTTAATTCAGTGATAAAAGATTTCCTAGTCAACAAGTCCATTAAACTTGTCGAATTAGTTTCTTAAATAGATTAGATCCAAATGGTTGATATAATGGTAAGCTTACATTCTAAGCTAGTTGCAATGTAGAGACTACCTAGTATGTGGAACAACTCGACACGAGTGTTGCTCACAAGGTCTGATAAGGTAGTCGAGGAGAGGCACATTTTGAAAAATAGGCTGCCACAGTTTTCAAGTACAACAAAAGCAACAACATCAACGACTGCTTGAGTTTTTCAAGTCGAGAGAGGATGATGACTGGGCCATTTGGAATGGGGATTCGCAGTCGGATTCGCATTGGCATTAATTTGTCAATGTTTATGTTTATGTCTCGAAATCAATATTATCAACAGAGACACCATTATGCATTAATAATGATGCTTAAGCACTTTAGTCTAAGCAAAATTGAAACAAAAACGCGTTAGCCACGAGTTCGCGTTTGGGAAGTTGGGGAAAGGGGAAAACGATTAAAACACGTATAAATATACATATAGATATGCAAATGCCGTCGAGCCGTGAATTTAATGAGATTTTGTATCAACAAATGTGACAGCGCCAGCCTCTGCGAGAGAGAGGTGTGATCGAATAGTTTTTATATAGGTAAAGAGTTAAATATAGATCATGAATAAAAAAATATGATTAAAGACAATTCTTAGAAAGTTAATTTTTGTATGCAAAAATATTCTGTATACTATCATCATTAAACTAATGCAATTATTGGAGGTTATTAGATTTTAACAGTGTACTTATTGACGAAATTAAATCTATGTAAAATTTGTCTCTCAGAAATGTGGGAGTTATCAAAATTTAATTTTAATAAATTATATAATTATCTCACTCAAAAACATAATAAATCTTATATATTAATTTTGATTTTAAATAAATACTTTTAAAGAGATTTTATTTAAGAATTACTATAATAACTGAGACCAATAAAAAATTTTATCTGAATTTGATCAAGAATAATTTCTTCAACCCAAGGCTTATCGGTTGGGCATTTCTGGATATCAGCTCAGTGCAAGCATAAAAATAAACATAAGATAAGATGCAAGACTTGCCTGAAAATAAATAGGGTTTTTTTTCTGGAAAATTATTTGTATTTCGAAAAATATTTGGGTAATATAGACTTTTTGGACTTTGCTTTTATCACTTGTGTCTCATGCAGCTGCCGTGTGGCATGTGCATTTATTTTTGTCAAACTTCAGGGCAACACTTAACGAAACGTCGAGTTCATTTTTTATGTATTGCATGTAATTAAAAACATTAACACGAAAACAACAACAACAACAACAACAACAACAACAACTGCAACTGCAACAAGCGCGTTGACATTAATGCCAGCCACAAAGTGCAGGGCGCTCCACAATACAATAAAACAGATAAACTGAGACGCACAGACACTCACACTTACACTCACACACATGCATACATGCACACATACACGTACAAACTGGCAAATGACAAGTGGGCTGCCGCTGTCTGTTGCACTTGTCAATCAAAAGCGCAGATGTGCCGT
Organism: Drosophila fulvimacula; assembly: GCA_035045555.1. Classification (NCBI taxonomy): domain Eukaryota; kingdom Metazoa; phylum Arthropoda; class Insecta; order Diptera; family Drosophilidae; genus Drosophila; species Drosophila fulvimacula. The sequence goes on from JAWNOX010000137.1 coordinate 23,022,829, forward strand.
TAACAATGCCGGCTCCTCTAAAACGCGCGCGCGGCTGTCGACAAAATGTTTCTATTTGCCACAATTCGCTTCGCCTCGCTTTGATTTGCTCGCGATCCAGTCAACCGCTCGCCGGCAAGTTTTCCATAAGACTGAAAACACAATTTTCTAGCCCCAACACAATTTTTCATGCACGCATCTCGCCGGTTGGCCCAACTGTGCGTTCGGTCGAAAACAAAAAGCTTAGCGACCATTGAGCTTTAGACGAAAAGTTTATTCAGCTCTGCATTCGGCTATTTATTCGTTTTGGCGCGCAAAGCACTGAACGAGCTTTTGTGAATGGGGAACAACAAAACGTTTCACTAATTGAGCGTGCCTATCGAGAGTGTAGGGGAGGGGCTCGAGAGGTAAGCGAGCTGGTTCAACAAAGCGTGCGTGAAACTGAATTTGCCTGATTAGAATACAGGGTGCTTCGAGTGAATGGCTCCTAAAAAGCTGCTGAATGCTTTTTTGTATGCGGCTGTTGACAAGCATTCAATCATTATCAAATTTCAGGCTTCCATAATCTAAGAGCTAAAGATCTAATATTTGTATAGTAATGTATTGTTAGTTGACAATTTTGAAGCTTTAAATCACAAATTATTTATGTAAAAGGAAGCTTGAGATTTACAATTTGGCTTGAAGTGCATGTATAAATTATTAAGATCAAAATAATTAATATACGAAACAACCAGATCTAACGGAATTATTCCCCATAATTATCTCCATAACGTAGTGAAAGTATTTCAACATTTTAAAATGCCATCCAATCAGCTACAACACTTCCGCAAGGCGTCTAAAAGAATGAGCTCTAGGCGGAAATGAACGACTAGCAGGTACCCTGACTACTATGAACCTTTATGTTTCAAGTTCAATTATCCGACGCACATAAAAGGACTACCTTAAAGGACGCGTTTATGAGCAACTGAATAAAAAGTATTAATCCTGAACTCTAGAGCTAACTAGTGATTTAATGATTAAATCTATGGAAATCAATTGGATGTCTAACTAGTCTGAACTTTATTTTGAACTCATAGTAGTAGTGCAAATTTTCACATACATTAGCTGCAAATCGTTTAACATTGTTCGGGTTGTAGTAATTATTAGTACATTGATTAGAGCTCTTGCAAGTGGATTTGACCAATGTTGGCAACCAAATAAAAAACATGGTAAATTAGTTAACTGTCGATGTTGTAATACCCTACCTTAATGGGATATAAGCTGATGAACGTTAGCAATAAAATTGATCGCACCGAAAACATATATATTTATTTATTATAATGATCAAATTTATTATAGTGATCCCACAAATTATTAATGCATATTTAAAATATACCTTTTGTCAATACGTGCTGCATAATTCATAATGAAAATATTAAACTTTATGGAAGAGCATAAAAAAAGTTATTTATTCGTTGTTTATTCGTTTTCGACAGTTAACTAAAAATTGTCAAGTTTCATTATAGATGTTGTTGTTGTTGCTATGAGCGCCAGCCCAGTTTCATCAGGGAAACATTTACCAGCAATACGTCACGAAATTGCGCCCTAAAAGCCACATAAAGCCAAAGATGAAGAAGAAGAAGCACTGATTTACGTATTGTAAAAAAAATATATACATATGTACATATGTATTCTCGAACTAAGCATAATTAAGTGCGTCACTTTCTTTGGGGAACTCCACGGTTTGGCCCGAAACTCTGGAAACGTGACTTAGTCACGAGCGAGGAATAAAACAGATTACAATCAAACTGGAAATAGATGTTTATTCACAATTGGAGATTGTTTTTGTTGTTGTTTTTTGAGGCCAGGCCTTAATACGTTTGCTGGAGCCGTTTTAATTAGTGTTATGCTAAGCTAATTCATGAACAATTAATTGTTTGTCAAATTGATAACTGTCAAGCAATTGATTGCCAACAAGTAGGGTGCTCTTGTTGGGAGTGCCCGACCAGGAGATTCCCTGCACATTGTGTAGGCTGTATGACTATGCTTGAAATATAATGTAACTGACTGACATGAAATACTTGGGCTTGAATCTAGCCGGCCTAGACTCACCTGGAGATTGGCAAATCGGAAAATTCTATATCTTGCAGTGGGGTGCAGCTGGCCAGCCGTGATTGAAGCAGCGCCCCGATGCAATTTTATTACTTGTTTCTTCATGAAATGACTGACAAGTTGGACTTAATTATTATTGCAGTTATTCTATTTGATCTCATTTTCTTAATATCGATGAGCAAATTGATTTTGAGATGTGACATATCTCGAATCCTCTAAACATTTAGTTTTAAGTCGTAAACTATTCGTATTTTAAAGTATTTCCCAAAATTTGTCGTATGTTTTTATTCGTTATTTTCAGTGACAGTGGGCGACTTGGTACTCCGCTGATCTTCTCCTACTAGCTTAATGAATTCCACACATGTCACCTAGTTCCCGTATTTCCTCTTTGCAGGCATCAATATGCGTGCGCTGCCACAGCTGTCGATTGTGAAGGGGCAGCAGCAGGATTACGTGCCCCGGGCGCTGCATCGTTTGTTCGAGGAGCAACAGATGCGCCATACCGACTCCGTCGCGCTCATCTATCACCAGGAACAGGAAGAGAGTTCGGATGTCAGCCAAACGAGCTATCGTCAGATGAACGAGCGTGCGAATCGTGCCGCCCGTCTACTCGTCGAGGAGGCCCACGGACGACACCTCCAGCCAAACAGCGATGGTGACTTCATTGTGGCCGTTTGTATGCAGCCTTCGCAGGCGCTGGTCACCACACTGCTGGCCATTTGGAAGGCGGGCGGTGCCTACCTGCCCATCGATCCGAGTTTCCCGGCAAACCGTGTGCACCACATATTGCTGGAAGCTCGACCGATTCTGGTGCTGCGGGATGATGACATCGATGCTGAGGGCTTCCAGAGCACCCCCACTCTATCACTCTCTGAACTGTGTGACAAATCCTTGAAACTGAGCGGCAATAATCTGCTCTCCGAGGAGATGCTGCGGGGTAGGAACAGCCAAATTGCCATCGTTCTCTATACCTCGGGCAGCACAGGAGTGCCCAAAGGTGTGCGTCTGCCTCATGAGAACATATTGAATCGTTTGCAGTGGCAGTGGGCCACCTTTCCCTATATGGCCAATGAGCAGGTGGGCGTGTTCAAGACAGCACTTACCTTTGTCGACTCCATTGCGGAGCTGTGGGGTCCACTAATGTGCGGCCTGGCTATCCTGGTAGTGCCCAAGGCGGTGACCAAGGATCCCCAACGTCTTGTCGCTCTGCTCGAGAAATACAAGATTCGTCGTCTGGTTCTAGTGCCGACCTTGCTGCGCTCCCTGCTCATGTACCTAAAGATGGAAGGTGACGGTACGAGTCAGAGGTTGCTCTATAATTTGGAGATTTGGGTCTGTTCAGGTGAGCCTTTGGTTGTACCACTAGCCAGCAGCTTCTTCGACTACTTTGACGAGGGCGTGCATAGACTATACAACTTCTACGGCTCCACTGAGGTGATGGGCGATGTTACCTACTTCACCTGCGAGAGCAAGAAGCAGCTCAGCATGTACGACAATGTGCCCATAGGTGAGTTCTCCTTCTGTCTCTCCTTTCCCTATGGTAAATAATCTATTGACAGGCATACCCGTGTCAAACACTGTTATCTACCTGCTGGATGCGGACTATCGTCCAGTAAAGACAGGTGAAATAGGCGAAGTGTTCGTTTCAGGATTGAATCTGGCTGCGGGCTACGTGAATGGACGTGATCCAGAAAACTTCCTCGAGAATCCATTAGCTGTGGAGACAAGTAGGCGGATCAATCAAAACTTTTCTTATCCAATTTCCAAATTCTAATCCACTCGTAACATGTTTGCTTCAAAGAATACGGACGTCTCTATCGTACCGGGGACTATGGGTCTCTGAAGAATGGGAATATTATGTACGAAGGTCGCACCGATTCGCAGGTAAAGATACGCGGACATCGGGTCGATTTGTCCGAGGTGGAAAAGAATGTGGCTGAGCTACCGTTAGTAGAAAAGGCCATCGTTCTGTGTTACCGGCCCGGTCATGTGGATCAAGCTATCTTGGCCTTTGTTAAACTGCGCGGCGATTCTCCAGTAGTTACTGAGATGCAGCTGGAAGGTAAGCTCAAGGACAAGCTGGCGGACTATATGACACCACAGGTGATCATATTGGAACGCGTGCCGCTCTTGGTCAATGGCAAGGTGGATCGCCAGGCGTTGCTGAAGACTTATGAAACGGCCAACAACAACGAGGGCGATTCGAGCATCGTGCTCGACTTTGACTACAGTCAAGTGCCTGAGGAGTTAAAGCTGACCGCACGTGATCTCTTTGAGACCGTAGTTATTGTTATCGGACGTTCCAGACGGGCAACTCTGTCGGCTCACAGCAATTTCTACGAGCTGGGCGGCAATTCCCTAAACTCCATCTTTACGGTCACACTACTAAGAGAGAAAGGCTACAACATTGGCATCTCCGAATTCATAGCGGCGAAGAATCTGGGCGAAATCATCGAAAAGATGGCTAGGAATCATGATCCCGTGCAGCTACAGCAGGAAACGGTCAGCGCGTGCCCGCATATCAAAATGGAAGCGGTGCTTCTGAAGCAAGAGCATCATCAGCCTGTGAGTGAGTGAGTGGTTGATTGAGTGAATTAAGTATGAAAATCAATTCTAATCCTCGCGTCTGCAGCATAATCGTTTCCAGCTTCCACAACAAAGGCGATCTGGAGCAATGGCTAAGGCCGGCCGCTTTGCCCACAGATTACAGCGATTTGCTCAATGTGAGTCAAGGATTATGCACGGCAGTTCAAATAGCTCATCCACTAATCCTTTCCAGGAAATGTGGGACGTTCTGGTGGACCGTGAATTGAGCTTTGTAGTATTCGATCGGAATACGGACCGCATCATCGGCGCCGCCCTCAACTACGATGCGCGCAACGGACCCGTGGTGGAAATCAAGTCAGATCTGGTAACTGTCTTTGAGCTGATAGAATTCTGCGAAGGACCCATACGGTACGGTACCAAACCTGTAGTTAACCGAACCTTCAAATTAACCTCTTGCAATGTATTTTAAGAGACAACTATCTGCCCAAGGGTGTGAATCAAATACTACGCTCGGGCATGATGGGCACCGCCGATCACCTGAATCCCCGTGAGAACGTTACCTGCATGCACTTCATGGAGAACGAGGTGATAAACGTGGCGCGCAATAAGAATTTCGCCGGCATCTTTACCACCAACACCAGCCCTCTGACCCAACAGCTGGCCACTGTGAACCAATATAAGACGTTGCTCAATTACCAGGTCAACGAGTACGTTAGCTCTGATGGCAGTCGACCTTTCCGGGATGCACCGGACGAGCAGCGCGCCATCGTGCAGTGGAAGGAGGTGACCAGCAAGTAGGATGTATCCAGTAAGATCCATCAGCACAAGCTATAACTTTTATTTTTTCTTGATTATTTTCTTTGCAAGTACAAAACTATACTTTGAATACAACTTTTTGAACTTTGTTTTTGGCTATTTACTAGTCTTTACTTGGGTATATACAAATCGGCATATTTACCTTTGTGAATAATAATACAAGGCACATAAACAGTTCATACTAACGAATTAATTTTGGCTTGCCGCAACTTCATTTTCATTTACGCATTTCGCCATTCCGCCGGCATCCCAGACTGTGCGAAAAGTAAATTTCTTCGGTCCGCGGCGCGAGCTTTTGTGAATGGCAAACAACAAAACGCAGCGCTAATTGAGTGTGACGAGCAACATAATGGAAGATGGACGGGGAAGGTTCGAGGGGAAGCCAAAGCGCTTTAGCAAATGTGCGTAAAAGCTGAATTCGCTCCATCTAGCACAGGGTGACTCAGGCATTGATTACTAAGCAGCAATTGAATAATTTCTATATGCGGCGCTGACATGCAATCAATCATTATCAAAATTCAATCGACAGGGACCCATAATCTAATACCTAAAGATATTATATTTGTCTAGTAAATGTGTGCTTTAGTAACAGATGTGTAATTATAACATGTATAATACATATATATAACTTACAGACGATCTCAATGTAAAACGTGAAATGAATTCACGAATAGGTGCAGGGTATTGAGGACGGGGCACATAAATTACTCTATTTGAAATATATCATACACATTTATATAATATATTATATAAATTATGCAAAATGTAATAAATCAAATTTAGATTCACTTAGAATATCAAAATAAAGAGTAAATAAAAAGGCGTATCAAATCGGATAAAACTGTAAATTATATTCAAATTCTATATTAAGTCATTTCAAACCCACCAAAGCCAACGAACCCAACAGTCAGCAAGAGTACGGGGAGATCGGGGTGCAAAGTCGAGAAAGTGATTAAACGATAGCGACTACTATTAGAGCTGTATTAAGGCGATTTGCAAATGTTATCGAACCTGTTCCACATAAGCATGTCATAGGCAATATACAAGGAATTACGCTGTGTGAAGTTATGAACTATATATATGATAAGACATAGATTGACTTCGGATTGGGGTATTTTAATTACTTCATTAACATTTAGTGACAGTTTTGCATAGTTCGCATTGAAAGTTGTTATGGGGAACAGCCATTAAGCAGTTGATCAACAGCAGCTGCTGCAGCTGCTTAACGCTCGACTAATGTAAAATGCAATTGAATTATGCGTTTCTGCTCGCCCCACATTAATTACAGCCTGACTAAGACCCTAGTGCGAATTTAATGATAATTTAATTGCACCTACATGTACAAGTCTCCACATGTCGCTCAACTCGATCGAACGATTCTATCAATTTACCATTTCGATGGCGCAACAGCAAGTCGACAGCTACAACACTTCCGCAAGCCGCCCAAAAGAGACAATTCAGTGCGCTCAAAGCGGGAATGAACGGCTCACAGATACCCTGAAATGCAGTTCTGTTGTATTTAGTGAACTGAACTGAACAATCGCTTTAAAGGCAAGTGAAGCTCCATTAGCTTACTTGGATTTAACATTCGTTAACGATGCTAAATTCTCCTTGTTCATCAGGCAATTAAATAAGAGTTCAATCTCCTCGCAACGCGTTCGCACAATCCACAGTTGACAGCAGAGACTTTATTCTAACTCAGGGTATAAGATTCAATAATATATTATGCGAATTCTTGCAAGTAATCGTAGCCTTTGTTGACGGTCATGGCGCCCATATAACTCGTGTGTGTATATATATATATATTGTTGTGCATACAATAGATAATTCTCATGTGAATTGATATCTAGATCTACCAAAAGAAACCGTCATTGTCACTGTCAATGTTATTGTTCACCATGACGTATGCGTGATATGTGCAGCTAATCAAAACAATTCAAATTTGGCGCGGGCTAAACTCGCTGAGCTACGCAGCAACAACGAAAATGGCCCAGCACAGACAAGCTCAGCTGGTTAACACTTGACGCCGTCGAAATGTTTGTGTAAATAAAACTTGAAAGAATAGTTATCACTGGCACCGACGAAGTTGCAATACCCTAAATTGATGACACGCGTCTAATGCTCTCGCCATCCATCATTCTGTTATCAACTGTGTTGTAAAGATTATCAAGAAATCAGCATAGTCTGAGTGAGAGTATTAAAAACAGCTGCTTAACCGTATTTGAGTGTAAACTGCAAACCGTCATGTTTCATTATAGCCGTTTTTGCTGTTGTTGTTGCTGTTGCTATAATTGGAATTCAGTTTGCTCAGGGAAACACTCGCCAGCGACATTCAAAACAAGTTGCTCTGCTTCATCACTCACTACGTCATTCAATTGCCCGCATAAAAAAAATCACATCATATCAAAGGTGAAGAAGAAGATCGATGAAATTCGTGGAACTATCGCAAAAGGCACATGCGTCACTTTCTTTGGGGAATTCCAGAGTTTGCCCGAGACTCTGAAAACGTGACTTGGCCACGACCGCTGAAAAAAACAGATAACAATCAAACCAGAGTTAGATGTTTATGGAATAGTTCAGACTTTGACCTTGATTCTGAATGGAAACGGTTATTTTATTAATTTTTTTTTGGCCAGTCTTAATTTGTATTGATAATTAATTGAGGGACGCATTATTGCTAATCTAGAATATTCTGTTTTCGAAATTCATTAGTGAAGAGGTAAGACAACGTTTTTAAATTATTGATATATAAATATGGTATAAATAATGTATCAAAATATATGTATATAATGAGTAATATTACCATGAAACAAAATATTCGTTCAGGAAGTTAGCAAAGAAATTGAAAACTTGAACCAATTTGTATTAAGCAAGAAGCTAGAATAATTGCAATATATTTTCATTATATTGCTTAATACAATTTGTAAGAATATATTATAGAGAAACGTGGACAATGATATAAAATCAGTGAAGCCCATCGAAGTGTGGCAGCGAAAGAGGAAGATCCGGACTCAAAGTCTCCTCAGCATATCCAGTGAGAACCTGGCCGAAGGCCAGTGCCATTTATAAGCTTGATTACTACTTAACAACTATATCCTATTCTCGTAAAACATAGGCAGCCAGCCATAAATCGTGATTGCATTTCAAATGCAATTTATTCGAACAATTAAAGGAAGCGCATATTTGTTAGCGCAAATGTGTAAAAAATGCACAGAATTTTATGGTCAATAAACTGAACTGGAAATTTTATAATTGCGGGCAATTACATTATTAATGTTTCTTTTAATTGTGTCTACAATTGTTACGTATATGATTATTTTATTTTATTTGGTCTGTCTAAACTGACATGAAGTAAGTTAAGCAAAAATAATCTAAGCATTATATATTATGCAAATGGTATTTGCAGTGTAGCATGGCAATTAGCTAACGGCATCAATCAATAACTAATTTGACTTATTCAAATCATATTCAGCAGTACTACAAGCGAGACTGACCGACTTGACGATATCCAGTACTGCCAGAAGTTGTATAATGGAAATCTCAAGAATTCAGCACTTCTCAAATATATATAATATCACCATAAGAATATCTGATCAAGAAAATATGTGACCTGGTAATCAACATGCCCTATTTACCGATTTACCGATGGGTATCAAATCACATCGGATAACTAATGAAACAAGAGTTTATGCTAATGCAGCACACATATTTATAGACATTTGTAGATCTTCAATTGGATTTTCTTGAATATGGATATGTATATAGATATAGTGATGTATATATTCATATATAAATATATATATATATATATATATATATATATATATATATATATATGCATTATTTATAGATTTATAATGCGACATACATATGCATATGCCATAATTTATGATCAATCTGAAGTCAGCTCATTTGATGCGGCAGCTAATTTTTCACACTATTCTCACATACAATAATGCACCGAATAATAAGAGATCCGAACATAAGGTCAACTGGTGTAGGAATATGTTTAAAATATTCACCTAATCCATACTATACTATATTAACTGGACGGCAGTCACTTACAAATACGAACTACAAATTGCGAGCGGCGTAAATGAATTCCCCCAGAAAGGCGCGCGCCGACAATTCCAGTTCACAATTCGAAATTTCATTCAGTATTCGAATGGAATTCAAAATGTCAATACCCTAGGGACAATTAAAAATTGTTGGGGAGTGATGATCGGATGCAACTAGCCTTATGCCGAGGGAAGCTTTTATTTATTATCAGTCTGATATCGTGTGAATCCCAAGATACATTTATTTAATAACTCGGGGTTTTCCTCATAGCTCAAATACGCCAAAAGTTATGCTTCCTCAATTCCAAGTCAGTTACCGACACTAGGGTATTTTCTAGTTGTGCACAGCCATCTAGAGCACACTCATTGTTTTTAATTAGTTGTCAACAATTTAACAAATGCTGGAACCAATAAGCAGTTCCTTTGAAGTGGATATAGTTCGCTTTGGTATATCTCTTAGCAGATATCGAGACTATGCGTCATATGGTATGGCCACGCCTCTAAGGGATTTCCAAGCTGTCTAACAATCCGAGCTAGTCATTCCATGCAGTGTGCGTGTGTGTAAGTATCAAATTAGCGCCTCTCATTGCCAGGAATTCATTCATTTCATTTCCTACGTCACTGAACTCGACTCAAGTTAAGCGAATCTAACATAAAAAGGCGTTTCAGCTGCAACGAAAATGAAAACAAACAAACACAACGAGCACGCATACACCCTCGTTTATTTATGTATATTACGAACACATATGCAGTTATATTAAGTATACGATCTGCGAAAGGCTATTGCAGGTGCTTTAAGAGCAGGAACTGGTTTTAGTTTCAGCCGAGCCAACGAACAAGAGCAAAACCAACATCAACGTAAACGACGAAGCAAACGCTGGCTGGCGTTGACGCCGATGCCGATGCCGACTGCGCCGCTGGCTGCGCTGCCGATTGCACACTCGATTCTGCGGCATATAAAAGTTAGCCGAGCGCTGTTGTTCTGATTAGTCTGCAAATGCCGCTTTCGAGTTCCGTAGTACGTTGACATCGAACAAGAAGAAACCCTAGTTCATTTTTTTGGGCTGCCTTTGAAAGCATAGTGAATCGCATGTGTCGTGTGAGCCGAGTGCTGGAAACCCCAAAGAAACACAGAAAATATTAAAGAAACAAATTTTAAATTACAAACAAACGTATTGAAAATATTGGAACGAAACGAACTTGGAAAATTAAAGCGCGCTGAATACTGGAAAAAAACGTATCTATCGAAAACAAAAGGAAATTAATAAACAAATCTTAATCGCAACTTGATAAACAACAATAAATTTAAGTAACTAAAAGTACGTATACGTAGTATTTAATATATGCCCAACATGATGTGCAACTGCTCATCAGATTAGCCAAGCCCTCCCCTCTAGCCACTCGCAAAATAATAATTAAGCTCTCCATAGGTAAAATTCAAATTACACAATTTTATTACGACACACTTATTAAAAAGGTCTAAAAAAAAAAACAATATTTATAAGCCATGAAAATTTAATTAAATGAATTACGCAAGGCATATTGACTTAAGAAGAAGGAATCTATAAAAAAAATCGTACAGAAAAATCGGATAATTGTTTAAGAATATTGCAGTTTGAAATAATTCATCTAACTAACATTCATTTGTAGATCAATCCTCCATTTAGCCCACGTTATCTTGGATAACGGGTATACAAATGCCATTAAATACATAAAGAACGCAAGCCAAGCATTTGAAATTTGCATATTTAGTTCATTGCACTAGCTAAATAACGGTTATGTAATATAAATTCGCAATTAAGTGTTCGTGAGTTCGGGCGATTTATTTTGATGTGAAACCTATGAACAAATTGATATATGACCATGCGAAGTCTTGACTGAACGTCAGCTACTTTGTTGAGTTTACCTTGACGCATACAAGCCAAAAAGTATTTTAATTTTTATTATTATTATTATTACATTTCACGTTGTCGCACTCGGGCTGAGAGTCCATAAATCTAAAGCGAAAATTGAGGAACTGCATGCCAGAAAGTGTTTCGTAATTAGCTGAGGCAAAATGAAAGTCGATTGACGACAATGCAGGGTATATAAGCGCATTCTTTTCAAAATGATTTGCTTATGTCAAATGCAAAAGGCAAACAAAACTCAAGGCGAGGCCTACGGAAAATAAACTTCAATTAACAATTTGCTGGCAGCCGTTGCAGTCGACTGCAATGCCAACATGTCATAAAAAGTTGATGGCTAAAAGATAACTAACCCAAAATTAAACTATACGAAGATTAAATACCTTTCACGCACACAACCGAAATTTCTTTGAACAGCCAAACAAAATTCCTAAAGCAAACGAAAGGAATCTACTCGTTCGATTACTACAAGATTCTGTCTACCAAAGTAAAGATATTAATATTGACTAGAAGTTTCCCATTTAGTTACAAGATTCTGTCTACCAAAATAAGGATATTAATATTGACTAGAAGTTTCCCATTTAGTTACTGTGTGTACCCCTGCCAAGAGGGTATCAACCGCGCACTACCACTACCGAATTCAAGCAGCAGAAATTAGTAACCTAAGTGGAATGGCCAAACGAGTTGCAACAACTTTTGGCAGCACTTCTGGGACTGGTCTGCATGTTCAGCATGCAAACAATTAGACAACAACTAAATCGAGTTAAGCAGCGATCAGTATTATGATTTATGTTATCCGCACAATTGACATTTAATTTGTGTCAAGCGATCTCTCAAGCGTTCCAACGCCGCGTATACATAATCAGCGCAGCGCGTTTTGTTTGGCCATTTTGATGGCTTTTTAATTGGACTCGAGCTGTTCGAACTGCAAATTAAAATTGAGTCATTTGTAGTCGACCATTAATTATGATTATGAGAATTAATATATGCTTAAGTCTTGTATTAAAATTAGTCTTAAACGATATATAGTCAGCTGGACATTTGACTTTTGCTTCTGCCTTAACGATTTGCTCCTTGCCGTCATTCACGTCAGTTTTTATAATGATGATTGTATTGGCTGAGCGTCGTCTTTCTGTTTACCTGACCGTTAAAAACTATTCATTTTTCGAATTAGAATGCATTTTTAACCATTGTCTCAGAGATGAGAAAATCAAGACACATTCACTTTTGAAAGCGAGTCGAGCTCAAGCCAAGACTGATACCAAGCTCACATGTTGGCTGAGATGAATGTCTTGGCGACCTTCCCAAAAATGTAGCCAAGAGTGTTAAGCTGATAACTCCTCACAATTGTGTTTTGGCCGTGAGCAAGTATTGAGCAGTCGTTCTTATGTTGTTTATTTGTTAAACCACATTTACATGCTGAAAATCTCAGCTCGTATTTGTCACACAGCCACTCACACACGCACAGCCAATTGTTGGTTGTCATTCAATTGACTCACAATCGGAAATTCTAAAAAAAACCCGCAATGTGAGAGGGTCGCTTCTCGTGATGGTGGTTAAGCAGACCTAGGTCAGCCGAGGCAGTGCACCCTGCCAGGCCACAAATTGGACACTTTTTACTCAATTAAGCAAATCAACAGTAGCAGCAGCAACAAGAGCCGATACAATTTGGTTACGATTACAATTACGAAATATGGCTGCGAATCGGGAAACTTAATTAGTTTGACTCGAATTAACCATAAAACGGAAACCAAATTCAGACCAGAATTCTGTGACCTTAGCCAATGTTGTTGATCCACAAAGAATAAAGTTGGCCAGTCACCCAGCGCCTTAGCCAAGTATCAATGCCCAGCTCCGTTGGCAATTATGTAAATTACAAATTACATGGCACGCTGATAATTATGGAGCGATTTTCCAAAAGCCACAAAGAAATCACAGAAGAACGAAAAATATACAGAAATAACGAAAACAATCAAAGTTAAATGCAACCTTGAGCAGAAAATTATAAAGCTTCACTATATATATATATATATATATATATATATAACATACATATGTATATGCCTTATATGATATGAAATATACGATATACGATATGCGATGTCTGTTTAAATGCTGCTTGATCGTTGATTAAACAGAACAAAGTTGCACAGAATGGAGCATTAATAGCTTTATGGCAATTGCTTGGATTTCACCTCATCAACAGAAGCAGCGATGCGATGCGGTACATTAAATCGATGATGTGAGAAGCCACCAGCAACCGTGCTATCAACTACTCACAAGTCATGTCAAGTCTTGGGGGCCAGACATCCGGATACCCTCTAATCGCATACATCGCCATAGAAGCTATTGAGCTATATATTCAAAGTTAGAAAACTAATATGCTCCTTTGCTCATGTAGGATGTAGGGTATTGCAAAGAACTTGGCCTCAAGAATGCAAGCGATCTACTCCGGTCACAACAATGGACAATGGACACAGATGCAGTTAGAGAGATACCAGCACGGCATTGTATGCAGATATACATACAGACACACGTATACACACACCCACACACATACGTGTTTACAGTTTTCGTTTGATTTGCGCATGTATGCGCGCAACATGCCCAGCTAATTGGGCGCACACGGCATACGTAATGCGCGCTTGGGAAATTAAGTTTGCCTCTTGCCATATTACTTATACGTCCCATACAACGGCTGTGGACAGCGCCTAAAGCTGTCGAAAATGTGTGCCAAGCCGCCTAGCCAAACGACTCGGTCAAACGCCTCTAATAAAGCTATGCCAAACATTTGACTGAAAAATAAAAAATAAATATAAATACAGAAGTGTTTCACAATCGCGTGTGGAACTTGTTTAGAACGAAGCAATTGGCCGCGTTTTCTTCGCACCTGTCGGCCCGGCCCGACTAGTGGAAGTCGGAGACCTATTAACGGAATGCATAACATGCCCATGCCAAAGGCAGACGCCAGCTACAACCAATTTGCTTCCTGGACTTATGTCGTAATCGGAATTGGACTGTGCCCAGGGACGCGGCAATGCCAATGTAATTGAGCGACATATTTCATAAAACAAGACAAAACTCCGCAGTTAACCCGCTTTAATGAGTTTTTTTGTTTGTTTAATACTTCATTTTAAATTGAAATTGGCAAGACTAAGGACAAGTTGGCGGGTAATTGCCTTTGTAGCACAAACAATTTACACTTTATGCTTGACATTGGAGCCGGAGAATCAGAGAATAGGAGAATCGGCGAATCGAATAGTTGGACACAACACGAAGTTGTCTGTTCAATGACATTCAGTTGGATTAAATGACATAAAAAAGCGCTGATTAAAGACCTCCAGCGAAAACCAAGTCCGACAGCTAAATGAGACTTATTAATGCCGCTTGGAATTGGAACTGTTAATTTAATTTATTTTAAGTTCAGTCTTTCCGTGCCGTGCCTAACGAGTTTCCCAAGACAAGTACTAAAATTGACGAGACTGCTCTAGTTGAGCGCCAATGGCCAGTGGATTTCCTGAAGAATATAATTATCGCGTATGTATTTCAGATCAACACTCAATATATTCCGGCACTCGCTTTTAATAAGTTTCAGAATGTCAGATTTATTTAAGCCCAGTAACGTAAATTACATATCTGTCTGATCTTATGGGAGTCTGTATTTATTAAATCTATATTTTATCGACATGCAAATGCCACAAATATATTTCATATTGAGCTTAGACAAGCACTTAAGATTACTGCTTGCTCATGACGCGATTGTATTTTACAAACTTTGCTAAAATTGTTATACAATATCAAATGTGATAGTTACTATCCAATCCGATTGAGTTGTGGATTCTGGGAAGTAGAAAATCAAGTGGATAAAACGAATCAAGCAGAAGCAATTTCAAATAGCCAATCGCGACAAGTACAGGGAGATAGGATAATGACAGGATAAGATTATAGTCTTATGCATAATTTTACGGTTACTGCTTAGCTGCTGATCATGTTTTACATTACAAATTGTGGTCCTAATTTGTATGCATAGTGAACATACGATTAATGCTCAACAGCGCCGACTTGTATAATAAATGGAGATTAGAAACTTATCTAAATCTATATGTTTCTATGTTTATCAGTTCTTAATTAACTGGATTTGTATTAAATTAGTTTTGATGTCC
Source organism: Drosophila fulvimacula (assembly GCA_035045555.1). NCBI lineage: Eukaryota > Metazoa > Arthropoda > Insecta > Diptera > Drosophilidae > Drosophila > Drosophila fulvimacula. The sequence goes on from JAWNOX010000137.1 coordinate 23,038,387, forward strand.
AGCACTCAATAAAAATGGTTATAAGGTAAATAAAATGCGCACTTAAAGTCGAGCATCTACAAGCGAGAGATAAATCCAAGAGCTGAAAATATTAAATGTGGTATGGGGACTCTGGTATGGATGCAGATATCACTTAGTTCGTGAGCCAATTAATTTACCCGAAAATATAAACTACTATAATCTTTTATTGAGTATTTGTTTTCCCTTTGGTAATTACTAGACGACTTGGTCACCCTCTTCTTCAACTAGCTTGATGCATTCTGTCATTTCTAGCAAACTAATTTATGTCTCTAAATTTTTTCTAAGCATCGATATGGGTTCGCTGCCACAGCTGTCGATTGTGAAGGGCCAGCAGCAGGATTACGTGCCCCGGGCGCTGCATCGCATCTTCGAGGAGCAACAGCTGCGCCATGCCGACAAGGTGGCGCTCATCTATCAGGGACAAACCCTGACACCCAGCCAGAGCAGCTATCGCCAGATGAACGAGCGTGCGAATCGTGCCGCCCGTCTACTCGTCGAGGAGGCCCACGGCCGATTCCTCCAGCCCAACAGCGATGGTGACTTCATTGTGGCCGTTTGCATGCAGCCTTCGGAGGCGCTGGTCACCACACTGCTGGCCATTTGGAAGGCGGGCGGTGCCTACCTGCCCATCGATCCGAGTTTCCCGGCAAACCGTGTGCACCACATATTGCTGGAAGCTCGACCGATTCTGGTGCTGCGGGATGATGACATCGATGCTCAACGTTTCCAGGGAACACCCACGTTATCGTTGACTGAGCTGTATGCCAAGTCGATGCAGCTAAGTGGGGGTAATCTGCTCTCCGAGGAGATGCTGCGAGGGGGGAATGACCACATTGCTATCGTTCTCTATACCTCGGGCAGCACAGGAGTGCCCAAGGGTGTGCGTCTGCCTCATGAGAACATATTGAATCGTTTGCAGTGGCAGTGGGCCACCTTTCCCTATACGGCCACTGAGCAGGTGGGCGTGTTCAAGACAGCACTTACCTTTGTCGACTCCATTGCGGAGCTGTGGGGTCCACTAATGTGCGGCCTGGCTATCCTGGTAGTGCCCAAGGCGGTGACCAAGGATCCCCAACGTCTTGTCGCTCTGCTCGAGAAATACAAGATTCGTCGTCTGGTTCTAGTGCCGACCTTGCTGCGCTCCCTGCTCATGTATCTGAAGATGGAAGGTGGCGGAGCGGCTCAGAAGTTGCTCTACAATCTGCAGATCTGGGTCTGTTCAGGTGAGCCATTGGCCGTGCCGCTAGCCAGCAGCTTCTTTGACTACTTTGACGAGGGCGTGCATAGACTATACAACTTCTACGGCTCCACTGAGGTGATGGGCGATGTTACCTACTTCACCTGCGAGAGCAAGAAGCAGCTCAGCATGTACGACAATGTGCCCATAGGTGAGTTCTCCTTCTGTCTCTCCTTTCCCTATGGTAAATAATCTATTGACAGGCATACCCGTGTCAAACACTGTTATCTATCTGCTGGATGCGGACTATCGTCCGGTCAAGAATGGAGAAATAGGCGAAGTCTTTGCTTCAGGTTTGAATCTGGCTGCGGGCTACGTGAATGGACGTGATCCAGAACGCTTCCTCGAGAATCCGCTAGCTGTGGAAAAAAGTAAGTGGAACATTCGAAACCTCCCGCGTATCCAAATATTAATTTCTTTCGGAACCGCGCGTACCATGTCTGCTTGACAGAATACGCGCGTCTCTATCGTACCGGTGACTTTGGCTCGTTGAAGAATGGGAACATCATGTATGAGGGTCGCACCGATTCACAGGTAAAAATACGTGGACATCGCGTCGATTTGTCTGAAGTGGAGAAGAATGTGGCAGAGCTACCGTTAGTAGAAAAGGCCATCGTTCTTTGTTATCGGGCCGGACATGTGGATCAGGCCATCCTCGCGTTTGTCAAGCTACGTGACGATTCGCCTGTGGTTACTGAGATGCAGCTGGAAGCTAGGCTCAAGGACAAGCTGGCGGACTATATGACACCACAGGTGATCATATTGGAGCGTGTGCCGCTCTTGGTCAATGGCAAGGTGGATCGCCAGGCGCTGCTGAAGACTTATGAAACGGCCAACAACAACGAGGGCGATTCGAGCATCGTGCTCGACTTTGACTACAGCCAGGTACCCGAGGAGTTGAAACTAACGGCACGTGATCTCTTCGAGACCGTGGGTGGTGTCATCGGGCGCTCTACACGAGCAAGTCTATCGCCTCATAGCAACTTCTATGAGCTGGGCGGCAATTCTCTCAACTCCATATTTACGGTCACACTACTAAGAGAGAAAGGCTACAACATTGGCATCTCCGAATTCATAGCGGCGAAGAATCTGGGCGAGATCATCGAAAAGATGGCCGGCAATCATGATACAGTGCAACTGGAGGAGGAGACGCTCAATGCTTGCCCACATCTTAAAATGGAGGCAGTGCCTCTCAAACTGGAGCATCGTCAGCCTGTGATTGAGTGAGTAGTTGGGTTGAACTCATTGAATAGTGCAGTAAATGCAAATCCTGAACTCTGCAGCATAATCGTATCCAGTTTCTACAACAAGGCGGACCTGGAGCAGTGGCTAAAGCCCGGCGTTTTGCGCACGGATTACAGTGATTTACTCAATGTAAGTCAAGCGCAATACCTGATAGCTCCATTAACTAATCCACTAATTCATTGCAGGAAATTTGGAACGTTCTGGTGGAGCGTGAATTGAGCTTTGTAGTGTACGATCGGAATACGGACCGCATTATCGGCACCGCCCTTAATTTTGATGCGCGCGCCGAGCCCGAGGTGGACATCAAGTCCGAGCTAATCACAATCTTTGAGTTTCTCGAGTTCTGCGAAGGACCCATAAGGTAGGGCACAAACCGTCTTTTTACCCAATTAGAGCTTTAAGCTGACATCGTACATTGTGATTTTAGGGACAACTATTTGCCCAAGGGCTTGAATCAAATATTACATTCATTCATGATGGGCACCGCCGAGCACCTGAATCCCCGCGAGAATATTGCGTGCATGCACTTCATGGAGTACGAAGTGCTGCATGTGGCGCGCAATAAGAACTTCGCCGGCATCTTTACCACCAACACCAGCCCTCTGACCCAACAGCTGGCAGATGTCTACCATTATAAGACATTGCTCAATTACCAGGTCAACGAGTACGTTAACTCCGATGGCAGTCGACCTTTCCGGGATGCACCTGACGAGCAGCGCGCCATCGTCCACTGGAAGGAGGTGGCCAGCAAGTAGGATGCATCCGGCAAGATCCATCAGTACGATTGAATTTAAGACGCACCTGTGTTGTATGTAACTCGTAGCATGTAGCATATATAATATATATATATATATATATATATATATATATATATATATATATATATATATATATATATATATATATATATATATATATATATATATATATATATATATATATATATATATATATATATATATATATATATATATATATATATATATATTTATAATATAATCTATAGTGTATTTCATATAGATCTACCTTCTAGTATTAGCATTGTCCAATCAAAATTGATCAATCTATGTTGACTAGTTGTAAGTTTTCAATGCAATTAAACAAAAACAATCAGCGAAGTATTCGAATTAAAGTTTCTTTTATTATTGATTGACTGATTGACGATTGAACAACTAATTAATTGATGTTAAGCGCACAACACAGATTGTAAGAGCCGAAAAACTGTATATTTTGAGAATTTACCTAATGTTTTATGACGACTGAGTGACTAAAATGTCAGTCTAAATAGTAAAATCTAGGAACAAGAAGTTAATGCATTAATAAACTATGCCCAAAGTTGACTTTACTGGAATCAAAGATGTTAGGACACAGAGTAAAGGGTCTTTAAACCAATGACTGATCCAAAGCTAAGCCAGCGCTCTTGTCTCACAGTTACAATTACAGTTGTTTTCATAACAGGTAAGTCTTAGGAAATACAAAACATTTAGGTCAGTAATGAGTTATAAGAATATTATTTCATAATATGCAACTATTCTGTATGCCTTTAAAAAAGATTCGGTTTAAACATTAAAGCCATAAATATGGTTGGTTTATTTTAGACTATTACACATTTCTCAAGATTAATATTAAATTATTTATGCGAAGAAGCAACGCCATCATTTTTTTTTCCTTTTTTTTTTTTTTTTTTTTTTTGATTATTTTACATACATTCATAATATTCATATTTTATATAGATTTTAGTTTTAGAATTTTGTAATTTTTAAGATGAGCGTTGTATTTTTTCGCGGCTCCAAATAATTACTATTATGCTTCTTGCTAAATTAATTATACAGTTGTCTTTACTCGAGAACTAATTACATAATGGTAGTTATGCATATATATTTATATATATTTTGTATAAATTTGCATATGAATGAACGCATACATCAATATATTTGAGGGTGTGTGTTAATGTATGATTATTTGCATTTGCCATTCAATTCATCTCTCAGCTCTCTAGTCAAGCGTGCTAATCATACATATTCATTTATGTTTGTGTGTATGTTGTGTGTGGATGGGTGATTGTGTAGGCGTGTGTGTGTGTTTGTGGCATGATTACTAAACGTTTAAAGCGCTAGCATATATACTACATACATATATACTAAGAACTGTACAACTACTAATTTACGTTAATTGTTTTATAGTTCATTTATTCCCATCGTGGAAAGCGGGGTTCAATAAGTGTAAAGGGTAGGGGAGAACTGGTTAGTAGCCTAATTAGCGGACAAGCCAAGCTGTTGGCCATGCAGAACGAAACAGACGCACAGAACAAGCTCAGTAGCAAACAAGTAAAGTCTAGGGTATACACACAGGCTACTTGCGCACTATGCGTATAACCCTCGTGGACTATGAGGCGCCAGCCTGATCCACTAGCCTGTAGTTCTGGAATGTCTTCCACTCGCCCGTATTATAGTCCAAGCGAATGTGCGATTCAACCTGACACAGCGCCGTATTACCATCCTCCTGTTGCACTTTCTCCTACAAAAATAAATAGTATGTAAATTCTGTAGTAATTGACACCCAAATAAAACATACCTCGGTTTCGCCCAGCTTTATGACTAACACATTATCGGAATTAGGGCGTGGATTCTCGCGCAGCCCAGCCATAAAGCCCAAGATGAGTGCCTTATCAGGACGAGACACACGATTCGCTTTGCGAAACATTTCATGAGCCTTGTGAACATGTTCATTCTGGACAAAAAAAATGTATATAGTGAGATTTATTACTTGCTTAGCCAGTAGTTATTGCTTCTTACTGATAACGAGAGCCCGCGTCGTTGCGGCGCCTGTTGTGCTGCTGGCGCAGTCGTCTGCTGCTGTTGCTGTGGCTGCTGCTGAGTGACCTGCACCTGGACTGTGCGCGGTAGCGTCGCATTATTTCCTGGTGTGCTCGTCGAGGTGACCAAACACTGCTGCAGGGCTGGCTTATGCTGAACCAATATCTGTTGTTGCTGTTGTGGCTGTTGCTGCTGCTGCTGGCGCGGCTGCTGCTGCGGCGCCGATGCAGCCGCCGATTGCGTTATAATTGTACGCTGTGTGCTGCTCGGCGCCGCCTGCACCTGCACCAGCTGCGGCTGTTGGCCAGGACGTTGGATCAGCGTCAAGCCCTGCGGCAGTGTGGTCAACCCGCCGCCCACATTAGTCATGACGGGCCGGATTATCGTCTGCTGTGTGGACTAAAACGCCATTGAAAATTAGTACACCTAACATTATGTGTACACTAGAGTTTGGTTTTACTCTAGTTTTTGGTCAATTCGATCGAAAATATCAATTTCAACTTGTCCCAATCAGACACACTTAAGTGCATTGTCTTTTCCAATCTAGCTTCAATATTCAATTCCTGATTTTACTCGTAATTTATACGTAATATATATTAGGTAATACAATCATTTCACGATTCTATTGTTTGGTCTATTGGTCTATTATGTTGGCTTACAGCGAAGCACATGTACAGACAAACGGATATTGTAGACAACTGAAAAGCAAACTCTGGCAAAGACTGAAAAATATATAATAACAACCAACATATATAATCCTTGATCAAATTGAAACGTTCCTTAACAAACGCCACCATTAAGACTGTCGAAAGGCAACCGACAAGACGAACTGCTGTTCCACTTACATTTCCAATTACACTCGGATTCTGCTGCTGGACGATGACATGCTGACCTCCAATGGGGTTGGTTGGTATTAGCGTCGGCATCAACTGCTTGCCTGGCTGCCCGCTCTGCTGCTGTGGCTGTTGCTGCAGTTGTATTGTATGTGGCTGTATGCTTGTTGACGTCGTCGTCTTCACCAGGCTGGGCGGACCGGCCGCCGTGCTTGTCATGAGGGTGGCACCAGCACTGAGTCCGGTTAAGCCGCCTACATTGCTAATAGGTATCTGGTACATGTCGCCACCAATGTTGCGCAATATGACGCCTTTCTGGGTGAGTATGATCGTCTTGTTTTTCGCCGCCGTCGGTGAGACGTTCAAAGTGCCGCCTGCTATGGCACCTCCAGGTTGCATTAGCACCTGGGATAGCTTTGGCTGTTGTGTGGCAGTCGTATTTGACACAATCGTGTGCTGCGGATGCGGCAGTGGCTGTTGTTGCTGAAGCTGCGCCTGCAAATGCTGCTGTTGTGCCGCTTGAGAGGCTGGCTGTATGGTTACAGGACGATTAGGTAGCTGCACATTCTGTATATTAAGCGTTTGCTGGCCTGCAGCCACAGCTGCCGTTGTAGCCACCAATGGCGGCGGATTAGTGGACACTAATGTTGTAGCTTGTTGATGCTGTCGCAACGGTGTCATGACTACACCAGATGTACCTGTGGTCTTCAGCAGTATCTTTGTGGGCGTCTGCCCACTGCCTCCCGCTGCTGTTTGGTACAATGTAGCAGTCTGCGGACGCGTCTGTGTGAAGGAAGTGAGCGTCGGTAATGCGGGCTGTTGCTGCTGTTGCTGCTGTTGCGGCTGTGGTGCAGCTAGAATGTACTGCGTGGGTTGTGGCTGTGACGGATTAGCTAACAATTGCTGCTGTTGCTGCTGCTGCTGCAGCTGTTGCTGATGCTGCTGAGCTGCTGCAGCTGCTGCTGCGCTGGATGTGGCACCTTGTTGCTGTTGCTGTACCTGCTGCTGCTGTTGTTGCTGCTGAGCACGCTTAGCTGGCTGTATGATGGTTTGCGAGATAATGACCGGCCCACTATTAGCTGCAGTTTTCAATTGACTCAACGGCATGGTCTTAATAGCTTGCGATGGTATTGTGGTGGTGGTGCCAATGCCGCTACTGCTGGCCGCCAACTGGGGCTTCTACAAGTTAAATAAAATATATAATTAGATAAAACCGAATGATTTTGCATAAAAGCCACTTACCGCTCGCTGCGCACTTGGCGTAGAGGCCAATATGACGGGCGTAGAGCTGTTAATCAGAATGGGCTGCTGCTGCTGTGCTGCGGCAGCTGCTGATGTTGCAGCCTGACTACCGCTGCTGCCTGCGCCACTACCAGCTGCAACCTTGGCCTTAGCCGAAGTTATCTTAACCGATATGTTGTTCGGCAGATTGGCCAGTGGACTGGTCGCCTGCCGTAGTTGCTGCGGCGTCAATATGGTGGTTGTGGTCGAGGTACTGCTGCTGCCACTGCTGCCGCTTCCGCTCGGTGCAGCTGCTGCACGCGACAAGGGCTTTATGTCTAGCTTTTCCATTTTTATGGTGGTATTCCCCACAGTTGTTGTTGTTGTTGTAGCTACTGTTGTTGTTGCCACGTTACTGTTGGTACTGTTATTGAGGCGCTTCTGCTGCTGCGGCGTGCTGCGAATGAGTAAATGCGGTGCGCGCTGCATGGGCTGCTGCTGCTGTATAATGATTCGCTGTGTGGGTGTCGCTGTCAGCTGCGCCTTGGGCGTTGTTTGAGTTGGGGTAGTTGCGATCGTGGGCTCAATCTTCTCCAGCTTAATATTGGCTGGCACAATGATCTCTTCGCTCTTGATCTCGATCTCCTGCTTGATGCGTTTCGGCGTCTGATGGTAACTGTTATTATTGTTATTGTTATTGTTGTTGTTATTTGCCTTAGCCGCTGACTTGGTAGCTTTTGCTTTGCTCTCCGCCTTGCGCGTAGGCGTGGTCGTGGCCGCCGCTGTGTTTGTTTGAGCAAATTGCAACGTAGCTGCCGCATATTCCGGTGTACCTGGCGTTTCCGGTTGCGTCTTTGTTACCAGCTCTGGCGTCTTGAACTCCTGCTCATCCTGCTGGTCTTCTATGCTGCCACTGCTTTGATTCAGCTGTGGCTCCAATTTAATTTCAAAGCTGTTATTCGCCGATGTGGTTGGAGTAGTTGGCGTCTCTCCACCGCTAGCATTATTAGCTGCAGACTCAGCAGGTGGACTGTCGCTGTTGTTCATACTGGTGTTTGCAGCTGCTTGAGCAGCAGCCGCTGCGGCGGCTTGCTGCTTCTGCTCCTGCTTTTTCTGTTGCTCCTCCAACTGCTGTTCGCGCTTGCGCTTCTTGGCGGCAGCATAGCCCAGTGGCTGTTCGGTGAATTCGAGTATTTTAATGCCTCCATCCTTGCGGCCAGCAGGCGTGCGACTAAGATTGGGACGTTGGGCATTGCCCGGTACACTAGGCGAACGAAAGCCTGTGGTTGGCATACGGGATGGTATGCCTTTCAACGGTGTTGTGTCAGTCATCTTCCGCGGCATACCACGCGAGCGCAATGGAATTGTGGGTGCCGACGACTTTTTCAGAGAGGATTGCGCATCGGCAGACTTGTGCAGCAGCTCTGTGCGCAGCTGAGCGCTTTTTGGTTTGCGTTTCAGCGTGAAATGCTTAACGGGCACCGGCTGTTGACCAACCTGTTAATGAAACGTAGTATATATTTTGTATATATATGAATACTCCTATATATTTCTCTAGTCTTATTACTTACCACTGAGACCAATGCATTCTTGTTTAGGTATTGACACTCGAGCGGTAACATCCCTAAATCCGAGTGCTTGGTAACCAATTTGCGCAGGTCGTTGACCATGTCGGTGAATATGGGTCGCGTATCCTCGTAGTCGGATATTTCTGTATTAAGCGAGCTAGTCGCCGGAAATGTTTTCATTGTCTCTGCCAGCATGGATACCCATAACTCAGAGTCCAGACCAGCGACTTCGATGACCTCCTCTAACTCGGTCTTCCACTGTGAATTTAATATTTGAAAAGTTAATTACACTCTCACATATATTGACGAAAAGTTGACCACCGAAGCAGCTTTCATTGTATTATTTATTAAATAAAACACTATTTCTTAATTATGTTGGAGCCACAGTTCGCTAATATCTGGTTACTAGCATTCTTATTGCAATTCCCAATATTAATTTTTATTTACTTATGTATAATCGGATTGTCGGACGTTTTAGACGAAATATATAAACGTGAATTTGTATTTATATTCCTGATTATCAGCATAACATATATTGAAAGTCGATCACAACAAAATAATGCGTTTCTTATTAATATTTATAAAATTGTATATATATTATTAAGTTGTATATGCAATTCAATTATGCCAGATTTACTGGGGTTGCTATCAACTTTCCCTGTTTTAAAACATAAACAACATATAACAGTAATTGACGACACAGATATTCAACAGATTTGTGTTGACCACCCAGCTAAACGCCCACATATATATACACACACAGATACTAACACTGAACACTGTTAGACACAAAATCACACATAAATACACACACACACACATGTGCACCCACATCGATCGTTCAGAAGTGGCGGGAAATTTCTTTTCGCTTATGGGCAGCGTACAAAAACTCTACACTTGTATTCACGCAATTACGCATATTAATTAGTTACTCAAGTTAATAAAATACTTGAATTTTTCAATTATACGATTATTTAGAGATTTGTTTGCATTTAAGGGTGCTCAGTACCATAAACTCTACATCAACATAGCATGTGTGAATGCGCGCATGTACGTGTGTGCGTGCGTGTTCAAGTATGTATGCGTGTCCATGCTGATGTACTTTTTTCCACTTTGTATTACACCAACGAGATTTACCTCTTCAACCAGACGACGCGGTATATGCAGAAAACTGAGTAGCAATTTTAATTTAACCTGCGTCTGCAAATCGGGAAAACATTCTTTGATGTTGCGCAAAACCTCTTTGTTTAATTGCGAGCATATTGAACCATTTATCCACGAATCGTTTGATGTACCCAGTTTATTATGCAGCCACAGTGATGTGTCGCTGTCCCTTACGTTCGCCATTTTTACGTTTACGCGTAAACACACACGGCGCACATAAAACTTAGCACGTCCGACGGTTAATCACTCTATTGCAGCTCAATTTTCAATGAATATTCGTTTTATATATTATTTTTGACGAAAAAACACACATACGAAATGCCCGTAGAAAATTGTAATAGGAAGCTACGACTGAAAAAAGTGTTGCTCTGACTCCAAGACAAGTGTGTACACATGATGCGATACAGATAAAGGTTCGGAGCAACCCTGTATATGCATGATACAATATGCTTGTCAGCCCTGGCTTATCGATAACAAAATGAGAATTATTTATTGATAATTACAAATTTGTTGCACAATAATTACAATATACAATATTTATCCACAAATTTATAATAATACAAACTGATTAACATCTATACTTGTCAATAAAAAATATTCAATGTTGCTGCTTATTTCGATTTGTATGTTACAGCCCTGAGCGCTTGCAATCAGCTGTTCTTTGTTGTTTCCACTTGTTTAAATAATATTATTATTTAAGTATTGATATATAATGGACGTTTTAAATGAAAGCGCACAAAAATCAGTTAAAAAACAGAGTATATCAACGGGTGGTAAACTGTTAATAGGTCTAACTGGTGGCATCGGAATCGGGCTGTCCATTGTGTGCGCCTCATTTGTGGCGCCCGCTTTTCGCAAATTCTGCTTGCCTTTTGTGCCCGCGACAACAGAACAAATACAAAACGTATTACGATTCCTGCCTCGAAGTGCCAGTGGCAAGTTGTTGGACATTGGCTCTGGAGACGGACGCATCGTTGTGGGTGAGCTGCACTTGGATAATAATTTACGCTTCAATTGAATTCTCTATTATGTAATCTCCTCCAGCGGCGGCTCAATATGCTCAGGGATTGAAAGCAGATGGCGTAGAGTTAAATCGCTGGCTAATTTACTACTCCCGGCTGGCTGCAATTCGTCATGGTGTTGGCCAGCAAACTAGCTTCTTTCGCCGCGATCTTTGGAAGTTCAACATCGAGGACTACAATTACGTGATTATCTTTGGAGTCGAGCAGATGATGCAGGATCTAGAGCACAAGCTGATTGCAGAATGTCCGCAGAACGCAAAGATCATAGCCTGTCGTTTCCCATTGCCACAGCTGCAGCCGGCTGGTGTCATCGAGGAGGGGATCAACACGGTTTGGTTCTACGATCTCAGCAAGCAGAATAAACTAAGATGATTTTATTTAAATGTTTAGTCCATTTTTATTGCGTACACTTAATTTAAATGCTAGAGCATGGAGCAGACGGCATACGCATCGATCCATCTGTCCAATTGGTCAAATACTAGGATTGTATAAAAAGAGCTACGAGAGTACAAAAGTAAAATAGATTAAGAACGATTAATGCACATACAAACGGACATAATTAAATATAATCTTAAATGGATAATTAGGAAACCACAAGGACCAGATGTAAAAGAAGCAATAGCAGCGGTGATGGCAGTTTGTTCCAGTAGCCACGTCAGTCTTGCCTGCTAGAAGCGTCGCCCCAAATAAATGTTCTTCTTGCCATCATCGCGGTAGATCTCAATGAATCCAATTTTCGTATAGAAGTTCAACTGCTCTCTGTCCTGCTCCGGCACTCGGACGTGGACCCCAAAGCAGCCGTTGGCACGAAGCGCGGCCAGCAACACGGTCAGAATACGCTTAGTAATTCCATTATCGTGCTGTTCCGCCTCCCGCAGTGTGGCGGTGCTTATCACAGCCGGAAAAGAGCCACACACTTCAGTTGGACACGCCTCGTCTACATTGCTGTGCACGTCTTTCACAAAGCGTGCAATCACCTTTTGAGATTTGCTGCTGCTGCTGCCATTTGATACAATACCCAACAGGTCTTTGGGATACTTCTCACGCAGCTCTGTAAACCAGCAAATTTCTGTGTTCCGTAGAAAGACATTGATATCCAAGGCAGCGCAGGCGTAGCCCACAATTGAGTCACTCTTGTCGTAGGCCACCAAGCACAGCTCCGGATGTAGAGCTAAATGTGAGCCTATCAAAACATCCGGCACAATGTCGACCAACTGAGCGGGCATCAAGATCTCGTCGCTATCCGGATCGTTTTGCCATTGCAAATAAGTACGCGTACAAATCTTATAGACGACCAACTCATCCGTGCTCTGATACGGTCTTAGCAGATAATAATTGGGCGTTGGCTGTTCGGGCAGCTTGTAAACAAACAAATCATTGCCCGAATCGACGGGCATCAATCTTTGCAAGTCCGCTGTAAGGCCACCGCGGAATACCCAAGGCTCCTGATCACCAGACATAAAAGCCTCCTTCCAGCCCTTGCTGAACCCTGCAACCGAAGAAGGAATATTGATCTATGTACTCTATGCATAGAGAAGGGCTGCAATCGAGATATATTTATTCTCTTTAAACTTACATGTGTAGCTGCCCTCCGTGTAGGTGGCCATGTTCTGTGGAAATTGACCCAAGGCCAGCCACTTGACATAGCAATTGAGCAGCGAAACCGCACCAGAGATATCCCATACGTACGAATACAAATCATGGCAGATTTCCTTATTTTCACAGTAGGCAATTTTGATCAGCAGTTCCTGGACGCCGCCACAGATCTTTCCGAAAAGTTCGGCACGTTGCAACCATTCGCCAACCTCTGGCTTGATAGCCTTTGTCTCATCTGGACTGAAAATGCGGTCCTGGAGCAGCACATTTGCATTGCCTTTAAGCCATTGGAATTCAGTGAGCAGCTTCAGGCCCCGACTGCCATGCTCAAAGGGTAAAAAGAATAGATCACAGAGAAAGCTTAAATCATCTAGAGTTATGTTTTTTCGATCCGCAATTGTCCTGCAAAAGAATATATGTCAAAATGTAGTAGTTAAAATGCGCAAAGACCTCACTTGACTAGTAAATCGTCCATCTCTCCCGGCTCTTGCATTTCGGCACTGGATTGTGGCGAAGTCGAAGTGCTTTCAACGTTCATGCTCTGTAAGGGAATCAGTTAAATCTTCGTACATGTAGTGGATATGTATGTATAGTTCACTTACGTTCATATCAGTGGCAGATTCCTCCATGATTACGTCATCGGCAATCAATTTGCTGGCCTCCTTTGGCGATATTTGCGAGTTGATGCTGCTGCTGCACTCCATCGGCTCATTGATGCCCGGGCTCAGACTGTGCTCGTCCAGCATCGTGTCCACACTCAAATTGGCAACATGCTCCCGCTTCTCAGTTATTTCCTCCTTGTTGATTTCCACCAGAGGTTCGAAAATCTCACAGGTCAACTTGATAGTCTCCTCAACGCTCTTGGTTTCCATTATAGGCGCTGGCACAATCGATATGGGTATCTTGTCTGGAAGCTCAATGTTGGATGCCACTGTTGTGGGTATGGGATTTATGATGTCATCGTTGGTCACAACTTTCGTTGGCGACACCAAGGAGTTCATCACCGGATTAGAAATGGGCGTCAGCGTGGAGCTAACTGTGCTGCACACGTCTGCCAGTGCCTGAAGCTGTGTGGTATTCACCTCTGGCACGGTGCGCGAGTTTGTAGACGTTGTTGTAGTCGTCGTGAGAGTCATGCATGTATTGATAGAGGGTATTATAGGTATTATGGGCATAACCATCTCTACCTGCGGTTGCGGTTTAGTAATCGGTCCCCAGGCTTCCTTCTCCACAAAGAACTCCGGCAGCCAATCGCTGATGGCGTTCCTACAAGATTAGACATAATCATAAACAACTGGAAGGCAATATCTATGTAGCATAAATGAGCATTACTTAAGAGCTAAGCGCGGGTGGTATACGTTTTTGGATAGGCACTCTACTGGTAAATCGTCCTCATTTTCAGTCTCCAACTTAATATCAGCGCTCAACGAGCTATTCATCTTCGAGTCCATGCTGCAGCGCGACCAGAACGCGAGCGTATGCACTGCTACGAAGTTGCCATAGAACTCGCAATTGGGATTAGTCATAACACCTCGCAAGTAAGGGATTAGCTCAGGCGAACGACCCGTGTACGGGCCAAGGAAGACGCGTTTTTGATCGTAATCGTTCGCATGCAGATTATCCCAAATGACAGGCGGACGACGCAGTATCTCGGTTATCTCCCGTATCGACTCAATCGTGATAATCTTCGATATCACCTTGTCGCCCGTCCAGAGTATATCAATGTCATTGTTTAGCTTAGAGCCGAGCGTATTCAGATATTCCGAATCGACAACAGTGGGCACGGCGCGCGTTGCACAATACTGAGTAGGGCAGAAGAGGAATTTAGGACTGCCTAAATGAGTGAATATCTCATTGGTCACCGAGACCTGAGCATTGGCAAACGTCTGGAACACCTCCTTGTCGGCCTTCGACAGCTCCGATTCAATGTCGTCGAAGAGCAAGGCGTATCCCTCACAGCCAAACTGCGATACCTGATCTAACTTGCGCTTCAACGTCGCAATCTCCTTCTGGCTGCTGTACGTCATATCCAAACCTGGTGACAAGGCGTAGTAGAACACAATACCCGCTTCTTTAGCAGCTGTAATCAGACCTAAAAAAATAAATAATATATTTGCATTTGGGGCAGAAGCCACAATTGTAAACAGGGAGAATAAATACTTGATAAATGATCCGCCTCCTCGACCGTGTAGAGCTCACGCCAGTACGCACGATGCTTGTAGTCATCTTTCGGTGCGTACATGTAAGAATCCATTCCCAGTTTCTTTAATTTGCGAAACAAATCTTTTCGCTGCTCGGTCGTCCATGGTCGGCCGTAAAAGCCTTCGATTACACCGCAAATGAATTGACGTTGGAGATCTTCAGTTGCATGTTCTAGAGATTCACATTTTTCCCTCATGTGGCCGTCTTCCATTTTCACAGAATCAGGATAGATGCGAGCGAAATGATTATTAATTTCAGTACACAAACGCTAATGCGGCAAAGGTATTGGTGGCCTTCTATCAGTGTGACCGAATTTCGCATATGCAAATATTCTAGCGAAAAACAAAGAATCGCCAAGCATTATCAATCTTCATCGATAAGTAAGCAATCGAAAAATTAACATACATCTATAAATTTAAACGAGCTCTTAACTTTAACATTAAGCATGATGAACTTGGTAGAAGTGTAAGAATATATTCGAGATATTTCTGGGACTTTTTAAATACCAAGGTATCGATTATTCCTCGATAACAAGTGCTAATTATCGAATGGTTGCGGTATTTTCTTTTAGTTGCTCTAACGAGACGATATTTAGCTTACGGTCCCACTGCTTGCTGGTGTTTTTATTTTGTTTTCGTTTTAGATTAAGCAATTGCAATTCTTAAAAGTTTAAGTGTCAACAAATGCAACCGTTTATTGTTATTCGAAGCTATAGGGAAGATGACGAACTTAAGTGCCAGGAGCTGGTGCGGGACTACATCATGTCATTCTCCTCAAAGTCTTTCTTTACGCTCTGCTTTCGTGAGGTAAGCCGCCGTCTGCGTGACTTATCGATGCTCAAGCCTGCATCTGTGAAGTGCCTCGCACTCAGCCCAAATGGGGTGTGTGATATTTGAGTGCCATCATAATTTCAGATTACACTACAATTCATAGTCATCACTTGGGCCATATTCTTCATATTTCTGGGTGTGCCGCTGCTCTTCTGCGTGCTGACCATACCCGGCTGTGTGTTCTTCCTCTTCACCAGCACCTACTTTTCCTTCTATGCCAAGGCAGTGGAGCTAATGAGGGTAACTAAGTAGTTCACTAGTGTCAACACTTCTTACATTACATTTCATTGCATTGCACAGGTAAAGCCCTCGCAATCACTGGTAGCCGAATGTTATGAGCCCTTCATCTTCCGCTGCGCACCCAACGAGGCTAGCTATCAGATTTTTATGGATAAACCGCCCTACGATGAGAGCTATTTGAACAAGTTTCGTCGCCGCATTGTAGCTACCATAAGCGTTAAGAACCATCATGCCGTGTACAATGCAGCATGGATATATCGCTTTGCGATCGCCAAACACTATCCGCATCAAATGATCATGGAGCCTATGATAAATCTTGTCTCAAAGAACTGCATCAATGGCGGCTACGCCTCTCTGGAATGCACCATATCCGAGTGGCAAGAAAGCGAACGCGATTTCTACGATGACCTGGGCTTCGTGACACGGCAAATCTATCACAAGCAAATTATTGGCAGCACGCTGACTGTGATGAAGACTCAGTTAACATATAACTTGAAGACAGAAGGAGCGCTGCAGAAACAAAACTAGTGGGATATATTAAGCATTAATCGCAATATAGAGAATCTCTCGGGAAAAACTGTGACACTTAGCACATTTATTTATGTTCACCTTCGTCTTGTATAAACATTCTACTCACGCGAATTTATTTATTTTGTATAAGAAGAAAAACTTGATTTCGTTTCGTCCTGATTTTATATATATATATATATATATATATATATATATATATATATATATATATATCTTGTTTATTTTTTGACATATTCTATTTAAATAAATAAAATATATATTAATAAATAAAAGTTGCAAGTGTGTTTAGCTGCTTTTGCATATCGCATCTAATTCTCAATTAATTTCTCATCAATTTGTTTTTTTTATATTTTTTTTGTGTAAGTAGGTACATTTATTTCTTTCTTTGATGCAATTGTCTACTCTCTTGGATTAGCCGTTGTAGTTTGTTTATATAAAAAAAGCTTTGACTGGCCGATTAACTAATTTAAATTTGTATACCCCCGCAGATTGCCCCTAGTATCGCCTGGGTGGAGAGAGGATGCATTGTAGTATTTTACTATGTCGGACTCTGCTGGCAGACTTAATTGTTAAATGCTCAGGTTATATTCTGCTAGGGTATTTTCTGATCGGCTAGCCGACGATTCCAGTTTGGTTTCTTATAGAATTTAAATAGTTATCAGCGCAACTAATGCTTAAAAAAATAAATTGGAGCTGCCTGGTGGACAGTCCACACTTCAAATGTAACTATTTTTGTATCTCTTCTATATATGTTTCTTTTTCTTCTTCCTCATCATCTTAATTTTTTCAACTATTTGTTTAAAGCATGTTTCGAAAACTGGCTGTGAAATTAGCATAGTTTTTCTGTTCTTTATGGTTTGGAGGCCTCTTTAAATATGTAGTTAAGAACCACTCAAAATGTTTAGGTAATTGTTTTGGTTTCGTCGCAAGCGGCCGCTCTCGAGGATGCAGCCAGCCATTTAGAAGAGCTTCACGCGTCGCTTCAGCTCGTTGCGCCTCCACTGTGGCAGCCTATAGAACTCCGATCGGGCGCACTGCAAGATGTGCTCGAATTCAATGTCCGACAAATGACGCTGCAAACGAAAAGAAAATTAATTTAATAAAATTAATTAATTTATCTGGCGTGGAATGTCTCACCTCCAGGTTGCAGCGATCTACGTCCGATGGTAGACGATAATTCGTTATAAGCAATATGTGATACGGATAGATCTTAGCTGGCTCATGCACTAGCATCGAGTGCGCCATGTTGGGCAGGCTGCGTCGTATGAGCCCTGCCTGCGGGTAGTGATAGGACAAGGCGCCCGAGTAGGTGCTCGAAGCAGGCAAATCGCCGCCCATCAGAGCGCGCCTGTCGCCCTCAGTAATCGAGTCAACTGATGCTGCAAAGAGAAAGTTTTTACAGTGCTACAAAATTTAAAATAATCGAAGTCAATCAGAGAAATGCAGATAGCTCCAACCATTCAATTCTAGACAGTGGGTTGACCATCGATTAGTCTATTAATCATTCGCTGAGTCAATACGGTTTCAAAAGAGCTTCTTCCTAATTTACTACTGTAAAGCTTAAACTCTGCTACATTTTACGATTTAGGCTTTTTGATGATCATCAATCAATCAATCAGTCTCCCGCTGATCATTAGTTACTTAGTTATTCCTCTCTGAGCTCTGAAACTTACCCTCTGACTTGCCGCAGCTCAGGTCTGTGCTGTGCGTTTTGTCTCCCAGGCCTCCATAGGAAAAGTCCTGTGTGGGATAGGAAAGATACAATTGATCATTTTCATATACGTTAATGATTTGAAAGCATGCCAAAACCACAAAAAAATCATAATAAAATCAACAGTGCAACAGATCTACGAAAGATGTCGGTGTGTGTGATGGGTTAAACAACTAAAAAAATGAAGCTTAGGCATTTCAAGAAACTGAAAATGAGAAACTCTAAGGGAGTGGAAATCAAAACTGAAAATCAACTCAAGCATTCTTACAGTGGCACCATGCATCGTGGCTGCGGCAGATGTTGTTGAGCTGAATGTGTGAGAGCGTGGAGCCAAGCCGTATCCGGGTTTCGGTACATGACGCAGCGCGCTCACCACTGAGCAGAGTTGTATGTGATGTATATGTTTGTGTGTGATTGATTGATTGATTGTTAGTGTTGTCAATAGAGAGTATCAGGAATGTAAGATGTATGCATGTACGAAAAGAGTTCATTGATATCATTACAGTATGTGAATGTGATGTATGTCATTATATGATTGATTGATTGTAGTTAGTGTCAAATAGAATGTTTTAGGTATGGCAAACATATAGCATAGGCAAACACACATAAATAGTTGAAAAGTAAATGTTAGAGGCACAGCACAAGGAAGCAGCAGACCAACCAGTTGATATTTGCAATAGTTAGACCAAAGGAACCAAGCCGTATGCAATTGGAGCAGCAGCAGCAGCCACAGCCGAAAGAGACAAATGTTTGGATTTTTTTAGTGAATGAGCAACAGAAGAAGCAGATGTTAGGTACTTAAGATACTACAGGTAGTAGATAGTAATGTTAGCTACAAGACATTTGACCGATCACCCAGGAACAGCAACAGCAGGTAACTGAGACTCTGCACTTACGGAGCTGTAGCCGTTGCGTATGTAGGGCGGCAAGGTTGTTGTTTTGAATCCGTATCCGGGCTTGGGCGGCGAGCGATAGGAATGTATGGCTATAAACGTAATTGTTCCACATATAATACAAATTTGACAAACTGAATGAAATCCCGCCTATCCCAAGCTACCATAACACGAAACTTAAATTGTCAAAATTTTAAATATATATTTTCCTCAACATTTTTACCCATGTCTTGCTTTTCGATAGTTAGAAAACAAAAAAAAATAACCGTGAATCGAAATACAAAAGAGATTTGTCTAAATATACTCGTTCAATCAACACAAAAGAGTATATCGGGTTTATTTGAAAGTCTATTTAGCGAGATCTTCATCTTTCTCCATCGTTATTCCTCATGTGAAGAAAACAAGCACAACAACGGAAGCGAACTGCAAATCGAAAGGCAAATTAAATTTGTCTATAACACACTCGTTCAAGCACTAAGAAGTATATTGGTTTTTTGAAAGCTCAGTCAGGCTTGGTTTACATCTTTCCATTTATCCATCTATGCATCTGTCAACTACAACTTTTATCACTAAAGAATCTTGAACGAGTATTGTACAGTCGGTAGTATCCGACAGCCACGCTTTGGGGGGTTTGAAGGCATAACTAGCCCATATCTTATGTTTACCATTGTAGCTGGGCGCATTGCCCAGCGATTTGCCCAGTGACCCACGATAGCTGGTGGATCGATCGAACATCTCGTCCTCATAGAAGGGCTTTTGATGATCCAGATTGCGTGACGGCGAGGCGCCAATGGGCGATTCATATCTATAAGTGAAATTAGAACTTGAGAATAATTGCAGTGGTAGTTTACGGGTGGGTTAATACCTCAACTTGTACAGCGGCTCCTTCGAGGCTGAAGGAGTCCGCGACGCGTTGCGCGGATCTAGATTGTTTTGCTTCCACTTCCTGTACTTGGCGTGCTCCTTGAGGTCCTTGGCGATAGCCGAACCAATGCCAGATTTGAGCTTCTCCAACTGCTCAGCTTCCCGTTGCAGGCGCCTGTTGAGAATCGCATTAAGAAACACTTCAAACGTTCTAGTCGAGGGTGCTCGACTAGCTAATACCCTGTTAATTTGTTATTCTTCTATCCCTCAAATCGGGACGAATGTATCGCTATCGATTTTTGTAAAACGGAACACAAAATAAAATATGTTTATCTGATATCGGTTATCGATATACATATTTTACGGTAACTATGATATCGTTCCTTTTTATGAAAATTTTTTCTATCATGCAACTCCACTTACGTCTGCTCCTCGCCATTCTTGACCTTGCCATTGGTCCGCTGGTCATTCTCGTTCTCATCGTCGTCATCCGAGACGGGTACACCCTTGTAGGTGTCACTGTAGCGTCGCCTTCGCTCCGGATCCGTATATGGATATGGAGGAGCTGGGAAATCGTCTCTTTCGATTTTGGGCTGTTCACCCGGTGGTGGCTTCTTGGCTGCCGGGTAATGCGACAGTTCAATTGGCTCCTCGTTGTTCATGCCAGGACTTTTTGGGCGTGGCGTTTCCGACCGTATGGCATCCACCATAACCTTCATAGCGCTGCGCGTTCGCGAATTCGGACGCGATGGTGGTCGACTACCGGCCACAGAGCCCGCGTTGCTGGTCGTCGCATAGGAGGCGGGCCTATGGAAATGAGGAGATAGCGGCGTCTTGTCATACGGATCGATTGGTTTGCGCAGATAGTGGGGCGCATCGGTCAGATAGCTATAGGTATATATGCGCGATATATCCTCTCCGATCGGTCGGCCATACTCGCGTAGAATCAGCCCCGGGCTGACAGTGCGATAGTGCTGTAATATAGAACAGGAATAATGATATAAATATATGATCCATAGAGTATATGCCAGACTCTAGCATGCGGTGCATGGGGCTTTTGGATTAGCTTAGGTAGCTATAGAAATAAATAAATAAACGGCAAAAAATAGAAAATTATAATAAATTATAAAATGATAAAACAAACCTTGCGGCTAGAGGAATAAAGTGAACCATTAAAACTCGGTGTTCTGGAACGGATGTACTGCAAAACGAACGATAATAAATCAAAAGGCAAGCTCAAAAACAGGTGGTAACAAATTAAATAAAATGAAAACAAGTATAAAAACCAAAGTCAAATCATAATAAAAACTCAAAATAAATTACAAAATAGGTGCAAAAGGCAGGTCAAGTGTGTTCTCTGTGTGTCGGTTCTGTATGCGTGTGTATATTTATGTATATGTGTGTATCTACACTCAGAGAAAGAGCCCACTGATAAGGCAAACTTTATCAGCAATTACAAATGTGCGATTATCAACAATTTTAGAAATAACATTTTAATATGAATTTAAATACATTCTTTTTAATAATCCCATTTCAAATCTTTTTTTTTTTAAATATTAGTGAACATATCGAATTTTAATCTTGACTGAATATATGATATTTGATGATGAATGTCTTTCAGAAAACTTTCGATACAAACTTCATAAGTTTATATGCAATTGATTTAGGAATGTATTTCCTTGATTAATATTCTTTACGAAATTTACAATAAGAACAATACAAATTTTGTAATTTTCTCTGAGTGTATGAGTTTAGAGAAGCAAGGCATTCATATTAGTAGCTGTAGCAGGAGCTGCAGCGCTTCTTGGTGCAGCAATTAAGACCCACCCTACCCTAGAGCCCCTCCACCTACCATGTCGCTGAGCGCACTGGAGCTCATGCGATCGCATTCGGTGTCTGTAAAGTTGCCATTGGACGCGCCGCCCGTGACCGAGGTGGTGCCTGGGCGACCAGTACCACCAACAACACTACCACCAGCACCGTTGAGTATGATGCCGGACTCGGAGGGTCCGGGACCGCAGCGTGGATGCCAAATGGCGCTGCCCTGCAGGTACATTTCCTCGCCATCGCCAAACGGATCGCCGCACTTGGTGCAGCGGGCACAAGTTGGATGGAAGTGATGGTTGTCACCAGCTTGGAGCACCTTGCCACTGATGAAGCGATTGCAATAGGCGCACTTGACGCCGAAGCTCTTCTGGTAGCATTTCTCGCAATAGGGCACCGCATCCTTACCCATATACTCGCCATTGAGGACTGCGTTGCAGGACTTGCAACAGAAACACCACACATGCCATTGTCTATCCAATGCGACTAGGGCTTGGCCCTCCTTCAGCAGCTCCCCACAGCCGGCACAGTCATTGGGGTCATAATCCTCCTTCAGGTGCGCCTTATGGGATAGAATGCCACTCGTCATCTGTTGCGCCGTGGCACGTGTTGGACTCTCCGCCGGCGGTGCAGGTGATTGTACGGCTGCGTTGCGTGCCGGCGAGGCAGGTGCACCACCCGTCACACACTGCTCGCAGAGCACCTCCTTGCCGGTATTGGTCACCTTGCTGCCGGACTTGAATGGCTGGGAGCATTTGGAGCAAGTGAAGCACTTCTGATGATACGTCTTGCCCATGGTGCTGACCACTTCGCCTTCTACATAAAGCTGGCATGTGGCACACTTGGTGCCGTACAGCCGCTGATAGTCCGGTATACAATAGTAGGAGCCATCCTTGGTAAAGAAACCGCCCGTGGCCAAGGATTTCTTGCACTGGCAACATTGGAAGCACGCCTTGTGGAAATGATTATCAGCCACTCGCAGCACCTCTCCAGAGCACTTTTTTGTGCATTTCGCACAATAGATCTTTTGTTTACCTGCCAAAGACAAAGAGAGAGATATTAGAGCTGGAATTCACTTAACACTAACGAATACGCAATGTGGCACAGATTACGTATACGCAAAGTTGTACGCTGATGTCATATGCATGTGATGCGATAATGCCCCAACCTTGTGCCGTTTTGCCCGGCTTTAGTGTGAGCGCAGTTTAATGTGTCGTATTCAGATATCTCAAATATATAGCTGAATATGTATATTAAGGTATTGTGTATATATGTAGCTTAAGTGACACTCCATCTGTGTGTATAATATAGATACATATATAGAATATATATTTATTCTATAAAAAGTCTAGGCACACTTACACACTCAGCCACAGACACATACATGTACCCACAAACATGAGTCATACGCAATTAATCTTATCATTGATAAGGCAAGCGGCAAAAGACACTTAATAGACATTTAGTAAGAAACATTCTCAACTCAACACTTCGGGCGTCCTTTTCGAATAGCTTTAAGAACGATTGAACGTTGCATTTAGAGAAAGCAATATATAAAAATTTCCTAATATTTTCTTTCCTACTTTTTACTATAAAACTTTCATTTTAATATTAGCAAAAAACATGACTAATTGTCTTATATAGCCTATATACCCTATAAAGTGGGCAAATATCAAATATCTACTTGCCCTATCTGTTCTTTGTGTGCACAAATGGGGAAAAACAGGTGAAAAGGCAGACAGAAAACAGGTAAAAAGGTTTGTTATTATTGGACTTGCTCAGCAGTAGCTCATATGTAACATACATACATATATACTTATATAGTAAATAGAGAGTCAACAAGGTGACACTGGGTGTAAAGATAAGAGCTTAAAGAAAACAGATAAAGCAAGCAAAATGATCGATAAGTGATAAGTGGAGGCGAACGGTAAGAGTAAAAAGCGAGAGAGAGAGAGAGAGAGAGAGATAGAGAGAAGGAGAGAACTTAAATGATAAAACAATTTTAAGGTCCGACATTATGAGCAAATTAAAGATATTAAGAAATTAAGAAATGTGGTCAAAGTGATAAACGAAGAATATGGGAGGAAACTAAAAGAGAGTGGATAGTAAGCAGTAAGCAAGCAATAACACAAAGACTAGGAGCGCGAGAGAGGGAAAAAAGGACCAGGAGTAAGCTTGAGTTGAGGACATTTAGCAAAGTTTGCTAATTTTATTCTGTTCATTTTTATACACTCCTTCAGACCGAGAGATAATCGAGTTAATGACTAATAAATAAATAAAGAAATGCTCTCATGGCAAAATAAAATAAGTATACAACATACATATGTTTATCCGAGAGCTAAATGCTTTTCCCATAACTAAGTAAGGCGGGTCGCTTAAGGCAGCGGAGGAAGGGGCAACACGGACAATCAAGTCGCCAGCACAAAACGAAACCAAATGAGACAAATTGCGGGCCATGACGAATATGTTGATCTTTTCAAAGGCGGCTCCATGCCGGGCCACAAAACAACGCGTTGATTGTTTTAAGAGATAACAAATAACTATAATATATGAGAATATTTAAAAATTTATCCAATTTACAATTTCCATGGAAGCGCACAGTGTTCAAATATCATTCAGGTGTGCTTATTATATTGTTTTGTTTTTTCTTTTTCTGTATGTTTTATTACTCGTTCATTATTATCATTTTTGTTTCATTTTTATTTGGATTCTAATATGAAAAGGGGTATATCTGACTAAGGAGAACATGTAAAAGGCCTCCCCTTAGCCATAACAGAAGTAACGTTCTAACAGTATTATTCTAGTAATACCGTTAACTGATAACAACAGGGTAGCCGACAGTCGATACCGCCTGTTTAGCCCGTGATGTTTATAAATTTGTTATACTTTTTGTCTATTTTTCCTATTCGTTGTTGACTTTTGAATGATCTTTTTACTTTTCGGCTAGATTTTTTTCGCTTTGCAGTTCGCTATTGTGTCGCTTTTTCGTTATCGTTTTCTCTTTTTCGTTTTCGTTCTGCCGACAAAATAGAATTTATTGATAAGCGATGCGGGGCGCAACAAATAGCAGCAGAAGCAACAATGCCGTTAACTCTGCGCATTATAACGGTGACGTTTGTCCCACTGAATGAGCCCCGCAGCAAACACAGAAACAGAAACACAATCCCAAACACACTCACGCACACACACATACTACGCATACGTGTATTTCGTTTCAATTAAACTGTTTTTTTTTTTTTGCCGCTCGTTTATTATGCAATCACAGACATTTTTCAGCGTTTCGCATATTTAATTTGGCATTTTGTTTATTGACGTTCAACACGCTCCCTCCACCCACCGCCCCTGCCTTTTCTATTAACAGATCCATGATAATTACATAGCCGCAACTCAAAGTTATTTTCAATGAGTTTCTCGCTGTGAAAATGTGGCAAAATTTTTATTTTTCAGGGCAGATCAGCTGCGCTGTGGGTCGGCGACTCTGCAGAGTCGACGGATACCCGATTATATACATACATATATATTGTATGTACATACATACATAGTATGTATTTATGTATGTATGTACATAGTTGGGAAAAATGTTTATTGTAATTACGGCAGCGATTTTAGTGCCTCGGCTCCGGGATGATGTCATCCCCGTCGTCAGAGAGTCGGCGACACACCACGAATTGGAGTTGTGCCACAAAAAAAAAAAAAAAAAAAAAAAACACGCACGCACATAACCTCACAAACTGGTTATGGGGAAGAATCGAATTTGAATTTGGACTTCAGTTTGAATTTAAGTAACACAAATAAAGAAAAAACAAACTCGTTTCATAGCCAGACCTCAGAGAGGGACGCAAGTCCAAGGTTAAATTGTTAGGCTGGCAGAAAGGTCAACTGCAGGCCAAATATTTAATTAATTTAAGCCGCGCCCCACTTGAAGCGAAACATTCCAAGTCTGTAACTTAGTCAGAAATGTGCAATCCGACGTCATCGACTCCGCCATACTCTGCCTGCGCTGCACGAGAGAGATAGAGCGTGAGACAGACGGGGAAGGGAGTCCGCTTTATTGTGACTTAAGTGTGAGCAGAACGGTAAATATTGACTTTTTGAATTGTGAAGTTGGGCTGCACTCGATCTTTGCGGAATGTGTATAGAGATACACAGACGGTATTTCAAGGCCATGTTAAAAATATAAATTCCCTTATTATACTTATTACATTTGTAAAGTATTTTATTTTGAAAATGAAATGGGCTTGCAGGGTATAGAAAGTGTGCCTCGACCCTGAGGAGGTCAATGCCAAGAAAAACCTCAGTCAAGCACAGCGCGCATTGTCCCTGTCCTTGGCCCCGCCCTGATCTGCTCTGTTTTGAGTGAAATGTGCGTCGAATCCTTGGCAGGCTAATGTCGAGGACAATGCATTTCACGGCTCAGCTGACAGTGACGCAACAGTAGACAGTCGAATGACAGCAAGCATTTTGATTATACTGTGAGCAGAGCAAAGAAGAACAAACAGATGCCACACAAGAGAGGCAATCGAAATGACACGCCCACACGCACTCACACGTATACCAACTATATTCGTATTTATATTTATGGTAAAGATCCATAATATAATCAAATACGCATCCAGAGACAGACAAACACATATGTATGTACATACATATGTATATTTAACGAATTACTCATCAAATCTAAATTGCTTGGCAAGTGTTATTTTTTAATGAGCTCAGCCTGACGTATACATAATCTATCGTGAGGTAAACAACGGTAGAGTGAAAATACAGGGTATGCCTGGGTGAAGTAAAAAGATTTCTTTTCGAGACTTCTTCAAACTATGAAATTGGATTCACATTTATTCATGTATTCCTTATAGTTATAGTTCCCATTTGAAACGCCACCAAAGACAGAGAAATGCTAAATAAACAATTGTAAGAAAAGTTATGAGTGCAAATAGGGTAAGCGTCAGTCGTGCACTCTTCACGAACGCCACTTTAACGGTTAATTTTTTGGGTTGTTTGCGTCCGCGTTAAGAGTGTTTCCTGTATGCTTATTGGACGGAAAAAGAAAAGTGAAAAGAAAAGCACAGCGCAGCGAAGTACGCGAATGCGAGAGCTGATGACGCTGCGTCTACGAAAATAGCATTCAATTAGTCGAACGGACGTTACGACGAGGAGGACGTCTCCACTTTCTCGTGCAAGTGCTCTGACCTATATAACCCGTCCCAGGCGAAGGGGGCGACCAAATGAGATGCATGCTAGTGCACGACGTGAACAAATCAACAACCAAATAAATGAGAAAAGTGCCACAAAGTGAAGAGGCAACTGCGCTGCGGTACACCGGGTACGGAGTGTACGGCATGCACGGCTGGCAGCTCATTTCGCCCCCTTTCATTTTCATTTGTACTATGCGCGCAACGGGGGAAAGCATCAAACAACAACAAAAAGGAAATTTAGTAAAAAATAACAAAACCACAACCAAAAGCGAGGCCCAATACGAAGTCAATGCTCTGCACATGAATTCATGTTGAGCAGTTGCTCTTATTGCCATACCCTGCAGACATTGCAAGCAGGTAGTTGGGCTATAAGTGAAACTAGTAACTAGTTTAAGTTCCCTATTAACATATTATTCTAATTAGTTTTAGAGAAGTGGATAACTCTTTCTAATTAGATGTAGAACTAGATTGGGTATCTCTGTATGCTAAATGCTGTATGCTGTATGCGGGGTATTGCCAGTCGGTCAGTTTTACTGGTCCTACTGCTGCTGTTGTCTTTCCGGCTATTGTTAAGCCTTTTGCGTTGAGATCGTTGAACGAGCACTGCGCATTATGGACTTGTCTCCATATTGGGCCAGGCAGAGGCAGAGGGCGGAGCGGCGGACGGCTGCCCAAGTCAATTAGGCATTTTAAGCACGCACACAACTACAAGTGTTCGGTGGCGCAGTCTAAAAACTGAGAGCCGAGAGCTAAGCACATGAACTTAATTAGGGCCAGAGAACCGGAGGAACAGCCAAAGCAATTAATCATAAACAATTGAAGAAAAAGCAGAAGCAGAAGCAGAACCCCCAGCAGAAGCAGAAGAAAAATAAAGAAAAAGAAGCAACTGCAGGGCTATGCAATTACAAGCTAAGCGCACGGACTTAGGTTTCCATTGGATTCCCAGCTGCAATTCGTTCCCAGGGAGCGAGACGAACGGTAAATTAACAGGTATTCATGATGACGACGCCCTAACGGTAACGTGTGTAATTGTAGTTGCATTTTGAATCTGATTCGCTGATATGGCCGCCAATTTAGGGCCCTGTCGCTGGATACGGTGGGCCAGTTAGTAGGAAGGTATTTGAACCAAAAAAAAACTTGTTCTTACAACAACACTGACGTCATCGCAGCTGAGAACCAAAATGGGGAGTGGACGACGAAAACCAATCATATATATGTATGAATGCGTGTGTGAGAGTATCAGAGTGTGGTTTTCAGTGCTGCGCTCTCGGTCGATGGGCCTAACCAGCTGGCCTGGCTATTGATTAACAATTGCATGCACATACACATACATACATACAGCCACAAGCCTAGCGCAATTTTACTGGTTTCCTTATACCGTGCCATAATACGCTGCTAATGCGTTAATACCATCAACTAAAACTATGTATATATGTACACATGTGCACACATACATACATAGATATGAGAGCACACACAAAGAGTAAATACAAAAGAGAGACTGAGAGCAAGAAAGAGAGCGGCCCTGGCCACCCTCTTTCACTGACGTTCGTGGTCTTTGGCTTTGCGCAATTTTGTTCGCTCACACACACACACACACACACACACACACACACCTATTTAGACGTACGTATATAGTCAATCGTATTCAGTGTCGGCATTACAACTACAAACAACTTACCCATTGCGAGAGATACTGCTATACTCTTCACTCTAGCGCCTGCAATATGGGGGAGGGTAACACACAAACACACGCACGTATAGAAAGCAACAACAACAAGAACGGTATAGGCGTACAGGTCACCACTACTAACTTAGCCAGCCCCTTCACTTCACTTCACTAACGAATTTTTTCCTCTATTTGATTTTTTTTCTATTTGTATCTTTCTCGTATGCATTCGCAATTTACGTGTATTTATGTATCAATTGTAGGTGGCTGACTCTGTGTGTATGTATGTGTTTGACGCGAACTCGATGCGCATTCGGCTTTTCTGCATTCACAAAATGGCATTTATGTCCACAAAATCAAGAAAATCACAGTGAAATTTAATTGTTTTTGGGCTTTTTCTGTATGCTTCTTACTAGAGTTGCTTAACAAATATAAATTCCAATTTGAAGCTATTCCAAAAAAAAACCCCGCGCAGCAACAAACGGCACCGACAAGCGACGACGACGGCAGCAACAAAACGACTATATTTTAAATGAGCCGCATTGAGAGAATATCTTAGATACAAGCAGGGATGAGCCATCCAATCAGACTATCGATACCCAAGTCTGCAAGCTATCGATAACAAAGGCGGAAAATTTGATTTTGTTTTTTTAATGCGTTTTGCGTGTACATTTGCACAATAAGCTTTCTTAAACATTATAATAATAATGATAATAATAATAATAATAATAACATTACTAACAAAACTATTACAATTAGAATAAAATTCATAATTCATACCACCCAATTTGGTGCACCCTTTCTTTCACAAGTTAAAATTTAATAGTACATCGAGATTTTGCATAGTTTAAAAGTACATACATACTTAGTTAATTATAAGAATCATACATATCATAATTTACTCATTTTTCACTTCACACTATTATGCGTTTCTCAATTTCCATTCGCATTTCTAAAAGATTCTCTTTTTTTTAAAGTAATTTAAACTACTTTATAATATTGAAATATAATTTTGTTTTTTTTTCTTCTTATTTTTGTTTTTGTAATGTTGACAATGTCTGCGCGCCTGTTCCCCACCGAGACACGCGAATAAATTTGACTAAAATCCACTAAAGTTAATGTGGAAACGGATATGATATATGCGTGTGGATATATATATATATATATATATATATATATATATATATATATATATATATATATTTATATATATATATATATATTATTGAATGTAAGTATTTTATTACATTGTTGCTTAACCCTCAGTTTGCCTGCAACTACAACTTAATAACTTATATATATATATATTGTATATATCTCTCTATTTAGAATCCATTTACTAATTGCACGTGCATAGGATCAATCGAGTACAACTGTCACCTGCTACCAAATTAAAATATATATATATAAATTACTTTTTTCTTTTTTTTTTACTGTATATGTAGGCTATTATAACCAATCCATTTCCAATCCATTAACCAAGCGAAAATTTGCAATTAGAGAAGACCTTTGACCTTTGTCGCCGCTACTCCTCATCTGAATCGCCATCGCTGGAATAGTGGCTTATCTGCGGCCGACGCACAAAGGGTGCAGTTATCACTTGTCTAAAAGTCAAATCAATAAATCAAACTATTTAAATATATATTTATATATATAAATATATAAATAATATCTTATTGAAATTTTGAGGGACTCACGCAATGCGTCTATAATGATTCAGCCATTCCTCCAGCATTTGTGCCACCAGCAGCGGCCGTTTGGATAACTTTTGCTGTGCCACTAGTAGCCCGCCATCGGTGACACACACATCCAACCATTGCCGCATCATCGTTTCCTCATTGCCCACCTGTAAGCGAACAACAGTGAAATCTCGAATACACATTTGATCTTCTGTTGATTAACACTCACTTCCGGCTGTGTAAGAAAGTGTATGGGCAGCAGCTTCAGTTCGCAGTCCATTAGGGGCAAATAAGTGACATCCTCGGCATCATCCCGACGTCCATCGATGCGAGAGAACGGCTCCATGGGCACCAGAGCGCTAAAGTGACCACGTGTATAGCCCAGCGCAATGGGCGATTTTGTACAAAAGTTTTGTTCCCAGAATAAAGGTAGATATACGCCTAAAAATAAACAAATATATAGGAATGGAATTTAACGCAAAAGCAGAATTATTTATAATTCTGAGTTGCAGCCGCAGGTTGGTTTTGGTTTGGTTTACAACTTATGTCAAACGTACCTTCAAATCGAGCGTAGCCTATATCCTCGCCCCGAAAGCTCTTCACATATTTAACGCCATAGACAATGATTGGACGTCTCAATATGTGGGCCAGGGCAAATATGTGCAACTGCTCCAATGAAGAACCCGGTTGGCTGGCCAAAGAGAGCAGCGTGCTCCAGTCCTCCTCCCACTGTGAATCCTCCAGCGTGAAGTGTAGCATTGATGCCTGCAGCATTTCATACTCTTTCCAGCGGGTAAAGAAACTAAGAAACATGAATCAAACTATGAGAGAATTTAATAGAATATGACATTAGACCCACTTACACATGTCCACACTGATGCAAAGTGTCGGCCAGGGCTCGCCTAAGTATGTTGTCGCGGTCGAAGACTCCCCAGGTGGCCTGCATGGCTGAGTCGAGTAGACAATCTCCAGCACTGCGATTCCAAAGCACCAAAAGACGTGAGCTCAGCCTTGCAGTTATCTCCAATGACCAATTGAGCGCCGGCGGCGGCATCTCCAACTGTTTCTGTGCATCGCGATCAAGAAGCTCGTCGTACAGCTGCTCCTGTATAGGAATGGGCAGCTCTTCAATCTCGGAGGGCAGAGCGAATGTAGCATGTTTCTGAACATAATGACAGGGCAGGCCGGACTTGCGTATGCGCAGCGTATTAGAGAAATGACGACGTATATCCGCTGCCAGATCGGGTGCCACATATGACGGCACACGCTTGATACCCGGCCCAGAGCCAGAGATCTGTGCCAACAGCATCGGCAACATTTCCTCCCGATGGAAACGTATGGCCAGATGGATGAGCGTGTGACCCACATCGAAAGCCGAATTACGATTCAAGGCAGCAATCTCATTGCTGGTTAATGAGCGAGCCGGATTACCGCCGCACGAGAGATACGCCTCCACAGCACTATAATTGTTCTCCACTACGCCGAGGCAGGCATTCAGCCACTGCCAGTCGACCTGGCGCCTGATCTGACGCTGACGACGCTCCTGGCGCTCTTGTAGCGTATCACAGTTGTTGATGGTTTCCGAGGAACCTGTTCAAAGGAAGTAAATATATATAATTATATTAATACGTAGAAAAGAAAGGAATCTACGCTTCAACTCACCTAGTTGGTAAATATGCTTCTTATTGAAGGAATTGTTGACACTGACAGTGTCCGTGTTTATTTGCTGCTGCTGTTCCTCCTGCTGATTTAGCTGCTTATTGCTGCCTGAATTGCTGGCACACGCATGCAAATCGGACTGTGATCCTGAGTTGCTGAATTCACGCGTTTTGCCGCACATGGAGCACTTAAGACTCTTGGGCCAATTCTCGTATGTACACGACTATTGTTAAAGATACATAATTTTGTTATATTATTGAACTTAATGTAGGCTTAGTCATAGCTGCTCACATTGCATGCCCATTTGGCCACATGGCACAGCTTCTGCTGCGTAGAGTTTTGCTGCTGCTGCATTTGCTGCTGTTGTTGTTGCTGTTGGTTTGTTAACTGTTGCTGCTGCTGTTGCTGACTGTGAGATGTATTTGCTATGTTATTGAGATGTGTTGAGTTGCTGCAGATTTGCTGCTGCTCCAGGCTGGGACTGTCATTACGCATATTCGAATTGGAAGCAACAGCGCCAATCAACTGCCTGCTGCCATGCTCCGTGGTATTGAGATCCGTATCGGAACCGCTAATGCGCAAAGCTTGCAGCGCTTCTCCGGCCTCATTGGTCTCTTTATCTGCAGCTCCGCGCTTCGTGCAGCATTGCACGCAGCGTAAGCTGCGCGGCCAATTTAGATAGGTGCATACTTTGCAAGCCCATTTCTCACTATCAGCTACGTTGCTGTGCCGCGTCTGCTGGGGCTGAGGTTGGGGCTGGGGCTGTGACTGGGGCTGTTGATGCTGCTGTGATTGGCGTGCAAAGCATGTGGATGTGGGCTCGACAGGCAGACCAGCTGCCGCCTCCTCTGCATTGTTGTAGTTGTCGTGTATTGTCTGCGCTGGACTGAGACTGTTTTCACGGGTGACATAATTGCATATTTACCGATTTACAAGTTTTATTATATATCATGTGACTTACCGAAAAATGTCCTCGTTCAACAACGGCTTGGATGCCTGGCACATTGTGCATTTTAGTGAGGATGGATAGTTCTCATAGGTGCACATTTCACATTTCCATTTCTGCGCCTTGTCGCTGGTATCGCTCATCTTTTGCGGCGACAAAGACAAACAAATTGGCTCTAAGCTCTGGCTCCCGACGTTTTACGGACTTCCACCTTTCCACCACACAGGTTTCTCTTCGACAAAACTTTCGACTTGGACGGCCAACTGTTTTGTAAATTAAATATTAAAATTATATATAAGAAACCAATCTATGTATGTCAGTGCATATTATACTTTAATTCCGCTTACAAATGACCTTGAGCACACAATCCCCAACCCCCAACCTAGCAAAATATAAGACTAGATATTAACAATTCGCTCGATTGGATTTCGTTTTCGTAGGGTAATTATATTTTAGTTCAATCGTGTCAAATATTGTAACAGACAGCTTTACATGAGAGTATGTACGACGAAAATAAATATAGAAAATAATTTTTCTATCTACTTAAATCTTTATTTCCAATTTGACAAAATATAAATTTTAATTTGGAGAAATTCATTTAGTTTTCTATCTTCTTTAAACTTTATGTTAAGGTCGGAAATTTATTAGACATGGCCTTGGTTGATAAAACTTACAAATCAGAGAACTTTTCACAGAGCAGTTCACCAATTAGATTTTGTTTTATGTGAAACATTTCATTTGTTATTAAGTTAAGGAAACTAATATAAATTTAGCATACATATGCTTAAAGGCCATATGAACTGAGAAGGGTATTCAATCGTCGAACTCTTTCTTTCTCTCTTTTTCCACTCTCGTCACAGGCAGCCTTCATTTAGCTTGGCTGCCAGCAATTGTTTGCAACGTGTGTAGGGGAGAGTAGGAAAGGGCAGGGGAAGCCTGGGTGTCTGTTCTTCAATGTAAATAGTTTCGCGCGAGTTTTTTTCTGTTCTATATTCTTCTTCTGTCTTATTGATGGTACCTGGCGCAAATAATACAAGGCCAATTGAGGGGATACGACGCGATTGTTGTATATATATTTATATATACATAAATATGTATAACAAAATAGACAATAAGCGAGCAAAATTGATGTCAGCCACGAGTACCGTTCATACCGTGTGAATATTGGCTCAAAAAATAGCAGCCAACAAAAAAAAAACAATTACAATTACAAAACAAAGACGAGAAAACTTTCACTCGTTGGGCTTTTTTGCGTTTTTTTTTTTAGATTGGAACAAAACAACAAATTTAGTTGCACTTGCCCTTGCTGGACTGTGGCTGAACGCACAGTCTGCTTTTTGCGAGCACACAAACACAGCACAATTTAGAAATTTGGAATTTTAATTAAACGTCGTAGCGTAGCTGTTGTGTTACATATTAATTAAACGTCGAAATTTTTCCTTTTTGTATTTATCGTCACATCATCTATCAGCTGCTGCATGCGAAACTTATCAATTTTTATCGATAACATTACTAACGATTAACTATCAGCTGCAGCTCTGTATAGTAACATACCCACAAAAATGGCGGGAAAGCATTCTCTGCTGCGTATATATGCAAATTGCCGTGAATTAAATAAATTAAAATTTATTTGAACTAAAATTGTGAATTCAGTTAAAATGAAGCTACGCAAAGTGCATACTGCAAACAAAACCAATATTTCAACAAATACACGAAGCGCTTTAACAGATTTCAGCAATAAAGATATTTTGGAGATACCAACAACAACACCAAATAAAAAAGTATTAAAAGTCAATAAATTAGTTCTGGTACGCAATTGCATTGTTCGAATTAAACGACTTAAACTGCAAACAAAGGATGCCCCGATGTCCGATGTAAATAAGACATTAACAACTGCGCAATTTGAAGATATCACCAAGGAAAAGCGGGATAATGCGCAAGCACTGAATAGTACTGTGCGATCGGGTAAGCAACTAAGTAAATGAGCCATATTAGTATAATGACGCCATTATAGCTTTGAACCCAACAGGTGGTCCCCGGGATAGTGAAAATGTACAACTAGAAGCTACTGACAAGAGAAATGTAGAAAGGCAGCAGGCAAGAAGTTACATCAAGTGGCCTTCCACACGGCAGTCAGGTAAGTAATTATGTTAAACTACCATATTTGTCTAACTATCTGCAATATTTTAGATGCCAAAATAAAACCTTGTCGCGTACGCATACTTCGTGTCCAGAATATTGCCGAGAAGCAGCACGAGAATGTCGGCCCGGCTTCTGGCCAATTCGCAGATGTTGACAAGGAGCACCTGGACGACGAGCCGGCAAAGAACTCCACTCATCACGAAGGTAAGCAATTAAGGAATACATAATAATCAGTTAACCATTTATAAAATTTGTAGACCATGTCACAGTAAAATCTTGCCGAATACGTATCCAACGTTTAGCAAATGCCCAGCACGCTTGCAAGGATGGGCAGGAGAAGTTTGTCATGCCGCAGCTCTCGCATCGTTTTTTTCATCGAGATCAACTGCCAGACAGACAACGTTCCTCGGTCACACGACAGATATATGAGTTTCTCTCGCCATCCCAAATCGAAGACCATGAAAAGCCCGACCCGGCAGCGGATATAATAAAAAATATGATTGCAAATGGCCGAGCCTGTGCAATGGTTCGACTAAAGACGGGCAAAACGCGCGCACGCGCTGTACGAAAAAAAGTGCGTCCAGTGGGCAAACGAAGGCAGTGCTCCGTGCGTAACATAACTGAGAAACAGCTAATCACTGAGCAAGAGGTCCATCAACGCCAGCTTTCACCAATCTGCGAGCAGCGAGACGATTTCAGTGATAATGCGCCTGTCACTGTAGATGCACATGTCCAAGTGCCACAACTGTCTGCAATGACAAACAAAACAATTGGAGAGGGAGCCTATAGTCCGTTAGCGCGTTCTCTCATGCTCAATCAAACGAAAGCGCAGCCATTCACGGAAAGGCGCCGAGAGCTGCTGGATATGGCTAAGAAATTTATTAGCACGCCGCTGAATCGCAAGACTAGCACAGCTCAGGAGGAAGCTAATAGAACGATATTTTCGCCAGTGTTGGGGAGTGCGGGCAGAAGTCATATGCCGCCGACGCCTACTGCGGCTAGTCCTAGTGGTTCCAGCTCTCCTTGGCGTGTTCCCGACGAGGCGTCCTTACCCAATACCTTTTCATTCGGTCTAAACACATCTCAATTGCCCTCGTACTCGAGTGACTTTATACGCAAGCGACATGTTTATATACCAGATGAGGCCGCTTGCTCAGCTTCTGTTGAGCAGGACACGAGCACCACCGGCAACGATTCGAATGGCGAAAATGTTCCACCAGCAGAACTAGCTCAAACATCCGCTGAGTTGCAGTCAGTAGCGAGAATCAAGCCAATCGTTGATCAAGAGAACGAAAATATGGGGAATCTTGTGCAATTGCCAAATCCTCGGCGGACGCTTCAGCATCGTAGTCCGTTAAAGGATATCAATATATTGGAAGTAGTTGTACTGCCATCGTGGAAGAAAAATGTTCAACAAACAAACATGACGCCCACAAAAGGGTCCTTGACGCGAAATCAGCAGCAAGAACTTAACAGCTGTAGTCCAAGACATAAGAGTTCATGCGATAAGCAGCAGCAGCAACCTTGTAATCTCTTTGGCTTTGAGGATTTTCTCAGCGAAAACGATGAGCCACAGCTCAGTTTCCGGGAGCCTAGCCAAGGTGTGACCCTACACGAAAAGCTGCATCGCTTAAAGAAGCTGCGACCTGCACAGGAGGAGCTACCGCAGGTATCGAATATACCTATGCGACATGCCTACGATGATTTCAACGCTCGAGGGCCCCGGCAGCATAACATCAAAGAAATGCTCTGCTCCACAATGATAGCCCCGCCAGCAACCGATGAATCACTGTCATTATTCAAGGATTTGGAACCAGAGACAACATTCGATGAAAAGGTACGCTTAAATAAAATCCTAAGTCAATTCTGCGCTGGATAATCATACGACGTTTTTTAGTTTAAAACATCTATTGTCTATTGTCACTGCGCTATATTAAATCGAAATCGAAAAGGTTATTTTTTGATTGAGCCAACAGGGCCGCTAAGATTTAAGCTCGTCTTTAAGCGGTAGTAAGCAGCTCGCACAAGATTAAACTAACTTTTAATTACTACTCAATAACAAGAGAAAATCTAATCAAATCCACTTGAATCACTGCAGAAACCACGTCGGACCTACGTAGCAGAGAAACCGAAGAGGAAGCGGAAACAGCGCGTCCATGTTCTCTTCATTGACTCAGATTCGTCGGAAAATGAGGACGATGACAGTACTGACGAATCACCGAAAAAGGCAATGCCACCTCAGAAGCGGACGCGCAGGGATCCGGAACATGAGGCCAAGTTGCAGCAATTCATTACGAGCTTCAATCAAGAGTGTTCAGAGGTGGAAAAATTTCCTCTGATCGTCGAATAGATGGGATTAAAACGCAGGCGTTAAGTTAATTTGATTACCCCCTTTGCATATTTTTATACTCCTTTAACATAACTGATTATGTGTTTTGAAGTAGTTTAGACTATAAATGTAACGTAAATATAAGATTCAAATGCGATCATTGGTGTATGGTAGAAACTCAATATATATATATATATTTCCATGATTTCCTTTTAGTAAATTTTTCGCCTACAATTATTAAATGGTGTAAACAAACAAAAGATCCTGAGTATAAATCGTTAGATATTAATGAATTGTTTATAATTATACTACGACTAACCATATGTATGCTTAGTGGTATTACTTAGTGGCAGCTTTGACAACCAGCTGTGAGTGACTTGGTGGCAACACTAACCAAGCAGCTGTGTAGGAGAGTGGCATCACCGCAATAGAAGCAAGCAAGCTTTAATTATTTTAAAAAAAAAGTCAAAATATAAAAATGGATCCACCGTATGCACCTTTAAGCGAGTCCTGTGCTAAGGCTTTGGGCGACAAAGTCTACGAGAAGCGGAAAGTAGCCTCCCAGGAGATTGAGAAGTAAACAATAAAGGAACACGCCTACTTTGTATCTGCAACAAACGTACTAATTATGTATTTATAACTCTACTACAGAATGGTCATTGAGTTTAATAATAAGAATAATGCAACGCAAATACGAAAGCTGATCGAAGTGCTATCCAATGACTATGCCACATCACGAGATGCCAATCGGCGCAAGGGAGCGCTCATTGGATTGGCTGCCACGGGCTTAGGGCTGGGCAAGGTAAAAATTTGATAACTATTAGTCATGGATATACTAAAAACTCTAAAAGAGATGATATGACGAATTTGTCTAAGATTTTTAACCGGGAGATATCTATATACATAGCTAACATGAGAACATTTACTTAAAAGGAACCGTCTTTATTTCTCTCGTTATATTTTGCTAAGGATTCAGATAAATACGTGAACGAGCTGGTGACGCCCATCATGAACTGTCTATCCGATCCGGACTTGCGTGTACGTTACTTCGCCTGTGAGTCCCTATACAATGTCGTTAAAGTAGCCCGTGCCGCCATTATACCGTACTTCCCAGAGCTATTCGCTGCTCTATCGCGTTTGGTCACCGACTCCGATCAAATGGTGAAGGACGGCAGCGAGCTGCTGGATCGCTTGCTAAAGGTTTTATTTTAACCAGACCAGTCTAGAGATATTTATTGATGTATTCCTGCAGGACATTGTCACCGAATCGTATGAGACCTTTAATCTGGAAGCCTTCATACCGCTGCTTAGGGAGCGCATGTATGTGAATAATCCGTTTGCCCGCCAATATGTCATTTCGTGGATATCAATTTTGAATGCTGTACCTGATATTAATATGGTTAACTATTTGACTGAAATACTGGATGGTCTCTTTGTTATGCTGGAGGACAATACGCCGGAGATACAGCGCATGTGCGAGAATACGATTAGTCAGTTCCTAAAGTCTATACGCAACGATTCCTCCTCAGTGCGCATGGAGGATACCATCAACACGTTGATAACACACGCACAATCCCTCAACGAACTAATCAAGTCCATTGCCATTTCATGGATAAGAGAATTTGTGCAAATATTTGGACCCAATGTACTGCCCTATGCGAGTGGCATTTTCACAGCTATTTTACCGTGCCTTGAGTACAATGTTGAGTCCAAGCGCGGTGAGTGCAGTTAAGCCGAGATTGGCTACTAATATATTAATCTAGATATTTATTTTAGGCATCAAGGAGTGCGCCGTCTCCGTGAACAACTCAATGATGCAACTGGTCTCTTCAAAGAAGCTGAAAACTCAGAATGTGGAAAAAATTGATTTGCGTAAGATTATGGAGGTACTCTCGCAATATCTCACGCATAACTCAATGCACACAAAAATTGCTGTGCTCAAGTGGATACATCATCTGTTTTTAAATTTCCCTAATGAAATGGCTCTGCACGATAGCAATTTGAATAACAATCTCTTGACTACGCTCTCGGACAACTCGGATGAGGTGGTATTGCAAAGCTTATGTGTGCTTGCCGAGATTATCAACTCGCAAGATTCAAGGGGTGGGTCGGCGGCTTTCAGCTATTTAGCAATTTCTTTTTAATTTTCTTGTCCAATTCTTCAGATCTAGATGATTTCAATAAGCCACATTATCGAAAATTCCTGCAGAGCCTACTGAATCTGTTCACCGCGGACAAACTGATATTGGAAAATCGAGCCAGTCTAATTATAAGGTAGCACTAGACATCATATTAACTGCATGCAGTGGAGGCTAGTGTGTTACTGCAGCAAATGTAGCGATGCTACTCGTATATTTCTTTCTATGTTCCAAGTCTTACGCTAACATTATGTTATCTTAATCGAAAAATTCTTTTTAGAAATCTTTGCGTTCTACTGAACGCTGAGTACGTCTATCGCACCTTTGCCGAGATCATTTCCGATGAAGTGCCCAATCTGAAGTTCGCATCTACGCTTGTGCGTCTGTTAAACAATATATTGTTGACCTCGACGGAACTGTTTGAGTTGCGCACCAGCTTGCGCGAGATATCGGATGAGAAATCAGCGGATCTATTTCAATGCCTCTACAAAAGCTGGGTCTGCTGCCCAGTGTCCACGCTGTCGCTCTGCCTAATCGCGCAGTGCTATCAGCATGTGTCGGAGCTGGTTATTCTATTGTAAGTGCCGAGTTTTCCTTTTCCGCTTATCTTGTGTAATGCCTCCTTCTCAAGTGCGGATGTTGAGATCACGCTGGAACTGCTCTACGAATTGGATAAGCTAGTACAGCTCATTGAATCCCCAATTTTCGCTGCACTGCGCCTGACGCTTGTGTCAAAATCGAATAATTGTGCTGATGCCCAATACCTGGCACACGCGCTCTTTGGCATACTTATGTTGCTACCACAAACTGTGGCCTTTGAAACGCTCCGCAATCGCCTTCAATGTGTGCCCACCTATTGGGCTCGAGAGCCCATGTGAGATACCCTAAAATTATTTCCCTATATATACGAATAATGACTTTTCTTGCAGAGATGAGCGCCACTCCTTGGAGTACAAGAGCGGCATCGACTTTGCCGCACTTCGCGCCCATTTCATCGAGCGACAAAAGTCGCAGCGTGCCCAGCGTCAAGTTCAGCGGAAACGTTCGGTAATCACGCCGGATAGTAACTAATATGATATATGTATAAAGTATTTTTATATCTGTGATTAAGCTAACAATAAGCATAAAGCGTAATTTTGCAAGAAAATATAAATATATGTATGTTCAGCCCCCAAACAAGTTTCAGCTGCATTCTCTTCAACGCCAGGTAGAATGCAAGCACGAGTACAAAACTAGATCTTATGGTGAAAACTTGTATTAAAAATGTCCTTTTATTTACGTTTTTAAATAAGTAGCATAAGCTACATGTTATGTTGATAAAAAATGTATATTATTTCTTTATGGCGCCCATGCGACTAGCATCCTGACTGGGGTAAGGCATTTGTCCAGGCGGCGGAGGAATCGAATCGAGATTCACACCAGAGGTACTTGTGGCTGGGACAGAGGTTGCTCCATTGCTACTGCTTGCCAGTCCACTGTAAGGCGCAGCAAATGTGGGCTGGGCGTACATCTGGTAGGCGGAAGCTGGCACCAGATTGGACGGTAGCTGATGGAGCTTCATGCCAGCGGGCATAACATTGATTTGCTCCTGGCGCAAATTAAAGTAGTCGTTCGGCTTGGCTGTTGGTGGTGGTATGCCGGCAACGTCGAAACGTCGATCTGTCTTAGCGGCAGTGCCCTGTTTGGCTTGAGAGTGGGCCCACTTAATGCTAACCTTGCGACCCTGAATTACCAGTTTGTTGAAGGTGCGCTCGGCAGCTAGCTCCGCGGCGCTGCGTTTGGTGTATTGGACAAAGGAACACTGCTGGCGCGGCACCATCGCGATGGAACGTATCTCGCCGTATTGATAGAATTGATCGCGTATTTCCGGTTCAGTGGTGTCTTCAGGTAAATTGCCCACATACAGTGTTGTTATATTTCGATCCTCTGGTGGCTCGAGTGTGGGCAAAGAGGCGGCCCGCTTCATTATCTTCTCGGCAACGGGATCATTACGGCCGTAGTAGCGATCTTTGATGTTCTGCTCGCATAGCGGATCGTCAGGCTCGTTAGGCTTGTCATGCCGATACGGACACTCCTCGCCACGTTTACACTCGCCCTTCACCCAGAAAGAGCAGATGTGCGGCCGATTTCTCTTGTAGTACGGCGCTGTGCGGGCTAATTTCGATAGCATCTCGTTTGCAGCAAGAGAGCGACCTACGGAGCCAGCTGCTTCAGTGCCATCACCGTCCTGGAGCTGCGCATCAACGTTCTGTATGTAGTACTCTTTGTTTACATCACTCTGTGGCATATTGTCTGCCACTTTGAGTGCTGCATCGCGTACTTGGATGGGCAGACCGTACTCCAAATCGAGTAGACATGTCTGGCACACATTCTTCAAGCGGGCACACGTTTGGCAGACTTCGGTTTTCTTAAAGCGCATTCGAGCACCAGGGCACCAACGGAATATGGTAAAAGGACGCGTGCAGATTTTGCATTCCTTGCCGAATCGCTCCTTGATCATGCGCACGTACGGATTATCGCCCAGGCACGTTTGGCAGAGTATTGGAAATTCGGCGTCCTCCCAATTCTGACGGTTATATGTATTGGTCGTCTTTGACATAGACATGATGACGACAAAATTTAGTTTTGCTGTTTTATTAACAAAGAAGTAAAACGCTCCGTCTTTAACCGATTCGTAATAAGTTCGATTGGACAACTAAAGAATATATTATTTGTTCGATAATTTCATAAACATTGTCAATGCTAAGTTGATAATATATCGGCTTAGCCAAAGTGGCAACGCTTGATTTTAGAGCACTGTAGGTATAAATATTGAACTTCTACAAAGTTTTGAGTAACACTTAAATGATTTTGCCGATCGAATATTGTATAAATCTAATAAAACTCTCTTCGACGCAAAAATATCTAATATGATAATTATCAATCAGGCAACGAAGAAATGTAAAATGGTGCTTCGGTGCTGCCAGTCTGCGAAATTAAAATTTCGGATTTATAAATTGGACCCATGTGGCAGCACCACATTTCTGAAAACGTTCGACTGGCAAGCGAAACATAAACAATACTAAAAATTAAGTTCTTGTTATAAAATAAATATGGGAACACCTGTCAAGCGTTACAGGCTTCACTCAAAGTCATCTGATGAAGATGAGTATGAGAACAATTATGTGCCGTACGTACCAGTAAAAGAACGTAAGAAGCAACATTTGATGAAGCTGGGTCGCATCGTTCAACTCGCAACGGAGACAACGCAGACGAAGTCTTCTAGTGAAAATGAAAATGATGATGATACACAAGGCGCCCAAGATGCGGAGACTTGGGGACGCAAATACAACATTAGTTTGTTGGACCAACATACTGAGCTTAAGAAAATCGCCGAGGCCAAAAAGTTGAGCGCTGTAGAAAAACAACTTCGCGAGGAGGAAAAGATCA
This sequence comes from Drosophila fulvimacula, assembly GCA_035045555.1. Lineage (NCBI taxonomy): Eukaryota > Metazoa > Arthropoda > Insecta > Diptera > Drosophilidae > Drosophila > Drosophila fulvimacula. The sequence continues at coordinate 23,081,394 of JAWNOX010000137.1, forward strand.
TGGAGAGCATAGCGCAACAGAAAGCACTGATGGGTGTTGCGGAATTGGCTAAAGGCATACAGTACGAGGAACCGATTAAAACTTCATGGCGGCCACCACGCTACATAGAAGCCATGCTGGAGTCGGAGCGCCAGGAAATACGCAAGCAGCTGAGAATCTTAGTTGAGGGCGAGAATGTTAGCCCGCCCATTCTCAGCTTTCGCGAGATGAAGTTTCACAAGGCAATTCTCAATGGACTAGCCGCCAAGGGAATTAAGAAGCCAACGCCAATACAAATACAGGGTCTGCCAACGGTACTGGCCGGTCGGGATTTGATTGGCATTGCCTTCACAGGCTCTGGTAAAACGTTGGTATTTGTGCTGCCCATTATAATGTTTGCCTTAGAACAGGAATTCCGTCTGCCCTTCGAACGCAACGAGGGTCCGTATGGTCTCATCATTTGTCCGTCCCGTGAGCTGGCTAAACAGACCCACGAAATAATTCAGCACTACAGTAAGCATCTGCAGATGTGCGGCATGCCCGAGATTCGCTCCTGCCTAGCCATGGGCGGACTTCCCGTAAGTGAGGCGCTAGATGTGATATCCCGTGGTGTGCACATTGTGGTGGCCACTCCTGGACGACTCATGGATATGCTGGACAAGAAGATACTAACATTGGACATGTGTCGGTATCTGTGCATGGACGAGGCGGATCGCATGATTGACATGGGCTTCGAGGAGGATGTGCGCACCATATTCTCTTTCTTTAAGGGCCAGCGCCAGACGCTGCTCTTCTCTGCCACTATGCCAAAAAAGATTCAGAACTTTGCTCGCTCCGCGCTCGTTAAGCCAGTGACTATTAATGTGGGACGTGCCGGTGCTGCCTCCATGAACGTTACCCAGCAAGTGGAGTATGTGAAGCAGGAGGCCAAGGTTGTCTACCTGTTGGACTGCCTACAAAAGACGGCACCCCCAGTGCTTATCTTTGCCGAGAAGAAACAAGACGTGGACACAATACACGAATATCTACTGCTCAAGGGCGTCGAGGCTGTGGCCATACACGGTGGAAAAGATCAGGAGGAGCGTTCACGCGCCGTCGATGCATATCGTGTGGGCAAAAAAGATGTCCTCGTTGCCACAGACGTGGCCTCCAAAGGTTTAGATTTTCCTAATGTTCAGCATGTGATCAATTACGATATGCCCGACGATATTGAGAACTATGTGCATCGCATTGGTCGCACAGGTCGTTCAAATACCAAGGGATTGGCCACCACACTGATCAACAAGATAACCGAACTATCTGTGTTGCTGGATTTGAAGCACCTTCTCATCGAAGCCAAGCAGGAGGTGCCAGAATTTCTAGACGAGCTGGCGCCTGAGGCGGAGCATCAGCATTTGGATCTGGGCGATTCGCATGGCTGCAGCTACTGCGGTGGTCTTGGTCATCGTATAACCGAATGCCCCAAATTGGAGGCGGTGCAAAGCAAACAGGCCTCGAATATTGGCAGACGCGACTATTTGTCCAACACGGCTGCCGACTACTAAATACAAAAATAAGTAAATAGAATATATATATATATATATATATATATATATATATATATAATATAATAAAAAATATATAATATATTCTTTAACAGTTACACTATTTTACAAAATAAAACACAAGAGCTAACTGTGTCAAGAAGATACAAAAGAAATTTACATATATGTATATAGTACTTTTATATCAACACATAATATTTACTCTATTTAACAAATGTATAAAAGTATTTGGAAATAAAAACAATACTTATTCCAAATCGACGGTAATATATAATCTGTTGAATAGTGTAATAAAGCTTACTTGGTCTTGGGTTCACTGAGTTAAAAGCTGGGTATTCTCTGATTTATAGACTTGTGACCCGCCACCCCTGTTTCTTGGAAAGCTCAAGTTGTGTTTTTCAATTGCTTACAGTTATGTTTTGCAAAATGTACTTTTTGTGAGCCACGCTCGAACTTATCTGTTCAACTGCGTCTTATCAAACGGGAGAGAGTGGGATTGCGATTGAGTTCGATTTGGGTTCGAGCGGCCGTTTATAAAGGGAACGACAATCGTTAAGTTTCGTTCAGTGTCTCAAGTTGCGTTGCTTCGATCACTACACTACGAGTGCCGTGAGATTAGTCGCTTAAAAAGGCTGGAAGCTTTCAGTTCATCTAGTTGGCAGAGAAACGTAAGTTACTTATTTATTTATTGTATGTGTGTGTTTATTCGTGGAACAGCTGGTCTGTTTGCTACTAAGTGAAATTGAGTTAAATAAATTTAGAAACTATATCATTTAATATTGAAACTATATGATATATGTACATACATACTTCAGATGGCAATGACTTAAAAGCACGATAACCTTTGCTTGTGACTCGTAAATTTGAAGCTTGCTCAATTGTAAATTGTCTTAGGTTCCACATAGTGTATAGTATATCAATTATATTATATTTCGTACTGATTAGGGTTATCAATTTCTATGAGCTTAGCTTATCTTGGGTTAAAACCTTCATACTCGTAATTGATAGATTTTTGTATATACAAACATATGTGTTACTTAAGTTTTTATAGGTTTATAGATTTAATGTGTTGTTGGATTAAAAAAATACGTATATTTATACGTATAATATTTATATAGGCTTATGTTTTGCAATTTTAAAGGGATTATATCTAGAGGACATAACACTCTATATATATTTTAATAATTCCAATATACACATACATATATTATTATTCACTTCAAATTACAGAACTAAGCATTCTTAAGCATATTTGTTAGTGATTCGCCTTCTGAAGTGAAGAACCTTCTTGTAATCTTAAATATTCTGAATTTAATGATTTCAAATTATATAACAATTTAAGATATATATTCTGTGTGTAAATCTGTGTCCATAGATAAGAGGAAGCAATATTATTTACTAATTATTGTTTATTTTCCTTAACATATTTATAATGGCATATTAAAACGAAGTAGTTCTTATCTCTTTTAATATGCATATATATATTCAAGTAAATATTTTTTTATGAGTTAACAAGTTTTTAAGCACTTTTCGCTAATGAGTGCTTAAACATGAATTTGTGAGTTCTCATTGTGCTGCTTCTTTTCTATCCATTGTATTTAACAATTGTCGGATGGATGAGTGATCTATGTGAAGGAAGGTGACGTATGCGAGAGCTATAACACTTGGAATTGAGAGATATTTGAAATTCAAACCACATCGTATGTATATACAGATATTCCAATAACAGGTCGAACTTGAAAATGGCAGAGAAAATGGCAAACAAACAATGATTGTTGTCATTTATCATAAATCATAAATCATAAATATATATATATATATATATATATATATATATATATATATATATATATATATATATATATGTATAGTTTTTATAATTCTCGTGACCTAGTTGAGGAGAGAGAAAAGGGCTTGCCGTTGGTGCTATCTCTTTAATCGTGATATCATACAAGACCCAAATGTCGTCATGCTGCAAAACTAATTACTTAAACAAAAATTAAGAAAAAAAAATATAAAAATAAAACGTGCGTGACGCGTTTTAATTGACAACTTCGTTAAAACAAGAAACTACATGTTGTTTTTATCTAAGCATCTTTAAATATTGAAGCTTGCCTAAAGTGTAGGGAAAACTGTTTTCATAAATATATGTACGTAACAAATAGGCTCAGAAATAATTCAAGTTTACAAATGACACTTAAAGGAAGTCGGTTTCCTTAGATCCTCAAACGGTTCTGATCTGAACGCAATATCTTTTATTACATTTTATTGTTATTTGACATCATCTCATTTATCGTATATATATCTATGTATTCAACAAAAATGTAAATAGTATTTTATTCTGGATCAGATTGGACACTTATATACGTAAATATATATAGTATACTTTGTACTATACTATACTTATGCACATAAATATTTTTTTGTTTGTTTATCGTAATATTTACTCTATAGCTGATAAATAATTGTGTTCTTTATTATAAATACATATATAGCTATATATAAGCTTAAATTTTTGTGATATAAAATTGTTTGAACTGGAATATATATCAAGTCTCATGCTTTTTATCTATCAATGCTTTAATAACCTGTTGCTCTCTCTTTCTCTTTCGCAGTTGATTCACCCGTTTCATCTCTCTGCCAGCGGGCAATCATCTGTGTTTGAGTTGGGAAAGATAAAAACAAAGGCGAATACTACATAATAATAGCAACAATTCGACCGACACTAGCAGCTACACTCAGACGCTGACTTATATATCAAACAACAATAAACAAAGGCGTTCAGTGAGTAGCCTCTCTCCCTGTGCTCTCCCATCACCCCAGGAGCCGACGCCGCCACGAAATGGCAAAGCGAAGCGCCGCCCGTCATCTGGCAGTCATCTGCAGGTAATGCAAGCGAGAGGTTCGCTAGCTAATAAGCTCCCAGTCTTGAATAGAGCATACAAGTGTCAAATACGCTAATAAACTAAATAGTGCAAATATTACTCATACGCCGCGAGTTGTCAAAAAACCCAATTATTCATATTCCTAAAACTGTAAGTCTTATTCAGATATCCATACATCTAAATCTTGCCAAAAATATAATAGTAAATGTTTCGGTTAAAAAAGGCTTTATTGGTGTTAGAAGAGAGGTTTTAACGATGTCTATATTCATTTGTTGACTGATATATTAGCTTCCCCTCAGAGTTTGTCTTTTTAAGTAAATAAATAGTGCACATAGTATATTGCTCACACACCGCGTGTTCGTTAAAAGAATATTAATTGTTATTACTCTCACGCTTATACATATATAAACTATATGTTAGTTCAGGTTTTCGACGACAGTATATCATGTGACCAGTGACCCTCTCCGCGTTTTAATGACCTTTTATGGTCGTGACTCATTGACATTGAGGCCAGAGACAGTCCGATTCAGTCAGATAGGTCAACGCGTTGTCTGTAAAAGGCGTCTACTTGTGTTGTTATTAAAAAAAACGGAATTATTTTCACTTACAGCAGTTTGGTAGTGCTTATCGCCATCTCAGTTAACTTCTGCTCAGCTGGCACATTCAACACTCGGCCCGCGTTCCCTGCCCAAACCGGTGAAGTTCAGCCCTCTAGTGGTACCAACAAGCAGTCAGCTAGACGCATCATGCATCAAGCTTTTGCCAATGCCGGTCGCTCACCTGGCCTAGAGATTTGGCGCATTGAAGTAAGTATATTGAGCCAAATAAAAAAATATATACATTTACCCAGAATCATTTGACATCATATCTAAAGATAATTTAAAATTTAAAATAATATTCAAATACTGTTTTTCGTCTTAGAAAGGCTTCACAGTGGCACCTCATGACAGAATATTTAACCATGTTGATTATACAAATATCTAAATATTTAAAACAATTATTTAAATTGTACATTATCTGATCTGAGGCTGACCTCAGTCAAGTTACATGTTACTTTTATGCTTGGTAAAACTATTAAAAACACGATGACTTCAGATCAGAAAGTATTCTATATTTAAATGTACTTAATAAGCTTGGCGTACTTTTCTCTCTATGGAATACAGTTGCAGTTTCTCTTTTATACGCTACATATGCCGTATTTAGGAGAGAAGTGTATATAAATAGTTGTTGCCGCTGCATGTTTACATCGTTTGGGGGAAAGTTCGACACCCACGCACGAATGCGTTGCTCAGCCAGCGGCGCCCCGGCGGCAGCTGTTGCCACTGGCATGCAAAGTGCTAGCACACACACACTTACACACTTAGACACATGCACACACACGCCTAGTAAGAGCAACATACATACATATATACTCACACATGTGTACATTAAAGGAATTGTTGACTTGTGCCTGATAATATTTTCTATTCGCTGAAGGCACGCAATATGAGCAACACATGTTTATTTAGCGAAGCTTTACTGTTTCTGTATATGTGCTGTCAATAATGCCGTCGTGTGTTAATTAACTGAAAAGCAGCATAATTTATTAGCTCCTGCCGGCAATTGCCAAAAACATTTCGTTGTTTTTGCTCTCTGTATACTCTTGCCTTTGTTTATAGAGAACTGATTTCAGTTTTTTTGTTATTGTTTAAATAAATATTTTGATTCTGCCAGCACCCGAAATAGCACATTAAAATATTTATAATGCTTTACATACACATATACTCATGCTTGTCCAACTTCGGTGTTCTAGAATTTCGAGCCTGTCCCTTATCCCCCAAACAACTATGGTAAATTTTTCACTGGAGATTCCTTCATCATTCTGAATGTAAGTAAATGAAATAATAATCATAATAGTAATTATGATAAGTATAGCTCTATATAAGGATATGACTGATGTAGTGATTTAAAATAAAATAAATAAAACATTTATTTCGTTATTATAGATTTAACCATAATTAATTAATTATTAATATACGTATATATTTATCAACATACATATTTATTAACCAGTTGATATATTATTATAATGAATCATTTTAGTTGAGGCTAACTTATTAATCTGAAATGATTTAATTTATTTGTTGTGTTTTTATCTCAACTTCTGATTCATTTCAATAACATAACTGGGAAGTCTCAAAACAATTGGATTATGACTAACAATAAACGTTATAATGTAATGCATAATGAATTGTTGTATATATCTATATTGAAGAATTAAATCAATTTACTATGAATTCGTAGACCAAGCAAAACCCGAAAGACAAGCAACTCACTTGGGATGTGCATTTCTGGCTGGGCTCAGAGACATCCACCGATGAAGCTGGAGCTGCGGCTATACTGACTGTGCAATTAGACGACATCCTGAATGGAGGACCCGTGCAGCATCGTGAGGTGCAGGACCACGAGTCCCAGCTCTTCCTAGGCTACTTCAAGAATGGTACGTGTTGTGTGCCTGGGCCGTGCCTCTCGAGTTCGACGTGTATTAAGAAATGTTTCTCTGTCCAGGTGTGCGGTATGAGCAGGGCGGAGTTGGCACTGGCTTCAAGCACGTGCAGACGAATGCCCAGGGCGAGAAACGTCTGTTCCAGGTGAAGGGCAAGCGTAATGTGCGCGTGCGCCAGGTGAATCTCTCCGTCTCCTCGATGAATAAGGGAGATTGCTTTATTCTGGATGCGGGAAACGACATCTATGTATATGTGGGTGCTCAGGCTAAGCGCGTAGAAAAGCTGAAGGCTATTAGCGCTGCTAACCAGATCAGGGATCAGGATCACAATGGACGCGCCCGAGTGCAGATCATCGATGAGTTCAGTACGGAAATGGATAAGCAGCAATTCTTCGAAGTGCTCGGCTCCGGCTCAGCCGATCAGGTGCCCGAGGAGTCCTCCGCCGATGAGGATGGCGCCTTTGAGCGCACAGATGCTGCCACCGTTACACTCTACAAGGTGTCCGATGCCAGTGGTAAGCTCCAAGTGGACACAATAGCCCAGAAGCCGTTACGTCAAGCCATGCTGGATACGCGCGACTGCTTCATCTTGGACACCGGCTCTGGCATCTTCGTATGGGTGGGACGCGGCGCGTCTCCCAAGGAGAAGTCCGACGCCATGGCCAAGGCCCAAGAGTTCCTGCGCACCAAGAAATACCCAGCCTGGACCCAGATCCATCGCATTGTCGAGGGCGCCGAGTCCGCTCCATTCAAGCAATACTTCGACACCTGGCGCGATGCGGGTATGGCTCATACCCGCCTGGTTCGCTCTGCTCTAGACATCGGCTCGGATGAGTCTCTGGATATGGATGAAATCGATGCTGTCGTGCAGAAGCTGAAAAAGAGCGGCGGTCGTGCCATTGGCTTCATGCCCGATCATGGCCAAAACAGCATTAAGGAAATCACCCAGTATGTGGCCAAGGCGGGCAGCAACGAGGTGCTGCGTAATCATGTGCCATTCGAGGATGAGCTGCCACTGCTGGGCTTCGGCTCCTATGTGCTTATTTATAACTACGAAGCCAACAATGGCGACAAGGGAGCCATTGTCTATGTCTGGCAGGGCGCCAAGGCCAATGCGGCTGTTAAGGAGCGCGCTTTCGAGGACGGCATGGCTTTGGCCATCGAGCAGAACGCTTTGCTGGTGCGCACTACGCAGGGTCATGAGCCTCGTCACTTCTACAAAATTTTCAAGGGCAAGTTGTTAACTTCCTACACGGCGTTGCCTGTGTCCGCGCAGCTGTTTCGCATTCGCGGCACAGTCGAGAGCGATATCCATGCAAGCGAGGTGCCCGCTGATAGCGCTTCGTTGGCCTCTGGAGATACGTTTGCCTTAGCCTCCACCAAGACGCATAAGGTGTTTATCTGGCAGGGCTTAGGCGCCTCTGCCTTTGAGAAGGAGGCGGCAACGACGCGCTTTGCCCACTACTGGAAGGATGCAGAGATGGAGTTGATTGAGGAGGGCGCTGAGCCCGATGAGTTCTGGGCGGATCTGAACGGCGAGGGTCAGTACGACCGCAGCCTGGAGGATCAGACTGCACCACTGCTCGAACCACGTCTCTTCCACTGCCGCCTGACACGAGCTGGGCGTGCCAAGGTCGAGGAGGTCGCTGACTATCAGCAGGAGGATCTCGATACGGATGATGTCATGCTGTTGGATGCTGGTGATGAGATCTACATGTGGGTCGGCTCAGGCGCCACGGCCGAGGAGAATGGCAGGATACTGGACATGGCCAAGGTAAAACGGAAAATCAGATCTCAATAGTAACTTCTTTAATAACCTATTTTATCGATGTGATTATAGCGCTACATCAGCTTGGAACCCACCGCCCGCTCTGTGGACACTGTTAGCATTATTCGCGTCACCCAAAGTCATGAGCCCCGCGTCTTCAAGCGCATGTTCCCCGGTTGGGAAGACAATTACTGGCAGGTTGGTAGAACTGTAATGAACTGCATTCGTTCCATTTCACATTGAAACATAACAATCGCCCGCTTTGCTAATCCCGTTTTTGCATGTCTGGTAGCAAATCCTCCATTGAACTCTGAGCGTGAGTATCTCAGCGCCTCTAATGCTAGTGAATCACATCTCATTTAACAATCTCTTTAGCTGTAGTTGGATATATTTTGATTTCTTTCTCCCTTTGTAGACCCTACCTTCCTATGAGGACATCAAACGCCAGGTCCTGGATGCCAACAATGAGGTCTAATACGGCTTCGGCTAGAATACTCAGCAAAATTGACCAAAAATTTACGTTCGCTTTTGCCTAACAAAACTGCAGAAACAAAATTCATTGTAATTAATTGTTTGTATTAAATAAAAATGTTTTTACTCAAGTTCTCAATTCAAGTATATTTCAATTAACTTGTTTTAGATATTCCATTTTATATCCTCATTTCTAATTGTGTGTAAAATGTATGATTCTTCTTGCAAATTCTTTAAATTTATTAATTAAATACAAACATTTTTGTCTCTGTACTTATTCGCATTGCTCAGCTGTCGTCAGCCGCAGTCTGTGTTACTTACGGTTCAATGACCCTCAGTGTTCAGTACTCTGGCGTGCCCCACGTAATATTTTCGACCCAGTCCAAAAACGAGAACACACGGGTATATACGCTTGGATAGCTGCTGCGGCAGAATACGCCAAAGGAAGTGATTCCAATAAGATGATAGTGGATGAGGCTACGCCTGCGACCGGGCAAATTTAGCTGCAATGGACCGCCCGAGTCGCCCTGACAGGTGTCCCGGTTCTGGAGGAAATCCTGCGCGCAGATCTGGCTGTCTATAATGCCATTGGGAGTCTCAGCAAACACTGGCAGATCCCGGTTGCACTCATCGTTGGGTACTATGGTCGCATTTAGATGGGTCAGACGATATGTCATGGCCTTGTTGAAGCTAGTCGAACCGTAGCCCATGGCAAAGGCAATCGAAGTAGGTATATCCTTACCTACCCACAGACGTATGGGGCGGACGAACTCACTCAGACTAAAGGAAATATTTGTTTTATAGATATATATAAATTTTAACTACTACTAAAGTTTAATATTATTACTGCATTCTATTATTTCGACTACTACTATATAATATACTACTACTTTTTTCTACTATTATCTAATACTATGATCTAATATACTACTATTCTGTTCTACACCTACATATTACTACTATTCAATACACCTTGTCATATTTGCATTTTAACTACTACTAAAGTTGTAATATTAATACTGCATTCTATTATTTCGGCGAATACTACTATATAATACTACTACTTTTTTCTACTGCTACCTACCACTATGATTCTGTTCTACACCTACATATTACTTACGTTACATCTCTCTCCAGTTTGAGCAGGGCTATGTCATTATAGTAGGACTCAACTATGTAATCGGGATGGTTGAAGATGCTTTCGATGGCAAAGTTCTGCGGCTTAACAGTGACCTCATCGATCTTGAGATTGAGTCCTCCGATGCGCACCCATTTCGGTGCATAGCTACAAAAATGTTAAATGAGCCAGATGCAATCAGAGAACCATCGACTCGACACTCGCCCGTCGTCGTTTCGACTCCCAACTCACCCATCCACCTCGGTGCAATGGGCTACAGTCAGGACAAAGTTCTCACTTATCAAACTGCCGCCACACTTGAAATCGATTTTCCCCGAGTTCGTTGGAAACCCAACGGCCGCCTGTCAAAATAAATTTTCCGGTTTTATGACTAGTTATTTAGGATAAATTATGGCTACACTCAGAGAATAATATTTCATGCATCAGCGAAATAATGGATAAATAAGAAATTTGTAAGTCCACCCTCATTTGATAACATTTTTACATGCGCCCTTGAAATTTTCTCTGAGTGTGTGAGTGTAAGTGGTTTCTTATCAGCTGAAGAGCACATACCATATGCGGGTATTCACCAGGCCTGGCAAGTATGCGACCATCGAATTCTTCGTCATTTGCGTCTTCCTTGACGGCCGTATCGTTGGGAAAGATTCGCTCAACGTACTCGGAATACTCTTGATAAGAAGAGTTCATGTAGTCAATGGATTATGTTTTAGCTGAAAGAAAACTCACTGCGCTCACAGAGGCGTCTATTCTGGCCTCTGCGCCTCTTCTTGTAACTGCGCCCATTAGGCGGAGGTGGGAACGGTTGACCCGGCCTGAAGTGAATCGGATTTAGCTCACGCTGCGGCGGCCTTGGAAGCTCGAGGTTATAATTTAGCTCACTACTGTAATAAAAGTCACTGATTTTGAATAGTGCCTCGTACTGCTTGTTATCCGGAAAGACAATGTCCTGCTCCCTGGGATAGGACATTGGCTGGTTCTTAGGCACACGCTGGCCCAACGCCAAACAAATCAGAGTAGCCGATAAAAGAACCAACAAGCAACTCATACTATATATATAATACGAATTTATGTATACAAATAATTTTTGGGTTGTTTACACTCGAAGTGGTAAGGCGCGACTGAAACCCTAACGATCTGAGACGCGCTCAGGCTGCGCCTTATCAGCTTATCAGTAAATTGTCACCGAATATTCACGACAATTTGTATTTATTAAACTTATCGGTATTTAAATGTGTATGCCTAGGGTCTGGGGATTGACGACATTTGCGATGCGTGGTGCATGAATCTGTGTGGTGCCGCCCAGTTGACCTTCGTATTGTGCAATTATGGCTCGCTGTATAGACTCCAGGTCCTCATCGTTCCTGTATCTCAGGATGTTTACGGTGGGTTCATCGGGTGAGGCTGCAGGTGCCGGCGCAGCATAGACAATAGCCAGCAGGGCAAACAGCAAAAACAACTGAACATATCGAAACTTTAAATATCAAACTAGAATTAGTGAATTCGAACGGACTTACGCAAGCAGTCTTCATTTTACGGCAATTCTTTGAAGTAAACTAAAACGCGCGGACCCAGGCAGACGCTTTTATAGCCCAGAACTAAAATACTAATATTATTTCTGATGTCAAAAACTTATCATCGTATTCATAATCAAATTAAAATTGCAACTATCTGAACTTGAACAACTTGAAATAAACCCGAAACGAGTTTTCAAATCTCATTCGTTTAACATAATCCACGGCTATATGGCCAGACGAGTGGACGAGACATGAAGCTCTGACTTTTCTAGTAACCGCAAATCGGACTCTTTTTCAGTACCCTTTAAATGAGAATTAAAATTTTATAAATCTTTACTCATTACCCCATTATTAAATGTCAAGCCAAACTTTGTCAAGCCGTTGATCTTCGTTAATTTGTACAAATATATATATTTATATATATATATTTGTCCATTTATATAGACATGTCTCTGTGGACACTGAAATATTTTTCTTACATCGGGTGTTTGCAGGCCATCACCTAGTCGCTAAATCTCGAATGGAGAACTGTTACCTGCTCATAATGTAGCCGGCACAGATATTTTAAGATGAGTTTTATTAAAAAAAAAATAAAAACAACAATTTTGCGTGCTTTTGTGTTCAACTGAAATCGAGACTGCTTTGTGTGAAAGCGAGACCATTCAACAGGTTTTTTCGGTATGCAAATTAAAATAGAATGTGGGCTATGTGTTCAAAAGAGTAGCTGACATGATAATTAGCAAAGGGTCTACAGCACATACTTATGCTGATTCCATTATTTAATTTCCTCGCTCTGTTTTGTTACATTTTTAATTTTTCACTCTTGTTGCCTTTAACAATTTAACAAAATCAGTTTAATGCTCCAGTTTAATATGATGTCATAGGCGTAATAGCTTCAAAAGTCAATATAACGTTCAAAATTATCGAACTGTATGAAGCTTTTATTATTATTAATATAATTATGAGTATTATTATTATATTAATAATAAATATAGTCATTAGTATTATCAATATATTTTCTGAAAGCTTGGCCAAATCGTTTTTGATACATATTTTCGTTACGAAGAAACTTAATATATTTTTTCCACCAGTCGAAGAGTAACTTGGAGCCTTTAGTAAATGTCATCTTCTGCCAATTTTAGTCCATATAGGCGCAATAAAAATATAAATTGAAATAAATGTATCAAAATAAAAATATATGCTTATTAATAATATTTTCTATATGGCTTATGATTTTGGGCTTTTCGCTGACAAAAACTGTTGCATACTTTTGGGAGGAACGTAAAAACCAATCCAAATTTAAGATCTAATTTAAAACGCGAGTTTATTTTGTTAGTATCCTTCAATCTAATCAAAAGTATTCTTTAATTCTGTTTCAACTTACAAAAACCGCATTTTGCTTAAATCATATATGTATGCATAGTCTGAAGACTATTTCATAACTTTAAAAAAAAATTGTTAAAATTCCCAATATGCAAATTATATATAAATCTAAATCCAATTTGAAGGTAGTTTTGTCTCAGATGAGTCCAGAAAAAATGCAATGCCGACAAAATGTGACATTCCACACGGGTTGCAAGTGGGGCAAACCAACCAGTCTGTAAGCCAAATTGAAGACCTATACATAATTTGAATACATTTACACATTTTTCGACTTATTAAATCCGATACAGTCGTTATTTTTCTTTCAGAGCTATATGTTCCAATTAAAAAACGTTTGGCTTTTTAATTGGAATATGGGGGCAGTAAATGCCGCAATCTTGCTCAATGCAGCGCATTTGCATGTGTTGCAGCCAAACATGGGATGCGATGCATCGATGCATCTCTATATAAATAAAGGTCGGACTTGCAATTGCCAGACACAGACACAGCTGAACAGTTGACGAACACGTTCGTACCCTACTGACAAAAAAACTTACAAGCCCAAGCCCAAGATGCGCGCTTTTCTGGTAAGTTTCTGGACTATCATATAATCCTAGATAGGATAGACTTAGTTAAGCAAACCATTTTGCAGATGCTATGCTTGCTTGCCGTCGCTCGAGGCCAATATGATTACACACCCCAATCCAATGCTGGCGATGGGCGTGGCGGATTGATCGGCATCTCTGATGGTGGAGTCGTGCAGAGTGGTGCGGCCCAGCTGTCAGAGCCCATACTCCAGAACAGCGAGTTTAACAAGGAGTTCTACACGTACAGCGCACCGGAGCAGGAGTTCGAAAATGGTCCCGTTCACGATCAGATCTCGAATAGTCTAAGGAGGAATCTGCGAGTACTCTTCATCAAGGGACCCGAGAATACGGGTCTGGAGCATGCCGCATTACAGCTGGCATCCTCCGCCTCAGATGATCGCACAGCCATTTATGTGCTGAACAAACAGGCCGATGTCAGCGACTTGGCCACCAAGCTGAATCAAATCAAGCTCCAGACCAACAACAAGCCCGAGGTGCACTTCGTCAAGTATCGCACTCCCAGCGATGCGGAGAATGCGCAACGTGTTATCCAAGCCCAATACGATGCGCTCCCCGGCCGCTCGACCAACCACAATGCCGGCTCCTCGTCCCAAGTCTTGGACTTCGCCACAAAGACTGGAACAGGTGTTGTTGGAGTAAGTGCAGGCGAGATACCCTCGACTAGCGCGTACTTGCCACCCAGCCGTAGGTTTTAACTATAAGCAACTATTCATCGTAGCTAGTAAATACTGTAAACAAATATAATTTAGTTTTTCAAACATGATTTGAAAGCGTTTAAGTGTATGCATCACGGGACAACATTTTGAACAATGTTAATTGAGTTAGTCGCAATCGGATAGTAACTATCAGCTCAACCCAGTTCAACAACTGAAGACGCGACTATAATCCAAGCGGCTTTGTGTTATTCAAAAACAAATTGAATTTTGGAGAAATTTGATGATTTGCAAGCAGGGCTGCATGACTAACAAGTAAGTGTGATCTAGTTGGGAATATGCGACTTGTGGATACCCTGAAGCCACACACAATAAAGTTTTATGTGGGCAATCTTAATGAATTAGATATAATCGTACAATATTGTGAAGATACCCAAGCACATACAATGTGATGCAGACTGTTATTGAAGAAGCGACCAAGATATGACATTAAAAAATGCTCAAAATTCGATACAAATTTAAATGTAAACATATAAATGCATCATTATACAGTAATATTAAATAAATCGAATGCTACCTTTAGTATTAATTAAGATTTAAATCTCCTGCCACCTTTCATCTCGCTTTATGAACTTTATGCCCTACTCCGCCTACATATCGTATGTGTGATATATTATTTTTGGGAAGCTATACAACAAATTGTAAATAATTATTACATGAGCTTTATCATTGGGCATCTACTATCACGCATTTGGATACTGAATGCATTAGCATAATGAAAGACAATGACAGCTTGGGCTTTGTTATGTTATATATTTCGAAAGCTAACGACACCCAAGGAGTTGTGTAAAAAATTAAAATTAAAATGAGGCAGACAAACTAGCCGAGCCAAGCCAAAAGATATGTGGAGACCCCTGGGAGACTTGGAACCATAAACAGCTTTCTTTGGTAACAAATATTTGTTTACATTTTGACTTTTTTTATCACTTGTTTAACTTGTATCTATTTTTCTCGGACTCAATTAAATTATGCGCAAGGTTCGCTCCGGACAACTCAACGAACCACTAATTTGCCGATCAGTAAACGTTTTGGGCCTGGGCCCGGGTCTGAGCTAGGCCCTAAGTCTGGGCAGTACCATATGCATATGAAATGACTTTCTTTTGGAGGGGGCACCATTTGATACATTGGTGTGTCGTATTAACCAATAATATTTCGCATTAATTCCGCACCGCTCGTTGAAATATTATGTGATTATACAAATTTGAATATCAAGTTGGCTAGCGTTATATAACCGTTGACCATACCAGATGCAGCTCTAATGCGTTCATCTGAATATTTCCGAATATGGTTCCGTGATTTGCCAACTGTGTAGCTGAAGCTGAAGCTGGAACTGGACAATAGATTGAATAATTTTATGCCCAGCCGACATTGGGGGAAGGGCATCTTATAAAACCTTTGCGAGCGATCTGTTGGGGCATCAGTTGAGTTCAAACTGCTCGAGCAGAAGTTCAGTTTATCGAAATGAATCGGTTCAGCTTTCTAGCGGTAAGTTACTTGCTTCTCGGAGTTAAGTGCTCTTTAAATCGGAATATCTATATGTATTTGCAGTGCTTGTCGTGTGTGGCCTTCGTTGTCGCTGCTCCACAGGGCTACAAGTATCAGCAAAATACGCCCATTCTGCCAGCAGGCAATCTGCGTCCACAGACGCCGCTTTCGAGCAGTGGAATATATAGTGTGTCCAGCCAGCAGAGTCTCTCGCTACCCATCTCAACTGGGATTCAGTCCCCTCAGCTGAGGCCCCAGCAGCAGCAAGTCTTCCATCAGCAACCGTTCGTGCCCTCTGTTCCAGTGCAGCCGCAGCAGCAGCAACAGCAGGTTGTCCAAACCTTTCAGCAGCCGCAAATCCTGAATCAGCCTCAGATTGTGCCTCAGCCCCAAATTGTGTCTCAGCCGCAAATTCTGAGTCAGCCCCAGATTGTGTCTCAGCCCCAGATTGTGTCCCAGCCCCAACAGCAGTATGTGCAGTCGCAGTACGTGCAGCGTCCCTCGATCGTGACAAAGGATATATATATTCACTCAGCTCCCGATGACTCAGAGGAACTGCAGTCGGCACCTCAATTGGACAACACGCCCATTCGCAAAAATTACCGCATTGTGTTCATCAAGGCGCCCACACAGAATCTGAAGCACACTGCTGCTGCTTTGAAGCGCGTCCAGGCCAGCAACGAGGAGAAGACCGTCATCTATGTGCTGTCCAAGAAGCCCGACATCAATGAGATTCATCAGCATCTGCAGCTGTCGCAGACGGAGCCCAAGGTACACAAGCCAGAGGTTTACTTCATCAAGTACAAGACCACAGAAGAGGCCCAGCGCGCCCAGCAGGAGATTCAAGCCCAATATGATGCTCTGGGCGGTGCCACACACATTTCCGACGAGGGCGTCGCCCCCATCACCAGCTTCTCGGGCACCGGCTCTCTCAATCTGGGCAACATTGTACCACAGGCCATTCAGCAGCAGCAGCTGAGTCATACCCAGACAATCGTCCAGAACGGTCAGAGCGTGGGAGTCGTTGGCCAAGGCATCCAGCAGCAGAACTCATTTGTACCAACGATCGGCGGTGGCAACCTTGGCCTCCAGAACGTATCCCTGCAGGGTGGTCTACAGACTTCCTCGCTATCATCGGGCACCAGCTTTGGCGTCTCTGCTCCATCCAAGCGCTACATCTCAGCCAAGACTAAATAAGCGGGCACTTTATGCATTTCTCTGTAGTTTATTCTAATTTATTGTCAATTCAATATTAACATCGAAATAAATATGTATCTTAGCCAGAAGTACTCATTAAAATCATGTTTAAATGTTATAATATATAATATATAATATATTATATATAATATATAATATATAATATATAATATATAATATATAATATATAATATATAATATATAATATATAATATATAATATATAATATATAATATATAATATATAATATATAATATATAATATATAATATATAATATATAATATATAATATATAATATATAATATATAATATATAATATATAATATATAATATATAATATATAATTATAATATTTAATTTATTTTTGACTAACACGTAGTTACTAAGTTTAAGTCCTAAATTAAAAATAATACAGCCTTGATATCAATTAGTTGACTTTATATTTATCTATGCTGAAATTGCTTGAGTTCTTCAGACCTTGATCGTTCGTTACATAATATTTGCTAATTAATAATATAAACATAATATATTTTACCTATCACAGTATAACTTGAATAATTTAGATTGTCAGAAGCTTTATTGCACAATTAACACATTTTCGCAAGAGATCGCTAGGGCTCCTTTTCTAAGATTCACTGCAGACCTTGACAATAGCAACGCTTCTGGCTTATGTCGCGGGACATAAGATTCTTAAATATCGCGCTACTATGCGATTCTCAAACACTCACAATCTGTCATGTTCTGAAGACATATGTTACTTTTGCACCAATTATTTCTGTTTCCTGTTTCAAATATTTCAAATTAAGGAAAATAAAATTAAATTTATGTGGCAATGGACTGAGTTACGATCATAAGTCAAACCATTTTAAATATCACATATATTCTCCCCTATCACATAAGTAATCAAAATCAAATGTTGATCACTTATGGTGTCTTAAGATGATGTCTGTCAAGAGTGAGGGACCACTTAATGGCCGCATTCGTAATCATGAATTAGTCCGTGCGTTCATTATGCAGATATAGATGACAGTTATGCAAGTCTAATCAAATGCTAATCGCTGCGACCGGTTTTCCCTACCAGCTAATCAAATGTGGCAATGCAGAGGCATAAATGAGATCGTCTTCTTTTCTTTGAGCTTTGTTCGTGATCGCCTTTGTCAAATTGGTTGTGTTAAATGGAAAAGTTGTGAAAGACACGCTCAAAGGTCGGAGAAGAAGGGGAAATATTTATTTGGCTAGATATTTACACACATACATACATTATAACAGTTTGTTACTTATTTAACTACAAAAATAACGATTCTTGGCATTTCAGTCAGTTTTCTATGTCCGCAAATGGGCGGGCAAATATTTATTGGGAATGACACCAGTCAGGCCACCAATGGAACCAACAGATCCAGCAGTTCCCACTTCACCAGATGCACTACCTGCGCGCTGGTTGTCCAGTGAGCCGATAACTGATGTGACCGGTGCCACGCCCTCATCAGATACTTGTGTAGTGCCGCCCAACTGATCATATTGAGCTACAAAAGAGAAAACGTATGTGATTACCGACTGCGTAGTACACCAAGCTGCCTTCATAGATGTGTAAGAGACGTGCTCTCAAGGAATGCACCCACAAACATGAGTAAACAAATAAATCGTTTATAGCACTAAGCATTAAATAAAAATTAAAAATGAGTAAGCGGCACAATTTGGCCTCCATCTTTACCAATCTTCAAGCATTTGATTGTGGCTCAAAATGCGAGCTTCAAGGTCTTGGCCATATGCAAAATTGTCGACTCACCTTGGATGGTGCGCTGCGCATGCGCCGCTTCCTCCTGCGTTTTGTACTTTATAAAGAAGACTTCTGGTTTGCTTATGGGCTTGGGTGCTGCCTCCTCGATAGCAGTTTGCAGCTCGAGAGGATCTGGCTTCTTTGTCAGGACATATATTATGGTCTTCTCCTCAACAGGCGCCTGCTGGACACGCAGAGCTGCCTTGGTGACACTGGGCGTGGGTGCCTTGATAAAAACGATGCGATAATGCTTTCGAGGTGGACCCACGGGAAGCACAGGCTGCGGATAACGCTCCTCCGACTCCTCGACTGGTGGCACATGCACATAGATATCCTTTGAGACGACAGGGCTGTAGGTCTGCTGCTGCGCCAGTTGATTGTAACCAAAGTTGGAGGCCTGTTGCTGGAAGATTTGCTGCTGCTGCTGAGGTTGCTGGAAGATCTGCTGTTGCTGAGGCTGCTGGAAGATCTGCTGTTGCTGCTGCTGATACTGTTGAGGTTGCTGGAAGATCTGCTGGGTCAGTGTTTGCTGCGGCGTCAGCAGCTGCTGTACCTTGGGTGCCTGCAGGGCTTGCTGTACTATCCGTTGTTCATCCAGGCTTGCCGCCTGCTGTTGCTGCTGCAGACCGGCCAAGCCGGGTATGCGGCTCGCCTGGTAATTGTATCCTTGCGGCTTGGCCAGCGATAAGCCCAAGAGGCACGTGACCTAACGGTAAACACATGAGAAAATAGCTGACGATGATTGAGTCGAATATCTTACAATAAACGCGCGCATTTCGGTTCGAATTCGTTCGACTGAAGTTTAGCTATTGGAAGAGCAACACCGCGTCTCCCGGCTAACAGAAACCAACTAAATGCTAATCAGTGGCCGGCTGTCACTTATAAAGCGGACACCCAAATCTATTGTGATGAAGATTGAGCTGCTGTTGCTTTGATGAGAGACGAAGCTGAGCTCAACTGAAACTGAAACCACAACGAAACGCACGCAGAGCGGGGACCAATAGATCTCATAAGCGCCACCAAAGCGACTTATCTTTTGTAATACCCTGTAGGTATCATGGGAAAATGTGGGTGGGTTGTCTGTGAGCAACTGTAAGTGGCCAGGCTAACACTGATTACCCATGCTCTAAATATGAGTATAAGAAACTGTTATACTATAACATCTTAATTCATATAAATTATTTGTGTCTGCTGGTAGTCATTGATGATATACAGCGCAAAGCTTCGTTATACCATGTACAATACCAATAGACTGCTTAGAGGCTACCTAATGGTCGGTCAGTCTCGACTCTACCACTCTTACCAGTTTTCTTTTGAACAACCTTGAGACACAGTCTCTTTAGTGCTCACACTCTCCGAACACTCACACACGCAACTGGCTGCGTCATCTGCCAGACAATATATTTTCGGGCTTAGTGCCAGCCATATACCCAAACACACACACAGATAATCCGCCTCGCCGGAAGTCATATGTGAATTAGCATATTCATTGTTCAGGGCGCCATACACAATTCAATTTCGCTGAAGATCGCTGTGGGGATTTGTTTTTTAGAGTTGCCCGTATTATCGCATCAATAATTAAACATAACTTGCACAAATCGCGCGAAATTGTCATTAGTGGCGCGCCAAATTGCACAGTTTTTTGGCAATTTATAAATCGCTTCGATGGCCATTGTCGATCGCCTGACCCAGTTGAGCAAAGACCCAGTTCAATTTGCGGATCGTGCCGTTTAATTGGACTATGCGCTCGCGTTACATAATGCCCAACAGGGCAGGAGGCTAGTTGTTACCTGCACATGTGATCTACCCATTTTTTTCTTTTCAAATCATTATTTATGTAATTTTCTTTTTGGGCAAATAAAGGAAGTGGTCTTTGCTGGCGGGAATTGCAAAAATTAAATATGTTGCTGAAGTACGCCCATATCATTTCATTGCAGCTCAATTAATTTTTTTACATTAGGTATATTACTGCATTAGCTTGAGCATAATATTAAATATCCCATTTGAAACTAGGGAGCTGCAAGCATGATGTTGTAAGCCAAAATCACGAAGTCTACTTTGGAAAATAATATGGAAATTTTGTTGTTGGTTTTTTCTGATTACTGGCTTGTCATGCGACCTACTAGATAAACGATTAATATTTCTCTAATCTGTAAATAATATATAATCATATTTTTTGTTCTTAAATTGGGTTACTTTTACTATTTTGTGCATGGACTTTACACAAATTAATATTACGTTTCGTTTTAATAACAGTTTTTATTAAAGTGCCAACAGGTAATCAATCACTGTCCGTCATTAGGTCGAAATCTGAATGACACTTGCTAGCTTGCAAAAACACATATTTAGTAATTCTTTAATAATAGTTATTAATAATACAAATTTTACTTATTTATTTATATAATTTTAATTTGTTTCAAAATCAATCAATGTCCATCACATACTTGGAATATGTGGGTCATAATTTTGTTGTGCGCCGATGTTCAGCTGAATGATGACGATGATGTTTTGATGTATGAACGGAGATTAATCAAACGGCGTGTCTCGTCATTTGTTGTAAATTGTATTTGTATATGATTTTGATATTCACTTTTAATTTCACTCGCATCATCCGCAAAGGGTGATGATATAAGCACCACGCATGCTGCGCGTTACACTCGACGTATTTTCGTTCTTTGTTTCAACGCAGTTTATGGTCCTTTGTCTATTATTATTATTATTGTTATTATTATTATTATTGTTGATGTTGGTGTTGTGTAACGGGCCTCAACGGCTCATTAGCGATTCATTGTTGCATCACTCAAATACAATTCAACAACTGTTTCTTTAAACATATAATATAAACATATATATTATATATTATTTTTAAATCTCTTCCGACGACCGCAATTTTCACTTTTGCGACGATGGCGTGCATAGGAAATTAACATGGTCAAGGCTCTTGCGATAATACGCAGCAATTACCAACACTACAAACAGAGAAGAAAAATAAAAATCGAATTAAATCATTAAAATATTATGCATATAATTTATAATAAATATATAAAAATATTAGCTAAAAAATTCGACGAAAAGTTGATCAAAATGATGAGTTATTAAATATGTTTATTTCATTTTAACCGAGCTTAAGCGTTGCATAACACGTTATTACAAAAAATTAAAATAGTATTCAGCCAAGTTTTTTGTTTTCGAATCAAAATTAAAAGCCAGTGGTCTTCTGAGCCTTTTACAATTGTTGTTGAATGAATCGAGAAATGCAAAGCTTTCGGCTTTAGTTAACTTTGGGTTTCGATACCAAATAACGGTTGCTAACTAAGCTATTGTTCCAGCTAAAAGCTCTGCGCCCATTTTGCTATGTAATTGTTTTAAATCGAAGAGCATAAACTTAGCTATTATTAATTTTAAATAAAAATATAGTTATAGAAAAGCATCTATAACGTCGGTCTCTAGTTGGATGTTGATATAAGCTCTTAATGCCTCATATAATCCGCTTATGAAAATTATACGATGGATACGTATGTCTTTTCAGAGCTATTCAAACATGTTTTTTGGAAAAATATCTGAATTGTGACTCAGTATTTCGGAGTTAGAGAGAAATATTTTGCATTCTGTCACTTCTGACTTGATAAAATTAAAACTTTACATTCACATATAAATATTATATTAAATCTTAGTCCTAACCAGCAATGGCTCATGAATTTTAATTATTAATATATTGTATAAATAAAATAAAATAAAAATAAAAAATAATAAATTCATTTTGAAACTTTTATTTGCATAAACACTCCAAATATTTGACGGTCGAATACGTTAAAATAATATGGGGTATATTTATCTAATAGTAGATGTTTATATATAATTGTATTTAGTGGTTATTTATTATAGTTAATGTTTCGAGTACTTACTGTTTACCAATCACATGTATTATAACCTTTTAATACTTTTTTAAATTTGGTTTACAACATAAAATATTTCTCAAATATCTTATTGTGCAATGCCCGCAAGTTGTGGCTTAGCCCCGACCCAGTCGCCGACACTTGACTGAGGAACTTGCTAATGAGAAGCGTTGAGGGAGCATTGGATTGCATGTTCATTAGCCTGGTTTAGCTATGGTTAGCCAGCTGGTCCGGCAGCCAAGTAAACGGCTCATTACACCAGCCGAAAATAGCTGGATGGGCGTCACGTTTAGGTCAACAATTGCCGCCGTCTTCATGTATTGACAAAGGGCTTTTGTCCAAATAATCAAAAGTAAATTAATCTTGGCTAGCTCGGACAGCTGGAGATGTGTTCCCCTGAATGGAACTCTGTCGCTCTCTCCCATTATCTATCTCTTTCTCCCTCTCGCTTTACACCTCACTCCATGATAAATGGGGCCCTGAACAGGCGTCCGACTCACATGCAAAATTTTCGAAGCTCGACGGGTCATTAATTAAGCCTGAAAATACATGGGCATGAGAATGAGCTTGAACAGAGGGGAAGCGGATAACCGAGCCGAGGGTTTCAGATTTGTACTTCAAGCAATTTCTTAGTCTCTGAGATGTACTAAAAATTGATTAGGTGTTTATGTAATTCCTGCTTTTAATAACATTTAATCGATGCGTGGCCCAAAGGGTTAAACCGCATAATGGAAGCTCGGGTGCTGAAACTTGGACTGTGGCAAACAATTAAGAGCTCGGCAACAAAAGTGGCCAAAAAGCCGACAGCTCACAGCCCTCATTCAACAAGCAGCAGCCGCCCCATACTCGTTTAAGTGGCAAACGTAGATCAATTTCTTGCATGTTCATATTTTAACTAAAGTTTTAAAAGAGGCTGAACTTGTTTAAGCTATGAGTGTCGTGGTATCATCCTATGTGAATATACGCGAGTATATTATATGAACATATAAATATTTAGTTTCCGACTGTTCACGATCCGACTTGACAGAAACCCAATATACCTGCATCGCAGGTCGCGAGCGAGTATAAAAAGCTTGCAGGGGAATCACGCTAATTGGCCATGTATCGCGGGCCAACTACAAGCAAGTCGCGGTCTTTAATGAGAGATTTTTGAAGCGAAGGCGAAGGCGATTTGATGGACAACTAAGACCCAAAAAAAAGTAGATGGAGACGAAGTCTAACATAAACAATGAACATGCAACGTAAAAGGGGGACGAAAAAATGAAGTAAAATAGAAAAATTTAAAAAAAAATATTGAAGCTGAACTTCACTTATTAAGTTGTCCAAAGCGAAGAGCGTATAAAAGTCAGCTGAAGATGGCAAGAGTCATACAGTTCACAGCGAACAGCCAAGTAAACCACCAACCATCAAATAACCATCCAGACAGCTCAACCAAGTTCAGAAATGCGTGGATTCATTGTAAGGAAGACACTCGGAAGGATTACATCCAGACTTTTTATACTTTTAACAATCCAAACCATCTCTCTTGTTCTTCCTCAGGTCTTGTGTCTCTCTGCCGTGGCGTTAGCCGTACCTCAAGGCTACAATTACAATCCTGGCCCCTCTGCTGTAGGAGGTCTGAGCACCGTCAGTGGCACCGGCGCAAGCTTCTTCCAGGCCGCTCAGCAGCAACAGCAACAGCAGCAGGTTCACTACCAGCAGCCCCAACAACAGGCCTTCTTCCAGCAGCAGTCCGGAGCCAACCAGCAGTACCATGCGGAGCAACAGCATCAGCAGCCGATTGTATCCAAGCGTTTCTTCATTCACTCGGCGCCCGAGGACGTTGATGAGGACTACAAGGAGCGTCACATTACAGTGGGCGTTCCCAAGCGCAACTATAATGTGGTCTTCATTAAGTCTCCACAGCGCTCCAACAAGAAGACCTCCATCAAGATTAGCCCCGCTGTCAACGAGGACAAGACTGTCATCTATGTGCTGAGCAAGAAGACCGACAGCTCCGATGTCCACGCCGAGGTTGTCGAGCAGGCTAGCTCCACCAGCAAGCCCGAGGTGTTCTTCATCAAGTACAAGACCAACGAGGAGGCAGCACATGCCCAGCAGCAGATCCAGGCCCAATACGATTCCCTCGGCGGTACCAGCCAGCTGACAGATGAGGGTGTCGCTCCCGTTACATCCGTCATCGGTGCGCTCGGTGGACAAGCTAGCGGTGAGGCCGCCGCCACAGCTGTCGGCAGCACGGGCATTGGCGCCTCTGCCGGCCAGGTCATCTCCCATCAGGCTGTCTCTAGTGGACATGGGCATACAAGCAATGCCTACCTGCCACCCAATTTCTAAGTGGTTGAGCTCATTCCCTATCTATAATCCCTCAAAATGGTTGTTAATAAATTGAATTGTTGTTAAAAATATTAAATTTTTTATTTCTATCTAGATTTAGACAGGGGAATTAGAGACTTAGAAATATGTTACTAGCTCTCATGGTATTTCAATTATTAATAATAATAATGATGTAAACATAAGGTAATTCTGTTTATCCACTCACATAATTTATCAAACCAAACCACTCATAGGGTTAATCGTATTTGTCTACATTTTTTTTTTTTTAATTTTAGCTTATTCTGTAACTGCCTCAGGCCGCAGCTTTTCCAACTACTCATAGCCTATTAAATGATTGCTAAGATAAAATTACTTTTGCTTTCTTAAATCCAAATGGGATTAATTATGAGCTTAATCAGTTTTTCAGCATTTTTATAATTATAATTAATGACTGATGCATGTTTTTCAACTTGAGCAAAATAATTAAGTCTTTAAGCTGTTTGAGGTCAGGGATGGAGCCAGGCAAAGTCTCAATTCATAAGCATTTTCGGTAAATGCCAGCAAAAACATCTCAAATTTAGTTTCTTAGTCAGCAAATATAATTTGGTGGAAGCAAAGAAAACAGCGTTCACGACGTTTTGATACACTTTCAGATAAAATTGTTTACTCTACAAAGAGAGAGATAGAGAGGGAGAGATAGGGAGAGAGAGAGAGGGAGAGGGAGAGGGAGAGGGAGAGGGAGAGGGAGAGCGTAGGAGAAAAAATAATTATTTGTGTGCCAGTGTAATTACGCATATATTAAGAAAATTTTGAATAGCCCGAAGAAGTTAAACAAAGTTCTATTCAAAGAGACCAGCTCACCTGAGCTTCAGGTTAGAACTTACTGCCTTTCATGTTATTAGTTTCATTTGAATGGGCACAATTTCTGAAACAGCTAACAGTCGACCACACTAATGGACACACATTGGGCTCATGTGCCAAAAAGTGAAATTACATCAAACAAAAAGTAAAAAAATTTTTGTTTGCAATTTTTTTGTGTTTGACCGTTATGAGTGGCGAGTACATTGATTAGGTTTTGATTGCGGACAATGCGCACCTCTAGGGTATTTATCAAAAAAAGTTAAATCGTTTCTCATAATACGAATGCGAACTTTCGTTTTAAAGCCAGGAGCTGAATGTTGAAAGGTGGCTATGGGAGTCCCACGTCAAGTGGCCAATTAGTGTCAGGAATGATAATTTATGATGTCAACATGTCAACGAATGTCCTCGCAATCACAGTTATTAGCCAGGATAATGTCAAATGTACAATTAATTGAACAGCCCGCCAATTAAAATCGAGTCTCTGACTCTATATATGGACGAGTGCTCTCAGCTCTTTAAACAGAACAGAGAAAGCATCGTGAGGTCAAGTCATGGCTCGTTTGTTCCAGCTGCAGGAGAACTGTCTGCGTCTGATGGGCCATAACATGGAGAGTTCCGGTGAGCGCAGTTCGTCCCTTGGCCTGCGGCACATTGTATCGCTAGTATTCGTGCTGTCCGCCGAGTATCCAATGCTGTCGTATGTAGCCTATAATCGGGATGACATGGAGCTGATTACGGCCTGTCTGAGTGTCGCCTTCACCAACTTGGTGACTGTCACCAAGATATGGACGTTTCTCATTTACAAACAGAGCTTCTGGCAAATGATGCAGAGCTTCAGGCAACTTGATTCAAAATGTAAATCACATTAATTACACTATGCAGCAAAACGCGGTAAGGCAGTAAGCTTATTTTTGAGGTTCATTGTGGGAAATTTCGCTATATATTTTTCCCAGTAAAAAATTATAATATAACATATAAAGCCTTTTGTTGTTCGTTCTTTTAGGAGTCACACTAGAGGGCGCAATAATCAATTTTACCTTGAAAAATATGGTTAATTAAAACTTCTGTATAAGCAATTAATGTAGATACTTTCGAGGTGCATTAAAATCCATATGACTTAAAATAAACTTTTCTAAATTTTTGAGTTTTAGCCAAAAGATACAGATACAGAGCTATACAAAAAAAAGTAAATTGTTATTTGCCCGTTTAAATGTGCACAAATTTTTTGGTTAGTGTAATTTTATGTTGTAACTAAATATAATTCAAACTCAAACAAACAGCTCAGCTTGGAACAGAAGGCTATGGGTATGTGGAGAACGGTAATAAGTTGGCGACATTGCTCGGCCGTGCGTATTGCCTGTCCTGCGGCTTTACTGGACTCTACTTCATGCTTGGACCCATCATCAAGATTGTCAACAACAGCTGGTGGGGCACACCTCACAAAAGGGAGTTGCCTATGCCCATGAAGTAAGAACACTTATTGCCTTCGCTGTGCTTATTTTTCTTCATTTTATTAGCGTTTTAGTCGGGGTAATCCGTCTAAGCTCATGTTTGCTTTTAAGATGCTGATGAATCTAATTTTAGAGCACGAAGACTTTTGTCCTTTGCAACTGCTTTGCATAGACAGTAAAGATAAAACTCCTGGAGGTCGCCTTTGTGAATTTTATTTTTTCACAATTTCGAAAAGTTATTCCTAAGAAATTTTTAGCTGCTTTTATCTGTTTTTTGCGGTTTTATCTATTTATTTTGATGGATCTGCATCTAAGTGTACCTTTTATTATAATTCAAAAGTACACTATCCTGTATATAATATATTTCTATCTATTTGTAGACTAGACTATAATCTCATAACAGAAGAGATCTGAGTCTGCGTCTTCATCAGTATCTATTCTGTAGCGGTTTTAGCTGTTTTTACCGGTTTTAGATATTTCTGGCTCAGTGTACTCACTATCTGAATAGACAGTAAAGATAAAAGGCCTGTAAAGTCGCTTTTTTTTCTTTCAGAATTTCGAAATTGCATTCCTAAGAAATTTGGCTACAAGGGTACTGGCATTTTATACTCTGTGCTCATAGCCAAAAAGAGCATATTTCGGGTCGTTTTTATTTATTTATTTACGTTTTGGCAATCCGTTATAACCTTTCATAAATTCCTCCACTATTCAAGGGGCCCTGAGTAAACACAGTTAAGTCATGCGCATTTAATTCTAATCTTTGTCCTTGTTGTTCTGTGCTCATTAGATTTCCTTTTAATGATGTCGAGAGCCCTGGCTATGAGTTTGGCTTTATCTATACCCTGTTCGTAACTATTTTTGTGGTGCTTTACGCCTCGGCGGTGGATGGACTGTTCATATCGTTTGCCATTAATCTACGAGCCCATTTCCAGGCGTTGCAACAGGACATTCGCCTGTTGGCCTTCGGCCAGCAGAAGCAGCTGGTCGAGCAGCAGCTGGCCGATATATTCGAGTACCATGTGCAGCTCCTTGCCCTGTCCAGGCAACTGCGCCACATCTATACGCCAATCGTTTTTGGACAGTTTTTCATCACTTCGCTGGAGGTAGGCGTCATAATCTATCAGATCGTCACGGTGGCTATATACATTGTAATATATATTATATATCTAGCTGAAACTTTGAATAACTTTGCAGCACTTGGACTCTATTATGTCACTCCTTGTGTATTTTTCTTTCTTCTGCTCAATAATGCTTCAACTGTTCATGTACTGCTATGGTGGGGAGATTATTAAAGTTGAGGTACCCATATCTGAGTCTCACCTTCATCTTCATCTGTATCTCAACTATAACTATACAATAATGTCCTCAGAGCTTACGAGTTGGTATGGCTGTCCAGACATCCGATTGGCATTTGGCATCACATAAGCAAAGAAGGTCTCTAGTTTTTATTATGCATCGCTCTCAGCGGGAGGTGCTCATCAAGGCGGGCTTCTACGAGGCATCCTTGGCCAACTTTCTAGCGGTAAGCAATAGATGCATTGTTGGTAGATGTGTTGATAGATGCATACCTGATAACTCGGTTTGACTTTTCGCAGATACTTCGTGCTGCTATGTCGTTTATAACACT
Organism: Drosophila fulvimacula; assembly: GCA_035045555.1. Lineage (NCBI taxonomy): Eukaryota > Metazoa > Arthropoda > Insecta > Diptera > Drosophilidae > Drosophila > Drosophila fulvimacula. The sequence goes on from JAWNOX010000137.1 coordinate 23,110,469, forward strand.
CATTCAATCTATGGAGTAAAATTCACAAACAAAACAAAATTAATTATCAATTTAAATCGGGAGGGTTATACTTATATATTCATATTCTACTGAATTTGAATACGCTTTTTTGATTATACAATTCATCAATTGTTTATTTAAAGCAATTAATTTCGCATAAATGTTTAGCAAGTCCGTACATACATACATATACATATACATATATATATATATATATATATATATATATATATATATATATATATATATATATATATATATATATATATATATATATATATATATATAATGAAAACGTTTTGTCGAAAATAGTCGACTATTTAATGCACATCTGTAATACACTTCAGAAATACCTACGATTCACGTAGGGTATCGTAGATTGTGTCTGTAAAACCGGGTGTCTATTGATTATAAATGCTTAAAGCGGGCATTGAATTTCAATGAAAACACATACATTAAATTTAGATTGAGAATATAATTAATAAGCAAGGTTGATAAGCCTGATGGGTGCATTGGAAAATCGAGCTATAAAATGGCAAAACCGTGGAACACAAATCGTCAATTGGCAACTGTAGAACGATCAACTCGAACTGTGTGCGAACTGTGTGTCTGTCTATCCGGCATAAAATATAAAATAAGAAATGAGTAACAGTAAGCTAAACGTATTAAGTCTCTGAAGTCCTAATTAAAATCCTTTGGCCTTTGCCACAGAGCTTACACTGGGCTTGCTGCAGCTGCCCGCAGGCAAGGATGTGGCGGAGAATGTGCGCCGAGCGTTGGAGAATATTACGCAGCTAAAAGCTGACAATCCGAAGCTGCAGCTGGCTATATTGCCGGAGAGCTTCAACGGTCCATACAGCATTGAGGAGTTTAGCCGGCATGCGGAACCCGTACCGGATGGGCCCACCTGTCAGGCGCTGTCGAAGCTGGCCCGCAAGTTGGCTATCTACATTATTGGCGGCAGCATAATTGAGCGGGATGCCCGAAATAAGCTGTACAACACGTGCACTGTTTGGTCGCCCAATGGCCAGCTAATTGGACGACATCGGAAAGTAAGTGCATTGCAGATAATTAAGCAGATCTGCTCAAAAGAGTCTACTCTTCCCACTTTCAGCTGCACCTTTTCAACGTGAACATTAAGCCGGAACAGCTTGGCGGCGTTCAGTTCGACGAGGGCGAAGCCCTAACCGCAGGCAACGAGCTGACTGTGGTGCAAATCGGAGCGCAGAAAGTCGGCATCGGCATCTGTCATGACAAGCGATTCGAGGAGCTGGCGCGTCTCTATCGCAACATGGGTAAATGCTTCCGTTATGATACCCATTTGTAGCATCTTATACCTGAGTATATATACCTATGCAGGGTGCTCCATGATTGTCTATCCTTCGGCTTTCTGCATCTGCCAGGGTCCCATGCACTGGGAGCTACTGCAGCGAGCCCGTGCCATGGATAATCAACTGTTTGTGGTCACCTGTGCTCCCGCCCGCAACAACATGTCCGGCTACGTGGCCTATGGACATTCAATGATTGTCGATCCCTGGGCGAGAGTACTGCGCGAGGCGGGCCACGGACGTGAACTGATTGTGGAGACAATTGGTAAGTGGCCCATATGCCATACTATTCACGGAGAGGTCCATTAAATGCTCCACTTCTTAATAGATTTCGACACAGTGGATGAAGTGCGTCGCCAGATTCCCATCTACAAGCAGCGGCGCACTGATATATACGAGCAGGCCAGGGCGAACATTTAAAATGTGAACAACTCTAAATAATTATGTATTGAGCTTGTCTGTTAGACTAGTAGATACCCTATAATCGAGCGTTGATCATTATTTTACAATAATAAAATAAATATAATCAATGATAAGTTTGCGTTTGAAATTTCGAATAACCGAAGTACATGGGCTATGATCATAGCTCACCTTAAATTTGTAGGGTAACAGGTTGATCTATCGTTATCACAGTTGTAAACTCTAAAACAGTTCTCGCCTCTTGGTCAGCTTTTTTAATGAGCTTAGGTTCAAGTTCAATACCCCTTAGAGACTTTTTCTTTTCTTACAGGGTGTAATTAAGTCAGCTGAGCAGCGGGAGAGCAATTGGACAGCTGCTGATACGACTCGACAGCAGCTCTTATCAGCGCGTGGGCTTGAGCAACGGCGGATGTCAGCGATGTTGCTGGCTATTTAGCTCGCTGCTCAGTGTATTCCTCTACGCGTTGAGAAAACAACAACGAGAGCAACGAGCTAAAGGTTAAGCCAAAATATCGAAATTGAGCAACTGTGGGACCAAAGATGAGGACTGCTCCATTGATTCTGCTACTCTGCATCTGCTTGGCCGCTGCGGAGGCGCAGGTTGCTTATACAGGCCACCTCTCCGAGCTGCACATCAAGGAACTAAGCCAGCTGGCAATGCGCATGGAGCACTCCATTAACGCTCAGAAATATGCCTGCGATAGCTACTACGATCACGTCTGCAGTCGCAATCGTCCCCTATTCTCCGTTATGGGTAGGTACGAAGTGAATACTCTAGATACGCCATAAAAATTAAAATTAGTCTATGAATCAACAGAATTAATTTGATTTAAATTCTTTAACTGAAATTTAACGTAGGTCACATGCCGCCAAGCAGCGATCTCATCCAGCTGCTGACAAACCTACAGAACGACCCGGCGCAGTTTGAGGCGAAGCAGAAGCTTATCGACTTCTTTATCTCGTGCAACACACTGAAGTCCTTGCAGGACTGTTATCGCGAGACGTTTGAGTACTTCAAGCCGCTCTTCGGCTACATCATCACCAAAGATCTTGTCGAAGGCAGTTCGCATGAGTTGAACGACTTTAAGGAGCTGATTAAACGCTTTGTGGAGCGCAGTAAATCGATTTTTGGAACCGATTCACACCCGTTGAGGAACCGCTTGCAGGCGTATAACCAAAAGTTTTCCACGCCCAGCATCTATTTCTATGCAGGCGATCTTAATCGGGAATACGCCGGACTGCGCATCTACCGGGAGAGCTACGAGCACAACTTGCGGAATCTCGAGCAGCATCGCAAACGCAACTCCACATTCGAGCTGGGCGTACAGCGGACGATGCTCGACTGGAGCTTGTATCTGTATCAGAGTCGGTACAAGCCCATGTCCTACTTCTATCCCACGTTCACGGTCCACCTCTATATGACTATGTTCAACATTAGCGAACGCCAACGGGATTCGACTCACTTCCGGGAGGAGGCAGAATGCCTAAAGCTGCCTCAGTATGTTAACGTGCTAAGCGAGGCTCGTATGCTGGCCGTCATCTATCTGAAGAGCTTCAGGCACACCTGGCAGGAGTATAGCGACTGGATACAGTCCTCGACGAAGAATCGCGCGATCTACGATCAAGAAAACGAGATCCTGCGACACTATCAGCTAAGCAACAAGCGCATATTCTTCACACTCTTTGCCCAGAACTTTTGTGAGTTTGGCAAGGAGCTAGCCGAGCATGTCTTTTACCTGGGCCTGAAGGAAAACACGGACTTCTTCAATACTTACTCCTGTGGCTATCAGACAGAAATCACAAGAAATTGTGTTTAAACCTTAAGCAAAGTTCAATTCATTCATTTCTGATTATTAATACATATATATATCATTCGATAAGGTCTGTCATATACTCTTACACACTTACATAATATTAATATACATAATCTTTGAAATTAATAGTCGAACAAATTTTTCAATTAACGATGGCCATCCTCGTTATGTCCTCATTAGCGCGTCTTTCGACAGATGCCTTCCTGTTAGTCGGCCGGCTGCACTTAATACTTTTGGCCGGATTGTAGTTGCGTGCTTGTCAAAGCCTGCGCTGCCGTCGCCTTCTCCTTTTCCTGGCGAAACGCGTGCACCTTGTCGAAATAATCCCTGGCCTGCTGTCGGCGATAAAGTTTGGCCAAATCGCAGCTGCTCTTGCCCAGGCCATCCCGCGCCTCGAGGTCGGCGCCGTGTGTAACCAAGAGCTTGATAAGCTCCAGACCAGCATCCATGACCACTACAAGGTGTAAATGAAAAGACAGTTAAGGCTGAACAAAACTGCCTGACTTTAAAGTGACAACAAACAACTATAATCACGAGTGATATTTGCGAATATATTTAGGATGAAAATGTATCTCTTAGTAAGTTGCAGTCGCTTGTTTAGCAAAAATAAAATATCCCAATTAGCCATTTTTGAAGGTAGCCGGGGGCTTACTCACCTGCCCGCATTAGCAGGGTCCAGTCACAGGCATCTCTGGCTTCCAGATTAGCACCGGACTCCAGGGCAAACTTCACCATGTCGAACTGATCTGCATCAACGGCGCAGTGCGCGGGGGTCATCCCGTTGCAGTCGACCGCCTCCAGCGGCGCCTTTTTGTTCAGCAAAATGCGGGCTGACGGTAGATGACCGTAATAGAACGCCAGCTGCAATGACCAGTACCAATAAGTGGAACCCCCCAAGTGATCCGTCTCACTCACGTGCAGCGGGCTGCGTTTGTTGTGCGGATTGCCCAGTTGGACGCTGCAGCCAGCTGAGAGCAGGACATCGATAATGCACATCTCGCCCTGAATAATAGCATTCGCCAGCGGTAGATATCCGTTGGGCCCAGGATAGTCCACCAGGCTGGGTCGCCGGCGTAGCATGCGCTTAACCAGGAACTGCTGCGACTTGCGAATGGCTCGATACAAACAATTTGTTGATGGCAGCGCAGCCGCTGTGGTTGCCTAGAGGATAACAGAGTTTTATTTCACTTGATTAGTCCGTCTATTGATCAATAATTAATTAAATGCAGTATGACCACCATATACCACACACACACACACACACAGACACACACACACACATAATATATATATATATATATATATATATATATATATATATATATATATATATATCCATAGGGTACAACTGCGCTTTGTAGCCTCATACGTGTATGTGTGCCTAGGTTCCTGTGTGTGATTTTCTGCATGTATGACTCCATGCATCTGTGCCCGTGTTCATGCAAATATACAGATTTAAATTATATATGTTCTCATACAGCATAAATGAGCATAAATAAAGACATAATGAGAGCAATCAGCACTTTACAATGATGTCCGGCGATATGGCTAGAGTCTCATAGTGGGTACCATCTGGATCGGGTCGGAGAGCTCGGATGCGTAGTCGATAGCCGAAGTTCTCCTCCAGGTGGTAGATAGTCTGGGGACTGGAGCTCGCCCAGAGCACCTGCTGCCAGCCGTGTCGCCTGTGGTATTTTTCGATGCTATAGACGGAAACGGGCTGCGGGCTGGGTGTCCAATCGATGCAGACGCTGTTCACCGTCTGCTTTAAAACGCGCGCCTCAAAATCGAGCCAAGCGAACGGCAACGGCAGCGCGGCATCGATTGGATGCCACGGCATCAATGTCGATTGGGTTGCAGTTTTATTGTTCATGTGGTGCTGCTGGCACTGGCTCGACTCCTGATTGTTGGTTATATTTTCGGACATGCTGCAAGCCATATATACACACATTTGGCCAATTTGCCAGTTTTATTGGTTTTGGCCACATGCCGACTGAGCCGGCTCAGCTTTGATTCCTATTCCCAATCCTATTTCCCTGGCAACGTCAACAGAAACAGAAACAGACACAGCAACAACTAAGGAAATTGGCTTTGTCAATTTCACTCTGCCCGCGATTCAGCTCGCTTGGCCTTTCCTTCTTCCCATTCGAATGAGTCCATTTAGCTCTTGCTTAACAATATAATGCATTTAATACGAATAATATTCAGTAGGAACGGACAAACATTAATCATTAATACCAGTTTTCGTGAAAATTCCGTGGTTCACCTTACGCTCCGAAATGAATAAGGTGATTCAATTTGGAACACTCGAGCAATATGAATTTGTTTTTGTTTATTTTGGTTGTTAAATCAATAAGTTGTTGCAACATTGCTGCTGGCTCATGGCTGTTGGCTGTTGATTGCTTGTCCCGGCGCCCATTTCGCTGTCCAGTGCAGCAGGATTCGAACGTATATCCATGTTGGCTGTTACTAGGGGCCTGGTACGAGACGAAGGCAGGACGATAGAGACAGTCAGAGAGATAGAGACGGAGAGGGAGAGAGGCGCATGTAGCAGTCAGCCCAGATGGAGGTAGTTTTTTGATCTACCAAAACTGAAACTGAAACTGAAACTTTTCTCTGTATTATATCAATGTTTCACTATGTATGTGTGTATGAGTGAGTGTGTGTGGCAGCTTGCTTACTTAACGACCCTTTGGCACACTCTGCGAGTGGAAACATAGCTGAGAGGATAGGGACTGCGGCCGGGGCATGTTTCGTTTATCTGTCGCGCGCATTGTGCCAACTCATCGACCACTACAAAATTACAGACTCAAAGGGCAGCATACAAAGGGAGGCAGAGATATCGCACTCGTAACTGGGATGACGAAGCAAACACAAAAGCTATCTCACACAGCCTGCCACACACACACACCTAGCCACACATACACACACACACACACACACACACACACACACACAGAGCAAGGCATGCAAAAAAATAATCATTTGTCAAAATCACAACATGAAACCGTTTTAAATTAAGCCACTCCGCCGTGTACATCAGAGCACGCCTCCTCCGGCTTCACGCCTCGCGCTCCCTGCCCAGCTAAAAAATGACATTTTGTCTGTGGCTGAAGTGAAGTTTAGTTGTCATCTTTGGCGGCAGTGGCAGCGGCAGCGGCAGCTCTTGAATTCACATTGATTGACGACGACCGCCAAGTGTATGCCGCCCCCAGGGAAATGAGCGGCTGACTAAAGGGGAGGGGCTGCGGTTGGGAGTGCGAGCAGTTTGTATTAAATATCATGGCATTCAGCTGGAAGCTGGCAGTGTGGGGGAAATTAACTTTATCATTTGGCTTGCCTTTGTCAGAGAAATCAATTTTGTGCGCTAAGTGCGATTGCTCCATTGCATTCTCAATGGCATCGCATTTCAAAAGCAAATCATTTCCCGGCTACAAAACAATATCAAATGGATATGAAATAAATATTAATAGAAATAAATCAATAAATTTGATTACCTCCCTGAATAAGTGTCTTACTTGGGGCAATTTAGGGAGAACAAAATGAAATATTATTTAATAGAAAAAAATGTATAATTATCGTTCTTAAAGATCTCCAAGAGTAAAAAGAGCGCAGTTATAAAATATTCTCATATTACAATAAATATCCGATCTAATGAGGAAAAATAATGATAATGATAAAGATATAGTATAGACATGGAATAATTGTATTATTATAATATTGCTATGAATAATGATAAGGACAGCTAAAATAAGAAGAAATATCTAGTCACATATCAATGAAAATGTAGATTGTCTTTTTAGAGTACCAAACCAATCATTCATATAATACAGAGACAATTATTTATAATCCCTGTCGCTTAGAAAGAGGAGAAAACCAAGAATATGCTGCATAAGCAATGCCAGCAGTTGAAGTCCTTCTCTCAGCAGTCTTTAATTCATCCGACAAAGCCAAAAACTGTTGGCACGCTCCAAATGTGGCCAATTTGGCTGGCATAGGTAGCACGGAAGAGGCGGCAAAAGGCAATGCCAAGAACAATCATAACAAAACCAATAGACGTTAACGGAAGAATGATGGGGAGGAGGCTTAGACAGGAGCGAAAAGAATAACGAAAGAGGCGCTCAAGACAGGTGGCATAAAACGTAATGGGTTTGATTTTAATCTAAATAATGGGCTCTGCGCCGCGTGCTGACGTACATGGCTTAATTAAATAATTTATATAAATTACCTATACGCCTCTTACACGCTCGCATACACATATACCCACACATACGCATACATTAGCTATAAATGTAGGCGCAAAGCGCGCGCGCGTTCTCTGCGTGTGAGTGTGTGTGTGAGTCAGGTATTGCCACCTCGCCTGTACAAATTTCAGTAACTTTTTCGTTTATTTTTGGGGGGTAAACAAGACAGTCAGGGTTTAGTCTGTTTTATCAGCGCTTCGTGTACGCTCGACAACTTCCGGTGCGTGTGCTAAAAATTTACAAGCGGAACATTTGTATAAAAAAGCAGACGATAAACAACAAAACACTCACACCCACACATGCAAACACACTCACACGGCTGTCGCCGGTTGCCATATCCGCGCATTTGTTAATCAGCCAACAATTTGCCTGTGCAAGCAGCTGGCAAATACATTTAACAGTTAACATATATCTTATTGTCGCATTGCTGCACTATCAGCCTTTTTTCAGCTAGCTAATTTAAAGTCAGCAAGCTTTTTTTCGGCCAAGAGCTTTCGTTTGGGGTCAACTGTCAAAGCTGACAGTCAGCCAGCCAGCCCGTCAGACAGCCAGCCAGCCAGTGGGCGGCCAAATTGAAAGCCACTCGATAGCTGCTCTCGTTCTGGCAGTCGTTGAAATGTTAGCAAGCACTGTTTCTCTCCCACTCTCTCTCACTCTCTCAGTCGCTGTCTTACTTATTCACGCTCTCGCTAGTTGTGCGCTCTTTGCATGTTGGCGTTGTAAACTGTGTGCAGTGAATAACAGTTATTTGGTATTTTCGTTGTAGTTGGGTTCGAAAAAGTGGTTTTTGTGTATGCCAGTGGCGAAACAGATTTGTTGTTGTTGCTACGCCGCGAGCAGAGCAGAGTGCGAAAGAAAATAGTAATTTTTTAAAATTTATTCAAAAATTATTGTTGTTGTTGTGGCGTAGTGCGTTTAACGGTGCCTTCAGCGGTTGTAGGTAAGCGAATCCCGCTGCGGCCCATCAATAATACAAGTGTTTAAATTTTTCAAAAAGGAAAAGAAGGAAAATAAAAATTAAAAGCCCGCATTGAAAACAAAGTAAACGCCATCCGCGTTGCCCACTCATTACCCAGGGGAAGACGCAATTCGCCCAGGGCCAGAACGTGACATTCATCTCAAGCAGAACTAGCGCAGGTAGCCAGAGGTGAGGGACTGTCCAACGATAATAAGCAATTTGTGGCTACAAAAAGAAAGAGGAGAATAAGTTGAAGCTAAGCTAAAGAAAATATAATTGATTGGTATATAAAGCAAAGCCAAAGAAACTATAATTGATAAAGTGCAAGGCAATAAAGTTGGAGAGCATTTGTTGGATTTATATCAGACTAATTAGAATTCTTGCGACAGACAGGCAGACACTTTACCCTAAAGGCAATTGATGCACTGACCACTGAACAGCGGACGTGGCAAAGAACTTTGCAATTTCCTACTTTCAAGCTGTGCGTTTCCGCTGAACCACAAAAGTTGTTTCTCTGTGTGTGTGTGTGAGTAAGCTAATGGCAAGTGACAGGGAGAACAAAGGCGTCAGGCATAACTCTTTCGCAGCTGTGTGTGCCATATGCTCAGCTTATCAGTGCCATTTTGGTACATCACTTCTATTACGTTTTTCTTTTTCTTTTTTTTTTTTGGGGACAAGCTATCTCAACAACAACAAATCAATAACGCATAATATGCCCAGCGTAAAACTCAGCATTTCTGACAACTCTCATTTGCGTGGCGCAGGCGCCGGCCGCAAATAAGTAGGCAACACTTTTTATTTCAAAGTCAAAAAGTCAAAAGAGAACGAGAGCGAGTGAGAAAGGGAGAAAGAAAGAGAATGCGCGCGAGTGTAAGCAGTTCGTATAAAAAATTATGTAATAGAAATAGAAGTAGATGAAAGGCGACGGCAAATAAATATATTATTAGTTAAAAAGCTAATAGCTATTATGTACAAACGCACACACACGCATAGAAACATAAATGTATATACATGCAGGAAGCGTTTCGCTAAGCCTACTCGAAGAGCGCGTTAGTCTAATGAGCACAGTCTCCCGCCCATGTGTTAGAGCAGAACAGCTAGTGGGCACTCACTCAAGAGGGGAAATTTGCAAAAGCTTTGCAAAAATGTTGCCACTGAGTGGAATCGTGTGAGTGAGTGCTTTTGCTTATCGTTATTTCTGTAAATGTAGGCGCCGTTACGGCTGCGACGCTGACGCTGGCGCCGCAGCCGCCTACAGCTGGCTGTCTGCCTGCTTTGCTCTGCTCGCTGCGCGCCGCAACGGCCCGAGTTTTCCATGTAGGCGACTCGGCCGTGCCACACAGAAGAGTGCGAACATAGCATGAAGTAAGAAGCGCCCGTATTAAATACGAAAGTAAAGTGCACAAAAAGTATTGAATAAAACAAACAAGAAAAAAGATACTAGCACATACGCATATGCTATATATATATATCTATGTATTTATGTATATATTTACATATATATGTGTGTATGTGTCTGCTTGCGCGTGTACATCACCACTCGCTTCACAGATATGTAATAATATAATACACAGATATATATATATATATATGCAGCTCAGCGAGCAGCAAAATAATTGTTTATAATTGAATTAATTTCGTTTTATTGTTGATCGATTTGTGAAAGCTGTATTTGCGTATATATATATATATATAGCGAGCAGCGAGCAGCAAAATAATTGTTTATAATTGAATTAATTTCGTTTTATTGTTGATCGATTTGTGAAAGCTGTATTTGCGTATATATATATATATATATATATATATATACGCAAATACAGCTTTCACAAATCGATCAACAATAAAACGAAATTAATTCAATTATAAACAATTATTTTGCTGCTCGCTGAGCTGCATTGGCAGTGCCGAGTTAAAACACGGCTGCGAAAGCGCCAGCGGAAGCCGCAGAGTGGAAGGCGAAGGCTATTTTATGTAATCGGCGGACCAAAAGTGTCAAAGTTCTTAAAAACTTGATTAAAACTGAGTTTTGTCCATAACGTGTGTTACGTAAAAATGTTGCCTGCATGTGTGTGTGTGAGTGTCTGTGTGTGTCTACCCATATCCCGCACACTCGCCTGCCTCAGCCTCGTAATGGGCACTTACGTGCACGCTCACATAAAAGAAACCCTAATAAAGAAATATCGATAAAAACAACAAAACACGAACACACACAGAGAAAAAAACAGTATACAACATTACCGAATATTAAATTCGCTTTAAGACATACTTATTGCAATTACATGAATATCAGAAGTACTCGCATTAAGTCAGATTTCGAAGAGAATTGCATGATATGATATAAACATACACACCTTCAGCTACAGATAAATATATATATAGAATTTATAGTATGCCGACCCATTCAAAATGTCAGAACACAGCCAGATACATTCACTTAAACTTACTAGTTTTTTTACTCTTAAAATCAGTCTATGTCGAGATCATGGTTATATGGTTATATCCACGAAAAACTTAATACGCATGTCGCTTATTAAGTAACGCAACTGAAATACTCTTTGCATAACGATATACTCTTGAATAACAGTGAAGAAACACACACAATAGGTAGCCTCTGTGTACGTGTATGTGTAAGCGTGTGCTTCTGTTTAAATTAGCTACAATGTCAATAGGTTCTTGTGTGTAGGGTTCAGCGCTCAATTGAACTGACCCCCAAAGCAAACTCATTAAAATCGTTTCGCTATCTCTTTCCTATCAACTATCTAACCATCCATCCTTCCCCCTTTCTATCTATCTCTCTGTCTCTCTCTCTCTGTTTCCATCTTTTTAAGCAGTAAATTCAAAGAGTTTAATTTTTTTTCTTTTTATCTGTGTTTACTTTGCAGCAAACTCTTTCTGTCTGATGCTCGCTCTTCTTAGTGGATTTCTTTAAAAACAACACAAACCACTTTTTAAAACTTTGCTTCTTCTTCTACAACAACAACATCAACAACTACGACTACAACTACAACTACAACAACTGCATCAACAACAATCACACCATCTAGAACAACAACCACACACACGCACAGCAACGCACTCAAATCTAAGCGGAATATTAACGGAACCGTAGGTAAGTGAATGCACAGCTGCCCAGCTGGAAAGTATCTAAAAGTAGCTACAAGTATCTCTAAAGTATCTCAAAGCATTCAAAGTATGCGAGAAGTACGCTTCCAACTTCCAGCTACCAACTCACTAAAACTCTGCATAAACTTTGCGCATTTTCACGCGTGAAGTGGCCAGACACCGCAGAGCACACCTGATTTACCTGATTTACCCCCAGCCAATTCAGCTAACAGTCACCTAATGAAAAGTTTTGATTTGTGCCCACTGCTCAAAAAAAGTTTCACCCTAACAGTTAACTTTGACAAAGCTTGCGCTACGTATACTTAATAGCATCTTATCCTTAAGGTGAGCTCAAGCTACCTGTTTCTGACCTACCAGTGCAGCGAGCAGTTGCCCAGTGAAAACTTTTGATTTAAGCTCATAGAGAACCTGTTGGAGAAAGAGTTTCGCATTAATATTGACTTTACTTAGATCGCACTGCATATACTTAACGGCTGCTGGCCAAGTGGGGCTCTAGGCTAAATGATTTATTCTTGCCAATTTAGGTAACATTGAAATTTCATTAGTGGGAAATGGCCAAATGAATGTTAAAGACATGTGTTGGCCCTCATATATTACGCATAGATTTCTTCAATTTAGTACAGGTAACAGTTCCCGAAAGGCAAAGTGGACAAATCATATAAGATCAGTTTAGTTGGGTAACACAGTATACTAATGTCGTTACTCTTCCCATTCATGTCACAAATTATGTTAAGTTTTAGCCAGGGAAAACTTTTGATTTGCTCCACTGTAAAGGTGAGCCTCAGCTGACAAAAGGGTTTCTACTTGACATTCGGCTTTGGGCCGACTTGGGCCGCGTATACTTGATATCGCTGGTGACCCATTGAGCCCACCCTTTTGTAGAGGGGCTCCACTTACGGCGGCGTCATAGGAACGAACAAAACTTGGCTTATTTGCGTGTTTATTGGCTTTAGCTTTTCATATCAGAAAAACAACTTCAAACGTAATTGGATAGTCCAGAAAAAGAAATGCGAATTGGCTTTTGTTGGGGCACACCTGAAACAGCCGCAGCTGCTGTTTCTTCTGTTGCTGCTATTGCCCCATCAAATTCTAAACACGAAGCCCATAAATTTTCGCCTTTTATTTACATATTTTATAGCAGGACCAGCCCCAAAGTCTTGGTTAGGCTGTTAAAACCCTTCTGTTTCGTGCGACTTGCTAGCTTTTCGGTTCAAAAATTAAAGTGAATTTTGCTAAGGTCGTAAACTGACAGCCAGAAGTCAGTTCGGGCTTGCTCGATTGCCAGTTGTCCTGCAGAGATAGACCGAGGCTGACTTTCAGAAAATTAAGATGTAAATATCTAAACTGTTCTAAAATTTGGAATTGCAGAATTTATAATTGCGTAATCTAAATAGTATTGTCACTATTTCTTAAGGCAATACAATACAGTCTAGAATAGGAAAAAAGCTTGTTCACAGAATATGAGGGCCGTTTTCGAAAAGCACGAAAAGATTGCCCCTATTAAGCATTTCAAATATTAGAATCCTCCGTTCATAACAAAATGCTGAGAACATGTAATTGTCCCTCACATAGTATCATAGGATTGTTGAAAACTGAGATTAGCCTGCTCACTAATTTATCGGTTATAATTAACTTTTAGTTATCATTCACTATCAAATATCTCTATACAGTTAATAGAGTAGAAATAAAGCTAAAATACATCCTTGCTGCATTTAAACCACGGGGTATGCTTTTTAAGCAAATTTCGTAAAGGGGAAATATGTCTTTTTTTGTGGGTGGGTCTTGGAGGATTGTGGGGCTTGGTAATGGGTGTTGGGTGTTGGGGCCCAATAAACAATTCTGTTGACGCGTGGCCGCAGGGTGCCTGAAAAGCTAAAAATTCTTTGGAGCGCCAGCTTAATTCATTAGCTTGACGCAGGAAGCAAGCAGGCAAACGAATGGGACGCCAGCGATGGAAGGGAGGGCATGTCCTGAGTCCCGAACATCCTGACGATCTGTCAGGCTATCTGTCTATTCGCTCTTCCCGTCTGTCCGTCCGCCCGTCAGTCCGCCAGCCCGTCTGCCTGCCAGGCGTATGCTTTTTATGTCAAACTAATTTGGTTGCTCGTTTAGCTGGGCGTTGTTTTAATTTGTTGCAGCCCCAGCCCGTCATCGCCACCCCCTAACTTAAGTTTGTTAGCCCAATTTGAGTAAATATTAATACATGGCCATGAAGCCGCTGGTAGTAGATGAAAATGCAAATGAAAATGGAAATGAAAATAAGCCGTCGCCGCGATATTTTACAAAATTGCAAATTTTCTCTTTCTATGTTCGTTCCTGCTCCGGAAACAAGTATATTGGGTTTCCTAGTGGAGTTATACTTGTACAGTTGAGAATTAACAAGTTTCGAGTATAGAAGAGAATATTCTCACTCAGCAAGGCTACAAGTCATTTGAGATTCTTGAACTGTGAGCGAGTATCAGACCATCGGCTACATGCAACTACTAAATTCTTATTTAATTTTTATGCTGTGCCCACATTCATTAGGACATTATTGTGCGGGGCCTCAGATAATATTAGATTATGTGTAGTAGTACAACTGGCAGGCAGGCAGGCTGTGTTGGGGCTGAGGTGGTACTGAGCTGTGCTGGGTAGGAATGCGGTGGGCTGGTAATTCCAGAAAAGTGCTTCATACAGTCTATACATACAGACCGCCCAGCTGTAAACTAGGAACTGGCGAGAAGTTTGCTCGGACAGTCGGCGGCATTTAAGCTAATCGGCTTAAAGTATCAGGGGTACAGCTACTGGGACAGGTGACAGGACAAGTAGGGCATGTAGGGTGCAGTAGAAGAGCTCTAAGGCTCATTGTCCTAAGCATTGTTCTGTTTGAACACAATTTAATTTGCTTGGCTTTTTTCTTTCTTTCTTACAGTTTGGTTTTCTTTTCAGTTGCGGAGTTGGGCGCAACGAAAGCCGTGCACTTTCCAGCATCAGCAGCAGGGTCTACGCCCACAGATCCAACCAACAGCCGAGAGCTAGAAATAAAACACAATGGCGGCGTTTATTGCGAAACAGATGGTTGGAAACCAATTAAGTGCCGTTAAAGGTAAGTAAAATCCTGAAACAAAAGTTCCGGACAAACAACAGCTAGTTTTAGGGGAAAGCGTAAACTGAACCCCACTGAATTTTACACTATTGAAAAAAACAATCGCAAAAGCAGCATAATTTTTTTATAATTAAAATAAAAATTGGTATTGACAGCAGAAATAGGATGAAGACAAGTTGGTCTTCAGACCATAGATTTGACTTTGGTATTAGCATGTATATAGATATACATATATTATGTAATATTCAATTCAATTACTTTTCATATTTCCTTAATATACTATAAATTGGCCAAACGATGTGAAGTGAAACTCAAATTAGTTCATCTGTCGGAAGTATGTATTCTCCATTTTTCATATGGCCAAGCAAAATAAAACGCGTTCAATATGAAGTTTTCGTATAGTATACGGCATTAAAATGAATTAAATACCTAAGCTACGTGTGAAAAGGTAGCCAATGCACAATGATCTAAGAATTCCAGCTTTCTCGCTTGGAAAAGACAAAATTTCCCGCTCTATTTTCGCAATCCTAACCAAATCACAAGTGAATAAAAGCAAGAATCGGCGAAGCAAACGAACTTAATATGCAGCCATTCCCTACGGAGCAGTATCTCTCTTATATGATTATACTCGTGCATATGGATGGATGTATAGCTAAATGGGGTGAACACGTACCCATACATACACACACCCACACACGCACACACACTATATATTTATATGTATTTTTGGCATACTCGATCGATAAACATACATAATTCATTTTCAAGCTACTGCACAGCACAGCAGATGGAGCCAAGTACAAGTAACTGCCACACATGAAAGTGGCTAACGCTTTTAGCTACTACGTCCGCGCCGCCGGCGTCTCTTGGCTGTTGTTGCTGTTTTTGTTTAATCGTTAGCTGTGCAATCGCTTGGAAAATCATTGAATGCTTTCAAAAACGCGGCACTAGAATATTTTATTTAAAACGCTTATCAACTGGAAACATGCGACATGCCACAATGCAGCATATGGCATGTGGCATGTGGCAAACATTTACATAGCCACTATATAATGTATATCTGTGTAAGTAGGCGAATATATCTATTTCTGTAGACTTAGGTGTGAAACACCCTCTCTCAATTTGTTTGCGCCCATTGCTGCTGTCCTTAAGGCCGAGTAGCCATGCCCCAACTGCCGCGCCCAAACCCCACTTCCATTTCCATTTCTAAGTCGAAGTACCCGCCCCAGCGTCGAATGGTTTCCTCTTATCAAGCGCAGAAATTCTGCACGAATGCGTCGCCAAGTGGTTCTAACAAATTGATACAGTTAATTGCGTAGATTGATGCTAAATTTTCAGAACTCTGGCAACGTCTTGGCCCAGCCATAATACCACTTACAAGGAGCGAGAGCAAGCGGAGCAGAGACTATCAAGTTAGATAGACAGAAAGAGAGGGACAATGCGAGGTCAATCATTAGCCAACCCACTTGTCCACCCACCTGCCACAGGCACTTGCCACTTGCCTCTTGCCACTTGTCAAACTGTCGACTGCGGCTCTGCGAGTTGGCATTGATAGACTGGTCGAAAAACATGAAAATGCCATTAGCATGACCATAAAAATTGAGAAACCAAATCGAAGTACTATATATTTGTATTATATATATATATATATATATATATATATATATATATATATATATATATATATATATATATGTGTGTGTGTGTGTTAGCGCACGTATGTCAATTACTCAACCACTAAACCCGAGATACTATGTTTCTCCCTTTTCTATTTGCCAGCCATTTACAGTTCTTCCACATCTAAGAGAAATTACATAAAAATTGCTTAAGCAATGATTGACTAACTACAAAATATCCTGTAAACAATATGAAAGCAAACTCTGTGTCAATGGATTTAATGTGGAATATCAGATTATATAAACAGAGCCTAGAAGTACTTAAAAACTGTTAATTATGCTGAGATGGATCTCTGGTTCAAAAATATAATAGGCTCTGCTTCAACATATTCATTCATTTATTTTTTATAGAGTATCTAGTAAAGCTGTTCTTTATGTATTCAACTTGCCTGGGTGATCTGAAATCGTATGCGGTTTATGACCTTTAAAATGGTCTACTTCGTCTCTTATATTTCTGAACACACTTTCAATTGGGCATAATAAAAGTAAGGAGTCAATCGTAAAATATTTTCTGCAGCGCCTGGCCAGTAGCTGAAACTGAATGTTTTACAATGGAATGCAATGCAGTGGAACATTGTTTCGAAATTTAGCTTTACAGTTTGCAATCTGTAAAATATTTTCTGCTCTGTTAGACAAGAGGAATAGGAGAGAGTGGGGTGGGTGTTCACGGTATGGACAGCTAATGCGTTTCCATTGTCGTCTTCGTAGAGCACAATCGTTGAATTTATTTGAGTTCCTGTCGTGTTAGCCTTTATTACTATTGCCTGTCTTATGCGAGGATAATATATATATGGATTTGTCCAGTTGGAAGCAAGTAAGAGTAATAAATATGCCAAAAGTGCAGACACAAAGTAGCTCCATGATATATGGACCACAATTTACTTCAAGAACAACCCTAGTTACAACAATTTAATATAATTTAATCTCTCTTCTCTTACAGGTAAGCGTTTTGTTTGTGCAACTTAGTCGAGTTCATACTCATCGTGTAAGTTGCATACGAGAAATTAAGCATATTATTATATATATAAGCTAATACCAATACCATATCGAACATTAGTATATATGCGGCACACATTTCGATTATGATTTGAGCCTGACTTTCAGTTTTGAATGAAGAAACAGAGAATTGTTATTGATTGGCCTTAAAGCATGATTGAAAACAAATGAATTGACTCTTTTTAGAAATTTGTTAAGATTGCGTCATAGACTCGTTCAAAATTGAAATTAAAATCGAGAACAAATATAATATAATACTCATTTATATTATTTGTAACTCCTATGTATAGCATTGCATTAAAAGCAAGCCGACCTATTGTATTATTTTGGTTTTCTGTTTATGGTAAATTACGCAATTACTAACCCAAACACTTTCATCAGAATCACCTCTGGTCGCAGTTGCCATTAGCTAAAGTCTGTCATTCAATTGATATCTATGTATTATATTATATACATCTTTATTGTACTCTATTTAAGCTTAAGTGCACACACAAATCATAAAAAGCGTCCATAACCAACTTGAATATAAAATAAAACGTACATATTTGTACGCTCCTCCCCTGTACCTATTCACGGCCGAACTTTACCTCATTGTAAAACACACACTAAACACAAGAGCTTGACAAACACCAGTAACAGCAAAATATAAAATACAAAACTCGAAAAACACACTCGCAAACACAGCCACCTTCTAACGATACCCAAGTGCACAGCAATCCTTAGAAATTTTCATACACTTCACACAAAAAACATACAACAATACCCCAAACGCCCTATTTTCCACGCCCTCATGGCCGGCAACAATGAACACAGCTGCCAATGCCTTTATAAGAAATATAAAGAAAAGAACACACAATTCAATTTCTTCTATTACAATCTCTTCCTGCCTTCGCCTGATAAGGCTCTTTTATTTTTTTCTTCAATTTTTTTTTCTGTGAACGCTTTTTTTTGGTAGTCACTGATATTAACATGAATTCCACGCCTTGTCACGCCTCGTATTGTGGGACGCCGCCGGAAATTTAATACTTTCAATGTCGAATATCTATCAGGGCTGACTATTTGCCCAAATACAGTTAACCAGCAATACATTAAGTATACACTACACAATACACGACTCAATGTTAGGCGTTTCAAACGTTTTTCAACACAACAAAGTCTAAACTTATGCCTTTTTCTAACACAAATTAAATTTCTTATTGCTGATTATATCGAACAGAGATAGCTTTAGTTCTTAACACAAGTGATTTTAATCTATAAATTTACCGATATTTCAACTATTAATAAGATTCAAACTTTCTAAGCAACTTAATACACATTACACAGATATAACTTTCTGTCTACTAACTAATTTTTTTCTAACTCTAAAACACTGAAACCAACATTAATAGTATTGTTTTAATAAACACTCACACACGTATACACACTAAACTATTTACTTACTACTTTATACCTACTATAATTTTTATCTTATTCAACTATTCTACTTCTCCAGCTCCCTGGCTCTTTCTCTCCCCTCTCTATCCCTCTCTCTATGATATAAATTTTCCAAAGCTATTCACTATTATCGCATACTCTCACGAATTGCCTAATGCATATACCATTAAAAAACGTAGCCATCTATCTACTAACTATATCTATTTCTATATACCACAACTAAAACTAAAGAAAACAAACAAATAGAAAGGTGTATTAATGAAAATTTAACCTTTACTCTCCTTGACCTCACACGCTGAACAGATGCTGCAGGCGGTAATTTCTCAAGAAATAATACCTATATAAAACATTATATTATATATATATATATATATATATATATATATATATATATATATATATATATATATATATATATATATATATATATATATATATATATATATATATATATATATATATATATATGGATAATATAATCTCGTTTCTTTACATATCCTAATCTAACTTTTGTATGAACCACACGCATTTTTGATTAGATTTTTGCGAAATTTCAAATTAAATCCCACACGATATCAGCATTTATTATCGTATGCAAATCGTACTCTCTTTAACATATATAGAGCATATATATAGAGGATAGAGTTCGATTTGGCGACAGTATAATTAGGCTTAGTTGCCATTTAGTTTTTATTTAAATAAAAACCGAACTCATAATTATTTCATACTTAATTTAGTTATATTACTTGGTGCACAAACCTAGCTCCCTTTCTATCTTTAAATTAAAATCGAATAAAGTTTGCACAAGAAAAAGCTTTCGTCAGTTCCATTAATTATGCATAAAAAAACCCTACGAAGTTTATCAACTAAAACTTGAAAGAAGAAAAAAAGCGTGCGTTAAATCAATGATAAATTTGAATTCATATTTTATACTATTTATATTTTTGGATTGATTTTTAATTATCCCTGAAAAAGCTCTCCACATTTTTTATTTCTCAAAATTATTGGTCAGCATCTGTACTATATACTAACTATATATGATTAACAAATTTGAGAAACTTTGTTCAAAATTGCATAGTTAGCATTGCATTCGAAGTTTTAGTTTCTTCTAAGACGTAAACAAAAATAAAACGATTTAACT
The DNA here is from genome assembly GCA_035045555.1 of Drosophila fulvimacula. Classification (NCBI taxonomy): domain Eukaryota; kingdom Metazoa; phylum Arthropoda; class Insecta; order Diptera; family Drosophilidae; genus Drosophila; species Drosophila fulvimacula. The sequence continues at coordinate 23,130,688 of JAWNOX010000137.1, forward strand.
ATATTAATATTGATTTTGCATTAATATATATTTCTTAATTGGGAAAGTTATCTGTTTTTATCCTTGGTTACCTATTGCTTCTATATCTACTATTACTTCTACTTCTTCTCTAACTACTACTAACTTCTATTACTAAAACAACAACAACAACAAAAATTAAAACTACAACAACCTTTCGTACTCTACTTTGTACTTACAACCATATATGGAACCATACAATAAAACAACTTACATCTTCTACTACCTTCTACTACTACTACTACTACTATAAAACTACTCTTAACTACAACAACAACAACAACAATTTCTACAACTATTATACAACGTATTTACAATGAGGTAAAGTATAAGTAAATATTATTGCTATGTACATATATAACACAAGAACTATCTGAACTATCTATTAAATATGTATCTATCTATAACTATATCTTTTTCTATTTTTATATATATATATATATATATACTGAAACATACCCATGTCTACATCTATATCTATATCTATATCTATATCTATATCTATATCTATATCTATATCTATATCTATATCTATATCTATATCTATATCTATATCTATATCTATATCTATATCTATATCTATATCTATATCTATATCTATATCTATATCTATATCTATATCTATATCTATATCTATATCTATATCTATATCTATATCTATATCTATATCTATATCTATATCTATATCTATATCTATATCTATATCTATATCTATATCTATATCTATATCTATATCTATATCTATATCTATATCTATATCTATATCTATATCTATATCTATATCTATATCTATATCTATATCTATATCTATATCTATATCTATATCTATATCTATATCTATATCTATATCTATATCTATATCTATATCTATATCTATATCTATATCTATATCTATATCTATATCTATATTTTGTTAACCGTACATTTCTGGGGCCCCGCACTTCAGTTAGCTAATCCTGTCAATAACACAAATGCTGAGTGTTCTCAATAAAACCAGAACAAGCAAAACAAATAATTCTGCTCTAGCCGGTAGCGTTCGGTATACACCGACTAGTAGGTAGCCTTAACCCATTCCTGTACTCTTATCAGCTGATATCAGTAAAGTTATTCACTATAAAATTTCGCATATACTTTAGCTTTATAAGAAGTTAAATCTTAAAGTCGATTCGTATCACAATTAGAAAATTCAGAGATATATACATATGTTATGTTCAGAGCGGCGATGCCTTCTTTCGCCTCTTACACATGAACTAGTACACAAAACTATCGTTTAACCTATTTCCAATAGACATTTGCCTCCTGCACTCACTGTGCCTTTTGAAAACAATTCTCTTCATATCTCCACACACGTTCGAGCTCCCGTTTGCTATTTTCAATTTGTATTTTGACGAGCAAACATTTTGACACATCCGACACATGCCACAGACAGGCAAGACAATACCACCTACATGACAGCTACAGCTACAGCTACAGCTTCAGCTAGCGATACATATACAAATGCAGTTACAAATAGCTACAGCTGTCCACAACATTTGCAATTGATCTACTTAGAGCCGAAATGCAAATGTCGCTCATTTTTCTCAATTTGTCAGACAACATTTGTGACGAGCACAAAAGGAAAATTGAATCTTAACTCCATCTGATATTGCGGTTAACATGATAATTACATTTTCTTCTTCTTTTTATCATTATATAAATAGAGCAATTGTTTCCTACGCTCCAATTGGTAGCAGTTTTCCAAGGGTTCGAACTTAAAGAGATAAAAAGAAATTGAATTTGCACTAGTTGAAATGGAATTTGAGATTGTTAACTTATCATATTTGAATCTATGGACGTTAATGGAATGAAGCTAACAATTTGATGATTGCCTCTTAAGTAATTAATTTAGTTTGGTTTCCAATAAAGAAAAGTTAATTCTAAAGACGACAGACTCGGAAGGCTCACAGGAGCCGTTGAATTTAATTCACTCAGGCTCGGTTATCGAATGAAATGAGCCTGGACCCGGCATACCGGCACGTCCCGGCAGGCACGCAGCATAACTAATTCTGTGGGCGCAACAGACCACAAAACTTAGCGCCAAATGAAGTATTTAATGGGCGAAGCGAGCAGTGGTGTGAGGTTAAAGAGCGGGGTAAGACTCGCAGCTCTCACATAAATGCTGCATATTAAAAATTCTTTAAATATTTGTACTGCGAAAAATATTTGCATCCAGTTTATCAGCTGTCAGAGCTGTAGACGAGGCAGCATTTTTGTCAAATTTCCAACATTTACTGACATGGAAGGCACATTCCCAACACAGACAACGCTGGTTGTGCGAGAGACGAGAGGCAAGGAGCGCGAGACGTGAGGCGTGAGTGGGTGGGTTTCTCTGTGTGTATGAGTGCGTGCAAGTGCTGTTGGCTAACAACTAATTGCTAAAGCTCGAGAACTGAGAAAAGAATTGAGTGCACAGCCTGCGAAATGGCAATGAGATTTACTTGCGTCATTATGAAGAGCCATAAGCCAAGGCTTGGGCACACGGGAGGCGGGGCAGGAAAAGAACGAGGCACTCTTTGCCACAAGTACAGGACAACATTATAACACTTGCACACGCCCACTTTTCGACTTACTTATGCACACGCATGTGGCCACAGCGACACAGCTCAAAGATACAGAAACTGCTCAAAGAGATACTGCGGCACGAGCTAAGGATACACTCAAAGAAAAAGGGAACCTGAATAATACGATCAAATCAAATGAAAGTGAACTCAAGCCATCTCACGTTCTACTCATGATCCAAATACTCTATGAATTGCGGTTCCAATTACAGTTCTCAGTATTAGGGTTACCAAACAATTTTGATGCTTCGGAGATGTGTATTTAACTCATTCAGCTTCTTTTTCCTAAGGACACGAAAAATGTAGGTAAATATAATTTGATGATGATTTTTTTTTTTGGCAATAGGTTTTTTCCGCTCAGTGTACAATTAGAGCCGAAATATATATCTGTATAAGTTAAAGATACACAGCCAAATTGTTAAGGGTGTGTGTGCAAGTGGGTGCGTGGCCATAAGTAAATATCCTGTGTATGGAGGCTGTTAAAATGTAATTACGCCGGGAATATGGTAGTTGCTATTAGTGACTATGACAATGAAATCATTTGCTCTGGGGAGAAGCAGTGACATAGGGCTGTGGCAGCGTTGAGGCGGGTTGAAGACGGGGCTAGGCAACGTTTCAGCTGCTTAAGCCAACATCTACTTAGAAAAGTCACAGGATTGCGCGACCGAACACCCACTTCCTGTCATTTGTAAATTCCGCCGACGTCTCCAGCTCTGACCCAGATGCGGATGCAGAGCCCTATAGAAGCGTGCGTGGCGGTAACAAAGCTCGGCGGTCTTGAACCGGATTAAGCAAGAAAATAATTTGACGTTCGTGCCTTTTCAGCAACTCCTTGCAATAAAAAAAGAACAGAAAAATTACGCACACACACATTCGCAGATATAGAAAGAGAATGAAAGAGTGCAGAGTGGAGAGTGGAGAGTGGAGAGGTGTGTGTGAGACACTCGCACAAATGACTGGCGCTTCCTTTAGCTTCTTCTTAGCACTTGCTTCTCATTTGTGTGTGTGTGTGTGTGTGTGTGTGTGTGTGTGTGTGTGTGTGTGTGTGTGTGTGTGTGTGTGCGTGAGTGCGTGTGTGTATGGGTATGTGCGTAGTTGTGCTGGCAATACAAATAGAAATGGAACTCTAATGTAGTATTCCCTCAGCACGCGCGTATTAAGTCGCATAAATGTCACCAGCGCGCAGTCATCTTCATCCACTCATCCATGCACAGATGCCTCAGCAAAGCCTAAGACAAGTCCAAGGGGAAACTTAACCTTCCCGTCCAGCCTCTTATCACTCCCTCTCGCTGCTGACGCCTGACGTGTTGGTATTCAAAATAGCATTCGAAGCAATAAAACGCAGCGAGTGTCTTACTTATCCGGTCTTTGGATCGTATATCAGACTTATGACTGGGACCACAACACTTAGGCATCATCTAAAAAGGGATGATATATAAATATATCTAAAATACATGTATTTATATAACACATATATACTTATGTATATAGAGCTTGGCCGCAAGGCTAGGTATTAAGTACCCTCATTATGGCTAGGACACGCAGCGCAGAAGTAAAGCTTTTAACAAAAAAAAAAAAAGGAAAAGTAAAGAAGAAATTGTTGCCAAGAACAACCAATTTGTATACCCAGAGTTAGATTCAAAGTGATTTCTTAAAAAAAATACAGGGGGTGGAGCTGTCAGGCAAATATTGCACGCGAATTGAAGACTTCCGAGGGGTCCGTCTTTAAGGTTCGGGCCGAGAGCCAATGGGTTGTCCATTAGAAAATAAATGAAATACCCAAAATAGCCGACAATAAAAAGTTTTTCTTCATGTAATGTAATATGTGTATGTATACGTAATATATATATATATATATATATATATATATATATATATATATATATATATATATATATATATATATATATATATAAAAAGAGAGAGAGAAAAGGAGCTATTGAAAATGAAGAAAAGCTGGGTGACCAGGAGAAGATTGCAGCTACATGCACAAGCGCTGTTAATTATGCTGTCACGATAATTATATTACAATAGGCTTGATTAGTTTTTAATTGAGTTGCGACGAGTTGCGAACAACTTCAAACATAAGAGCGATAGATAGACTGGGAGAGAGATAGAGAGAGAAAGAGAGTGCATATATAAAAGACACTCAAAGAAAATCTGAATGAGTTTTGAAGCTCAAATGGAAAATAAACTTTGTTAAGCCAAAACTGTGAGCTAAATTCAAAGTTGATATAGCTTTTTAATTAAAGTTTAAAAACTTAATTTAGCAGGTTTTCATATCCAACATATTTCTGCTCGATTAGAGTTTTTAACATCCTAATAAATTCAATAATATATTTGAGGTATGGATATGGACGTAAATAACAATAAAATTAATATTTCCTTTGGAAATTAGAAATTAATTTTGTGTGCATATCTCTATATATGAATATATATATATATATATATATATATATATATATATATATATATATATATATATATATATATATATATATATATATATATATGAATATATGTACAGAGTGAGGTGCTCTTAAGAGTCAGTTGCAGCCACATATAAAGGAAAGACGGAAAGTAGCAGGAGGAGCTGCTGGAGAATAACGGAAAGCGCCAAATGGCATAAAAGGAAGTTCATAAAGTTCATAAAGCAAATTACAAAAGTCTCATAAAAGCGCAACAAACGCAGGGCAGAAAGTGGTTAGAGTAAGGGTGGAGGTTGGAATAGGGGTTGGTTGGGACGAATATGGACTGCTTGGCTGAAAACAATTTGACACCATTTTGCTTGAGGGGGGTCAATCAATTTTTATTATAAAATACATTGAACTGATTTAAGAAAACAATAAATGGACGTCTACACAAATCAATGTGAATACCCTACAATAAAAAGAAGAAAAAGTTAATTCACGCAGCTATTCAGCAAATTGATGACAATAAATTCAATTTAATGTGCGTTGCCTTTAGCAGCAGCAGCAGGAGTAGCAGTAGCAGTAGCAAAAGCAGCAGCAGCAGCATCTGTGGCAGAGACGTGCACCGGCTGTGACAGCGCTGCCAACGCAGCAATAGGAAAATGTGGTCAACAGCTAGTAGCTAACCCCTACGGCAGCTAGGAAAAAACGCTCAAGAGCAACGCGTGGGAATTTTCTATTGCGTTTGCGCCGTCACATAGGAGGCTGTGCAAAAAGTGCGGTTAACGGTGGCAGCGCTGCCCGAGTGCGACAACAATAATTAGAGCGAGACTGCGGCGATAGCTGCTGCTGCTGCTTCTGTTATCAGACGCAGCCACATTCAAAGACAAAGCTAAACCTGCGCAGGCGCTAAACAGCACACAGTTAACAGTTAACAGAGTCAACCCCAAGCACTTGCGTCAAAACGATATGGTCCACCGCTGCAGCAATAGACGGCGACTGCGGCTGCGACAGCGACTGCGGCTGCGACAGCGACTGCGGCAGCGGCATCGACTGCGACAGTGCCGTTTGGGCATAAAAAGCCCAGCGACTGTTGGTTTGACTCCTACTCCATCTTTGCACTTGTGCGACTAAAGTTCACTCACGTAGCCACGCAGTTGACGTAACCGAGTGCGTCGCCGTTCAGAAGTCGGCAATAGACAGTTAAATTTTTGTGCATTCAGTTCGTGTGCGCTCGTGGCCGGGTACGCAGTTCGTTTTCCATGCCGCTGTGCCAGCAAATCGATGTGATAGACATGGAAACGGAGCCACAGACCACAGCAAACGATGCCGAAGCCGAGTGGGCACGAAGCCTAGCAAGACGATGGCAACGAAGGCACGCAGGCGAAAGCGCAGCGTCAGTGTGTCACAGTTGCAGCGGACGACTGGCGCCTGGCCATTCTCAGTGTGGTGCGGCAATGCGGTGACGCTACTAACTGGCCAGTCGTAACCACAACGGCAGCGACAGCAGTGCCTGCATTTAACGTAGTCGCGTGTCTTACACAGAGAGCCAGCAGCACGGAGAGATAGCATTGGCCTAAAAGCGTCACGAAATCATGAATTTCATTGGTATGCAAACAACAGTTATTTAAAAATACAAACAAAAATTTAGAAGACAATTGGTGTTGTGCACTTTAATTTCAATTTTAACTCTTTCGCTCTCTTTCTCTCTCTCACTCTGTATAACTGACTAACTCTTTCTCTCTCTGTGTGTGTGTTTCGCTCTTTACACTAATACAACTGTACTCTGCTAAATGTAAGTCACAAAACTAACTTTGTTTTACATATACATATACATTGAAACAATTTAAATGCAAGCATATCTATATATATATATATATATATATATATATATATATATATATATATATATATATATATATATATATATGTATATATATATATATATATATATATTTGTGTGTGTGTGTGTGTGTGTGTGTGTACTCTGTCGCAAAGACAAGAAGCGAACTAAGCAAAAATCAATTGCCTTAATCCCCAACAGCCCCATGTGTTTTCTAAATTTATTGATTTCCTGTCAGAGGAAAAAAAGAAAAAGTTCAAGGTTGGCACACTAACATTTATCTGGTTCGATTAAGTTTATTATGCACTAAAACTGAGCGCAAGATTTTCGGCGAGTTGGCAACGCTGCGGCTGCACGTAAAGTGCATCGCCGTGGCGACAGCTAAATGCCTCGCTGAACTCGGGTGTGTTACGCAAGAGTGTGTGCTGCAGTTGGCGCTTATGCTCCTGCTGCCCCTCTCGGCACTCCATCAGCAGACTGCCAATGAAGTAAAGCCGTTGCAGCGTCAACTGCAGTTTACCCGCGGTCAGCAGCGCATTGACTCTGTTCACAGCAGTCTGCTGGCCCACCCATTCTCTGTAGCTGCTGCCCGCCAAGCGTTGAGCCAGCATGCTTAGGAGCAGTTCGTGGCCATTTGTGTTGCTCGCCGCCTTGCTGCAGTTCACAAATTGGGCGAAATGGCGGTCTGACTCGATGCTGCGCCAGGCGCCGGGTGTTCGACTACTGCTGCCAGCGGAAACCAGATGACGGGCAAAGCGCTCCGCTAGCAGCACGTAGCTAAGCGGAGCTGTGAAGTTCTGCTGTGGCTGCTTTGGCAGCAGTCCGTAGATGGTCACAAAGCCTTGCGCATATTGCCGCTGCTGCAGTGCAGCTGCTGTGGGCGGCGGTCGATTGTGATAGAAGCGTCGCAGCTTCTCCATATTCCTATAAAAGCTGCGACGACCGAGCTGTAAGTCCTGATAGGCAGCATCCAAATTCTCATCTCCATTGAGCATTATGTGCATCAGCTGGCTCAGAAAACGCTTCGAGGACTGCTCGGAGATCTCGTCGATCCATACGCTGCCCACCAGCTGTGTCTTGTAGGCTCTGCCAATGCTCGCATACATCTGCGTCAGCTGCACGCGGTCTGTGCTCAGGCGCTGCAGCAAATGGGCAAAGACGTCGGCGGCGTATACCTCGGCTAGCTGCTGACAGTCGGCGGCTGCAATGTCTAAAACAACAAAATATACATATTTTAATGGACATTCGATTAAAGGGTACATTTCATTCTCTTTCAATGTGTTCAAAGTGTTAGCTTTGAAGACATTAAGCTTACGCACCTATCAAATAGTCAATCCAAATCCAATTGAGCAGCCGATGCATGCTCGTATTCTGCAGTAGTTGCATATAATCAACAAGGCGTGGCAACTGCTTCACAACTATTGCGTCCGTGGGCTTCAGCGTTTTGCCACCGAGCAGCTTGCGGAAATAGGCATCCCAGTCGAGGCGAGCCATCGAGAAGTTGCCAAAGGAGCTTCGTTTGAAATTTGAATAGCTGAACTGCACATGATCGTCGATGTGCTCCGTCTTAATGATGTCGCGGCGGTTGCGCTCCAGACTAAGAACCTCCAGCGAGGCGACGTGGGCTCGACTTTGCTCGACGCCAAAGCTCTGGAGGAGTTCGCCCATACGCTGCTCGAACTTGCGCAATGTATGGCGCCTGGTCACATCCGGCTGCAAAATAACCAGCCGCTTGTTCGACTGCATGCTAATGCGGGTCTCGAAGAAATACGGGGCTCCCATCTCATGGAACTGGCTGAGCAATCCCAACCAGCCGAGCCCAGTCTGATTGCTGTTGCTAGATTCTAGTGCGGGCCAGCCACCGCTGCTCTTGTACAGCTGCGTGGACGTAAGCGAGTCCAGGCTACGACTATTCTGGCAGGACTTGTAAAAGTTGAGCAGCTGCTGCTCCATGGCCAACAGCTGGCCAGGATTGTTAAAGCGTAGTAGCTGGTGCAAGCGTTGTTGTTCCTGTTGATAGCGCTGGGTTTGATTTACTGTGCGTCCGCATACATAGCCATAAAAGTCCTGGCAAGGCGCATATGTTGTATTCAGGAGCTGCTCGAGCTCCTGGGCAAAGCGCAGAACATCTTGCTCCCCAATCGAAACGCCGTAACAAGCGCCAGCTAACCATAATACGTAGACCACTTGCACTAACATTTCAGCCATCTGCTTGCTACGAGCTATAAATTTCAAATGCTTTTTCCAACTGTAAACTTGGCTCTGACTGTAGCTGGCCTTAGGCGATTAGAGGCCAACTGTTTGAAAGGTCGCAGTACATGCAAATTACCGGAAATTCCCCTCAGTTCCACTTCCGCAACAATTTTGTGTTTTTGTGGCACGTCGTGTTGCACTCAATGCTGCCGACCAACTAATCGTATTTTCTATAGACCCAGATAAGCCCTAGACATCAGACTCAACCCCACTTCTATAAGCAAGACTACACTAAGCAAAAAAAAAGAATGACGAACAATTCAAGTCAAGTAACAGCTAGTATACAAAAATTTAATTTAATTAAAACAAAAAAAAAAAACAAAAAAAAAACTAAAGATATAAAGAAAGATATTTTATTAAGTTGGAATTATTACAAAATGTTTATTAGATCTAATGTTCAGAATTTAAGAAAAGTCAATTAAATGTAAAATTAATTTCAGTGCAGAGCTAATCTCTCTGATTGTGTGTCAAAATGTCAAGCCAAAATTGGTCATGACCTATTTTGATTGAATTAGAGAGAACACAGAGCAGCTCTGAAAGTGTAGCCAACTAGTGTGTACTGTACAGTAAATATACGCTTTAGACTACATATGTATAGATTATAACGTTACATGCTAATACCGATTTAATTTGATCTTTGTGCAGGCGCGGTAGGAGGTGATGGCGGTGATGATGGTGACGATAAGGAAAAGGCAGAGGAAGAGGAGAGGGAGCGTCAGGAGGCCATACGTGAGGCCGAAGAGCGGCGCAAGGAGAAGCACCGCAAAATGGAAGAAGAGCGTGAGAAAATGAGGCAGGATATACGCGATAAGGTAAGGAATATATAAATATAGTACATGTTATACATAGAACTAAGTCAAGTGCGTTCAACTGTAGTGCGCTACGAGCTTCCTGCTGCAGTTCAAATTGACTCTAGTAGGGAGTCCTTTTTACGAGCGACTCCCTAACGGAGTCAGATTGAATTTCAAAGGACAATAACAACGAAGATACGCAGGCACAAAAATGCTTAGTGATAAAATGTGGAATTAAAAAAATTAATTAGTGAATATATATACAATTGACAGTAGTCTCGATATTAGGTTTGAAATATAGAAAAATTATGATAACCTATGGTCTGGTCTATTCAATTTATCATTTAAATTTATATATTTTGAGTTTCAGGCCTAATTGTTTATCATAATCGATCATTCGTAAATATAAGTAACCTATCTTTCAGTACAATATCAAGAAAAAGGAAGAAATTGTGGAGACTGCGCCACAGGAGGAGCCCAACCCGCTCATGCGGAAAAAAAAGACGCCTGAAGAGCTGGCTGCAGAGGCTGAGCAGGAGGAGCTCGACGATTTTACAAGTAAGTCAATTATTGTGCCAATCCCCAGAACCCCTACAAAATGCCGTTATGTATGTGTGTATGTAGTACTCGTACTCATATGTATCTAGTATATGTATATAACAACTATCTACAACTGCTCCTTAATCTCTATTCGCTGTACGCTATATGCAAACCAAAAACACCTTAAGTCGCGGTTAACAACTCTTTTTCTCTATCTCTCAATATCTCAATATCCGACGCTCTATCTTTCTCTCCCTATGAGTACTTTCATTTGTGTACATTGCATATTTAAATTTTTTATTTTTATATGTATCCAACCATATTTTTCAAGCTGCTGTCAACAAAAATTATAAAAAAAAAATTTATATATATATATATATACATATATATATATATATATATTTATATATATAATAAAAACATATATATAATAAAAAACAACAAGACACACTCGCAAATAATACTATGTTGTGTGTGTATTTGTATCGTTATATGTTCGCAACCTTACACAGAAGTGCCTATGAAACTGTCCAACTTAAGCTATCTATATATATCGATTGCTACCTACGTCTACTAATAACACTAATGCTACTACTATTTTTACTTCTATATGTGTGAATCTATCTGTATGCTATGTTTTCTGTGTGTCAGATCGTATCGTATGTTCCTACTATCATTTATAAGCTACAGTAAACTAAACTCTAAATCTATTAACTAATCTAATTTGAAAGCAACGTTTGAAAGAATATATCAAGTGTGCACCTCCATTCTCTCTCATTTTAATATAATTTTGACTTTTTTTTTATTTATTAATTTCTTGATATTGACTTTTAATTGTTTTTAACGGTATTTCACTACGAAAAATATGTGTTGTATTCGAAAAATGGGTTGAAATAATTAAATAATTAATAATTGATGTTAGTTGTCAATCGAAAGATTGTTTTATACGTGGGTTTAAGTATATTAGACTAAGGTAAGTGCATAAAAATGTCATATTATCATTTCTGTGTGTGTTTAAACTAAGTGCAAAAATTGCATAATCAATTCATCCATACCACCTGTCACACTCTCTATCTCTTTGTATATCTCTCTCTCTCTAGCTCTGTTTCTGTATATTGTCGTCTAAAACTATCAAACTATACAATCCAATGAAAACATAGTCAGAATGAATAAAAATTTTCAAGTATTTCCGTAACATCATAAATCCAACAAAAGAAAAAAACACAAGCTAACTAACAAACAAACAATTACTGAAAAATGTTTAGCTTAAGCCTGTATTCGAGGTGGGGTTTTTCGTTTTTAAGGGTAGGTAGGTTATTCAATTATACTTACATTAAATTTCTCATTTACAACTAAATTCGTTTTTCTGTTTAACAACATATAAAATACTCACCAACTGCACTAACTAACTAATAATTAGAACTTTGTATGATTTCTTTTCAAACAAAAACTAAAACTGAAACATAAACTAAAAACAAAAAACTCTATTTCCATCTATGAAAACTAAACACGCATAACAACAACGAAGAAAACTTTCTGCTAATTATTTTTTATGCTAAACTAAAGTAATAAAAAAACCAAAACAAAAACAAAACAAAACAATACTAACTAAACGTTTTTATAAACTTTTTCCCTCTTGCAATTGTTTACTCTCTTTCTCCTTTACGTCTTATGTAATATATGTATATTACATAGTGCTAAAAAGCCCATGTAAAATATATATAATGCATATGCTGTCTATGTATGTGTATTTCTCCTACTTCACACACACCATTTTAAATATCTCTATCACACGCATCACCCACACACGACTTACTGTGACTATTTCTCTCTCTCCTGTCTGTCTACTTCTCTCTATCTGTTGACTACATAAGTACTTTCTGTTACATGAATACTCTTATACGAAACATATTACAGACCTAAATAACCTTTTTATTTGATATTTTAATTTAATTTTTGATTTGGCAAGATGAGTTTCTAACTACCACCCAAACACCTCTGTCTACATCCGCTGCATTGCATTTTGAGTAATGTATCTGTAGCAATAAATTAATAAAAAAAATTTAACAATTTTCATTTAGAACAGTTAAATATATTTTTATATATTTGGTTACGGTACAGTTAACAGTTGCACTCAAATACATAAATTTACGGAAATGTTGCGCTATGTTAGTTAACATGAGCATCTATTCAAAATACATATACATATACCAGTTGAACATACATATAACATTTGTAGTCTATTCTACAAAATATGCTTATTTATTGCTGTTTCCATACTCAATTTCTTTTTACAGAACTGAAAAATCAAATAGAAACGCAAGTAAATGAGCTAAAAACTCAAATAGAGGGAAAATGTGTCATGCAGTGATATGTCGGTCATCATAAAAGATATATATAACAATAATAATAATGAAAAAGTAATTCGAATAATAACTGAAGAAGTAAAAACGAAACATTTATAAAATGCAATTGATTTCAACCACTTGAATTTGTTAATATAAAGTTTAAAAATGATATAAATATTATGTTCCAAATACGTTCTCCAAAATATTGAAATAATCTACTTATTTATGCATATATATATATAAATATATACATATACATATATATATATATATATATATATATATATATATATATATATATATATATATATATATATATATATATATATAAATTCACGAATCGGCTGCAATAATCCAGCAAAACTATAAAACGCCGCAAACAATATACATATATATCTATATATATCTCGGAATAACAATACAAACAAGAAAATAATACAAATAGTATAATAGTAATAACAAACATAAAAATATCAAAATGATAATGAGGAAAATAATATACATGCATATGTATGTATGTACTAAAAAACAGGACGGTGAAATCCTATTGAATTTTAAAAGTAGTTAAAGCATAAACTAAATTATGTATAAATGAAATACATAGTAAACGCCTTTAATAATATATTCAAATCACTTTTGCTTCGATGATAATGTAATATACTCAATGCCCAAAAATTATAAAAAAGAAAATCAAAAAAAAAAAAATAGATACAAAAAGAATACATAATCGTTGTTTAGTTGATAACGATAATGATAACAAAAACGATACCGTTGACGGAATCGTTATCGTAAATAAAAAATAACTGCGATTGGTGCGACAGAGGCAGAGTCAGAAAAAAGTTACAATGGAGAGGTTGCTGAATCATGATTATGTCGAACCGTCGAAATACGTTGCTGAAAAATCTTCTTTTGGACTTTAATGAAACATAAATACATACACATGCCTACCAATATATATACACGAACCTCCAAGGACTGGATATGATCTAGCTTACATTTTAACAATTTCGAACTTTTTCTGTTGCCGATATGTTATATATTTACATATATAAATTTGCGTAACAAATTCGAATCAAATTTTCCAAATGTGAACTAAAAGTCGTCGTTGGTACTTCAATTATGATTGAAACAAATGAGAATAAAATCTTGATGAGCCAAACCCAAGAATTCATGATCGTTCTGTTTCTTTAAAACTCTCCTTTAACAGCGGTAACATCTTCTTTCTTTTCTATACAAATAAAAAAATACATACACACAACAAACTGAGAACATTCTATGAGATACTTACTGAATATATTGATTGAAGCTTCTAAAATGTAAGTAAAACAAACTCCTATACCTAAACTAAAAGCTGAATTCTATATACATTAAACCATTATAAACTTTCAGTTTTTTAATTACAAATCTATATATATTTATTAAGTTGAAGCATTATCAGATAGGATACATATGATGTATGATAAAACGGATAGAAGATTAGATAAAACTTTATATTATAGCCATTTAGCCCAGGACAATAGTTTGTAAGAAAACGCTAGGCAGTTCGAGAGCATAATGCTGTGATACATTTAGCATACAATTTGTCACGACCCTCCCCACTCAAAAAAAAAAAAAAACTGATGCATGCTTTAAAGTGAAAATATACTTACTCGCATACTTAATACGTAATACGTAATACCATAATACATACAGACAAAGCCAAAATTAAAGACGGAACCACCATATACAATATATATTCTCTACATATATCTGTTGTCTGCTGCGACTCTGTAATGTTTGGGTCTCAAGGGTAGGTAATCGCCTACATCCCATTCAATATCCACAAGCTACATATATATACATATACCACATCAGAATTGTATATAATACGATGTTTCACGCAATAACAAAAATACTCTGGTACAGAATGCTATGCATGAATGTACATATACCATGCACATATACGAGTCAAGTATATATCGATTGTTAAATGATTGTATGTGAAATTATCGTATATCGTTGATCTATCGTTTATCGATTAATTACGGATTCAACACTCGTATGAATGTTTACAATATTTAAGCAAATATGTATGTACATATACATATATATATATATATATATATATATATATATATATATATATATATATATATATATATATATATATATAATTATATATACATATAATTATCACACTTTCTCTACTGAACATGCCCTTTCCAAATACAAATTCAAATCCGTCTTTATAGCTGCCTGTAGTATGCCTTATAGAGATAACCTATATAAAAATTATGTAAAATGTGCTTGAATGATTGAAGAATTTGGAAAGGACATTTCGGCTTCGGTAACCGAAGCTCGCATTCTTCTCACTTATTATTTATATATTTATGCAATATACTTTATAAATATATATATATATATATATATATATATATATGTACATATATTCATATATATAAATATATATATTTGAATATAAATACAAATGAATAAATGTTTTAATCACACTGCATTTTCTATATTTCTCTCTCTCTCTCTCTTTCTCTGGTGTATCTCTCTTTTCTCTCTTTCTCTCTCTCTCTTCTATTCTCTTGATTTGAAACACTACTTTGAATCTTTAATCTGCGCCACTACTACTACTCTGCCTAAAAATACAACAACAACAACCACACGAAACAACAACAATCTTTACTACAACATCAACAACAACGACTCGCTGGTCTCTTTCAGACACACGTACTCTCGGTGTAATAAAATATGATATACCACTCGTATCATCATCTACAACAACAACAACAACAGCACAAGAAAACAACAAGTACAACAACATCTACAGAAGTATCTTATATATATATATATATATATATATATATATATATATATATATATATATATATGTATATATATATACATATATAAATATATATAAATGAACAAATCATTTTACAACTGAACCAATCAAATTCTATTGTTCAACATTATCTTTGAACGTTGTAAATTTCTGGATTAAAATTTTTTAATTTTCCTTTCTTGTATAGTTCGTATACTCCTATATACACTTACACACACATACATCTATAGTTACATGCATATAGCCGAAGAATTATATACGGTGTTGTAAATGTTAAACGTTATATGTACAGATTCAACAAAAACAGCCAAAACAAAAAATGAAAATAAAATAACAAAAGACAATGTACTATTTACATACACATTTAACAAATACCGCAAGTCAAACAAAATGTATTCAATATCTAATTTATGAGATATAAGCCCGGAAACGAGTTACAGAAGTTTTTGGCTAACAACAAACTCACTTTTTACCATCCAGAATTTCTCATTTTGAGCGTGAATTTCGTGTATTGCTCAAAAGTTTTTCTAGAATTTTTCTTGGTATACCAAGTACTAGTACTGGCTAACAACAAACTCATTCATTGATTTCCTACCACTGTTCCTTAAATTTTGTGACTTTGAAAGCAATATCTAAGACCTCAATCTCTGTCAATCCGAAAAAAAGCAATTCCCTAGTGCCCCTCGCTCGATTAAACGATTGAACGGATAAATTGCCTTAACGTGGCTCCTAGATACTACCAAAAACCTTAAGATATCTTTAACATCAAAACTCTATTTAGCAACTACTTCAACTAGAAGCTAGCCGTTATACTACCTAACTACTCTATATCTTTATATATATATATATATATATATATATATATATATATATATATGTACATATATATATTTCCCACAACATATTTTACTAGTTTTACCGAACCCAAGTCTTATGCTCTTTCCAATTTTTAGCTCTTACAAATAAATGGAAAATGCTTTCAACAAATAGCAACATGTTTAACTAGATTCTATTAAAGGAAATATATCTCTATTGCGTTCTTTCAAAATACATATATATATATGACTTTGAAGTTCACTTGAATTGATTACTAAACATAAAAAAAAACACAAAACTTATACCAAATATATACAAAACAAAAGAAAAGAAAAAAAAACATTATATTCAATCATAACGAAAGATTTTAAAGTAAATCATAAATGTTGCAAATGTTAAAAATGATTCCGATGAATTTTTTAGTTTTGAAGTTTAATATTACATATAGTTATGATATAATATATATGTATATGTATATCGAAAAGTTTAAAGCAACCAGATTATTATTGAATATTATTAAATACATATACCCATATATATATTCCCCATATATATCTCATATATCGCTATATATATTTGGGTATTTGTTTAACTAAATAGGGAAATGAATTTAAAAAAAAAAAAAAGAATCATCAAGCAAAACCAAAATCGAGAATAATGTTGAAAATTATACCATTCAAGTCATTATTAGATGTGAAAACAGATATATACACAAAAAAAAATTAAAGAAAAGTTAAAAGAAAACATAAGAAAACGTTAATAGTTGATTAATTATATTGTTACTTTGAACATTTGAAAAAAAAAAAGAATAATAAAAACATGATATATGTATAAATATATACTTATATGAGAAAAAAACACAAACAATACAATGGGTTTTTTTGTATTCCTCTGGGCTCTCTAACTCTATTATTCTTTGTTTCTCTCTCGTGCTAACGAACCAAGTACACTCTACCTCTTCTATTCTTGCTCTCTCTTTCTCTCTACGTTTAGCATTCTTGATTTGGCATGACTGTTAGTCTAAATGTTTTTCCATCTACCATAAATTCCTTATATATGTGTCTGTTCGTGCCTATCTTTCTCTACCTTTATCTATTTCAATATCTATCCATCCTTTTACATCCTCTTTCTGTCTAAATTTCCTGTTCCTTTTTGAATTGAATAAACGCAGGTGCTGCTCTCTATTGTCTATCTTAACTATTCTAAACGCTAAGTTTGAAAAAACGCTGTCTAATGGAATGAGCTGCGTTTTCTACTAAGTATTAAGCACATATTCGTATAACATGCATCATATATATATATATATATATATATATATATATATATATATATATATATATATCTGACCTGACTTTCAGATATATTACTCGTATTTTAAGCCAAAGGTAGAAGGTGAGTTGGTATTCGTATAACATGCAACTCTGCATCTATATATATATATATATATATATATATATATATATATATATATATATATCTGACCTGATTTTCAGATAGATTACTCGTATTTTAAGCCAAAGGTAGAAGGTGAGTTGTGTCTAGTTCTAAAATCTTTTTCATCTAAAGTAACTGTCCGCATATAAAAAAAGCGTGAGTATCTAAGTGTTTCTCGTATTTTCCGTTGTTTTTTAAGCCATTTCATTAGTCAGCTGCAAAGCACGGTGGGTATCCCCTAAAGATATAAATTCATATCAACAACACAAAACAGATAAAAAAAAAGAAATTTGTGCTTATGATAAATTTGTCTTATGTGTTCTAGGCTGAACAAAAATCAATCGAAAACTGTCAACAAATTTTAACTCTTTCATTTTCTTACATTTTCTCTTTTGTTTCGACATATATACTATTGTTTTCTTTTCATAGATTATTGAACTAATTTGTAAAATTTTTCTTTAATAAAAACTGATTTCTTTTCAATTTTGTACTTTCAGCGAAATTAAGAAAACGTCTTAGCGACGCTTTTAAGAATTGCCCACTGAGAAACTTGTTTTGAAACCCCAGCCTAGCTCCAACTCCAGAAAAAACGAGTTAGCATTGCATAATTTCGGTTTCAAGCTGCATGCGGACATGTATATAGATATATATATATATATATATATATATATATATATATATATATATATATATATATTATGTCGGTATGCTCTATTTTCATATTTACATACATACATATACTTAGGATGAAGCCTACTTTCGAAACTTTGATCATAGTGCCAAGAAAACTTTCTACATGCATACAAATATGAAATAAACGGTTGATATATGTCAATAATTATATCGATCAATATTATGTAAATATTAGTACAACCCTACGATGTGCCCTTGGAACGCATAAGCAGCTGCACTAAATTTTAATTAGAGTTCGGTATTAAGCAAATTTGTGAATTTTTTTATCCTCGGTTTCGTTTTATCGATATAAATCTTCAATTTATCGAATAAGTACAACGATGAAGCATTAGAAAGTATAGATTATCGTATTTCAGAAGATCGAAATAATCAATTTAACAAACAACGACATTAGTTAAAAACAATTAGAGTAGACAACCAGAACAAAACCAAGTCATCTTTTATATTGTGCTCGGTTCTTAAGATTCGATTTGATTCGATACGGTTCAAAACGTTTCGATCCGAATCGATTTAGATTGTAGATGTTTTAAAATGTTTTCGTTAATTGCCAAAATAATTCATAAGATTTTTAATGTACCTGAAACTCCAATGATCCTAATGGAAGTCTAAATAATTTAGGTTAAGGTTCTACCAAATATTTAGATAATTTTTCAGATATATATAGTTATATCTTCAACACTTTCAAGAATACTTAGATACTATTTAAAACGATTTCAGTTAAACATTTAGAAATTGTATTCAATACTTCGGTCAGCCGAAGCAGACATCCTTCTCCAACCTATATGCATATATTTATTTTCATATAAAGACAGTGCCATACACAACATGGCACATTATATCTCCGATTTCTATAAGTTTTTGATAGGCATGCCAGTGAGATTTTACACATTAATCATTCAGAAGAACAACAATCATATCTAAAACCTAAACGATTTCGTGTCTTAATTTAAAAATATTAAATGATTTTACAAAAAGGTTAATGAAAGTAAATTAATAATAATAATAATAATAATAATAATAAAAATACACAAAAGTTTCGAAAAATGCAAACGTAGTTTTTATCGAAAGCAGGAAAATTATTTTAGCCTAAGTATCATTTATACATATATAAATATATATATACCAAATCGACCGACTGAAATTATTGTTAAAAGTTTTATGAACTATACTTGCATCTATATATATATTTATAAATGTGTATATATACAGATAAATATATATATGATCAAGTAAATGAAAGAAATATATATACAACCGATTAAAATGAGAAAGCAAAAATGAAAATAAATACCAAATATATTAAAGTTTCTATACCTTAATCAATCATAAATTTGCGATTCAATATATACAAACACACACAATATATATATATATATATATATATATATATATATATATATATATATATATATATATATATATATATATATAAGTATTGCGATAGTTGAGGGAATCCTAAAATGATTTAATTATATAGGGCCATTTACAACATTTTACGAATCGAACAATAGTTTGACAGTTAAAATAATCATACAAATAGAAAGAAATTGAAGAATAAGTGAATGAAACTGAAATACCAATAAAGCTGTTATTTACTTTTATAAAATAGCAAACGAGTGTATGGGAGTTAAGCTTCGTGATGGCTGCAGATCTAAATCTATATCCTGATGCTCGTGAATATCAAAATGAAATCTAAATCCAAGACTAGTTCCAAAATAAATTCTAAAATAAAAAAAATAAAATAACAAACTTTAACGTTTAAAAAAATTGAACTAATAATAATTACTATCCTAGCGATTATATTACTTTTAAATAAATATATTCAGGCATTTTAATGATGATCCTTAAGACCCTTGTTCTACATAGGCGCCCGTGCATATATATACAAGTGTACATATGCATGTAAGCTGCGCATATATTGATTATATTGTACGGCATCATATTGTATTGCATTTTAATATGTTGTGTTGTATTTATTGTTGGATTGTATTTTAATATATATAGACAGAGTTAATTTCCAATAAAGAGTTTTTAAATGCAACTAATTTTGCTGTTTGTTTTCTTCCTTCGTTAGCTATGGGAGCCTAGCCAAGTTAATACATATTTAGTTAGTTGGCTACGCTGAGGATTCGCTGCTTCAGGAGAGTGTCTTGGCTGTCATTCCACATTGATAAGAAATGAATAAATTCACAGCTACCTACCCCCATCCGGAAGGACAATGTACTGAATTATTTTTTCAATGACCTATTTGTCATGAAGCCCCTCTTGTAAATTAGATTATAGCGTTCGCCTCGAACTAGAGAATAGATTTAAACTGTCTGCTCTACTCTAATAGTTAGCAAAAATTCGTGAAATAAATTTCAGCGCGTCAAAAACGTCTAACAATGCAGAACTTATAGGTTTGGGCATGTTTGTTATGCCCCAGTGCTAGCGTTTAAAAGTACAAAACAGCATCAACAAATAGTATTCAATGACAATTCGTCTTTATATGAAAACATCGAGAGAGAGAGAGAGAGAGAGAGAGAGAGTAAATATTGCTTGGCTCTAACTATCTAAGATGTTTTATTGTTATTTGGTATTTCGAAAAACTCTTGGTTTGGCATTTCATGATGCTGTCATTATGTGAGGCCGCATTGTTTAGCGATCAAATACCAAAGTGCTTGGAATTTATGAAACTGCCTGTCCTGCCTTGACACGGCTGGTCCTGGTCCTAGTCCGGGCTCTTCCTTGTGCTGTTCTACGCCAACGACAAGGCGAAAGGAATTCGATTGAGGATGGTAGGTGGCTGTTGCACGTACTACAAATCAATACAGAAAGTGCGCATCCTCCTCTCAATCTCCCTTTCACTTCTAGCATATTTCGTTTAATTAAAAAAGTTCCGAACAATTGATTCCTAAATTGACATCGTTGACATTTTAATGCGTTTAGTTCCGCTTGTCACTTAATGTGAGTTTTATTCGCACTACCCATTAACAGAGATATCGGCGGGTCTGCTTAACAGGAACATCGCCTCATAGTTCATTTATTTTCTTGTGAATGTTTGAAAGCTTCAAATCCATACACAACGAAGATAGTACATATATGACTGAAAATCGTCTATGTGCCTAATTGTAAAATAAATGGCTGCTGAACGTTATATTGGCTGTATATATGTAAATATATATGAAGATAAGCATTTTTCGCTTCAGGATATCTTATAGTCGAGCTTTCTCGACAATAGCACTCTATGGCCTTTTTTTCTTGGCGAACCCTGCTTATAAATAATGCATCGAATACCTTTTAATTATACAAACGTACCAGGTGTACGAAGCCCCTCCCCCAGGGCGCCAATAAATGGACACACACTTTGCCTTCAGCCAAGTGTAAAGAGTCATGTTTATTAGCCAAAAACAAACCCAAGCAGACACCTTGCCTGTGTGTGTATGTGCTTGTATATTCGGACTAAAGCTCCACTTTAATGTAATAGGAAGCAGCAAGGGAATGCCCCTAATGAAATGCATTGTCAAATGAAATGGTAAAATTGACGACGTCCACTCTTTCCTAAAGTGCCCAACCGCATTAAATCAGCAAACTAACCGCCACTAAATAAACACTCACACAAGCACACACTTTCACGTAAGTAGCGAATGTTGGCTGCTGCCTCGACCAGGATCTAAAGTTAAAAGCACTTGTAACAAATTGAAATCATTCATCTTACTTTTCGCATTCATTTCCACTCCCATCTACACACTCACGCACACACATACACATAGACAGGCTCACACGCAGACAAGCGTACACATGCCCACTCCGTCACTCACATTAATGTGGGTATTTGAAATTCGCCTGGTCAGCCAATAGCATTAAGTAGTTGGGTTTTGGGCTTATCTTTGCACAGGTAACGCCCGCCCTGCATTTGATGCTTATTTATTTAGTGGGGCAAAGCCCAAAAGATTCTAGCTAAATAATATAAGCTTATCTCAGCTGGAAGCTTTGCTTAAGTGTTGCTCATACCGTATAAATTCCCACAATAACGTTCCGTGTTCTAGTTGGATGGAAACCAATTTCTTATGATTTATATATTTTATTATGATTTTTGAAAAATGTTTTTGGCTCCCATTTTCTCAGATACATATGTATATACGTAACTCTGATGCATATGATTCCTTCTGTGTACATAAACCTGTTCTGCCTCTTCCCATTCCCATGATGTAAACAAAACAAATTATAAAATGGTATTTCCGTTGTCCAATATTTTCAAGTTATGGAAATACGAGAGCTGGCTGTACGCATTCTGGTTCCAACACTCAAATTAAATGAATGAGTTTATGTATATATGTATGTATATATATACGTGTGTAGATATGTATATGTATGAGATAAAGTGCGCGCACTCCAGCAAAAACATTTAATTATCATATATTTATATATGTAGAGAATCGAAAATACTAAATAGGCATTGTACACGTACATTGATTTGCGTTTGTATAAGTGTTTGTATAGAAAATAAAGAAGGAAAGAATGAAAAAATTGTTAGAAGTGAACTTCAGTTTTTCGCTCAATCGACTTGTCTGCTGCAGCAGCCGCAAGCGCTTTCAAGTGGATGTGGCTATTAAAACCAACCAAGAACTGTCAAAGTGAAGTAGAAGAGAAATCAACTCACCATTCAGCTAAAAATTGCATTGATGAGGCGGCAGAGGGGCGAAAGCAAATATGAAAAGAAGAGGAAAGAAGCAACTTCTCGCAGAGATAGCAAAGACCTCGCAAGCATCTTATACGCATTGACTTCTGAACTATTTACTTATACAGCTAATCACTGTTACTCTCCCTCTCTCTCACACGCTCTCAGAGGCTTCGTTGACAACTTGTAAGTAGAATCAGGTTGATCTTTAGAAGGCGCGGTCAGTGCGATTTAGCTGGCAGCGGGAAGTAGACGCGTCGCAGCACTGTATTAAAGTTGTTATTGAATACGCATTATCGCCATTGTATTAAAGTTTAAATTTAAATTTCGACAATTTAAAAATGAAAATCCTGCTGGCTTTGGTGCTGCTGCAGAGGTTACTTTGCAGCAACGCACAAGGTGAGCACAGCCAATGGCTGCAGACACAGTCATTGGGTAGAATCCCAGAATTGAGTCAGAGAACGGCTTTAAGACAAAGCACAACAACAGCAACAAGAAGAACATTACGAATAACAACAACAATAAAAACAAGAATAACTCAACTGGTTATCAGCTGTGAACTCGACCCAGTGAAATCTGTGGAGCGACTTTTATATTGCCAATCATTTGACATATTCTGTTTTATTTTTATTATTATTATTAATCATTATCATTTATTATATTATCACTCTGGCTCAACAGAAACCTTCGGATATTGTACTACACCCACTGATCAAAGTGGCACCTGCATCTACCTCAGGGATTGTACCTATCTCTTCGAATTGGTCCAGAAGATAACTTTGTCGGCGTCTGAACGCAGCCTGCTCCAAACTAGCCAATGCGGCTATCGCAATGGTCAAGTGCTTGTGAGTATGAGTTAATCAGTGAATAAATTCTCTGACAACAATGAAGGCTAATGAGTGAATAAATTAATAACAGAAAAAGTGAATGAATGAATAATCACACGAGTAAATAATCGAATAACTAAATATAACTACACAAATATTTGTGTCCAGTGAAAGCTCGCGAAGATGAGCTTAAACACACCTTAGACTATAGCGGAAGCTTGCTAAGGTGAATGAAAGAGTCTGACTTCCGATCGAAACGTGAACATTAAGGCGATATAAACATAATAATTTATTTATTTTAAATTATATACAAAAATAGTTTCAACATTTCAAATTCTTCAGTTGTCCGTTTTGAAGTAAAATCTATTATCATCCACTACTCGAAATTGGAAAAAAAAAATTCAAAATATAATAAATAAATAAATCAATCAGGAGTATTGTTAATTATCCCTCATGGTGCAAAGTCTTAAAGGGAATTGTGGTCTGGCCGAGCCAGAAGCAGAGTTTTTACTGTACATAATAGGCAGATACATTTGAAATCCCTTGTAGATTTGCTGTGCGAATAGCCGCAGACTTAGCCAGCAACCCATTTGGGATCAACCACAACCCAAACCCCAACCAGCACCATCCACAGTCACCAGGCGCTCTGGGTTGCTACCTCAGGTACCCAACTGTGGCGACAACTTCGCCGATCGGGTGGTGGGGGGCGTGAACACTGCCATAAATGAATATACTTGGTTGGCGCTCATCGAGTACACGAAATGTAAGTGTAAATGTAACCACCTGCAGTTGGAGCTGTGCTAATGCGTTTGCTTTCTCAGCCAACAATGCCATTGGACACCACTGTGGAGGCTCGCTGATAAACAACCGTTATGTGCTTACGGCGGCTCATTGCGTATCTGCCATTCCCAGCGATTGGCGGCTGACGGGCGTCCGTCTGGGCGACTGGGACACCACATCCAATCCGGATTGCATCACAGGGCGAAATGGAAAAAGAAATTGCAATGAGCCGTATGTGGATGTGCCTGTGTCAGAGAGAATACCGCATCCTCAGTACCCAGGAAATACGCGCGATCAGTTGCACGACATTGCACTGCTGCGTTTGAGTCGGGAAGTTACATTCACGAATTTCATTTCACCTGTTTGTCTGCCGATACTGCCAGAACAACGGAATACCATTTTCCTGGGACGTAAAATGTATGTCGCTGGCTGGGGTCGCACCGAAACGAACAGCACATCGAATATTAAGCTTAAGGCTGAACTGCAACCTGTACCCACGGAAGAATGCAATCGCCGTTATCAGACCCAGAGACGTACTCTAACATCGAGCCAAATGTGCGCAGGCGGAGTGGAAGGCGTTGATTCCTGCCGAGGTGACTCTGGCGGACCATTGGGTAACAGTTATCTACATCAATCTCAATATCAATATAATCTTTCTATGTTTGCCCATATTAGTCATGGAGGAGTTCAATAATGGTTACAGCAATTTTTATCTTACTGGAGTTGTCTCCTATGGACCCACACCTTGTGGCCTTGCCGGATGGCCAGGTGTATACACGCTTGTGTCCGCATACGTTGATTGGATTGACGCAACAATAAGAGCATAGAATTTCTCAATAAAAAACATTCTCTCATATATAAGATGTTTAAAACCGGTGATGAATAAACTATTCGTATATATATTATACGATAACATAGAGCTCTGATTTTTATATTTAAATTTAAAAAATAAAAATAAGACAAAATATTTTTGGTGAAATTATATTTAAAATAATTGAGTTTATTTATGGTGGGTGACCTGCATTTGAAGTTAAAGAAAATTATTTATGTTTCAGCAGCATTTGAATTCAATTTACGTTGGCGGTCAATCTATAAACTTATCGATTTTTAAATACACTTAAAACTAGACACTGTAAGCTTATTTCGTGTGAAACTTTATTTTTTTAAATCTAAATGAATTCAACATAAACCCCGACTAATTTTGAGTTTCTATGAAGACTAAACAAATCATTGGCCCAATCATTATAAAACAACTTGCTATCGATATTAGCAAATGCAGTCTCATTATTGCGTTAACAATAAGATGAATGTTGAGCTTGCATTAAATGGTTTTATCGATGGGATATCGATATATAGGAACAATAGTATATGTAAGTATATCGCAACTTGTTCATGTTAAACAAAAAAATGTTGAAAAACATATGTAAGACACAATTAAATCTACTGAAAAGTGCAAACAGTTTGCAGCAACAAGTGCGGGTAAGCAGTTTAATAACTTATAGACGTGCTTTAAATTGAATAACATTTTATCCTCACAATGTCTATAGAACACGTTCGTCTTAAAGCGCAAATATGAACCGCTGTTACACAAGACGAATGAAAAGCCTCGTCGGCTACGCTCAAAGCACTTCATCTATGATCTTGTGGAGGATACAAACGTAAAGAAACGCCCCAACATGGAAGTGGTGCTGAAAACCTTCGTCGAGGGCGTTGGCGACAAAGGCGATGTGGTCTCAATGAAGCCACATTTCGTGTACAACAAGTTGCTGTTACCCGGTTTCGCGACCTATAAAACCCCTGGAAACATCGCTAAATATTCTAAAACGGAAGCAGAAAAGACCGCCGTTCAGCATAGCTCGGCATACGCACAACGCACAGTCAACATGCTGCAGTCCATTGTGCTGGCAGTGATAATGAACAAGGATGAGCCCTGGGTACTAGAGCCGTGGCACATTAAAGCATCCCTACGCAAAGCGGGTTTTCACTGCAAGCAGGAATGTATAATGCTGCCTAAGGAGCGAATTGAGGGACCCGATCTGAGGAAAGAAAATAAGGAATTCATTTGCACCATAACGGTTAATAAACTGGAAAAGGCCACGCTTAAATGTCGCATCCATCACTGGAGCACCAATCCCAGTGAGCGGTTGCCTTATGTCCTCGAACATTGGAAACTCCCGGCGGAGCCGTTGCTCGACTCAACAACAGTGCCAACAAGCAACGTGCAAAATCCAATTGTTGAATGAATATATGTTATATATACATAAGTCCCATTTGATTATCCTATAAATCTGCTTTATTTATGATCAACGTTCAATCGCACGAAAAGTGGATTTTATAAAGTTATAAAAAGAAAATAATATGAGCGCATTTGTTGTGATATATATCCGTGAATGCAGTGTGAATTCATAATTGAACGATCTGCCATTAATTGACAAGCAATCGTAATATCTAATGCTATATTTAGGTGCTTAATTTCTGCTTTAAGCTTCCTTAGTGCACAGCCTTCAGCTCCACATCGAAGACGAGCGTCGAGTTGGGTGGAATAGTGGGTGGATGGCCGCGTGCGCCATATGCCATGTGGGCAGGGCAGGTAATGCGACGCTTGCCGCCTACCTTCATGCCACTAACGCCCACATCCCAGCCTTTAATCACCTCTCCAGCGCCCAAAGCGAACTTAAATCCATTGCCTTTCTGCATACTGTCAAATGTCTTGTTGTTGGACTTAAGACGTCCAATATAGTAAACGGCCACGCGCTTGCCCTGCTTAGCCTCCGGCCCGTTGCCTGCCTGGAGGTCTTGGACTTTAACGCCACCAACTATGGTACGCTCACCACCTGGAGCAGCAGCAGCGGCTGTTTGTTTGGCGTCCTTTGCCTTGCCCTGCTCTTTTTTCACCTCAGATGCTGGTGCAACTTTGTTTTCCTTCTTTGATTTTTGTTGCTGTTGCTGTTTCTCCTGCTTTTTGGCCACACCATTCTGTTCCTTACCTGGTGTCTTGGCGGTTTCATTTATTTTGGCTTTTTTGGCCTTGGGTGCAGCGTTCTCTTCTTCCTCCTCCTCATCGTCAGAATCAACGTTGTCTTCGTCCTCGTCATCATCATCATCTTCGTCATCGTCATCACCAGATTCATCCTCGAGGAATGATGAATACTCAGCAGCTAATTTACTATCATCCACATCATCGTCGTCGTCCTCCTCTTCCTCTTCCTCCTCGCTGCCATCTTCATCAGATTGCATTTCCTTGTCGCCAGCTTTAGTCTTTGTGCCCTTCTTCAAAGCTTTCACAACTTTCTCATACTCTTCTTCGTCATCGAATTCATCGTCAGATTCCTCAGTATCATGTAAGAAACCAATCAATGAAACCACGGCATTTCCTGAAAAATTGTATATTATAAATTTATATGTATTTAAAATATTTAAATGCGTTAATATATATAATGTTCAAATAGCCTCACCAGTAGTTTGGAACATAATCTTGTCGCCTTTGCAGAAGTTCAAATCGAGGGCCATTTGGGGCAAGTTTTTACTCAAAGTTGCGACAATGAACTTGGTTTTGTCTGCTGTAATGTAGAATTTCGCAGAATCGCCCTCATCAAGTGCTACACCAGAAATATGGAACGATTTCACAATGGTTTGTGTGTACTTCCGGTTAGGCTTCATGGTTAATCCTGAAACAAACATATATATCATAAAAAGTTCCAAGGAACTAAAGAAAAGTTCCACGATGCTGCGGTGGTAAGCACGTGGTAAGGGTACATCGAAATGTGCGTTTTCACACAGCCGCTGTACGCAACAACGCATATCCAAATATTAAACTACTTATCGAACAATTAAAACTTACCCCAAAACATCGACATGTTGCAGATATTTTATTTAGCGCAGAAAGAAAAAAATAAAAAAAACGTGTACGAGATGAAAACGTTCTTAAACAAATGAGCGACGCCGGCAAATTGCAAGTGCTGGAAAAGATGTAATCGCATTCCGGCGCCAACGATTACTGCTTATCGATATAAAAAAAAAACATTCACACAACGGAATGTGCAACTCTGCGTGTACTCGTCTCTCTGTGATTGACACTAAAAAAAACTGTTTGTGTATTTGTGACGAAAAAACGTCTGTCACAGAAACGGAGCGCCGCAGCCCCGCCTTTCCGTGCGATTTTATCTGTGCATTTCCGTTGTTAATTTCAAAGTGATGACAATTATAGGAATATGACCGAAAAGATAACGCTAGCTGATGCCCTGTCCAATGTCGAGGTGCTGGATGAAATACCCCTGCCCGATGAGCAGCCCTGTATTGAGGCCCAGCCCTGTTCTATTATTTACAAAGCAAACTTTGATACCAATTTCGAAGATCGCAATGGCTTCGTTACGGGTATTGCCAAGTACATCGAAGAGGCGACTACGCACGCAAATTTAGTAAGTTGTTATACATAGCCAAATGAAAAAGTATTTTTCAAACTAATAATGTAATATTACCCTTGCTTCAGAACGTTTTACTGGACGAGGGTCAAAAGCATGCTGTTATGCTGTATACCTGGCGTTGCTGCTCCCGGGCCATACCGCAGCCAAAATCGAACGAGCAGCCAAATCGTGTGGAAATCTATGAGAAAACTGTGGAAGTGCTTGCCCCGGAAGTGAATAAACTGCTCAACTTCATGTACTTCCAACGCAAGGCTATTGAAGCATTCTCTGGAGAAATAAAACGTCTATGCCATGCTGAGAAACGCAAGGATTTCGTATCGGAGGCATATCTCCTTACTCTTGGAAAATTCATTAATATGTTTGCCGTGCTGGACGAACTAAAGAATATGAAGTCAAGCGTAAAGAATGACTATTCGACATATCGACGCGCTGCTCAGTTCCTCAAAGTGATGTCAGATTCGCATACGCTTCAAGAATCACAGAATCTATCCATGTTTTTGGCCACCCAAAATAAAATACGTGACACCGTCAAGGATACTCTAGAAAAGATCGTTGGCTATGAGGATCTGCTATCTGACGTTGTCAACATCTGCGTGCATATGTTTGAAACGAAAATGTACTTGACGCCTGAGGAGAAGCACATGCTGGTAAAAGTCATGGGTTTTGGTTTATTTCTCATGGACAGCGATGCGTGCAACATCAACAAGCTAGATCAGAAAAAGAAAATACGTCTGGATCGCATTGATCGCATCTTCAAGAATCTGGAGGTGGTGCCACTCTTTGGCGACATGCAAATAGCGCCATTTAACTATATAAAGCGCAGCAAGCACTTTGATTCTAGCAAGTGGCCATTGTCCAGCTCTAATGCCATCAGCCCACAGGCAGATTTGATGGTGCATTTGCCCCAGATACGCGAGGACCATGTGAAATACATATCCGAGCTGGCACGCTATACCAATGAGGTGACCACCACCGTCAAAGAAAACCCAACCGACGCTGAGAATCGCATAACTGCAGATTTGGCATTGCGCGGGTTGCAACTACTATCCGAGTGGACCAGCGTCGTCACCGAGCTCTACTCATGGAAGCTGCTGCATCCCACCGATCATCATCAAAACAAGGATTGTCCCGTGGAGGCCGAAGAATATGAGCGTGCCACACGATACAATTACACTTCCGAAGAGAAATTTGCACTGATCGAGGTTATTGCCATGATCAAAGGACTGCAGGTTTTAATGGCACGCATTGAAACAGTACTCTGCGAGGCGATCAGACGCAACATCTACTCAGAGTTGCAAGACTTCGTGCAGCTAACGCTACGTGAACCTCTTCGCAAGGCAGTCAAAAACAAAAAGGATTTGATCCGGAGCATTATTATGTCGGTACGCGAGACCTCCGCCGATTGGCAGAAGGGCTATGAGCCCACGGATGATCCAGTGTCCAAGGGCAAGAAGGATCCTGATGGGGGCTTTCGTATACATGTGCCTCGCCTGAATGTAGGACCCTCCTCTACGCAACTGTACATGGTGCGCACAATGCTTGAGTCCCTGATTGCTGACAAAAGCGGTGGAAAGCGCACTTTACGCAAAGACATCGATGGCAACTGTTTAATGCAGATCGATACTTTTCACAAGACTTCGTTTTACTGGAGTTACTTGCTAAATCTAAGCGACACGCTGCAAAAGTGCTGCGACCTCTCCCAGTTGTGGTATCGCGAATTCTACTTGGAAATGACCATGGGCCGGAAAGTAAACAAGTGCATGGTACGGCATCAGCACAATGAGGAATGTAAGGATTTAATCACAATGGAAAAACGTATACAGTTCCCCATTGAAATGTCAATGCCCTGGATATTAACCGATCACATACTCCAAACCAAAGAGCCCTCGATGATGGAGTAGGTTTCTTGTTCTTGAACTATATAGTATTATTGTAATTCTGTGTGTTTTAGGTTTGTACTGTATCCCTTGGACTTGTACAATGATTCAGCACATTATGCTCTTACTGTCTTCCGCAAGCAATTTTTGTATGACGAGGTGGAGGCTGAAGTCAATTTGTGCTTTGATCAGTTTGTTTACAAGCTAAGTGAACAAATATTTGCACACTACAAGCAGCTGGCTGGCAGGTGAGTTAAATATATAATATATTTAGATATTGTAGACTCTTCTAACCAATACCTTAACCTATGTTATCCCATTGTATTTTACTTGTAGCATTTTCTTAGATAAACGTTTTCGGCTGGAGTGCGAGGTCCTCGGCTTCAATTTCCAATCATATCCACGCAATAACCGCTATGAAACGCTACTGAAGCAACGACATGTGCAGCTCTTAGGTAAATAAAACAGCTTTGCACACAAGTGAGTACAAATACTAATACCTTAAATCCTTTGCTGCTTATCAGGTCGTTCCATCGATCTAAACAAACTAATTACACAACGCATCAATGCAAACATGCACAAGAGTATCGAATTGGCCATCAGTCGATTTGAGGGCAATGACATAACTGGGATTGTGGTAAGCCAAATTTGAAAAACAAACCATAAGAAAGTCAATGACAAATTAAACATGTACTTTTTCATGCCAAAGGAACTAGAGGGACTTTTGGAGGCCAACCGCATTTGTCACAAAATGCTAAGTAAATATTTGGCCTTGGACAATTTTGAGGGCATGGTCAAGGAAGCAAATCATAATGTCCTGGCTCCATATGGTCGCATCACTTTACATGTTTTTGTGGAATTGAATTATGACTTTCTAGTTAATTACTGTTACAATGCAGCTACAAATCGGTAATTGTTTTAAACTTTATTGTATCATAATTAAATGAAAATTCTTGTATTTTTTTTGCAGCTTTATTCGTACCAAAGTCAATTTGTCATCCTCACAGGCCATTCAGCGCGAGAAACCGCCGCAGATGTCACATTATTACCTATGGGGTTCGAAACAACTAAATGCTGCATATACCGCACAGTACGGGCAGTATGCGGGGTTTGTGGGCGCACCACATTTCCATGCTATGTGTCGTCTGTTGGGCTACCAGGGCATTGCTGTCGTTATGGATATTATACTAAAGGACATTGTTAAGCCACTCATACAAGGCTCATTGCTGCAGTTCACCAAAACACTGATGATTGCCATGCCCAAATCTTGCAAATTGCCTCGCTGCGAATACGGTTCACCCGGTGTGCTCAGCTATTATCAGGCCCATCTCACCGACATTGTGCAATATCCAGATACCAAAACGGAGTTATTTCAATCCTTTAGAGAGTTTGGCAACTGTATAATCTTTTGTCTTCTGATCGAGCAAGCTTTGTCGCAGGAGGAGGTGTGCGATCTGCTTCACGCTGCACTCTTCCAAAACATCTTCCCTCGTCCCTTCTGCAAAGGTTCGTTTTCGTCTGCCAATTGGATCTTTTTATTTTTTTTATCATTTATTTTTATAGAGAACGAAAAGCCGGAGGCTAAGCAAAAACGTCTTGAGGCTCAGTTTGCCAATCTGCAAATCGTTTCCAATGTGGAGAAAATTGGCACTGCCAAGGTAAATGTCCGGTAGATATTAATAATTTAAGATAGACAAAAAATGGGCTTAGTAGTATATTGACAAAGCTTTTTATTTTGATTCGATTAATTCTTTATTATGTTTTGTATGATCCACAGCAAGCAATGATAGCACGTGAAGGAGATCTGCTGACACGCGAACGCCTTTGCTGCGGCCTGAGCATATTTGAAGTCATTTTAAATCGGGTAAAAAGCTACTTGGATGATCCCGTTTGGTGTGGCCCACCGCCTGCCAATGGCATCATCCACGTCGACGAATGCTCCGAGTTTCACCGTCTCTGGTCTGCACTGCAGTTTGTTTATTGTATACCAGTGCGCGGCACCGAGTACACCATTGAGGAGCTGTTTGGCGAGGGTCTTAACTGGGCTGGTTGCGTCATGATTGTACTACTTGGCCAGCAGCGACGGTTTGAAGCGCTGGACTTTTGCTATCACATCTTGCGCGTGCAACGCGTCGATGGCAAGGACGAAGATGTGAAGGGCATTGTAAGTGTGCATTCCCTTAAATGTGCATTCCTAAATTTATTTACATTATTATTATCTCCCTAAACGCAGCAATTGAAACGCATGGTAGATCGCATAAGACGCTTTCAAGTATTAAACTCACAAATCTTTTCAATACTTAACAAATATCTAAAGGGAGGCGATGGTGAAGGCTCAAATGTGGAGCATGTGCGTTGTTTTCCGCCGCCACAACATCCATCGGTCATATCGTCATCGTCACACTATCAGGATCCACAAAAACTCCGCCAGAGCATGAACAATTAAGTAAGAGGTATCAGGATAAGCTGATTATAGACTCCTAACATTAATATATTTAATCAAAATAACAACTAGTTACTCACACAGAATATTTGCTGGCAATGTAGACAGTGTCAATGCTAGCCCGAGGTATACATTCGATTTTATTACAATTGTTTATTATTATTAATATTATCAATTTTGTTTTCTTCGTAGATCTTTCACATTATGTATATTGAGTTAGGCAACTATTTGCTTATATAGATTTATTGCTATACAATGTTATAGCTTAACAATAATTCCACGCTATTCTTTTGAAAATATTGTAATTCGAGAGTTGATTGCTATATTTAAAAAAAAATTAATTGTGCGAAATTAAAATTAGCCAAAGAATCGACAATTGGGCAATAAGTTAAATTGGCTTCAACGTAAAAAAAAAAAATTGTTTTTGAAAAACGAAGGTCGAAAGAGTATTAAATAAAAGTAAATCAGACAATTAGCCAGCGCGCATATAAATATACAATATATTTCCGTATATACGCACACAAATTTAATACAATGAACTTTATCGAATAAAATTTTCATACGTATTTCTAATAAACTTTATAAAAAAAACACTTTTTACTGAAGTAACTAATCTAGAAAAAACATACAAACCTTGTATAAAGGTAAATAGAAAGACAAAACATAAAATTCTTTGTTGATAAAATGGAAGACAAAAGTTTTTAATAATGAAGCAAAAATTGAACTAGAAACAACACTAAAAAACATTTATAGGTTGATTGTTTCTATATATAAAGAATATTTATACTTGGAATGGCTAACCTATTTTAGATACGTTTATGTAATTGTTTTATTTATTGACATTTCATGGAATGACTGAGTAATACAGTTTTTATTCAGTTAATAGCCAGAGGTCTTCGGTGTGACCCCGTTTTTTACCGGTGTGCTTTTGGGATGTACGTGCAACACGGTAAAGTTGTCCGCATAATTGCGTGGCAATTCGAATTTGGCACTGTCGGCGCCTAGATAACAAGCGCCATAGGCACAACTTTTGGTGATACGAACCAGCTTAAGATTATAGTCGATGCTCTCTTTGGAGATCTCCTTGATGAAAACCTCCTGCAGCAGACTCCAGCTGCTCCAGACCGAGCCGACGCAGACAATATTTAAATCACCGGTCTTGACCAAGTCCTTGTGCACCTTAGGCAGCAACGCCTTGATCATGCATGCCAAATGGATGGCAGCCTCATGAAACAGCGACAAGGCCAACTTGTCGCCGACTTCGGCATTCCTCGCTAGCTTCTCGCACAGATTGGCGAAGAAGGGCTTATCGAATTTAGCATAACAATAAGGAAGCATATCGTAGCGCGTCTCAATGCTGAAGTGTTCGCGAATGAGCGACCATGTCTGATCAATGGGAAAAGGCGACTTGACGAGGTTGTCCATATCATCAAAGACTACCTTTGTTGCGCGATAGGATATAAACCAGGCTGAAAAACAAAAACAACTAATTACTCATCTTCAACTATATTTCATTTATATTCCCTGATAGCGTTCGGTACTACATCACTAATGTGTCAGAACATTGGATATATAAGGCTGATAATGATTTATATTTTATTAGTGTAGTGTGTACTCACCGCTGCCCTCGTCTCCCAGAAAGTGGCCCCAGCCACCGCAGTTGGCCGTGCTGCCATCAGGATTACGTAGCAGACAATTGGAGCCAGTGCCCGAGATGAGGACGATCCCACCAATGGAGGAGGCCGTAAACATACTGCCCATTGTGTCGCTCGAGACGGCATAGCTTTCGGCCAGACTGGGAAATGTACGTCTGAGCTCCTGCTCCAACTCGCGATTAGTAGCCTCCTATAATATACAAACGTGTAAAGCCAAGTGCTTCGACCAATATTATCTTCTACGTCACCTGCTCACAACCACTCAGGCTGAGACCCAAGCTCGCCAATGGCATATCTTTCGATATGTTAGCTTCATCCTTGCACCGTTCCACCATATCAGCAATACGACGGGCACATGTAGGTATTCCGATGCCCCAATGATTTGTGCCCAGGCCACTGGTCGTGCCCACCGAGACACCGCTCTCATCACAGATCACCAAGCGAGAGTGCGTCGCTCCGCTGTCATATGCAAAAGAAATTAATAAAATGTACATATATATATGATATGTATTAAACTGGTTTGATCGTATTGTTCGACAATTAAGATCTATTTAAGAATGTTTCTATCAATAGTTACTCAATCAAGGCAATTGAGTTAATTGAATTAATAACATTCTATATTTGGTGGAGTTTATTAAATTTTCTGAAAGGTATATTTTCATTATTTCTTGATACAGTGGTCTTCTGAAAATCATTCCAAATTGAATTATTGCAATCATTTCCGAAATCTAAGTAATGGTCCTCTTCACTTGAATCACTTGGCCTGAATTTACATACATTTTTAGATCTATTGTATTTTTAAACCCTGAGCCGGGAAATCAGGGTATAATGTTTTTGTGAAAATGTATGTAACAGGCAGAAGGAGACGTCGCAGACCCCATAAAGTATATATATTCTTGATCAGCTCGACGAGCTGAGTCGATATAGGCCTGTCCGTCTGTCCGTTTGTATGACCGCGCTGATCTCGTAAACCACAAAAGCTAGAGATCTGAAATTTACATGTATACTCGTGAATACCATACGCAGTACAAGTTTTTTTTTTTTTTCGATAACTCATCCCGTTTTTGAATTATCGATAAATTTCGATAAATTTGCTTTCATTTATGTGACCCATTAGAGCTAGAGACTTCAAATTTGTTGTTAGGTGTAGTGAATGCGGATATTTTGTACTTTTGGATTTTGGATGCCACGCCCCTTCGCCCACAATTTGCAAAACTCATCGTATATCAAAGACTAGAGACTTGTGATTTGGTAAATAGACACATATAAATGCTATAATCACACTGTGAAAATTTGATTAAAAAAGTCCATCTAGGAAAAAAGTTATTAAACATTTAATTTCCCATATCATAGGCATATTGCAGCCCACGCGCAGCCGCTGCTCAGTTAGCAGAGCGCGGCTCATATTACGTTTGTGTGCGTGCGTATGTGTGTGTATGTGTTGCTTGCAATATATATGTAAAATAATAATAGCATGCTTCCAATATTCGGCTATTCGAAGGGTTCAGGGTATCTCTTACTCGAGCAGTCTCGACTAGAACTACCTTACTTGTTGTTTTAGCGATAGTTTGCTTGTGCTTTTTAGCATCCAGTCTAACTTTTTAAGTCTTATTTTACAGTTTTTCGTAGTTCTATTGATGTGCGGGCCGTACGTTAATCTTCTGTCTAAAGTAACTCCAAGGTAATTAACCTTTGAGGCCTTAGGGATTGGCGCTCCCAGAGACACTTCAGGGCAGTCCCCCTTCCTTGTCGCGAATGTTATGTGGCAAGACTTTTGCGGATTTATTGCTATACTCCAGCGTTTTGACCAAGAGAGAAACTCGTTGAGGAACGACTGGAGCACTGCAGAAGCTCCGTACTAAGTTGATGCTTAGTACGGCCGTGTCATCTGCGTAGGTAGCTATAATAGTTCCGCTGTTTGGAGAGGGGACATGCTGTCAGCTGTGAACAGCGTGTACAATGTCGGGTAAGTGCGCTTCCCTGAGGTACGCCTGCTCTTACCGGTCGGGTCGTGGATAGTGCTTGACCCATTGACACCTGAAATGTCTTGCCAATAAGATAATTGGCAATTATCTTGAAGTAAGAGGGAAGACTCGCCCTAGTCCTCTCCAGTAATCCGAGGTGCCAGTCTCTGTCGAATGATCTATTGTATTTATTTATATCTAACATAGAATATACTTCTGTGCGGGTAATTCAAATATAAATTTTACAAGTTCAAGTCATTTAGATATATGTACATATGTACATACACAGTATACATATATAAGAAATGTATCCGGTGGATACATATGTATGTATACTATATATGTGTGGGTGTGTGCCTGTGTCTGCATTTATGTGTATTGTCGCAATTACCGTTATTGTGTTATTGTGAACACTACTTGTCAGCCTGTTAAATTGCAATTTAAACACAATCCCATTCAGATAAAAGTCCGATGCAATGCGGAAAAATAGTTTATGCTATTGTGTTATCTGCAGTAGGGATTATTAGCTAAACATGTATGCCTTCTGAGAAAATATATATTTAAAACAATTTATTCGTAAAATGCATTTGTGCTTTTTATTAAAACATGACAGTTGTGACGTCAAAACATTGTTAACTTACTGGCAGCACTATAATAAATGGTGCTGCCACATCGTCGCACACTGTATACTCATATTGCACAATGAAAACTTTAATTGTTAATTGAAGAAATGTCGAGACTGAAAAGTGCGTGGTAATTAAAACAGTTCAACAGAAAAAAACGTAATTTTAATTGAAATGAAACTTTTGACAAATGTACGAAAACTGTTGTTGCTCGATTGCTGGCTGAGCATGAAGCAGCGATTAATGACAACAACAACAAAGGAGGCAGCGCATGATCAACCCGCAATAACCAGTGCAGAGCTCGACGAGCTAGAGCAGAATGTGCTGATGCGACATCACAAGAACAATGTTCCACGCATTCGGCAGCTAGTGGAAACTCTGCAGCTGGGCAGGGAGCCTGCAGAGGATGACATACGTCAGCAGCTGGCCACTGAGCTCCAGAAACTACCAAACACAACTCACCCTCGCCTGTTCGCATACAACAATCAGCCACTGGAGCTGGCTAAGTTTGAGCACCGACTGCAGCCCGATGGCACCAAAGAGTTCTCGGAAATGGCGCGTGCTCTTAACTTGTATCGCATGGAGCATCTGGGCAACTATACCGGACATAAAAGCTACTACCTGATGGGTCAGCTCGCTATGCTAGAGCAGGCTATCATACAGTATGCAATACAATCGCTCACACGGAATGGCTTTAAACTTATCTCCGTCCCAGACATATTGCCTCGAGGGATTATCGAGAGCTGTGGCATGCGTACCGAGGGCGAACGCACGCAGGTCTACAAGTTGGACAATGGGGAATGTCTCTCGGGCACATCGGAAATGGCACTCGCTGGTTACTTTGCAGACAGGCAGCTGACGGAACGGGAGCTGCCGCGAAAAGTAGCCGCCGTCAGTCGTTGCTATCGAGCCGAGACTTCAGGACTGCACGAGGAGAAAGGCATCTATCGGGTGCATCAGTTTACCAAGGTGGAAATGTTTGCCATTACGACGCCCGACCAATCGGAGTCCATGGTCGTAGACTTCAAGAACATTGAAATTGATATGTTCAAGCAATTTGGAATCAACTTCCGACTGCTCGACATGCCGCCCTGTGAGCTCGGTGCCCCGGCATATCAGAAATATGATATAGAAGCCTGGATGCCGGGTCGCCAGATGTGGGGTGAAATATCGAGCTGCAGCAACTGCACGGATTACCAGGCCAAGCGTCTAAATATCACGTACAGGCGGGCCAGTGATGGAGCTGTTGTGTCTGCTCACACTCTCAATGGTACGGCCACGGCTATTCCACGTCTACTGATTGCTCTGGTTGAGTCATATCAGAGCGGAGATCATATACAGATACCAGAGGTCTTAGTGCCCTTTATGAATGCACAGCGCACGATGACAAAGAACAAGAAGATACCTGAGACAAAGCTAGTAAAGTTTATCAGATCAGCTTAACCTTTGCACTTACAACTTAAGAGATAAATAAAAGATATTCTGAGTTTGCTTATTCAAATTGCATCCGTAAAAGCGAAGCTCTCAATCATCGAAGCTCACACATCATATCCATTACAAACATTGTATAGTGAGTAGTTTGTTTCCGTTCATTCGTTTATTTTATAGTTATTTATCTTATGTAAATGTTTGTGCTAGGTATAGATAGGAATATATAAAATATCATATACCTATGTATCTATACTGTTTGAATTGATCCCCTTTGATAAGTAATAGACGCGCGCGACAATGACAAAAACCATAATCTAGCTCATTGTTAAACAGTTGCGCATTTCAGAGATAGACAGATGAATATAGTACTATATAATATATGTAGACTGGAGTTGATGTATCAATAGTAACTATGAACGACCTTACTTACCCTTCAATGCCGCCAAAATATCTCATTTTAATTGCTTGAACTTTAGTTTGAAGCCGCGTAACGGGGCACTCGTATAAATCCTGCAATTAAATAATATGTATTATGATAAACAGATTCCAAGCAGGTTGATTTCCCACTATACACAATCTTATCGACATTTGAAGCACTCTGCTTATTAGAATTTGCTTATCTATGCAGAAAATAAAAACGAAAGTTGAATTGGGTGCATGTGCTTGAAGAATGGACAAGAGTTTTGCCAATTCCAATTGAAAGCTCAATCATGAGTTAATGCAGCTACAGCATAAAGCAATTCAGCGGGTGAGAGTGGGAGCGAAAAAAACAACAAACCAGTTTTCGAAATAAATTCCAGTCACTTTTTTGCATTTTGTAAGCGTAGTCGTTTTTATGTCTTATTCAAAAGAAATAAAACAATTAGTTATACTATTCCGCCCTGCCCTCATTCAAAAGCCGTTAATATTTAATATTTGCACATGCACAAATGCACTCAGCATCAGTGAGAAACAGCTGTTTGTTTGAATCTTTCATTTTTATTCTTACCCACCAATGGAGCAACTGATATAGCCTCACGTCCAAGCACTTTGAAACCCACGCACCAAATATCGTTTTCAGACACTTGGGTTGTTATTTAAAGATTGGCGTCAGCCACAGTGAACAGATGTTGTAACAGTAACAGTGCTGCGAAACGTCATGTTAAAATCAGCTGCACAGAGTTTAACACTCAAGCCCTACTGTTAAGTATTATTATTAATTTAATGCTTTCTTTAATTAAATTTAAACAAACTAGTAAAATGGCTGCCCTATATGTCGATAAGTATATTTGTTTTTTTTTTTTATAAAGATTCGCATTGAGGAATGTTTATCAATGGCGAACAGAACAGTTTTCGATTTCAATACACGTATTTAATTTAACAGATAGCATTTAAAACATCTACTTAAAATATCTACTTTTTGTTTTTGTCCTTATCGTTATCCTTGATTGTGTATTTGTCATAAGACTTGGTGGGATCGTATGGCTCCCAGCGGCTGGCTGGGAAGATATGCTTGTTGCGCTCGTACCACGAACGCAACAGCACTTTGCCAGCATGCGATTCTTCCTTTTCAACAGATGCGTCGCTAATCATACGTACATCGTCGTGGACATCGAACTGGAAAAGTGGCCCAGATTTGCCGCGAGCCTTAGTCACAATGAAGTCATAGAAGGAATAGTGATGCGGTAATATTAAATCCTCCTTTACGTACATCAACTGATCGGCCATCAC
Source organism: Drosophila fulvimacula (assembly GCA_035045555.1). Taxonomy (NCBI): domain Eukaryota; kingdom Metazoa; phylum Arthropoda; class Insecta; order Diptera; family Drosophilidae; genus Drosophila; species Drosophila fulvimacula. The sequence goes on from JAWNOX010000137.1 coordinate 23,171,659, forward strand.
GGTCTTCAGCTCGATGAACTCTTTGCGCAGCAGTTCTAGACACTTCTGAAGGAACTGATATATTGAATTGCCTTTCTTCATCAACACATTTCGCCTGTGTCCAGAGCCATCCCAGTAGCTAAACGTAATAGAGATATCTTCGTCTTTGAGTTCAGCCTGCTGCATAACCCATTCCTGTCGTAATTGTTCCCGCAAACGGTTCTCCTGTTCCTCTCGCTCGCGATCCGGCAGGAAGGATGTGTCCACATCAGGATTCTTGCAGATTTTCTTTTTCTTGACGGGCACAGGCACATCTGGTTTGTCGGTCCACTTGCCAGTCTTGGGCTTGGCGAACTTCTTTTTAATTGGCTCCTCACCATCTCCATTTTCCTCCTCTTCTTCATCATCTAGATTGAAGGATAATGCCTGTATTTGTCGCTTCTGTTTGTTTTTCTCTGCTTGTATGGCTTCCAGAGCGCGCTGTTTCTCTCTATCTTTTTCATCCTTCTTTTGCGCTAGTTTCTTTTCTCTCTCCCGCACTATGTCCTCCTGCTTTGCCTTCATCTCATCTAGAGTAACTAGACCAATGGTCGACGATTTAAGCTGTTGCTCAACGGCATCGTAGTGCGTCGCAAATTTGTTTTCGATCTTATCCAGCTTCAGCTCCTCTTCGATTTTCTTTTTTCGAAACTCGATCTCTTGCTGCTGGATCTCGCGCTTTTTCATGAGTTGAGCAGCACGCCCAGCCTCGCTGGCGGCACCTTTATAGTGGGCCATCGTGGAGTTTATAAAATCCTTTAGTTGAAGAAAGTACAATATAAATTTGTAACAAAATTGATTTACGCTTTTTTGACAACAGCTGTTCTTCTTCTTCACTCCAAAGTAGCTGTGTCAGCTGTTATTGAACACGGGTTCACTGTTTATTCAGCTGAGTGGAACTGGTTCTGGTTTCTTAAATAGAGTGACATAGCGCTTATCTTATGTAATGTTGAAATGTTGGCGCAATTCGTTGAAATTCAAATGAATGCGAGCTTTAACGTCCTTATAAAGTCCTTTGGCGAGCTTTTACTAGCTGGATAACATATAAACATTTGGCAGATGCCGTTAACTGTTTCAGTTACAGCGGAACTTTCAAACCTATTGGACGCGCTCGGAAAAAATAAATCAGCTCAAGCATAAATATTTTTTAAATTGAATTATTTGATTAAGTCTCATCAAGTCAATTGTGAAGTTTAATAGGACACCAATTACGAAATTGTATGTGATTAAATGATGAAAATGTGTAATGCGTAGTAGTAATGCGAGGTAGTGTGCTGTTTACATGTGTGTGTGTGTGTGTGTGTGTGTGTGTGTGTGTGTGTGTGTGTGTGTGTGTGTGTGTGTGTGTGTGTGTGTGTGTGTGTGTGTGTGTGTGTGTGTGTGTGTATGTGTGTGTATGTGTGTGTGTATGTATGTGTGTGTGTATGTATGTGTGTGTGTGTGTGTGTGTGTGTGTGTGTGTGTATATATGTATGTGAGGACGCGTTCATATGTGTGTTGTAAATGAAGAAGTGCTCTGCGTTGGGCAAGGACATCACGGATAAAGAGTAACACCAGCAAGTGACGTGTAGTGGGCGGGGCGTGCGGGTAGCAGACGGAAGCGGAAGTTCCCAAATTGAAATGGCATTTAAGATGAGCGAACCAAAAGAGATTTCACTTACAGCTTGGCATGGCCATCGAATTTTCGTCTTTGCTCCCCTGCTACTGAGTAGCCGAGTGCGGCTACTGTTTTTGAAATGTTGACGATATTCATGAACTTAAGTAATAAATTTCCGTTCGACGTCTGGCTAATGGATGATGGCCCACGCTCTGGATCTGATGGGGTGGGGTTCCATAGATGCCACGTCAAGTGCCACTAAAATCATTAACTGTTGCAACACATTAAATTCATGGCCCAGACTCAAGTCGTTATTCAGGCAGCAAACATTGTCATAAGGACTATTCGACCAGCCAGCCATCCAAACAATACCCGAGGGCGTGACATGTGCGTGCTGCAGCTAATTGTCTGTGTGTGGGAACATGCGAAAAACTATTAAAAGAACGTCGGAGCTGGCATTGTGTGAAGTAATTAATAGCGACAATAACTTTATCGAGCATTAGTTAATTTATCGCTCATTATATTCGAACACCACACACAATATCCATCAAAATATTATATATATTTATTGAGCTTATATGTAGAGGTGGAGAACTCTAGCTAGGCCACAACTAAATTAAACAAGCAGTAACAGTGAGTTTCAAGACGACAAATATCAAATACCCTCGACAATGCAGTAAAATATTCAAATATGAATAATAAGAAGCTGTTCAATGTAAATCTTGAAAAAATCTGAGAACTGTACGAAAACCAGTGTATTAATTTTGAAATATTGATTGGACACATCAGTTGATAAATTGGGTATACCCTCTGCTGAAACATAAGTAAAATCAACTTTAAATTTTGTCCTGAGTTCTGGCTGAAGTTATTCTGAAGTTCTCAGAGATTGCATTAACTTGGCTTTCAGTTTGCCTGTGGAACAGCATGTGGTTGTTTCTCTCTCTCTCTCTCTCTCTCTCTCTCTCTCTCTCTCTCTCTCTTTCCCTCTTTCTATTTCTCTATATTGTATGCCTCTCTGTGGAAAGTTTCACATTGGCTTTCTGGGCGAAGGATTTGCCAAAGGATTAAAACATAGCTCAAGTTTTATTGCCAACTCTTACTTGCAGCTTCAGCTTATAGCTCACAATGTATGAGTGTATACTTATATATGACAGATTTCGCAACTAGTTTGTCATAAATTTCTGAACGGCAGCTTGAGAAACTAAGAGTCCGTTCTTATGCCCCTCAATCGATTAATCAACTATCAAACTGAGTCTTTCCTCCCCCATGAGCCCTTAGTTAAATACTGTAATTAAAGTCGACCAATTTGGTTGTTGCTTAGAAAAGAAATTTCGTAGCTCATTTGTTAAATGAAGCCTAAAAAGCCGAGCCATTAACTGAGTAAAAACACAAAATATTTATAATGGAAAAATATTGATTTTTAATTAATACACAATTTACATGGCTGCGTAAAAATAATTAAAATATTCTCCTTCCACTTATCTAATAAACAATTATTGACATTTCCAATTTTTGAATTTGCTGATTGCTATCAGACATCGAGACAAAGTACTTTGATGTATGAATACATTTTAAATATTATTTTATAAATCTTATAATAGATAGTTTTTTGCAGTATAGAGAACACTCTCTCTCTCATGAGAATCGAATTCTTGCCATAAAAACGGACCTAAAAAATCAATTTTGATATGGGAAAGTTTATTTCGAAGATAGCCTCATATAGCTTTTCTATTGCAAACATTCAATTAAATATAATATAGACGATGGAAATTTGATTGGTTTATCACTTTCTTAGGGGATTTTAGGGGCCTATTCTGGCTCTGTTGCTCATCATTTCAGTAATGGAAAAATGTCAAAATATACATTTTCATGTGTTTCATATGCGTCCACTTTTGTTAACGATTTTCTTCTGATTTGTTGGACTCTTGTTGTTGGTCCAGAAAACTTTTTGCGTTTTGCGCTGAAACAAAAAGTCGAAGACAAATTAAATGGTTCTATAAACAAAGTAAATAATAAGAGTAAATATAAAATAGCTGCCAGCAGCTATTTAATTTTGGTATGTTTGTTGTGGATGTGGTTCACCACTCTTGGTCTCATTCGCTCTCATTCGCCCTTCCTATCAGAGTATTTTTGCTGCTTTGTGTTGCGGCTGAACAGTTTGCTTTGAGCTCAAACATTTGTCAATAGATGAAAAAAAAGAAAAGAATAAAAACCCTTTTTTCCACTTATTTTTTGCGCTGGCGCATTTCAATTTTCGCACAAATTGCGCACATTTCAAACAATTTACCGCTGGCACACACACATTCTCTCAGAAACACTCGTATACACAGTCACTTACGCAGACACCCGGTTGCATTTTGCACAAGGATTTATGCAGACTTTTCATAAAGCTGACAACATGACGTATGATTAATTTGTTGTTTCTCCCTAATGCCCCAAATTGGAAAACAGCGCTAGCTGAGCAGCTCCTTTTTCATATAATTTAAGCGTTTATTTATCGGTCACCATAGCGCTGAGACAACGAGACGGAGAGCAGTTTTATGCCAACCGGGAAAAGACGAACTTTATAATATTCATTTTGTATTCTTAGTCTCGCTTCCTATCGGCGAACAACAGAATCGAGTATTTAAAGTGCAACTGAGAAAATTTTAGGTGGGAGATTCTGGCTATCAAATTATGTTAACCCCGCTTCATGTCGATGCAGACGGACTATGGCAGCAAGAACAACAATAGCAACATCAATGCTCATAGACAAGCGAGAGTAGCTTGGCAGCACAGTGAAAACTCTTATAACGAACAGTTCTCTGGTTAGCTGGTTAGTTGCCAAGCGATTTGCTGTGGATGCTTAGAGTTGTATATACAATCTTACGCATACGACATGCACTCAATAAATTTGCGAATTTCATGACGACAATGTTGACAATGACACCAACTCGAGGAATTCATTTAGCAAACCTTAACAGTGATGTGTGTGTGGGAATGCTTTCAGATTTTCGTAATTTTTATAGCCATATGTCATAGACCAACTGACAATGCACCGGCCTTTGCACATTGCATAAGCATTTAAGAATTGATATGTCAAACTACAGAAGCTTATCGATTATCGATCACACAGATTAAATAATCTAATCATTATTTTGAATAAGCCTAATCGGCGTATAAATTTATAAAACTTTATGCCTACACTAGACGAGATTAAAATCTTTTTATCCTGTTCCCACTTTTCAATAGAGTAAGTATCTCTACTCCCTCATACATTTTGTGATAATAATAATAATTTGAAAAAAATTTTCAATTCAATATACATTATCAATATTATTACATTCTTTGCTTTAAATGTGGGCTGAAAAACAAAGCCCGTTTAAAGCTGTGCGCTTTTGTTATGAGAAAGCTGTATTTATTGCTTTTTGCCTCACTTTGTCGCTGTGGTCCGCACTTCGATCAGAAAATATCCAATTAATGTGACAATTTATTGCCCGCTTTTTACAAGATTTTATTTATTTTGATTGCTTACGATATGGGATTTCATTTTATAAAAAATACAATTAATTAATATAAAGTCGAGCGAAAAAATATGAGCAGTGTAAAAAATCACATTTTACAGCCCAAAATGAATAAATTTTCAAGAATGAAGAATAGTTGCAGCCACTAGATTCTAGATTCATTATATTTAAAAATTTAATTCAAGGTTTATTTATCAAGGTTGTCAATTGGTTTTACATACATAAATTGATATAGGAAAAAAATATATATAGAAGGGAAAATATATTCTTTTCGAGGAGTTATTGTCCTCAGAAGTTATGCTTAGTCCCCACTAAATTATTTGCTTAGTTCGTCGGTAATACGGTCAGATGCGCCTTGAGTCAATTAGAGTATTACGCTTTGGCTTTATCAGAGTGATGTCTGTTCTTTATGCGAGTTATTCGTTTACGCTTGATTGATGCATTTTCCAGTTTATCCCAGTTGTTAAGCCGAAGTCGGGACCCCCCCCCCAACAACAACAAAATTCCACCTTAATTTTTTTCACCTGTCTGCAAAGTGAATTGAGTTAGGAAACGGATCGTAAATAATGAATATAAAAGTCGTCACCCGTACCCCGGACTTGTGGCCCCATTCGCCCAAAATCGAGCAAAGTATCTGAAATTATTTTATGGCATAATTTTTCTTGTTCCGATAGAAAAGTTTTCCAGCTAAACGCAGGGCTCCGCCTTCTTTACTCTTATTTTTCCCTCAACTTTAATTTCGCTGCCTGTCATAAGAAAATCGTAAAAGTTGGACTTGTGTAGGTACTACATTGTATATATCCTATGCCCAGTGGTATATTAATGTTCGCATACAACACGTAACATGAAGGAGGCGAGCCAAATTAACATGGATTATATATGGCTTTAGATATACAAAGAGACATGTAAATAAGTATAGAACCCGGCACCATAACGGGCAGCATATAACCCATAACCCAAGTTTGGGCTGGATTAAAATTGTTAAAGCTATTTCCATTTTGAGTTCCATAGCAGTTTGTTGCTTAATTAAGTTGGCATTCAAGCTTGAACTTTCTAAAAATAACTCTTCTTTTTTGTATGTATGTACTTTCTTAGACGCGTACGTGCTACTATTATTTATACATAATCGAAAAGCTTAGTCAACAAACAAATGAAGTGTCAAAAATGTGGACCCAAATTCTTTTGCAAATTTGTGTATGTATTCATGTGTGTGACCTTGAGTAACTATAAGCCAAGCGTCTGTGGGTATATAAATAAATAAATAAATAAATAAATATAAAAATAATATATATATATATATATATATACATAGTGTGTAGCTGGTTTTAAAATAGCTTAATATGCGGCGTCAAACGCTGTGTGTATTTCCGCACCGCAGCAAAACAAAACAAAGCCAAGTAAACGTATGTGCGTGTGTGTCCAGATATGATTGAGTGTAGGTGCATGCATATGAATGATACTCGAATAGTCAGCCAGCCAAATAGTCGAGTAGCCCTCTTTCTTCTTCTCGCTCTGTGCAGCGGATAAGTGACAGGCGCCTGTCAGCAGCCACGCCCTACCCTACATAACCCTTGTCCCTTCTTTAAACCCTGCACTTCTTTCTAGCAAAACTATCTCTTCCATCGTTGTCGCATAATTTAATGCCCTATGCTATATCGATCTATTCAACTCTAGACTGCATCTACATTACAATTAGGGCAAATTTGGTTGGCTGTATGTGTGCGGTTATGTAAATCTATATGATATCAGCGTGTGTGTGTTTTGGTGTATTTCCGGTTTATTGCTAACTGTAGGAACAAAGAAATAGTATTTGTAATAAAATCCTATGTAATTGTGTGGAGCTCCTGCTATGGCAAGTATATTTTGTTTTCGCCAAACTAGTGTTACGCGCAGCCGGCCCCGAATTTCATGCTAATCTATTTTCAATTGCTTTTTATTTTTCTCTTATTATACCCTGAACCCATTAAAAATGGGTAATCAGGGTATAATGGTTTTGTTGCAGCCCAAATGTATGTAACAGGCAGAAGGAGGCGTGGCAGACCCCATAAAGTATATATATTCTTGATCAGGACGACAAGCCGAGTCGATTGAGCCCTGTCCGTCTGTCTGTCTGTCCGTCTGTCCGTCTGTCCGTATGTTTGAACGCGTGGATCTCAGAACCTATAATAGCTAGAGACTTGAACTTTTTTTTTATAGATTCGTGTATATCACGCGCAGGTCGAGTTTGTTTTAGAAATCCGATAACTCTTCTCGTTCTTTTTTTATCGATTAAAAACGAAATCGATTTTCAGTTTTAAAATTATATCTTCTACATCTTTATAGTTAGAGGCTCCAAATCTTGTATTTAGCTTAATGGGACTTTTATACAATTTTGATTTTTGTTAAATTTTGGATGCCACGCCCCCTTCGCCCAAATTTTCAAACCACTTATTTCAAATACTACAGACTTGTGCTTTTGCACATACACGCATATGAATGATATAATTACGCTGCGCAAGTTTGATTAAGAAATTCGATCTACAAAAAAAGTTATTAAGCACTTAGTTTCCCATAACACGAACATATTGGCGCAGCGAAGTCGCTGAGTAAACTGCGCAGTTAGCAGAGCGTATGCGTGTGCGTGTGTATGTATGCGTTGCTTGCAATATACATACATACATATGTATGTATGTACACAAGTACATACTGTATATATTTACATATATGTATATATGTATATATGTATGTATACATGTATATAAAATAAGAGTAACATTGATATAACTTAAATAAAGTCAATATAATATACATATGTATGTACATATGTACATATGAATAGATGAAATGCATTATGCTATTAAACGAAACGTTTACCAAACGTTTACGTACACACTCGCATGGCAACAGCAGCAGAAGCTCTAGAAAATTCGAAGAATTCATAACAACAACAACAAAGACAAATTTGGGATGAATTTTAAGCAGAAGTTCAGCAGCTCAGTAGCAGCAGCTCAGTAGCTCAATAACTGTACTTAGGAATTCGCTATCTCACTCTTATGTATTGCAACGGCTGTGTTGATAGAAACGATGATCGCCGACATAAAGTCTCGGGTTCGATTCTCTAAGCTGACGTCAAAACTTTCTTTATGCAAGTTACTTAATCTTTTTTGTTTTTTTTTTAATTTTTTAATTTAATTTAAAATTATATATAAACTTTGAAGTGCATTTAAAGCCGCCGATAGGCGGGGTTCAGGGTATTTCCTAGTCGGGCACCTCCGACTAGAGTTTCCTTACTTGTTTTTTTTATGTTTTGGGGCTTTGATTTGTCTTGGTGTTTCGATTTGCCTTTTGCCAAAGGCAATTTGATGTAATTTTTGGCTGCTACACACATCTATCATTTCATTTATATGAACATATTCAGACATACATTCTAATACGTATGTATTTACTATAGACAATATAGCTGTGTTCTTCCACCTGCGAAGCAAGCTAAATAAGTCGGTTGCCATATACGCAGCTTGCTCTGTATTATTTGCTTTCGCTTTGACCTATTTGCCTTAAAATGGCTTAACAGCAGGTCTTTTTGATTTCGACTAAACATGGCCAAGAACTTGACTGAGATTTGTTGATTGAAGCGTATTTACTTTGGGTATGAATATATTTACTCTGTCTCTGTCTCACTCTCCAATATGATTTCTCTTTTGCTAATGTATAGAGTATTGTTAGGGAATGTCGTTGCTTATATAAATACCTTAAAGCTAAAAAATAGCAAGGCTGTATAATATTTTTATTTTAATAAATGTTTTTTATAGAAGCAAGTCGAGCAATCTCCCCTATCTTCAAAATATTATTTTATGGAGTCGGAGAGTTTCGCTTCGTATACATGTTTGAAGAAAAGGAACAATTTCATTAGCTTTAGTTGTGGTATCACTGTTTCTGTACCATGTTTATTAGCTATAACAGAGATCGGCTGTAGATATGTAGAGACTCCCGTTTAGCTGCTTACCTCGGCAATTTGTGTATTGCGTGCTTTTAGGCGCGCTTCAAAAATTGTTTGCCTCGGTCCCATGTCAATCTAACAAGCATACACTGTGTGGTACACGTGATATAAATATTTACGGCCAACTGGCGTTCCGGCGGTCGTAAAGCTCACACACGCGAAGCGTTTTTACTCCCATTTAGTAGGAGTACGTATGTGCGATATATGTGAATGCTCGGTCTATCTATCTATATTCCAGGTCAAAGGATAAAGCCGACACTCAACTGGTCTTTAACATTGCAATTTATGGTCACTGTCAGGGTCACTGATAAATGTCAAAGGCCAGACTAACAATAAATATCAATTATTATTAATTCAATTATTATTAATTACTTAATTGACTTGCGTGACATGATTTGCGGCTGAGCTCCATGCCTGGATCAACTTAAAAATAAGTTAAGGCTCCAAAAAATATATTTTATTTATATTAATTTTTTCAAAATTATATTAAGTTCAACAATATACATTAAATTAATATAACAGTCAAAAGATAGCCTTCTGTGGTCTTATAAAAAACAAATATGTATATGTATATAAAACTAATTTGACTTTCCAGAACATGCAGCAAACCAATTTATCTCGATATGCAAATATGCAAACATCCTCTATTACAGAGGCCCCCTTTAACAATTATACTGATGCAGCCGGGGTCACGCCTTTGTTTACATTTGTGGCTTTTGCATAACATTTAATTAATAAAAACATTAAATATGTGTCTATATAAACTAGATAGAGAGGAAGAGAGAGAGATAGAGAGAGAGACAGACAGAGAGATAAAGAGAGAGACAAAGAGAGCGAGAGACAGGGAAAGAGAGAGAGAGTCAGATTCAGTGAGAGATAGTGAGAAAGGGGTGGTGGGCCCAATTAGTTTTTAATTAATACAATAAAATATTTCTTGTGTGTCCTTGTCCATTCGACTAAAAAGTCCATTTTAATCAGAAATAGCCAAATTTGGGCAAGAACAGACTTATTGTTTACTTTTGAACTTTCTGCTTCAAATATTTACAGACGGCATTGCATCTCATGGGCTGTTGGATCAAGTTTCCAAAAACGATGCAACAGAATAATCCTGTGCAGCATTCAAAATGATCAGATCATATTATTCAAAACCGAACCGAATAATATTTCATTTTAATGAGAACTTGAATCAACTTTATTTTACAGTACTTCAAAGCTTTTATTATTTATATATTATTTGATCTATGTGGGAGAGAAATCTGAAATTATGTTACTGTCCTTTCTACTTATGTATTATTACATGTATATAAAAATATTCAAACACTGATTACCCGCAGCAACAAAAGCAGAAGTGCAGTTGTCATAGCTGATTGTTGCATGTTGCACTTGGGAAATTTCATTTGGTCTGCTTTCGCATTCACTTTGATAGCTTATACTATTGCTATTGAGCGATTTTTGCTCCATTTCATCAAAAGCGTGTGTGTGTTAAATGGCGGTAGTTGTTCTGCTGTACTCCTTGCGGCATGAAATTTCTGTAACCTTTTTTTGTGTGCATCGCTTAGTTGAATAACTGACGGCCTGCCTGCCCTTGTCACAAATATGGTATGTGAGTGTTGGTGCGGTCTCAATTGTCTTTTGCCCGAAAGCTTTTTGGTATTAGCCAAACGGCCAAGGCTGGCAGTCAGCCAGTCAAAAACAAACGACCAACTAGCAAAATAAACTTTTCCATACAGAGCTACTACGAGTGTTCGTGTCTGCGTCTGTAGCTGTATGTCTGTGTGTGTCTATGTGCGTGCTTGGGTGTTTGTGTGTTGTATGTCAGTCAATAGCGGCATAGAATTTGCAGCATGTCGCGTAGCGAACAAAAAGTCAACTTAAGCCATAAATGTTGCCAGCCAGACCCAAAAAGGATCTCATAACAGCTATGTACGTGTGAGTGTGTGAGTGGCTTTTGGCTTGCTGTGTCTATCCCCCGGCTTCCCACAGTGTTTGTTGTCTGCCTTACTGGAATACCCTGCAATAAAGAAATATTTACTCGAGTACAAATAGTTTTGAGGCATCAATCCAAAATTACAGGACATATTAGTTACTTCGACCGTTATACATAAACTTTAGACCATTAACTATGAACTCTATTCCAACCATGAGTAAAACTATAAGAAATAGAAACTAAAAACCATTAACTAATTTAACTGGAACCACATTCTATTTGGTTCATCCCATTCTCTATTTAAACAAATTATAAACTATGAAAAATTAACCGACTACCATAAGCCCAGAGAAAATAATATACCATTACTATTAATATACAGAGTATATTCAAGTTGAGCATGTCGGTTTACTAAACATTTTGACTGTGTAGTTTTTACTTATTGTTAGGTTTCGCTGGCTGCCCCCGCTCAATGCTCTGCTGCCGTTAAGTTTATATAAATACAATACAGACTATGTCAGATTAGATGGTCCCTATCTCTATTTTCTAGGCGTGTTAACACGTCTTATGACACCGACGGGCGGTTCGTTTTGCATGCGTTCATGTTTACCGATTTAGAATAGGTGAAGGTTTAACGTTTATATCTATAAGCGTATTAGTGTAATCGAAAGAGGAATATTTATTCGTGACTACTAATACCTTACTATGTAGTTTATTGGCAGTATGTCCAGCATATCAGAAGATAAGAACATGCATTTTGCGAATTGCGCTTGGCCAAGGCCACATTTTGTGGCTGACAAAAGTCAAAGCAATACTATTAAGAAGTTAATTGACATAGAAATAATAATTATTCTTCCTATAAAATTCTGGTCTTCCATTACAAATACGATAATAATAGTACGCCTTTCATTCCTTTTCAGTGACTGAGGGAGCTGTTGCTATGTAACAAACATATATACAAAAAAACACTAAATCATGATTTGCTAAGCTTATTTAAGAATCTTTTATAATTCAGGACCTGAATACATCCACACATATTTATTAATACCCCGCACTCTTTTCAAATTACAATTCAAGGTATCATCATTTTGCGAAAGTGTATGTAGCTGTAAAAGAACAGTATGATGACAATTAGTCTATAAATTAAGGGAATGGCTCCCACGCCCTCCGAGTATCCCGACCACTGATTAAGACCTACTACAGTTGTTGTTTGATGCTTTTAAGCTCGTGCAACTGGAGGCGGGCCACTAGCAAATTGTCGGACAGCTATAAAAATGATTGTGCTTTTCATACCCATTGAAAATGTATTGTTAGGTATATCAGTTCTTTCGATTATAGAAAGTGAAGATATAAGGTATTGTATGTGGGTTATCGTGACCTACTATTACCTCCTTACTGCTGGCTCTGTGCACTTTCTAGTGTTTTAATCTCAACCACAACATTATTGCTGCAACGGACAGCTCGGTCAGTTAGCCAGCCCGCTGGCTCTTGGTATTTGCCAAGATTTATAAGAACAAGCATCTAGAGGAAGATGGAACAAAGAAAGTTAGGGGCTCAATTATGACCATGCAAACAGGACTCATTGAGGCGATTGTAGGAGGCGGTTAGGGTGTGGCGGTCTAGCGAATGCCAAAATTGCTGACTGCTCAACTTTTATGTTGTAACTTCATTAAAATTAGTTTTTATGGCAATCGTAAAGGCATCTCAAAAAGCTACGCCTCCGTTGTGAGTAAGGCTGGGATGGATTAAAGCGAAACAAAAGCCAAAACAGCCAGATGGTCGGAAAAAAAGACAAAATGGGCGAAGAGGAGGTATGGCAACAGTGGTCGAGGACAACGCTACTTTTAATTACTTTCAGCATAAATTTGCACTCATTTCCATTTTTTGAAGCAGATCCAGGCTCGGGTCAGTTGACAGGCTGCATGGCTGGGCTGGGCAGCTGGGCAGCTGCCCTGGATTGCCTGCACCAGATTTTTCACTTAATATGCCATAAAATGTATTTGTAATGGGATGTGATGCGCTAGTGCGAACACTAGATGGCTGGCAACTAAGTTGATGCAGACTAAAGGATTAATTTACGATTAGCTTTAATTTAATGTATATCAAAATATAGATTGCAATATTATCCATTGTTAACATTATTGATACGTTGTCAAAGCCATTAAGACAATAGCTAGAGGTTGGAGTATGCGTTCATTTTTACAGCTGCTCCCGCTTCATAGAATGTTTTGTATGATTTGGTAATATATATATATATATACACACATAAATCACTGAACAATAGTCTCCATGGTACATACCTCCATGGTATACCCTAGTCGACTCAATATAATTCCTTTTTTTAGGTTTTTATCTTTTTGTTGAAAATGAAAAAAAAATTCTTTTGCTCCGTGCGAGATTTCACTGACCCCACAAAATTATGCAAAACAGTATCCTAGCATTAGCTGGGTTTAAAATCTACGCAGCTTTAAAAAGCTAACGGTACAACAGGAATTGAGCGTATGTGCGTGCTCTGTGATATCCTTAATACAAGCACGTAATTGTTGTGGCTGACTGCGTTTTGGCAAGTTTTTCCAGCGAAAAGACAAACGTCAAACGATTTCGCATCATGCGCCTGTGTGAATTTTTGGGTGTGTCCTTTGTTATCCTAGTAGCCTAGCGCTTTCTAACTCCCTGTTTTTCCTTTTTCCGCTAGACATTGCAGTTTAATTGTAGCATCCTTTTCAGTGCTGACCGCAACTTTTCACGACAAACAAAATTCTGAAAATAAGCTGCGGTGTGTGTTCCGTGTCTACCCGCCAGGGTGGATTGTTAGCCCACAGTGATTGGCTTTAATGTCATATTGCGCAATTTACGTGACCAGGCGTGGCCAAGTCCTGCAAATAACTAGCGAGAGACACAGGGAAAGTATAAAGCTGAAATTGACAGTCATCTGGCTCAGTTGGCTATCAGGGTATAGGGTATACATGACAGTGGTATGCCATTCAATTAACTCAACCAGCCCAGCTCAAGCTTCATCATAGAGCAAATGTCAATTACATTTTGGTGCCTTTGTTGCTGGTAGCACATAATATAATATAATATAATATAATAAAATATCGCAATTAGTTCGGCTATATGAATGACATTACCTCGATTCACTAAACTCAACAGCGAATTATGAAATGTGAACGGAAAAGCATGTCGAGCAATTGGGTAAAATTGGTTTGTGTATGTATCCTTATGGATGGTAGCTGAAATAATATAACTTTTTAAAAGAGAATGTAATTATATAAATTTTTATATTGGCAGTTGAAAAGTTAATTTAAATAGATAGATACATACAATTATCAATAGATCATTCATATGAATATCCACAAATATATGAATATCACAAATACATTATATCAAGAATTCTCATTTTTTGTGTTAACGCTTTTCATGCTTGCAAACAATTATCATTCTCATAGCTCAAATGCCTCTCTAAATTAGACCGTTTGTTGGGCTCTCTGAGAAATGAGCTATACCATCTGAGTAGACGACAGCTGCCAGAAGCAATGAATTAATCAATTAACTAGCTCATTAATGTTTATCCTATCACAAATACCCCGTAATTCTCTGTTATCCAGATTTTCCTCTGACTCTCACATGTAGCTCTCGTTCGTCATCTATCAGAGACGAAGTACAGGTCTTATAATCATCATGAAATTAAACTTGGATTTTGTGCTGATAGATGATCCTTAGCTGATGCTGATGATTTAAGCTGCAAATTGCTTAAGGTCAAAAAACATTTGGTTATTCCAGGGTGCCTTACCGTTCTTTTTCTTTCACGCCGTCATAGTCAATAGTTTTCAATTGAGTGATGAAAATGCCCGTAAGTCGACATTAAATTAACTGCTCCGGCCTTGGCCTGCACCAAAATTGAGAGCAGAGCTTACGAGCTTTGTGGTGTGTTGCTCAAATCAGAGCTCAGCTGAGCTGGACAGCCATAGCTTACCTTTTATCAAGACAACTGCCACTCAAACCAGACAAACACACACACAGATACTCTGAGAGTGCTTAAACTATTTTTTTTTTTTAATGAGCTGACAGAAAGGAAAGAGACGCGTGTGTGCGGACTATGTATGGGAGGGAGTCTGAAAATGGTGAACTAACTGGGAGGGTACCTGGGCGTGTACTTCAATTTTGAATATAAGCTTGACTCAGCTTACTTTTCACACACAAATGAAATTGACAGCTAATCCGTAACTGATCTGCTGAGCAGGGCAAGAGCTTCAGCTCATTCCTGAGAGTCATGAGAAGACAAAGATTACAACTGACAGACATCCTGTCAACTGTTTAAGTGCCGAAAATAGAAAATCAACCAAAACTTTTGCCCCCACACCGAGCCAGTTACCGTCAAAACAATCACAAAGAGTGAGTGTTTCATTTTTTTTTTGTCAATCCTAATTTTTTATTAATTCCTCATCTTTTGCTATAGGTAGCCCTGGTTATTTCGACTGTAAACTCTGCGTGTCAAGTAAAGTACAGGACAACATATATACTTAGAGATACCCTAGATTCACAAGCAAAATTTGGTTACTTCGAATTATATTGGAAACATTACTTGAAAGATTCCTTTACTTTGCGATCAATGACAAAAACTCATTTATTGTAGTGTATGACTAAACCGCATATGCCCATAAAATTACCATTTACAGGGTATGGAAAGCAAAGCGTCAACGTAGTAAACGAGCTTTCCATGAATTTGTCAGTCGTAAGTGAGTAGGGAAACGTAACTGCGTGAATTTCAATTTCTGGCATAATAAAATGTGACACATGACAAATGTCCCTGGATCCTTGGCTGACTTTGAAGTCTCACATCCCAAGTCCCCAGCTCGGTTAGCGTGATGGTCTCGCCGCCCACATAAAAACTTATTCTAATGCGTAAAATCGTAAACTTGCAACGATCTTAACGGCAATAACCGCCGCAATAAGAAATCATAAATAAAACAATAACACATAAACGCACATTAAAATCTGATAGAGTGCTGTAAGGGGGTGGGGACGGAGACCGGGCACTTACTGTAAAAAAGAGTGGCCATATTTCAAACGACGCCTTAAGCTTAAGAGAGTGTAAGAGGTGCCTTACGTGTGTTTGTGTTCGCATGTAAGTGTGTATGTGTGAGGGTGTCAAGCAGACAAATTATTTGCGTAGCTATCACAACAATGAGGTGTGAGGGTTTGGCATGCGTGTAGGGAGTTTGTGTGACAAGGGCACGTGTACACTAATAATACAAAAATACATACTTGCGTATATAATGCGTATGTATTTATAAATATAATGTTACGCCAGAAAGCGCACAGGGCATAAGATAATAGTACAAATAATAAAAAGAAAGTGTAGCATAAAAAGAAAATAAGAACAAGAACAAGAACGGCAGCACAAAGCACGCACAGGAAACAAGTTAAAAGGCAAAGCAACAACAACAGCGCTACCATACAAATATCAGTCGCAGCCAACGCTGACTGCGGTGCCGGCAGCAGTGGAGAATAAAGAGCATTATGCTTGCAACCTCCATTGACATTTAAATTTAACTACAGCAAAACAGCAGCAACAACAACATCGACATCAGCTACTAAAGTCGCGCCATGGAGGACATTGGCGCTGCAACTTCTGCGCCAAAAAAGAGTACACTGTCGGTGGATCGTGCCGCATTCCTGCTGCTGCGCGTGAAAAAGGCGTTCAAGAAGAAGAGGCAGGCACGCAAGGACCGACAGTAAGTTAAAACCTACCGTTTGCCACACCCTTTCACACATTTCATCCTCCCACATACCCTTCTCCTTTCAAGCTGAAACTTTCCAAGTTGTTTTTCATTTTCTGTTTTGCCTGAATTGCATTTCCCTTAGCACCTTTTTGCTTTGGCTTTTCCGTTTTTTCATCTTGAGACTTAACAAGGATTTTCCTTATTAAGCCGCCGCAAATCCAAGTAAATTGAATTTATCGCATTTGCCGTTTTTTTTTACTTAAGTAATTCTGATTTTGTATTGTGTATATTATTTAAATAATTATAAGCGACCGATTTATATTAAATGAAAACACTATTACTCACGGAGGTAGTTCACATAAGAGATTAGGTATAGCAAATTTGCTTCAAGTTATTGCCACTTGAGCATCAACTATAGCTTGAGTCAGCATTCAGTTAGCGCGCGAAGTGGTTAGCGGAAGATTTCTGCTAGCAACTCTCTTGCTCAAAATGTTTGCAAAATTATGGTGGTAAGTATGGTATGTATTAGATAAATTGTATAAAATTGATGCACTTCCAATAATACTCGAGCACATACCCAAAATCTATATGCGCTTTTGTGTGTATTGCAAATTTTGCATACAATAAAAGGCAGAAATAAAGAAACAAAAATGAAAAATATCCCTTGTAAGGGGCCTGCGATATAGTCAGTCAACATTCAACTGAATTGGGTTTAGAATTGAACCAATCATTGAAAATTGCAGTTCGAAGCTCTAATTAAACTCTTATTAACTAATATAATTATACTAATCAATATACCCTTCCTCCTTGGCTACCGAGTATAACGTCGATTTAAGTATTTTTTGGGTCTATAAACAGTGAATAAGTCGTTAGCTAAGGTAACCGTAAGGTAACGATAGGCAAAAAAAAAATTCCAGAAAGTTATAGGCTGAATAAATGGGCAATAGAGAATCAAAGGAATATAGAATCAAATTGATTTTTTTATACCCTGAACCCATTAAAAATGGGTAATCAGGGTATAATGGTTTTGTTGCAGCCCAAATGTATGTAACAGGCAGAAGGAGGCGTGGCAGACCCTATAAAGTATATATATTCTTGATCAGGACGACAAGCCGAGTCGATTGAGCCCTGTCCGTCTGTCTGTCTGTCCGTCTGTCCGTCTGTCCGTCCGTCCGTCTGTCCGTCTGTCCGTATGTTTGAACGCGTGGATCTCAGAACCTATAATAGCTAGAGACTTGAGACTTTTTATAGATTCGTGTATATCACGCGCAGGTCGAGTTTGTTTTAGAAATTCGATAACTCTTCTCGTTCTTTTTTTATCGATTAAAAACGAAATCGATTTTCAGTTTTAAAATTATATCTTCTACATCTTTATAGTTAGAGGCTCCAAATCTTGTATTTAGCTTAATGGGACTTTTATACAATTTTGATTTTTATTAAATTTTGGATGCCACGCCCCCTTCGCCCAAATTTTCAAAACACTTATTTCAAATACTAGAGACTTGTGCTTTTGCACATACACGCATATGAATGATATAATTACGCTGCGCAAGTTTGATTAAGAAATTCGATCTACAAAAAAAGTTATTAAGCACTTAGTTTCCCATAACACGAACATATTGGCGCAGCGAAGTCGCTGAGTAAACTGCGCAGTTAGCAGAGCGTATGCGTGTGCGTGTGTATGTATGCGTTGCTTGCAATATACATACATATGTATGTACACAAGTACATACTGTATATATTTACATATATATAAAATAAGAGTAACATTGATATAACTTAAATAAAGTCAATATAATATACATATGTATGTACATACATACATACATATGAATAGATGAAATGCATTATGTTATTAAACGAAACGTTTACCAAACGTTTAAGTACACACGCGCGTGGCAACAGCAGCAGAAGCTCTAGAAAATTCGAAGAATTCATAACAACAACAACAAAGACAAATTTGGGATGAATTTTAAGCAGAAGTTCAGCAGCTCAGTAGCAGCAGCTCAGTAGCTTAATAACTGTACTTAGGAATTCGCTATCTCACTCTTATGTACTGCAACGGCTGTGTTGATAAAAGCGATGATCGCCGACATAAGGTA
Source organism: Drosophila fulvimacula (assembly GCA_035045555.1). Taxonomy (NCBI): domain Eukaryota; kingdom Metazoa; phylum Arthropoda; class Insecta; order Diptera; family Drosophilidae; genus Drosophila; species Drosophila fulvimacula. The sequence goes on from JAWNOX010000137.1 coordinate 23,190,508, forward strand.
TCGGGTTCGATTCTCTAAGCTGACGTCAAAACTTTCTTTATGCAAGTGACTTAATCTTTTTTTTTTTTTTTAATTTTTTAATTTAATTTAAAATAATTATATATAAACTTTGAAGTGCATTTAAAGCCGCCGATAGGCGGGGTTCGGGGTATTTCCTAGTCGGGCACCTCCGACTAGAGTTTCCTTACTTGTTTTATTTTGTATAATTTTATTTTACTGTGTATGCAACTTAGAATGCGGCAAGATGTACCGCTTAAGGAATACTTTGCTTACTTTTTGCTTTACTTTTAGCACACGTCTAGCTCCCAATATATATATATATATATATATATATATATATATATATATATATATATATATATATATATATCTTTACCAGTTTTGGTCCTCATCATCTCTCTCTATCTAAAGTCTCTCATATAGTTGTTATTCGCGTTGTGCTATCCATTCAGCGTAAAAGTTTGCTGTACAGCGAATTTTTGAAATTTATTTTCTTCACTGCATCTTCGTAATGAAAATGCTTTTTATGCTGGGGCATTCATATGCTTAGCAATATTTGCCAATTGCCAGATGAGAGGGATAAGGGCGAATGAACAGGCGCCGAACAAATTACTGTACTCGAAGAAAAACTCAATTAGGCGCAACGAAAATCCAGCAAATATGGAGCTTAAGCGTCGGCTGGGCGTGACGCTTGTAAAAATACTTAAAATTTTTGACAAACTCATTAATGTTGCACAACTCCGATCTTGCCGTGCTCCACATTCAGAAGCTTTTCCGTCTTAAAACGCCACGCGACTTGTGTTATGAAACTTTAAATTAAACACAAGTTAATTTCGAAATGGGCGTGGTTTTGGCATCAAAGCAACAACTGCATCCTAACGAGTTAGCAGAAAGAATGTTGGCACATCACCCAACTGCTTGTAACTGTCTTTTTGCTACCCTGTAATAGATGACGTATGCAAGTGACATAATATATATAAGTTATTTAAAACATGTCTGTTCGAGCAAGACAAACTTTGTCCATAAGCAACAATATCAGTATATATCATAAAAATCTTTTTACTAATAATTATATATATATTTATCAGATATGTATGTCTTTGGTACTTCGAAGGTATTTCGTAGTCGAGAATTGTTGACTTTTTCTCGCTATAACCCAGAATTTCTTGTTGGTCCTGCTGCCGCTAAAGCTGCTCTTGTTGATTTGATTACATGGGCAACATTTGCTCTAATTATGCACGCGCATGTAAACACAGCTCCAAATGCAATTACACAATCAACCAACCTACACACACACACACATAAAGAGAGCGACACACTCACAGAGGCTAGATTGAAAAGCACACAGTGCGTATGCGTAATTTGGCATACGCGGCAGAGCGTTCGCCCGTTTTCGTAGCTTGGCTATTATACACGAGTTTGTGTATGTTAGCGTGTATGTTAATTTATGTATTTATCCTAGCTAAGTTGACGGGTCTAAATCCTGTCTAGTTTAAAACTTTTTAGTCCTTTTTGTTTTTATTTTGGTTTTATAAAGAATTATTTTCCATTCGAAAAAAGAAAAATTATTGCTAATAAATCAGCAACAAAAGTAAAACACAACATTGCAGTCGGGTGGCACCGACAACATAATACTCGTACATGCTCGAAAATCAGTTAAAAGTATTTTTTAAATATAATCGGTTTTATCACGCCCCACTGTGGATAATACAGAACTATACCATTCTAGTTTCTAGATTAAGTATGATATTTGTTTATCTTATTACTGGAATATCTCCTAACATAAGTTATAAACTTTCAGTTTATCTGCTTCGTTTTACGAATCAATTGTCTGTTGGTTTGGTTGTAGAATAATAAAATCAAATAAATAAAATATAAATAAATAAAACATAAAAATTTTCTTACTTATGCAGTTTTAAGGAACTATTATCGATAAGCACTTTTTTAGTGTTTCTCTTTTCAATCTTCTTTCTTATAATTAAAGAATTTTCTAAATTATCAAATATACTTGTATAAGCTTTTTTGTCGCAATATTCTTAAAGTATTTTAACGTAATTTCGAGCCTTGTTCTTTTTAATATAAAAAGGTGCCAAGTGCCACATTGTAGCGTAATTTACGGGTTATGGTTGTGAGTCAATTATGTAGATCCGCTTTGAGTTATGCGCGGGTGGGCATTGCTGAAAGGATTCTTCTTGAGGGTTGATTGAGAGAAGGGCCAAAGAGTAGCGAGGGCATACACTTTTAGCCTGCTGCAAAACCAAAGCAAATGAGCATCCTTCCAACAAACTGGCGACCCGACAACCTGACGCCTTATGGGCTGCTTAACTTCCTAGGGCTTGCTAAACGATGCCTGCTGAGCTCTGTAGTGATGCGCATTTAGCTGGGTTTACGCTAAAAGTTAGTAAAAATCCAATCCTAACAAAAAGTGATTAATTTCTTTAAATTTATAAATATTATCTTTGAGAAGCCTACATACATAATTGAGATATTTAAGATCTTCAAATTAATTAAGCTCAGAATTTCAATTTTTGTATGCTCAAGACGATTATACATACATATATGTAGACATATAATAATACAGTTATTTCGATCTTATTAAATTTGTTAATGAATTGATAAGAGTTTGTTGGTTTTGACTTGAATAATAATTTAGCAGATATTAACTTAATAGTCTTCATAGCCAGTATTCATACTAAGGAATGTGAATAGCCCTTTTTCAAAGATAAGTAAGGGTTCATGGATGCTCTATACGAGCTTTATTTATTGAGCGTGAAGGGCTTGAGATTGTGCTTAACGTACTTCAAAGTACACATTGAGTGCCACGCCCATAAGTCGAAATAATGGGCACATTAAGAATAAGCGCCTCTAGAGCTAAAGCTGAGATTTTAGGTATTGTGCGAACAATACCATTTATTTATTATATATTCAGTATTTGTATGGTTTGTGTGTGTGTGTGTATGTGTGCTTACAAAAGTATGTTTATGTGTAGAGTGTGTGCGACAGCAGTTATTTGGCATTTTTGTTTCCGCTACTGCTGTGACAAGGACGAATATAAATTGCGAACAAGTTGACAAAAAAAGCACAAATGCGACAGTAACTTTGTACAGCGCCTAGGGGAGCTAAAACTGAGGTAGAGAATCTGTTAAGAGAGGTCTGAGAGGCAGACTTGCTGCAGCAGAGCTTTTGACGCACCGGGGTGCCATTTTAAGCCGTGCCACTACCTCTTGCCCGCGGGTGGCCAAGTTCCCGTCCTGATCGCCTTGCTGTCCATCCGCCTGTCTGTTGATGGCTGCTACGGAAGCTTGAGCTAGCTACCAATCTGACTGTGTTACTGAAATATTGAAAGATTATAGTTATATATGTGTGGACTGATTACTAATTAAGTAAGCGGCAATTTATTTAGAACAAGTAAAAACGGCGCACTCGGGCGCTACCGACTGCGAAATACTCATTCACACCGCAAGCTCCCAGTGCCATAACATTCCAAGAAACCAATTTGCCACATCCCTAATTATCCCTAAATTTAGTATTTAGTGTCATGTGTATTTAATACAATTTTGATTTTTGATATACACCAATTTCGAACATTTTCTTATGTACTAAAAAATAACAAATACAATAGAATTCAGCGTGAATCATTAAGTTACTTGTTTGCTATGAGGTTCAGTGGCGTTGCTAATAGAAGTGACGCGCGCAGATCATGGCACCCTTGGTTCGATTGAGTTGGTATTTTATACACATTTTATTTATAATTATTATTGGTTTGACAAGCACAGCGGTGGCGTCGTGGCAGACATGAGGAAGTAGAAGTAGGCAAGTAGAAGGAGGTTCGAATCTCGAATTTTCTATATCGGCTTCTCTTTTATTTCTTTATTTTTTCGTTCTAAAATATATTTGTTTTTACATTTATAATATTTAGCAACTCAATTAAGATATATATATATTTGGTCGTTCTAGCAATAAAACTGTAGAAGATGCAGTTTCACCCGATTTTCCACGCCCCGAATGGGCGTAGATATATTCGCCATAGCTTATTCAACTTAGGATGTCAACGCGAGTATACATTCAAAATCTCAACTCTCTAGGACTGCTACAAGTAGTATTTCTGACTTACAGGAAAATTAATTTTCCAATTTTCCACACCCCTAGTGGGCGTATCGGGAAAATCTTGGCACTTTATCTGACGAGAGTGTACAGGAATATATATTCCAAATTTCAAGTCTCTAGCTTCAATAGCATAGAAATGGTTTCCGTTCATACGAAAAGAGGGACAGACGGACGGACATTGCACAAACCCAATATACTCATTTCACTTTGTGAATGAGTATAAAAATGTATATGTACTTTGATTATTTTAAAAATTTCCAGTGGCCATACGAAATGCACTTTGCATAACTATGACCAATTATGCTGGGCATTCAAGGCAGTGTTATTGTAATTATTGATATCAAGCGTATATAGGATTCAGTCATAGGGCACTTATGGCATTTCCCAGACAACCCAGTCGACGGCAACAGCCGCAGCCGCAGCCGCAGTAGCAAGGGCAGTGTCAGAGATTGAGGCACATACAGCATCGAGTGCCAGAAATTCAATCATACGTCAAGTTGAGCAATTTGTGAATGAGTTGCATACAGCTGAGGAAGCGGGAGTTAGGAGTAAACTGAAGCCCTTGTGTCGCTGACAGCTTCGCACATTTCGTATGATTGTAAACGTTTCGCATTGGCATTGAATATAGGCGGCTGTGGGAGGCGGAAAAAATCTGTTTTACTGTTTACAATCAAATGTAAGTCGAAGCTGACAAATACCATTTCCCTCGTCTGCAGTATCCGGAAAATGAATTGGAAATGACACACAGTGGAAGGGTGGATGTTAGAGACGTTTGAAAAGGAGGCGTTGTACCCACCCCAAGTAATTGCATTTCCTTGCTGCTGCTTTAATTGGCATCAATAAATAATTGCATTGAGTTAATTTTTATTTCACTCTCTCACACTCACTCTCTGACTCACTACCTCTCTCTCTTTCTTCCTTTGCAGGGCACAGCAGAGCGCCGGCGGATGTATGGTCTTGGGAGGCGGTGGACAACAGTCACGCAGCGACAGCCGCAAATTTCCGCCGCCATTGTTACGGTCACGTACCCTGCCCGCCATCATTGTACCAGGTCTTCCGGTTGTCTCGCTCCACACAGATAAACAGCAATTTCACTTAGGTGTGTAATCTATTTGTAACTAATATATATACTTATATATATATATACTTATATACTTATATCAAATTACGATAATGAAAGCTTAAATAAAATTTTGACCGTCTAAATTTTAATTTTGCTTCAATTCTAAAAAACACTGAGGCAGCTGCTCTTAAGTTAGCTCTCTCTCTCCAACTCAATTCCAAGCTTTTTTATATCACAGTATCGCAATAAAAAAAACTTTCTTCAAGTCTTATTTGGAATCATTTTGAAATTTACTTTACTGTCAACGCACATTGTGGATGTGTCCATATATACAAATCCAATATAAAAGAAAAATATATAAATGTATATGATTATTATACAAATCCAATATAAAAGAAAAATATATAAATGTATATGATTATTATTTATTGGATGTGGTCTACACAGACGACAATCCACAAATACAACGAGTATACAAAATTAGAAGCACTCAAGCAGCTGGTGCAATAAATACGCCAGATATATACGCAGAAAAGTATGCTATGAATGTTTACTGTTTAGATCGTTGTCTTGAACAGAGAATGTAATTTCAAGAAGATGGAAAGCCAGTCTTCCATAACATGCTGACATTTTGAGTGTGTGGCTGGAGGGCATACATGTTTTCATTTCTGCGAAAATTAATTAAATCATTTCGAAAAATTTTTAATTTTGAATTTTAATTGAATAATAGTTGAGCGCAACGAAAGTGCAACACAAGCACGCACGCACACGCACGCAGTTGCTGCATAAAGGCAATGTCATAAATAATATTTGTTATATTTCGAAATTTTTACCCACAGATTGTAAAAGCCGCAGTGGCAGCGCCAGTGGTCATCGCTGGTCTGTGCTCACACGCGGTGCGGCTGGTGGTGCTAGTGGAACTGCTACTGCTGGTGGCAGCCACAACAACAACAATTCCCACTTAAACAACAACAACACGCTAATGGTGAAGTCATTGAATTTACCAAAAGATGATTGCAGTCTGATTTATCGCCGGAAATCGTCGGGCAGCTCGCCGCACGCTCATTCCGCTCATACGGCTATACAACAGCAGGTGGCACAGCAACATTTGCACCTCTATCAGCAACATATTGCCGATAGTTCGACTTATCAGCTGTCCGATGATTTTGAATGCCATGCTGACGGCTCGCTTCTGCTTAGGTGAGTTGAGACTACAACTTAAGTTCAGCCAACTATTTGTAAAAAGAAAGAGCCTTTGGATAGAATAGAGCTACATAATTATCTTTACAACGTCTTTTTGCCCACTGTGCAACTGCCAATTATTTTTCTCAGTGCACTTTCGTGACATTTGAACTTTAACTGTGTGCTCTAATCACTTCACTTGACGATTTACCACAGGATACCCTCGCCGCATGCCGCGGCGCCATTACGCGGCTATCCGAGCCGCCTGGGTGGCAAGAAACGTGCCACCGCATGCTCGGAAGCAAGCACACCAATGGCTAGGGAGCACCATCATATGCACGATTTTGGCACAGCCGAGAGCAGCGGCTCGAGTGCGCAGACGACCTTCACACGGTTGGCCAAATTGCTACATCAATCAAGATCTACTCTGCTGCCACATCCGCCGACGTTCCACGGCGAAAATTTTGGCATTCAGGCGGGACCAGGGGCTCAACAGAGCAACAGCAAATCCGTATTGGGCCTAGGTGAGGATGCGCCGCGTCGTTTGTCATGGGAAAGGTGCGTATAGAATTTATGAGGGCCTGTGGAACGCTATCTATCCATCCAGCTGTTGGCCATCGTGCCTGTCAGCTTGTCAGGGTGTCAGCTTACCTTACCTTGGCTTATGCAATTAGTTAATTTAATTTCTGGCGACAAAGTTCAGCCAGTGGCCTCGCGTCTGGCAGCTGCATTGCGTGCAACTTGCACGTGTGTGTCCACTTAATTGCTGGGTGGGTGCGAGTACGTGGGATTTGGTACTCCGGCATCCGATAGCGCGACATACTCGAGTGCCCCGCATTTATCTTCATTTAGTTTATCTTCTTTCCCGCCTTACAACAAACGTTAGTTACCAATTTTGCCAGCTCGACAGGCTTCAGAAAGGTAGATCAACTGATTTTTTAGGAACATCAAATGAATTGAGTTAATTAACAGAAACTCATTAGAAGGAAATATTTACTACTAAGGGTGTAGGTGTTAATTGTGTAGCTTAATTCCGTTGAAATCTATTATCTGCCTTTATACCCACCAATCGACCGTATCCAAAATCATATATCACGGTATAATGGTTTTATTAAAACGTATGGAACACGCAGCAGGAGGCTTTACCTACCGGAAAAGAACATAAATAAAATTGATCAGGATCAACATTTAAATCCATCTATCCAAGCTCGTCTAGTCTAGCATAAGCCAATCCCTTTGTTCCCTCTTTATGCTGCGTCAATCATCTCATTAATTCTGCTCTCTAAAGTATCGAATATTAATTTTAAGTGGCAAAATATCCATTTATTTTATTTGATCAACGATGGCTTTTAATTTTGCTTAGTTTGGGCGGCAGCTGTTGATCAAGTGACAACACAACTTATCTCTAAATTATATTTCGAAGCACGCCGCAGAAGTTGCTTCCACCGTCAGTTCCTCTGAAACTAAGCCAAGTGATAGACGAGAACCAATATTTATACAGGAACTTTCGGGCAACAAAAGGGCATGAAGAAGAGTGTGTTCTCTGGATAATTTGTATGCGCGCTATTTTAGTTTAGCTTGCGCTTTGTTTGTTTGTTCCCATTAAATATATGTATGATGAAAAAGGGCATCTTAAAATAGTTCAAGATGGCGCATCACAGATATATAAAATATATACATAAATATATATTAATATATTTCATTTGGGACTATGTTTTCAAGTTGTGGATATAAGTCCATGGTAGTTTAGTAAAATAATAAAAACATATTCGAAGCTAGGTAAAGGGTATCCCCAAACGAATTTTACTTACTTTTAGGGTTTGTGTAGCAGTATGCGTTTGCTACATTTGCTGCTGAATTTAGATAAACTTTCTGCGCTTGTTAGGAAACACATGATACAATAGAAATAACAACAAATCAGTTAGCTGCAAGAGCTGAAAGCAAGCGATATAAAAGTTGAGCAGTATTTCGCCTGACCCCGACGCGCTTAATTGTGAATGCATTATACATGAGCTACAAAGGCAAACAACAAATTTATTAAATAACAAGTAAGAAAGCACGTAGGTGCCCGACTTAGGGTATTTCCCAGCCTATCAGCTATTTTAATGCACTTCACAGTTTGCATAGAATTATATAATTTTAAATTAAATTAAAAAAAAAAAAATGCTTAATAACTTTTTTTTAAGAGCGACTTTATTAATCAAACTTGCGCAGCGTAATTATATCATTCATATGCGTGTATGTGCAAAAGCACAAGTCTCTAGTATTTGAAATACGTGATTTAGAAGTTTTGGGCGAAGCGAAGCGTGGCATCCAAAATTTAACAAAAATCAAAAATACCAATTGAAGTCTCTATCTCTTATATGTTCTGAGATCGACACGTTCTCACATACGGACAGACGGACAGGGCTCAATCGACTTGGCTTGTTGTCCTGATCAAGAATATGACATACAGATGTGATTCATAGAATATGAAACTATTTTCGTTCGAAATTATCTATAATATTTAATGAATCGATCCAATCGACCTAGTAAACTTAGATCCACGTTTAATGTTTATTTTGAATGAGCTGTACTGCTGGCCTAATTCGAAACTTTATATATTTTGGGTTGATTGTTACTCTTCTCATTAAAGATGTCAGTTAGCTGATCGGTCAGAGCACGATGTTAAGAGTGTTTCATTATTTATCAACAGAGAACGTAAACTTGGTTTCCAATTTTAATGAGGAAAATAACTTGAATATCAAACATTCAAACGTTGGCTAAAATAATCATATAGATACAATTGATACTATTATTTGATCTAGTTTTCATGCGCACTGTGTAGGGTAGAAAAAAACGTGTGTTTCCCAGCGGCGAAGAGCAAACGAGTTCATGTGTCTTGCCGTAGCTTCATAGTTTAGTTAAGCTTGTTTTTGTATTCATTCCTACAGCTATGTTGGTACATTCTTATTTCTCTTCTTACTGCAAATTTAAGTTTTGTGAGTGATGTGGGTTACAACTGTGAAGCAGTCGAATAGTCGAACAGACAGACAGTTGAGCATCAAGGAAAGGAAAGGTACACACACAAATTAAACAAATACGCACTCATCGGAGCTCATTAGCCAGTCAGCGCGTGGGCATGCCAGCGCCTCAACGCTAACACCAGCGCTAGTTACGTATTTGGCTATCGCTCCAAAAACAAGTAGTAAAGTTAAAGTCGGGTACGACAGGCGGTATAAAACGTGTTCACGGTCCTCGCTGGAGGAAGAATGCTATATTTCGAACTGCTTGGTGTAAAGCCGTGAACATATTTTGCTGTCCTTTTAGGCTATACGCTAATTTTTATACCCTGAACCCATTAAAAATAGGTAATCAGGGTATAATGGTTTTGTTGCAGCCCAAATGTATGTAACAGGCAGAAGGAGGCGTGGCAGACCCCATAAAGTATATATATTCTTGATCAGGACGACAAGCCGAGTCGATTGAGCCCTGTCCGTCTGTCTGTCTGTCCGTCTGTCCGTATGTTTGAACGCGTGGATCTCAGAACCTATAATAGCTAGAAAATTCGAAGAATTCATAACAACAACAACAAAGACAAATTGGGGATGAATTTTAAGCAGAAGTTCAGCAGCTCAGTAGCTCAATAACTGTACTTAGGAATTCGCTATCTCACTCTTATGTATTGCGACGGCTGTGTTGGTAGAAGCGATGATCGCCGACATAAGGTATCGGGTTCGATTCTCTAAGCTGAAGTTAGCTTTTTTATGCAAGTTACTTAATCTTTTTTTTTTTAATTTTTTAATTTAATTTAAAATTATATACAAACTTTGAAGTGCATTTAAAGCCGCCGATAGGCGGGGTTCAGGGTATTTCTTAGTCGGGCACCTCCGACTAGAGTTTCCTTACTTAGTTATTGTGGGCCACGCCCCCTTCGCCCACAATTTTCAAAACCCGTACTTCAACCCCAAAATCCAACAAGGTTGCTTATTATTATTTTTACGCCCCTTTTGGGGCGTGACATGTCCAAAAAATGCCCTATAATTTTCGCATTTTTTAAGTTTAAGCGTGCAAAATGCACAAATGCACATGTAAAAAATATATATATATTTTAGAACAGAACAAGTAAGGAAGCTCTAGTCGCGACTGCTCGACTAAGAGATACCCTGAACCCTTCGAATAGCCGAATATTGGAAGCATGCTATGATTATTTTACATATATATTGCAAGCAACACATACACACACATACGCACGCACACAAACGTAATATGAGCACGCGCTTTGCTAACTGAGCAGCGACTGCGCGTGGGCTGCAATATGACTATGATATGGGAAATTAAATGTTTAATAACTTTTTTTCTAGATGGACTTTCTTAGTCAAATTTTCACAGTGTGATTATAGTATTTATATGTGTCTATTTGCCAAAGCACAAGTCTCTAGTATTTGATATACGGGTTTTGCAAATTGTGGGCGAAGGGGGCGTAGCATCCAAAATTCCAAAACTACAAAATGTCCGCATGCACACAAAATTTGAAGTCTCTAGCTTTAATGAAAGCAAATTTATCGAAATTAATCGAAGTTTATCGATAATTCGGAAACGGGATGAGTTATCGAAAAAAAAACTTGTACTGCGTATGGTATTCACGAGTATACATGTCAAATTTCAGATCTCTAGCTTTTGTGGTTTACGCGTTCATACAGACGGACAGGGCTATATCGACTCAGCTCGTCGAGCTGATCAAAAATATATATGTATACTTTATGAGGTTGCGAAGTCTCCTTCTGCATGTTACATACATTTTCACAAAAACATTATACCCTGATTTCCCATTTTGAATAGGTTCAGGGTATAAAAATAAAGAAATAAAAGACGACATATAAAATTCGAGATTCGAACCTCCACTTACTTGCACGAGTCGAAATTCCTCATGTCTGCCACGACGCCACCGCTGTGCTTGTCAAACCAATAATAATTATAAATAAAAATGTGTATAAAGTACAAACTCAATCGAACCAAGGGTACCATGATCTGCGCGCGTCACTTCTTTTAGCAACACTACTGAAGCCCATATTAGACAAGTAACTTAATGCGCATATGATTCACGCTGAATTCTATTGTATTTGCTATTTCTTAGAACATAAGAAAATGTTTACTGTGCAGCTGTGCAGCACATTGCCTAAACGTTTTGTTGAATAACTTCTGTATTACTTAACGGATTTTAATGAAAATCAGCATATTAATTATATTTTCAACTGAATTATAAGAAGTTTGTGTATAGCAAAAACCAAAATTGTATTAAATACACATAACACTAAATACAAAATTTAGGGATAATTAGGGGTGTGGCAAATTGGTTTCTTGGAATGTTATGGAAATGGGGCTTGCGGTGTGAATGAGTATTTCGCACTCGGTTGCGCCCGGCTGCAACGTTCTTACTTGTTAGGTTTGCACGTTTATGAATATTGATATCTGATTGGAAATGCTGAAAAGGAAAATATTGAATGAATACGAAAAATTATTATGTACATATAGATCAAAATTTGAGCTACTAGTTACCAGCAGCAGCTTGGACAGCTGCTGTAGCAACCGCAGAAATATGCCTTTGGCTATAAAAGCAGTATCTGAATTATGTTAACGATAATGCTAATGGTAACTAGGTCGGGCCACTGACCGCGAGACTTGACATGACTCGAATAAATTGTCTCACGCAGCGCGTAGCTGAAGTAATTGCAATAGTTTAAAACTTACAAGAGCAACAATTATTCGGCCCACTCTTTGACAGTTACCCCAATCTTCCTCTATTGCAGACGCAAGGACAGCAGCGCGTTGCAGCGCTCGGCCAGCATTGATTCGTTTGCGGAAATTGTATTTAGCGACTTCCCACGCCCATCGCTAGACGTGCCACGCAGTATGGTGGCCACGCCCACGCCCTTCAGTAAGCGGCCATCGGCAAGCAGCCTGTACTCCACATGCAGCAGTATTGCTGCCGCTACAGCCGCTTCTTCCCAGCTGAATGTTAATTATGGGGACCTAACAGCACATCCTCATCAGCATCAACTTGCACAGCATCCAGGTAACTACAGCAGCGCTATCAGCAGCGCCACAAACAGCCGACGCGAGAGCATGTTGAGTCCCTCGTCAACGCGGCGCAACAAGCTGACCCGCATTATTAATGGTAAGTGAAAGGGGGTGTGAAGAGCAAGAGTGAAGAAAGCGCGGATAGAGCAAGAACAGCTAAAGAGGAACAAGTGCTGGACACGAGCAAGAGCACTCATATGTAATTAAAATACGATTCATGAAACAATACTTGTATTGTTGTATTTAAGAGGGGCGGCAATACAAATTGCTAAACTCGATATATCAATACTTTTACAAATATTTAATCTATAATTAATTGCGTTTGAAGCACATTTTAAAAGGGAGAATCGGTAGAATGCATAGCACTCCGTTCTGGTCCCAACCTTGAATACACAGTGATTCTAAATCCTCTTTCCCAGAATGAGGCTGTGACTTATTGACCTTTCTGTTTTGAGTTTGCCAATCAATACTACTCATAAGAATGTTTTAAAAATTTTTGATACGAAGACGTCATATTCAGTCGTGACGCGGCGCGCGCCCATTTCAAAGTATAGTAACAGCGGACTGTTAAGCTTGTGCCCTATTGATAAAAAAAAAGCAGTTAAGGTACATCTTATTGGCAGCGGATGAAGCAGCAGCTCACGGAGGGGGCCAACGGCTTATTTATTCTGTACCAAGCAGGACCGTCGCTGGCGAAGTTGGTTGAAATTCAAATGCGCACTTAGCTGGCACTGCTGGAACTCCTGACGTCGCATAAAAACGATGCGTGAAGAGGAGAAATAGGAGGGCAGAGAGGGTGTAAAAGAGCGCATAGAGAATCTAAATGAATCAAAAGGAAATCAAAATGCACGAAAATAACAGCACTTGCGAAACAAAATCAAGAACTATGTAAGCAAATCGATTTGTTTACTTACTTATCAAATTAAAATGCAACGTTGCCACACCAACTATTAACATGCAAACATAATTTATATAATTTTTTAAATATAAATATATAAATATTCAAAAATTAATTTAATTTGTGTATTATTTTTCTATTAGTGTAAAATAATTTATATTTATAAGACCCTCCGTATTTTTAAGCTTATCCCCCTCCTCCCACTCCCACGCTACAGCTAGCGACATTGAGCTTATCACCGACTTCCGCAAGAAGGGGTTTTGATTTCACTATTTTCTTTTTGTACATATATTTATTTATTTTGTTTTGAAGGCTAGTCGGGCCTCTTTGGTATCCAAAGCTGGTTCGCTCCGATAGCAACAGAAAAAAAAATACATAAACCTTAAGAGCAAAGATCGTCAGCATTTTTATGCTCGCTGCGAAATGGCAACTGCGACATGAACGTCGACATCAGCTGAGAGCGTCAATAAGCAATGAGAGTGAAGCACTGACCATTACGACGCTCAGTCCTCTAAGACGTTGACGCTCTGACTCGGTCCCCGTCACCGTCGCTGTCGCTGCAACTTCGATTTCAGTTGAATAACGACTTCTGTTAGGAGCGTAACGTGCGGCGCGTCGACTTCGGATCAAAATTACAATAAAAATAAATAAGCACCAAGACTATTGGGAAATTCAAATTGTGTTAAACATGCTGTGGATGTTCAAGACATCTGTAAAAAAGCTACATATATCATCTAAGAATTAGTAAAATTGTCGCTAAACAAAAATACGCTTGAAAAAGAAAAAGAAATTATTAAAAAAAAAAACCTGACGCTTCGCGTATTCGTTTCTGCTTCGTTGCTTTTGTGTGAGTATCTCCAACTACCTGTTTGCAGGCACGTATGTGTGAGTGCGTGTGTGCTGTGAGGCAGACAGAGAGAGAGAGCGCGCGCTCTTCATCTAAGTTACCTGTGCCGATTCCACAGGGAGCAGTGCTAAAAAAAAAAGAGTGGGACCGAAAAACTGAGAGAGTGAGCAAAATTTAACGAATGATCGTCGTGCATGTTATTGTAGTTGTTTGTGTCGAAAACTAAACGAGTCGCTTTCGATTTAAAAAGAAACGTTGAGCCAACAACATCAACAACAACAACAGTCGCAGGGCCAACATAAATTGGCTACCGACTGCAGCGTCTGCTGCTGCTTCTGCTCTGCCGCTGCGCTGCTACTGTTACTGACATTTGCTGCCATTTCAATGTTAATTTAAAATTACGTGCCAGAAAAACAGCAGTAGAAGCAGCATCGCAGATCTAACTGCAATTGCATTGCGTGTCCAACTGTTATTATTTGCAAGAGGAGCTTGTATAAAATTTACAACAATTACAACTACGACTGCAGCGAAAGTGAACGTTTGCTCATATTTCTGTTTTGTTGCTTTTCCATTGTGAAAGAAATGAACTGGGCTCAACAAATTTAATCACGTCTCTCTCATGCGACTAGCGGGGGCAATAACACCAGCCGAAGCATTTAGAGCTGTGCCGTATCGTTCGATGGTACTAAGCCTTAAGCTTAGTAAACAGGGAACTAGTTCTTTGTTCAATAGTCATTTTAAATGGAAGAACACTGTGATATATAACATATAATAAACGGTAAAAACTGTTCTGCGTATTAAAAATGTAGATTATAACAATTGGAACTTGTAAATAACCCAAGTTTCAGCAGAAAAGACAGCATCAGACAGTAGCATGTAATTACAGCAATGCTCACACATAATTGAATCTTTTGCTCACCCACATGCACACGTGAATATGTATTTATAGCTGTAAAAACATTTTCGCGTTGGTCACCTTGATTTTTTCGTTTTCTTTAATGTGTCGTGGTTGTTGTTTTTGCAGCAGTTTTGTAGCCATCGCGTCGTCGGTTTCATTAACATTGTTTGTGTTGCACTTTGAAGTACGTCGCACAATGAACAGGTAAGCAAAATCATAACAAACCCACGCACATACACGTAGGTTGTGAGTTTCTTTCTAGTTAAAATATGCAACGCCATGAAAAACTTGAAGTATTGCAGCATTTTTATAGGTCTGCCACAAGACGCTTTCCCAGATGCGTTTTTTACCCTAAAAAGTTTATTCACATTTCCATCAAAACGCATTAAAATCTTGTGAGCAGCTACGGTTTTTCTGTTTGTTTTGCGAAAACTTGGCTTCCCGTGGCCACATTTCCCCGGATTTTCAGGTTGCCCAAAAACTTTCGACAGAAACAATATTTTGTTCTTATACCCTCGAAAAAAGGTTAATATATATATTTTTTTATACCTAAATAATATTCCTGGTTTGTGAAAATTGAATTATTTTCTACTTATATATAAGTATTTTCAAGTATTTCTTTTTAAAATGTGGTTTCTTAAATTAAATTCTAAAGTAACGTTAAGTAAAGTTATATAAAATGATAAATATATATGAAACTATGTACAATGAGAACTATTTCTGTGTTTACTTAGTTTCATATTGCAACATAATTATATTATTATAATTAATATTTGAGGAGTATCTAAATAGTCCTATGGTTTTGTTGAAAATGAGTTTGCCGTCCTACGTCGTCCTCAACACTTCAACAATTTTGTTGTTTTTCATTTAATGAATGGTATGCTTTTATTTAAATGAAATGCATCCCATATTTGCTATTCAGCTTTTACTTCAAAAACTTTGTATTATTTCTTGCTAGTGATAAGCAAAAGTTTTCGATTTGATAAGGAAACTAAAAGCTACTTGCCAATCAATACGAATTGGGTCTTGTTATTGTTTTTAAAAATTATGCAATGTCTGCAGATAAGGGTCGCATAGAGATATAATAAATTCCAGTTGAAATTTGTAGCTGAATAAACGTTGGTTGACCAAAGTGCAACAGTTTTCGCTTTAATAAATCTTTTTTATTACCTGAACTCAAATCAAAATTGTTTTTCCAAACTACTCAATTTATTCCAGCACATTTCGTTAAAACCTTTATCTTTGTTGTATGGTTTTCATTCTTTTTAGTGAAAAGTAGGAAAACTAAAAAAGCTTTCTTTTTTTAAAACTGTTAGTGCCTTGCTGTCCGGCTCTCTCATGCGACTAGCGGGGGCAATAACACCAGCCGAAGCATTTAGAGCTGTGCCGTATCGTTCGATGGTACTAAGCCTTAAGCTTAGTAAACAGGGAACTAGTTCTTTGTTCAATAGTCATTTTAAATGGAAGAACACTGTGATATATAACATATAATAAACGGTAAAAACTGTTCTGCGTATTAAAAATGTAGATTATAACAATTGGAACTTGTAAATAACCCAAGTTTCAGCAGAAAAGACAGCATCAGACAGTAGCATGTAATTACAGCAATGCTCACACATAATTGAATCTTTTGCTCACCCACATGCACACGTGAATATGTATTTATAGCTGTAAAAACATTTTCGCGTTGGTCACCTTGATTTTTTCGTTTTCTTTAATGTGTCGTGGTTGTTGTTTTTGCAGCAGTTTTGTAGCCATCGCGTCGTCGGTTTCATTAACATTGTTTGTGTTGCACTTTGAAGTACGTCGCACAATGAACAGGTAAGCAAAATCATAACAAACCCACGCACATACACGTAGGTTGTGAGTTTCTTTCTAGTTAAAATATGCAACGCCATGAAAAACTTGAAGTATTGCAGCATTTTTATAGGTCTGCCACAAGACGCTTTCCCAGATGCGTTTTTTACCCTAAAAAGTTTATTCACATTTCCATCAAAACGCATTAAAATCTTGTGAGCAGCTACGGTTTTTCTGTTTGTTTTGCGAAAACTTGGCTTCCCGTGGCCACATTTCCCCGGATTTTCAGGTTGCCCAAAAACTTTCGACAGAAACAATATTTTGTTCTTATACCCTCGAAAAAAGGTTAATATATATATTTTTTTATACCTAAATAATATTCCTGGTTTGTGAAAATTGAATTATTTTCTACTTATATATAAGTATTTTCAAGTATTTCTTTTTAAAATGTGGTTTCTTAAATTAAATTCTAAAGTAACGTTAAGTAAAGTTATATAAAATGATAAATATATATGAAACTATGTACAATGAGAACTATTTCTGTGTTTACTTAGTTTCATATTGCAACATAATTATATTATTATAATTAATATTTGAGGAGTATCTAAATAGTCCTATGGTTTTGTTGAAAATGAGTTTGCCGTCCTACGTCGTCCTCAACACTTCAACAATTTTGTTGTTTTTCATTTAATGAATGGTATGCTTTTATTTAAATGAAATGCATCCCATATTTGCTATTCAGCTTTTACTTCAAAAACTTTGTATTATTTCTTGCTAGTGATAAGCAAAAGTTTTCGATTTGATAAGGAAACTAAAAGCTACTTGCCAATCAATACGAATTGGGTCTTGTTATTGTTTTTAAAAATTATGCAATGTCTGCAGATAAGGGTCGCATAGAGATATAATAAATTCCAGTTGAAATTTGTAGCTGAATAAACGTTGGTTGACCAAAGTGCAACAGTTTTCGCTTTAATAAATCTTTTTTATTACCTGAACTCAAATCAAAATTGTTTTTCCAAACTACTCAATTTATTCCAGCACATTTCGTTAAAACCTTTATCTTTGTTGTATGGTTTTCATTCTTTTTAGTGAAAAGTAGGAAAACTAAAAAAGCTTTCTTTTTTTAAAACTGTTAGTGCCTTGCTGTCCGGCTTCTGCCTGGCTGTTAATTCTACTTATCTGGAATCTTTCAGCGGAGATATAGACAATAATATCCCAATCTTCATTCTATGAAATCCTCTCTTCACATACTCGCAAGGTTACATGCTTCAATTACATCTCATATCTATGAGCTTTGACCCTCGTCTGGAGTTACCTCATTTTGTAACTGTGTATTTTTTCCAATGGTTGTCATAGAAATCGTGTTACAAACCAAAAGCTAAGCAAAGATAAGCGCTTGAAATCAATCAAAAATCTTTTAAAATTGAACAATGCAAATGAAATGCTTTTTAATACCCTTGTGCTGTAAAACAAATGGGTATATTGAAAAAAAAGGAAATTATAATAATAATTATAATTATAATTATATTATTATTCGATTAATATTTAATTGTCTTTTGCAACTTCTGACTTTCAAAGCGTCAAAGAAAAACTCTATTGCATCTGACTACTGCGTAATATTAAAGTTTCGAAAATGTTTTAAGTATAGTTTAATATTTGTAAAGTTGTTGACTTTGTATTGCCTATCTATTTTACAGAGTATTATCAAGCCTAACAACTCACTGTCTCGCCTCTTGCTTTTCAATTTTTCCTTTCTGTATTATTATTTTTTTCACTAAAGTATGAGCTTATCACATTGCCGAAAGGCCATAAAAGGACACCATTAGCACGTAGCGCCCACATGGCAGGTTTTTGATTTGCCATACACACAAATGCCTTAGTACACCCACACGCATACATACAAATTTGAGGGAACACTGTCAGACAAGCAAATCTACAATAGTAACACAAACAAATTTAACTTTGACTTTGATGGTCACAAAGGTCAAAGGCTGGGCAACCCATAAACATTCCCTTACTCCCTCCTTCCCTTTCATTCAAGTAACCCTAAATAACTGATTCCATGAAATATACATATTATATATCAATATTGCAAGCGTACTGAATTTGTCACCACTTTGTCAGGGGTGTTTGCATCGACTTTTACATTTTAAGATATATTAAAATGAATATTAAGAGCATTATCGTATATATTTAGGTCATTTCTAAATATCTGGCTGGAGTTAGCTTAAAAATTTACCTCATTCTCTCGGATAACTTTTCAATTAGAGTCTAATCGTCAGCCAAGAAAGGAAGTTTCATTTAAGCTTTTTACAAATTTACATAATGTTTAACGTCGGCTTATCGGCTATTGGGTATGCTTTCCACACTGAGGACTGGAAATGCTACAGACAAACGCAAATTAAGATTTGGACTCAGTGAAAGCATTTAATGCCAGTACGAGAATACAGCTGTTTATGGAAATTTTATATATGCAATGTAAAGATGTATATAAAAGATAATATAAAAGACTAAATTGTTGTTTGTAATTACCAAAATTAGGATTAGACATACATGTTCCAGTTGTGTTTTGAAAAAATTTTATTTTAAGGAAACACAGTTTTTAAGTGCTAGTTTATAGTTAGTTAATATATATAGGCAGATATATAACTGTCTATCTGTATGCACATTATTGTATTTTTCCATAGCTGGTATTTCTAGAATGTAAATCCTACATTCTTTGTTAATTTGGAACGAGGGTATTAGGTTTTTAACACTTGTTTAGCGTTTTTGCTTAATGTATTCAATATTTTCCTCGATTTCCGTTTTGTTCGTTAGAAAAAGGGACGCAACAATAATTTGCATTTCTGATTAATATGAATAAATAAGTTGTTTGATTTAAGCAAATTTAACAAATAGTCGAATTAAGCGGAGAATGGTAATGGAATGCATTGAGCAAATGCTCAGTCCAGGGTCGAGCCAAAGACAGATTTATTAGACCATATTTACTACCCCACACTTCTTTATATATCTGTCTTAACTTTATATATATATAAATATATATCTGAATTTATCCATAATGTCTGGTTACTTAAATTCAATTAGTGTTTCCGCTAGAGTTTACACAAGGCTGAGCCTGTAAGGGGGTCCGAATTCATAATGCGATTTAATATTGTACAAAGGCTTAAAATATGCTTTTTGTTCAATGAGTCGCAATGGGGTGACCCACAGAGTCAGTTGGAATACTGTTAAATCAGTTCTTTTTTCTTCAGTGACTTTTCAATGGCCAGTTTTTAATTGAGGTAGTATATCTTAAGAAAAACTGGTTTATCACCAGTAAATATATAAAGAGCGCCTGTATTAAATATTTTAAATGCTTATGTTGTGACTCCATCAAATCTATTTATGTCAAGAAAAATATATGAGTTTAAAAGTTGTTAAATAATGAATAAATATATACACATAACCGAATGTTGACCACTTGGCTATTCACTTATAAGTATAGCAAGTATCCTTACTTATCATCTGCTTCATCCTAATATGAATATATTTATAAGAGAATAGACATTTTTGTTGATTGTGAATTTACGTGTCTCTTTATATGTACATATGTATATATGTACATATGTATATACATTGACAATGTCCCTCAATGTTACCTAATGTCCGATAACTAAAGGACTTGAAATGTTTTTTACAATTTACAAAGAGAAACAAATGTGAATTTTTACATATTTTTGAAAATTAAATTCCGTCAACAAGTTTCTCTTGCGGCAAATAGTTTAGTTACAAATAGACATCAGCATAACAGCGATAACAACGCATTTGTGAGAGGCCCAAAGAGAGGAAAAGAGACAAACAGAGAAACAGTGAAAATCTGTAATTCCTTTGAAAAAAAATATGCTCAGCTGCAGGTACGATTACGAATAGTTCAACCTGGTTTAAATGATGTATGCCCAATGTACAATCTATTTCAATTTTGTCAAACAAATAATAGATTGTGTAGATAAGATCTTTATATGTTACATAAGCTATTATCTTTGCTTCAATGAAAATATTGACTGTATAGAATTGTACGAATAAACTTTTAGAGGAAATTCCGTGGGTATATGTACAAGTCGGAGACCAAATGCATGAAACAATGAAGCTTAACTCATATAGGGGTTAGATTGAGAGAATGAAAAAAAGGGAAAAGATCGAGAGAAGCAGGCAGAGAGTAAAACGAACTGCCTAACTACATGTGTATGTATATATGCAACCCCGATGAATCATTTCGAACATCTGTGTACAACGCGCTACCTAAGGGAATGAGATAGAGAGAGAGACAATGAGAAAGAAGAAAAGAGATGCATGTCTGAACATGAGAAAGAGATAGCAATTCTTATACGTAGTTGAACATTAAATCAAATCGCAAAGCATCTTCAGTTCCCATTTTGTAAACGCGGCGTACACTACAGAAACTTGTGAAACAAACCAAAAAAAGAATCCTTCACAGACAGTTAATGTATATATATATATATCTATGATGAAATAAAAAACCCAACATAAAATAAAAAATAAAAAACATAATGGAACGACGTTGTGCTGTGAGCTCCTATGCCAAACTTAAAGAGCAACAGCAAGTACACAAGCAGGAGCATCCCCAGGATAACAACAGAGAGCAAGATGAACTGCCTGCATTGCGTCGCTCACATTCAGTGCGCGCCTCGTTGCGGCGCCTCAAGAGCAAGCTGCACAGCCCAGCCCTGCCACTGCAATCACCCTTCAAGCTTCGACCACAGTTGCATTCGCGTAGTCGCAGCTGCAAAACCGTCAGCAAATCGAAGGCAGTCCAAGCTCTGTACATGTGGCATGAAATTGAGAAGGTTGCCGTGCTGACCAAAAAGAAAAACCAAACCATGTTACAAGAACAGCTGCGGGATGAGGATGACGATCTGGGCATTCACTATCTGATGTCAACACTGCCTGTCGGCGTCACACTGCCTCGCAAAGCCTGCAAGCTACTGCAAATACCCGAAAGCTACTTAAACGCCACAAGTGAAGCGGCCCAAAAGGCTCACTCGGATCCAATGCAGGCAGAAATCACACGCTATGCGTTGCAGGGCATATATGGAACCACACGGATGCGCACAGCTACCATCAGAAAACCGATGCCCTACCTAAACAGTCGTAGGTTTATAAAAGTAACTGTAAACTATGCATTTTAATAAGTGAAAAGTTAAATTAGTTAGTGTTTGTGCGATTCATGATTTTGATTGCTTTCTTTGTAAATGCGATATCAAAATTGGGGTTATTTTCTTTGATAGTATCTCAAATACCGTATGGATTAGCTTATTGAACTCTTGCGTAGTTATAGTGTACTCCGTAATACTCAAGATCAGATTTTGTATACAATAATTAGTGTTATAATTTAAATTTCAAATCATACAAAAATTCATCTTTATTGTCTACTTACATTGTTGCTGTGATAAGGTTATCATTGTGGATATACTAGGAAACGATCGTATTAACTTAAGTTATACTACTTACTGTTCAATAATAGGGAGCTAATTCAATTCATTTAACAATTTAACTTATGTATATATAACTAAACTAGTTATAAACTCTGTGCTATGTTTTATTTTGTGTTAAGAAGGTTGCCAAAAGGAGAGTTCTGTTAAATAATGGTTGAAGCAAGAACCAAGTTTCATTTGTACAGGTTATTCCAAAAGAATTTACTCAATTTTACGTTCCATTCAGCAACGTTTCTGATTGTATGCTTCCATTGATTATGGCCAATGTATGTGTATAGATTATTTGGTTTCAATCGGGCTTTTTAATGTCATTGAAGCCAGCTGCAACCAAGGTTGCGCGCAAATGGTCGTAAAGGGCAACGCTCTGTTAAAATTACATAATTAAGCTTTAAATGCAAACAATTTTGTGGACGTGTTGTCTGATGTTGCAGATGCCACCAGAGCAAAAACGATAGTGACTTCAATGATAATAATCCCATCCCACAGAAGCTGCAGATGGGCAGCTGTTTGCGTTCACCAGCGCATTTCATACGCCAAAAATCATTTCACACGCTCAACGAGCTCACCAAGTTTTGCCAGCTAAAAACGCCAACTGCAGCGGCAGTAGCGACGTCGACATGCATAGTACAACCACACGGTCATTATGCCAACGATGGTAAGCAAGTAGCACCGGCGCTTTACTCAACCCACCCACACGCGCCAAATTAAGTACGATCATTAATAAAAGCAATATTTCGTTTAACAGTATAACACTATATTATTAGGGGACAGTATGATTTCAAAAACAAAAGCAAATTTCTATATAACACTAAAACAGTATTATGTATAACAGTACAGAAGTCCTATATTATTTACCGTAAATCAATATAACAGTAACGTAATAGTATAAAAACTCCATTGTCTATCCAGATTAAGTCACAGACTTTTCTCAAGCAGGTCACCATTGTTAATGAATTTAAATTAATTAAGAAATTTATACTGTATACATATATTGCTGAGTTTAATTTTCTATATATATATATATATATATATATATATATATATATATATATATATATATATATGGAATGGTTGATTGACTAGGTGGTTAGGTGGGTACCGGTGTACCAGGGGTTGCTCGATAAGGTCTTTATGATGCTTAAGTTGCTTGACTGCCAAGGCGATCTAACCCACCTGTGCTTGAGTATATGCAACACACACACACACACACACACACACACACACACACACACATATATATATATATATATATATATATATATAAAATATATATATATATATATATATCTATATATAACACACTGCCAACACATGCACATCTGTAAAACATTCTCATACACACAAACACATACAGCGTGCTTCATAATAAATTTAATTGGCTTTTGGTCATTCAACAAAATAAATAGAAACGAAGGCAAATATTCCTATTTAATAATTGATCAATCGCAATTGCCGTCAATTAATACGAATATACAACAGATATATACATATGTATATCGTTTCCTTTGGGTTGTCATATTTACATTTGTATATATTCATTTATTTGCGCATAATTTATAATTAACTGTTCATTACACATATGATTAAGTTATTTGTTTAATTTTCAATTTATAATTTCTATTCCACCCCAATCCTCGATTCTCCGTATATGCATAAAGACAACATTTTACCCAACTCATGTGAGGAAGAGCCAGTGACACTACGCTTGAAACAGTCCTATGATTATCAGGTTAACCATAATCAGGATAGCTATCCTATCTATTATCCTACCGCCAGTTTTCGCTGGTCAGAGCAGCTTACTCAGCATGGGGCTGTAGCCAAACTGAGAACTGCCATTACATGCCACCCCCAAGATCTGCACGAAATGGAGTTCCTGTTGCCTCAACATCAACAGCAACAGCAGCAGAGTCACCCACAGTCCAGTCCACAGCTGCTCATCTCTCGTCACTCTCAGCCCAAGAATACAAAGCTCCGGGACGAGCACGATGAGGATCACAGCCAGGACATTGAGAACTCCTCAACAAATGGAGAACAGAAAGAGTTATCGGTACATCGGCTTCCCGTTCAGCTGCGCAATAAACTTGCAGGCAATACGCCACATCCGCGTGTCAGCAAAATGTCTAAGAAACAGGTGAAGCTTGCCCAGGCACAGCTGGACAAGCTTACTCAAAGCAATCTCCATTTGCACGGTAAACAAACTTATTTGCTAGTTCTGCTCTGCTCTGCTCCTACGCACTTCGAACTAACGAACTAATCCAAACACTCCGGTGCCTAATTTGATTTTAATTTTAATCCTTCATCATTATGCTCACGTTGCTCTTTCACAGCTCTCTTCTCAGCAGTGGAGCATGGACATTTGGAGAAAGCTCGAACCATACTCGAATCCACCGATGTAGATGTCAATAGGTAAGTTCCGAAAAAATGGAAAAATGGATAGCCATACTAGGAGTTCAGAAGCAACGAGCTTTTATGTAACTTCTCTTTTCTCTTGGAAAAAAAGAGGAAGATTTCAAATTGTTCCTTTATTAAGAGTAAACAATACAGTAAGTTTGGGACCATCAGACTCTCTTTCTATTCTATACTGTTAGAGACTTAGGTCAATCAGTTAGTAAAAGCATATTTCTTTCCCACTTATCATTGTGTGGGAGTCCACTATCAAGTTCTTATTTGTTATTTATACTAATGAAAGTATGTACATAATTTCCCCTGATCCACAGCATCAATATAGATGGCCTCTCAGCACTTGATGTAGCCGTGCTCAGTAACAATCGTTCCATGACTAAGATGTTGCTCCAGCATGGCGCTCTAGAGGGCTCTCAATGTAAGACAGCATAACTAAAGTATATTTACATATATTTCACCTGCTCACACTTTAAACACAAGCAGTTTCTGTGGATAACATTGGCACCAAGCTAAACGGCCTACTCAAAGACGCCGAGTCCCGCATTCATGATCTCAGTGGACCAGAAGGCCTGTGTACCCCCGTCTTCACCTCGCGTCCTTCAATATCTAGTATTATAATTGGTACGTATACTATATATAATATTTTTTTTAATATTTAATTTCGATTTCTGTTTTCATTTCAGGCAATACGGGCTCGTCGGTCACTAGCTGCACAGGCAATGAGGTGGACAAGCAGATTGGCATTTGGGAACGAAGGGTCAAGGGGCTACGTCGCATGCTGCTGGGCTGGGACCAGGCCCGACCACCAGATGCACCTGCGTCTGTAGTTGTCGATGTCACTGGTGACAATTCCATCACCTTGCAAATACTAGAACCCTTCGAGGGCGCCATCGCTACAAAATTTAAAGGTAAATTGCGACTGCTGCAGAGGAAGTAAATGTTTGATTTAGTATAGACCCCCGCTTATTCTCCCTTTACCTCAGTTCAATGGTCAACACGGGCCGACTTTAATAATGTGGTCGGCGAGCGAGAGCTTCTCGAATGGATTAGCTTCCACGGTACCATGGGCGCACACTGCTCCATAACTGGACTCACCCAAGGACGTCGTTATTTCCTACGTGGTGCCTGCGGCAATGTCAAGGGATGGGGTACTTACCGTACCTCGGTACCTACAAGCGTTGTGCCCTCAAGTAAGTAGCTTACGATGTATTTCTACTGAATATAGTAGTATAGTATAGTATAGATCGTAGTACTATATTTGCACTTTACCAATACACTTACATATTCTTTTGAAAATATTCTCATTCTCTCATACTTATCCAAATGCTTTTTTCATAGCCTGGCGTGACTTAGAAAATCGGGAGGATCGATTTTATGGCCGTCAATGCATGCTAGACAATCTGTTTACAGCTGTGCGTTTGGCTCGACCTGCAGATGTCTCTGAGTTAACGTTGGATCCCAGTAACGTGCAGAGACGCAATCCCAAAAAGAAGACTACTATTAAGCAACTGTTCTCAGTCACATCTAAGTTTCAGAAAACGTTGCGACGGTAAGATTTTACGAGATAATCTTTTTCCCAGAACAAATAACGAATATATGTACATCCTAAATATATTTAACAGTGGCATCTACTTCTCATGCATTGTGCACTGCGATGACAAGGTGCTGGTGACCAGCGAGGATTTTCCCCCTGTTATCGAAATCGATGAATCTTATCCGAGTGCCCTACACATGGATTACTATTGGCTGATGAAAGTCGCGTGCACATGGGAAGATGTGAAGTCCCTCCGTACGGACATGGAACGGAATCTCACTTCGCCCGTTCACTTTCGCACCAAGCTGCTGTCAGCCGTTTGCCAAATGCAATCTGCACTTGGCATTACTGATCTTGGCCAGTTGTACTATAAGCCCCTTAGAGATGCACAGGGCACTGTGGTACTCACCTGCATACAGTCGGTGAAGAGTCAGAAGGCTGTATCTATTATAAACTCACGCTGGCTACCTGTTAGCAAGCTGCAAAAAAAGTTGGGTGCTTTGCACGAGGACTACACCATTAATGAGCTGCTTATATCAAGTATTGGTGAGCAGCTACATTATCAACAGGCAGCATTGCAGCGACTTGACCCAGGCCTCTATTTGGGCTATCTCAAAATGCAATGCTCGATGGACCAGATACAGGTGGTGGTGCCGGTGAAAACGCCCAATGTGCTGCCCCATTGCAAGGTTCGTGAGAATAGCCACATTACCGCCGAAGAGTGGCAGGTACTGCATCGCATAAAGGCAAGTAAATCAGTAAGGCTGCCTCTCGACTTCAGTACACGCAGCGACAGCAATGGCAGTGGCAACGGACAGGCCAACGAAGTGCAGTGTCTTTTCCTACATGATATCAGCACAGCAATGCATAAACTGCTGGGCGGGATGAACATTAAACCAACGGAAGCTGCAACGCATCGCCTTTACGATGTAGAAGTTATCGAGCACAGTCGCGACATTAGCTTCCTCATTGTCTGCCCTTCGGTGGAGGATTCCTGCGCCGTACCCGGACAATCGGAGCTGCTGTTACAGCGCAATGACTTCGTTAGCTTGAGTATCCAAGCCTTCGAGATGATCCACCTGCGTACCTACCAGGCCGCCATTGTACAGAAATATGCGCGACTTTCCTGCATCCTGGAATTAGACACTGCGATGGCCACCCATTCGCATCGCGAAGCCTTCTCCACCAGCGAGTTGCAAGCAGCCAAGGAGCGTCTATCTACACTACAGGACCTAAGCTCGAAACTCACACTCGTATGGAAAAGCGTGCGCTGGCTAATGGATGTGGTTGCATATGCTCGAAATAAACATGCCCAGCCAGCGTTAGCTATGCGTGAGATACTGAAGTTTGTCGAAGAGCAGGACAAGCAATTGCTGCAGCTGCCGCTTCGCGAATCACGATTCACCAAGACGGGTCGCGGTAGTTGGCCAGGTCCAGTTGTCAATGAGGATGGTGACAAGCCAGGCAGCAATTCAGAACATTCGAAGTCTGAAACGAATCTGGGTCATAGCGCACTAACGCCCAGCTCCACGCAAGCTATTCCTCTCGAGATAGTCGATAAGCAGAAAGAGCAGCAGCAACAACAACCCTTAAAAGACCAGCTTCTCCAAATGGCCGTCAGCGAATATGCTGATCCCCCCTGTTCAGATGTGTCGCTACGTAAGAACAGCGGTGACTCTGTTAGCTCCGCCTATACAGCTCGCAGCTCCACCTCTGATGGCAGCAACTGCGTGTTTGCTTTGCCCCCTTCGAGATCCGATGATACACTAGCAGATGCACTACGTCATTCTCAAGCAGCTGCAGCGGCACAGCGAAAGCGTACCACCTCTCACATTGGACCTCTCCCCACACCCCTCATCACTGTGCACTGCTCTAGTTCAGTGCCGTATCTAGCCGGTAGTATATCTGCCTTTGCAGGAGATTTGGAGCACAAAGCGTTGAAGCCATCAGCAGCAGAGTACAGGGTAAAGGCTGCTTCCAGCGCCAATTTGCGTGAGGGTGGATTGTATTTAAAGACCTCTCTGTCTGCCCTTCAGTCAGAGCTGAAGCCTCTAAGCAGCGATGAATTAACGTCCGTGGCCCCTACCAGTTCGAAGGCCTCCTCCACTAAGAGCCTGACCCATCAAAGCAGCGAGGAGGACACCGCCAGCTGTTCCAGCCTAAATGCTGAGCAGGCTCTTAGCAGTGCAGGTGCGGGTATCATTCAAGTGTACACCGCCTACAACACAGGCCTGGCCAGCGGCACCAGTCTCAAGCTTCACGTAACACCAAAGACAACGGCCAGGGAAGTGATCAATTTGGTTGTCAAGCAGTTGAACATGGCCGCCGTGCTGAAAGGCAGTAAAGGACCCATCTATAATGCCGATATGCTCGACAACTTCTGCCTTGTCGCAGTCATTGGCGCTAGAGAGCGTTGCCTTCGCGATGACTTTAAGCCGCTCCAGCTTCAGAGTCCTTGGAAGAAAGGACGTCTCTATGTGAGACAGAAACATGAGCTACTCGCAGCTATTGAGCACTCTAATCGTAAATCCCATTTGATATAAAAGCTGTAAACGTATTCATGGCAGTCGTTCAGTCGTCACTGTCAACTATTATAATCCGTATTTTCCTTCTATCGTTCTGTCCGCCAAGACTGGAAACTTGCTGTGTACATATATCTATATCCATGATACATATATCATAATTAGATAAAGACTTAATAATTATATTTCTACAACCACTAGAGGCGTAGCACCACAATATCGTTTGCCCAATGTTCCGTGGGTAATTTTCAAATCAATTTGATTTTTCAGTATTTTGTTCTTAGGAAGAAAGAACTACATCCAAAAAATTCATAACTTCAAACTCAGTAGTAAATATGTTAATGATATTTCAAAGATCTATTCAATACCTAAAACTATTTATATAGTAATAAGCTAGTTTATCAAAATGCGGAAATCCGGCAATGCTCACATGTCCCAGTCGAACTCCAAAATCTGATAATGTGGGTAAGACGAACTAGTTTAAGCATTACTTTAAAATTTATATTTGGATGAAGTATGCGTAACCAAAAATATTTCCTAATGAACCACGGGATCCATAAACGGAATCTTCAGTTTACTTCGAATTGGTTTGCTTAGAGTATCGCGGCAAGGATAGGTATTAAATATTTGTAAATCTAAATATTCCCTTACAATCACACACAGATGATTATTGATGTTAACTTTTTCATTTACTGTTTGCTTTATTGGGTGTTCACTGTGCCCAACCAAGTTTGTCGACCAATTCCCCAAATTAGACTGAAATACATATAATATATGATAAATGAGAAAACAGAAATGATGAGATACATATAAATCGAAGAAACTGAAATAAAATGGTATTATATTTTAAATAGCTTAACACACACAAAACACTGACACTTACACACACATGCACACACTCGCATATGTATATAAAACGCATAAATTGTTGTTAGTTGTTTTAGAACTGGTTGAAATGAAGTGAAACAGATTACACCAATATATATATATATATATATATATATATATATTTATATTAAAAATGTATTTTTGTAGTTTAGCAAACCAAATGTTTTGATTGTATTTTTGTGTCAATTTTTAGGTGCACGCAGTTTTTTATATTAAAATCTAAATGTTGAAGCAAACTAATTTTCACTAATAAACATATTGACCAGTCAATATATATTACGATTTAATTGTAAACTCTCGATGTGCGTATTTAATGTGTTCTTTAAATAATTACTATAAAAATTACCAATTATACAAATAGATACGATTAGCAGAGCTCGTAAATGCAAATATTTATTTTTTAAATGTATTGCAAAAACAAACAAAAAAGAGAAAAGATAATTGAAAATGTCTGAACAATTACATTGTTGTGTTTACAAAATTAAGTTGTCCTGTAAATCCTGTAAAATATGTTCATGTTCTATATCCTTGTGTTAGTACTGATTCCTGTGTTATGCGTCTATAAACAAGAGTATTTATTAAAAACATAAGTTTATCTAATTTATATAATATATTCTATATGTGAGTGTATTGGCTAACTCTCTTCCGATCTACTTATTTGATCTGAATTTCAAGCTTCGAATCCAAACTGTCCAAAATTATATTATAATAGATATACATATACATAAATATATAACGTACATATATATGTAATAATACTGAATTACTCATGATGAGGCCAACAACAACAAAAAAGAGAAAGTGTTATGTACAAATTTTTTGTAAATATTCATTGAACTTTTTTGATAAACTCTTTTCTTTTGGATTAAACAGAAAGCCCCAAATCAACGAACATGGCTTGAAATTAGCCCAAGAATGCAGTCCTAAATGCTCCCAGCTCTCCAAAAGACGAACAAGAAAATATAGCAACGAATTGTGTTAGTTTAAATTAGTTGTATTTGTTATTTAGTGAAGAATCAAACTACTTCAACAAAAATTAGTATAAAAACCGCCGTCCGTTCCCCAAAGAGATTGTTTACAGAGTAGAATTACTTTTTATGACGCAATCTAATTGTAAATTTACTTGATTAAGGTTTTAAAGGTCGAATACGAGTATAGTCTATATAGCACATATATATTTGTATAAATATATATTATATACAAACATATAAAAATATGCATAATAAATATGTTCCGTAAATGTTAAATAGAATTGCTGAATAGAATCAGCCTAGCAAAAGGTTTAGACAGTAAAAAACATTAAAAAAAAATTAAAAAAAAAAAAGTTAATATGGAAAACAAAGCGGATATTTAAATTCCAAGCAATTCTGTGTATATTTTTGGTGTCCGTTAACTATATACAATAAAATTAAAAACAACATAAATAATATAAATATACTAGGAGAATGTTAAGAATGTTAAGGAGATGTTAAGATGTAAAGGGATCTATCTATACGGTTTGGTCGATCACTAAAAAAGTATTAGACAAGCGTGGTAAAGACATTGAAGAAGACGACGAATACTTATTCAATTAATCTAAATAAAGACTTAACAATTGTTAATGGTGTCACTACATATATGTACACATATAAATAAATATATTTATCTGGTTTGAAGTGTGATCTCCGGCATAAAAATATTATATTTTTTGGGCGTTATTTTTCTGAACCTGGTTTTTCGTTTTACCCACTTATTTTGAATGTCATTAAATCTAATTTATAATTTAGAATTCTGACGTAATTTAAGAAAGAAGTGTGGTCAATTATTAAATCCAAAGGTTCAAATACTTATGTAATTCCATAAAGAGATGTAAATTGGGATTAAATTGTGTTACACCAAACATTACGGTCAATAGTAACACGGATCTGATAATGGCAACAGTTCATTACGCGTTTCCATCACATCTCCATTTTACTGATATATCTCTTATCAGTATTGCCGTAATGTCCGAACTGTCTTGTCTTATAAATTTCATGAGAACTGTCTCTCGCTCTCTCTTGTCAGTTTTTTTTCGCTATTCGTTATGTCCCCCACCCCTCGGATGATCCGACACTTACACAAACTCAACAATTTCTGGTTAAATATTCAATTCTATTTTTCCATACATGTGTATATGTCTATATATAAATATATATACATATATACATATATACATATATACATATATACATATATACATATATACATATATACATATATACATATATACATATATACATATACATATATACATATATACATATATACATATATACATATATACATATATACATATATATATATACACATATATACATACATGTATACATATATAAATATAGGAATTCCAGCGTTTGTTTTTCTCTAGCCTGTGAAATTGCCAAAAATTCTTTCCAGACCCTTCGCCGGGAACCGCACAATTACACAAGCACACATACACAATAGCACCCACGAAGATCGTTAGCTCAATATTTTCCTGACTCATTGTATAGCGGGCTCCCTCCCACTTATAAGCTGGAAAAGCAAGTCATGACGACTTCGCAGTCGCTACGAGCAATGCAGCAGTAATTTTATTTTGATATTGTTTTTACACACTTGTTCCTTCTAGTTGTTGCTATGAAATTTTGTATTAAATATGTATGTATGTCTGTATACAATTGTATGTATGTATTGTCTTTTTGTTCCGACGTACATATGTACATATGTATACATGTACATACATATGTATGTACGTATGGAATGTATTTTCATATTTGGAAAATTATTTTTGTACGAAAATGTATGTACATAATATGTGTGTAGATAGGTACACACATACATACATACATCTATATGTATCTATGGAATATTATTTGTTTAATTTCACCATAAAAGTGGACACAAATAACACTCATTTACGCATGGGCTTTTGTTCTGTAGTGCACAACGTCACAGTTTAATGAGAATGGGAGATATACTTATGTATGTATACATGTATGTAATATGCATATACATATGTATATGTATGCGATCAATGCACATTCCCACACATACATAGTTAGTGGCAAGGCCGCTCATCCACCGTGCAGCTAGAACGACTGATCATGCTCTACACTCTCTATGGCAATACACGTACACATGTATTTATATATGTATGTATGTATGTATTTATAACTGCTATAGTGTTCAAGTGGTCGCTGATTAGGCTTGAAATAAATTATTAAAGTTATTATTATAAGTCTTTCGCTATTTGTTTATTTTTTTATTTTAGGTCTTATGGCATATTGAAGTGTCGCCCGGTTGCACTTGGGCGACTTCCTATCAGATAGCATCTCAACAGCAATATATTTAAAATACCTTTCCCTGTTGTGCGATTAGATGTTATTAATCTCAACTAAATGGCAAACAGTGAAGCCACGTGATCGGTACGGGACTACAGAGACTAGACATAAGCCTAGACAAAGAGAACAAATCTGGAAAGGCTCAGTTGCAGGCCTCATATTGCAATGACGAGAACGATTAACGAGTGACGATTACTCTAATAATTGAAATTGTTCAACGGATTTGTATACTTACA
The DNA here is from genome assembly GCA_035045555.1 of Drosophila fulvimacula. NCBI lineage: Eukaryota > Metazoa > Arthropoda > Insecta > Diptera > Drosophilidae > Drosophila > Drosophila fulvimacula. The sequence goes on from JAWNOX010000137.1 coordinate 23,223,773, forward strand.
TATGAATGTTCGCATGTCTATATGTTTACGTTTATATTGTATTACATTTACGCAAACCGGTTACCAGTTATAGCTCATGTATGTTGAGAAGAAACTGAGAGAAACAAAGCGGCATTTTAGTGGTTTCAGTAACTGTTTATATTTAAAGCAAAAAAAATCAAAAAACTGTTCACAATCAAATCGTTTGAAGTGCTCACTCGCTGCTGGAGTGTCACTCACTTCTGTTCTCATCTCGATCTTGGGTTTTGTATAACAAACAATAACTACAGTATTACATGCATACATAAATACAAATACATATACATATATAGATAGATATATATACTATATCTGAAGTTTAGCTTAGCTATAGGCTTTGCCAACCTTTCATTCTGTTTCTAATTATCAGTGCTCGGCTGGGAGGCACCCACTATATAGCCCTTGGCAGTGAGCACACTGCGACAGCGAACATGCACTTGATAGCGCAGAGACCAATCGATTGTGTAGCCCGGGGCCAAGCATGAAAACTGCTCCTCAGCCAACAGCAGCTCCGGGTCGCTGTGTGTATTAAGTACCAATTCATGATCGCGACAGAATTCATGAAGTTCAGGTGGCACTACGCAGCAGGTGGCCAAATTTACCTGCGCTATGGTGGGCACCACTTCAGCTGATTTGTATAACTCGGCCAAAGTCTTTGCATCAAGATCGGCAATGCCTAACTGTTTGATTTGTTGTTTGAGTGCGTATTGTTCCAAGCCTTTGTACAATAACTTTAGTTCTGCTATGCCCTGTTCACCGTTACGTGCGCTCCAGCTGTTGGTCGCATCACTGACGCTGGTGCTGGTGTTGATTCCGCTTTCGCTGCTACCTTCGGAGCAGGGACTTTTAGCTGTTGTGGCTAACGTCGTTGCGCTGGCAACGGCTGAGACATTGGGATGGTAAGCCAGCACCACGTTGTCCACATGCGTCACATTGAGAATGTTGAGCAACGCTTCAATGGCCTGATTGATGCATTCCGTCGAATTTTTGTTCAGGAATATTTTGGCTCCAATACTAATCTCATTGCGTCCATTTTCTGTCAGTCGACTGTTCAGCTCCTGCGCAGCACAAAGCACGCGGCCATGCCGTTTGTCAATCTCAACCACCACGCTCTCTGAATTTGGATCGTTGTGTAGGGTGATTTTCAATCCGTCGTACAACTCCTCGTTGGACTTGCGCTGTCCCAGCTCGTTGTTGATGATGTTTCCAGTGCTGATGACTACGTTCTGGTAGTTTTTCGTTATTGTTGGAATCATATTGCTGTTACTGTTCACAAGTTTTCTTTTTAGCTAATAATCCCGTTTGTTGATAAGCGACTACCTCGACTGCTTCGACTATCGCACTCGTCGGTCTCTGTTGCTATTTTGCCCCGACAACCGTGTGCAACGGCACTTAAATACACTTTGCGCTAGTGATGTTACCACAAAATATCGATTGCTTCATCGATTACTGACAAATTCACAAATCATTTGCACAATTATTGCTTAATATATCTTTATATAAAAAAAAAATTGCATTGCCATGTTTTCTTCATTTTAAATTTCAATGCAATAAATACGTTCAATGGTCATTCCATTACATTTTAATGAATAACTACTTATCAACACTGATCCATTCATGTCAAAATGTAATATGCATTGGTATATTTACTTAATTGAAATATTATAAATTCATTTAATGTGATTTAATTCAATATACTGATTTATTCAACAAATTTCAATAAATATTATTTATCAACACTAATATATGTAATTCGAGTCAGCTAAGCACGATATTTTAAATATACCAATTAATTTTCATTTATTTAAAAAAAAATAAATTTAGATTTTTCTTTGCTTAGTCGCAGCTCATTGACCAACACTGGAACTAGATATTTAAAGTTGATTAGATATCGTCTTATCGATAAATAATTTAGGTCAGTAAGATCTTGTAATTATATTGAATTTCGCGCTTTACCCTAATCTCTGCGGCATATTATTTGTGCATCCGAGTGCGTGAATGGCTGGATATTTTCATCATGGAGAAGCAAGCCCGTTGCTCTACAAAAAGGGATATATAAATATTGCACAATGCCAACATATTTTAACCAGAGATCTCATCCTTTTCTAACAGACGTGCAGCGACTAATCAATATGACCACGCTTTTAGCTTTCCCTGAATTTTACAAATTGCATTTGACAGAACATAACTTGGCAGGGCATAATTATGCGTGTCGCCTCTCTACATTTACAATCGATTTCGATTTTGGATCAACGTCTGAATCTGATCTTAGACAGAATGATATTCCTTTGGTCATTTAGCATTGGAAATTTACAAAAGTTTGAGTCAAATATATATATTTTAACCAGAGATCTCATCCTTTTCTAACAGACGTGCAGCGACTAATCAATATGACCACGCTTTTAGCTTTCCCTGAATTTTACAAATTGCATTTGACAGAACATAACTTGGCAGGGCATAATTATGCGTGTCGCCTCTCTACATTTACAATCGATTTCGATTTTGGATCAACGTCTGAATCTGATCTTAGACAGAATGATATTCCTTTGGTCATTTAGCATTGGAAATTTACAAAAGTTTGAGTCAAATAGCAATAAAACATAATTTATAATTAATATTTTTCTATGGCTATATATGGGTCTATTTAAATGTTATTAATGGACTCAGTAGGGCATTCAACAAGTATTTTATGCCTCGCATCAGATCCTGCATGCGTGCATCCACCGGCGAAGCGACTAGCATGCGCTGTATGCTCACGCTGCCTAAATCGAGAGACTTGCAATCCAAGCACTCTATAGTTTTCAGGTCTACCTGAGGCGGAGCACTGGAGCCGAGAACAAACTGTTCGCGTACATTGTTAGCCAGCAGGCGCGAGTTGTGGAGAGTGCCATAGAATGAAATCCGATCGCCACGATGTAGTCGCTGCGTAAAATTTCCAAAGTCATGATGAGCACGAAGCACCACATCCGATGTAAAAGAAGCATGTCCTAGTAAACTGCTGGTCGATGCCACCTGAACAAGCACTTCATACTCGTAACGATTCCAACGCTGAAGCGTGCAGCGGCCGGTGTGCGCACTAAGTACCTTGATCACGCGCTGCCACTCAATGCACTGTGTCTCCTGTTTTGGATTACATTCGAAATGCTCGGCAATGTTTTCGCCATGCACACAGCGCAACAGGTGCCCCAACCAGGTGGGTAGATAACTGTCTATTACATCTTCCAGTATATTGAATACACGAGCAATTTGAACGTGCGAGACTTTACCCTCCCAAGCTACATGCAAACCATTAAGATGGGAGCAGCGCAGTTGGGTTTTTATTTTGTTCGGCTGATCGTCTATAGGCTGGGCGCATAGCTCATGGAAGCGTTCCCATTGCAACGAATCGGACAGAGAGTGTATGCCCATAGTTGGATTAGAAAGCACATTGGGCATGACGTTAAATCGAGGGGTATCCTTGAAAGTGGAAGTCATATAGGGAAATACCAGCACACATGCAGTGGTGACCCCCACAAGCAGCTGAAACCAGATGTAGCTTAAGTATATTGTTAAAAATATTTAAGTATTAACTACTCACCTGCAACATGGTAATGTACTTCTGAGTTGAGCGATTAACAGCCAGAACGCAGGATAGTAGCACCACCATGGCACAGGCAATGGCCGTAGTGCCCCAGCGCAGATGCTCGCTTGTCAATCCTAAGCTATCGATGGCAACGAAAACTGGTACCAGCAATGCTACAATCCCAAATAGAGGTAGGAACAGAACGATGCCAGCTAGGCCAAGAGCTGCCCGCATTGCGCCAAACACTGTAGCGCTTTGTGAGGTTACAATACACACCTGCAGCCAACTAAGCGTAACGCAGTGTGGGATTAGGTAAGTGTACATGCCATGCCAGCTAGAGCGTTTACCCAACAGCACAAGTAGCACAGGTATCAGTAGGTAGAGAGCTGTGCGACAATTAAGGCAAAACTCGATGCCATTGCCAATTACAAAGGAGGAAAAGGTGGGTACACGCAAATCCAGAAAACGCCAGTGAGTGGAAACAACTTCGTCTAATTCATACGGATACTTCGCAAGCACGTTGACGGCAAAAGAAACGATAACCAGCCAATCTGGGATAAGCTGTGAGGAGGCGTGCATAAAGACGCCCAGAGTGATGAATGTGCTAGCCCCAGAGATGATGGTTAGTTCGGAGTGAGGCAGCCAGGCATCTGCGACCAGCGGATATACAATCAAATTACAAATGAAAGCACAAAAGTAATACAGATACGGTTTCATATTGTTGCGCAGGAAACGCTGCTCCGAAATGTCTGCCTCGATATTGTGATCGCCGTAGCTTAGAAAGAGTCCAGACCAAATGCGAAAGTCTACAAATTGTTGTTTGGTCTTGAGCATTCGACATGTAGACCACAGCATTACGCCCAGACTTAGATAGTAGCTAATCATCGGCAGCATATGTCGTTCAGTATTTTCTACGCTGCTCCACCAGCTCAGCAGCACGAGCAGACTACAACGTACACTCAGAGGCAGCATGGCGGGTAACGCGACGACCAGGTTAATGAATCGATGGTAGAGCAGTGTAAAGAAAATCAACGGATGAAATATCATGCGATAGAAACAGGGGACGTGATCCAAACTCTGCGGATGTGGAACGGACAACGTTAATGTCTCGTTGACACTGGGCATGCGACCGGCGGAATAGTTTGAGGCAGCAGATACCAGATGCGCCTCGGTAATAAAACGACGCCGCTCTACATTTGTTCGGCCAATAGTTATAGCATCTTCCAAAGGCTCGTGCTCGCACTCGCTGCTCTCCTCGTCTGTGTTAGAGGAATAGGCGTCATTGGTTCCGCGGCGTCGTCGTTTGCGTTGCAGATTATAAATCCGTCGCATTTTGCGCTCTAGCTGCTTGGGTGTAATATGTTCGTTACCATTGGATAAACAGGCAAAAAGTTCACGAGCTGCTTTCCTTGCGGCACGTTCACCCGCCGTCATGGCCAGACAACGACGCACCTCTTCCGCATTTTCTGTCGTAATGCCATTACCAGCATTGTAGCATTTGCGCAGCAAACACACTGCTTCTTCATGACCTTGTTGTGCAGCGCTGACCAGCCAATGAACCCCCTTCTGACTCTCATTGGCCATGTTGGGGTCTGCAATAAAGGAGTGTTAATAATATTCAGAGATGGTGTATACTGCTACCTAATGCATTCTCGAGCAGTCTGCGCCCCAGATCATATTGCACCTGTGGACAGCCCTCTTCTGCAATATGTTCCTTTAGCTTGTTCAATGAGGCACGATCTAAAAGCAAAAACAAGATATTAAATTGTCAAAAAAAACTTTTTAGTCTAATATTCATGTACGTACCTTCAAGATTCCATCGTCGTCTTTTGCTAACACCTGTCGGTGCATTTTGTGTCCATGTGGCCATCGAAGAGCAGCCTATTGCTATTTTATTATGAGTTAATATATAAATTAAGAATTGCAACAAGCCATTCGAAGTATGTTCGTTCGTCGGAACGACTTAAAACCAAAGGAACGAACCGGATAGCTCATTATTATTCTTTTGAGTTTATTCATCGTTAAATTAGTTCATATTTAATGAATAAAAAGAGAGAATCACGGTTGCACTTTATGTTGTAATACCTGCAATTTTTCGCTTCAGCTAGCATAGGTAATAAACCTTAACATTATTGTTTTCGGTTACACAGATTAAATATATATAGTTTATTTAATATACTAAAATCAGAGTTGCCGATATTTAATACTCATCGTGATTAAAAAGACTTTTGGAAGGCTCGATAACTTTTGTTAGTTTCGACTATCGCTCTCTGTTTAATATTTGAAACTATCAGCTGTAATTAAATTGTGGTATTTTTATTTTAAAACGTTTATTTAAAAACATTGACTATTAAATACATATAATTATTTTTTGCTGTTTTATTATGAGTTAAATAATTAGTCAAAGTTGCACCAAGCCATTCGAAATATGTTCGTTCGTCGGAACGACTTAAAACCAAAGGAAAGAACCGGTTGCATTTGCTGTGTAATACCTGTAATTTTTCGCTTTAGCTACCATAGGTAACGAACCTTAACAATATTCTTTTCAGTTACACAGATTGAGTATATCTAGTTTCTTAAATATACTAAAATCAGAGTTGCCGATGTTTCATACTCATTGTGATTACAAAGACTTTTGAAGGCTCGGTAACTCTTGTTAGTTACGACTATCGCTCTCTGCTTTATATTTGAAACTATCAGTTGTAAATCAATTGTGGTACTTTTATTTTAGGAGGATTTAGTTTAACACGTTGTTATACCCTGAACCCATTAAAAATGGGTAATCAAGGTATAATGGTTTTGTTGCAGCCCAAATGTATGTAACAGGCAGAAGGAGGCGTGGCAGACCCCATAAAGTATATATATTCTTGATCAGGACGACAAGCCTAGTCGATTGAGCCCTGTCCGTCTGTCTGTCTGTCCGTATGATCGAACGCGTGGATCTCAGAACCTATAATAGCTAGAGACTTGAACTTTTTTTTATAGATTCGTCTATATCACGCGCAGGTCGAGTTTGTTTTAGAAATTCGATAATTCTTCTCGTTTTTTTTTATCGATTAAAAACGAAATCGATTCTCAGTTTTAGAATTATATTTTCTATATCTTCATAGTTAGAGACTCCAAGTCTTGTATTTAGCTTAATGGGACTTATATATAATTTTGATTTTTGTTAAATTTTGGATGCCACGCCCCCTTCGCCCAAATTTTTAAAACACTTATTTCAGAATGATATAATTACGTTGCGCAAGTTTGATTAAGAAAGTCGGTCTACAAAAAAAATTATTAAGCATTTAGTTTCCCATAACATGCACATATGATATAATTACGTTGCGCAAGTTTGATTAAGAAAGTCGGTCTACAAAAAAAATTATTAAGCATTTAGTTTCCCATAACATGCACATATTGGCGCAGCGCAGTCGCTGAGTAAATTGCGCAGTTAGCAGAGCGTATGCGTGTGCCTGTACATATATGTATGCGTTGCTTGCAATATACACATGTATGTACATATGTATGTATGTATAAAATAAGTATAACACAACATAACATAACATAAGTATAATTTAAATAAAGTCAATATAATATATATGTAGATGAAATCTATTATGTTATTAAACAAAACGTTTACGTATACACGCACGTGATAGCAGCAGCAGAAGCATCTAGAAAACTCTAAGAACTCATAACAACAACAAAGACAAATTGGGGATGAATTTAAAGCAGAAGTTCAGCAGCTCAGTAGCAGTAGCTCAGTAGCTCAATAACTTTAGTTAGGAATTCGCTATGTCATACTAATATAGTGCAACGGCTGTGTTGGTACAGACGCCGATCGCCGACATCAAGACGCGAGTTCGGTTTTCTGTGCTGACGTCAAGACTTTTTTAAGCAAATTATTTATTTTTATTTTTAAAAATTTGTTAATTTAATTTAAAATTATATGCAAACTTTGAAGTGCATTTAAAACCACCGATAGGCGGGGTTAGGGTATTTCCTAGTCGGGCACCTCCGACTAGAATATTAAATACATATAATTATTTTTTATTTAAATGTAATGTAAATAAATATTGAACATTAAATATATTTGTAACAGCAATAACTCAATTGTGATACTTTTATTTTAGTGGAGTTTAGTTTAAAACATTTGTTAAAAAAACACTGAAAAATAAATACATATAATTAATTTTTGTAATTTAAATAAATATGTAGCATACATATATATTTTTTTTGTCAACATTTGGTTATCTATTTTTTGTAAATATTCATTTTCAATTCCAGGATTCGAGTTTTAAATTTTGAGTTTATGTAATGTAATAGTTTACTTCGTGTTTAATTTACTGTCAATTTATTTAGAACATCGTTCTCATAAATTTGTCAAATAATGTAATTATAACTGTAAAACTCTTATGTTATTTTTAGTTTTGTATGTTTGACTATAAATTATTCCAGAAAAATTATACCACAAAACCAATTTATTGGCATATTTTAGTCTTCACGTCTTTTCAATTTTATTCTAATGTTTTCTTGGGAACGTAAAACAATACCATACTCAAAAATGATATCCTCTAGCTGAGTTACAGGTAAGAGCTTGAAGTTTCGCAATATAGAAACTAGCAGAACTTTTATCTCCAAAATAGCAAACTTTTGCCCAATGCAATTCCGTTGTCCAGCACTAAATGGAACAAACGAAAATGGATGAGGACTCGACGTATTTTGTAGTAAGAAACGTTCTGGCTGAAATTGCAGGGGATTTAAAAAGTGACGAGGATCTCTCATTACATCAAACACATGTATATTGATTTGGGTCCCCTTTGGCATTATTAAACCATTTAAAACAGTGTCCTCAGTACATACACGTCCTAAGAAAGGAACTGGTGGAAAAAGGCGTAATGACTCCTTAATAACACATTCCAGGTAATCGAGCTCATTGACATTGAAAACATTAAGTTCATTATCGTTCCTGGACAAATTCTGCAACTCTTTAAAACAACGATTTTGGACATCTTCGTGTAAAGATAACATAAGCAAAGTAAATATGACACAAGTGGAAGTTGTGTCATATCCTTCAAACATGAATGTGTTGACTTCGTCACAAATTCCTTGATGATCGATTAAGCCTTCATTCTCTGCTTCCAACAGGGTATCAAGCATTGCATACCGCTGTTTTTTGCCAATGTCACTATTAGTGACAGTCCGTTGATTGTTTTGGCTTCGCTTGAGCTTGATAATACGGCTAGCAAAGTTGTGTGCCAACTTTAGATTGGTCTTATGTTTTTTATAACTACCCCAAAGGTAAAAGATTGGCGAATAGTACATCAAAGGATTACAAGTTCGTTCTACCATGACAGTCTCTAGGGCATGTATTGCTTCACGATATTGTGCTCCCTCCGAAATATCATCAAGTTTTACACCTAGAGCAGTTTCTGTTCAACCAATTAAAAACTTTTATAAATGAATATAATATGTATATAAATAAGTTGTGATTCATACGCACCGCAAACATTGTTTAATGTGAATTGTGGAATAACCTGACTAAGATCAAATTCATCGCCCATATTTCGATGTAACACGTGAACTAATTTATTAGATTCTTCCCTGAAATATGCAGTGCAATTAGTGCAATACATTTTTGGTCACATATGCATATACTTGAAAATATCTAAAAACTGCTGCAGCACATTGAAATGAAAAGCTGGTGTCAACATCTTTCGTCTTATGTGCCACATGCGATCTAAAGAGCCAATGTTAATAAATAAAAAAAGATACATGTTTTTAAATGCCTTACCTGTACTAATAAGCAAGCCATCCCCCATAAATGGCCTGAGCAATTCGTACACAATATTTTTTGTTATCAGTTTAGTACTTTGGAAGATTTCATCAGCATCCTCAGCGCATACTACATTATAGATCGGGGCAAATAAAAAATACCAAATATAGCTTCGCCCACCGGCTTTAGTATAAGCATCACGTACAAAACGGAATAGCATTGCTGCGATAATCACATGTCGATTATAACTAAATTTTTTATACAATTATCTAGACTTACACGGCGTCATCTTTAGTATATCAAAATTATTGCCAAATCTTGTTCTACCAGGTGAAACAAATACCTTGCTATTTAAAGAACTGCCATCCTGTGTCTTAATTCGCTTCGCTAGGGACAGAATAAAGTATTTTCTGTTTATGTGCCGAATTAACGCCCACAGCGCTGCCAGTAATATTGTATTTCCAAGCATTGCAAACAACATGTCAGTAAGATTTTTCCGTTTGTGATGTAGAAAAGTCCAAAGTCAACAACAGACTAATACGCCAATGCTTCAATTTTTTTCACAAACGGCTGATAATGCTAATCTCTTCACTGCTTGTTTATTGACATGTTTCACTAAAACAATAACAGAAATAAATAATAATAAGTAAAATCGTCAGACCCAATGAACTACATAATTCTCATCTGCGGTCCACAAACATCTACATTTATAAAAAAATTAATTATTTCAGATTTTTACGCCATAACGGGCGCCTCGTATCATTTATTAGTCTATCTGCGGAAACATTAAACAGTGATCATTAATGTACATATATGTGTATTAAGTATGTAGTTTGCTTATTTATATTTTTATACCCTGAACCCATTAAAAATGGGTAATCAGGGTATAATGGTTTTGTTGCAGCCCAAATGTATGTAACAGGCAGAAGGAGGCGTGGCAGACCCCATAAAGTATATATATTCTTGATCAGGACGACAAGCCGAGTCGATTGAGCCCTGTCCGTCTGTCTGTCTGTCCGTCTGTCCGTCTGTCCGTCTGTCCGTATGTTTGAACGCGTGGATCTCAGAACCTATAATAGCTAGAGACTTGAACTTTTTTTTTATAGATTCGTGTATATCACGCGCAGGTCGAGTTTGTTTTAGAAATTCGATAACTCTTCTCGTTCTTTTTTTATCGATTAAAAACGAAATCGATTTTCAGTTTTAAAATTATATCTTCTACATCTTTATAGTTAGAGACTCCAAATCTTGTATTTAGCTTAATGGGACTTTTATACAATTTTGATTTTTGTTAAATTTTGGATGCCACGCCCCCTTCGCCCAAATTTTCAAACCACTTATTTCAAATACTACAGACTTGTGCTTTTGCACATACACGCATATGAATGATATAATTACGCTGCGCAAGTTTGATTAAGAAAGTCGATCTACAAAAAAAGTTATTAAACATTTAATTTTCCATAACACGCACATATTGGCGCAGCGAAGTCGCTGAGTAAACTGCGCAGTTAGCAGAGCGTATGCGTGTGCTTGTACATATATGTATGCGTTGCTTGCAATATACATACATATGTATGTACACAAGTACATACTGTATATATTTACATATATGTATATATGTATATATGTATGTATACATGTATATAAAATAAGAGTAACATTGATATAACTTAAATAAAGTCAATATAATATATGTACATATGTATGTACATACATACATATGAATAGATGAAATGCATTATGTTATTAAACGAAACGTTTACCAAACGTTTACGTACACACGCGCATGGCAACAGCAGCAGAAGCTCTAGAAAATTCGAAGAATTCATAACAACAACAACAAAGACAAATTGGGGATGAATTTTAAGCAGAAGTTCAGCAGCTCAGTAGCAGCAGCTCAGTAGCTCAATAACTGTACTTAGGAATTCGCTATCTCACTCTTATGTATTGCAACGGCTGTGTTGATAGAAGCGATGATCGCCGACATAAAGTCTCGAGTTCGATTCTCTAAGCTGACGTCAAAACTTTTTTTATGCAAGTTACTTAATCTTTTTTGTTTTTTTTTAATTTTTTAATTTAATTTAAAATTATATATAAACTTTGAAGTGCATTTAAAGCCGCCGATAGACGGGGTTCAGGGTATTTCCTAGTCGGGCACCTCCGACTAGAGTTTCCTTACTTGTTATTTATATTTTCGTGGACCGACGAGTAGTTGTAGAAGTATATAAGAATTAAGTTTGTGTCAATTGTTTGGATGTCATTTGTTTGATGGAAGCTGGAAGGCCACGAGCGATAGTACAGATACGTATGTAATAAGTTTGAGTGTATTCATTTTAATGTAGTTATTATATTTACAACTTTATTATGCTCACTCACAAAGTGAAATGAGTATATTGGTTTTGTGCAATGTCCGTCTTGCTGTCTGTCCGTATGAACGCAAACCATTTCTATGCTACTGAAGCTAGAGACTTAAAATTTTGAATATATACTCGTGTATACTCTCGTCAGATAAAGTGTCAAGATTTTCCTGATACGCTTACTAGGGGCGTGGAAAATTGGAAAATTAATTTTCCCGTATGTCAGAAATACTACTTGTAGCAGTCCTAGAGAGTTGAGATTTGAAATGTGGCGTGGCAAACCGTACGAATTTGTAGCTCCTACAGTTTTAGTGCTAGAAGCTTCAAAATTGGACTGGTAGGTTGGTGGTGGCCTCCTCTATCGATCGGCCAAAAATTATTTTTACGCTCCTTATGGGGCGTGACATGTCCAAAAATACCCTGTAATTTTCGCATTTTTTGAGTGTAAGCCTCCAAAAAATGCACAGTTACGTGTCCTACACCCCTGACATGGACTGGCCAAAAATTATATATCTGCGCCCACTGGGGGCGTGGCAAATAGAATTAAACCACTTTTCTTGACCTATACTATAAATAAACACAAATTTTTGGACTTTTTGGGTTTTTACCATTTTAATTGAGTTGCTAAATATTATAAATGTACATAGAAAATTCGAGATTCGAACCTCCGCCTACTTGCACAAGGCGAAATTCGTAAACTCTACCACGACGCCACCACTGTGCTTGACAGACCAATAATAATTATAAATAACAAGTAAGGAAACTCTAGTCGCAGCTGCCCGACTAGGAAATACCCTGAACCCCGCCTATCGGCGGCTTTAAATGCACTTCAAAGTTTATATATAATTTTAAATTAAATTAAAAAATTAAAAAAAAAACAAAAAAGATTAAGTAACTTGCATAAAGAAAGTTTTGACGTCAGCTTAGAGAATCGAACCCGAGACTTTATGTCGGCGATCATCGCTTCTATCAACACAGCCGTTGAAATACTTAGGAGTGAGATAGCGAATTCCTAAGTACAGTTATTGAGCTACTGAGCTGCTGCTACTGAGCTGCTGAACTTCTGCTTAAAATTCATCCCAAATTTGTCTTTGTTGTTGTTGTTATGAATTCTTCGAATTTTCTAGAGCTTCTGCTGCTGTTGCCACGCGCGTGTGTACGTAAACGTTTGGTAAACGTTTCGTTTAATAACATAATGCATTTCATCTATTCATATGTATGTACATATGTATATTATATTGACTTTATTTATAAGTATATATATATAAGTTATATCAATGTTACTCTTATTTTATATATATGTAAATATATACAGTATGTACATGTGTACATACATATGTATGTATGTATATTGCAAGCAACGCATACATATATGTACAGGCACACGCATACGCTCTGCTAACTGCGCAGTTTACTCAGCGACTTCGCTGCGCCAATATGTGCGTGTTATGGAAAATTAAATGTTTAATAACTTTTTTTGTAGATCGACTTTCTTAATCAAACTTGCGCAGCGTAATTATATCATTCATATGCGTTTATGTGCAAAAGCACAAGTCTGTAGTATTTGAAATAAGTGGTTTGAAAATTTGGGCGAAGGGGGCGTGGCATCCAAAATTAATGCATTTCATCTATTCATATGTATGTACATATGTATATTATATTGACTTTATTTATAAGTATATATATATAAGTTATATCAATGTTACTCTTATTTTATATATATGTAAATATATACAGTATGTACATGTGTACATACATATGTATGTATGTATATTGCAAGCAACGCATACATATATGTACAGGCACACGCATACGCTCTGCTAACTGCGCAGTTTACTCAGCGACTTCGCTGCGCCAATATGTGCGTGTTATGGAAAATTAAATGTTTAATAACTTTTTTTGTAGACCGACTTTCTTAATCAAACTTGCGCAACGTAATTATATCATTCTGAAATAAGTGTTTTAAAAATTTGGGCTAAGGGGGCGTGGCATCCAAAATTTAACAAAAATCAAAATTGTATAAAAGTCCCATTAAGCTAAATACAAGATTTGGAGTCTCTAACTATAAAGATGTAGAAGATATAATTTTAAAACTGAAAATCGATTTCGTTTTTAATCGATAAAAAAATAACGAGAAGAGTTATCGAATTTCTAAAACAAACTCGACCTGCGCGTGATATACACGAATCTATAAAAAAAAAGTTCAAGTCTCTAGCTATTATAGGTTCTGAGATCCACGCGTTCAAACATACGGCAGACGGACAGACGGACAGACAGACAGACGGACAGGGCTCAATCGACTCGGCTTGTCGTCCTGATCAAGAATATATATACTTTATGGGGTCTGCCACGCCTTCTTCTGCCTGTTACATATATTTGGGCTGCAACAAAACCATTATACCCTGATTACCCATTTTAAATGGGTTCAGGGTATAAAAATGTGTATAAAATACCAACTCACTCGAACCAAGTGTGCCATGATCTGCGCGCGTCATTTCTATTAGCAACGCTACTGAAGCCCATAATAAAAAATTAATTTAATGAGCATATGATTCACGCTGAATTCTATTGTATTTGTTATTTCTTAGAACATAAGAAAATGTTGCTGTGCAGCACATTGCCTAAACGTTTTGTTGAATAACTTCTGTGTTGCTTAATGGATTTTAATTAAATTTGCAGCATATTAATTATATTTTCAACTGAATTGTAAGAAATTGGTGTATAGCAAAAATCAAAATTGTATTAAATACACATGAGACTAAATACAAAATTTAGGGATAATTGGGGGTGTGGCAAATTTATAAATTCGTATTTTGAAATGTTATGGAACTGGGTGCTGGGGTGTGAATGACTATTTGGCACTCGGTAGCGCCCGACTGCAACGTTTTTACTGGTTTTTGTTTTAGTTTTGAACAAGCATCCATCGTATGAATGTAAATACATGCATGTACATTTATAAAATAAGCTAACATAGATATACTTAAATAAAGTCAATATGATATATAGATAAATGCTGAATAATTCATTAAAACATTAAAATTAAGTTATTAAACAAAACGTTTATTACCAAACGCATGTGGTATATGTGTGATATATAGATAAATGCTGAATAATTCATTAAAATCTATTAAGTTATTAAACAAAACGTTTATTACCAAACGCATGTGGTAGCAGCAGCAGAAGCATGAGGATGAATTTTAAGCAGAAGTTCAGTAGTTCAGTAGCTCAATAACTTTACCTAGGAATTCGCTATATCACACGAAAGTAGTGCTACGGCGGTGTTGGTAGAAGCGGCGATCAACAGCATGGAGGAGAGACCTAGGTTTGATTCTCTAAGCAGGGCCGTCAAAAGCTTTTTTTATGCAAGTTACTTAATATTTTTTTATACCCTGAAACCATTAAAAACGGGTAATCAGGGTATAATGGTTTGGTTTTTTTTATTTCGATAACTCTTATCGTTTTTTATCGATTAAAAACGAAAATCGATTTTCAGTTTTAAAATTATATCTTCTACATCTTTATAGTTAGAAATTCCAAATCTCGTAGTTGGTTTATTGGGACCTTTAAATAATTTTGATTTTTGTTAAATTTTGTAGTAGCTCAGTAGCTCAATAACTATGTGACACTGATGTAGTGTAACGGCGGTGTTGGTAGAAGCGGCGATCGCCGATATGAAGTGCCGGGTTCGAAGTGCATTTAAAATCGCCGCGTGGATCTCAGAACCTATAATAGCTAGAGACTTGAACTTTTTTTTATAGATTCGTGTATATCACGCGCAGGTCGAGTTTGTTTTAGAAATTCGATAACTCTTCTCGTTTTTTATCGATTAAAAACGAAAATCGATTTTCAGTTTTAAAATTATATCTTCTATATTTGTATTTATCCTAATGGGACTTTTATACAATTTTGATTTTTGTTAAATTTTGGATGCCACGCCCCCTTCGCCCAAATTTTCAAATCACTTATTTCAAATACTACAGACTTGTGCTTTTGCACATACACACATATGAATGATATAATTACTCTGCGAAAGTTTGATTAAGAAAGTCGGTCTACAAAAAAAGTTATTAAGCATTTAGTTTCCCATAACACGCACATATTGGCGCAACGCAGTCGCTGAGTAAACTGCGCAGTTAGCAGAGCGTATGCGTGTGCGTGTGTGTGTATGCGTTCCTTGCAATATACATACATACATATGTATGTATGTACATACTGTATATATTTACATATATATAAAATAAGAGTAACATTGATATAACTTAATAAACTTAAATATACATATGAATAGATGAAATGCATTATGTTATTAAACAAAACGTTTACGTACACACGCGCGTGGCAACAGCAGCAGAAGCATCTAGAAAATTCGAAGAATTCATAACAACAACAACAAAGACAAATTGGGGATGAATTTTAAGCAGAAGTTCAGCAGCTCAGTAGCTCAATAACTTTACTTAGGAATTCGCTATTTCACTGTTATGTACTGCAGTGGCTGTGTTGGTAGAAGCGATGATCGCCGACATAAAGTCTCGGGTTCGATTCTCTAACCTGACGTCAAATCTTTTTATGCAAGTTACTTAATCTTTTTTTTTTTTAATTTTTTAATTTAATTTAAAATTATATACAAACTTTGAAGTGCATTTAAAGCCGCCGATAGGCGGGGTTAGGGTATTTCCTAGTCGGGCATCTCCGACTAGAGTTTCCTTACTTGTTTTTTTTTTAATTTTTTAATTTAATTTAAAATAATATACAAACTTTGAAGTGCATTTAAAGCCGCCGATAGGCGGGGTTCAGGGTATTTGCTAGTCGAGCACCTCCGACTAGATTTCATTACTTGTTTTTTATGTATAGTATATATATGTATATATATGACTGTGATCCAAGAGAGTGTGTGCACCATACACGGAAGGGCGGACATCATTTATTGTTCCTCCGTTGTTGGTCTATGCAACTCCTTCTGGGTGCTGGCGTTAACTATGTCACATAGGTAAGTATGGATTACGTTAGAGTAATTATCTCTAATCAGATGTAGCGACACCTAAGGGCATTCTACAATCTTTTCTGCTTCCAGGTTACTATGGCTGCTTAGCATTGCAAATTATTTGGACCAGGTTTTATTAGAGATTTTGTCCACTGATAGTATTTCAAGGTATCGATAGTTTTGTACGCAGTATCGCAGTATATTTAAACGGCCATATTCAATCGGAAGTTACAATACGACACGAGCAACAAATTCGAATTGATCAATTATTTTAACTAATTTAAATATAAATTAACATAATTTCGGCTACTTTTGGACGTGGGGAACATCTCTTGGCCATCGGAAGTCACAGAGATGTCGCCACAACCTTCGATACCGCTTACAATATAATCGATACTGTCTAATCGAACGATTATTGGCCGTCGAAAGTCACAGAGATGCAACCACCACTTTCGATACCGCTTATAAAACAATCGATACTGTCTTATCGAATATACAAACTTTGAAGTGCATTTAAAGCCGCCGATAGGCGGGGTTCAGGGTATTTGCTAGTCGAGCACCTCCGACTAGATTTCATTACTTGTTTTTTATGTATAGTATATATATGTATATATATGACTGTGATCCAAGAGAGTGTGTGCACCATACACGGAAGGGCGGACATCATTTATTGTTCCTCCGTTGTTGGTCTATGCAACTCCTTCTGGGTGCTGGCGTTAACTATGTCACATAGGTAAGTATGGATTACGTTAGAGTAATTATCTCTAATCAGATGTAGCGACACCTAAGGGCATTCTACAATCTTTTCTGCTTCCAGGTTACTATGGCTGCTTAGCATTGCAAATTATTTGGACCAGGTTTTATTAGAGATTTTGTCCACTGATAGTATTTCAAGGTATCGATAGTTTTGTACGCAGTATCGCAGTATATTTAAACGGCCATATTCAATCGGAAGTTACAATACGACACGAGCAACAAATTCGAATTGATCAATTATTTTAACTAATTTAAATATAAATTAACATAATTTCGGCTACTTTTGGACGTGGGGAACATCTCTTGGCCATCGGAAGTCACAGAGATGTCGCCACAACCTTCGATACCGCTTACAATATAATCGATACTGTCTAATCGAACGATTATTGGCCGTCGAAAGTCACAGAGATGCAACCACCACTTTCGATACCGCTTATAAAACAATCGATACTGTCTTATCGAACGATTTTTGGCACATGCATCGCTAATGCAACGGCACAGTGCCCTATATAAGGGCGCTTCCGTGCAGCACAGTATCATATATTGAACGACTCTTGCAGCGTTCACATCGCTGGTGCGACGGCACAGTGAGATATATAAGAACGCTTCACCAAAGCGGCTCTTGTTGAACGATTTTTGGCACGTTCACATCGCTGATGCAACGGCACAGTGCCCTATATAAGGACGCTTTAGCTCAGCACAGCGTCACTAATTGAACGACTTTTGCCACGTTCACATCGCTGGTGCGACGGCACAGTGAGCTATATAAGGACGCTTCAGCGCAGCGCAGCGTCACTTATTGAACGACTTTTGCCACGTTCACATCGCTAGTGGAACGGCACAGTGCCCCATATAAGGACGCTTCAACTCAGCGCAGCGTCACTTATTGAACGATTTTTGGCACGTTCACATCGCTGATGCAACGGCACAGTGCCCTATATAAGGACGCCTCAGCGCAGCGTCACTTATTGAACGGCTTTTGCCACGTTCACCTTGCTGATCCAACAGCACTGTGCCCTATATAAGCACGCTTTAGCTCAGCACAGCGTCACTTATTGAACGACTTTTGCCACGTTCACATCGCTGGTGGAACGGCACAGTGCCCCATATAAGGACGCTTCAACTCAGCGCAGCGTCACTTATTGAACGATTTTTGGCACGTTCACATCGCTGGTGCGACGGCACTGTGCCTTATATAAGGACGCTACAGCTCAGCACAGCGTCACTTATCGAACGACTTTTGCCACGTTCACATCGCTGGTGGAACGGCACAATGCCCTATATAAGGACGCTTCAGCGCAGCGCAGCGCAGCGTTACTTATTGAACGACTTTTGCCACGTTCACATTGCTGGTGCGACGGCACAGAGAGCTATATAAGGACGCTTCAGCGCAGCGCAGCGCAGCGTCACTTATTGAACGACTTTTGGCACGTTCACATCGCTGGTGCGACGGCACTGTGCCTTATATAAGGACGCTACAGCTCAGCACAGCGTCACTTATCGAACGACTTTTGCCACGTTCACATCGCTGGTGGAACGGCACAATGCCCTATATAAGGACGCTTCAGCGCAGCGCAGCGCAGCGCAGCGTTACTTATTGAACGACTTTTGCCACGTTCACATTGCTGGTGCGACGGCACAGTGAGCTATATAAGGACGCTTCAGCGCAGCGCAGCGCAGCGTCACTTATTGAACGACTTTTGCCACGTTCACATCGCTGGTGCGACGGCACAGTGAGCTATATAAGGACGCTTCAGCGCAGCGCAGCGTCACTTATTGAACGACTTTTGCCATGTTCACATCGCTGGTGGAACGGCACAGTGCCCCATATAAGGACGCTTCAACTCAGCGCAGCGTCACTTATTGAACGATTTTTGGCACGTTCACATCGCTGGTGCGACGGCACTGTGCCTTATACAAGGACGCTACAGCTCAGCACAGCGTCACTTATTGAACGACTTTTGCCACGTTCACATCGCTGGTGCGACGGCACAGTGAGCTATATAAGGACGCTTCAGCGCAGCGCAGCGTCACTTATTGAACGACTTTTTCCATGTTCACATCGCTGGTGGAACGGCACAGTGCCCCATATAAGGACGCTTCAACTCAGCGCAGCGTCACTTATTGAACGATTTTTGGCACGTTCACATCGCTGGTGCGACGGCACTGTGCCTTATATAAGGACGCTTCAGCGCAGCGCAGCGTCACTTATTGAACGACTTTTGCCATGTTCACATCGCTGGTGCGACGGCACAGTGAGCTATATAAGGACGCTTCAGCGCAGCGCAGCGTCACTTATTGAACGACTTTTGGCACGTTCACATCGCTGGTGCGACGGCACTGTGCCTTATATAAGGACGCTACAGCTCAGCACAGCGTCACTTATTGAACGACTTTTGCCACGTTCACATCGCTGGTGCGACGGCACAGTGAGCTATATAAGGACGCTTCAGCGCAGCGCAGCGTCACTTATTGAACGATTTTTGGCACGTTCACATCACTAATGCAACGGCACAGTGCCCTATATAAGGGCGCTTCCGTGCAGCACAGTATCATATATTGAACGACTCTTGCAGCGTTCACATCGCTGGTGCGACGGCACAGTGAGATATATAAGAACGCTTCACCAAAGCGGCTCTTGTTGAACGATTTTTGGCACGTTCACATCGCTGATGCAACGGCACAGTGCCCTATATAAGGACGCTTTAGCTCAGCACAGCGTCACTAATTGAACGACTTTTGCCACGTTCACATCGCTGGTGCGACGGCACAGTGAGCTATATAAGGACGCTTCAGCGCAGCGCAGCGTCACTTATTGAACGATTTTTGGCACGTTCACATCGCTGGTGCGACGGCACTGTGCCCTATATAAGGACGCCTCAGCGCAGCGTCATTTATTGAACGGCTTTTGCCACGTTCACCTTGCTGATCCAACAGCACTGTGCCCTATATAAGCACGCTTTAGCTCAGCACAGCGTCACTTATTGAACGACTTTTGCCACGTTCACATCGCTGGTGGAACGGCACAGTGCCCCATATAAGGACGCTTCAACTCAGCGCAGCGTCACTTATTGAACGATTTTTGGCACGTTCACATCGCTGGTGCGACGGCACTGTGCCTTATATAAGGACGCTACAGCTCAGCACAGCGTCACTTATCGAACGACTTTTGCCACGTTCACATCGCTGGTGGAACGGCACAATGCCCTATATAAGGACGCTTCAGCGCAGCACAGCGCAGCGTTACTTATTGAACGGCTTTTGCCACGTTCACCTTGCTGATCCAACAGCACTGTGCCCTATATGAGCACGCTTTAGCTCAGCACAGCGTCACTTATTGAACGACTTTTGCCACGTTCACATCGCTGGTGGAACGGCACAGTGTCCCATATAAGAACGCTTCAACTCAGCGCAGCGTCACTTATTGAACGATTTTTGGCACGTTCACATCGCTGGTGCGACGGCACTGTGCCTTATATAAGGACGCTACAGCTCAGCACAGCGTCACTTATCGAACGACTTTTGCCACGTTCACATCGCTAGTGGAACGGCACAGTGCCCCATATAAGGACGCTTCAACTCAGCGCAGCGTCACTTATTGAACGATTTTTGGCACGTTCACATCGCTGGTGGAACGGCACAATGCCCTATATAAGGACGCTTCAGCGCAGCGCAGCGTTACTTATTGAACGGCGTTTGCCACGTTCACCTTGCTGATCCAACAGCACTGTGCCCTATATAAGCACGCTTTAGCTTAGCACAGCGTCACTTATTGAACGACTTTTGCCACGTTCACATCGCTGGTGCGACGGCACAGTGAGCTATATAAGGACGCTTCAGCGCAGCGCAGCGTCACTTATTGAACGACTTTTGCCATGTTCACATCGCTGGTGGAACGGCACAGTGCCCCATATAAGGACGCTTCAACTCAGCGCAGCGTCACTTATTGAACGATTTTTGGCACGTTCACATCGCTGGTGGAACGGCACAATGCCCTATATAAGGACGCTTCAGCGCAGCGTTACTTATTGAACGACTTTTGCCACGTTCACATTGCTGGTGCGACGGCACAGTGAGCTATATAAGGACGCTTCAGCGCAGCGCAGCGTCACTTATTGAACGATTTTTGGCACGTTCACATCGCTGGTGCGACGGCACTGGGCCTTATATAAGGACGCTACAGCTCAGCACAGCGTCACTTATCGAACGACTTTTGCCACGTTCACATCGCTGGTGGAACGGCACAATGCCCTATATAAGGACGCTTCAGCGCAGCGTTACTTATTGAACGACTTTTGCCACGTTCACATTGCTGGTGCGACGGCACAGTGAGCTATATAAGGACGCTTCATTTTAGGTTTGTATGACTTGTCGCCACACTACTCGTACCCAATATGACAATGCCTTATTCTTAGAGACTGCATTGCAGCTATCCGAATAAGGAACGACGATAGTGGGTAGTTTTTATTAATCTCACTTAATACTTTTTTATGTTTCGCAATAGTGAACAGGACGAACTTCTCGACGTTTGACATAGTGGTTTATAAGTCAAGACTGTGGCGCGAAGGGTCGTGGTTGATGACAAAGTGACCTTCGCAGTTGTAGAGCTTGTGAAAATCTCGCTTGTTGTTGACGAGATAGAGTATTGAGTCGATGAGTAGATGATGCTCAGTATACACTGTTTTGTATCTCTCGGTGATGGCGTTGTTAAGAGCAAATTCAATGTATGTATTATTTAAAGGGGCTGTAACATCCCTCATCGATGTCCTGTACTCTTCGACATGTTCGGTGTTGCGCAAGTCTCGTCGGCCCATCTTGGTGACAGTTCTTATCTCAATCGGCGGCTTCTCTAAGGAAGACGTTTTGGAGATGGAATTCCAACCATATAATATGAAGAATGGCTAAGGCAAAACCTCAGCGAGGTGCGTCACCGACGCTCATCACAATTGTAACAGGATCAACTGTGAAACGCTCGCGCGCATTCGACTCGTGCCGTGTCTCTACACAACACACTTCGCCAACTAAACTTGCTGACCCCATCACCTGGTTTATTTGTTTGAGCTTTCCAGGCGCCCAAAAGTCACTACGCCTACTGAAAGGCTGTATTCCACAGAAGTGGTGTGACACTGGTGGGGATGGGGGTATTAGTCTCCTCTTTCCTGAGGCATCACGCACAGTTTTGGCGGTGTCGATAGCTCTTCCAGAAATAGAAATAAAACCTGCTTCTAATCGGAAAGAGCATCCCTCCGAGCTAACCAAGCCTCCACTTGAAGCCAAACCGGACCAAGAAATTTTGGGAAAACTGTGTTTTGGAAGTCGAGTTTCAACCCTAGTTATCCAGTTCTTAAAGGCGTGTATGTCAGTTCTGACACTATTAGCTTCATAGTTCGGTGGCCAGATTTCATCAGGATTCTGAAGTAATCCATCGACGAAATGGGCTCCAGGAATGGGATTATGCGTAATGAATTGCAGCCGTTCCGCAGGTGGCGTATCGGGGTTCGCCAACCATAAAAGAGTGTCCCGGATAGTATCAGGACAGATGGTTAGGTACCTCCACTCCGACGTTTCACAAAGTGTAACATCAGGGTATCCCATGTGCCAGATGGCACCCTCGTGTTCAATCTTGCCTATGCAATCCAGCACAAGTGCTAGTGTTGCTGGGACCTGGCTTATCTGATACACAAGTTCGCGGATCTCATCCAGAAGGACAATTCGACGGAAAGCTCCTCCAACTGATACGCTTTCCACTTGAATTTGCTGCGCCAAGTAGACCTTGAAATGGGAACACAACAATGCGACTCTATACACTTGATGTATGGTGGCGATTGCTGAAATTGCTTACACATTCCAAGTTGTGCAAGTACGATCATACGTTTTTTTTTTTTTTTAATTAATTGTTTTTTATTAATTTGCATTTGTTTAAATTTCTTGCATTTAAATTATTTCACAAAAAAGTTTTCAATTGTTCAATTTACATTTGCTTTTAGTTTGCTTGTTCACAACTTGTTAATTTGCCGCGCGACATGCGCACGTCCGCTCGCGACGCCGCCGTAACACCAAACACGACACTCAAGATTCAAGTCGAGGAGTCGTCGTGTCGGGGGCTACGGCACGCTGCTACCAATTTTACTCATTACTTTATAATAGCAACTTATTTCAAATTGGTAGCAACTGGCGCCAATTAAATTATCGGTGCAGCCCTAATGGCCACACCGATAGCAGTGACATATGTAAATTTTTTAGGTTTGTATGACTTGTCGCCACACTACTCGTACCCAATATGACAATGCCTTATTCTTAGAGACTGCATTGCAGCTATCCGAATAAGGAACGACGATAGTGGGTAGTTTTTATTAATCTCACTTAATACTTTTTTATGTTTCGCAATAGTGAACAGGACGAACTTCTCGACGTTTGACATAGTGGTTTATAAGTCAAGACTGTGGCGCGAAGGGTCGTGGTTGATGACAAAGTGACCTTCGCAGTTGTAGAGCTTGTGAAAATCTCGCTTGTTGTTGACGAGATAGAGTATTGAGTCGATGAGTAGATGATGCTCAGTATACACTGTTTTGTATCTCTCGGTGATGGCGTTGTTAAGAGCAAATTCAATGTATGTATTATTTAAAGGGGCTGTAACATCCCTCATCGATGTCCTGTACTCTTCGACATGTTCGGTGTTGCGCAAGTCTCGTCGGCCCATCTTGGTGACAGTTCTTATCTCAATCGGCGGCTTCTCTAAGGAAGACGTTTTGGAGATGGAATTCCAACCATATAATATGAAGAATGGCTAAGGCAAAACCTCAGCGAGGTGCGTCACCGACGCTCATCACAATTGTAACAGGATCAACTGTGAAACGCTCGCGCGCATTCGACTCGTGCCGTGTCTCTACACAACACACTTCGCCAACTAAACTTGCTGACCCCATCACCTGGTTTATTTGTTTGAGCTTTCCAGGCGCCCAAAAGTCACTACGCCTACTGAAAGGCTGTATTCCACAGAAGTGGTGTGACACTGGTGGGGATGGGGGTATTAGTCTCCTCTTTCCTGAGGCATCACGCACAGTTTTGGCGGTGTCGATAGCTCTTCCAGAAATAGAAATAAAACCTGCTTCTAATCGGAAAGAGCATCCCTCCGAGCTAACCAAGCCTCCACTTGAAGCCAAACCGGACCAAGAAATTTTGGGAAAACTGTGTTTTGGAAGTCGAGTTTCAACCCTAGTTATCCAGTTCTTAAAGGCGTGTATGTCAGTTCTGACACTATTAGCTTCATAGTTCGGTGGCCAGATTTCATCAGGATTCTGAAGTAATCCATCGACGAAATGGGCTCCAGGAATGGGATTATGCGTAATGAATTGCAGCCGTTCCGCAGGTGGCGTATCGGGGTTCGCCAACCATAAAAGAGTGTCCCGGATAGTATCAGGACAGATGGTTAGGTACCTCCACTCCGACGTTTCACAAAGTGTAACATCAGGGTATCCCATGTGCCAGATGGCACCCTCGTGTTCAATCTTGCCTATGCAATCCAGCACAAGTGCTAGTGTTGCTGGGACCTGGCTTATCTGATACACAAGTTCGCGGATCTCATCCAGAAGGACAATTCGACGGAAAGCTCCTCCAACTGATACGCTTTCCACTTGAATTTGCTGCGCCAAGTAGACCTTGAAATGGGAACACAACAATGCGACTCTATACACTTGATGTATGGTGGCGATTGCTGAAATTGCTTACACATTCCAAGTTGTGCAAGTACGATCATACGTTTTTTTTTTTTTTAATTAATTGTTTTTTATTAATTTGCATTTGTTTAAATTTCTTGCATTTAAATTATTTCACAAAAAAGTTTTCAATTGTTCAATTTACATTTGCTTTTAGTTTGCTTGTTCACAACTTGTTAATTTGCCGCGCGACATGCGCACGTCCGCTCGCGACGCCGCCGTAACACCAAACACGACACTCAAGATTCAAGTCGAGGAGTCGTCGTGTCGGGGGCTACGGCACGCTGCTACCAATTTTACTCATTACTTTATAATAGCAACTTATTTCAAATTGGTAGCAACTGGCGCCAATTAAATTATCGGTGCAGCCCTAATGGCCACACCGATAGCAGTGACATATGTAAATTTTTTAGGTTTGTATGACTTGTCGCCACACTACTCGTACCCAATATGACAATGCCTTATTCTTAGAGACTGCATTGCAGCTATCCGAATAAGGAACGACGATAGTGGGTAGTTTTTATTAATCTCACTTAATACTTTTTTATGTTTCGCAATAGTGAACAGGACGAACTTCTCGACGTTTGACATAGTGGTTTATAAGTCAAGACTGTGGCGCGAAGGGTCGTGGTTGATGACAAAGTGACCTTCGCAGTTGTAGAGCTTGTGAAAATCTCGCTTGTTGTTGACGAGATAGAGTATTGAGTCGATGAGTAGATGATGCTCAGTATACACTGTTTTGTATCTCTCGGTGATGGCGTTGTTAAGAGCAAATTCAATGTATGTATTATTTAAAGGGGCTGTAACATCCCTCATCGATGTCCTGTACTCTTCGACATGTTCGGTGTTGCGCAAGTCTCGTCGGCCCATCTTGGTGACAGTTCTTATCTCAATCGGCGGCTTCTCTAAGGAAGACGTTTTGGAGATGGAATTCCAACCATATAATATGAAGAATGGCTAAGGCAAAACCTCAGCGAGGTGCGTCACCGACGCTCATCACAATTGTAACAGGATCAACTGTGAAACGCTCGCGCGCATTCGACTCGTGCCGTGTCTCTACACAACACACTTCGCCAACTAAACTTGCTGACCCCATCACCTGGTTTATTTGTTTGAGCTTTCCAGGCGCCCAAAAGTCACTACGCCTACTGAAAGGCTGTATTCCACAGAAGTGGTGTGACACTGGTGGGGATGGGGGTATTAGTCTCCTCTTTCCTGAGGCATCACGCACAGTTTTGGCGGTGTCGATAGCTCTTCCAGAAATAGAAATAAAACCTGCTTCTAATCGGAAAGAGCATCCCTCCGAGCTAACCAAGCCTCCACTTGAAGCCAAACCGGACCAAGAAATTTTGGGAAAACTGTGTTTTGGAAGTCGAGTTTCAACCCTAGTTATCCAGTTCTTAAAGGCGTGTATGTCAGTTCTGACACTATTAGCTTCATAGTTCGGTGGCCAGATTTCATCAGGATTCTGAAGTAATCCATCGACGAAATGGGCTCCAGGAATGGGATTATGCGTAATGAATTGCAGCCGTTCCGCAGGTGGCGTATCGGGGTTCGCCAACCATAAAAGAGTGTCCCGGATAGTATCAGGACAGATGGTTAGGTACCTCCACTCCGACGTTTCACAAAGTGTAACATCAGGGTATCCCATGTGCCAGATGGCACCCTCGTGTTCAATCTTGCCTATGCAATCCAGCACAAGTGCTAGTGTTGCTGGGACCTGGCTTATCTGATACACAAGTTCGCGGATCTCATCCAGAAGGACAATTCGACGGAAAGCTCCTCCAACTGATACGCTTTCCACTTGAATTTGCTGCGCCAAGTAGACCTTGAAATGGGAACACAACAATGCGACTCTATACACTTGATGTATGGTGGCGATTGCTGAAATTGCTTACACATTCCAAGTTGTGCAAGTACGATCATACGTTTTTTTTTTTTTTTAATTAATTGTTTTTTATTAATTTGCATTTGTTTAAATTTCTTGCATTTAAATTATTTCACAAAAAAGTTTTCAATTGTTCAATTTACATTTGCTTTTAGTTTGCTTGTTCACAACTTGTTAATTTGCCGCGCGACATGCGCACGTCCGCTCGCGACGCCGCCGTAACACCAAACACGACACTCAAGATTCAAGTCGAGGAGTCGTCGTGTCGGGGGCTACGGCACGCTGCTACCAATTTTACTCATTACTTTATAATAGCAACTTATTTCAAATTGGTAGCAACTGGCGCCAATTAAATTATCGGTGCAGCCCTAATGGCCACACCGATAGCAGTGACATATGTAAATTTTTTAGGTTTGTATGACTTGTCGCCACACTACTCGTACCCAATATGACAATGCCTTATTCTTAGAGACTGCATTGCAGCTATCCGAATAAGGAACGACGATAGTGGGTAGTTTTTATTAATCTCACTTAATACTTTTTTATGTTTCGCAATAGTGAACAGGACGAACTTCTCGACGTTTGACATAGTGGTTTATAAGTCAAGACTGTGGCGCGAAGGGTCGTGGTTGATGACAAAGTGACCTTCGCAGTTGTAGAGCTTGTGAAAATCTCGCTTGTTGTTGACGAGATAGAGTATTGAGTCGATGAGTAGATGATGCTCAGTATACACTGTTTTGTATCTCTCGGTGATGGCGTTGTTAAGAGCAAATTCAATGTATGTATTATTTAAAGGGGCTGTAACATCCCTCATCGATGTCCTGTACTCTTCGACATGTTCGGTGTTGCGCAAGTCTCGTCGGCCCATCTTGGTGACAGTTCTTATCTCAATCGGCGGCTTCTCTAAGGAAGACGTTTTGGAGATGGAATTCCAACCATATAATATGAAGAATGGCTAAGGCAAAACCTCAGCGAGGTGCGTCACCGACGCTCATCACAATTGTAACAGGATCAACTGTGAAACGCTCGCGCGCATTCGACTCGTGCCGTGTCTCTACACAACACACTTCGCCAACTAAACTTGCTGACCCCATCACCTGGTTTATTTGTTTGAGCTTTCCAGGCGCCCAAAAGTCACTACGCCTACTGAAAGGCTGTATTCCACAGAAGTGGTGTGACACTGGTGGGGATGGGGGTATTAGTCTCCTCTTTCCTGAGGCATCACGCACAGTTTTGGCGGTGTCGATAGCTCTTCCAGAAATAGAAATAAAACCTGCTTCTAATCGGAAAGAGCATCCCTCCGAGCTAACCAAGCCTCCACTTGAAGCCAAACCGGACCAAGAAATTTTGGGAAAACTGTGTTTTGGAAGTCGAGTTTCAACCCTAGTTATCCAGTTCTTAAAGGCGTGTATGTCAGTTCTGACACTATTAGCTTCATAGTTCGGTGGCCAGATTTCATCAGGATTCTGAAGTAATCCATCGACGAAATGGGCTCCAGGAATGGGATTATGCGTAATGAATTGCAGCCGTTCCGCAGGTGGCGTATCGGGGTTCGCCAACCATAAAAGAGTGTCCCGGATAGTATCAGGACAGATGGTTAGGTACCTCCACTCCGACGTTTCACAAAGTGTAACATCAGGGTATCCCATGTGCCAGATGGCACCCTCGTGTTCAATCTTGCCTATGCAATCCAGCACAAGTGCTAGTGTTGCTGGGACCTGGCTTATCTGATACACAAGTTCGCGGATCTCATCCAGAAGGACAATTCGACGGAAAGCTCCTCCAACTGATACGCTTTCCACTTGAATTTGCTGCGCCAAGTAGACCTTGAAATGGGAACACAACAATGCGACTCTATACACTTGATGTATGGTGGCGATTGCTGAAATTGCTTACACATTCCAAGTTGTGCAAGTACGATCATACGTTTTTTTTTTTTTTTAATTAATTGTTTTTTATTAATTTGCATTTGTTTAAATTTCTTGCATTTAAATTATTTCACAAAAAAGTTTTCAATTGTTCAATTTACATTTGCTTTTAGTTTGCTTGTTCACAACTTGTTAATTTGCCGCGCGACATGCGCACGTCCGCTCGCGACGCCGCCGTAACACCAAACACGACACTCAAGATTCAAGTCGAGGAGTCGTCGTGTCGGGGGCTACGGCACGCTGCTACCAATTTTACTCATTACTTTATAATAGCAACTTATTTCAAATTGGTAGCAACTGGCGCCAATTAAATTATCGGTGCAGCCCTAATGGCCACACCGATAGCAGTGACATATGTAAATTTTTTAGGTTTGTATGACTTGTCGCCACACTACTCGTACCCAATATGACAATGCCTTATTCTTAGAGACTGCATTGCAGCTATCCGAATAAGGAACGACGATAGTGGGTAGTTTTTATTAATCTCACTTAATACTTTTTTATGTTTCGCAATAGTGAACAGGACGAACTTCTCGACGTTTGACATAGTGGTTTATAAGTCAAGACTGTGGCGCGAAGGGTCGTGGTTGATGACAAAGTGACCTTCGCAGTTGTAGAGCTTGTGAAAATCTCGCTTGTTGTTGACGAGATAGAGTATTGAGTCGATGAGTAGATGATGCTCAGTATACACTGTTTTGTATCTCTCGGTGATGGCGTTGTTAAGAGCAAATTCAATGTATGTATTATTTAAAGGGGCTGTAACATCCCTCATCGATGTCCTGTACTCTTCGACATGTTCGGTGTTGCGCAAGTCTCGTCGGCCCATCTTGGTGACAGTTCTTATCTCAATCGGCGGCTTCTCTAAGGAAGACGTTTTGGAGATGGAATTCCAACCATATAATATGAAGAATGGCTAAGGCAAAACCTCAGCGAGGTGCGTCACCGACGCTCATCACAATTGTAACAGGATCAACTGTGAAACGCTCGCGCGCATTCGACTCGTGCCGTGTCTCTACACAACACACTTCGCCAACTAAACTTGCTGACCCCATCACCTGGTTTATTTGTTTGAGCTTTCCAGGCGCCCAAAAGTCACTACGCCTACTGAAAGGCTGTATTCCACAGAAGTGGTGTGACACTGGTGGGGATGGGGGTATTAGTCTCCTCTTTCCTGAGGCATCACGCACAGTTTTGGCGGTGTCGATAGCTCTTCCAGAAATAGAAATAAAACCTGCTTCTAATCGGAAAGAGCATCCCTCCGAGCTAACCAAGCCTCCACTTGAAGCCAAACCGGACCAAGAAATTTTGGGAAAACTGTGTTTTGGAAGTCGAGTTTCAACCCTAGTTATCCAGTTCTTAAAGGCGTGTATGTCAGTTCTGACACTATTAGCTTCATAGTTCGGTGGCCAGATTTCATCAGGATTCTGAAGTAATCCATCGACGAAATGGGCTCCAGGAATGGGATTATGCGTAATGAATTGCAGCCGTTCCGCAGGTGGCGTATCGGGGTTCGCCAACCATAAAAGAGTGTCCCGGATAGTATCAGGACAGATGGTTAGGTACCTCCACTCCGACGTTTCACAAAGTGTAACATCAGGGTATCCCATGTGCCAGATGGCACCCTCGTGTTCAATCTTGCCTATGCAATCCAGCACAAGTGCTAGTGTTGCTGGGACCTGGCTTATCTGATACACAAGTTCGCGGATCTCATCCAGAAGGACAATTCGACGGAAAGCTCCTCCAACTGATACGCTTTCCACTTGAATTTGCTGCGCCAAGTAGACCTTGAAATGGGAACACAACAATGCGACTCTATACACTTGATGTATGGTGGCGATTGCTGAAATTGCTTACACATTCCAAGTTGTGCAAGTACGATCATACGTTTTTTTTTTTTTTTAATTAATTGTTTTTTATTAATTTGCATTTGTTTAAATTTCTTGCATTTAAATTATTTCACAAAAAAGTTTTCAATTGTTCAATTTACATTTGCTTTTAGTTTGCTTGTTCACAACTTGTTAATTTGCCGCGCGACATGCGCACGTCCGCTCGCGACGCCGCCGTAACACCAAACACGACACTCAAGATTCAAGTCGAGGAGTCGTCGTGTCGGGGGCTACGGCACGCTGCTACCAATTTTACTCATTACTTTATAATAGCAACTTATTTCAAATTGGTAGCAACTGGCGCCAATTAAATTATCGGTGCAGCCCTAATGGCCACACCGATAGCAGTGACATATGTAAATTTTTTAGGTTTGTATGACTTGTCGCCACACTACTCGTACCCAATATGACAATGCCTTATTCTTAGAGACTGCATTGCAGCTATCCGAATAAGGAACGACGATAGTGGGTAGTTTTTATTAATCTCACTTAATACTTTTTTATGTTTCGCAATAGTGAACAGGACGAACTTCTCGACGTTTGACATAGTGGTTTATAAGTCAAGACTGTGGCGCGAAGGGTCGTGGTTGATGACAAAGTGACCTTCGCAGTTGTAGAGCTTGTGAAAATCTCGCTTGTTGTTGACGAGATAGAGTATTGAGTCGATGAGTAGATGATGCTCAGTATACACTGTTTTGTATCTCTCGGTGATGGCGTTGTTAAGAGCAAATTCAATGTATGTATTATTTAAAGGGGCTGTAACATCCCTCATCGATGTCCTGTACTCTTCGACATGTTCGGTGTTGCGCAAGTCTCGTCGGCCCATCTTGGTGACAGTTCTTATCTCAATCGGCGGCTTCTCTAAGGAAGACGTTTTGGAGATGGAATTCCAACCATATAATATGAAGAATGGCTAAGGCAAAACCTCAGCGAGGTGCGTCACCGACGCTCATCACAATTGTAACAGGATCAACTGTGAAACGCTCGCGCGCATTCGACTCGTGCCGTGTCTCTACACAACACACTTCGCCAACTAAACTTGCTGACCCCATCACCTGGTTTATTTGTTTGAGCTTTCCAGGCGCCCAAAAGTCACTACGCCTACTGAAAGGCTGTATTCCACAGAAGTGGTGTGACACTGGTGGGGATGGGGGTATTAGTCTCCTCTTTCCTGAGGCATCACGCACAGTTTTGGCGGTGTCGATAGCTCTTCCAGAAATAGAAATAAAACCTGCTTCTAATCGGAAAGAGCATCCCTCCGAGCTAACCAAGCCTCCACTTGAAGCCAAACCGGACCAAGAAATTTTGGGAAAACTGTGTTTTGGAAGTCGAGTTTCAACCCTAGTTATCCAGTTCTTAAAGGCGTGTATGTCAGTTCTGACACTATTAGCTTCATAGTTCGGTGGCCAGATTTCATCAGGATTCTGAAGTAATCCATCGACGAAATGGGCTCCAGGAATGGGATTATGCGTAATGAATTGCAGCCGTTCCGCAGGTGGCGTATCGGGGTTCGCCAACCATAAAAGAGTGTCCCGGATAGTATCAGGACAGATGGTTAGGTACCTCCACTCCGACGTTTCACAAAGTGTAACATCAGGGTATCCCATGTGCCAGATGGCACCCTCGTGTTCAATCTTGCCTATGCAATCCAGCACAAGTGCTAGTGTTGCTGGGACCTGGCTTATCTGATACACAAGTTCGCGGATCTCATCCAGAAGGACAATTCGACGGAAAGCTCCTCCAACTGATACGCTTTCCACTTGAATTTGCTGCGCCAAGTAGACCTTGAAATGGGAACACAACAATGCGACTCTATACACTTGATGTATGGTGGCGATTGCTGAAATTGCTTACACATTCCAAGTTGTGCAAGTACGATCATACGTTTTTTTTTTTTTTAATTAATTGTTTTTTATTAATTTGCATTTGTTTAAATTTCTTGCATTTAAATTATTTCACAAAAAAGTTTTCAATTGTTCAATTTACATTTGCTTTTAGTTTGCTTGTTCACAACTTGTTAATTTGCCGCGCGACATGCGCACGTCCGCTCGCGACGCCGCCGTAACACCAAACACGACACTCAAGATTCAAGTCGAGGAGTCGTCGTGTCGGGGGCTACGGCACGCTGCTACCAATTTTACTCATTACTTTATAATAGCAACTTATTTCAAATTGGTAGCAACTGGCGCCAATTAAATTATCGGTGCAGCCCTAATGGCCACACCGATAGCAGTGACATATGTAAATTTTTTAGGTTTGTATGACTTGTCGCCACACTACTCGTACCCAATATGACAATGCCTTATTCTTAGAGACTGCATTGCAGCTATCCGAATAAGGAACGACGATAGTGGGTAGTTTTTATTAATCTCACTTAATACTTTTTTATGTTTCGCAATAGTGAACAGGACGAACTTCTCGACGTTTGACATAGTGGTTTATAAGTCAAGACTGTGGCGCGAAGGGTCGTGGTTGATGACAAAGTGACCTTCGCAGTTGTAGAGCTTGTGAAAATCTCGCTTGTTGTTGACGAGATAGAGTATTGAGTCGATGAGTAGATGATGCTCAGTATACACTGTTTTGTATCTCTCGGTGATGGCGTTGTTAAGAGCAAATTCAATGTATGTATTATTTAAAGGGGCTGTAACATCCCTCATCGATGTCCTGTACTCTTCGACATGTTCGGTGTTGCGCAAGTCTCGTCGGCCCATCTTGGTGACAGTTCTTATCTCAATCGGCGGCTTCTCTAAGGAAGACGTTTTGGAGATGGAATTCCAACCATATAATATGAAGAATGGCTAAGGCAAAACCTCAGCGAGGTGCGTCACCGACGCTCATCACAATTGTAACAGGATCAACTGTGAAACGCTCGCGCGCATTCGACTCGTGCCGTGTCTCTACACAACACACTTCGCCAACTAAACTTGCTGACCCCATCACCTGGTTTATTTGTTTGAGCTTTCCAGGCGCCCAAAAGTCACTACGCCTACTGAAAGGCTGTATTCCACAGAAGTGGTGTGACACTGGTGGGGATGGGGGTATTAGTCTCCTCTTTCCTGAGGCATCACGCACAGTTTTGGCGGTGTCGATAGCTCTTCCAGAAATAGAAATAAAACCTGCTTCTAATCGGAAAGAGCATCCCTCCGAGCTAACCAAGCCTCCACTTGAAGCCAAACCGGACCAAGAAATTTTGGGAAAACTGTGTTTTGGAAGTCGAGTTTCAACCCTAGTTATCCAGTTCTTAAAGGCGTGTATGTCAGTTCTGACACTATTAGCTTCATAGTTCGGTGGCCAGATTTCATCAGGATTCTGAAGTAATCCATCGACGAAATGGGCTCCAGGAATGGGATTATGCGTAATGAATTGCAGCCGTTCCGCAGGTGGCGTATCGGGGTTCGCCAACCATAAAAGAGTGTCCCGGATAGTATCAGGACAGATGGTTAGGTACCTCCACTCCGACGTTTCACAAAGTGTAACATCAGGGTATCCCATGTGCCAGATGGCACCCTCGTGTTCAATCTTGCCTATGCAATCCAGCACAAGTGCTAGTGTTGCTGGGACCTGGCTTATCTGATACACAAGTTCGCGGATCTCATCCAGAAGGACAATTCGACGGAAAGCTCCTCCAACTGATACGCTTTCCACTTGAATTTGCTGCGCCAAGTAGACCTTGAAATGGGAACACAACAATGCGACTCTATACACTTGATGTATGGTGGCGATTGCTGAAATTGCTTACACATTCCAAGTTGTGCAAGTACGATCATACGTTTTTTTTTTTTTTAATTAATTGTTTTTTATTAATTTGCATTTGTTTAAATTTCTTGCATTTAAATTATTTCACAAAAAAGTTTTCAATTGTTCAATTTACATTTGCTTTTAGTTTGCTTGTTCACAACTTGTTAATTTGCCGCGCGACATGCGCACGTCCGCTCGCGACGCCGCCGTAACACCAAACACGACACTCAAGATTCAAGTCGAGGAGTCGTCGTGTCGGGGGCTACGGCACGCTGCTACCAATTTTACTCATTACTTTATAATAGCAACTTATTTCAAATTGGTAGCAACTGGCGCCAATTAAATTATCGGTGCAGCCCTAATGGCCACACCGATAGCAGTGACATATGTAAATTTTTTAGGTTTGTATGACTTGTCGCCACACTACTCGTACCCAATATGACAATGCCTTATTCTTAGAGACTGCATTGCAGCTATCCGAATAAGGAACGACGATAGTGGGTAGTTTTTATTAATCTCACTTAATACTTTTTTATGTTTCGCAATAGTGAACAGGACGAACTTCTCGACGTTTGACATAGTGGTTTATAAGTCAAGACTGTGGCGCGAAGGGTCGTGGTTGATGACAAAGTGACCTTCGCAGTTGTAGAGCTTGTGAAAATCTCGCTTGTTGTTGACGAGATAGAGTATTGAGTCGATGAGTAGATGATGCTCAGTATACACTGTTTTGTATCTCTCGGTGATGGCGTTGTTAAGAGCAAATTCAATGTATGTATTATTTAAAGGGGCTGTAACATCCCTCATCGATGTCCTGTACTCTTCGACATGTTCGGTGTTGCGCAAGTCTCGTCGGCCCATCTTGGTGACAGTTCTTATCTCAATCGGCGGCTTCTCTAAGGAAGACGTTTTGGAGATGGAATTCCAACCATATAATATGAAGAATGGCTAAGGCAAAACCTCAGCGAGGTGCGTCACCGACGCTCATCACAATTGTAACAGGATCAACTGTGAAACGCTCGCGCGCATTCGACTCGTGCCGTGTCTCTACACAACACACTTCGCCAACTAAACTTGCTGACCCCATCACCTGGTTTATTTGTTTGAGCTTTCCAGGCGCCCAAAAGTCACTACGCCTACTGAAAGGCTGTATTCCACAGAAGTGGTGTGACACTGGTGGGGATGGGGGTATTAGTCTCCTCTTTCCTGAGGCATCACGCACAGTTTTGGCGGTGTCGATAGCTCTTCCAGAAATAGAAATAAAACCTGCTTCTAATCGGAAAGAGCATCCCTCCGAGCTAACCAAGCCTCCACTTGAAGCCAAACCGGACCAAGAAATTTTGGGAAAACTGTGTTTTGGAAGTCGAGTTTCAACCCTAGTTATCCAGTTCTTAAAGGCGTGTATGTCAGTTCTGACACTATTAGCTTCATAGTTCGGTGGCCAGATTTTTTTTTTTTTTATTTAGTTTAATTAATTTTTATTTAATTAATTGTTATTTATTTATTTGCTTTTATTTAAAATGTTTTGCAATAAATTATTTAACATTAAGTGCCTATTTAATTGCACAATTTCACATTTGCTTTTAATTTAATTCGCTCGCACACGATTGTTTTTCCGCGCGACATGCGCACGTCCGCTCGCGACGCCGCCGTAACACCAAACACGACACTCAAGATTCAAGCTGTCGTGTCG
Source organism: Drosophila fulvimacula (assembly GCA_035045555.1). NCBI lineage: Eukaryota > Metazoa > Arthropoda > Insecta > Diptera > Drosophilidae > Drosophila > Drosophila fulvimacula. The sequence goes on from JAWNOX010000137.1 coordinate 23,260,053, forward strand.
GGGGCTACGGCACGCTGCTACCAATTTTACTCATTACTTTATAATAGCAACTTATTTCAAATTGGTAGCAACTGGCGCCAATTAATTATCGGTGCAGCCCTAGTGGCCACACCGATAGCAGTGACATGTTAACATAACATAAACTTAACATAACATATTTTATCGATAGTCAAATAAATGCAGCGCTGCACTATCAGCTGCTGCCAAGTCCAAAACGATCAACATGTGGACATACGTAAAAATAGTGACGAGGATTGACATGTAATTAACAATTACAACATTTACATCTAATAAATTATATAATATTAATTAATCTTATTTTAATTTCAGCGTAGTGGCATCTGGAGTCATCTTGGAGGAATCGTCTGGAGATAAGGTAAGTATTTGTTGTTATTTTCTCTTCTTTTCGTTGCAGGTACTCTCGTCGTTGGACCAAATTGGCAGTCGTCAGGAGCGCTGGAGGGCACCCCCTGGAGGACTGGAACATCAATTAATGGGCTCTGCGACGGTAAGTAGAAAACAATTAGTAATAAACGTATATGCTTATACTAAAAATTTTTCTTATTTTAAAATTGCAGATTTATCGTCGCAGGAACCAATTTGTGGCCATCTGGAGATGGCCATGTAGATCATCTGGGCGACTGGAGACGTCGTTCATGGGATTGCTGGGCATCCGCAGTGAGTATGCGTCTGCGCATGTATGTGTGTGCAGAGGCAGTTAGTTGCTTTTTATATATGTTTTATAATAACATATACTAAATCCTCCTCTTCATTACAGGATGTGTCGCCGATGGAATTTCCGCTGCTGTTGCCGCCGTCGTCTATGTTCGTCGATCTGCTCGACGTTGCCTCGAGCGGATGCAGGCAGCGTGAGCGCCATCGGCCCGTCATGGATGCGCGCAGTGGCATCTTTTGGTGGACATCGTTTGTTTGTTTGCGTGAGTTTATGGGCGGGCACTGTAATACATTGCTCCGCCTCGTTGTCCTTCTCCAGTGCTCGTCCTTTATTAATTGCTTCTTTTTTTTTTTTAAGGTTGTTGACTGCCTTGCGACTGGATACGCTGGATACATCGCTTGGAGTGAGTGGCCGTGGCATGGCCATCGATGTTGCCACCGACTCCAAATTTGGACTCGTCGTTGCTGCTGCTGCTGTGTGTGCCTGCGCCTCTGGATGTGGCGCATCTTCTGCTGTGGCCCACTCTTGTGCCTCCGGGTGTGGCGCCACTGCCAAGGAGTTTGTGTTTGTGTTTGTTTTTGTGTTGGTGTCATATACAGTGTTTGTGTATGCGTTTGTAGCGTAGTTAGTATTAGTGCATATGTTTGTAGCGTAGTCAATGTTTGTTTATATGTTTGTAGCTTAGTCATTGTTTATATTTGTAATTGTGTTTGTATTTGTATTTGTGTCATAGTCAGTGATTGTGTTTGTAGAGTAGCCAGTGTTTGTATGTGTGTTTGTATTTGCGTTTGTGTATTGTTGTGCCCATGGCCATCCCCACAGGCAGCCCAGAATGCAATTTTAAAAGAGTTGACATTCTGGGTGCAAGTGTGGGTGGCAATGTGGCATGTGTGTTTATTTGCAGGTACTATTGGTGTTGATGCTGCCGCAGGTAAGTAATTGTGAATTTCTCTACCCATTATAGCAATTGTCATTCACTGCCAATTCCTCTTCCAGGTCCGTCTCCATGGCACTGGTGCTGCCAGCGACTGGCATCCTCCGCTGTGGGCCCTGGCGCTGCCCGGCGATGGATGGGACCAGCTGTAAGAATGCATTGAACAGCTGGTCCATCTTGTCCTCCATCCGTCTGAACAGCGTCAGGTTTAATTCCAGGGCCCGCAGCAGGGGATCAGGTTTGGCTTCCTCGCTAGTTGCTGTCGCTCGCTGCCGATGCCGCAGCTCCTGTTGCAGCTTCGCCAGGTGCCTCTCAGCTGGATTGCGCACGGCTCCGGCCACACTGACTGGTGTGGCCGGTGTGCTGACGTGCGCGTCCCCAGCTGATGCATTTGTTGTTGCTGTTGCAGTTGCTCCGGTATTGGCCGGTGCACGCTTCTGCCGTGCCCTCTTTGTTGGCGGCTGCCTCCGCTTGCCATTAGCTGCCCTTTGGAGAGGATTGTGCAGCTTAAGTGGCAAGCGCATCCTGGCGGCGCCTGTCGCCGTATTAGGAGCTGGAGATGGAGTTGACGCTGCTGCCGCCTCTGCTGCCGCTGCTGCTGCCGCTGGTTCTGTCGCTGTCTCCGTCGCTGCCCACGATGTGGTGGCCTCTATGGCCCTATTGGCTACCCTGGGCGGGTATTGTTTCTGGGGGTGATGTTGCGGCATATTATTGTGCCGCTTTTCCTTGCGGCTAGTCGTCAACACGCCCCTGATAACTGCATTAGTTGTTGGCGTGTTGGCAATGCCACCTCTCAATACGCGACTGTATGTCATCCTGTTTGTGCCCGAGTGTGGGCCAGGATGACATACAGCCGCATTTGTCGCCAATCCCTGGCGCGAGGTTGCATTGCCTGCATGGCCATGTTTACTTTTAATATTTATAAGTTTATTTGTATTTAATATTTGATTATTGTAAACGTGGCCACGCTGACGATGTTGCTGGCGTGGCTGCGCCCCCTCCCTGGGTGCCTTATTTCCCAATAAATTTGCTCTCGCCTTTTTGTAGGTTGGACAGCCCCTGTAACTGCTAATGTGGCATCCTCCGCAGTTACTGCATTTCGGGGCTGTCTCCCTCGCTTTTGTACACGCTGTTGTGGGATGGGCGCCAGCACACTTCATGCATTTGAAGTCTCTGCGGCAGTAGTTTTTGGAGTGCCCAAATGCTTGACATCTGTGGCATTGTACAGGCTCTCCGGTCCTTCCTTGTCGTTCCACCTTCACGACCTGGCCACCCAACTCTGCGAGTCGAACTACATCCTCGTGGCTGCCATCTGCCATGGGCTGCAGCTCAAGCTCAAAGATATTGAGCGGCTTGGCCGTGAAGCGATGCTTTTTGTTGCGGATGTATTTAGTTGTGTAGCCAAGCTCGGCCAGCTTGGCTTTCACCCACTCGCAGGGTGTAGAGTGATGTAGCAATTTAATACACACTCTACACCCTTTGAGGCTCCTCGGCTGGTGTGTATGGAGATGGGTACCATCCTCTTGCAGTATAGCCAATACTGCAAGGTAAGTACCCATCTCGTGACACTGAATGCGGACCTCATCGCTGGCAGACGTTTTCGTTGTGAATTTGCCGACTGCTGGGTTCCTCTGGAGCCTCTCCAGCAGTGGCATTATTTGCGGCACCATGGGCAAGTAAATGGTGGGTATGTTTTTTGTATTATTATTTGTTTGTGTTGGTGGTGGTTGTGGCTGTGCTATTGTGTGTGTTGGTGGTGGTGCTATTGTGTGTGTTGGTGGTGGTGCTATTGTGTGTGTTGGTGGTGGTGCTATTGTGTGTGTTGGTGGTGGTGCTATTGTATGTGTTGGTGGTGGTGCTATTGTGTGTGTTGGTGGTGGTGCTATTGTGTGTGTTGGTGGTGGTGCTATTGTGTGTGTTGGTGGTGGTGCTATTGTGTGTGTTGGTGGTGGTGCTAATGTGTGTGTTGGTGGTGGTGGTGGTGGTGATGGTTGTGGTATTGGCTGAGATGTAGAGGGGGGGACTTCTTGTTGTTGTATTTGTATTTGCTGCTTAGTGCTAGTTTGTGTTATAGAGTTTCGTATTTGTGGTGGTGGTTGGGGTTGTGGGTATGTGTGTATTGGCTGTGGCTTTTTAGATACGTGTGTTTGTTGTAGTGTATGTTCTGCATTTGGGGGGGAGTTGTAGTTGTAGTTGCGTTGCATTTGCATTGTTTGTTTAGTATTAGTTTCAAGTTTTTGTCTTTTGTTATCCATGTCCTTCTTTTGCAACTTGCTTTCCAAATGTAGTTTGTTAGCAAAGTTGCTCTTGAATAGCGGCGTTACGAATTGAAGGTCCATGTCGTCAGGCTCATCCACTTCAATGCACCTTCTTTTTAGTGGCGTCACTGCTGGCTCCGGCGTTGAGGTTGTGCTTCCAGCTATTGGAAGCTCATGTGCCAGCAGTGGTGGCAACTGAGTGAGCCACCTATCGATCGTCAAGTTATTGGCAAGATTGGGCAAGGGAGTCGAAGAGATCGTCAAGTTGTCGTCCAGAAGCATCAGCTTCCTTCTTACAGTTCGTCGACCTTCTTCGTCCATATTATTTGTCCCTTTCTGTGTATCCGTTTCTTCGTGTTGCGTGTGTAGTTGTTGTTGTTGTGTGCTAGTTATTTGTGCACTTGTCTTTGTATTAGTGTAATGTCTGTTGTGTTGTGTTAGTTGGGCGTCATTTAGGTTTGTATTTGTGTTTGGCGCCAACATTTTATTTGTATTTATGTGTTTGTCCTCGTCATTGTTTGTAAACATGTAGTTAGTCAGTGTATTTATATTTGTATTTGTGTTTATATAGTTTGGCTTATGTGTATGTAAACTAATTGGCTTTTTAGGTTTGTATGACTTGTCGCCACACTACTCGTACCCAATTTATCAATGGGTAGTTTTTATTTATCTCACTTAATACTATACAAGCATTTTTTGGAGTGTACTTGCTTATTAAAATACTATTTGCTACGAAACTTACATTTAACTATCGATAATTTATATACATGTATTAAAAGAAATGTGAAAATAAATTGTGGAATTAAATTAATGTGACAGAAATTTAATTAATAACTAGAAAATCACAACATAGTCATGTTTTCTTCCATTCGTCCAGTGGCAGGCTCAGTCATCAGGCGATGTGTCCGGTATTGGAGCAATCTGTTCAAAGATTGGTAGTCTTTGATGCAGGTTACCGGTTTGTGGCTCAGCCTGGATGGCTCCGTGTATTGCTGGAACAGGCTCGACACTCCTCGGCTCTGTTGGATTCATACGTGGAGGCTCCTGTTGGGCAGGGCCCTGTGGTATGTCGGCCAGGTGGCCATGAAACGCATTTGGCAGTGAGAGCCGAACGGGTGCGATTTGTTCGGAGACGCGTAGTCTACGATGCAGGCCAGCAGTAGGAGGACCGCCCGGGATGGATCTATTGCTGGCTGGCACAGATCTGGCTGCTGTGCTTGATTTTTTTTTTTTTTTTTTTTTTTTTTTTAATTCGCTCGCACACGATTGTTTTTCCGCGCGACATGCGCACGTCCGCTCGCGACGCCGCCGTAACACCAAACACGACACTCAAGATTCAAGTCGAGGAGTCGTCGTGTCGGGGGCTACGGCACGCTGCTACCAATTTTACTCATTACTATAGAGAGCAACTTATTTCAAATTGGTAGCAACTGGCGCCAATTAATTATCGGTGCAGCCCTAGTGGCCACACCGATAGCAGTGACATGTTAATTAACATAACATAAACAAATCGATAACATTACATGTAACTCAGCACTAACAGCCGCTGCCAAGTCTAATACGTTCAACATATAGACATAACAGAACAGCTGACTAACACAAAATGACATGTAAATTAACAAAACAATTATAAAATATTTTAAACTTAATATTAAATATATGAATAATTATTCTATTTCTTTTCAGGAGCATCAATGGCATCTAGGTCATCCTTCTAGGAGTCGTCTGGATATGGGCTGGTGAGTATTTGTTGTTGTTTTTCTTCTTATTTTCCTTGCAGGTATTGTCATCGTTGGACCAAGTGGCAGTCATCTGGAGCGCTGGAGGGCACCCCTGGAGGACAGGATACAAGCTTCGGATTCTGCGACGGTAATTAGGTGAGTAAATATAAGTAATTATATATAAAATGTATATAAAAACTAATATTTTCTTCTTTTTGTATTTGCAGGGTATATGTCGCCGCTGGAACCGAATTATGCAACCATCTGGAGATGGCATCTGGGTCCATCTGGGCGACTGGAGGTGTCGACCAAATGGTTGCTGGGCATCTGCAGGTGGGTATGCACCTGCGCATGTATATGTGGAGTGGCAGAAGTTGTCTTTGTGTATATATTTTGTATAACATATACTACTTGCTCATCTTCATTTCAGGTGATGTCGCCGATGGAGTTTCCGCTGCTGCTGTCGCCGTCGTCTGTGTTCGTCGTCCTCGTCGACGTTTCCTCAAGCGGATGCAGGCAGTGTGGGCACCATCGGCCCGTCGTGGATGCCGTCAGAGGCGTCATTTGGCAGATGCCTGTATGTTGGGTGAGTGCTTGGGCGGGCGCGTATATAAAATCGCTCCGCCTTGTTGTCCCTCTTTAGTGCTCGTCCTTTATTAATTGATTTTATTTTGAGGTATTTGGCCGCCTTGTGACTGGATGCATCCATTGCGTCAGTTGGAGTGGGTGGCCGTGGCATGGCTATTGATGTTGCCACCAGCCCCAAATTTGGCCTCGTCGTTGCTGTTGCCGTCGTGTGCGCCTGCGCCTTGTGATTTGGCGCATCTTCTGCAGTGGCTCTCGCTTGTGGCGCCAGGTGTGGCGCCACTGCCAAGGATGCTGTTCGTGTTTGTTTTAGTGTAGTTTTCGTAGTCAGTGTTTTTGTACGTGTTTGTACATTGGTCAGTGTTTGTGTTTGTGTGTTTATTTGTGACGTAGTGTATGTGGGTGTTTGTCTGTGTGTTTGTATTTATATTTGTATTTGCATTGTATTAGTTTTGTGATTGTTTTTGCATTTGTATCTATATTTGTATCTGTATTTGTATTAGTTTTGTGATTGTTTTTGTATTTGTATTTGTGTCTGTGTTTGCATTTTAATAGTTTAGTGATTGTTTTTGTATTTGTGTTTGTTTTTGTTTATTGTTTGGCTCGTTGCCATCCACACAGGCAGCCCAGAATGCAATTTTAAAAGAGTTGACATTCTGGGTGCAAGTGTGGGTGGCGGTGTGGCATGTGTGCTTATTTCCAGGGTCCATTGGAGTTGTTGCTGCCGCAGGTGAGTGTTTTTGAAGTTTATTATCCCTGATAACAATTTTCGTTAATTGCAAATTCTTCTTCCAGGTCCGTGTCCATGGCACTGGTGCTGCTTGCAACTGGCCTCCTCTGCTGTGGCACCTGCTGTTGCCTGACGATGGATGGCACCAGCTGTAAGAAGGCTTTGAACAGCTGGTCCATCTTGGCCTCCATCCTGCTGAACATCGTCAGGTTCAGCTCTAGGGCCTTCAGCAGAGGATCCAGTTCGGCCTCCTCCTCCGTTGCAGTTGCTTGCTGCCGGCGCCGCAGCTCTTGTTGCAGCTTGGCAAGATGCTGCTCAGCTGGATTGCGCACGGCTCCGGCCACACTGGCTGGTGTGGCCGGTGTGCTGACGTGCGCAATCACAGCTGTTTGCATTGTTGCTGCTGCTGCTTTTGTTGCCGTGGCCGGCGTACGCCTCTGCCGTGCCACTTTTCTGGATGCCGCTGCTGGTGTTGATGGCTGCCTCCGCTTGCCATTGGTTGCTCTGCGGGGAGGATCCTGCAACCTGAATGGCAAGCTCGACTTGATGGCACCTTTCGCCGTATTTGTGGCCGTCGTTGGAGATGCTGTTGCTGCTGCCTCTGCCGCTGCCGTCTCTGCCGCTGCCGCTGCTGCCTCCGCCGCTGCCGCCTTCGCCGCTGCCCGGGATGTGCTGGGCTCCATGGCCCTGCTGGCTGTCCTCGGCGCGCCTCTGGCATTAGTTTTAGTTGCCGACGTGTTAGCAATGTTGCCTCGCAATACGCGGCTATACGACATCCTGTTTGTGCCCGTATGTGGGCCAGGATGACTTATAGTCGCGTCAGCCGCCTGATGATGGCGTTGTGCAACATTGCCAACACGTCTATTTACTTTAAGTTGCTTATGTTGTTGCGATTGTATTTGCCCTCCATTTTTTGTCAATAAATGACTCCTCGCCTTTTTGAAGGTTGGGCAGCCCTTGTAGCAACTAACGTGGCAGCCTCCACAGTTGCTACATTTCGCGGCAGTATCCCTTGGCTTGTTGCAGGCAGAAGTTGGGTGCTCTCCTGCACACTTCATGCACCTAAACTCCCGCCTGCAATAGTTTTTAGAGTGGCCGAAGGCTTGGCAGCGGTGGCACTGTACCGGCTCCGTCGTCTTGCCTTGCCTCTCCACCTTCACGGCCTGTCCGCCCAATTCTTGGAGCCGAACCACAGCCTCATGGCTACCATCTGCCATGGACTGTAGCTCGAGCTCAAAGATATTGAGCGGCTTGGCCGTGAAGCGATGCTTCACGTTCCTTATAAATTTTGTCGTGAAGCCAAGCTCGGCAAGCTTGGCCTTCACCCACTCGCAGGGTGTAGAGTGGTGCAGCAACTTGATGCACACTCTATACCCTTTGAGGCTTCGTGGCTGGTGAGTATATAAATGGGTACCATCCTCCTGCAGTATTGCCATTACTGCATAGTAGGTACCCATTTCTTCACAGTTGATGTGGACACCGTTGTTGGCCACCGTCTTGGTGGTGAATTTGCCAACTGCTGGGTTGCGCTGGAGCCTCTCCAGCAGTGGCATTATTTGCGGCACCATGGGCAGATATATGGTGGGTATATGTTTTGTATTATTCTGTGTTTGTGTTGGTGGTGGTTGTGGCTGTGCTATTGTGTGTGTTGGTGGTGGTGGTGGTGCTATTGTGTGTGTTGGTGGTGGTAATGGTGCTAATGTGTGTGTTGGTGGTGGTGGTGGTGCTAATGTGTGTGTTGGTGGTGGTGGTGGTGCTATTGTGTGTGTTGGTGGTGGTGGTGGTGGTGATGGTTGTGGTATTGGCTGTGTTGGTGATGGTTGTTGTATTGGCTGCGATTGGTGTGGTGAGTGGTGAATTTCAGGGGAGGGGACTTTATGTTGTGTTTGTATTGGCTGTTTAGTATTAGTTTGGGTTATGACGTTACGCATTTGTGGTGGTGTTTGTAGCTGGATGTATGTGTGTGTAAGTTGATGTGTTGTTGGGGAGGGGTCTATGTGTTGCATTTGTTGTATGTGTAGTGGCGATGAGTCGGTGTCGATGTCCATTTTTTGCCTCCTGCTTTCAATATGTAACTTTTTGGCAAAGTTACTCTTGAAAAGCGGTGTGGCAAGTTGGACATCTAGTCGTGCCTGACTGTGATCCGACTCATCCAGTTCGGCGCATCTCCGTTTTAGTGGCGTGGGAGTGGAAGCTGATGACTCCAATGTTGGTCCAGAGAATGGCAGCTCTTGTGCCAGTAGTGGTGGCACCTGCGTCAGCCACCTTTGGACCTTCAGCTTGCTGGCTTTTGTGTTGTTTTTTGTTTTATTTTTATTTATATGTTTATTTGTTTTTATTACATCAAAGAGGGGGGACGAGGAAGTGGTCAAATTGTTGTCGAGAAGCATAAGCTTCCGTCTAGCAGTTCGTCGATCTTCTTCGTCCGTTTTGTTTGTCATTTTCTGTGTATTTGCCGCCTCTTGCTGTGTCTGTTGTTGTAGTTGTTGTGTGCAAGTTAGTTGTGCACTTGTCATTGTATTAGTGTTATGTCTGTTGTGTTGTGTTTGTTGGGCGTCATTTATGTTTGTATTTGTGTTTGGCGCCAACATTTTATTTGCATTAGTGTGTTTGTCCTCGTCATTGTTCGTATACATGTCGTTAGTCAGTGTATTTATGTTTGTATTTGCATGTATATAATTTGTCTTATGTGTATGTAAACTAATTGAATGTAGTGTACATACTTGTGTTTGCTCGTTCTCTTTCAGCGTCTGTCCAATGTTGGTGTGTGTGTGCATGTTGATTGGCGGGGATTCTCTCTTTCCCTTTGTCGATGTAGTAGTGGCGTGAGCGAGTGATGGCGATCGTTGCTCTGCTTTATGTTGTGTGTGCTCGCTCTTACGTTTTGTCGCCTGTCCAGTGTGTGTGTGAGCGAGACTGCTTGTTGGCGGGAAACTCCTCTCTTCCGTTGTCGATGTAGTGGTGTCGGTGATTGGCGGCTGTCTCATGTGTGTTGTGTATTGGTGTGTGTGTTGGTGTTTGCGTGTGGTCCCTTGTCCAGCGTGTGTGTGAGCGACGCTTGTTTTTGGCGGGGAATTTGTCTCTCTTGTATTGGCTGTTGTTGTGTGTGTGAGCGGCAGCGAGCGTCTTTGTGTATTATGCTGTGTGCTGCCTCTCTTCAGATTCGTCAATTGTTGTGTGTGCGTGTGTGTATGGGCGTGCCTTGTGGTCGGCAGAGATTGCCTCTCTTTTGTCGTTGATGGTGTTGGTGAGGAGCGTGGCTGTGTGTTGGTGACGCCGCCACCGACGATCGGCCATATTTTTATGTTGCCGATGTCGATGAGCTTCTCCTCGAGCTCGAGACCCGCGTCCACCACCGTGTCGCCGAAGCAGGTGGGGGTGGACATGTCAAGGTCCGAGCCCGAATCCAGCGTCACCATCAACTCACCGCTGCTTCCCGTGACGTCGACCCATCCATTCTCCTGGTCCTCCTGATCCTCCACTGGGATGGGGAAGCCTCCATCCATGTTGGGTGACGCCACCAGTGATGTGTGTCCACCATTGCTAGCAGCCATTATGTCCACTTCACTTTTTATTAATTTTAATAAAAACACTTTTTTTTTTTTTTTTATTTAAATTAATTAATTTTATTTAATTAAATGTTTTTTATTTATTTGCTTTTTGTTTTTAATTGTTTGGCATTAAAATTATTTACAAAGATGTCTCTTAATTTTCCACTTTTACATTTGCTTTTCGTTTTCGTTCGCACAATTATTTTTCCGCGCGACATGCGCACGTCCGCTCGCGACGCCGCCGTAACACCAAACACGACACTCAAGATTCAAGTCGAGGAGTCGTCGTGTCGGGGGCTACGGCACGCTGCTACCAATTTTACTCATTACTATAGAGAGCAACTTATTTCAAATTGGTAGCAACTGGCGCCAATTAAGTTATCGGTGCAGCCCTAATGGCCACACCGATAGCAGTGACATATGTAAATTAACATAACATAAACAAATCGATTAACTTTACATGTAACTCAGCATTAACAGCCGCTGCCAAGTCTAATACGTTCAACATACAGACATAACAGAACAGCTGACTAACACAAAATGACATGTAAGTTACAAAAAACAATTATTAAATATTTTAAACTTAATTTAAACATATAAATAATTATTCTAATTTCTTTTCATTTCAGCATACGTCAGTGGCATCAGGGTCATCCTTCTCGGAGTCGTCTGGATATGGGCTGGTAAGTATTTGTTGATGTTTTATCTTCTTCTTCTCATTGCAGATTTTGTCTTCGTTGGACCAAGTGGCAGTCATCTGGAGCGCTGGAGGGCACCCCTGGAGGACAGGATACTATTGGTGGGTTCTGCGACGGCAAGTAAGTAAGTAAATATCAGTAATTATACATATATTTATATATAAGACTAATATTTTCTTCTTTTTATATTTGCAGGTTAGTTGTCGCCGCTGGAACCAAATTTTGGAGCCATTAGGATATGGCATCTGGGTCCATCTGGGCGACTGAAGATGTCGTCCAAATGGTTGCTGGGCATCTGCAGGTGAGAATGCACCTGCGCATGTGTGTGTGTAGTGGCAATAATTGTTATTTGTATATGTTTTTGTATCTAACATATACTAATTGCTCCTCTTCATTTCAGGTGATGTCGCCGATGGAGTTTCCGCTGCTGCTGCCGCCGTCGTCTGTGTTCGTCGACCTCGTCGACGTTTCCTCAAGTGGATGCAGGCAGTGTGGGCACCATCGGCCAGTCGTGGATGCCATCTGTGGCATCTTTTGGCAGATGCCTTTGTGTTGGGTGAGTACTTGGGCGGGCGCATATTTAATATCGCTCCGCCTTGTTGTCCCTCTTTTGTGCTCGTCCATTATTAATTGATTTTGTTTTGAGGTATTTGGCTGCCTTGTGACTGGATACATCCATTGCGTCAATTGGAGTGGGTGGCCGCGGCATGGCTATTGATGTTGCCACCAGCCCCAAATTTGGCCTCGTCGTTGCTGCTGCCGTTGAATTTGCATGCGCCTCTGGATATGGCGCATCTTCTGCTGTGGCTCTCGCTTGTGGCACCAGGTGTGGCGCCACTGCCAAGGATGCTGTTCGTGTTTGTTAATGTGTAGTTTTCGTAGTCAGTGTTTTGTATGTGTTTGTACATTAGTCAGTGTTTGTGTTTGTGTGTTTATTTGTGACGTAGTGTATGGAAGTGTTTGTCTGTGTGTTTGTATTTATATTTATATTTGCATTTGTATTAGTTTTGTAGTTATGTTTGTATTTGTATTAGTGTCTGTATTTGCATTTATATTTGTGTTTGTGACTGTTTTTGATGTTTGTATTTGTGTCAGTAGTTGTGTTTGTTTTTGTATTTGTTTATTGTTTGGCTCGTTGCCATCCACACAGGCAGCCCAGAATGCAATTTTAAAAGAGTTGACATTCTGGGTGCAAGTGTGGGTGGCAATGTGGCATGTGTGCTTTCTTGCAGGGTCCATTGGAGTTGTTGCTACCGCAGGTAAGTGTTTTTGAATTTATCTATCCTTGATAGAAATTGTCATTAATTGCCATTTCCTCTTCCAGGTCCGTCTCAATGGCACTGGTGCAGCTTGCAACTGGCCTCCTCTGCTGTGGCACCTGCTGTTGCCCGACGATGGATGGCACCAGCTGTAAGAATGCTTTGAACAGCTGGTCCATCTTGGCCTCCATCCTGCTGAACATCGTCAGGTTCAGCTCTAGGGCCTTCAGCAGAGGATCCAGTTCGGCCTCCTCTTCCGTTGCAGTTGCTTGCTGCCGGCGCCGCAGCTCTTGTTGCAGCTTGGCAAGATGCTGCTCAGCTGGATTGCGCACGGCTCCGGCCACACTGGCTGGTGTGGCCGGTGTGCTGACGTGCGCAATCTCAGCTGTTTGCATTGTTGCTGCTGCTGCTTTTGTTGCCGTGGCCGGCGTACGCCTCTGCCGTGCCACTTTTCTGGATGCCACTGCTGGTGTTGATGGCTGCCTCCGCTTGCCATTGGTTGCTCTGCGGGGAGGATCCTGCAACCTGAATGGCAAGCTCGACTTGATGGCGCCACTCCTCGTATTTGGGGCCATCGTTGGAGATGCTGTTGCTGCTGCCTCTGCCGCTGTTGCCGCTGCCGCTGCTGCCTCTGCCGCCTTCGCCGCTGCCCGGGATGTGCTGGGCTCCATGGCCCTGTTGGCTGTCCTCGGCGCGCCTCTAGCATTAGTTTTAGTTGCCGACGTGTTAGCAATGTTGCCTCGCAAAACACGGCTATAAGACATCCTGTTTGAGCCCGTATGTGGGCCATGATGACTTATAGTCGCGTCAGCCGCCTGATGATGGCGTTGTGCACCATTGCCAACACGTCTATTTGTATTAAGTTGCTTTTGCTGTTGTAATTGTATTTGCCCGCCATTTTTAGATAATAAATGGCTCCTTGCCTTTTTATATGTTGGGCAGCCCTTGTAGCAGCTAATGTGGCAGCCTCCACAGTTGCCGCACTTTGGGGCAGTGTCCCTTGGCTTGTTGCAGGCAGAAGTTGGGTGCTCTCCTGCACATTTCATGCACCTAAACTCCCGCCTGCAATAGTTTTTAGAATGGCCAAAGGCTTGGCAGCGGTGGCACTGGACCGGCTCCGTCGACTTGCCTTGCCTTTCAACTTTCACAGCCTGGCCGCCCAATTCTTGGAGCCGAACCACAGCCTCATGGCTACCATCTGCCATGGACTGTAGTTCAAGCTCAAAGATATTGAGCGGCTTGGCCGTGAAGCGATGCTTCACATTCTTTATATATTTTGTGGTGAAGCCAAGCTCGGCTAGCTTGGCCTTCACCCACTCGCAGGGTGTAGAGTGGTGCAACAATTTGATGCACACTCTATACCCTTTGAGGCTCCGTGGCTGGTGCGTATGCAAATGGGTACCATCCTCTTGCAGTATTGCCATTACTGCATAGTAGGTACCCATTTCTTCGCAGTTGATGTGGACCTCGTCATTGGCCATCGTCTTGGTCGAGAATTTGCCAACTGCTGGGTTGCGTTGGAGCCTCTCCAGCAGTGGCATTATTTGCGGCACCATGGGCAGGTAAATGGTGGGTATATGTTTTGTGTTGTTGTGTGTATGTGTTGGTGGTGGTTGTGGCTGTGCTATTGTGTGTGTTGGTGGTGGTGCTATTGTGTGTGTTGGTGGTGGTGCTAATGTGTGTGTGTGTGTTGGTGGTGGTGCTATTGTGTGTGTTGGTGGTGGTGGTGGTGGTAATGTGTGTGTTGGTGGTGGTGCTATTGTGTGTGTTGGTGGTGGTGGTGGTGATGGTTGTGGTATTGGCTGTGTTGGTGATGGTTGTTGTATTGGCTGCGATTGGTGTGGTGAGTGGTGAGTTGCAGGGGAGGGGGCTTTATGTTGTGTTTGTATTGGCTGTTTAGTATTAGTTTGAGTAATTACATTACGCATTTGTGGTGGTGTTTGTAGCTGGATGTATGTGTGTGTAAGTTGATGTGTTGTTGGGGAGGGGTCTATGTGTTGCATTTGTTGTATGTGTAGTGGCGATGAGTCGGTGTCGATGTCCATTTTTTGCCTCCTGCTTTCAATATGTAACTTTTTGGCGAAGTTACTCTTGAAAAGCGGTGTGGCAAGTTGGACATCTAGTCGTGCCTGACTGTGATCCGACTCATCCAGTTCGGCGCATCTCCGTTTTAGTGGCGTGGGAGTGGAAGCTGATGACTCCAATGTTGGTCCAGAGAATGGCAGCTCTTGTGCCAGTAGTGGTGGCACCTGCGTCAGCCACCTTTGGACCTTCAGCTTGCTGGCTTTTGTGTTGTTTTTTGTTTTATTTTTATTTATATGTTTATTTGTTTTTATTACATCAAAGAGGGGGGACGAGGAAGTGGTCAAATTGTTGTCGAGAAGCATAAGCTTCCGTCTAGCAGTTCGTCGATCTTCTTCGTCCGTTTTGTTTGTCATTTTCTGTGTATTTGCCGCCTCTTGCTGTGTCTGTTGTTGTAGTTGTTGTGTGCAAATTAGTTGTGCACTTGTCATTGTATTAGTGTAATGTCTGTTGTGTTGTGTTTGCTTGGCGTCATTTATGTTTGTATTTGTGTTTGGCGCCAACATTTTATTTGCATTTGTGTGTTTGTTCTCGTCATTGTTCGTATACATGTCATTGGTCAGTGTATTTATGTTTGTATTTGCATGTATATAATTTGTCTTATGTGTATGTAAACTAATTGAATGTAGTGTACATACTTGTGTTTGCTCGTTCTCTTTCAGCGTCTGTCCAATGTTGGTGTGTGTGTGCATGTTGATTGGCGGGGATTCTCTCTTTCCCTTTGTCGATGTAGTAGTGGCGTGAGCGAGTGATGGCGATCGTTGCTCTGCTTTATGTTGTTGTGTGTGCTCGCTCTTACGTTTTGTCGCCTGTCCAGTGTGTGTGTGAGCGAGGCTGCTTGTTGGCGGGAAGCGTCTCTCTTCCGTTGTCGATGTAGTGGTGTCGGTGATTGGCGGCTGTCTCTTGTGTGTTGTGTGTTGGTGTGTGTGTTGATTTTTGCGTGTAGTCCCATGTCCAGCGTGTGTGTGAGCGACGCCTATTTTTGGCGGGGAATTTGTCTCTCTTGTATTGGCTGTTGTTGTGTGCGTGAGCGGCAGCGAGCGTCTTTGTGGGTTATGTTGTGTGCTGCCTCTCTTCGTATTCGTCGTTTGTAGTGTGTGCGTGTGTGTATGGGCGTGCCTTGTGGTCGGCAGAGATTGCCTCTCTTTTGTCGTTGATGGTGTTGGTGAGGAGCGTGGCTGTGTGTTGGTGACGCCGCCACCGACGATCGGCCATATTTTTATGTTGCCGATGTCGATGAGCTTCTCCTCGAGCTCGAGACCCGCGTCCACCACCGTGTCGCCGAAGCAGGTGGGGGTGGACATGTCGAGGTCCGAGCCCGAATCCAGCGTCACCATCAACTCACCGCTGCTTCCCGTGACGTCGACCCATGATCCCTCCTGGTCATCCTCCAAGTTGGAGCAGTCACCAGCCAGGTTAGGTGACGCCTCCAGTGGTGTGCGTCCATCATTGCTGGCCGCCATCATTTCCACTTCACTTTTTATTTTTCAATAAAAACACTTTTTTTTTTTTTTTTTTTTTTTTTTTTTTTTTATTTGCAAATGTTTTAAATTGTTTGCATTAAAATTGTTTAACGATAAATGTCAACTTAATTGCACAATTTTTCTTTTACTGTTCGATTACAATTTTCTCACTCGATTTGCCGCGCGACATGCGCACGTCCGCTCGCGACGCCGCCGTAACACCAAACGCCGTAACACCCACAAAAGAGGGACAACAAGGCGGAGCGATATTATATTCGCGCCCGCCCAAGCACTCACCCAAAATACAGGCATCTCCCAAATGATGCCTCTGACGGCATCTACGACGGGCCGATGGTGCCTATACTGCCTGCAACCGCTTGAGGCAACGTCGACGAGGTCGACGAACACAGACGACGGCGGCAGCAGCGGCGGTGACTCCATCGGCGACACTTTCTGAAATGAAGATGAGCAATTAGTATATGTTATACAAAATATATACACAAAAACAACTTCTGCCACTACACATATACATGCGCAGGTGCATAGCCACCTGCAGATGCCCAGCAACCATTTGGACGACACCTCCAGTCGCCCAGATGGACCCAGATGCCATCTTCAGATGACTCCAAAATTTGGTTCCAGCGGCGACATATAACCTGCAAATATAAAAAGAAGAAAATATTAGTCTTATATATAAATATATGTATAATTACTGATATTTACTTACTTACTTGCCGTCGCAGAACCCACCACTAGTATCCTGTCCTCCAGGGGTGCCCTCCAGCGCTCCAGACGACTGCCAACTGGTCCAAGATGACAAAACCTGCAAGGAAACTAAGAAGAAAAAACATCAACATACACTTACCTGATGAATCCAGACGACTCCGAGAAGGATGACCCTGATGCCACTGATGCTCCAGTATATGCTGCAAAGAAATTAGAATAATTAGTTAAATATTTATTTTAAGCCAATAATTGTTTTAATTGTTATATGTACTTACATGTCATTTTGTGTTAATCAGCTGTTCTGTTATGTCTATATGTTGAACGTATTAGACTTGGCAGCGGCTGTTAGTGCTGAGTTACATGTAATGTTATCGATTTGTTTATGTTATGTTAATTAACATGTCACTGCTATCGGTGTGGCCACTAGGGCTGCACCGATAATTAATTGGCGCCAGTTGCTACCAATTTGAAATAAGTTGCTAATGAAAAGTAATGAGTAAAATTGGTAGCAGCGTGCCGTAGCCCCCGACACGACAGCTTGAATCTTGAGTGTCGTGTTTGGTGTTACGGCGGCGTCGCGAGCGGACGTGCGCATGTCGCGCGGAAAAACAATCGTGTGCGAGCGAAAATTAAAAGCAAATGAAAAAGTGACAATTAAATAGACATTAAATGTTAAATAATTTTATGCAAACAATTTATAAACAAAAAGCAAATAAATAAAAACATTTAATTAAAAAAAAAAGCAAATAAATAAAAAAACATTTAATTAAATAAAATTAATTAAAAAAAAAAAAAAAAAAAAAAAAAAAAAAAAAAAAAACACCAACACACACACCAACACACAACACACAAGAGACAGCCGCCAATCACCGACACCACAACATCGACAACGGAAGAGAGGAGTTTCCCGCCAACAAGCAGTCTCGCTCACACACACACTGGACAGGCGACAAAACGTAAGAGCGAGCCCACACATCAACATAAAGCAGAGCAACGATCGCCATCACTCGCTCACGCCACTACTACATCGACAAAGGGAAAGAGAGGTTCCCCGCCAATCAACATGCACACACACACCAACATTGGACAGACGCTGAAAGAGAACGAGCAAACACAAGTATGTACACTACATTCAATTAGTTTACATACACATAAGACAAATTATATACATGCAAATACAAACATAAATACACTGACCAATGACATGTATACGAACAATGACGAGGACAAACACACAAATGCAAATAAAATGTTGGCGCCAAACACAAATACAAACATAAATGACGCCAAGCAAACACAACACAACAGACATTACACTAATACAATAACAAGTGCACAACTAATTTGCACACAACAACTACAACAACAGACACAGCAAGAGGCGGCAAATACACAGAAATTGACAAACAAAACGGACGAAGAAGATCGACGAACTGCTAGACGGAAGCTTATGCTTCTCGACAACAATTTGACCACTTCCTCGCCCCCCCTCTTCAATATAATAAAGACAAATAAAAATAAATATAAAAATAAAAACAAAACAACAAACAACACAAAAGCCAGCAAGCTGAAGGTCCAAAGGTGGCTGACGCAGGTGCCACCACTACTGGCACAAGAGCTGCCATTCTCTGGACCAACATTGGAGTCATCAGCTTCCACTCCTACGCCACTAAAACGGAGATGCGCCGAACTGGATGAGTCGGATCACACTCAGGCACGACTAGATGCCCAACTTGCCACACCGCTTTTCAAGAGTAACTTTGCCAAAAAGTTACATATTGAAAGCAGGAGGCAAAAAATGGACATCGACACCGACTCATCGCCACTACACATACAACAAATGCAACACATAGACCCCTCCCCAACAACACATCAACTTACGCATGCATACATTCTGCCACAAACACCACCACAAATGCGTAACGTCATAACCCAAACTAATACTAAACAGCCAATACAAACACAAAACAAAGTCCCCTCCCCTGAAATTCACCACTCACCACACCAATCGCAGCCAATACAACAACCATCACCAACACAGCCAATACCACAACCATCACCACCACCACCACCAACACACACAATAGCACCACCACCACCACCAACACACACAATAGCACCACCACCACCACCAACACACACAATAGCACCACCACCAACACACACAATAGCACCACCACCAACACACACAATAGCACCACCACCAACACACACAATAGCACCACCACCAACACACACAATAGCACAGCCACAACCACCACCAACACAAACACAGAATAATACAAAACATATACCCACCATATATTTGCCCATGGTGCCGCAAATAATGCCACTGCTGGAGAGGCTCCAGAGGAACCCAGCAGTTGGCAAATTCACCACCAAGACGGTGGCCAACAACGGTGTCCACATCAACTGTGAAGAAATGGGTACCTACTATGCAGTAATGGCAATACTGCAGGAGGATGGTACCCATTTGCATACTCACCAGCCACGGAGCCTCAAAGGGTATAGAGTGTGCATCAAATTGTTGCACCACTCTACACCCTGCGAGTGGGTGAAGGCCAAGCTTGCCGAGCTGGGCTTCACCGTTAAATACATAAGGAATGTGAAGCATCGCTTCACGGCCAAGCCGCTCAACATCTTTGAGCTCGAGCTACAGTCCATGGCAGATGGTAGCCATGAGGCTGTGGTTCGGCTCCAAGAGTTGGGCGGCCAGGCCGTGAAGGTGGAGAGGCAAGGCAAGACGACGGAGCCGGTCCAGTGCCACCGCTGCCAAGCCTTCGGCCACTCTAAAAACTATTGCAGGCGGGAGTTCAGGTGCATGAAATGTGCCGGAGAGCACCCAACTTCTGCCTGCAACAAGCCGAGGGATACTGCCGCGAAATGTAGCAACTGCGGAGGCTCCCATGTCAGTTGCTACAAAGGCTGCCCAACCTACAAAAAGGCGAGGAGTCTTTTATTGGCAAAAAATGGAGGGCACATACAACAACAACAACAAAAGCAACTTAAACTAAATCGACGTGTTGGCAATGCTACACAACGCCATCATCAGGCGGCTGACGCGACTATAAGTCATCCTGGCCCACATACGGGCACAAACAGGATGTCGTATAGCCGCGTATTGCGAGGCAACATTGCTAACACGTCGGCAACTAAAACTAATGCCAGAGGCGCGCCGAGGACAGCCAGCAGGGCCATGGAGCCCAGCACATCCCGGGCAGCGGCGAAGGCGGCAGCGGCAGCGGCAGCGGCAGAGGCAGCAGCGGCAGCGGCAACAGCGGCGGAGGCAGCAGCAACAGCATCTCCAGCTACAATTACGGCGAAAGGTGCCATCAAGTCGAGTTTGCCATTCAGGTTGCAGGATCCTCCCCGCAGAGCAACCAATGGCAAGCGGAGGCAGCCATCAACACCAGTAGCGGCATCCAGAAAAGTGGCACGGCAGAGGCGTACGCCGGCCACGGCAACCAAGGCAGCAACAGCAACAATGCAATCAGCTGTGAGAGCGCACGTCAGCACACCGGCCACACCAGCCAGTGTGGCCGGAGCCGTGCGCAATCCAGCTGAGCAGCATCTTGCCAAGCTGCAACAAGAGCTGCGGCGCCGGCAGCAAGCAACTACAACGGAGGAGGAGGCCGAACTGGATCCTCTGCTGAAGGCCCTTGAGCTGAACCTGACGATGTTCAGCAGGATGGAGGCCAAAATGGACCAGCTGTTCAAAGCCTTTTTACAGCTGGTGCCATCCATCGTCAGGCAACAGCAGGTGCCTCAGCAGAGGAAGCCAGTTGCAAGCTGCACCAGTGCCATGGAGACGGACCTGGAAGAGGAAATGGCAATTAATGACAACTTCTATCAAGGATAGATAAATTTAAAAACACTTACCTGCGGCAGCAACAACTCCAATGGACCCTGGAAAAAAGCACACATGCCACATTGCCACCCACACTTGCACCCAGAATGTCAACTCTTTTAAAATTGCATTCTGGGCTGCCTGTGTGGATGGCAACGAGCCAAACAATAAACAAAAACAAACACAAATACAAAAACAATCACTAAACTAATAAAATCCAAACATAGACACAAATACAAATACAAAAACAATCACAAAACTAATACAAATACAAATACAAATATAG
Organism: Drosophila fulvimacula; assembly: GCA_035045555.1. Classification (NCBI taxonomy): domain Eukaryota; kingdom Metazoa; phylum Arthropoda; class Insecta; order Diptera; family Drosophilidae; genus Drosophila; species Drosophila fulvimacula. The sequence continues at coordinate 23,280,869 of JAWNOX010000137.1, forward strand.
ATGCAAATACAAAAACAATCACAAAACTAAATAAATATTACAAATATAAATACAAACACACAGACAAACACTTCCATACACCTTGTCACAAATAAACACACAAACACAAACACTGACTACCGTACAAACACGTACAGAAACACTGACTACAAAACTACACAAAAAACAAACACAAACAGCATCCTTGGCAGTGGCGCCACAACCGGTGCCACAAGCGAGAGCCATAGCAGAAGATGCGCCACATCTAGAGGCGCATGCATATACGATGGCAGCAGCAACGACGAGGCCAAATTTGGGACTGGTGGCAACAGCGATGGACGTGCCACGGCCACCCACTCCAACCTGACGCAATATACACATCCAGTTCCATAGCGGCCAAACAACCTCAAAAGAGATGAAATCAATAAAGGACGAGCACAGAAGAGGGACAACAAGGCGGAGCGATATTTATACGCGCCCGCCCAATGCACTCACCCAACACATAGGCATCTGCCAAATGATGCCGCAGACGGCATCCACGACGGGCCGATGGTGCCCACATTGCCTGCATCCGCTCGAGGGAACGTCGACGAGGTCGACGAACACGGACGACGGCGGCAGCAGCAGCGGAAACTCCATCGGCGACACTTCCTGAAATGAGGAGTAATTTAGTATATGTTACATATAAAATATATACATAAAAACAATTACTGCCACTACACACAAACATGCGCAGGTGCACACTCACCTGCAGATGCCCAGCCACCATCTGGACGACACCTCCAGTCGCCCAGATGGACCCAGATGCCATCTCATGATGACCGCAAAATTCGGTTCCAGCGGCGTATATAACCTGCAAATACAAAAAGAAGAAAATTTTAGTCTTATATATAAATATTTGTATAAGTACTAATGTTTTCTTACTTACCTACCGCCGCAGAATCCACCACTAGTTTCCTGTCCTCCAGGGGTGCCCTCCAGCGCTCCAGACGACTGCCATTTGGTCCAACGGCCACAACACCTGCAACTAAAAGAAGAAGAAAAAACAACAACAAATACTTACCCAAACATATCCAGACGACTCCGAGAAGGATGACCCTGATGCCACTGATGCTCCAGCTCTTCACCTGAAAAGAAATAGAATAATTAGTTATTATTTATTTTATGTCAATAATTGTTAATTGTTATATGTACTTACATGTCAATTTGTGCTTATCAGCTGCTCTGTTATGTCTACACGTTGAACGTCTTAGACTTGGCAGCGGCTGTAAGTGCAGAGCCGCATGTAATGTTAATCGATTTGTCATGTTATGTTAAGTTAACAGCAACTGCTATCGGTGTGGCCACTAGGGCTGCACCGATAATTAATTGGCGCCAGTTGCTACCAATTTGAAATAAGTTGCTCTCTATAGTAATGAGTAAAATTGGTAGCAGCGTGCCGTAGCCCCCGACACGACAGCTTGAATCTTGAGTGTCGTGTTTGGTGTTACGGCGGCGTCGCGAGCGGACGTGCGCATGTCGCGCGGAAAAATAATTGTGAACAATTAGAACGAAACGAAATGTGAAATTTGCAAATAAGAAACATTTTGTGAAAATTATTTAATGCAAACAATTAAACAAATGCAAATAAATAAAAAAAAAAAAAAAAAAAAAAAAAAAAAAAAAAAAAAAAAGAACACAGACGACGGCGGCAGCAGCAGCGGAAACTCCATCGGCGACATCACCTGAAATGAAGAGGAGCAATTAGTATATGTTAGATACAAAAACATATACAAATAACAATTATTGCCACTACACACACACATGCGCAGGTGCATACTCACCTGCAGATGCCCAGCAACCATTTGGACGACATCTTCAGTCGCCCAGATGGACCCAGATGCCATATCCTAATGGCTCCAAAATTTGGTTCCAGCGGCGACAACTAACCTGCAAACACAAAAAGAAGAATTTTTAGTCTTATATATAAATATATGTATAAGTACTAATTTAACTTACTTTTTACCGTCGCAGTATCCACTATTAGTTCCTGTCCTCCAGGGTGTGCCCTCCAGCGCTCCTGACGACTGCCAATTGGTCCAACTGGTCCAGAGTACCTGCAAAGAAAAGAAGAGAAGACATATCAACAAATACTTACCAGCCCAAATCCAGACGACTCCGAGAAGGATGACCCTGATGCCACTGACGTATGCTGAAATGAAAAGAAATTAGAATAATTATTTATATGTTTAAATTAAGTTTAAAATATTTAATAATTGTTTTTTGTAACTTACATGTCATTTTGTGTTAGTCAGCTGTTCTGTTATGTCTATATGTTGAACGTATTAGACTTGACAGCGGCTGTTAGTGCTGAGTTACATGTTAAGTTAATCGATTTGTCATGTTATGTTAAGTTAACAGCAACTGCTATCGGTGTGGCCACTAGGGCTGCACCGATAATTAATTGGCGCCAGTTGCTACCAATTTGAAATAAGTTGCTCTCTATAGTAATGAGTAAAATTGGTAGCAGCGTGCCGTAGCCCCCGACACGACAGCTTGAATCTTGAGTGTCGTGTTTGGTGTTACGGCGGCGTCGCGAGCGGACGTGCGCATGTCGCGCGGAAAATAATTGTGTGAATAAGCAAACGAAACGAAATGTAAAATCGAACAATTAAGAAAAACATTTTGTGAAAATAATTTAAAGCAAAACATTTAAAACAAATGCAAATAAATAAAAACATTTAATTAAAAAAAAAAAAAAAAAAATCAAGCACAGCAGCCAGATCTGTGCCAGCCAGCAATAGATCCATCCCGGGCGGTCCTCCTACTGCTGGCCTGCATCGTAGACTACGCGTCTCCGAACAAATCGCACCCGTTCGGCTCTCACTGCCAAATGCGTTTCATGGCCACCTGGCCGACATACCACAGGGCCCTGCCCAACAGGAGCCTCCACGTATGAATCCAACAGAGCCGAGGAGTGTCGAGCCTGTTCCAGCAATACACGGAGCCATCCAGGCTGAGCCACAAACCGGTAACCTGCATCAAAGACTACCAATCTTTGAACAGATTGCTCCAATACCGGACACATCGCCTGATGACTGAGCCTGCCACTGGACGAATGGAAGAAAACATGACTATGTTGTGATTTTCTAGTTATTAATTAAATTTCTGTCACATTAATTTAATTCCACAATTTATTTTCACATTTCTTTTAATACATGTATATAAATTATCGATAGTTAAATGTAAGTTTCGTAGCAAATAGTATTTTAATAAGCAAGTACACTCCAAAAAATGCTTGTATAGTATTAAGTGAGATAAATAAAAACTACCCATTGATAAATTGGGTACAAGTAGTGTGGCGACAAGTCATACAAACCTAAAAAAAGTCATACAAACCTAAATAAAACCTAAAACCTAAAAAAAAAAAAACCTAAAAAATAAAAAAAATAATTAAAAAAGTGTATTGCTATGTCTAAAGACGATGGATTAGCAGACAGTGAAGACGACGACGTAGATGTTGATATGCTGGACCCTCCAGAGCCCGCAGTTGCGCGTGCGCAGAAGCCCACATGGCCAAAATTGCCGCAATGTGCGCACACTTCTCTCCCCTCCACCTCTCGGGCAGCCGCTGCAGCCCTGCAATTAAAAGGTAAAGGCATAAATAAAAGTCAACCTTCTCTGGATCAAATCTTCAAATCGATGGAGAATAAAAATAAATTATTAGGAGAGTTAAATAATAATTCTACGGTAACTAAAATTGAAAAAATTTCCAAAAGAAACGCTCCCAAGGGTAGCAGCCCGAAAGCAACTAAAAAAGGTGTACTCTGTGACCTTGTAGACATTGAGTCGAGCGACTCTGACAGCAACTCTGCTTCTAATGCAAAAGTGGCCACTCATGTTAATAAAATCATAAAAAATGTAGTATCTCATGGAAAAATGGCCACTCCTGCTAATAAAATCATAAAAAATGTAGAATCTCATGGAAAAGAGGCCACTCCTGTAAATAAAATCATAAATAATGCAGAATCTCATGCTGAGGTGCAAATCACTGCAAATATACAAATAGCACCACCAAACAATGCTGAAACTCATCAACTTAATGGTAGGCCTGTTCCTTTGTACATATCCAAAGTAACAGAAATTTTACCCTTATTAAACACTCTAAATGAGGCTATTGGCGAGGCAAACTATACCACTAAGCCCACCGCTGATCATGGCATCCGAGTCCAGTGTGTTGATATCTCTTCCTACAGGAAACTCCAACGCCACTTAAATGATAAGGGAATTGAATCTCACACTTTCCAATTAAGAAGCGAACGCGGTTATAGGGCAGTCATCAGACACCTGCATCATACCACTCCTGATAGCTATATCAGGGACCAACTCTCAAAATTGGGGCACTCAGTCAGGTTTCTGCGCCCAATAAAGTCGCGATTCACAAAGGAGGCACTTGATCTCTTTGAAATAGAACTTGAATCCAGCCCAAACAATGCTGATATTCTTGACATCAAAATCATTGGCAACCAAAGAGTAAAAGTTGAAAGACCTCTTAAACTGCCGGACATTGCGCAATGCCATAGATGCCAAAAATTTGGCCACACAAAAAATTATTGTCGCCGCCCATTTGTCTGTGTTAAGTGTGGTGGCAATCACGCTTCCACCACTTGCATTTTAAACAAGGGTGAACAAGCTGCCAAATGTGCAAACTGCGCAGGCCCCCACGCCGCTAGCTATAGAGGATGTGTGGCCTACAAAAATGCCTGCAAAAGGAAGGAGGCCGAAGGGGCAGCACACCTTAATAGAGTCGTTGCTGATTTATCTAAAGTAGCCCCTAACATAGGCAATCAATTAATCGAAGCAAATGCAGTGCATCCACCACAGATTGCTCACCAACCTCGCCCTCGGCCTATCCTACGAGCTAACGCTATGCCTAGCTATGCAGCTACTCTCCGTGCTGAACTACCTACAGCAAATATGCCCACTGCTAGCACCTCACCTGAGACGCAGCAAAGGCAGCCAAGGCATGCTAAGCGCATGCAACATGTAAATATTAAGCCTCCTCAAACTAGTGCACAGCCGCTACTGCAGCAAAGAAGTCGAAGCTTGAGTACCAGGCGCAAGACTACTGTGCCGGTTACTACTGCTCCTACCACAACGGACCAAAAGCTTGACTGGCTGATTAACACCATCATTAATGGCAAGATGCCACAAACTGCTGCTCCGCCATTGCACAACCAAAATAGCTTGGAACACAAAATTGATAAGTTAATAGACATGATGTCCGCCCTGACTACTTGCCTCTTAACTAAATTCAGCACAAATGAAATGCGCGATGTCTAATAGCTCACAAAGCAGACTACTTACTCCCAACTCTAACAACATAAAAATTTCTATATGGAATGCTCGAGGAGCCGCTAATAAATACTCGGAGCTTACACAGTATTTACACATAAATTCAATTGACATTATGCTTATTTCTGAAACACATTTCACTAGCTCAAATAGATTTGACATAAATGGATATGACCTATACGCAGCCAACCACCCCTCTAACAGTCGCAGGGGAGGTGCAGCATTAATTATAAAAAATAACATTAAGCACTATGCCCATCCAAGCTCCTCTGCTGACCTGTTCCAATGTGCAGCGGCATCAGTTTGCCTACAAAATGGTAACTCCATCAACATCGCTGCCATCTACTGTCCTCCGCAAAAAAATTGGGCAGACAATGACTTCCAGCTCTTGTTCCGCATGTTGGGTGACGCCTTCATAGTCGGCGGAGACTGGAATGCCAAAAGCCAATGGTGGGGTAATACCAGATCCTGCATAAGAGGAAGAACTTTAATTAATCATGTACATATTGCTAATCTCAATATACTGGCAACGGGGTCATCGACTCACTACCCTTATAATCCGCGCCACTCTCCTTCGGCTATTGACTTTGCTATTTATAAAGGAATTAGTCGTGAGTTGCTCCACATCAGTGATTCGTATGATCTTGGATCAGATCATCTGCCTCTTATGATCCAATTCGGCGCAATGTCATCTTCTAATCATGTAAAATGTCATCTCCTGGAATTAAATGCAAATGTCAACAAATTTCAAAAATATTTAGACGACCATATTCACCTCAACACTGAAATTAGAACACCATCAGACGTCGACGATGCTGTGGCAGTACTGGAGATGAATATTACCAATGCGGCGAACCAAGCCAATCCACAAACACTGCCCAGGCAGCAGCGCAATATTGGCTTCCGGTTAAGCAGTCACACCTTGCGGTTGATTGAAATAAAAAAGATAATTAAAAAATATCTTCTGCTATGTCGCAGTCCTCAAGCTAAACAAATTTGCAACCAGCTATCTAATCGTATCACTAAAGAAATCAAATCTGCGAAGAGGAAATATGAAGAAGACCTATTTAGTTCTATTGTGCCTAGTGATAGATACAATATGCAAAAACTATGGCGACTGACAAACAACATAAAGCGCCAACCTGCCCCAAATCTTCCACTTTTGAAATCCACAAATGTTAACGGAAATAGTGCTGCCAACGGCAACAACATCTGGTGCAAATCTACAGACGAAAAAGCAGAAGCATTCGCCCAACATTTAGAAGATAGGTTCAGACCGCTCATCACTACACCTCCTGAAGATTTGGCCATCATTGAATCATCTATCGGCCAGCAATCACCATCTTCTCCAGAGCCAGTGACTTTTAGGCCAGTCAGAGTTGACGAAGTGCTTATAATAATTAAAAATCTAGAAAAGAAAAAAGCAGCAGGATTAGACAAGATCGATAATCATACAATAAAAGCGCTCCCTCTAAAAGCGCTTATATACTTAACTTTGATTTTTAACAATTCTCTTCGCCTGGGACACTTCCCCTCCAGATGGAAAACTGCCCTTGTCAAAATGATCCATAAGCCTGGCAAGCCCACTCAGCATGTATCGTCATATAGGCCGATTAGCTTACTATCAGGTCTCTCCAAGATCTTCGAGCAGTTAATCCTGAGCCGCATGTACGACCAAGAGAACCTAGTAAGAGCTATCCCAAGCCACCAGTTTGGTTTTCGCAAGGCTCACTCAGCTGAACAGCAACTTGGCCGAGTGACTCAGTTTATTCTGAAAAGCTTTGAAGATTATCTCTATTGTTCTGCTGTCTATATGGACATCAAAGAAGCTTTTGACAGAGTCTGGCATGCAGGCCTGCGCTACAAACTAAAGACTCTCTTACCTGAAGCCCTGTACTCCATCCTAGGAAGCTATCTGGACAACCGCTCCTTCCTGGTAGAATGCCATGGAGGATGTCGATCAGGCATCAAACATATTAGCGCCGGTGTTCCACAAGGCAGCCTACTCGGACCGGTGCTGTACAACTTGTACACCAGCGACATGCCGGATCCAATTGAACGCCTCTGCGCCTTCGACAAAATGCTTTTGGCTACCTACGCTGACGACATCATTGTCCTCACCTCAGGCCCCACCCAGGCGTACGCTCTCCACAGCCAGCAGACGTACATCAACCGCCTCGAGGTCTGGGCCAAGAAGTGGTGCATTAGGATCAATCCTGACAAAACCAAGCACATACTTCACACGCTGAGAAGAATCACGACACCCATCCATCCTATCCGCATTGGCGATAGTGATGTTGACAACGTCACCTCACACACCTACTTGGGAGTCACCCTTAACGCCAAACTCCTTTTCGAGCAACAAGTTACACTGGTTGCCTCGAAAACTTGGAATAGGCTGAAGAAGCTTGACTGGCTACTCAACAAGGATAGCAAACTGCCAATAAAGACGAAGGTGATAGTCTATAAACAGCTAATCGCGCCACTGTGGCAGTATTGCTTACCTGTGTGGGGTGCCCTACTCACGGATGTCCAATTCCTCCGAATCCAAACATTGCAAAACAGGGCCCTCCGATACATAACCGGTGCGCCGTGGTACGTCACCAATGCAAGGATTCGGAGTGATCTCCGCGTTGAGTCGGTGGAAGACGTGTTCCATAAAACGTGCACGAAATTCTACGAGAAGCTGCGTAGCCACGTCAACCGAGAAGCTAGGCAAATAGCTCTCTGCCCCTACGTGCCTCAACGCGTGACAAGAGTAAGGTACTCTAATGTGATTCATACTCACCTGGGTGATGTACTGCGCAACGCTGCCCAACAGGAACTCCAACGTCGAGTTGCGGCAGGATCAAGCACAGCAGCCAGATCTGTGCCAGCCAGCAATAGATCCATCCCGGGCGGTCCTCCTACTGCTGGCCTGCATCGTAGACTACGCGTCTCTGAACAAATCGCACCCATTCGGCACTCACTGCCAAATGCGATTCATGGCCACCCGGCCGACATACCACAGGGCCCTGCCCAACAGGAGCCTCCACTTATAAATCCAACAGGGCCGAGGACAGTCGAGCCTGTTCCAGCAATTCACGGAGCCATCCAGGCTGAGCCACAAACTGGTAACCTGCATCGAAGGCTACCAATCTTTGAACAGATTGCTCCAATACCGGACACATCGCCCGATGACTGAGCCTGCCACTGGATGAATGGAAGAAAACATGACTATGTCGTGATTTTCTAGTTATTAGTTAAATTTCTGTTACATTAATTTAATTCCACAATTTATTTTCACATTTCTTTTAATACATGTATATAAATTATCGATAGTTAAATGTAAGTTTCGTAGCAAATAGTATTTTAATAAGCAAGTACACTCCAAAAAATGCTTGTATAGTATTAAGTGAGATAAATAAAAACTACCCATTGATAAATTGGGTACGAGTAGTGTGGCGACAAGTCATACAAACCTAAAACCTACAGCAAATATGCCCACTGCTAGCACCTCACCTGAGACGCAGCAAAGGCAGCCAAGGCATGCTAAGCGCATGCAACATGTAAATATTAAGCCTCCTCAAACTAGTGCACAGCCGCTACTGCAGCAAAGAAGTCGAAGCTTGAGTACCAGGCGCAAGACTACTGTGCCGGTTACTACTGCTCCTACCACAACGGACCAAAAGCTTGACTGGCTGATTAACACCATCATTAGTGGCAAGATGCCTCAAACTGCTGCTCCGCCATTGCACAACCAAAATAGCTTGGAACACAAAATTGATAAGTTAATAGACATGATGTCCGCCCTGACTACTTGTCTCTTAACTAAATTCAGCACAAATGAAATGCGCGATGTCTAATAGCTCACAAAGCAGACTACTTACTCCCAACTCTAACAACATAAAAATTACTATATGGAATGCTCGAGGAGCCGCTAATAAATACTCGGAGCTTACACAGTATTTACATATAAATTCAATTGACATTATGCTTATTTCTGAAACACATTTCACTAGCTCAAATAGATTTGACATAAACGGATATGACCTATACGCAGCCAACCACCCCTCTAACAGTCGCAGGGGAGGTGCAGCATTAATTATAAAAAATAACATTAAGCACTATGCCCATCCAAGCTCCTCTGCTGACCTGTTCCAATGTGCAGCGGCATCAGTTTGCCTACAAAATGGTAACTCCATCAACATCGCTGCCATCTACTGTCCTCCGCAAAAAAAATTGGGCAGACAATGACTTCCAGCTCTTGTTCCGCATGTTGGGTGACGCTTTCATAGTCGGCGGAGACTGGAATGCCAAGAGCCAATGGTGGGGCAATACCAGATCCTGTATAAGAGGAAGAACTTTAATCAATCATGTACATATTGCTAATCTCAATATTCTAGCAACGGGGTCATCGACTCACTACCCTTATAATCCGCGCCACTCTCCTTCGGCTATTGACTTTGCTATTTATAAAGGAATTAGTCGTGAGTTGCTCCACATCAGTGATTCGTATGATCTTGGATCAGATCATCTGCCTCTTATGATCCAATTCGGCGCAATGTCATCTTCTAATCATGTAAAATGTCATCTCCTGGAATTAAATGCAAATGTCAACAAATTTCAAAAATATTTAGACGACCATATTCACCTCAATACTGAAATTAGAACACCATCAGACGTCGACGATGCTGTGGCAGTACTGGAGATGAATATTACCAATGCGGCGAACCAAGCCAATCCACAAACAATGCCCAGGCAGCAGCGCAATATTGGCTTCCGGTTAAGCAGTCATACCTTACGGTTGATTGAAATAAAAAAGATAATTAAAAAATATCTTCTGCTATGTCGCAGTCCTCAAGCTAAACAAATTTGCAACCAGCTATCTAATCGTATCACTAAAGAAATCAAATCTGCGAAGAGGAAATATGAAGAAGACCTATTTAGTTCTATTGTGCCTAGTGATAGATACAATATGCAAAAACTATGGCGACTGACAAACAACATAAAGCGCCAACCTGCCCCAAATCTTCCCCTTTTGAAATCCACAAATGTTAACGGAAATAGTGCTGCCAACGGCAACAACATCTGGTGCAAATCTACAGACGAAAAAGCAGAAGCATTCGCCCAACACTTAGAAGATAGGTTCAGACCGCTCATCACTACACCTCCTGAAGATTTGGCCACCATTGAATCATCTATCGGCCAGCAATCACCTTCTTCTCCAGAGCCAGTGACTTTTAGGCCAGTCAGAGTTGACGAAGTGCTTATAATAATTAAAAATCTAGAAAAGAAAAAAGCAGCAGGATTAGACAAGATCGATAATCATACAATAAAAGCGCTCCCTCTAAAAGCGCTTATATACTTAACTTTGATTTTTAACAATTCTCTTCGCCTGGGACACTTCCCCTCCAGATGGAAAACTGCCCTTGTCAAAATGATCCATAAGCCTGGCAAGCCCACTCAGCATGTATCGTCATATAGGCCGATTAGCTTACTATCAGGTCTCTCCAAGATCTTCGAGCAGTTAATCCTGAGCCGCATGTACGACCAAGAGAACCTAGTAAGAGCTATCCCAAGCCACCAGTTTGGTTTTCGCAAGGCTCACTCAGCTGAACAGCAACTTGGCCGAGTGACTCAGTTTATTCTGAAAAGCTTTGAAGATTATCTCTATTGTTCTGCTGTCTATATGGACATCAAAGAAGCTTTTGACAGAGTCTGGCATGCAGGCCTGCGCTACAAACTAAAGACTCTCTTACCTGAAGCCCTGTACTCCATCCTAGGAAGCTATCTGGACAACCGCTCCTTCCTGGTAGAATGCCATGGAGGATGTCGATCAGGCATCAAACATATTAGCGCCGGTGTTCCACAAGGCAGCCTACTCGGACCGGTGCTGTACAACTTGTACACCAGCGACATGCCGGATCCAATTGAACGCCTCTGCGCCTTCGACAAAATGCTTTTGGCTACCTACGCTGACGACATCATTGTCCTCACCTCAGGCCCCACCCAGGCGTACGCTCTCCACAGCCAGCAGACGTACATCAACCGCCTCGAGGTCTGGGCCAAGAAGTGGTGCATTAGGATCAATCCTGACAAAACCAAGCACATACTTCACACGCTGAGAAGAATCACGACACCCATCCATCCTATCCGCATTGGCGATAGTGATGTTGACAACGTCACCTCACACACCTACTTGGGAGTCACCCTTAACGCCAAACTCCTTTTCGAGCAACAAGTTACACTGGTTGCCTCGAAAACTTGGAATAGGCTGAAGAAGCTTGACTGGCTACTCAACAAGGATAGCAAACTGCCAATAAAGACGAAGGTGATAGTCTATAAACAGCTAATCGCGCCACTGTGGCAGTATTGCTTACCTGTGTGGGGTGCCCTACTCACGGATGTCCAATTCCTCCGAATCCAAACATTGCAAAACAGGGCCCTCCGATACATAACCGGTGCGCCGTGGTACGTCACCAATGCAAGGATTCGGAGTGATCTCCGCGTTGAATCGGTGGAAGACGTGTTCCATAAAACGTGCACGAAATTCTACGAGAAGCTGCGTAGCCACGTCAACCGAGAAGCTAGGCAAATAGCTCTCTGCCCCTACGTGCCTCAACGCGTGACAAGAGTAAGGTACTCTAATGTGATTCATACTCACCTGGGTGATGTACTGCGCAACGCTGCCCAACAGGAACTCCAACGTCGAGTTGCGGCAGGATCAAGCACAGCAGCCAGATCTGTGCCAGCCAGCAATAGATCCATCCCGGGCGGTCCTCCTACTGCTGGCCTGCATCGTAGACTACGCGTCTCTGAACAAATCGCACCCATTCGGCACTCACTGCCAAATGCGATTCATGGCCACCCGGCCGACATACCACAGGGCCCTGCCCAACAGGAGCCTCCACTTATGAATCCAACAGGGCCGAGGACAGTCGAGCCTGTTCCAGCAATTCACGGAGCCATCCAGGCTGAGCCACAAACTGGTAACCTGCATCGAAGGCTACCAATCTTTGAACAGATTGCTCCAATACCGGACACATCGCCCGATGACTGAGCCTGCCACTGGATGAATGGAAGAAAACATGACTATGTCGTGATTTTCTAGTTATTAGTTAAATTTCTGTTACATTAATTTAATTCCACAATTTATTTTCACATTTCTTTTAATACATGTATATAAATTATCGATAGTTAAATGTAAGTTTCGTAGCAAATAGTATTTTAATAAGCAAGTACACTCCAAAAAATGCTTGTATAGTATTAAGTGAGATAAATAAAAACTACCCATTGATAAATTGGGTACGAGTAGTGTGGCGACAAGTCATACAAACCTAAAAACCAGATGACTGCCAATTGGTCCAACGACGAGTACCTGCAATTAGAAGAAGAAATAAAACAACAACTACTTACCTAACCATACCTAGACGACTCCGAGAAGGATGACCCCAGATGCCACTGATGCTGAAAAGAAATAGAATAATTAGTTTAATATTTATTTTATTTTAAGTCAATAATTGTTTTTAATTGTATGTCATACTTACATGTAATTTTGTGCTTATCAGCTGTTCATGTCTATATATGTTGAACGTGTTAGACTTGGCAGCGGCTGTAAGTGCAGAGTCGCATGTATGTTAGTAATCGATTTTTATGTTATGTTAGTTAACAGCAACTGCTATCGGTGTGGCCACTAGGGCTGCACCGATAATTAATTGGCGCCAGTTGCTACCAATTTGAAATAAGTTGCTCTCTATAGTAATGAGTAAAATTGGTAGCAGCGTGCCGTAGCCCCCGACACGACAGCTTGAATCTTGAGTGTCGTGTTTGGTGTTACGGCGGCGTCGCGAGCGGACGTGCGCATGTCGCGCGGAAAAACAATCGTGTGCGAGCGAATTAAGTTAAAAGCAAACGCAAAAGTGAAAAATTAAGAGACATTTTTGTAAAAATAATTTTAATGCAAAACATTTAAAAACAAAAAGCAAATAAATAAAAAAAAAAAAAAAAAAAAAGAGACGCTTCCCGCCAACAAGCAGCCTCGCTCTCACACACACTGGACAAGAGGCTGCAAGCAAGAGCGAGCACACACAGCAACGATCGACATCACTCGCTCACGCAACCAATACATCGACAAAGGGAAAGAGAGGTTCCCCGCCAATCAACATGCACACACACACCAACATTGGACAGACGCAAAAAGAGAACGAGCAAACACAAGTATGTACACTGCAACCTATTAGTTTACATACACATAAACCAAACTATATACATGCAAATACAAACATAAATACACGGACTAACTACATATATACGAACATTGACGATGACAAACGCACAAATGCAAATAAAATGTTGGCGCCAAACACAAATACAAACATAAATGACGCCAAGCGAACACAAAACAAAAGACAAAACATCGTTACAATGACAAGTGCACAGCTAACCTGCACACAACTACAACAACACAACTACAAGACATACATACAGCAAGAAACGAACACCAACATCAACGAAGACGTAACTCCACTCAAAAGACGATGTGCCGAGATGGAGGAATCGGACCAATGCCTAGCTTGCCTGGACACTCAATTTGCCACACCGCTCTTCAAAAGCAATTTTGCCAAAAAATTGCACTTGGAGAGCAGGAGGCAAATTATGGACAAGGACGACAACATAGCAACGCCATTACAACAACAAAACATTGACATTCATATACAGAAGCAACTACAAACACAAAAGCAAGCCCCGGCCTCAGCAACTCAACACACACAACACCAATCAAACGCATCACAAATATCATTGCCCTCACACACACACTCACACTCAATAGCACATCCATCACTACAAACACAACATGCAATAGCCCAAACTAAACAACCAATACAAACACAAAATAAAGCCCCCTCCCCTGAAATTCACCACTCACCACACCAATCGCAGCCAATCCAACAACCATCACCAACACAGCCAATACCACAACCATCACCACCACCACCACCAACACACACAATAGCACCACCACCACCACCAACACACACAATAGCACCACCACCACCACCAACACACACAATAGCACCACCACCTACACACACAATAGCACCACCACCAACACACACAATAGCACAGCCACAACCACCACCAACACATACAAATGAAAATATTAAACATATACCTACCATTTATTTGCCCATGGTGCCGCAAATAATGCCACTGCTGGAGAGGCTCCAACGCAACCCAGCAGTTGGCAAATTCACCACTAAGACGATGGCCAATGACAGGGTCCACATCAATTGCGAAGAAATGGGTACCTACTATGCAGCAATGGCAATACTGCAGGAGGATGGTACCCATTTACATACGCACCAGCCACGGAGCCTCAAAGGGTATAGAGTGTGCATCAAATTGTTGCACCACTCTACACCCTGCGAGTGGGTGAAGGCCAAGCTAGCCGAGCTTGGCTTCACCACAAAATATATAAAGAATGTGAAGCATCGATTCACGGCCAAGCCGCTCAACATCTTTGAGCTCGAGCTACAGTCCATGGCAGATGGTAGCCATGAGGCTGTGGTTCGGCTCCAAGAATTGGGCGGCCAGGCTGTGAAAGTTGTAAGGCAAGGCAAGTCGACGGAGCCGGTCCAGTGCCACCGCTGCCAAGCCTTTGGCCATTCCAAAAACTACTGCAGGCGGGAGTTCAAGTGTATGAAATGTGCCGGCGAGCACCCAACTCCTGCCTGCACCAAACCGAGGGATACTGCCCCGAAGTGTGGCAACTGTGGAGGTTGCCACATAAGTTGCTACAAAGGCTGCCCAATATACAAAAAAGCGAGGAATGCTTTATTGGCAAACAATGGAGGGCAGCTACAACAACAACAACAACATAAGCAACTTAAAGTAAACAGACGTGTTGGCAATGTTGCACAACGCCATCATCAGGCGGCTGACGCGACTATAAGTCATCCTGGCCCACATACGGGCACAAACAGGATGTCTTATAGCCGCGTATTGCGAGGCAACATTGCTAACACGTCGGCAACTAAAACTAATGCCAGAGGCGCGCCGAGGACAGCCAACAGGGCCATGGAGCCCAGCACATCCCGGGCAGCGGCGAAGGCGGCAGCGGCAGCGGCAGCGGCAGAGGCAGCAGCGGCAGCGGCAACAGCGGCAGAGGCAGCAGTAACAGCATCTCCAACGATGGCCCCAAATACGAGGAATGGCGCCATCAGGATGAGCTTGCCATTCAAGCTTCAGGATCCTCCCCGAAGAGCAACGAATGGCAAGCGGAGGCAGCCAACAACACCAGCAGCGGCACCCAGAAGAGTGGCAGGGCAGAAGCGCACGCCGGCCACGGCAACCAAGGCAGCAGCAGCAACAATGCAAACAGCTGTGATTGCGCACGTCAGCACACCGGCCACACCAGCCAGTGTGGCCGGAGCCGTGCGCAATCCAGCCGAAAAGCATCTTGCCAAGCTGCAACAAGAGCTGCGGCGCAGACAGCAAGCAACCGCAACTGAGGAGGAGGCCGAACTGGATCCTCTGCTGAAGGCCCTAGAGCTGAACCTGACGATGTTCAGCAGGATGGAGGCCAAGATGGACCAGCTGTTTAAAGCGTTTTTACAGCTGGTGCCATCCATCGTCAGGCAACAGCAGGTGCCTCAGCAGAGGAAGCCAGTTGCAAGCTGCACCAGTGCCATGGAGACGGACCTGGAAGAAGAATTGGCGGTTAACGATAACTTCTATCAAGGATAGATAAATTCAAAAACACTTACCTGCGGCAGCAACAACTCCAATGGACCCTGCAAGAAAGCACACATGCCACATTGCCACCCACACTTGCACTCAGAATGTCAACTCTTTTAAAATTGCATTCTGGGCTGCCTGTGTGGATGGCAACGAGCCAAACAAAAACAAATACAAATACAAAACAATCACTAAACTAATACAAATATAAATACAAATACAAACATAAATACAAATACGGACATATACAAAAACAACCACAAAACTATTACAAAAGCAAATACAAACACAAATATAAACACACAGACAAACACTTCCATACACCTTGTCACAAATAAACACACAAACACAAACACTGACTAATGTACAAACACATACAAAACACTGACTACGAAAACTACACATAAAACAAACACAAACAGCATCCTTGGCAGTGGCGCCACAAGCGAGAGCCACTGCAGAAGATGCGCCAAATCCCAAGGCGCAGGCACACACGATGGCAGCAACAACGACGAGGCCAAATTTGGAGTTGGTGGCAACATCCACAGCCATGCCACGGCCAACCACTCCAATCCGACGCAAGAGATGGATCCATGTCCAAGGCGGCCAATATCCTCAAAATAGACGAAATTAATAATGGACGAGCACAGGAAAGGGACAACAAGGCGGAGCGATATTATATATGCGCCCGCCCAAGTACTCACCCAACACATAGGCATCTGCCAAAAGATGCCACTGATGGCATCCACGACGGGCTGATGGTGCCCATACTGCCTGCATCCGCTTGAGGCAACGTCGACGAGGTCGACGAACACAGACGACGGCGGCAGCAGCAGCGGAAATTCCATCGGCGACACTTCCTGAAATGACGAGGCGAAATTAGTATATGCTAAAATAAAACATATACAAATATCCATTCATTGCCACTTCACAAACACATGCGCAGGTGCATACTCACCTGCAGATGCCCAGCAACCATCTGGACGACACCTCCAGTCGCCCAGATGGACCCAGATGCCATCTCCAAATGGCCACAAAATTTGGTTCCAGCGGCGACATATAAACTGCAAATATAAAAAGAAGAAAATTATGGCCTTATATATAAATATATGTATAAGTACTAATTTTACTCACTTTTTGCCGTCGCAGAATCCACAGATGGTATCCTGTCCTCCAGGGGGTGCCCTCCAGCGCTCCTGACGACTGCCAATTGGTCCATCGACGAGTACCTGCAATGAAGAGAAGAAAAAACAACAACTACTTACCTGACCATATCCAGACGAGTCCGTGAAGGATGACCCTGATGCCACTGATGCTGAAAAGAAAAAGAAATAGAATAATTAGATTAATATTTATTTAAGTCATTAATTGTTTTTAAATATTATGTGTAACTTACATGTCATTTTGTCATCAGCTGTTCTGTTATGTCTAATTATGTTGAACGTGTTAGACTTGGCAGCGGCTGTAAGTGCAGAGTCGCATGTATGTTAGTAATCGAAATGTTATGTTATGTTAACAGCAACTGCTATCGGTGTGGCCACTAGGGCTGCACCGATAATTAATTGGCGCCAGTTGCTACCAATTTGAAATAAGTTGCTCTCTATAGTAATGAGTAAAATTGGTAGCAGCGTGCCGTAGCCCCCGACACGACAGCTTGAATCTTGAGTGTCGTGTTTGGTGTTACGGCGGCGTCGCGAGCGGACGTGCGCATGTCGCGCGGCAAATCGTCTCTGTGAAAAAGTAAAACGAAAAGCAAATGTAAAGTGAAAAAATTAAGAAACATTTAATGTGAAATATTTTATTGCAAAACAATTTAAACAAAGCAAATAAATATAAACATTTAATTAAAAAAAAAATTAATTAATTTAAATAAAAAAAAAAAAAAAAAAAATAGTGTTTTTATTAAAATTAATAAAAAGTGAGGTGAAAAATATGGCGTCCAGCAATGGTGGACACACAGCATTGGAGGCGTCACCTAACATGGTTGGTGACTGCCTCATCCCAATGGAGGACCAGGAGGGATCATGGATCGACGTCACTGGAAGCAGCGATGGATCGGTGGTGACGCTGGACTCGTGCTCGGACCTTGACATGTCCACCACCACATGCTTCGGCGACACGGTGGTGGACGCGGGTCTCGAGCTCGAGGAGAAGCTCATCGACATCGGCAATCTCATAAATTGGCCGATCGTCGGTGGCGGCGTCACCAACACACAGCCACTAAAAATTCATGGACCACCAACACCACCATTACCACCAATACCACCAAAGAGACAATCTCTTCCAAGCGTAAGCCACACCCACACACACATTCACGCACTAGAGGGACAGCCAAAGAGAGGCAGCACACAACACAACACACAAAGACGCTCGCTGCCACTCACACATACAACATCAGCCAATACACAAGAGACAAGTTCCCCGCCAAAAACAAGCGTCGGTCACACACACAACGGACAAGGGGCCACATGCAAAAAACAACACACACACCAACACACAACACACAAGAGACAGCCGCCAATCACCGACACCACTACATCGACAACGGAAGAGAGACGCTTCCCGCCAACAAGCAGCCTCGCTCACACACACGCTGGACAGGCCATAAAACGTAAGAGCGAGCGCACACTACAACATAAAGCAGAGCAACGATCGCCATCACTCGCTCACGCCACCACTACATCGACAAAGGGAATGAGAGAATCCCCGCCAATCAACATGCACCACACACCAACACTGGACAGACGCAAAAAGAGAACGAGCAAACACAAGTATGTACACTGCAACCTATTAGTTTACATACACATAAACCAAACTATATACATGCAAATACAAACATAAATACACGGACTAACTACATGTATACGAACAATGACGAGGACAAACATATAAACGCAAATAAAATGTTGGCGCCAAACACAAATACAAACATAAATGACGCCAAGCAAACACAACGCAACAGACATTACACTAATACATTGACAAGTGCACAACTAATTTGCACACAACAACTACAACAACATACACAGCAAGAGGCGGCAAATACACATAAAATGACAAACAAAACGGACGAAGAAGATCGACGAACTGCTAGAAGGAAGCTTATGCTTCTTGACAGCAATCTGACCACTCCCTCGCCCCCCCTCTTCAACAATACTGCAAATAAAAATAAAAATAAAACAGATGCCAATAATGTGAACGTCCAAAGGTGGCTGACTCAAGTGCCACCACTACTGACACAAGAGCTGCCACCTACTGGACAATCAAACACAACTATGGAGCCCATTGCCACGCCTCTCAAAAGAAGATGCGAAGAAATGGACGACTTGGAGAACAATCCGGTATGTCTGGACGCTAAATTTGCCA
The DNA here is from genome assembly GCA_035045555.1 of Drosophila fulvimacula. NCBI lineage: Eukaryota > Metazoa > Arthropoda > Insecta > Diptera > Drosophilidae > Drosophila > Drosophila fulvimacula. The sequence continues at coordinate 23,300,267 of JAWNOX010000137.1, forward strand.
CACCGCTCTTCAAAAGCAATTTTGCCAAAAAATTGCATTTGGAGAGCAGGAGGCAAATAATGGACGAGAATTGCATCGAAACAACGCCACTACAACAACAAAAAGACAATCCCAAACAAACACAAATACATAAGCGAGCCCACGCCCCTACAACTCAACACACACAACGCCAATCAAACGCATCACAAATATCATTGCCCTCACACTCACACCCACACTCAATAGCACATCCATCACTACAAACACAACATGCAATAGCCCAAACTAATACCAAACAGCCAACACAAACACAAAATAAAGCCCCCTCCCCTGCAATTCACCACTCACCACACCAACCGCAGCCAATACAACAACCATCACCAACACAGCCAATACCACAACCATCACCACCACCACCACCAACACACACAATAGCACCACCACCAACACACACATTACCACCACCACCACCACCAACACACACAATAGCACCACCACCAACACACACAATAACACCACCACCAACACACACAATAGCACCACCACCAACACACACAATAGCACCACCACCAACACACACAATAGCACCACCACCAACACACACAATAGCACCACCACCAACACACACAATAGCACCACCACCAACACACACAATAGCACCACCACCAACACACACAATAGCACCACCACCAACCCACACAATAGCACAGCCACTACCACCACCAACACAAACACAGAATAATACAAAACATATACCCACCATATATTTGCCCATGGTGCCGCAAATAATGCCACTGCTGGAGAGGCTCCAACGCAACCCAGCAGTTGGCAAATTCACCACTAAGACGATGGCCAATGACAGGGTCCACATCAATTGCGAAGAAATGGGTACCTACTATGCAGTAATGGCAATACTGCAGGAGGATGGTACCCATTTACATACGCACCAGCCACGGAGCCTCAAAGGGTATAGAGTGTGCATCAAATTGTTGCACCACTCTACACCCTGCGAGTGGGTGAAGGCCAAGCTAGCCGAGCTTGGCTTCACCACAAAATATATAAAGAATGTGAAGCATCGCTTCACGGCCAAGCCGCTCAATATCTTTGAGCTTGAACTACAGTCCATGGCAGATGGTAGCCATGAGGCTGTGGTTCGGCTCCAAGAATTGGGCGGCCAGGCCGTGAAGGTGGAGAGGCAAGGCAAGACGACGGAGCCGGTCCAGTGCCACCGCTGCCAAGCCTTCGGCCACTCTAAAAACTATTGCAGGCGAGAGTTCAGGTGCATGAAATGTGCCGGAGAGCACCCAACTTCTGCCTGCAACAAGCCGAGGGACACTGCCGCTAAATGTAGCAACTGTGGAGGCTCCCATGTCAGTTGCTACAAAGGCTGCCCAACCTACAAAAAGGCGAGGAGTCTTTTATTTGCAAAAAATGGAGGGCACATACAACAACAACAACAAAAGCAAATTAATACAAATAGACGTGTTGGCAATGTTGCACAACGCCATCATCAGGCGGCTGACGCGACTATAAGCCATCCTGGCCCACATACGGGCACAAACAGGATGTCTTATAGCCGCGTATTGCGAGGCAACATTGCTAACACGTCGGCAACTAAAACTAAGGCCAGAGGCGCGCCGAGTACAGCCAACAGGGCCATGGAGCCCAGCACATCCCGGGCAGCGGCGAAGGCGGCAGCGGCAGCGGCAGCGGCAGAGGCAGCAGCGGCAGCGGCAACAGCGACAGAGGCAACAGCGACAGAGGCAGCAGCAACAGCATCTCCAGCTACAATTACGGCGAAAGGTGCCACCAGGTCGAGCTTGCCATTCAGGTTGCAGGATCCTCCCCGTAGAGCAACCAATGGCAAGCGGAGGCAGCCATCTACACCAGCAGCAGCATCCGGAAGAGTGGCACGGCAGAGACGTACGCCTGACACGGCAACAAATGCAGCAGCAGCAACAATGCAAACAGCTGTGATTGCGCACGTCAGCACACCGGCCACACCAGCCAGTGTGGCCGGAGCCGTGCGCAATCCAGCTGAAAAGCATCTTGCCAAGCTGCAACAAGAGCTGCGGCGCAGACAGCAAGCAACTGCAACTGAGGAGGAGGCCGAACTGGATCCTCTGCTGAAGGCCCTAGAGCTGAACCTGACGATGTTCAGCAGGATGGAGGCCAAGATGGACCAGCTGTTTAAAGCCTTTTTACAGCTGGTGCCATCCATCGTCAGGCAACAGCAGGTGCCTCAGCAGAGGAGGCCAGCTACAAGCAGCACCAGTGCCATGGAGACGGACCTGGAAGAAGAATTGGCGGTTAACGATAACTTCTATCAGGGGTAATAAAATCCATAAACACTTACCTGCGGCAGCATCAACACCAATAGAACCTGCAAAAAAGCACACATACCACATCGCCACCCACACTTGCACCCAGAATGTCAACTCTTTTAAAATTGCATTCTGGGCTGCCTGTGTGGATGGCAACGAGCCAAACAATAAACAAATACAAAAACAAACACAACTACAGACACAAATACAAATACAAAAACAGTCACAAATACAAATACAAATGCAAATACAAATATAAATATAAATACAAAAACAATCACAAAACTAATACAAATACAAATACAAATATAAATACAAATACAAAAACAATCACAAAACTAATATAATGCAAATACAAATATAAATACAAACACACAGACAAACACTTACATACACTACGTCACAAATAAACACACAAACACAAACACTGACTAATGTACAAACACGTACAAAACACTGACTACGAAAACTACACATAAACAAACACGAACAGCATCCTTGGCAGTGGCGCCACACCCGGTGCCACAAGCGAGAGCCACAGCAGAAGATGCGCCATATCCAGAGGCGCATGCAAATTCAACGGCAGCAGCAACGATGAGGCCAAATTTGGGGCTGGTGGCAACATCAGTACCCATGCCACAGCCCACTCCATTTGACGCAAGAGGTGGATCCATTTCCAAGACGGCCAAAAATACCTCAAAATAGACGAAATTAATAATGGACGAGCACATAAGAGGGACAACAAGGCGGAGCGATATTATACGCGCCCGCCCAAAATACTCACACAACATATAGGCATCTGCCAAATGATGCCACTGATCGCATCCACGACGGGCCGATGGTGCCCATACTGCCTGCATCCGCTTGAGGCAACGTCGACGTGGTTGACGAACACAGACGACGGCGGCAGCAGCGGCGGAGACTCCATCGGCGACACTTCCTGAAATGAAGAAGTGTAATTAGTATATGCTAAAAAGAAAACATATACAAAACAACAATTACCTCCACTACACACATACATGCGCAGGTGCATACCCACCTGCAGATGCCCAGCAACCATTTGGACGACACCTCCGTCGCCCAGATGGATCCAGATGCCATCTCCGGAAGGCCACAAAATTTGGTTCCAGCGGCGTATATAACCTGCAAATACAAAAAGAAGAAAATTTTAGTCTTATATATAAATATTTGTATAAGTACTAATGTTTTCTTACTTACCTACCGCCGCAGAATCCACCACTAGTTTCCTGTCCTCCAGGGGTGCCCTCCAGTGCTCCAGATGACTGCCAATTTGGTCCAACGATGACAAAATCTGCAATGAGAAGAAGAAGATAAAACATCAACAAATACTTACCAGCCCATTTCCAGACGACTCCGAGAAGGATGACCCTGATGCCACTGACGTATGCTGAAAAGAAAAGAAATTAGAATAATTATTTATATATTTAATTTAAGTTTAAAAATATTTAATAATTGTTTTGTGTAACTTACATGTCATTTTGTTATCAGCTGTTCCTGTCTAACTATGTTGAACGTGCTAGACTTGGCAGCGGCTGTAAGTGCAGAGTCGCATGTAATGTTAATCGTTTTTAAATGTTATGTTAATTAACATGTCACTGCTATCGGTGTGGCCACTAGGGCTGCACCGATAATTAATTGGCGCCAGTTGCTACCAATTTGAAATAAGTTGCTCTCTATAGTAATGAGTAAAATTGGTAGCAGCGTGCCGTAGCCCCCGACACGACGACTCCTCGACTTGAATCTTGAGTGTCGCGTTTGGTGTTACGGCGGCGTCGCGAGCGGACGTGCGCATGTCGCGCGGAAAAACAATCGTGTGCGAGCGAAAATTAAAAGCAAATGCTAAAGTGCAAAATTAAGAGACATTTTTGTTAAATAATTTTAAAAACCAACATTGGACAGACGCTGAAAGAGAACGAGCAAACACAAGTATGTACACTACATTCAATTAGTTTACATACACATAAGACAAATTATATACATGCAAATACAAACATAAATACACTGACCAATGACATGTATACGAACAATGACGAGGACAAACACACAAATGCAAATAAAATGTTGGCGCCAAACACAAATACAAACATAAATGACGCCAAGCAAACACAACACAACAGACATTACACTAATACAATGACAAGTGCACAACTAATTTGCACACAACAACTACAACAACAGACACAGCAAGAGGCGGCAAATACACAGAAAATGACAAACAAAACGGACGAAGAAGATCGACGAACTGCTAGAAGGAAGCTTATGCTTCCTGACAACAATCTCACCACCTCTTCGCCCCCCCTCTTAAACAATGTAATAAAAATAAATAAAAATAAAAATAAAATAAATAATAAAACAAAAGCCAGCAAGCTGAAGGTCCAAAGGTGGCTGACGCAGGTGCCACCACTACTGGCACAAGAGCTGCCATTCTCTGGAACAACATTGGAGTCACCAGCTTCCACACCCACGCCACTAAAACGGAGATGCGCCGAACTGGATGAGTCGGATCACAGTCAGGCACGACTGGATGTCCAACTTGCCACACCGCTTTTCAAGAGTAACTTTGCCAAAAAGTTACATATTGAAAGCAGGAGGCAAACAATGGACATCGACACCGACTCATCGCCATTACACCTACAAGAAATACAACACATAGACCCCTCCCCAACAACACATCAACTTACGCATACATACATCCAGCCACGAACACCACCACAAATGCGAAATGTAATAACCCAAACTACTACTAAACAGCCAATACAAACACAAAACAAAGTCCCCTCCCCTGAAATTCACCACTCACCACACCAATCGCAGCCAATACAACAACCATCACCAACACAGCCAATACCACAACCATCACCACCACCACCACCAACACACACAATAGCACCACCACCACCACCAACACACACATTAGCACCACCACCACCACCAACACACACATTAGCACCACCACCACCACACACACACACAATAGCACCACCACCACCACACACACACACAATAGCACCACCACCAACACACACAATAACACCACCACCAACACGCACAATAGCACCACCACCAACACACACAATAGCACAGCCACAACCACCACCAACACAAACGAATGAAAATAAAAAACATATACCCACCATTTACCTGCCCATGGTGCCGCAAATAATGCCACTGCTGGAGAGGCTCCAGCGCAACCCAGCAGTTGGCAAATTCTCAACAAAGACGATGGCCAATGACAGGGTCCACATCAATTGCGAAGAAATGGGTACCTACTATGCAGTAATGGCAATACTGCAGGAGGATGGTACCCATTTACATACGCACCAGCCACGGAGCCTCAAAGGGTATAGAGTGTGCATCAAATTGTTGCACCACTCTACACCCTGCGAGTGGGTGAAGGCCAAGCTAGCCGAGCTTGGCTTCACCACAAAATATATAAAGAATGTGAAGCATCGCTTCACGGCCAAGCCGCTCAATATCTTTGAGCTTGAACTACAGTCCATGGCAGATGGTAGCCATGAGGCTGTGGTTCGGCTCCAAGAATTGGGCGGCCAGGCCGTGAAGGTGGAAAGGCAAGGCAAGTCGATGGAGCCGGTCCAGTGCCACCGCTGCCAAGCTTTCGGCCATTCTAAAAACTATTGCAGGCGGGAGTTTAGGTGCATGAAGTGTGCAGGAGAGCACCCAACTTCTGCCTGCAACAAGCCAAGGGATACTGCCGCGAAATGTAGCAACTGTGGAGGCTGCCACGTTAGTTGCTACAAGGGCTGCCCAACATATAAAAAGGCAAGGAGCCATTTATTATCTAAAAATGGCGGGCAAATACAATTACAACAGCAAAAGCAACTTAATACAAATAGACGTGTTGGCAATGGTGCACAACGCCATCATCAGGCGGCTGACGCGACTATAAGTCATCCTGGCCCACATACGGGCACAAACAGGATGTCGTATAGCCGCGTATTGCGAGGCAACATTGCTAACACGTCGGCAACTAAAACTAATGCCAGAGGCGCGCCGAGGACAGCCAGCAGGGCCATGGAGCCCAGCACATCCCGGGCAGCGGCGAAGGCGGCAGCGGCAGCGGCGGAGGCAGCAGCGGCAGCGGCAGAGGCGGCAGCGGCAGAGGCAGCAGCAACAGCATCTCCAACGATGGCCACAAATACGGCGAAAGGTGCCATCAAGTCGAGCTTGCCATTCAGGTTGCAGGATCCTCCCCGCAGAGCAACCAATGGCAAGCGGAGGCAGCCATCAACACCAGCAGCGGCATCCAGAAAAGTGGCACGGCAGAGGCGTACGCCGGCCACGGCAACAAAAGCAGCAGCAGCAACAATGCAAACAGCTGTGATTGCGCACGTCAGCACACCGGCCACACCAGCCAGTGTGGCCGGAGCCGTGCGCAATCCAGCTGAGCAGCATCTTGCCAAGCTGCAACAAGAGCTGCGGCGCCGGCAGCAAGCAACTGCAACGGAGGAGGAGGCCGAGCTGGATCCTCTGCTGAAGGCCCTAGAGCTGAACCTGACGATGTTCAGCAGGATGGAGGCTAAGATGGACCAGCTGTTCAAAGCCTTTTTACAGCTGGTGCCATCCATCGTCAGGCAACAGCAGGTGCCACAGCAGAGGAGGCCAGCAGCAAGCTGCACCAGTGCCATGGAGACGGACCTGGAAGAAGAATTGGTGGTTAATGACAATTTCTATCAGGGATAGATAAATCCAAAAACACTTACCTGCAGCAGCAACAACTCCAATGGACCCTGAAAATAGGCACACATGCCACACCGCCACCCACACTTGCACCCAGAATGTCAACTCTTTTGGAATTGCATTCTGGGCTGCCTGTGTGGATGGCAATGAGCCAAACAATAAACAAATACAAATACAAACACAACTACAGACACAAATACAAACACAAAAACAGTCACAAATACAATTATAAATGCAAATACAGACACTAATACAAATACAAACACAACTACAAAACTAATACAAATGCAAATACAAATATAAATACAAATACAAAAACAATCACAAAACTAATATAATGCAAATGCAAATATAAATGCAAACACACAGACAAACACTTCCATACACTACGTCACAAATAAACACACAAACACAAACACTGACTACTGTTTAAACACAAACACAAACACTGACTACTTTACAAACACACACAAAAACACGTACTTTGACACGATCACAAAAACAAACACAAACAGCATCCTTGGCAGTGGCGCCACACCCGGCGCCACAAGCGAGAGTCACTGCAGAAGATGCGCCACATCCAGAGGCGCAGGCGCACACGACGGCAGCAGCAACGACGAGGCCAAATTTGGGGCTGGTGGCATCATCTATTGCCATGCCATGGCCGCCCACTCCAAACAACGCAATATATATATCCAGTTGCAATGGCGGCCAATAACCTCAAATTAGAAGAAATTAATAATGGACGAGCACAGAAGAGGGACAACAAGGCGGAGCGATATTTATACGCGCCCGCCCAATGCACTCACCCAACACATAGGCATCTGCCAAATGATGCCGCAGATGGCATCCACGACGGGCCGATGGTGCCCACACAGCCTGCATCCGCTTGAGGCAACGTCGACGAGGTCGACGAACAGAGACGACGGCGGCAGCAGCGGCGGAGACTCCATCGGCGACACTCTCTGAAATAACGAGGCGTAATTAGTATATGCTAATAAGAAAACATATACAAACAAGCATTTACTGCCACTACACATATACATGCGCAGGTGCATACTCACCTGCAGATGCCCAGAAATCCAGTGGATGTGACCACCAGTCACCCAGGTGACGCTAGAGGCCATTTGCAGATGGCCACAAATTCGACCCATTGACGTCACCAGAACCTGCAATTTAAAATATAATACATTAGTATAAGCATACATGTTTATTACTAATTGTAAATACTTACCATACCAGAATCCATAACCAGATGCTCCAGTCCTCCAGGGGGTGCCCTCCAGCGCTCCACATGGCTGCTACCTGGCCCATTGATGACAATTCCTGCAAAGAAGAGAAGAAGAAAAACCAACAACAACCACTTACCTGACCACATCTAGACGACTCCGAGAAGGATGACCCTGATGCCACTGATGCTCCAGTATATGCTGCAAAGAAATTAGAATAATTAGATTAATATTTATTTAAGTCAATAATTGTTTTAAATATTATGTGTAACTTACATGTCAATTTGTGCTTACCAGCTGTTCTGTTATGTCTAAATGTTGAGCGTGTTAGACTTGGCAGCGGCTGTTAGTGCAGAGCCGCATGTATGTTAGTTATCGATTTTTATGTTATGTTAGTTAACAGCAACTGCTATCGGTGTGGCCACTAGGGCTGCACCGATAATTAATTGGCGCCAGTTGCTACCAATTTGAAATAAGTTGCTCTCTATAGTAATGAGTAAAATTGGTAGCAGCGTGCCGTAGCCCCCGACACGACAGCTTGAATCTTGAGTGTCGTGTTTGGTGTTACGGCGGCGTCGCGAGCGGACGTGCGCATGTCGCGCGGAAAAACAATCGTGTGCGAGCGAAAATTAAAAGCAAATGCTAAAGTGCAAAATTAAGAGACATTTTTGTTAAAATAATTTTATGCAAGACAATTTAAAACAAAAGCAAATAAAAAAAAAAAACAATTAATTAAATAAAAATTAATTAATTTAAATAAAAAAATACAAATACAAATATAAATACAAATACAAATATAAATACAAATACAAAAACAATCACAAAACTAAATAAATGCAATTACAAATATAAATACAAACACACAGACAAACACTATAAACTATGTCACAAATAAACACACAAACACAAACACTGACTACTATATAAACATAAACACAAACACTGACTACTATATAAACATAAACACAAACACAAACACTGACTACTCTACAAACACATATAAAAACACTGACTATGACAAGATCACAAAAACAAACACAAACAGCATCCTTGGCAGTGGCGCCACACCCGGCGCCACAAGCGTGAGCCACTGCAGAAGATGCGCCTAATCCAAAGGCGCAGGCACAAACAATGGCAGCAGCAACGAAGAGGCCAAATTTGGGGCTGGTGGCAACAGCGATGGACATGCCACGGCCACCCACTACAATAGACGCAATATATATATCCAGTTTCAAGGCAGCCAATAACCTCAAAAGAGAAACAATTAATAAGGACGAGCACAGGAGAGTGACAACAAGGCGGAGCGATATTATACGCGCCCGCCCAAAATACTCACACAACACATAGGCATCTGCCAAAAGATGCCACTGATGGCATCCACGACGGGCCGATGGTGCCCATACTGCCTGCATCCGCTTGAGGCAACGTCGACGTGGTCGACGAACACAGACGACGGCGGCAGCAGCGGCGGAGACTCCATCGGCGACACTTCCTGAAATGAGGAAGAGTAATTAGTATATGTTAAAAAGAAAACATATACACAAAAACAATTACTGCCACTACACATACACATGCGCAGGTGCATACCCACCTGCAGATGCCCAGCAACCATCTGGACGACACCTCCAGTCGCCCAGATGGACCCAGATGCCATCTTCAGATGGCTCCAAAAATTCGGCTCCAGCGGCGACAAATTGACCTGCAAATACAAAAAGAAGAAAATATTAGTTTTTTATGCACACATTTATGTATAATTACTAATTATTTCTGACTTACCTACCGCCGCAGAATCCAAAGTTAGTATCCTGTCCTCCAGGGGTGCCCTCCAGCGCTCCAGACGACTGCCAACTGGTCCAAGATGACAAAACCTGCAAGGAAACTAAGAAGGAAAAAAACATCAACATACACTTACCTGATGAATCCAGACGACTCCGAGAAGGATGACCCTGATGCCACTGACGTATGCTGAAATGAAAAGAAATTAGAATAATTATTTATATGTTTAAATTAAGTTTAAAATATTTAATAATTGTTTTTTGTAACTTACATGTCATTTTGTGTTAGTCAGCTGTTCTGTTATGTCTATATGTTGAACGTATTAGACTTGGCAGCGGCTGTTAGTGCTGAGTTACATGTAATGTTATCGATTTGTTTATGTTATGTTAATTAACATGTCACTGCTATCGGTGTGGCCACTAGGGCTGTACCGATAAATAATTGGCGCCAGTTGCTACCAATTTGAAATAAGTTGCTCTCTATAGTAATGAGTAAAATTGGTAGCAGCGTGCCGTAGCCCCCGACACGACGACTCCTCGACTTGAATCTTGAGTGTCGTGTTTGGTGTTACGGCGGCGTCGCGAGCGGACGTGCGCATGTCGCGCGGAAAAACAATCGTGTGCGAGCGAAAATTAAAAGCAAATGCTAAAGTGCAAAATTAAGAGACATTTTTGTTAAAATAATTTTAATGCCAAACAATTAAAATTTGGTGTTACGGCGGCGTCGCGAGCGGACGTGCGCATGTCGCGCGGAAAAACTTATTGTGCGAGCGAATGAAAGTAAAAGCAATTGTGAAAAATTAACAATTAAGCAAATAATTTTTGTGAAACAATTTATTGCAAACAATTTAAACAAAAAGCAAATAAATAAACAATTAATAAAAAAAAAAATTAATTAATTTAAATATAAAAAAAAAAAAAAAAAAAAAAAAAAAAAAAGTGTTTTTATTGAAAAATAAAAAAGTGAAGTGGACATAATGGCTGCAAGCAATGATGGACGCACACCACTGGAGGCGTCACCTAACCTGGCTGGTGACTGCTCCAACTTGGAGGATGACCAGGAGGGATCATGGGTCGACGTCACGGGAAGCAGCGGTGAGTCAGTGGTGACGCTGGATTCGGGCTCGGACCTTGACATGTCCACCACCACATGCTTCGGCGACACGGTGGTGGACGCGGGTCTCGAGCTCGAGGAGAAGCTCATCGACATCGGCAACATAAAAATATGGCCGATCGTCGGTGGCGGCGTCACCACCACACAGCCACGCTCCTCACCAACACCACCAACGACAAAAGAGAGGAAATCTCTGCCAAGCACAAGTCACGCCCACACACACACTCACACACTGCAAATGACGAACACGAAGAGAGGCAGCACACAACATAACTCACAAAGACGCTCGCTGCCGCTCACGCATACAACAACAGCCAATACAAAAGCGACACATTCCCCGCCAAAAGTAGGCGTCGCTCACACACACGCTGGACAAGGGACCACACGCAAACACCAACACACACACCAACACACAACACACAAGAGACAGCCGCCAATCATCGACACCACAACATCGACAACGGAAGAGAGATGCTTCCCGCCATACAGCAGTCTCGCTCACACACACATTGGACATGAGACTGCAAGTAAGAGCAAACGCACACAACAACATACAACACAAAAACGTTTGCCGCCAATCACAAACACTACAACAACATCACACATAAATGAGAAGAGTCTCGTTCTCACTCACACTGGACAAGGGACGACGCGTAAGAGCAAACACACACACCATCACACAACACAAAAACGATCGCCGCCACTCACGAATGCTACCACTACAATGGCAACGAAAGAGAGAATTTCCCCGCCAAACAACACGTTCACGCACACCAACACTGGACAAGCACAAACGAAGAGCGAACACACACAAGTACGTACACTACAGCCAATTAGTTTACATACACATAAGCCAAACTATATAAACACAAATACAAATATAAATACACTGACTAACTACATGTTTACAAACAATGACGAGGACAAACACATAAATACAAATAAAATGTTGGCGCCAAACACAAATACAAACCTAAATGACGCCCAACCAACACAACACAACAGACATTACACTAATACAAAGACAAGTGCACAAATAACTAGCACACAACAACAACAACTACACACGCTACACGAAGAAACGGATACACAGAAAGGGACAAATAATATGGACGAAGAAGGTCGACGAACTGTAAGAAGGAAGCTGATGCTTCTGGACGACAACTTGACGATCTCTTCGACTCCCTTGCCCAATCTTGCCAATAACTTGACGATCGATAGGTGGCTCACTCAGGTGCCACCACTGCTGGCACATGAGCTTCCAATAGCTGGAAGCACAACCTCAACGCCGGAGCCAGCAGTGACGCCACTAAAAAGAAGGTGCATTGAAGTGGATGAGCCTGACGACATGGACCTTCAATTCGTAACGCCGCTATTCAAGAGCAACTTTGCTAACAAACTACATTTGGAAAGCAAGTTGCAAAAGAAGGACATGGATAACAAAAGACAAAAACTTGAAACTAATACTAAACAAACAATGCAAATGCAACGCAACTACAACTACAACTCCCCCACAAATGCACAACATACACTACAACAAACACACGTATCTAAAAAGCCACAGCCAATACACACATACCCACAACCCCAACCACCACCACAAATACGAAACGCTATAACACAAACTAGCACTAAGCAGCAAATACAAATACAACAACAAGAAGTCCCCCCCTCTACATCTCAGCCAATACCACAACCATCACCACCACCAACAACACACACAGTAGCACCACCACCAACACACACAATAGCACCACCACCAACACACACAATAGCACCACCACCAACACACACAATAGCACCACCACCAACACACACAATAGCACCACCACCAACACACACAATAGCACCACCACCAACACACACAATAGCACCACCACCAACACACACAATAGCACCACCACCAACACACACAATAGCACAGCCACAACCACCACCAACACAAACAAATAATAATACAAAAAACATACCCACCATTTACTTGCCCATGGTGCCGCAAATAATGCCACTGCTGGAGAGGCTCCAGAGGAACCCAGCAGTTGGCAAATTCACAACGAAAACGTCTGCCAGCGATGAGGTCCGCATCCAGTGTCACGAGATGGGTACTTACCTTGCAGTATTGGCTATACTGCAAGAGGACGGTACCCATCTCCATACACACCAGCCGAGGAGCCTCAAAGGGTGTAGAGTGTGTATCAAATTGCTACATCACTCTACACCCTGCGAGTGGGTGAAAGCCAAGCTGGCCGAGCTTGGCTACACAACTAAATACATCCGCAACAAAAAGCATCGCTTCACGGCCAAGCCGCTCAATATCTTTGAGCTTGAGCTGCAGCCCATGGCAGATGGCAGCCATGAGGATGTAGTTCGACTCACAGAGTTGGGTGGCCAGGTCGTGAAGGTGGAACGACAAGGAAGGACCGGAGAGCCTGTACAATGCCACAGATGTCAAGCATTTGGGCACTCCAAAAACTACTGCCGCAGAGACTTCAAATGCATGAAGTGTGCTGGCGCCCATCCCACAACAGCGTGCACAAAAGTGAGGGAGACAGCCCCGAAATGCAGTAACTGCGGAGGATGCCACATTAGCAGTTACAGGGGCTGTCCAACCTACAAAAAGGCGAGGGCAAATTTATTGGGAAATAGGGCACCCAAGGAGGGGGTGCAGCCACGCCAGCAACATCGTCAGCGTGGCCACGTTTACAATAATCAAATATTAAATACAAATAAACTTATAAATATTAAAAGTAAACATGGCCATGCAGGCAATGCAACCTCGCGCCAGGGATTGGCGACAAATGCGGCTGTATGTCATCCTGGCCCACACTCGGGCACAAACAGGATGACATACAGTCGCGTATTGAGAGGTGGCATTGCCAACACGCCAACAACTAATACAGTTATCAGGGGCGTGTTGACGACTAGCCGCAAGGAAAAGCGGCACAATAATATGCCGCAACATCACCCCCAGAAACAATACCCGCCCAGGGTAGCCAATAGGGCCATAGAGGCCACCACATCGTGGGCAGCGACGGAGACAGCGGCAGCAGCAGCGGCAGAAGTGGCAGCAGAGGCGGCAGCAGCGTCAACTCCATCTCCAGCTCCAAATACGGCGACAGGCGCCGCCAGGATGCGCTTGCCACTCAAGCTGCACAATCCTCTCCAAAGGGCAGCTAATGGCAAGCGGAGGCAGCCGCCAACAAAGAGGACACGGCAGAAGCGTGCACCGGCCAATACCAGAGCAACTGCAACAGCAACAACAAATGCATCAGCTGGGGACGCGCACGTCAGCACACCGGCCACACCAGTTAGTGTGGCCGGAGCCGTGCGCAATCCAGCTGAGAGGCACCTGGCGAAGCTGCGACAGGAGCTGCGGCATCGGCAGCGAGGGACAGCAACTAGCGAGGAAGCCAAACCTGATCCCCTGCTGCGGGCCCTGGAATTAAACCTGACGCTGTTCAGACGGATGGAGGACAAGATGGACCAGCTGTTCAATGCATTCTTACAGCTGGTCCCATCCATCGCCGGGCAGCGCCATGGCCCACAGCGGAGGATGCCAGTCGCTGGCAGCACCAGTGCCATGGAAACGGACCTGGAAGAGGAATTGGCAGTGAATGACAATTGCTATAATGGGTAGAGAAATTCACAATTACTTACCTGCGGCAGCATCAACACCAATAGTACCTGGAAATAAACACACATGCCACATTGCCACCCACACTTGCACCCAGAATGTCAACTCTTTTAGAATTGCATTCTGGGCTGCCTGTTGGGATGGCCATGGGCACAACAATACACAAACGCAAATACAAACACACATACAAACATTGGCTACCCCACAAACAAAATCACTGACTATGACACAAATACAAATACAAACACAATTACAAATACAAACAATGACTAAGCTACAAACACATAAACAAACATTGACTATACTACAAACATATGCACTAATACTAACTACGCTACAAACGCATACACAAACACTGTATATGACACCAACACAAAAACAAACACAAACACAAACTCCTTGGCAGTGGCGCCACACCCGGAGGCACAAGTGTGGGCCACGGCAGAAGATGCGCCACATCCAGAGGCGCAGGTACACACAGCAACAGCAGCAACGACGAGTCCAAATTTGGAGTCGGTGGCAACATCGATGGCCATGCCACGGCCACTCACTCCAAGCGTTGTATCCAGCGTATCCAGTCGCAAGGCAGTCAACAACCTTAAAAAAGAAGCAATTAATAAAGGACGAGCACTGGAGAAGGACAACGAGGCGGAGCAATGTATTACAGTGCCCGCCCATAAACTCACGCAAACAAACAGACGATGTCCACCAAAAGATGCCACTGCGCGCATCCACGACGGGCCGATGGCGCCCACGCTGCCTGTATCCGTTCGAGGCAACGTCGAGCATATCGACGAACATAGACGACGGCGGCAACAGCAGCAGAAATTCCATCGGCGACACATCCTGTAATGAAGAGGAGGAATCAGTATATGTTCCTATAAAACATATAAAAAAAGCAATTAACTGCCTCTGCACACACATACATGCGCAGACGCATACTTACTGCGGATGCCCAGCAATCCCATGAACGACGTCTCCAGTCGCCCAGATGATCTACATGGCCATCTCCAGATGGCCACAAATTGGTTCCTGCGACGATAAATCTGCAATTTAAAATAAGAAAAAAATTTTAGTATAAGCATATATGTTTATTACTAATTGTTTCTACTTACCGTCGCAGAGCCTATTACTTGACGTTCCAGTCCTCCAGGGGGTGCCCTCCAGCGCTCCTGACGACTGCCAATTGGTCCAACGACGAGAGTACCTGCAACGAAAAGAAGAGAAAATAACAACAAATACTTACCTTATCTCCAGACGATTCCTCCAAGATGACTCCAGATGCCACTACGCTGAAATTAAAATAAGATTAATTAATATTATATAATTTATTAGATGTAAATGTTGTAATTGTTAATTACATGTCAATCCTCGTCACTATTTTTACGTATGTCCACATGTTGATCGTTTTGGACTTGGCAGCAGCTGATAGTGCAGCGCTGCATTTATTTGACTATCGATAAAATATGTTATGTTAAGTTTATGTTATGTTAACATGTCACTGCTATCGGTGTGGCCACTAGGGCTGCACCGATAATTAATTGGCGCCAGTTGCTACCAATTTGAAATAAGTTGCTCTCTATAGTAATGAGTAAAATTGGTAGCAGCGTGCCGTAGCCCCCGACACGACAGCTTGAATCTTGAGTGTCGTGTTTGGTGTTACGGCGGCGTCGCGAGCGGACGTGCGCATGTCGCGCGGAAAAACTTATTGTGCGAGCGAATGAAAGTAAAAGCAATTGTGAAAAATTAACAATTAAGCAAATAATTTTTGTGAAACAATTTATTGCAAACAATTTAAAAAAAAAAAAAAAAAAAAAAAAAAAATATAGACGGACAGGGCTATATCGACTCAGCTCGTCGAGCAAAAAAAAAAAAAAAAAAAAAAAAAAAAACATGGAAAAATGGCCACTCCTGCTAATAAAATCATAAAAAATGTAGAATCTCATGGAAAAGAGGCCACTCCTGTAAATAAAATCATAAATAATGCAGAATCTCATGCTGAGGTGCAAATCACTGCTAATATACAAATAGCACCACCAAACAATGCTGAAACTCATCAACTTAATGGTAGGCCTGTTCCTTTGTACATATCCAAAGTAACAGAAATTTTACCCTTATTAAACACTCTAAATGAGGCTATTGGCGAGGCAAACTATACCACTAAGCCCACCGCTGATCATGGCATCCGAGTCCAGTGTGTTGATATCTCTTCCTACAGGAAACTTCAACGCCACTTAAATGATAAGGGAATTGAATCTCACACTTTCCAATTAAGAAGCGAACGCGGTTATAGGGCAGTCATCAGACACCTGCATCATACCACTCCTGATAGCTATATCAGGGACCAACTCTCAAAATTGGGGCACTCAGTCAGGTTTCTGCGCCCAATAAAGTCGCGATTCACAAAGGAGGCACTTGATCTCTTTGAAATAGAACTTGAATCCAGCCCAAACAATGCTGATATTCTTGACATCAAAATCATTGGCAACCAAAGAGTAAAAGTTGAAAGACCTCTTAAGCTGCCGGACATTGCACAATGCCATAGATGCCAAAAATTTGGCCACACAAAAAATTATTGTCGCCGCCCATTTGTCTGTGTTAAGTGTGGTGGCAATCACGCTTCCACCACTTGCAATTTAAACAAGGGTGAACAAGCTGCCAAATGTGCAAACTGCGCAGGCCCCCACGCCGCTAGCTATAGAGGATGTGTGGCCTACAAAAATGCCTGCAAAAGGAAGGAGGCCGAAGGGGCAGCACACCTTAATAGAGTCGTTGCCGATTTATCTAAAGTAGCCCCTAACATAGGCAATCAATTAATCGAAGCAAATGCAGTGCATCCACCACAGATTGCTCACCAACCTCGCCCTCGGCCTATCCTACGAGCTAACACTATGCCTAGCTATGCAGCTACTCTTCGTGCTGATCTACCTACAGCAAATATGCCCACTGCTAGCACCTCACCTGAGACGCAGCAAAGGCAGCCAAGGCATGCTAAGCGCATGCAACATGTAAATATTAAGCCTCCTCAAACTAGTGCCCAGCCGCTACTGCAGCAAAGAAGTCGAAGCTTGAGTACCAGGCGCAAGACTACTGTGCCGGTTACTACTGCTTCTACCACAACGGACCAAAAGCTTGACTGGCTGATTAACACCATCATTAGTGGCAAGATGCCACAAACTGCTGCTCCGCCATTGCACAACCAAAATAGCTTGGAACACAAAATTGATAAGTTAATAGACATGATGTCCGCCCTGACTACTTGTCTCTTAACTAAATTCAGCACAAATGAAATGCGCGATGTCTAATAGCTCACAAAGCAGACTACTTACTCCCAACTCTAACAACATAAAAATTTCTATATGGAATGCTCGAGGAGCCGCTAATAAATACTCGGAGCTTACACAGTATTTACACATAAATTCAATTGACATTATGCTTATTTCTGAAACGCATTTCACTAGCTCAAATAGATTTGACATAAATGGATATGACCTATACGCAGCCAACCACCCCTCTAACAGTCGCAGGGGAGGTGCAGCATTAATTATAAAAAATAACATTAAGCACTATGCCCATCCAAGCTCCTCTGCTGACCTGTTCCAATGTGCAGCGGCATCAGTTTGCCTACAAAATGGTAACTCCATCAACATCGCTGCCATCTACTGTCCTCCGCAAAAAAATTGGGCAGACAATGACTTCCAGCTCTTGTTCCGCATGTTGGGTGACGCTTTCATAGTCGGCGGAGACTGGAATGCCAAAAGCCAATGGTGGGGTAATACCAGATCCTGCATAAGAGGAAGAACTTTAATTAATCATGTACATATTGCTAATCTCAATATACTGGCAACGGGGTCATCGACTCACTACCCTTATAATCCGCGCCACTCTCCTTCGGCTATTGACTTTGCTATTTATAAAGGAATTAGTCGTGAGTTGCTCCACATCAGTGATTCGTATGATCTTGGATCAGATCATCTGCCTCTTATGATCCAATTTGGCGCAATGTCATCTTCTAATCATGTAAAATGTCATCTCCTGGAATTAAATGCAAATGTCAACAAATTTCAAAAATATTTAGACGACCATATTCACCTCAACACTGAAATTAGAACACCATCAGACGTCGACGATGCTGTGGCAGTACTGGAGATGAATATTACCAATGCGGCGAACCAAGCCAATCCACAAACACTGCCCAGGCAGCAGCGCAATATTGGCTTCCGGTTAAGCAGTCACACCTTGCGGTTGATTGAAATAAAAAAGATAATTAAAAAATATCTTCTGCTATGTCGCAGTCCTCAAGCTAAACAAATTTGCAACCAGCTATCTAATCGTATCACTAAAGAAATCAAATCTGCGAAGAGGAAATATGAAGAAGACCTATTTAGTTCTATTGTGCCTAGTGATAGATACAATATGCAAAAACTATGGCGACTGACAAACAACATAAAGCGCCAACCTGCCCCAAATCTTCCACTTTTGAAATCCACAAATGTTAACGGAAATAGTGCTGCCAACGGCAACAACATCTGGTGCAAATCTACAGACGAAAAAGCAGAAGCATTCGCCCAACATTTAGAAGATAGGTTCAGACCGCTCATCACTACACCTCCTGAAGATTTGGCCATCATTGAATCATCTATCGGCCAGCAATCACCATCTTCTCCAGAGCCAGTGACTTTTAGGCCAGTCAGAGTTGACGAAGTGCTTATAATAATTAAAAATCTAGAAAAGAAAAAAGCAGCAGGATTAGACAAGATCGATAATCATACAATAAAAGCGCTCCCTCTAAAAGCGCTTATATACTTAACTTTGATTTTTAACAATTCTCTTCGCCTGGGACACTTCCCCTCCAGATGGAAAACTGCCCTTGTCAAAATGATCCATAAGCCTGGCAAGCCCACACAGCATGTATCGTCATATAGGCCGATTAGCTTACTATCAGGTCTCTCCAAGATCTTCGAGCAGTTAATCCTGAGCCGCATGTACGACCAAGAGAATCTAGTAAGAGCTATCCCAAGCCACCAGTTTGGTTTTCGCAAGGCTCACTCAGCTGAACAGCAACTTGGCCGAGTGACTCAGTTTATTCTGAAAAGCTTTGAAGATTATCTCTATTGTTCTGCTGTCTATATGGACATCAAAGAAGCTTTTGACAGAGTCTGGCATGCAGGCCTGCGCTACAAACTAAAGACTCTCTTACCTGAAGCCCTGTACTCCATCCTAGGAAGCTATCTGGACAACCGCTCCTTCCTGGTAGAATGCCATGGAGGATGTCGATCAGGCATCAAACATATTAGCGCCGGTGTGCCACAAGGCAGCCTACTCGGACCGGTGCTGTACAACTTGTACACCAGCGACATGCCGGATCCAATTGAACGCCTCTGCGCCTTCGACAAAATGCTTTTGGCTACCTACGCTGACGACATCATTGTCCTCACCTCAGGCCCCACCCAGGCGTACGCTCTCCACAGCCAGCAGACGTACATCAACCGCCTCGAGGTCTGGGCCAAGAAGTGGTGCATCAGGATCAATCCTGACAAAACCAAGCACATACTTCACACGCTGAGAAGAATCACGACACCCATCCATCCTATCCGCATTGGCGATAGTGATGTTGACAACGTCACCTCACACACCTATTTGGGAGTCACCCTTAACGCCAAACTCCTTTTCGAGCAACAAGTTACACTGGTTGCCTCGAAAACTTGGAATAGGCTGAAGAAGCTTGACTGGCTACTCAACAAGGATAGCAAACTGCCAATAAAGACGAAGGTGATAGTCTATAAACAGCTAATCGCGCCACTGTGGCAGTATTGCTTACCTGTGTGGGGTGCCCTACTCACGGATGTCCAATTCCTCCGAATCCAAACATTGCAAAACAGGGCCCTCCGATACATAACCGGTGCGCCGTGGTACGTCACCAATGCAAGGATTCGGAGTGATCTCCGCGTTGAATCGGTAGAAGACGTGTTCCATAAAACGTGCACGAAATTCTACGAGAAGCTGCGTAGCCACGTCAACCGAGAAGCTAGGCAAATAGCTCTCTGCCCCTACGTGCCTCAACGCGTGACAAGAGTAAGGTACTCTAATGTGATTCATACTCACCTGGGTGATGTACTGCGCAACGCTGCCCAACAGGAACTCCATCGTCGAGTTGCGGCAGGATCAAGCACAGCAGCCAGATCTGTGCCAGCCAGCAATAGATCCATCCCGGGCGGTCCTCCTACTGCTGGCCTGCATCGTAGACTACGCGTCTCTGAACAAATCGCACCCATTCGGCACTCACTGCCAAATGCGATTCATGGCCACCCGGCCGACATACCACAGGGCCCTGCCCAACAGGAGCCTCCACTTATGAATCCAACAGGGCCGAGGACAGTCGAGCCTGTTCCAGCAATTCACGGAGCCATCCAGGCTGAGCCACAAACTGGTAACCTGCATCGAAGGCTACCAATCTTTGAACAGATTGCTCCAATACCGGACACATCGCCCGATGACTGATCCTGCCACTGGATGAATGGAAGAAAACATGACTATGTCGTGATTTTCTAGTTATTAGTTAAATTTCTGTCACATTAATTTAATTCCACAATTTATTTTCACATTTCTTTTAATACATGTATATAAATTATCGATAGTTAAATGTAAGTTTCGTAGCAAATAGTATTTTAGTAATAAGCAAGTACACTCCAAAAAATGCTTGTATAGTATTAAGTGAGATAAATAAAAACTAAAAAAAAAAAAAAAAAAAAAAAAAAAAAAAAAAAAAAAAAAAAAAAAAAAAAAAAACCTAAAACCTAAAAAAACCTAAAAAAAAGTCATACAAACCTAAAAAAATAAAAAGAACTAAAATAAAAAATAAAAAAGTGTATTGCTATGTCTAAAGACGATGGATTAGCAGACAGTGAAGACGACGACGTAGATGTTGATATGCTGGACCCTCCAGAGCCCGCAGTTGCGCGTGCGCAGAAGCCCACATGGCCAAAATTGCCGCAATGTGCGCACACTTCTCTCCCCTCCACCTCTCGGGCAGCCGCTGCAGCCCTGCAATTAAAAGGTAAAGGCATAAATAAAATTCAACCTTCTCTGGATCAAATCTTCAAATCGATGGAGAATAAAAATAAATTATTAGAAGAGTTAAATAATAATTCTACGGTAACTAAAATTGAAAAAATTTCTAAAAGAAACGCTCCTAAGGGTAGCAGCCCGAAAGCAACTAAAAAAGGTGTACTCTGTGACCTTGTAGACATTGAGTCGAGCGACTCTGACAGCAACTCTGCTTCTAATAGAAAAGTGGCCACTCCTGTTAATAAAATCATAAAAAATGTAGAATCTCATGGAAAAGTGGCCGCTACTGTTAATAAAATCATAAAAAATGTAGAATCTCATGGAAAAGAGGCTGCTCCTGTAAATAAAATCATTAAAAATGTAGAATCCAATGCTGCGGTGCAAATCACAGCTAATATACAAATAGCACCACCAAACAATGCTGAAACTCCTCAACTTAATGGAAGGCCTGTTCCTTTGTACATATCCAAAGTAACAGAAATTTTACCCCTATTAAACACTCTAAATGAGGCTATTGGCGAGGCAAACTATACCACTAAGCCCACCGCTGATCATGGCATCCGAGTCCAGTGTGTTGACATCTCTTCCTACAGGAAACTTCAACGCCATTTAAATGATAAGGGAATTGAATCTCACACTTTCCAATTAAGAAGCGAACGCGGTTATAGGGCAGTCATCAGACACCTGCATCATACCACTCCTGATAGCTATATTAGGGACCAACTCTCCAAATTGGGCCACTCAGTCAGGTTTCTGCGCCCAATAAAGTCGAGATTTACAAAGGAGGCACTTGATCTCTTTGAAATAGAACTTGAATCCAGCCCAAACAATGCTGATATTCTTGACATCAAAATCATTGGCAACCAAAGAGTAAAAGTTGAAAGACCTCTTAAGCTGCCGGACATTGCACAATGCCATAGATGCCAAAAATTTGGCCACACAAAAAATTATTGTCGCCGCCCATTTGTCTGTGTTAAGTGTGGTGGCAATCACGCTTCCACCACTTGCAATTTAAACAAGGGTGAACAAGCTGCCAAATGTGCAAACTGCGCAGGCCCCCACGCCGCTAGCTATAGAGGATGTGTGGCCTACAAAAATGCCTGCAAAAGGAAGGAGGCCGAAGGGGCAGCACACCTTAATAGAGTCGTTGCCGATTTATCTAAAGTAGCCCCAAACATAGGCAATCAATTAACCGAAGCAAATGCAGTGCATCCACCACAGATTGCTCACCAACCTCGCCCTCGGCCTATCCTACGAGCTAACACTATGCCTAGCTATGCAGCTACTCTTCGTGCTGATCTACCTGCAGCAAATATGCCCACTGCTAGCACCTCACCTGAGACGCAGCAAAGGCAGCCAAGGCATGCTAAGCGCATGCAACATGTAAATATTAAGCCTCCTCAAACTAGTGCTCAGCCGCTACTGCAGCAAAGAAGTCGAAGCTTGAGTACCAGGCGCAAGACTACTGTGCCGGTTACTACTGCTTCTACCACAACGGACCAAAAGCTTGACTGGCTGATTAACACCATCATTAGTGGCAAGATGCCACAAACTGCTGCTCCGCCATTGCACAACCAAAATAGCTTGGAACACAAAATTGATAAGTTAATAGACATGATGTCCGCCCTGACTACTTGTCTCTTAACTAAATTCAGCACAAATGAAATGCGCGATGTCTAATAGCTCACAAAGCAGACTACTTACTCCCAACTCTAACAACATAAAAATTTCTATATGGAATGCTCGAGGAGCCGCTAATAAATACTCGGAGCTTACACAGTATTTACACATAAATTCAATTGACATTATGCTTATTTCTGAAACACATTTCACTAGCTCAAATAGATTTGACATAAATGGATATGACCTATACGCAGCCAACCACCCCTCTAACAGTCGCAGGGGAGGTGCAGCATTAATTATAAAAAATAACATTAAGCACTATGCCCATCCAAGCTCCTCTGCTGACCTGTTCCAATGTGCAGCGGCATCAGTTTGCCTACAAAATGGTAACTCCATCAACATCGCTGCCATCTACTGTCCTCCGCAAAAAAATTGGGCAGACAATGACTTCCAGCTCTTGTTCCGCATGTTGGGTGACGCTTTCATAGTCGGCGGAGACTGGAATGCCAAAAGCCAATGGTGGGGTAATACCAGATCCTGCATAAGAGGAAGAACTTTAATTAATCATGTACATATTGCTAATCTCAATATACTGGCAACGGGGTCATCGACTCACTACCCTTATAATCCGCGCCACTCTCCTTCGGCTATTGACTTTGCTATTTATAAAGGAATTAGTCGTGAGTTGCTCCACATCAGTGATTCGTATGATCTTGGATCAGATCATCTGCCTCTTATGATCCAATTTGGCGCAATGTCATCTTCTAATCATGTAAAATGTCATCTCCTGGAATTAAATGCAAATGTCAACAAATTTCAAAAATATTTAGACGACCATATTCACCTCAACACTGAAATTAGAACACCATCAGACGTCGACGATGCTGTGGCAGTACTGGAGATGAATATTACCAATGCGGCGAACCAAGCCAATCCACAAACACTGCCCAGGCAGCAGCGCAATATTGGCTTCCGGTTAAGCAGTCACACCTTGCGGTTGATTGAAATAAAAAAAGATAATTAAAAAATATCTTCTGCTATGTCGCAGTCCTCAAGCTAAACAAATTTGCAACCAGCTATCTAATCGTATCACTAAAGAAATCAAATCTGCGAAGAGGAAATATGAAGAAGACCTATTTAGTTCTATTGTGCCTAGTGATAGATACAATATGCAAAAACTATGGCGACTGACAAACAACATAAAGCGCCAACCTGCCCCAAATCTTCCACTTTTGAAATCCACAAATGTTAACGGAAATAGTGCTGCCAACGGCAACAACATCTGGTGCAAATCTACAGACGAAAAAGCAGAAGCATTCGCCCAACATTTAGAAGATAGGTTCAGACCGCTCATCACTACACCTCCTGAAGATTTGGCCATCATTGAATCATCTATCGGCCAGCAATCACCATCTTCTCCAGAGCCAGTGACTTTTAGGCCAGTCAGAGTTGACGAAGTGCTTATAATAATTAAAAATCTAGAAAAGAAAAAAGCAGCAGGATTAGACAAGATCGATAATCATACAATAAAAGCGCTCCCTCTAAAAGCGCTTATATACTTAACTTTGATTTTTAACAATTCTCTTCGCCTGGGACACTTCCCCTCCAGATGGAAAACTGCCCTTGTCAAAATGATCCATAAGCCTGGCAAGCCCACACAGCATGTATCGTCATATAGGCCGATTAGCTTACTATCAGGTCTCTCCAAGATCTTCGAGCAGTTAATCCTGAGCCGCATGTACGACCAAGAGAATCTAGTAAGAGCTATCCCAAGCCACCAGTTTGGTTTTCGCAAGGCTCACTCAGCTGAACAGCAACTTGGCCGAGTGACTCAGTTTATTCTGAAAAGCTTTGAAGATTATCTGTATTGTTCTGCTGTCTATATGGACATCAAAGAAGCTTTTGACAGAGTCTGGCATGCAGGCCTGCGCTACAAACTAAAGACTCTCTTACCTGAAGCCCTGTATTCCATCCTAGGAAGCTATCTGGACAACCGCTCCTTCCTGGTAGAATGCCATGGAGGATGTCGATCAGGCATCAAACATATTAGCGCCGGTGTGCCACAAGGCAGCCTACTCGGACCGGTGCTGTACAACTTGTACACCAGCGACATGCCGGATCCAATTGAACGCCTCTGCGCCTTCGACAAAATGCTTTTGGCTACCTACGCTGACGACATCATTGTCCTCACCTCAGGCCCCACCCAGGCGTACGCTCTCCACAGCCAGCAGACGTACATCAACCGCCTCGAGGTCTGGGCCAAGAAGTGGTGCATCAGGATCAATCCTGACAAAACCAAGCACATACTTCACACGCTGAGAAGAATCACGACACCCATCCATCCTATCCGCATTGGCGATAGTGATGTTGACAACGTCACCTCACACACCTATTTGGGAGTCACCCTTAACGCCAAACTCCTTTTCGAGCAACAGGTGACACTGGTTGCCTCGAAAACGTGGAATCGGCTGAAGAAGCTTGACTGGCTACTCAATAAGGATAGCAAACTGCCAATACAGACAAAGGTGATAGTCTACAAGCAGCTAATCGCGCCACTGTGGCAGTATTGCTTACCTGTGTGGGGTGCCCTACTCACGGATGTCCAATTCCTCCGAATCCAAACATTGCAAAACAGGGCCCTCCGATACATAACCGGTGCGCCGTGGTACGTCACCAATGCAAGGATTCGGAGTGATCTCCGCGTTGAATCGGTGGAAGACGTGTTCCATAAAACGTGCACGAAATTCTACGAGAAGCTGCGTAGTCACGTCAACCGAGAAGCTAGGCAAATAGCTCTCTGCCCCTACGTGCCTCAACGCGTGACAAGAGTAAGGTACTCTAATGTGATTCATACTCACCTGGGTGATGTACTGCGCAACGCTGCCCAGCAGGAACTCCAACGTCGAGTTGCGGCAGGATCAAGCACAGCAGCCAGATCTGTGCCAGCCAGCAATAGATCCATCCCGGGCGGTCCTCCTACTGCTGGCCTGCATCGTAGACTACGCGTCTCCGAACAAATCGCACCCGTTCGGCTCTCACTGCCAAATGCGTTTCATGGCCACCTGGCCGACATACCACAGGGCCCTGCCCAACAGGAGCCTCCACGTATGAATCCAACAGAGCCGAGGAGTGTCGAGCCTGTTCCAGCAATACACGGAGCCATCCAGGCTGAGCCACAAACCGGTAACCTGCATCAAAGACTACCAATCTTTGAACAGATTGCTCCAATACCGGACACATCGCCTGATGACTGAGCCTGCCACTGGACGAATGGAAGAAAACATGACTATGTTGTGATTTTCTAGTTATTAATTAAATTTCTGTCACATTAATTTAATTCCACAATTTATTTTCACATTTCTTTTAATACATGTATATAAATTATCGATAGTTAAATGTAAGTTTCGTAGCAAATAGTATTTTAATAAGCAAGTACACTCCAAAAAATGCTTGTATAGTATTAAGTGAGATAAATAAAAACTACCCATTGATAAATTGGGTACAAGTAGTGTGGCGACAAGTCATACAAACCTAAAAAAAAAGACATATTGGGTACGAGTAGTGTGGCGACAAGTCATACAAACCTAAAAACCTAAACCTAAAACAAACAAACTAAATAAAATAAAAAATAATTAAAAAAGTGTATTGCTATGTCTAAAGACGATGGATTAGCAGACAGTGAAGACGACGACGTAGAT
This sequence comes from Drosophila fulvimacula, assembly GCA_035045555.1. Taxonomy (NCBI): domain Eukaryota; kingdom Metazoa; phylum Arthropoda; class Insecta; order Diptera; family Drosophilidae; genus Drosophila; species Drosophila fulvimacula. The sequence goes on from JAWNOX010000137.1 coordinate 23,327,430, forward strand.
GTTGATATGCTGGACCCTCCAGAGCCCGCAGTTGCGCGTGCGCAGAAGCCCACATGGCCAAAATTGCCGCAATGTGCGCACACTTCTCTCCCCTCCACCTCTCGGGCAGCCGCTGCAGCCCTGCAATTAAAAGGTAAAGGCATAAATAAAAGTCAACCTTCTCTGGATCAAATCTTCAAATCGATGGAGAATAAAAATAAATTATTAGGAGAGTTAAATAATAATTCTACGGTAACTAAAATTGAAAAAATTTCCAAAAGAAACGCTCCTAAGGGTAGCAGCCCGAAAGCAACTAAAAAAGGTGTACTCTGTGACCTTGTAGACATTGAGTCGAGCGACTCTGACAGCAACTCTGCTTCTAATGCAAAAGTGGCCACTCATGTTAATAAAATCATAAAAAATGTAGTATCTCATGGAAAAATGGCCACTCCTGCTAATAAAATCATAAAAAATGTAGAATCTCATGGAAAAGAGGCCACTCCTGTAAATAAAATCATAAATAATGCAGAATCTCATGCTGAGGTGCAAATCACTGCTAATATACAAATAGCACCACCAAACAATGCTGAAACTCATCAACTTAATGGTAGGCCTGTTCCTTTGTACATATCCAAAGTAACAGAAATTTTACCCTTATTAAACACTCTAAATGAGGCTATTGGCGAGGCAAACTATACCACTAAGCCCACCGCTGATCATGGCATCCGAGTCCAGTGTGTTGATATCTCTTCCTACAGGAAACTTCAACGCCACTTAAATGATAAGGGAATTGAATCTCACACTTTCCAATTAAGAAGCGAACGCGGTTATAGGGCAGTCATCAGACACCTGCATCATACCACTCCTGATAGCTATATCAGGGACCAACTCTCAAAATTGGGGCACTCAGTCAGGTTTCTGCGCCCAATAAAGTCGCGATTCACAAAGGAGGCACTTGATCTCTTTGAAATAGAACTTGAATCCAGCCCAAACAATGCTGATATTCTTGACATCAAAATCATTGGCAACCAAAGAGTAAAAGTTGAAAGACCTCTTAAACTGCCGGACATTGCGCAATGCCATAGATGCCAAAAATTTGGCCACACAAAAAATTATTGTCGCCGCCCATTTGTCTGTGTTAAGTGTGGTGGCAATCACGCTTCCACCACTTGCATTTTAAACAAGGGTGAACAAGCTGCCAAATGTGCAAACTGCGCAGGCCCCCACGCCGCTAGCTATAGAGGATGTGTGGCCTACAAAAATGCCTGCAAAAGGAAGGAGGCCGAAGGGGCAGCACACCTTAATAGAGTCGTTGCCGATTTATCTAAAGTAGCCCCAAACATAGGCAATCAATTAATCGAAGCAAATGCAGTGCATCCACCACAGATTGCTCACCAACCTCGCCCTCGGCCTATCCTACGAGCTAACGCTATGCCTAGCTATGCAGCTACTCTCCGTGCTGATCTACCTACAGCAAATATGCCCACTGCTAGCACCTCACCTGAGACGCAGCAAAGGCAGCCAAGGCATGCTAAGCGCATGCAACATGTAAATATTAAACCTCCTCAAACTAGTGCACAGCCGCTACTGCAGCAAAGAAGTCGAAGCTTGAGTACCAGGCGCAAGACTACTGTGCCGGTTACTACTGCTCCTACCACAACGGACCAAAAGCTTGACTGGCTGATTAACACCATCATTAGTGGCAAGATGCCTCAAACTGCTGCTCCGCCATTGCACAACCAAAATAGCTTGGAACACAAAATTGATAAGTTAATAGACATGATGTCCGCCCTGACTACTTGTCTCTTAACTAAATTCAGCACAAATGAAATGCGCGATGTCTAATAGCTCACAAAGCAGACTACTTACTCCCAACTCTAACAACATAAAAATTACTATATGGAATGCTCGAGGAGCCGCTAATAAATACTCGGAGCTTACACAGTATTTACATATAAATTCAATTGACATTATGCTTATTTCTGAAACACATTTCACTAGCTCAAATAGATTTGACATAAACGGATATGACCTATACGCAGCCAACCACCCCTCTAACAGTCGCAGGGGAGGTGCAGCATTAATTATAAAAAATAACATTAAGCACTATGCCCATCCAAGCTCCTCTGCTGACCTGTTCCAATGTGCAGCGGCATCAGTTTGCCTACAAAATGGTAACTCCATCAACATCGCTGCCATCTACTGTCCTCCGCAAAAAAATTGGGCAGACAATGACTTCCAGCTCTTGTTCCGCATGTTGGGTGACGCTTTCATAGTCGGCGGAGACTGGAATGCCAAGAGCCAATGGTGGGGCAATACCAGATCCTGTATAAGAGGAAGAACTTTAATCAATCATGTACATATTGCTAATCTCAATATTCTAGCAACGGGGTCATCGACTCACTACCCTTATAATCCGCGCCACTCTCCTTCGGCTATTGACTTTGCTATTTATAAAGGAATTAGTCGTGAGTTGCTCCACATCAGTGATTCGTATGATCTTGGATCAGATCATCTGCCTCTTATGATCCAATTCGGCGCAATGTCATCTTCTAATCATGTAAAATGTCATCTCCTGGAATTAAATGCAAATGTCAACAAATTTCAAAAATATTTAGACGACCATATTCACCTCAATACTGAAATTAGAACACCATCAGACGTCGACGATGCTGTGGCAGTACTGGAGATGAATATTACCAATGCGGCGAACCAAGCCAATCCACAAACACTGCCCAGGCAGCAGCGCAATATTGGCTTCCGGTTAAGCAGTCATACCTTACGGTTGATTGAAATAAAAAAGATAATTAAAAAATATCTTCTGCTATGTCGCAGTCCTCAAGCTAAACAAATTTGCAACCAGCTATCTAATCGTATCACTAAAGAAATCAAATCTGCGAAGAGGAAATATGAAGAAGACCTATTTAGTTCTATTGTGCCTAGTGATAGATACAATATGCAAAAACTATGGCGACTGACAAACAACATAAAGCGCCAACCTGCCCCAAATCTTCCACTTTTGAAATCCACAAATGTTAACGGAAATAGTGCTGCCAACGGCAACAACATCTGGTGCAAATCTACAGACGAAAAAGCAGAAGCATTCGCCCAACATTTAGAAGATAGGTTCAGACCGCTCATCACTACACCTCCTGAAGATTTGGCCATCATTGAATCATCTATCGGCCAGCAATCACCATCTTCTCCAGAGCCAGTGACTTTTAGGCCAGTCAGAGTTGACGAAGTGCTTATAATAATTAAAAATCTAGAAAAGAAAAAAGCAGCAGGATTAGACAAGATCGATAATCATACAATAAAAGCGCTCCCTCTAAAAGCGCTTATATACTTAACTTTGATTTTTAACAATTCTCTTCGCCTGGGACACTTCCCCTCCAGATGGAAAACTGCCCTTGTCAAAATGATCCATAAGCCTGGCAAGCCCACTCAGCATGTATCGTCATATAGGCCGATTAGCTTACTATCAGGTCTCTCCAAGATCTTCGAGCAGTTAATCCTGAGCCGCATGTACGACCAAGAGAACCTAGTAAAAGCTATCCCAAGCCACCAGTTTGGTTTTCGCAAGGCTCACTCAGCTGAACAGCAACTTGGCCGAGTGACTCAGTTTATTCTGAAAAGCTTTGAAGATTATCTCTATTGTTCTGCTGTCTATATGGACATCAAAGAAGCTTTTGACAGAGTCTGGCATGCAGGCCTGCGCTACAAACTAAAGACTCTCTTACCTGAAGCCCTGTACTCCATCCTAGGAAGCTATCTGGACAACCGCTCCTTCCTGGTAGAATGCCATGGAGGATGTCGATCAGGCATCAAACATATTAGCGCCGGTGTGCCACAAGGCAGCCTACTCGGACCGGTGCTGTACAACTTGTACACCAGCGACATGCCGGATCCAATTGAACGCCTCTGCGCCTTCGACAAAATGCTTTTGGCTACCTACGCTGACGACATCATTGTCCTCACCTCAGGCCCCACCCAGGCGTACGCTCTCCACAGCCAGCAGACGTACATCAACCGCCTCGAGGTCTGGGCCAAGAAGTGGTGCATTAGGATCAATCCTGACAAAACCAAGCACATACTTCACACGCTGAGAAGAATCACGACACCCATCCATCCTATCCGCATTGGCGATAGTGATGTTGACAACGTCACCTCACACACCTATTTGGGAGTCACCCTTAACGCCAAACTCCTTTTCGAGCAACAGGTGACACTGGTTGCCTCGAAAACGTGGAATCGGCTGAAGAAGCTTGACTGGCTACTCAATAAGGATAGCAAACTGCCAATACAGACAAAGGTGATAGTCTACAAGCAGCTAATCGCGCCACTGTGGCAGTATTGCTTACCTGTGTGGGGTGCCCTACTCACGGATGTCCAATTCCTCCGAATCCAAACATTGCAAAACAGGGCCCTCCGATACATAACCGGTGCGCCGTGGTACGTCACCAATGCAAGGATTCGGAGTGATCTCCGCGTTGAATCGGTGGAAGACGTGTTCCATAAAACGTGCACGAAATTCTACGAGAAGCTGCGTAGCCACGTCAACCGAGAAGCTAGGCAAATAGCTCTCTGCCCCTACGTGCCTCAACGCGTGACAAGAGTAAGGTACTCTAATGTGATTCATACTCACCTGGGTGATGTACTGCGCAACGCTGCCCAACAGGAACTCCAACGTCGAGTTGCGGCAGGATCAAGCACAGCAGCCAGATCTGTGCCAGCCAGCAATAGATCCATCCCGGGCGGTCCTCCTACTGCTGGCCTGCATCGTAGACTACGCGTCTCTGAACAAATCGCACCCATTCGGCACTCACTGCCAAATGCGATTCATGGCCACCCGGCCGACATACCACAGGGCCCTGCCCAACAGGAGCCTCCACTTATGAATCCAACAGGGCCGAGGACAGTCGAGCCTGTTCCAGCAATTCACGGAGCCATCCAGGCTGAGCCACAAACTGGTAACCTGCATCGAAGGCTACCAATCTTTGAACAGATTGCTCCAATACCGGACACATCGCCCGATGACTGAGCCTGCCACTGGATGAATGGAAGAAAACATGACTATGTCGTGATTTTCTAGTTATTAGTTAAATTTCTGTTACATTAATTTAATTCCACAATTTATTTTCACATTTCTTTTAATACATGTATATAAATTATCGATAGTTAAATGTAAGTTTCGTAGCAAATAGTATTTTAGTAATAAGCAAGTACACTCCAAAAAATGCTTGTATAGTATTAAGTGAGATAAATAAAAACTACCCACTATCGTCGTTCCTTATTCGGATAGCTGCAATGCAGTCTCTAAGAATAAGGCTTTGACATATTGGGTACGAGTAGTGTGGCGACAAGTCATACAAACCTAAAAAAAAAAACCTAAAAAAAAACCTAACTAACCTAAAAAAAAAAAAAAAACCTAAATAAAAACTACCCAAAAAAAAAAAAAATTAAAAAAGTGTATTGCTATGTCTAAAGACGATGGATTAGCAGACAGTGAAGACGACGACGTAGATGTTGATATGCTGGACCCTCCAGAGCCCGCAGTTGCGCGTGCGCAGAAGCCCACATGGCCAAAATTGCCGCAATGTGCGCACACTTCTCTCCCCTCCACCTCTCGGGCAGCAGCTGCAGCCCTGCAATTAAAAGGTAAAGGCATAAATAAAAGTCAACCTTCTCTGGATCAAATCTTCAAATCGATGGAGAATAAAAATAAATTATTAGGAGAGTTAAATAATAATTCTACGGTAACTAAAATTGAAAAAATTTCCAAAAGAAACGCTCCTAAGGGTAGCAGCCCGAAAGCAACTAAAAAAGGTGTACTCTGTGACCTTGTAGACATTGAGTCGAGCGACTCTGACAGCAACTCTGCTTCTAATGCAAAAGTGGCCACTCATGTTAATAAAATCATAAAAAATGTAGTATCTCATGGAAAAATGGCCACTACTGCTAATAAAATCATAAAAAATGTAGAATCTCATGGAAAAGAGGCCACTCCTGTAAATAAAATCATAAATAATGCAGAATCTCATGCTGAGGTGCAAATCACTGCTAATATACAAATAGCACCACCAAACAATGCTGAAACTCATCAACTTAATGGTAGGCCTGTTCCTTTGTACATATCCAAAGTAACAGAAATTTTACCCTTATTAAACACTCTAAATGAGGCTATTGGCGAGGCAAACTATACCACTAAGCCCACCGCTGATCATGGCATCCGAGTCCAGTGTGTTGATATCTCTTCCTACAGGAAACTTCAACGCCACTTAAATGATAAGGGAATTGAATCTCACACTTTCCAATTAAGAAGCGAACGCGGTTATAGGGCAGTCATCAGACACCTGCATCATACCACTCCTGATAGCTATATCAGGGACCAACTCTCAAAATTGGGGCACTCAGTCAGGTTTCTGCGCCCAATAAAGTCGCGATTCACAAAGGAGGCACTTGATCTCTTTGAAATAGAACTTGAATCCAGCCCAAACAATGCTGATATTCTTGACATCAAAATCATTGGCAACCAAAGAGTAAAAGTTGAAAGACCTCTTAAACTGCCGGACATTGCGCAATGCCATAGATGCCAAAAATTTGGCCACACAAAAAATTATTGTCGCCGCCCATTTGTCTGTGTTAAGTGTGGTGGCAATCACGCTTCCACCACTTGCATTTTAAACAAGGGTGAACAAGCTGCCAAATGTGCAAACTGCGCAGGCCCCCACGCCGCTAGCTATAGAGGATGTGTGGCCTACAAAAATGCCTGCAAAAGGAAGGAGGCTGAAGGGGCAGCACACCTTAATAGAGTCGTTGCCGATTTATCTAAAGTAGCCCCAAACATAGGCAATCAATTAATCGAAGCAAATGCAGTGCATCCACCACAGATTGCTCACCAACCTCGCCCTCGGCCTATCCTACGAGCTAACGCTATGCCTAGCTATGCAGCTACTCTCCGTGCTGATCTACCTACAGCAAATATGCCCACTGCTAGCACCTCACCTGAGACGCAGCAAAGGCAGCCAAGGCATGCTAAGCGCATGCAACATGTAAATATTAAACCTCCTCAAACTAGTGCACAGCCACTACTGCAGCAAAGAAGTCGAAGCTTGAGTACCAGGCGCAAGACTACTGTGCCGGTTACTACTGCTCCTACCACAACGGACCAAAAGCTTGACTGGCTGATTAACACCATCATTAGTGGCAAGATGCCTCAAACTGCTGCTCCGCCATTGCACAACCAAAATAGCTTGGAACACAAAATTGATAAGTTAATAGACATGATGTCCGCCCTGACTACTTGTCTCTTAACTAAATTCAGCACAAATGAAATGCGCGATGTCTAATAGCTCACAAAGCAGACTACTTACTCCCAACTCTAACAACATAAAAATTACTATATGGAATGCTCGAGGAGCCGCTAATAAATACTCGGAGCTTACACAGTATTTACATATAAATTCAATTGACATTATGCTTATTTCTGAAACACATTTCACTAGCTCAAATAGATTTGACATAAACGGATATGACCTATACGCAGCCAACCACCCCTCTAACAGTCGCAGGGGAGGTGCAGCATTAATTATAAAAAATAACATTAAGCACTATGCCCATCCAAGCTCCTCTGCTGACCTGTTCCAATGTGCAGCGGCATCAGTTTGCCTACAAAATGGTAACTCCATCAACATCGCTGCCATCTACTGTCCTCCGCAAAAAAATTGGGCAGACAATGACTTCCAGCTCTTGTTCCGCATGTTGGGTGACGCTTTCATAGTCGGCGGAGACTGGAATGCCAAGAGCCAATGGTGGGGCAATACCAGATCCTGTATAAGAGGAAGAACTTTAATCAATCATGTACATATTGCTAATCTCAATATTCTAGCAACGGGGTCATCGACTCACTACCCTTATAATCCGCGCCACTCTCCTTCGGCTATTGACTTTGCTATTTATAAAGGAATTAGTCGTGAGTTGCTCCACATCAGTGATTCGTATGATCTTGGATCAGATCATCTGCCTCTTATGATCCAATTCGGCGCAATGTCATCTTCTAATCATGTAAAATGTCATCTCCTGGAATTAAATGCAAATGTCAACAAATTTCAAAAATATTTAGACGACCATATTCACCTCAATACTGAAATTAGAACACCATCAGACGTCGACGATGCTGTGGCAGTACTGGAGATGAATATTACCAATGCGGCGAACCAAGCCAATCCACAAACAATGCCCAGGCAGCAGCGCAATATTGGCTTCCGGTTAAGCAGTCATACCTTACGGTTGATTGAAATAAAAAAGATAATTAAAAAATATCTTCTGCTATGTCGCAGTCCTCAAGCTAAACAAATTTGCAACCAGCTATCTAATCGTATCACTAAAGAAATCAAATCTGCGAAGAGGAAATATGAAGAAGACCTATTTAGTTCTATTGTGCCTAGTGATAGATACAATATGCAAAAACTATGGCGACTGACAAACAACATAAAGCGCCAACCTGCCCCAAATCTTCCACTTTTGAAATCCACAAATGTTAACGGAAATAGTGCTGCCAACGGCAACAACATCTGGTGCAAATCTACAGACGAAAAAGCAGAAGCATTCGCCCAACATTTAGAAGATAGGTTCAGACCGCTCATCACTACACCTCCTGAAGATTTGGCCATCATTGAATCATCTATCGGCCAGCAATCACCATCTTCTCCAGAGCCAGTGACTTTTAGGCCAGTCAGAGTTGACGAAGTGCTTATAATAATTAAAAATCTAGAAAAGAAAAAAGCAGCAGGATTAGACAAGATCGATAATCATACAATAAAAGCGCTCCCTCTAAAAGCGCTTATATACTTAACTTTGATTTTTAACAATTCTCTTCGCCTGGGACACTTCCCCTCCAGATGGAAAACTGCCCTTGTCAAAATGATCCATAAGCCTGGCAAGCCCACTCAGCATGTATCGTCATATAGGCCGATTAGCTTACTATCAGGTCTCTCCAAGATCTTCGAGCAGTTAATCCTGAGCCGCATGTACGACCAAGAGAACCTAGTAAGAGCTATCCCAAGCCACCAGTTTGGTTTTCGCAAGGCTCACTCAGCTGAACAGCAACTTGGCCGAGTGACTCAGTTTATTCTGAAAAGCTTTGAAGATTATCTCTATTGTTCTGCTGTCTATATGGACATCAAAGAAGCTTTTGACAGAGTCTGGCATGCAGGCCTGCGCTACAAACTAAAGACTCTCTTACCTGAAGCCCTGTACTCCATCCTAGGAAGCTATCTGGACAACCGCTCCTTCCTGGTAGAATGCCATGGAGGATGTCGATCAGGCATCAAACATATTAGCGCCGGTGTTCCACAAGGCAGCCTACTCGGACCGGTGCTGTACAACTTGTACACCAGCGACATGCCGGATCCAATTGAACGCCTCTGCGCCTTCGACAAAATGCTTTTGGCTACCTACGCTGACGACATCATTGTCCTCACCTCAGGCCCCACCCAGGCGTACGCTCTCCACAGCCAGCAGACGTACATCAACCGCCTCGAGGTCTGGGCCAAGAAGTGGTGCATTAGGATCAATCCTGACAAAACCAAGCACATACTTCACACGCTGAGAAGAATCACGACACCCATCCATCCTATCCGCATTGGCGATAGTGATGTTGACAACGTCACCTCACACACCTACTTGGGAGTCACCCTTAACGCCAAACTCCTTTTCGAGCAACAAGTTACACTGGTTGCCTCGAAAACTTGGAATAGGCTGAAGAAGCTTGACTGGCTACTCAACAAGGATAGCAAACTGCCAATAAAGACGAAGGTGATAGTCTATAAACAGCTAATCGCGCCACTGTGGCAGTATTGCTTACCTGTGTGGGGTGCCCTACTCACGGATGTCCAATTCCTCCGAATCCAAACATTGCAAAACAGGGCCCTCCGATACATAACCGGTGCGCCGTGGTACGTCACCAATGCAAGGATTCGGAGTGATCTCCGCGTTGAATCGGTGGAAGACGTGTTCCATAAAACGTGCACGAAATTCTACGAGAAGCTGCGTAGCCACGTCAACCGAGAAGCTAGGCAAATAGCTCTCTGCCCCTACGTGCCTCAACGCGTGACAAGAGTAAGGTACTCTAATGTGATTCATACTCACCTGGGTGATGTACTGCGCAACGCTGCCCAACAGGAACTCCAACGTCGAGTTGCGGCAGGATCAAGCACAGCAGCCAGATCTGTGCCAGCCAGCAATAGATCCATCCCGGGCGGTCCTCCTACTGCTGGCCTGCATCGTAGACTACGCGTCTCTGAACAAATCGCACCCATTCGGCACTCACTGCCAAATGCGATTCATGGCCACCCGGCCGACATACCACAGGGCCCTGCCCAACAGGAGCCTCCACTTATGAATCCAACAGGGCCGAGGACAGTCGAGCCTGTTCCAGCAATTCACGGAGCCATCCAGGCTGAGCCACAAACTGGTAACCTGCATCGAAGGCTACCAATCTTTGAACAGATTGCTCCAATACCGGACACATCGCCCGATGACTGAGCCTGCCACTGGATGAATGGAAGAAAACATGACTATGTCGTGATTTTCTAGTTATTAGTTAAATTTCTGTTACATTAATTTAATTCCACAATTTATTTTCACATTTCTTTTAATACATGTATATAAATTATCGATAGTTAAATGTAAGTTTCGTAGCAAATAGTATTTTAATAAGCAAGTACACTCCAAAAAATGCTTGTATAGTATTAAGTGAGATAAATAAAAACTACCCATTGATAAATTGGGTACGAGTAGTGTGGCGACAAGTCATACAAACCTAAAAAAACCTAAAAAAAAAAAAAAAAAAAAAAAAAAAACCTAAAAAACCTAATAAAACCTAAAAAAAGTCATACAAACCTAAAAAAAAACCTAAATAAACCTAAAAAACCTAAAATAAAAAATAAAAAAGTGTATTGCTATGTCTAAAGACGATGGATTAGCAGACAGTGAAGACGACGACGTAGATGTTGATATGCTGGACCCTCCAGAGCCCGCAGTTGCGCGTGCGCAGAAGCCCACATGGCCAAAATTGCCGCAATGTGCGCACACTTCTCTCCCCTCCACCTCTCGGGCAGCCGCTGCAGCCCTGCAATTAAAAGGTAAAGGCATAAATAAAAGTCAACCTTCTCTGGATCAAATCTTCAAATCGATGGAGAATAAAAATAAATTATTAGAAGAGTTAAATAATAATTCTACGGTAACTAAAATTGAAAAAATTTCTAAAAGAAACGCTCCTAAGGGTAGCAGCCCGAAAGCAACTAAAAAAGGTGTACTCTGTGACCTTGTAGACATTGAGTCGAGCGACTCTGACAGCAACTCTGCTTCTAATAGAAAAGTGGCCACTCCTGTTAATAAAATCATAAAAAATGTAGAATCTCATGGAAAAGTGGCCGCTACTGTTAATAAAATCATAAAAAATGTAGAATCTCATGGAAAAGAGACTGCTCCTGTAAATAAAATCATTAAAAATGTAGAATCCAATGCTGCGGTGCAAATCACTGCTAATATACAAATAGCACCACCAAACAATGCTGAAACTCCTCAACTTAATGGAAGGCCTGTTCCTTTGTACATATCCAAAGTAACAGAAATTTTACCCCTATTAAACACTCTAAATGAGGCTATTGGCGAGGCAAACTATACCACTAAGCCCACCGCTGATCATGGCATCCGAGTCCAGTGTGCTGACATCTCTTCCTACAGGAAACTTCAACGCCATTTAAATGATAAGGGAATTGAATCTCACACTTTCCAATTAAGAAGCGAACGCGGTTATAGGGCAGTCATCAGACACCTGCATCATACCACTCCTGATAGCTATATTAGGGACCAACTCTCCAAATTGGGCCACTCAGTCAGGTTTCTGCGCCCAATAAAGTCGAGATTTACAAAGGAGGCACTTGATCTCTTTGAAATAGAACTTGAATCCAGCCCAAACAATGCTGATATTCTTGACATCAAAATCATTGGCAACCAAAGAGTAAAAGTTGAAAGACCTCTTAAGCTGCCGGACATTGCACAATGCCATAGATGCCAAAAATTTGGCCACACAAAAAATTATTGTCGCCGCCCATTTGTCTGTGTTAAGTGTGGTGGCAATCACGCTTCCACCACTTGCAATTTAAACAAGGGTGAACAAGCTGCCAAATGTGCAAACTGCGCAGGCCCCCACGCCGCTAGCTATAGAGGATGTGTGGCCTACAAAAATGCCTGCAAAAGGAAGGAGGCCGAAGGGGCAGCACACCTTAATAGAGTCGTTGCCGATTTATCTAAAGTAGCCCCAAACATAGGCAATCAATTAACCGAAGCAAATGCAGTGCATCCACCACAGATTGCTCACCAACCTCGCCCTCGGCCTATCCTACGAGCTAACACTATGCCTAGCTATGCAGCTACTCTTCGTGCTGATCTACCTACAGCAAATATGCCCACTGCTAGCACCTCACCTGAAACGCAGCAAAGACAGCCAAGGCATGCTAAGCGCATGCAACATGTAAATATTAAGCCTCCTCAAACTAGTGCTCAGCCGCTACTGCAGCAAAGAAGTCGAAGCTTGAGTACCAGGCGCAAGACTACTGTGCCGGTTACTACTGCTTCTACCACAACGGACCAAAAGCTTGACTGGCTGATTAACACCATCATTAGTGGCAAGATGCCACAAACTGCTGCTCCGCCATTGCACAACCAAAATAGCTTGGAACACAAAATTGATAAGTTAATAGACATGATGTCCGCCCTGACTACTTGTCTCTTAACTAAATTCAGCACAAATGAAATGCGCGATGTCTAATAGCTCACAAAGCAGACTACTTACTCCCAACTCTAACAACATAAAAATTTCTATATGGAATGCTCGAGGAGCCGCTAATAAATACTCGGAGCTTACACAGTATTTACACATAAATTCAATTGACATTATGCTTATTTCTGAAACACATTTCACTAGCTCAAATAGATTTGACATAAATGGATATGACCTATACGCAGCCAACCACCCCTCTAACAGTCGCAGGGGAGGTGCAGCATTAATCATAAAAAATAACATTAAGCACTATGCCCATCCAAGCTCCTCTGCTGACCTGTTCCAATGTGCAGCGGCATCAGTTTGCCTACAAAATGGTAACTCCATCAACATCGCTGCCATCTACTGTCCTCCGCAAAAAAATTGGGCAGACAATGACTTCCAGCTCTTGTTCCGCATGTTGGGTGACGCTTTCATAGTCGGCGGAGACTGGAATGCCAAAAGCCAATGGTGGGGTAATACCAGATCCTGCATAAGAGGAAGAACTTTAATTAATCATGTACATATTGCTAATCTCAATATACTGGCAACGGGGTCATCGACTCACTACCCTTATAATCCGCGCCACTCTCCTTCGGCTATTGACTTTGCTATTTATAAAGGAATTAGTCGTGAGTTGCTCCACATCAGTGATTCGTATGATCTTGGATCAGATCATCTGCCTCTTATGATCCAATTTGGCGCAATGTCATCTTCTAATCATGTAAAATGTCATCTCCTGGAATTAAATGCAAATGTCAACAAATTTCAAAAATATTTAGACGACCATATTCACCTCAACACTGAAATTAGAACACCATCAGACGTCGACGATGCTGTGGCAGTACTGGAGATGAATATTACCAATGCGGCGAACCAAGCCAATCCACAAACACTGCCCAGGCAGCAGCGCAATATTGGCTTCCGGTTAAGCAGTCACACCTTGCGGTTGATTGAAATAAAAAAGATAATTAAAAAATATCTTCTGCTATGTCGCAGTCCTCAAGCTAAACAAATTTGCAACCAGCTATCTAATCGTATCACTAAAGAAATCAAATCTGCGAAGAGGAAATATGAAGAAGACCTATTTAGTTCTATTGTGCCTAGTGATAGATACAATATGCAAAAACTATGGCGACTGACAAACAACATAAAGCGCCAACCTGCCCCAAATCTTCCACTTTTGAAATCCACAAATGTTAACGGAAATAGTGCTGCCAACGGCAACAACATCTGGTGCAAATCTACAGACGAAAAAGCAGAAGCATTCGCCCAACATTTAGAAGATAGGTTCAGACCGCTCATCACTACACCTCCTGAAGATTTGGCCATCATTGAATCATCTATCGGCCAGCAATCACCATCTTCTCCAGAGCCAGTGACTTTTAGGCCAGTCAGAGTTGACGAAGTGCTTATAATAATTAAAAATCTAGAAAAGAAAAAAGCAGCAGGATTAGACAAGATCGATAATCATACAATAAAAGCGCTCCCTCTAAAAGCGCTTATATACTTAACTTTGATTTTTAACAATTCTCTTCGCCTGGGACACTTCCCCTCCAGATGGAAAACTGCCCTTGTCAAAATGATCCATAAGCCTGGCAAGCCCACTCAGCATGTATCGTCATATAGGCCGATTAGCTTACTATCAGGTCTCTCCAAGATCTTCGAGCAGTTAATCCTGAGCCGCATGTACGACCAAGAGAACCTAGTAAGAGCTATCCCAAGCCACCAGTTTGGTTTTCGCAAGGCTCACTCAGCTGAACAGCAACTTGGCCGAGTGACTCAGTTTATTCTGAAAAGCTTTGAAGATTATCTCTATTGTTCTGCTGTCTATATGGACATCAAAGAAGCTTTTGACAGAGTCTGGCATGCAGGCCTGCGCTACAAACTAAAGACTCTCTTACCTGAAGCCCTGTACTCCATCCTAGGAAGCTATCTGGACAACCGCTCCTTCCTGGTAGAATGCCATGGAGGATGTCGATCAGGCATCAAACATATTAGCGCCGGTGTGCCACAAGGCAGCCTACTCGGACCGGTGCTGTACAACTTGTACACCAGCGACATGCCGGATCCAATTGAACGCCTCTGCGCCTTCGACAAAATGCTTTTGGCTACCTACGCTGACGACATCATTGTCCTCACCTCAGGCCCCACCCAGGCGTACGCTCTCCACAGCCAGCAGACGTACATCAACCGCCTCGAGGTCTGGGCCAAGAAGTGGTGCATTAGGATCAATCCTGACAAAACCAAGCACATACTTCACACGCTGAGAAGAATCACGACACCCATCCATCCTATCCGCATTGGCGATAGTGATGTTGACAACGTCACCTCACACACCTATTTGGGAGTCACCCTTAACGCCAAACTCCTTTTCGAGCAACAAGTTACACTGGTTGCCTCGAAAACTTGGAATAGGCTGAAGAAGCTTGACTGGCTACTCAACAAGGATAGCAAACTGCCAATAAAGACGAAGGTGATAGTCTATAAACAGCTAATCGCGCCACTGTGGCAGTATTGCTTACCTGTGTGGGGTGCCCTACTCACGGATGTCCAATTCCTCCGAATCCAAACATTGCAAAACAGGGCCCTCCGATACATAACCGGTGCGCCGTGGTACGTCACCAATGCAAGGATTCGGAGTGATCTCCGCGTTGAATCGGTGGAAGACGTGTTCCATAAAACGTGCACGAAATTCTACGAGAAGCTGCGTAGCCACGTCAACCGAGAAGCTAGGCAAATAGCTCTCTGCCCCTACGTGCCTCAACGCGTGACAAGAGTAAGGTACTCTAATGTGATCCATACTCACCTGGGTGATGTACTGCGCAACGCTGCCCAACAGGAACTCCAACGTCGAGTTGCGGCAGGATCAAGCACAGCAGCCAGATCTGTGCCAGCCAGCAATAGACCCATCCCGGGCGGTCCTCCTACTGCTGGCCTGCATCGTAGACTACGCGTCTCTGAACAAATCGCACCCATTCGGCACTCACTGCCAAATGCGATTCATGGCCACCCGGCCGACATACCACAGGGCCCTGCCCAACAGGAGCCTCCACTTATGAATCCAACAGGGCCGAGGACAGTCGAGCCTGTTCCAGCAATTCACGGAGCCATCCAGGCTGAGCCACAAACTGGTAACCTGCATCGAAGGCTACCAGTCTTTGAACAGATTGCTCCAATACCGGACACATCGCCCGATGACTGAGCCTGCCACTGGATGAATGGAAGAAAACATGACTATGTCGTGATTTTCTAGTTATTAGTTAAATTTCTGTTACATTAATTTAATTCCACAATTTATTTTCACATTTCTTTTAATACATGTATATAAATTATCGATAGTTAAATGTAAGTTTCGTAGCAAATAGTATTTTAGTAATAAGCAAGTACACTCCAAAAAATGCTTGTATAGTATTAAGTGAGATAAATAAAAACTACCCACTATCGTCGTTCCTTATTCGGATAGCTGCAATGCAGTCTCTAAGAATAAGGCTTTGACATATTGGGTACGAGTAGTGTGGCGACAAGTCATACAAACCTAAAAAGTGGTGCATTAGGATCAATCCTGACAAAACCAAGCACATACTTCACACGCTGAGAAGAATCACGACACCCATCCATCCTATCCGCATTGGCGATAGTGATGTTGACAACGTCACCTCACACACCTATTTGGGAGTCACCCTTAACGCCAAACTCCTTTTCGAGCAACAAGTTACACTGGTTGCCTCGAAAACTTGGAATAGGCTGAAGAAGCTTGACTGGCTACTCAACAAGGATAGCAAACTGCCAATAAAGACGAAGGTGATAGTCTATAAACAGCTAATCGCGCCACTGTGGCAGTATTGCTTACCTGTGTGGGGTGCCCTACTCACGGATGTCCAATTCCTCCGAATCCAAACATTGCAAAACAGGGCCCTCCGATACATAACCGGTGCGCCGTGGTACGTCACCAATGCAAGGATTCGGAGTGATCTCCGCGTTGAATCGGTGGAAGACGTGTTCCATAAAACGTGCACGAAATTCTACGAGAAGCTGCGTAGCCACGTCAACCGAGAAGCTAGGCAAATAGCTCTCTGCCCCTACGTGCCTCAACGCGTGACAAGAGTAAGGTACTCTAATGTGATCCATACTCACCTGGGTGATGTACTGCGCAACGCTGCCCAACAGGAACTCCAACGTCGAGTTGCGGCAGGATCAAGCACAGCAGCCAGATCTGTGCCAGCCAGCAATAGATCCATCCCGGGCGGTCCTCCTACTGCTGGCCTGCATCGTAGACTACGCGTCTCTGAACAAATCGCACCCATTCGGCACTCACTGCCAAATGCGATTCATGGCCACCCGGCCGACATACCACAGGGCCCTGCCCAACAGGAGCCTCCACTTATGAATCCAACAGGGCCGAGGACAGTCGAGCCTGTTCCAGCAATTCACGGAGCCATCCAGGCTGAGCCACAAACTGGTAACCTGCATCGAAGGCTACCAGTCTTTGAACAGATTGCTCCAATACCGGACACATCGCCCGATGACTGAGCCTGCCACTGGATGAATGGAAGAAAACATGACTATGTCGTGATTTTCTAGTTATTAGTTAAATTTCTGTTACATTAATTTAATTCCACAATTTATTTTCACATTTCTTTTAATACATGTATATAAATTATCGATAGTTAAATGTAAGTTTCGTAGCAAATAGTATTTTAGTAATAAGCAAGTACACTCCAAAAAATGCTTGTATAGTATTAAGTGAGATAAATAAAAACTACCCACTATCGTCGTTCCTTATTCGGATAGCTGCAATGCAGTCTCTAAGAATAAGGCTTTGACATATTGGGTACGAGTAGTGTGGCGACAAGTCATACAAACCTAAACTAAAAAAAAAAAAAAAAAAAAACCTAAAAACCTAAACCTAAAACAAACAAACTAAATAAAATAAAAAATAATTAAAAAAGTGTATTGCTATGTCTAAAGACGATGGATTAGCAGACAGTGAAGACGACGACGTAGATGTTGATATGCTGGACCCTCCAGAGCCCGCAGTTGCGCGTGCGCAGAAGCCCACATGGCCAAAATTGCCGCAATGTGCGCACACTTCTCTCCCCTCCACCTCTCGGGCAGCCGCTGCAGCCCTGCAATTAAAAGGTAAAGGCATAAATAAAAGTCAACCTTCTCTGGATCAAATCTTCAAATCGATGGAGAATAAAAATAAATTATTAGGAGAGTTAAATAATAATTCTACGGTAACTAAAATTGAAAAAATTTCCAAAAGAAACGCTCCTAAGGGTAGCAGCCCGAAAGCAACTAAAAAAGGTGTACTCTGTGACCTTGTAGACATTGAGTCGAGCGACTCTGACAGCAACTCTGCTTCTAATGCAAAAGTGGCCACTCATGTTAATAAAATCATAAAAAATGTAGTATCTCATGGAAAAATGGCCACTCCTGCTAATAAAATCATAAAAAATGTAGAATCTCATGGAAAAGAGGCCACTCCTGTAAATAAAATCATAAATAATGCAGAATCTCATGCTGAGGTGCAAATCACTGCTAATATACAAATAGCACCACCAAACAATGCTGAAACTCATCAACTTAATGGTAGGCCTGTTCCTTTGTACATATCCAAAGTAACAGAAATTTTACCCTTATTAAACACTCTAAATGAGGCTATTGGCGAGGCAAACTATACCACTAAGCCCACCGCTGATCATGGCATCCGAGTCCAGTGTGTTGATATCTCTTCCTACAGGAAACTTCAACGCCACTTAAATGATAAGGGAATTGAATCTCACACTTTCCAATTAAGAAGCGAACGCGGTTATAGGGCAGTCATCAGACACCTGCATCATACCACTCCTGATAGCTATATCAGGGACCAACTCTCAAAATTGGGGCACTCAGTCAGGTTTCTGCGCCCAATAAAGTCGCGATTCACAAAGGAGGCACTTGATCTCTTTGAAATAGAACTTGAATCCAGCCCAAACAATGCTGATATTCTTGACATCAAAATCATTGGCAACCAAAGAGTAAAAGTTGAAAGACCTCTTAAACTGCCGGACATTGCGCAATGCCATAGATGCCAAAAATTTGGCCACACAAAAAATTATTGTCGCCGCCCATTTGTCTGTGTTAAGTGTGGTGGCAATCACGCTTCCACCACTTGCATTTTAAACAAGGGTGAACAAGCTGCCAAATGTGCAAACTGCGCAGGCCCCCACGCCGCTAGCTATAGAGGATGTGTGGCCTACAAAAATGCCTGCAAAAGGAAGGAGGCCGAAGGGGCAGCACACCTTAATAGAGTCGTTGCCGATTTATCTAAAGTAGCCCCAAACATAGGCAATCAATTAATCGAAGCAAATGCAGTGCATCCACCACAGATTGCTCACCAACCTCGCCCTCGGCCTATCCTACGAGCTAACGCTATGCCTAGCTATGCAGCTACTCTCCGTGCTGATCTACCTACAGCAAATATGCCCACTGCTAGCACCTCACCTGAGACGCAGCAAAGGCAGCCAAGGCATGCTAAGCGCATGCAACATGTAAATATTAAACCTCCTCAAACTAGTGCACAGCCGCTACTGCAGCAAAGAAGTCGAAGCTTGAGTACCAGGCGCAAGACTACTGTGCCGGTTACTACTGCTCCTACCACAACGGACCAAAAGCTTGACTGGCTGATTAACACCATCATTAGTGGCAAGATGCCTCAAACTGCTGCTCCGCCATTGCACAACCAAAATAGCTTGGAACACAAAATTGATAAGTTAATAGACATGATGTCCGCCCTGACTACTTGTCTCTTAACTAAATTCAGCACAAATGAAATGCGCGATGTCTAATAGCTCACAAAGCAGACTACTTACTCCCAACTCTAACAACATAAAAATTACTATATGGAATGCTCGAGGAGCCGCTAATAAATACTCGGAGCTTACACAGTATTTACATATAAATTCAATTGACATTATGCTTATTTCTGAAACACATTTCACTAGCTCAAATAGATTTGACATAAACGGATATGACCTATACGCAGCCAACCACCCCTCTAACAGTCGCAGGGGAGGTGCAGCATTAATTATAAAAAATAACATTAAGCACTATGCCCATCCAAGCTCCTCTGCTGACCTGTTCCAATGTGCAGCGGCATCAGTTTGCCTACAAAATGGTAACTCCATCAACATCGCTGCCATCTACTGTCCTCCGCAAAAAAATTGGGCAGACAATGACTTCCAGCTCTTGTTCCGCATGTTGGGTGACGCTTTCATAGTCGGCGGAGACTGGAATGCCAAGAGCCAATGGTGGGGCAATACCAGATCCTGTATAAGAGGAAGAACTTTAATCAATCATGTACATATTGCTAATCTCAATATTCTAGCAACGGGGTCATCGACTCACTACCCTTATAATCCGCGCCACTCTCCTTCGGCTATTGACTTTGCTATTTATAAAGGAATTAGTCGTGAGTTGCTCCACATCAGTGATTCGTATGATCTTGGATCAGATCATCTGCCTCTTATGATCCAATTCGGCGCAATGTCATCTTCTAATCATGTAAAATGTCATCTCCTGGAATTAAATGCAAATGTCAACAAATTTCAAAAATATTTAGACGACCATATTCACCTCAATACTGAAATTAGAACACCATCAGACGTCGACGATGCTGTGGCAGTACTGGAGATGAATATTACCAATGCGGCGAACCAAGCCAATCCACAAACACTGCCCAGGCAGCAGCGCAATATTGGCTTCCGGTTAAGCAGTCATACCTTACGGTTGATTGAAATAAAAAAGATAATTAAAAAATATCTTCTGCTATGTCGCAGTCCTCAAGCTAAACAAATTTGCAACCAGCTATCTAATCGTATCACTAAAGAAATCAAATCTGCGAAGAGGAAATATGAAGAAGACCTATTTAGTTCTATTGTGCCTAGTGATAGATACAATATGCAAAAACTATGGCGACTGACAAACAACATAAAGCGCCAACCTGCCCCAAATCTTCCACTTTTGAAATCCACAAATGTTAACGGAAATAGTGCTGCCAACGGCAACAACATCTGGTGCAAATCTACAGACGAAAAAGCAGAAGCATTCGCCCAACATTTAGAAGATAGGTTCAGACCGCTCATCACTACACCTCCTGAAGATTTGGCCATCATTGAATCATCTATCGGCCAGCAATCACCATCTTCTCCAGAGCCAGTGACTTTTAGGCCAGTCAGAGTTGACGAAGTGCTTATAATAATTAAAAATCTAGAAAAGAAAAAAGCAGCAGGATTAGACAAGATCGATAATCATACAATAAAAGCGCTCCCTCTAAAAGCGCTTATATACTTAACTTTGATTTTTAACAATTCTCTTCGCCTGGGACACTTCCCCTCCAGATGGAAAACTGCCCTTGTCAAAATGATCCATAAGCCTGGCAAGCCCACTCAGCATGTATCGTCATATAGGCCGATTAGCTTACTATCAGGTCTCTCCAAGATCTTCGAGCAGTTAATCCTGAGCCGCATGTACGACCAAGAGAACCTAGTAAAAGCTATCCCAAGCCACCAGTTTGGTTTTCGCAAGGCTCACTCAGCTGAACAGCAACTTGGCCGAGTGACTCAGTTTATTCTGAAAAGCTTTGAAGATTATCTCTATTGTTCTGCTGTCTATATGGACATCAAAGAAGCTTTTGACAGAGTCTGGCATGCAGGCCTGCGCTACAAACTAAAGACTCTCTTACCTGAAGCCCTGTACTCCATCCTAGGAAGCTATCTGGACAACCGCTCCTTCCTGGTAGAATGCCATGGAGGATGTCGATCAGGCATCAAACATATTAGCGCCGGTGTGCCACAAGGCAGCCTACTCGGACCGGTGCTGTACAACTTGTACACCAGCGACATGCCGGATCCAATTGAACGCCTCTGCGCCTTCGACAAAATGCTTTTGGCTACCTACGCTGACGACATCATTGTCCTCACCTCAGGCCCCACCCAGGCGTACGCTCTCCACAGCCAGCAGACGTACATCAACCGCCTCGAGGTCTGGGCCAAGAAGTGGTGCATTAGGATCAATCCTGACAAAACCAAGCACATACTTCACACGCTGAGAAGAATCACGACACCCATCCATCCTATCCGCATTGGCGATAGTGATGTTGACAACGTCACCTCACACACCTATTTGGGAGTCACCCTTAACGCCAAACTCCTTTTCGAGCAACAGGTGACACTGGTTGCCTCGAAAACGTGGAATCGGCTGAAGAAGCTTGACTGGCTACTCAATAAGGATAGCAAACTGCCAATACAGACAAAGGTGATAGTCTACAAGCAGCTAATCGCGCCACTGTGGCAGTATTGCTTACCTGTGTGGGGTGCCCTACTCACGGATGTCCAATTCCTCCGAATCCAAACATTGCAAAACAGGGCCCTCCGATACATAACCGGTGCGCCGTGGTACGTCACCAATGCAAGGATTCGGAGTGATCTCCGCGTTGAATCGGTGGAAGACGTGTTCCATAAAACGTGCACGAAATTCTACGAGAAGCTGCGTAGCCACGTCAACCGAGAAGCTAGGCAAATAGCTCTCTGCCCCTACGTGCCTCAACGCGTGACAAGAGTAAGGTACTCTAATGTGATTCATACTCACCTGGGTGATGTACTGCGCAACGCTGCCCAACAGGAACTCCAACGTCGAGTTGCGGCAGGATCAAGCACAGCAGCCAGATCTGTGCCAGCCAGCAATAGATCCATCCCGGGCGGTCCTCCTACTGCTGGCCTGCATCGTAGACTACGCGTCTCTGAACAAATCGCACCCATTCGGCACTCACTGCCAAATGCGATTCATGGCCACCCGGCCGACATACCACAGGGCCCTGCCCAACAGGAGCCTCCACTTATGAATCCAACAGGGCCGAGGACAGTCGAGCCTGTTCCAGCAATTCACGGAGCCATCCAGGCTGAGCCACAAACTGGTAACCTGCATCGAAGGCTACCAATCTTTGAACAGATTGCTCCAATACCGGACACATCGCCCGATGACTGAGCCTGCCACTGGATGAATGGAAGAAAACATGACTATGTCGTGATTTTCTAGTTATTAGTTAAATTTCTGTTACATTAATTTAATTCCACAATTTATTTTCACATTTCTTTTAATACATGTATATAAATTATCGATAGTTAAATGTAAGTTTCGTAGCAAATAGTATTTTAGTAATAAGCAAGTACACTCCAAAAAATGCTTGTATAGTATTAAGTGAGATAAATAAAAACTACCCACTATCGTCGTTCCTTATTCGGATAGCTGCAATGCAGTCTCTAAGAATAAGGCTTTGACATATTGGGTACGAGTAGTGTGGCGACAAGTCATACAAACCTAAAAAAAAAAAAAATTTAGGTTTGTATTTGTGTTTGGCGCCAACATTTTATTTGTATTTATGTGTTTGTCCTCGTCATTGTTTGTAAACATGTAGTTAGTCAGTGTATTTATATTTGTATTTGTGTTTATATAGTTTGGCTTATGTGTATGTAAACTAATTGGCTGTAGTGTACGTACTTGTGTGTGTTCGCTCTTCGTTTGTGCTTGTCCAGTGTTGGTGTGCGTGAACGTGTTGTTTGGCGGGGAAATTCTCTCTTTCGTTGCCATTGTAGTGGTAGCATTCGTGAGTGGCGGCGATCGTTTTTGTGTTGTGTGATGGTGTGTGTGTTTGCTCTTACGCGTCGTCTCTTGTCCAGTGTGAGTGAGAGCGAGACTCTTCTCATTTATGTGTGATGTTGTTGTAGTGTTTGTGATTGGCGGCAAACGTTTTTGTGTTGTATGTTGTTGTGTGCGTTTGCTCTTACTTGCAGTCTCTTGTCCAATGTGTGTGTGAGCGAGACTGCTGTATGGCGGGAAGCATCTCTCTTCCGTTGTCGATGTTGTGGTGTCGATGATTGGCGGCTGTCTCTTGTGTGTTGTGTGTTGGTGTGTGTGTTGGTGTTTGCGTGTGGTCCCTTGTCCAGCGTGTGTGTGAGCGACGCCTACTTTTGGCGGGGAATTTGTCGCTTTTGTATTGGCTGTTGTTGTATGCGTGAGCGGCAGCGAGCGTCTTTGTGAGTTATGTTGTGTGCTGCCTCTCTTCGTGTTCGTCATTTGCAGTGTGTGAGTGTGTGTGTGGGCGTGACTTGTGCTTGGCAGAGATTTCCTCTCTTTTGTCGCTGGTGGTGTTGGTGAGGAGCGTGGCTGTGTGGTGGTGACGCCGCCACCGACGATCGGCCATATTTTTATGTTGCCGATGTCGATGAGCTTCTCCTCGAGCTCGAGACCCGCGTCCACCACCGTGTCGCCGAAGCATGTGGTGGTGGACATGTCAAGGTCCGAGCCCGAATCCAGCGTCACCACTGACTCACCGCTGCTTCCCGTGACGTCGACCCATGATCCCTCCTGGTCATCCTCCAAGTTGGAGCAGTCACCAGCCAGGTTAGGTGACGCCTCCAGTGGTGTGCGTCCATCATTGCTGGCCGCCATCATTTCCACTTCACTTTTTATTTTTCAATAAAAACACTTTTTTTTTTTATTTTTTTTTATTTAAATTAATTAATTTTTATTTAATTAATTGTTATTTATTTATTTGCTTTTATTTAAATGTTTTTTAATAAATTATTTAACATTAAGTGTCTATTTAATTGCACAGTTTCACATTTGCTTTTAATTATATTCGTTCGCACAAAGTAGTTTTTCCGCGCGACATGCGCACGTCCGCTCGCGACGCCGCCGTAACACCAAACACGACACTCAAGATTCAAGCTGTCGTGTCGGGGGCTACGGCACGCTGCTACCAATTTTACTCATTACTATAGAGAGCAACTTATTTCAAATTGGTAGCAACTGGCGCCGATTAAATTATCGGTGCAGCCCTAGTGGCCACACCGATAGCAGTTGCTGTTAACTTAACATAACATGACAAATCGATTAACATTACATGCGGCTCTGCACTTACAGCCGCTGCCAAGTCTAACACGTTCAACATATATAGACATGAACAGCTGATAAGCACAAAATTACATGTAAGTATGACATACAATTAAAAACAATTATTGACTTAAAATAAAATAAATATTAAACTAATTATTCTATTTCTTTTCAGCATCAGTGGCATCTGGGGTCATCCTTCTCGGAGTCGTCTAGGTATGGTCAGGTAAGTAGTTGTTGTTTTATTTCTTCTTCTAATTGCAGGTACTCGTCGTTGGACCAATTGGCAGTCATCTGGAGCGCTGGAGGGCACCCCTGGAGGACAGGATACTAGTGGTGGGTTCTGCGACGGCAAGTAAGTAAGTAAATATCAGTAATTATACATATATTTATATATAAGACTAATATTTTCTTCTTTTTATATTTGCAGGTTATATGTCGCCGCTGGAACCAAATTTTGGAGCCATTTGGGAATGGCATCTGGGTCCATCTGGGCGACTGGAGATGTCGTCCAAATGGTTGCTGGGCATCTGCAGGTGAGTATGCACCTGCGCATGTGTGTGTGTAGTGGCAGTAATTGTTTTTGTGTATATGTTTTCTTTTTAACATATACTAATTACTCTTCATCATTTCAGGAAGTGTCGCCGATGGAGTCTCCGCCGCTGCTGCCGCCGTCGTCTCTGCTCGTCGACCTCGTCGACGTTGCCTCAAGCGGATGCAGGCAGTGTGGGCACCATCGGCCCGTCGTGGATGCCATCTGTGGCATCTTTTGGCAGATGCCTTTGTGTTGGGTGAGTGCATTGGGCGGGCGCGTATGAATATCGCTCCGCCTTGTTGTCCCTCTCCTGTGCTCGTCCTTATTAATTGTTTCCTTTTTTTTTTTTGAGGTTGTTGGCTGCCTTGGAACTGGATACATTCCTTGCGTCAATTGGAGTGAGTGGCCGTGGAATGTCCATCGCTGTTGCCGCAAACTCCAAATTTGGCCTCTTCGTTGCTGCTGCCATTGTTTGTGCCTGCGCCTTTGGATTAGGCGCATCTTCTGCAGTGGCTCACGCTTGTGGCGCCGGGTGTGGCGCCACTGCCAAGGATGCTGTTTGTGTTTGTTTTTTGTGATCTTGTCAAAGTCAGTGTTTTTGTGTGTGTTTGTAATGTAGTCAGTGTTTGTGTTTGTGTTTATATATTAGTCAGTGTTTGTGTATGTGTGTTTATTTGTGACATAGTTTAAAGTGTTTGTCTGTGTGTTTATATTTATATTTGTATTACATTTATATTGGTTTTGTAGTTGTTTTTGTATTTGCTTTTGTGTTTGTATTTGTATTTGTATTTATGTTTGTATTAGTTTAGTGATTGTTTTTGTATTTGTGTTTGTTTATGTTTATTGTTTGGCTCTTTGCCATCCACACAGGCAACCCAGAATGCAATTTTAAAAGAGTTGACATTCTGGGTGCAAGTGTGGGTGGCAATGTGGCATGTGTGCTTTCTTGCAGGGTCCATTGGAGTTGTTGCTGCCACAGGTAAGTGTTTTTGAGTTTATCTATCCTTGATAGAAATTGTCATTAATTGCCATTTCCTCTTCCAGGTCCGTCTCCATGGCACTGGTGCTGCTTGCAACTGGCCTCCTCTGCTGTGGCACCTGCTGTTGCCTGACGATGGATGGCACCAGCTGTAAGAATGCTTTGAACAGCTGGTCCATCTTGGCCTCCATCCTGCTGAACATCGTCAGGTTCAGCTCTAGGGCCTTCAGCAGAGGATCCAGTTCGGCCTCCTCCTCCGTTGCAGTTGCTTGCTGCCGGCGCCGCAGCTCTTGTTGCAGCTTGGCAAGATGCTGCTCAGCCGGATTGCGCACGGCCCCGGCCACACTGGCTGGTGTGGCCGGTGTGCTGACGTGCGCAATCACAGCTGATTGCATTGTTGCTGCTGCTGCCTTGGTTGCCGTGGCCGGCGTGCGCTTCTGCCCTGCCACTCTTCTGGGTGCCGCTGCTGGTGTTGTTGGCTGCCTCCGCTTGCCATTCGTTGCTCTTCGGGGAGGATCCTGAAGCTTGAATGGCAAGCCCAGCTTGATGGCACCTTTCGCTGTATTTGGAGCTGGAGATGCTGTTGCTGCTGCCTCTGCCGCTGTTGCCGCTGCCGCTGCTGCCTCTGCCGCTGCCTCTGCCGCTGCCGCCTTCGCCGCTGCCCGGGATGTGCTGGGCTCCATGGCCCTGCTGGCTGTCCTCGGCGCGCCTCTGGCATTAGTTTTAGTTGCCGACGTGTTAGCAATGTTGCCTCGCAATGCGCGGCTATACGACATCCTGTTTGTGCCCGTATGTGGGCCAGGATGACTTATAGTCGCGTCAGCCGCCTGATGATGGCGTTGTGCAACATTGCCAACACGTCTATTTACTTTAAGTTGCTTATGTTGTTGTTGTTGTTGTTGTAGCTGCCCTCCATTGTTTGCCAATAAAGCATTCCTCGCTTTTTTGTAAATTGGGCAGCCTTTGTAGCAACTTATGTGGCAACCTCCACAGTTGCCACACTTCGGGGCAGTATCCCTCGGTTTGGTGCAGGCAGGAGTTGGGTGCTCGCCGGCACATTTCATACACTTGAACTCCCGCCTGCAGTAGTTTTTGGAATGGCCCAAGGCTTGGCAGCGGTGGCACTGGACCGGCTCCGTCGACTTGCCTTGCCTTTCAACTTTCACAGCCTGGCCGCCCAATTCTTGGAGCCGAACCACAGCCTCGTGGCTACCATCTGCCATGGACTGTAGCTCGAGCTCAAAGATGTTGAGCGGCTTGGCCGTGAAGCGATGCTTCACATTCCTTATGTATTTAACGGTGAAGCCCAGCTCGGCAAGCTTGGCCTTCACCCACTCGCAGGGTGTAGAGTGGTGCAACAGTTTGATGCACACTCTATACCCTTTGAGGCTCCGTGGCTGGTGCGTATGCAAATGGGTACCATCCTCCTGCAGTATTGCCATTACTGCATAGTAGGTACCCATTTCTTCGCAGTTGATGTGGACCTCGTCATTGGCCATCGTCTTTGTTGAGAATTTGCCAACTGCTGGGTTTCGCTGGAGCCTCTCCAGCAGTGGCATTATTTGCGGCACCATGGGCAGGTAAATGGTGGGTATATGTTTTGTGTTGTTGTGTGTATGTGTTGGTGGTGGTTGTGGCTGTGCTATTGTGTGTGTTGGTGGTGGTGCTATTGTGCGTGTTGGTGGTGGTGCTATTGTGTGTGTTGGTGGTGGTGCTATTGTGTGTGTTGGAGGTGGTGCTAATGTGTGTGTGTGTGGTGGTGGTGGTGCTATTGTGTGTGTTGGTGGTGGTGGTGGTGCTAATGTGTGTGTTGGTGGTGGTGGTGGTGCTATTGTGTGTGTTGGTGGTGGTGGTGGTGATGGTTGTGGTATTGGCTGTGTTGGTGATGGTTGTTGTATTGGCTGCGATTGGTGTGGTGAGTGGTGAATTTCAGGGGAGGGGACTTTGTTTTGTGTTTGTATTGGCTGTTTAGTAGTAGTTTGGGTTATTACATTTCGCATTTGTGGTGGTGTTCGTGGCTGGATGTATGTATGCGTAAGTTGATGTGTTGTTGGGGAGGGGTCTATGTGTTGTATTTCTTGTAGGTGTAATGGCGATGAGTCGGTGTCGATGTCCATTGTTTGCCTCCTGCTTTCAATATGTAACTTTTTGGCAAAGTTACTCTTGAAAAGCGGTGTGGCAAGTTGGACATCCAGTCGTGCCTGACTGTGATCCGACTCATCAAGTTCGGCGCATCTCCTTTTTAGTGGCGTGGGAGTGGAAGCTGGTGACTCCATTGTTGGTCCAGTATATGGCAGCTCTTGTGCCAGTAGTGGTGGCACTTGTGTCAGCCAACTTTGGACCTTAAGCTTGCTGGCTTGTGTTTTATTTTTTGTTTTATTTTTATTTTTATTTTTATTTATTTTTATTACATTGTTTAAGAGGGGGGGCGAAGAAGTGGTCAAATTGTTGTCGAGAAGCATAAGCTTCCTTCTAGCCGTTCGTCGATCTTCTTCGTCCGTTTTGTTTGTCATTTTTTGTGTATTTGCCGCCTCTTGCTGTGTCTGTTGTTGTAGTTGTTGTGTGCAAATTAGGTGTGCACTTGTCATTGTATTAGTGTAATGTCTGTTGTGTTGTGTGTGCTTGGCGTCATTTATGTTTGTATTTGTGTTTGGCGCCAACATTTTATTTGCATTTGTGTGTTTGTCCTCGTCATTGTTCGTATACATGTCATTGGTCAGTGTATTTATGTTTGTATTTGCATGTATATAATTTGTCTTATGTGTATGTAAACTAATTGAATGTAGTGTACATACTTGTGTTTGCTCGTTCTCTTTCAGCGTCTGTTCAATGTTGGTGTGTGTGTGCGTGTTGATTGGCGGGGATTC
Organism: Drosophila fulvimacula; assembly: GCA_035045555.1. Classification (NCBI taxonomy): domain Eukaryota; kingdom Metazoa; phylum Arthropoda; class Insecta; order Diptera; family Drosophilidae; genus Drosophila; species Drosophila fulvimacula. The sequence continues at coordinate 23,356,553 of JAWNOX010000137.1, forward strand.
TCTCTTTCCCTTTGTCGATGTAGTAGTGGCGTGAGCGAGTGATGGCGATCGTTGCACTGCTTTATGTTGATGTGTGTACTCGCTCTTACTTGTTGTCGTCTGTCCAGTGTGTGTGTGAGCGAGGCTGCTTGTTGGCGGGAAGCGTCTCTCTTCCGTTGTCGATGTGGTGGTGTCGGTGATTGGCGGCTGTCTCTTGAGTGTTGTGTGTTGGTGTGTGTGTTGATTTTTGCGTGTGGTCCCTTGTCCGTTGTGTGTGTGACCGACGCTTGTTTTTGGCGGGGAAGTTATCTCTTTTGTATTGGCTGTTGTTGTGTGTGTGAGCGGCAGCGAGCGTCTTTGTGTATTATGCTGTGTGCTGCCTCTCTTCGTATTCGTCAAATGTAGTGTGTGCGTGTGTGTATGGGCGTGCCTTGTGGTCGGCAGAGATTGCCTCTCTTTTGTCGTTGATGGTGTTGGTGAGGAGCGTGGCTGTGTGTTGGTGACGCCGCCACCGACGATCGGCCATATTTTTATGTTGCCGATGTCGATGAGCTTCTCCTCGAGCTCGAGACCCGCGTCCACCACCGTGTCGCCGAAGCAGGTGGGGGTGGACATGTCGAGGTCCGAGCCCGAATCCAGCGTCACCATCAACTCACCGCTGCTTCCCGTGACGTCGACCCATCCATTCTCCTGGTCCTCCTGATCCTCCACTGGGATGGGGAAGCCTCCATCCATGTTGGGTGACGCCACCAGTGATGTGTGTCCACCATTGCTAGCAGCCATTATGTCCACTTCACTTTTTATTAATTTTAATAAAAACACTTTTTTTTTTTTTTTTTTTTTTTTTTTTTTTTTTTAAATGTTTTTATTTATTTGCTTTTTTTGTTTATAATTGTTTGCAAAAAATTTTTTACATTAAGTGTTTGCTTAAATGTTCATTTTACATTTGCTTTCGTTTTTGTTCACACACGATTAATTTTCCGCGCGACATGCGCACGTCCGCTCGCGACGCCGCCGTAACACCAAACACGACACTCAAGATTCAAGCTGTCGTGTCGGGGGCTACGGCACGCTGCTACCAATTTTACTCATTACTATAGAGAGCAACTTATTTCAAATTGGTAGCAACTGGCGCCAATTAATTATCGGTGCAGCCCTAGTGGCCACACCGATAGCAGTTGCTGTTAACTAACATTTCGATTAACATGATATGCGACTCTGCACTTACAGCCGCCGCCAAGTCTAGTACGCTCAACATATAGACATTACAGGAACAGCTGATTACAATTGACATGTGAGTTACATTTAACAATAATTAAAATATTTTAAACTTAAATTAAATATATAAATAATTATTCTAATTTCATTTCAGGAGCATCAATGGCATCTGGGGTCATCCTTCTCGGAGTCGTCTGGATAAGTAGGTAAGTAGTTGTTGTTGTATTTTTTCTTCTAATTGCAGGTACTCGTCGTTGGACCAATTGGCAGTCTTCTGGAGCGCTGGAGGGCACCCCTGGAGGACAGGATACTAGCTGCAGATTCGGTAAGTAGGTAAGAAATAATCAGTGATTATACATAAATATGTGCATAAAAACTAATATTTTCTTCTTTTGTATTTGCAGGTCAGTTTGTCATCGCTGGAGCCGAATTTTGCGGCCATCTGGAGATGGCATCTGGATCCATCTGGGCGACGGAGGTGTCGTCCAAATGGTTGCTGGGCATCTGCAGGTGAGTATGCACCTGCGCATGTGTATGTGTAGTGGCAGTAGTTTGATTTATGTATATATTTTGTATGTAATATATACTAATTACTCCTCTTAATTTCAGGAAGTGTCGCCGATGGAGTCTCCGCTGCTGCTGCCGCCGTCGTCTATGTTCGTCGACCTCGTCGACGTTGCCTCAAGCGGATGCAGGCAGTGTGGGCACCATCGGCCCGTCGTGGATGCCGTCAGAGGCATCATTTGGCAGATGCCTGTATGTTGGGTGAGTGCTTGGGCGGGCGCGTATATAATATCGCTCCGCCTTGTTGTCCCTCTTTAGTGCTCGTCCTTTATTAATTGGTTCTATTTTGAGGTTTATTGGCCGCCTTGGAAATGGATCCATCCCTTGCGTCATTTGGAGCGGGTGGCCGTGGCATGGCTAATGATGTTGCCACAGGCCCCAAATTTGGCCTCATCGTTGCTGCTGCCATCGTGTGTGCATGCGCCTCTGGTTGTGGCGCATCTTCTGCAGTGGCTCTCGCTTGTGGCACCGGATGTGGCGCCACTGCCAAGGATGCTGTTTGTGTTTGTTTTTGTGATCTTGTCATAGTCAGTGTTTTTATATGTGTTTGTAGAGTAGTCAGTGTTTGTGTTTGTGTTTATGTTTATATAGTAGTCAGTGTTTGTGTTTGTGTTAATGTTTATATAGTAGTCAGTGTTTGTGTTTGTGTGTTTATTTGTGATATAGTTTATAGTGTTTGTCTGTGTGTTTATATTTATATTTGTATTTGCATTTGTATTAGTTTTGTGATTGTTTTTGTATTTGTATTTATATTTGTATTTGTATTTGTGACTGTTTTTGTATTTATATTGTGTTTGTAGTTGTGTTTGTTTTTGTCTTTGTTTATTGTTAGGCTCATTGCCATCCACGCGGGCAGCCCAGAATGCAATTTTAAAAGAGTTGACATTCTGGGTGCAAGTGTGGGTGGCGGTGTGGCATGCGTCGGTTTTTTTTTTTTTTTTTTTTTTTTTTTTTTTTTACAGGATCTGTTGGAATTGTTGCTGTCGCCGGTAAGTATTTGTGAATTTTGCTATCCTTGGTGAAGATTGTTATTAATTGCCAGTTCCTCTTCCAGGTCTGTCTCCGTGACACTGATGTTGCTTGTAACTGGCCTCCTCTGCTGCGGCACCTGTTGTTGTCTGACGATGGATGGCACCAGCTGTAAGAAGGCGTTAAACAGCTGGTCCATCTTAGCCTCTATACGTTTGTGCATCGTCAGGTTCAGTTCTAGTACCTGCAGCAGGGGATCCAGTTTAGCTTCCTCAGTAGCAGACTGTCGCTGCCGTTGCCTCGGGTCCTGTTGCAGCTTGTCTAGGTGTCTCTTAGCTGGTTTTCGCACGGCTCCGGCTACACTGGTTGGTGCAGCTGGTGTGCTAGCATGCGCACTCACAGCTGTTTGTGTTGTTACTACCACTGCATTAGTTGCCGTGGCAGGCGTACGTCTCTGCCGTGCCACTCTTCTGGATGCCGCTGTTAGTGTTGTTGATGTTAGAGGCTGTGATGCTGTTGTTGCTGTCGCCGTATGTAGCGCTTGTGTGAGTATTTGTGTTGTATCCGTTGCTCCTGTGTGTGGTACTAGAGGTGGCAGTGATAGTGGCGCTATTATCGCAGTGGTTGCCGTTGCCATTGCTGCCTGTGCTAATACAGGAATTTCCTCATGCCCATCTCCTGCGTAATCTGGGACTATGATACGTTGCACAGCAGGAGGCTGTCCCTGGATCCGCTCAACCGCCTCCTCCCTGGTGAGTAGCCCGTCTCTGTAGCGTCTCCTCATGTGATTAATGACTATTTCTGGAAGTCTGTCCTGTGGGTGGAGGAGTCGTTCCTGGACACGTGTGGCGCGTATCTGTATTGCTCTTGCTCTCTCTGCCCGTTGCTGCTCGTCCCAATCCAGACGTAGCAGTGTGGGCAGAGAGTCCCGGAATTGGTCGGCCGTGTTCGTGAGCTGTTGTTGCTGTTGTTGTGCTCTGTGCAACTGCAGGGGGCGGATGTGCCGTTGCAGTTGCTCCGAGTAACGAGGTCTTACGAGTCGGCGGGGCACGTACGGATCATCCACCAGCTTGCGCGCTTCTGGATTCGGGTGGGTGGCCAGTGTGTTGGCGAGTCGGCTGCATGATCCATCGTACACTTCATCTACAGTTTTAAGGTCATATATGGTATGTAGTATCGCGTTTCTTGTGTACCACGATGTGGCTAATGACTTTCTTATGATTTTATTTTGTAGAATCTGTATACGTTGAACGTGGGTGGTGGGTGCAAGTGCCCCCCAGACTGGCAGGGCATATTGCCAGATCGGCATAATGAGCTGTTTGATGAGAAGCGCTTTGCATCCCTTTGCCAGCCTGCTGTTCCGTCCAATCAACCAGTCCAGCTTGATTGCTCTTGCCGTTAGTCGTACACGAAGCTGTTGGACGTGTGACCGCAAGGTCAGCTTCCTGTCCAGCAACACTCCAAGGTAAGAGTGAGCATTGTTGTTCGAAATAGGCACACCGTTGAGCTTAGGTGTTAACACTCTTTGATGTCTTTCCAGGCTGCGCAATGTGAACAATACATGTCCGGTCTTCACCTCGTTTATCCTGGTAGACCATTGCTTGGCCCAGGACGCGAGGTGCCTAAGGTATTGTTCGTTGCGTCTTACGGCCTGGTCAGGAGTGTTGCCTGCACACAGGATGACCGTGTCGTCAGCATACGTGGAGAGCATCGTAGCTTGTAGCGGTGACTGGAGGTGGCGCCCGTATTCACTACTCTCCGGCAGCGGCATATCTGACGAAAAGATTGTGTATAGGACAGGCCCAAGCACACTTCCTTGTGGGACTCCTGCTGTTGCTCGGCCAGTCCTGGAGGTGGTTCCATTGCATTTGACTGCAAATGTCCGTCCGCTTATATACTTTTCCAAGATGTTGTATAATTTGATTGGGAGCAACTTGATGAGTTTGCACAGAAGTCCCTCGTGCCAGACCCTGTCAAATGCCTCCGATATGTCAATGAAGACTGCCGAGCAAAACTGCTTTTGTTCGTAGGCCCGCAGGATAAATTGCGTGACTCTAGCGAGCTGTTGCTCTGTCCCGTGATCTTTTCTGAATCCAAATTGATGGGAGGGCACCGCCTTGGCGAACTCATCAACCTCAAACAGTCTAACCAATAGCAGCTTTTCGAACATTTTCGATAGGCCGGAGATTAGGCTAATTGGACGATACGACTTCAGGTCTTCGTAGCCTTTACCTGGCTTGAGGATCATAGTGATGACAGCGTGTTTCCAACTCGTAGGAAAATGGCCAAGTCGTAAGCTAGCATTGTAGATGAGCAGCAGGTATAATCGTGCTTTTAGAGGTAAGCTTTTTATTATCCTGTTGCTCATGCCATCGTCCCCTGGTGCTTTGGCTGTATCCAGTGCGTCAATCGTCAGTTGCAGTTCCTCATGTGTGATGGGCCGTATCATTTGCGTATGGCTGGGATCGACGCCTTGCTGGAGTGTTGGTGAGCGCTGCTGTAGCTGCTTCATCTCTTTATGTCGCCTCCAGTCCTCAATTATTGCTGTACGATGCTCAATCGTACTATAGTGAATTGGGGCGAACCTATCCTCAAGATGAGTGGCAAATGCCTCAGCTTTCTCCTCGGTGGTTTTGCTCCAGGTTACGTGTGCTCCTGTGGCATTTGTTGTCACCATCCTCACTGGAAAGTTGGGTTCCGGCTGTCTCTTGATACTCTTCGTGAGGCGCCACAACTTCTGCATACTGTACCTATCTTCAGTCTTGATGCCTTCGAACAATTTATTAATGTTTTTATTTTTTAGTTTGGCGAGCGCCTTCTGGAGCCTGTTCTGCGCTGCCCTGTACTGGATTCTGGCCTGTGGGGTACGTGTTGCCATGAGTATTCTTTTACATTGCTGTTTGTCCGCCAGGCACTGTCGTGTGAAGTTGTCAAGGCGAAGATTGGGTTGTTGACGGGGTCTATATCCATGCGTGCCATATCTGTTGCTTAGTGCAGCAGTTGCTGCTATGTGCACATTCCGCATAAATATATCAATGGCGTCGTCGATATCCTCACTCGAATTGATTTCCGTGTTTAGGTGCACTAACTGCTCAAGTGTGGCCTGGAATCTTTCGATGTTGGCGCCTGGCGGCAGTAGCATGGGCTTGCCAGGTAAGTGTTGGAACTGTTGTCTGCTTCCAGTGTATACTTCCATTCTAATTGGCAGATGATCCGAGTCCAGGTCAACTGTAGATTGGATGCTCAGGCTAGTGTCGCTCATGTTTCCATACACAGCAAAGTCTATTGCTGAGGGCCTCTTCCGTCCGTCGTAAGGAAAGTGGGTGGCGCCTCCAGTTGCCAGTACATTATATCGCCTGTGTGTATGTATAGCTTCTATGAGCGCTTTACCTCTCTGGCAGGCCCGTGGGTTGCCCCACCATGAGTGCTTGGCATTCCAATCGCCACAGATGATAAATTTAGAATTATTCGTACACCCCATTATATTATCGAAGTGGTTGAGCAGTTCTTTGAAGTGTTGTGGAGTCCACTTGTATGCGTTTGGGCAGTAGATTGGTGCTATAACTATAACATCTTTGCTATTCTTATTTTCAGGTAGCAGCGCAATCGGCATAATTTGAGCGAACTCTTCATTAATGGGCTGGAGGGCTGCATGCTTCACATCGGCACGCACAAGTGCGGCGACTCCTCCCCTCCTGTGTGTTTGTGGGTTGATGGCAGCATATGTGAGGTAGCCTGGGATGCTCATTGAGCCAGAATTAGTCGTTGTTCTTATCTCAGTGAGTAGCATAATATGAATTCCCTCTCTCCTCATGAACAGCTCGATTTCATTAAGTTTGTTTCCGACACCACCAGTGTTCCAGAATGCAACTTTGTATGAGTTTCCAAGCTGGGAGCGGTTGTGGGTGGCAGTGTTGGTTGTATGTGCAGTTGCTGTGTGTGTTGGCATTGTTGTTGGAGCAGGTGAGTTTGTGTGTGTTCGTCTATTCATATTGAACTATATCATTGGCTGTTATTCCTACTACTAGATCCGTGTCCATGGCGCTAGTGTTGTTTGCTGCTCTTGGCCTCTGTTGTGGTCCCTGCAGATGCTTGACAATAGATGGAACCAGCTGTAGGAGGGCATTAAACAGTTGGTCCATCTTTGCCTCCATCCGATTGAACATGGTAAGGTTCAGTTCAAGGGCTTGCAAAAGAGGATCGAGTTTGGTTTCTTTTGCTGTTGCTGTGCCGCATTGTTGGTGACGCAGCTCCTGCTGCAGCCTAGCAAGATGCCTTTCAGCTGGATTGCGTATAGTTCCGGCTGCAATGGCTGACGTTGACGCTGTAACCTTATGCATATTCTCGATTGGAGGTGTTGCTGCTGCTGCTGTTTCAGTGATTGCCGTGACTGGTGCACGCCTTCGCTGGGCAGTTCTTCCGGATGCTATCGTTGGTGTCATCGCTGTTGGTGCCCGCCTCGATTGGAGATGTTGGTTGCCATCGTGTGCCTTGCGAGGACGGCCGTGCAGTTTGGGTGGCAATTTTCGTTTGGCGGCGCTTCTCGATGTGGGTGTGGCTGTTGATGATGCTAGTGTTGTCGCTGGTATCGATGTCGAGGCCACGTTGGCCCTGGTGGCTGGCTTGGATGGGAGCTGCATCTGGAGGCGATGCTGTGTCGAGTCCATGGGCCTATCGTCATTTCGGCCCGTCTTCTGTGCCCCTCTGGCAATAGTCTTATGTCTAGGCGTGTTGGCTGTGTTTCCACGGAGCACACGGCTATATGTCATCCTGCTAGTGCCCATGTGTGGCCCAGGATGCATCACAGTAGTGTTTGCCATTTGACCGTGGTGTGGTGTTGCAGCCCCAGCACGTCTGACTAGCTTTAGTTGGTGTTGTTGTTGTACATGTTGTTGCCTATTTTCATTTACCAATAAATTACTCCTTGCCTTCTTATATGCAGGGCAGCCCCTGTAGCAGCTGACATGGCATCCTCCACAGTTGTTACATTTTGGGGCTGCCTCCCTCAGCTTGGTGCAGGCGGTAGTTGGGTGTTTTCCAGCGCATTTCATGCACCTAAACTCCCGCCTGCAATAGTTTTTGGAGTGTCCAAAGGCTTGGCAGCGGTGGCACTGTACCGGCTCCGTTGGCTTACTCTGCTGCTCCACCTTAACAGTTTGGCCGCCCAGTTCTCTGAGTCGGACAACAGCCTCATGGCTACCATCAGCCATGGGCTGAAGTTCGAGATCAAATATGTTGAGCGGCTTGGCCGTGAAACGATGTTTCACGTTTCTAATGAATTTGGTGGTGAAGCCAAGCTCGGCGAGCCTTGACTTCACCCACTCGCAGGGTGTAGAGTGGTGCAACAGTTTGATGCACACTCTATACCCTTTGAGGCTCCTCGGCTGGTGAGTATGTAATTGGGTACCATCCTCCTGCAGTATTGCCATTACTGCAGAGTAGGTACCCATTTCTTCACATTGTATACGGAGTCCATCGTTGGCCGTCGTCTTAGTGGAGAATTTACCGACGGCTGGGTTGCGCTGGAGCTTTTCCAGTAGCGGCATAATTTGCGGAACCATAGGTAGAAACACAGTAGGTATATTTTTTGGGTTTTTATTTATTTTTGGTGGTGGTGGTTTTGGCTTTGCTATTGTGTGTGTTGGTGGTGGTGCTATTGTGTGTGTTGGTGGTGGTGGTGCTATTGTGTGTGTTGTTGGTGGTGGTGGTGGTGGTGCTATTGTGTGTGTTGGTGGTGGTGATGGTGGTGGTGCTATTGTGTGTGTTGGTGGTGGTGATGGTTGTGGTATTGGCTGTGTTGGTGATGGTTGTTGTATTGGCTGTGGTTGGTGTGGTGAGTGGTGAGTTGTAGGGGAGGGGACTTTGTTTTGTGTTTGTATTGGCTGAGGCATATTTGTTTGAACTATTGCATGTTGTATTTGTATTGGTAGATGTGTTAATGAGTGTGAGTGTGTGTGTGAGGGCAATGATATTTGTGATATGTTTGATTGGTGTTGTGTGTGATGAGTTGTAGGGGCGGGGGCTTGCTTATGTATTTGTGTTAGCTTCTTAGGAATGTTTTTATTATGTAGTAGTGGCGTTATTTCAATGTAATTCTTATCTATTATTTGCCTCCTGCTCTCCAAATGCAATTTTTTGGCAAAATTGCTTTTGAAGAGCGGTGTGGCAAATTGAGCGTCTAGGCATGCCGGATTATTTTCCAGGTCGTCCATTTCTTCACATCTTCTTTTGAGAGGCGTGGAAGTGGGCTCCAGAGTTAGGTTTGGTTGTCCAGTGGTTGGTAGCTCATGTGTCAGTAGTGGTGGCACTTGTGTTAGCCACCTTTGTACCATCTCCTTGTTGGCTTCTGTTTTATTATTATTTTTCTTTATAGTAATGTTGAAGAAGGGGGGCGAAGGAGTAGTCAGATTGTTATCAAGGAGCATAAGCTTCCTTCTAGCAGTTCGTCGAACTTCTTCGTCCGTTTTGTTTGTCATTTTCAGTGTATTAGCCGCCTCTTGCTGTGTATGTTGTTGTAGTTGTTGTGTGCAATTTAGTTGTGCACTTGTCATTGTATTAGTGTAATGTCTGTTGTGTTGTGTTAGTTGAGCGTCATTTATGTTTGTATTTGTGTTTAGCGCCATCATTTTATTTGTATTTATGTGTTTGTCCTCGTCATTGTTTGTAGACATGTAGTTAGTCAGTGTGTTTATATTTGTATTTGTGTTTATATAGTTTGACTTATGTGTATGTAAACTAATATGTTGTAGTGTACATACTTGTGTTTGCTCGCTCTTTGTTTGCATCTGTCCACTGTTGGTGTGTGTGTGCGTGCTGATTGGCGGGGATTCTCTCTTTCCCTTTGTCGATGTAGTAGTGGCGTAAGCGAGTGGCGGCGATCGTTGCTCTGCTATCTGTTGATGTGTGTGCTCGCTCTTACGTTTTGACGCCTGTCCAGTGTGTGAGTGAGCGAGTCTGTATGTTGGCGGGAATATCCTCTCTTTCGTTGACGATAATGTGGTGTGAGTGATTGGCGGTTGTCTCTTGTGTGTTGTGTGTTGGTGTGTGTGCTGGTTCTTGAATGTAGCCCATTGTCCATCGTGTGTATGTGCAACGCTTGTTTTTGTAGAGGAACTTCTCTCTTTTGTATTGGATGTTGTGTGAGTGAGTGGCAGCGAATGTCTTTGTGCTTTATGTTGTGTGCTGTCTCTTTTCAGATTCGTCGATAGTCGTGTGTGCGTGTGTGCATGGGCGTGCCTTGTATTTGGCAGAGATTGTCTCTCTTTTGTCATCGGATTTGGATTTGGTGGTGTTGGTGAGGAGCATGGCTGTGTGTTGGTGTTGGTGACGCTGGCACCGACGATCGGCCATTTTATGAGGTTGCCGATGTCGATGAGCTTCTCTTCGAGCTCGAGACCCGCGTCCACCACCGTGTCGCCGAAGCAGGTGGGGGTGGACATGTCGAGGTCCGAGCCCGAATCCAGCGTCAGCATCAACTCACCGCTGCTTCCTGTGGCGTCGACCCATCCATTCTCCTGGTCCTCATGGTCCTCCACTGGGATGGGGCAGTCTCCATCAATGTTGGGTGACGCCTCCAGTGTTGGGTGTCTATCATTGCTGGCCGCCATTTCCAGAAGAACACTTATTATTTGCTTTCTTAATTTAATTAGTTGTTTTTCCTTATTTGCTTTGTTTGTTGAACTGTTTGTATTTCAATTGTTTGCACTAAAATGTTTGTTAATTGACAATTTCACGCATGCGCTTTTCGTTTTTGCTTGTTCGCGCACAATTTGATTTTCCGCGCGAGATGCGCACGTCCGCACACGACGAAGCTTGAATCTTGAGTGTCGTGTTTGGTGTTACGGCGGCGTCGCGAGCGGACGTGCGCATGTCGCGCGGAAAAACAATCGTGTGTGAATAAGCAAAACGAAAGTAAATGTTAAATCGAACAATTAAGTTGTCATTTTTTGTGCAATAATTTAATGCAAAAAATTTAAACAAAAGCAAATAAATAAAAACATTTAATTAAAAAAAAAAAAAAAAAAAAAAAAAAAAAAAAAAAAAAAAAAAAAAGTGTTTTTATTAAAATTAATAAAAAGTGAAGTGGACATAATGGCTGCTAGCAATGGTGGACACACATCACTGGTGGCGTCACCCAACATGGATGGAGGCTTCCCCATCCCAGTGGAGGATCAGGAGGACCAGGAGAATGGATGGGTCGACGTCACGGGAAGCAGCGGTGAGTTGATGGTGACGCTGGATTCGGGCTCGGACCTCGACATGTCCACCCCCACCTGCTTCGGCGACACGGTGGTGGACGCGGGTCTCGAGCTCGAGGAGAAGCTCATCGACATCGGCAACATAAAAATATGGCCGATCGTCGGTGGCGGCGTCACCAACACACAGCCACGCTCCTCACCAACACCATCAACGACAAAAGAGAGGCAATCTCTGCCGACCACAAGGCACGCCCATACACACACGCACACACTACATTTGACGAATACGAAGAGAGGCAGCACACAGCATAATACACAAAGACGCTCGCTGCCGCTCACACACACAACAACAGCCAATACAAAAGAGATAACTTCCCCGCCAAAAACAAGCGTCGGTCACACACACAACGGACAAGGGACCACACGCAAAAATCAACACACACACCAACACACAACACTCAAGAGACAGCCGCCAATCACCGACACCACCACATCGACAACGGAAGAGAGACGCTTCCCGCCAACAAGCAGCCTCGCTCACACACACACTGGACAGACGACAACAAGTAAGAGCGAGTACACACATCAACATAAAGCAGTGCAACGATCGCCATCACTCGCTCACGCCACTACTACATCGACAAAGGGAAAGAGAGAATCCCCGCCAATCAACACGCACACACACACCAACATTGAACAGACGCTGAAAGAGAACGAGCAAACACAAGTATGTACACTACATTCAATTAGTTTACATACACATAAGACAAATTATATACATGCAAATACAAACATAAATACACTGACCAATGACATGTATACGAACAATGACGAGGACAAACACACAAATGCAAATAAAATGTTGGCGCCAAACACAAATACAAACATAAATGACGCCAAGCACACACAACACAACAGACATTACACTAATACAATGACAAGTGCACACCTAATTTGCACACAACAACTACAACAACAGACACAGCAAGAGGCGGCAAATACACAAAAAATGACAAACAAAACGGACGAAGAAGATCGACGAACGGCTAGAAGGAAGCTTATGCTTCTCGACAACAATTTGACCACTTCTTCGCCCCCCCTCTTAAACAATGTAATAAAAATAAATAAAAATAAAAATAAAAATAAAACAAAAAATAAAACACAAGCCAGCAAGCTTAAGGTCCAAAGTTGGCTGACACAAGTGCCACCACTACTGGCACAAGAGCTGCCATATACTGGACCAACAATGGAGTCACCAGCTTCCACTCCCACGCCACTAAAAAGGAGATGCGCCGAACTTGATGAGTCGGATCACAGTCAGGCACGACTGGATGTCCAACTTGCCACACCGCTTTTCAAGAGTAACTTTGCCAAAAAGTTACATATTGAAAGCAGGAGGCAAACAATGGACATCGACACCGACTCATCGCCATTACACCTACAAGAAATACAACACATAGACCCCTCCCCAACAACACATCAACTTACGCATACATACATCCAGCCACGAACACCACCACAAATGCGAAATGTAATAACCCAAACTACTACTAAACAGCCAATACAAACACAAAACAAAGTCCCCTCCCCTGAAATTCACCACTCACCACACCAATCGCAGCCAATACAACAACCATCACCAACACAGCCAATACCACAACCATCACCACCACCACCACCAACACACACAATAGCACCACCACCACCACCAACACACACATTAGCACCACCACCACCACCAACACACACAATAGCACCACCACCACCACACACACACACATTAGCACCACCTCCAACACACACAATAGCACCACCACCAACACACACAATAGCACCACCACCAACACGCACAATAGCACCACCACCAACACACACAATAGCACAGCCACAACCACCACCAACACATACACACAACAACACAAAACATATACCCACCATTTACCTGCCCATGGTGCCGCAAATAATGCCACTGCTGGAGAGGCTCCAGCGAAACCCAGCAGTTGGCAAATTCTCAACAAAGACGATGGCCAATGACGAGGTCCACATCAACTGCGAAGAAATGGGTACCTACTATGCAGTAATGGCAATACTGCAGGAGGATGGTACCCATTTGCATACGCACCAGCCACGGAGCCTCAAAGGGTATAGAGTGTGCATCAAACTGTTGCACCACTCTACACCCTGCGAGTGGGTGAAGGCCAAGCTTGCCGAGCTGGGCTTCACCGTTAAATACATAAGGAATGTGAAGCATCGCTTCACGGCCAAGCCGCTCAACATCTTTGAGCTCGAGCTACAGTCCATGGCAGATGGTAGCCACGAGGCTGTGGTTCGGCTCCAAGAATTGGGCGGCCAGGCTGTGAAAGTTGAAAGGCAAGGCAAGTCGACGGAGCCGGTCCAGTGCCACCGCTGCCAAGCCTTGGGCCATTCCAAAAACTACTGCAGGCGGGAGTTCAAGTGTATGAAATGTGCCGGCGAGCACCCAACTCCTGCCTGCACCAAACCGAGGGATACTGCCCCGAAGTGTGGCAACTGTGGAGGTTGCCACATAAGTTGCTACAAAGGCTGCCCAATTTACAAAAAAGCGAGGAATGCTTTATTGGCAAACAATGGAGGGCAGCTACAACAACAACAACAACAACATAAGCAACTTAAAGTAAATAGACGTGTTGGCAATGTTGCACAACGCCATCATCAGGCGGCTGACGCGACTATAAGTCATCCTGGCCCACATACGGGCACAAACAGGATGTCGTATAGCCGCGCATTGCGAGGCAACATTGCTAACACGTCGGCAACTAAAACTAATGCCAGAGGCGCGCCGAGGACAGCCAGCAGGGCCATGGAGCCCAGCACATCCCGGGCAGCGGCGAAGGCGGCAGCGGCAGAGGCAGCGGCAGAGGCAGCAGCGGCAGCGGCAACAGCGGCAGAGGCAGCAGCAACAGCATCTCCAGCTCCAAATACAGCGAAAGGTGCCATCAAGCTGGGCTTGCCATTCAAGCTTCAGGATCCTCCCCGAAGAGCAACGAATGGCAAGCGGAGGCAGCCAACAACACCAGCAGCGGCACCCAGAAGAGTGGCAGGGCAGAAGCGCACGCCGGCCACGGCAACCAAGGCAGCAGCAGCAACAATGCAATCAGCTGTGATTGCGCACGTCAGCACACCGGCCACACCAGCCAGTGTGGCCGGGGCCGTGCGCAATCCGGCTGAGCAGCATCTTGCCAAGCTGCAACAAGAGCTGCGGCGCCGGCAGCAAGCAACTGCAACGGAGGAGGAGGCCGAACTGGATCCTCTGCTGAAGGCCCTAGAGCTGAACCTGACGATGTTCAGCAGGATGGAGGCCAAGATGGACCAGCTGTTCAAAGCATTCTTACAGCTGGTGCCATCCATCGTCAGGCAACAGCAGGTGCCACAGCAGAGGAGGCCAGTTGCAAGCAGCACCAGTGCCATGGAGACGGACCTGGAAGAGGAAATGGCAATTAATGACAATTTCTATCAAGGATAGATAAACTCAAAAACACTTACCTGTGGCAGCAACAACTCCAATGGACCCTGCAAGAAAGCACACATGCCACATTGCCACCCACACTTGCACCCAGAATGTCAACTCTTTTAAAATTGCATTCTGGGTTGCCTGTGTGGATGGCAAAGAGCCAAACAATAAACATAAACAAACACAAATACAAAAACAATCACTAAACTAATACAAACATAAATACAAATACAAATACAAACACAAAAGCAAATACAAAAACAACTACAAAACCAATATAAATGTAATACAAATATAAATATAAACACACAGACAAACACTTTAAACTATGTCACAAATAAACACACATACACAAACACTGACTAATATATAAACACAAACACAAACACTGACTACATTACAAACACACACAAAAACACTGACTTTGACAAGATCACAAAAAACAAACACAAACAGCATCCTTGGCAGTGGCGCCACACCCGGCGCCACAAGCGTGAGCCACTGCAGAAGATGCGCCTAATCCAAAGGCGCAGGCACAAACAATGGCAGCAGCAACGAAGAGGCCAAATTTGGAGTTTGCGGCAACAGCGATGGACATTCCACGGCCACTCACTCCAATTGACGCAAGGAATGTATCCAGTTCCAAGGCAGCCAACAACCTCAAAAAAAAAAAAAGGAAACAATTAATAAGGACGAGCACAGGAGAGGGACAACAAGGCGGAGCGATATTCATACGCGCCCGCCCAATGCACTCACCCAACACAAAGGCATCTGCCAAAAGATGCCACAGATGGCATCCACGACGGGCCGATGGTGCCCACACTGCCTGCATCCGCTTGAGGCAACGTCGACGAGGTCGACGAGCAGAGACGACGGCGGCAGCAGCGGCGGAGACTCCATCGGCGACACTTCCTGAAATGATGAAGAGTAATTAGTATATGTTAAAAAGAAAACATATACACAAAAACAATTACTGCCACTACACACACACATGCGCAGGTGCATACTCACCTGCAGATGCCCAGCAACCATTTGGACGACATCTCCAGTCGCCCAGATGGACCCAGATGCCATTCCCAAATGGCTCCAAAATTTGGTTCCAGCGGCGACATATAACCTGCAAATATAAAAAGAAGAAAATATTAGTCTTATATATAAATATATGTATAATTACTGATATTTACTTACTTACTTGCCGTCGCAGAACCCACCACTAGTATCCTGTCCTCCAGGGGTGCCCTCCAGCGCTCCAGATGACTGCCAATTGGTCCAACGACGAGTACCTGCAATTAGAAGAAGAAATAAAACAACAACTACTTACCTGACCATACCTAGACGACTCCGAGAAGGATGACCCCAGATGCCACTGATGCTGAAAAGAAATAGAATAATTAGTTTAATATTTATTTTATTTTAAGTCAATAATTGTTTTTAATTGTATGTCATACTTACATGTAATTTTGTGCTTATCAGCTGTTCATGTCTATATATGTTGAACGTGTTAGACTTGGCAGCGGCTGTAAGTGCAGAGCCGCATGTAATGTTAATCGATTTGTCATGTTATGTTAAGTTAACAGCAACTGCTATCGGTGTGGCCACTAGGGCTGCACCGATAATTTAATCGGCGCCAGTTGCTACCAATTTGAAATAAGTTGCTCTCTATAGT
This sequence comes from Drosophila fulvimacula, assembly GCA_035045555.1. Lineage (NCBI taxonomy): Eukaryota > Metazoa > Arthropoda > Insecta > Diptera > Drosophilidae > Drosophila > Drosophila fulvimacula. The sequence continues at coordinate 23,372,637 of JAWNOX010000137.1, forward strand.
AATGAGTAAAATTGGTAGCAGCGTGCCGTAGCCCCCGACACGACAGCTTGAATCTTGAGTGTCGTGTTTGGTGTTACGGCGGCGTCGCGAGCGGACGTGCGCATGTCGCGCGGCAAATCGTACTGAGTGTAATTAATTGTGATACAAGCAAATGTAAATGTGACAAATAAGCAAACATTTTTGTAAAAATAATTTTACGCAAACAATTTTTAAAACATTAAGCAAATTAATAAATAACAATTAATTAAATAAAAATTAATTAATAATAATAGACATGATGTCCGCCCTGACTACTTGTCTCTTAACTAAATTCAGCACAAATGAAATGCGCGATGTCTAATAGCTCACAAAGCAGACTACTTACTCCCAACTCTAACAACATAAAAATTTCTATATGGAATGCTCGAGGAGCCGCTAATAAATACTCGGAGCTTACACAGTATTTACACATAAATTCAATTGACATTATGCTTATTTCTGAAACACATTTCACTAGCTCAAATAGATTTGACATAAATGGATATGACCTATACGCAGCCAACCACCCCTCTAACAGTCGCAGGGGAGGTGCAGCATTAATTATAAAAAATAACATTAAGCACTATGCCCATCCAAGCTCCTCTGCTGACCTGTTCCAATGTGCAGCGGCATCAGTTTGCCTACAAAATGGTAACTCCATCAACATCGCTGCCATCTACTGTCCTCCGCAAAAAAATTGGGCAGACAATGACTTCCAGCTCTTGTTCCGCATGTTGGGTGACGCTTTCATAGTCGGCGGAGACTGGAATGCCAAAAGCCAATGGTGGGGTAATACCAGATCCTGCATAAGAGGAAGAACTTTAATTAATCATGTACATATTGCTAATCTCAATATACTGGCAACGGGGTCATCGACTCACTACCCTTATAATCCGCGCCACTCTCCTTCGGCTATTGACTTTGCTATTTATAAAGGAATTAGTCGTGAGTTGCTCCACATCAGTGATTCGTATGATCTTGGATCAGATCATCTGCCTCTTATGATCCAATTTGGCGCAATGTCATCTTCTAATCATGTAAAATGTCATCTCCTGGAATTAAATGCAAATGTCAACAAATTTCAAAAATATTTAGACGACCATATTCACCTCAACACTGAAATTAGAACACCATCAGACGTCGACGATGCTGTGGCAGTACTGGAGATGAATATTACCAATGCGGCGAACCAAGCCAATCCACAAACACTGCCCAGGCAGCAGCGCAATATTGGCTTCCGGTTAAGCAGTCACACCTTGCGGTTGATTGAAATAAAAAAGATAATTAAAAAATATCTTCTGCTATGTCGCAGTCCTCAAGCTAAACAAATTTGCAACCAGCTATCTAATCGTATCACTAAAGAAATCAAATCTGCGAAGAGGAAATATGAAGAAGACCTATTTAGTTCTATTGTGCCTAGTGATAGATACAATATGCAAAAACTATGGCGACTGACAAACAACATAAAGCGCCAACCTGCCCCAAATCTTCCACTTTTGAAATCCACAAATGTTAACGGAAATAGTGCTGCCAACGGCAACAACATCTGGTGCAAATCTACAGACGAAAAAGCAGAAGCATTCGCCCAACATTTAGAAGATAGGTTCAGACCGCTCATCACTACACCTCCTGAAGATTTGGCCATCATTGAATCATCTATCGGCCAGCAATCACCATCTTCTCCAGAGCCAGTGACTTTTAGGCCAGTCAGAGTTGACGAAGTGCTTATAATAATTAAAAATCTAGAAAAGAAAAAAGCAGCAGGATTAGACAAGATCGATAATCATACAATAAAAGCGCTCCCTCTAAAAGCGCTTATATACTTAACTTTGATTTTTAACAATTCTCTTCGCCTGGGACACTTCCCCTCCAGATGGAAAACTGCCCTTGTCAAAATGATCCATAAGCCTGGCAAGCCCACACAGCATGTATCGTCATATAGGCCGATTAGCTTACTATCAGGTCTCTCCAAGATCTTCGAGCAGTTAATCCTGAGCCGCATGTACGACCAAGAGAATCTAGTAAGAGCTATCCCAAGCCACCAGTTTGGTTTTCGCAAGGCTCACTCAGCTGAACAGCAACTTGGCCGAGTGACTCAGTTTATTCTGAAAAGCTTTGAAGATTATCTGTATTGTTCTGCTGTCTATATGGACATCAAAGAAGCTTTTGACAGAGTCTGGCATGCAGGCCTGCGCTACAAACTAAAGACTCTCTTACCTGAAGCCCTGTATTCCATCCTAGGAAGCTATCTGGACAACCGCTCCTTCCTGGTAGAATGCCATGGAGGATGTCGATCAGGCATCAAACATATTAGCGCCGGTGTGCCACAAGGCAGCCTACTCGGACCGGTGCTGTACAACTTGTACACCAGCGACATGCCGGATCCAATTGAACGCCTCTGCGCCTTCGACAAAATGCTTTTGGCTACCTACGCTGACGACATCATTGTCCTCACCTCAGGCCCCACCCAGGCGTACGCTCTCCACAGCCAGCAGACGTACATCAACCGCCTCGAGGTCTGGGCCAAGAAGTGGTGCATCAGGATCAATCCTGACAAAACCAAGCACATACTTCACACGCTGAGAAGAATCACGACACCCATCCATCCTATCCGCATTGGCGATAGTGATGTTGACAACGTCACCTCACACACCTATTTGGGAGTCACCCTTAACGCCAAACTCCTTTTCGAGCAACAGGTGACACTGGTTGCCTCGAAAACGTGGAATCGGCTGAAGAAGCTTGACTGGCTACTCAATAAGGATAGCAAACTGCCAATACAGACAAAGGTGATAGTCTACAAGCAGCTAATCGCGCCACTGTGGCAGTATTGCTTACCTGTGTGGGGTGCCCTACTCACGGATGTCCAATTCCTCCGAATCCAAACATTGCAAAACAGGGCCCTCCGATACATAACCGGTGCGCCGTGGTACGTCACCAATGCAAGGATTCGGAGTGATCTCCGCGTTGAATCGGTGGAAGACGTGTTCCATAAAACGTGCACGAAATTCTACGAGAAGCTGCGTAGTCACGTCAACCGAGAAGCTAGGCAAATAGCTCTCTGCCCCTACGTGCCTCAACGCGTGACAAGAGTAAGGTACTCTAATGTGATTCATACTCACCTGGGTGATGTACTGCGCAACGCTGCCCAGCAGGAACTCCAACGTCGAGTTGCGGCAGGATCAAGCACAGCAGCCAGATCTGTGCCAGCCAGCAATAGATCCATCCCGGGCGGTCCTCCTACTGCTGGCCTGCATCGTAGACTACGCGTCTCCGAACAAATCGCACCCGTTCGGCTCTCACTGCCAAATGCGTTTCATGGCCACCTGGCCGACATACCACAGGGCCCTGCCCAACAGGAGCCTCCACGTATGAATCCAACAGAGCCGAGGAGTGTCGAGCCTGTTCCAGCAATACACGGAGCCATCCAGGCTGAGCCACAAACCGGTAACCTGCATCAAAGACTACCAATCTTTGAACAGATTGCTCCAATACCGGACACATCGCCTGATGACTGAGCCTGCCACTGGACGAATGGAAGAAAACATGACTATGTTGTGATTTTCTAGTTATTAATTAAATTTCTGTCACATTAATTTAATTCCACAATTTATTTTCACATTTCTTTTAATACATGTATATAAATTATCGATAGTTAAATGTAAGTTTCGTAGCAAATAGTATTTTAATAAGCAAGTACACTCCAAAAAATGCTTGTATAGTATTAAGTGAGATAAATAAAAACTACCCATTGATAAATTGGGTACAAGTAGTGTGGCGACAAGTCATACAAACCTAAAAAAAAAAAAGGATTCGGAGTGATCTCCGCGTTGAATCGGTGGAAGACGTGTTCCATAAAACGTGCACGAAATTCTACGAGAAGCTGCGTAGCCACGTCAACCGAGAAGCTAGGCAAATAGCTCTCTGCCCCTACGTGCCTCAACGCGTGACAAGAGTAAGGTACTCTAATGTGATCCATACTCACCTGGGTGATGTACTGCGCAACGCTGCCCAACAGGAACTCCAACGTCGAGTTGCGGCAGGATCAAGCACAGCAGCCAGATCTGTGCCAGCCAGCAATAGACCCATCCCGGGCGGTCCTCCTACTGCTGGCCTGCATCGTAGACTACGCGTCTCTGAACAAATCGCACCCATTCGGCACTCACTGCCAAATGCGATTCATGGCCACCCGGCCGACATACCACAGGGCCCTGCCCAACAGGAGCCTCCACTTATGAATCCAACAGGGCCGAGGACAGTCGAGCCTGTTCCAGCAATTCACGGAGCCATCCAGGCTGAGCCACAAACTGGTAACCTGCATCGAAGGCTACCAGTCTTTGAACAGATTGCTCCAATACCGGACACATCGCCCGATGACTGAGCCTGCCACTGGATGAATGGAAGAAAACATGACTATGTCGTGATTTTCTAGTTATTAGTTAAATTTCTGTTACATTAATTTAATTCCACAATTTATTTTCACATTTCTTTTAATACATGTATATAAATTATCGATAGTTAAATGTAAGTTTCGTAGCAAATAGTATTTTAGTAATAAGCAAGTACACTCCAAAAAATGCTTGTATAGTATTAAGTGAGATAAATAAAAACTACCCACTATCGTCGTTCCTTATTCGGATAGCTGCAATGCAGTCTCTAAGAATAAGGCTTTGACATATTGGGTACGAGTAGTGTGGCGACAAGTCATACAAACCTAAAAAAAAACCTAAAACAAACCTAAAACCTAAAAAAACCTAAAAAAAAGTCATACAAACCTAAAAAAATAAAAAGAACTAAAATAAAAAATAAAAAAGTGTATTGCTATGTCTAAAGACGATGGATTAGCAGACAGTGAAGACGACGACGTAGATGTTGATATGCTGGACCCTCCAGAGCCCGCAGTTGCGCGTGCGCAGAAGCCCACATGGCCAAAATTGCCGCAATGTGCGCACACTTCTCTCCCCTCCACCTCTCGGGCAGCCGCTGCAGCCCTGCAATTAAAAGGTAAAGGCATAAATAAAATTCAACCTTCTCTGGATCAAATCTTCAAATCGATGGAGAATAAAAATAAATTATTAGAAGAGTTAAATAATAATTCTACGGTAACTAAAATTGAAAAAATTTCTAAAAGAAACGCTCCTAAGGGTAGCAGCCCGAAAGCAACTAAAAAAGGTGTACTCTGTGACCTTGTAGACATTGAGTCGAGCGACTCTGACAGCAACTCTGCTTCTAATAGAAAAGTGGCCACTCCTGTTAATAAAATCATAAAAAATGTAGAATCTCATGGAAAAGTGGCCGCTACTGTTAATAAAATCATAAAAAATGTAGAATCTCATGGAAAAGAGGCTGCTCCTGTAAATAAAATCATTAAAAATGTAGAATCCAATGCTGCGGTGCAAATCACAGCTAATATACAAATAGCACCACCAAACAATGCTGAAACTCCTCAACTTAATGGAAGGCCTGTTCCTTTGTACATATCCAAAGTAACAGAAATTTTACCCCTATTAAACACTCTAAATGAGGCTATTGGCGAGGCAAACTATACCACTAAGCCCACCGCTGATCATGGCATCCGAGTCCAGTGTGTTGACATCTCTTCCTACAGGAAACTTCAACGCCATTTAAATGATAAGGGAATTGAATCTCACACTTTCCAATTAAGAAGCGAACGCGGTTATAGGGCAGTCATCAGACACCTGCATCATACCACTCCTGATAGCTATATTAGGGACCAACTCTCCAAATTGGGCCACTCAGTCAGGTTTCTGCGCCCAATAAAGTCGAGATTTACAAAGGAGGCACTTGATCTCTTTGAAATAGAACTTGAATCCAGCCCAAACAATGCTGATATTCTTGACATCAAAATCATTGGCAACCAAAGAGTAAAAGTTGAAAGACCTCTTAAGCTGCCGGACATTGCACAATGCCATAGATGCCAAAAATTTGGCCACACAAAAAATTATTGTCGCCGCCCATTTGTCTGTGTTAAGTGTGGTGGCAATCACGCTTCCACCACTTGCAATTTAAACAAGGGTGAACAAGCTGCCAAATGTGCAAACTGCGCAGGCCCCCACGCCGCTAGCTATAGAGGATGTGTGGCCTACAAAAATGCCTGCAAAAGGAAGGAGGCCGAAGGGGCAGCACACCTTAATAGAGTCGTTGCCGATTTATCTAAAGTAGCCCCAAACATAGGCAATCAATTAACCGAAGCAAATGCAGTGCATCCACCACAGATTGCTCACCAACCTCGCCCTCGGCCTATCCTACGAGCTAACACTATGCCTAGCTATGCAGCTACTCTTCGTGCTGATCTACCTGCAGCAAATATGCCCACTGCTAGCACCTCACCTGAGACGCAGCAAAGGCAGCCAAGGCATGCTAAGCGCATGCAACATGTAAATATTAAGCCTCCTCAAACTAGTGCTCAGCCGCTACTGCAGCAAAGAAGTCGAAGCTTGAGTACCAGGCGCAAGACTACTGTGCCGGTTACTACTGCTTCTACCACAACGGACCAAAAGCTTGACTGGCTGATTAACACCATCATTAGTGGCAAGATGCCACAAACTGCTGCTCCGCCATTGCACAACCAAAATAGCTTGGAACACAAAATTGATAAGTTAATAGACATGATGTCCGCCCTGACTACTTGTCTCTTAACTAAATTCAGCACAAATGAAATGCGCGATGTCTAATAGCTCACAAAGCAGACTACTTACTCCCAACTCTAACAACATAAAAATTTCTATATGGAATGCTCGAGGAGCCGCTAATAAATACTCGGAGCTTACACAGTATTTACACATAAATTCAATTGACATTATGCTTATTTCTGAAACACATTTCACTAGCTCAAATAGATTTGACATAAATGGATATGACCTATACGCAGCCAACCACCCCTCTAACAGTCGCAGGGGAGGTGCAGCATTAATTATAAAAAATAACATTAAGCACTATGCCCATCCAAGCTCCTCTGCTGACCTGTTCCAATGTGCAGCGGCATCAGTTTGCCTACAAAATGGTAACTCCATCAACATCGCTGCCATCTACTGTCCTCCGCAAAAAAATTGGGCAGACAATGACTTCCAGCTCTTGTTCCGCATGTTGGGTGACGCTTTCATAGTCGGCGGAGACTGGAATGCCAAAAGCCAATGGTGGGGTAATACCAGATCCTGCATAAGAGGAAGAACTTTAATTAATCATGTACATATTGCTAATCTCAATATACTGGCAACGGGGTCATCGACTCACTACCCTTATAATCCGCGCCACTCTCCTTCGGCTATTGACTTTGCTATTTATAAAGGAATTAGTCGTGAGTTGCTCCACATCAGTGATTCGTATGATCTTGGATCAGATCATCTGCCTCTTATGATCCAATTTGGCGCAATGTCATCTTCTAATCATGTAAAATGTCATCTCCTGGAATTAAATGCAAATGTCAACAAATTTCAAAAATATTTAGACGACCATATTCACCTCAACACTGAAATTAGAACACCATCAGACGTCGACGATGCTGTGGCAGTACTGGAGATGAATATTACCAATGCGGCGAACCAAGCCAATCCACAAACACTGCCCAGGCAGCAGCGCAATATTGGCTTCCGGTTAAGCAGTCACACCTTGCGGTTGATTGAAATAAAAAAGATAATTAAAAAATATCTTCTGCTATGTCGCAGTCCTCAAGCTAAACAAATTTGCAACCAGCTATCTAATCGTATCACTAAAGAAATCAAATCTGCGAAGAGGAAATATGAAGAAGACCTATTTAGTTCTATTGTGCCTAGTGATAGATACAATATGCAAAAACTATGGCGACTGACAAACAACATAAAGCGCCAACCTGCCCCAAATCTTCCACTTTTGAAATCCACAAATGTTAACGGAAATAGTGCTGCCAACGGCAACAACATCTGGTGCAAATCTACAGACGAAAAAGCAGAAGCATTCGCCCAACATTTAGAAGATAGGTTCAGACCGCTCATCACTACACCTCCTGAAGATTTGGCCATCATTGAATCATCTATCGGCCAGCAATCACCATCTTCTCCAGAGCCAGTGACTTTTAGGCCAGTCAGAGTTGACGAAGTGCTTATAATAATTAAAAATCTAGAAAAGAAAAAAGCAGCAGGATTAGACAAGATCGATAATCATACAATAAAAGCGCTCCCTCTAAAAGCGCTTATATACTTAACTTTGATTTTTAACAATTCTCTTCGCCTGGGACACTTCCCCTCCAGATGGAAAACTGCCCTTGTCAAAATGATCCATAAGCCTGGCAAGCCCACACAGCATGTATCGTCATATAGGCCGATTAGCTTACTATCAGGTCTCTCCAAGATCTTCGAGCAGTTAATCCTGAGCCGCATGTACGACCAAGAGAATCTAGTAAGAGCTATCCCAAGCCACCAGTTTGGTTTTCGCAAGGCTCACTCAGCTGAACAGCAACTTGGCCGAGTGACTCAGTTTATTCTGAAAAGCTTTGAAGATTATCTGTATTGTTCTGCTGTCTATATGGACATCAAAGAAGCTTTTGACAGAGTCTGGCATGCAGGCCTGCGCTACAAACTAAAGACTCTCTTACCTGAAGCCCTGTATTCCATCCTAGGAAGCTATCTGGACAACCGCTCCTTCCTGGTAGAATGCCATGGAGGATGTCGATCAGGCATCAAACATATTAGCGCCGGTGTGCCACAAGGCAGCCTACTCGGACCGGTGCTGTACAACTTGTACACCAGCGACATGCCGGATCCAATTGAACGCCTCTGCGCCTTCGACAAAATGCTTTTGGCTACCTACGCTGACGACATCATTGTCCTCACCTCAGGCCCCACCCAGGCGTACGCTCTCCACAGCCAGCAGACGTACATCAACCGCCTCGAGGTCTGGGCCAAGAAGTGGTGCATCAGGATCAATCCTGACAAAACCAAGCACATACTTCACACGCTGAGAAGAATCACGACACCCATCCATCCTATCCGCATTGGCGATAGTGATGTTGACAACGTCACCTCACACACCTATTTGGGAGTCACCCTTAACGCCAAACTCCTTTTCGAGCAACAGGTGACACTGGTTGCCTCGAAAACGTGGAATCGGCTGAAGAAGCTTGACTGGCTACTCAATAAGGATAGCAAACTGCCAATACAGACAAAGGTGATAGTCTACAAGCAGCTAATCGCGCCACTGTGGCAGTATTGCTTACCTGTGTGGGGTGCCCTACTCACGGATGTCCAATTCCTCCGAATCCAAACATTGCAAAACAGGGCCCTCCGATACATAACCGGTGCGCCGTGGTACGTCACCAATGCAAGGATTCGGAGTGATCTCCGCGTTGAATCGGTGGAAGACGTGTTCCATAAAACGTGCACGAAATTCTACGAGAAGCTGCGTAGTCACGTCAACCGAGAAGCTAGGCAAATAGCTCTCTGCCCCTACGTGCCTCAACGCGTGACAAGAGTAAGGTACTCTAATGTGATTCATACTCACCTGGGTGATGTACTGCGCAACGCTGCCCAGCAGGAACTCCAACGTCGAGTTGCGGCAGGATCAAGCACAGCAGCCAGATCTGTGCCAGCCAGCAATAGATCCATCCCGGGCGGTCCTCCTACTGCTGGCCTGCATCGTAGACTACGCGTCTCCGAACAAATCGCACCCGTTCGGCTCTCACTGCCAAATGCGTTTCATGGCCACCTGGCCGACATACCACAGGGCCCTGCCCAACAGGAGCCTCCACGTATGAATCCAACAGAGCCGAGGAGTGTCGAGCCTGTTCCAGCAATACACGGAGCCATCCAGGCTGAGCCACAAACCGGTAACCTGCATCAAAGACTACCAATCTTTGAACAGATTGCTCCAATACCGGACACATCGCCTGATGACTGAGCCTGCCACTGGACGAATGGAAGAAAACATGACTATGTTGTGATTTTCTAGTTATTAATTAAATTTCTGTCACATTAATTTAATTCCACAATTTATTTTCACATTTCTTTTAATACATGTATATAAATTATCGATAGTTAAATGTAAGTTTCGTAGCAAATAGTATTTTAATAAGCAAGTACACTCCAAAAAATGCTTGTATAGTATTAAGTGAGATAAATAAAAACTACCCATTGATAAATTGGGTACAAGTAGTGTGGCGACAAGTCATACAAACCTAAAAACTAAAAAAACAAAATCATTGGCAACCAAAGAGTAAAAGTTGAAAGACCTCTTAAGCTGCCGGACATTGCACAATGCCATAGATGCCAAAAATTTGGCCACACAAAAAATTATTGTCGCCGCCCATTTGTCTGTGTTAAGTGTGGTGGCAATCACGCTTCCACCACTTGCAATTTAAACAAGGGTGAACAAGCTGCCAAATGTGCAAACTGCGCAGGCCCCCACGCCGCTAGCTATAGAGGATGTGTGGCCTACAAAAATGCCTGCAAAAGGAAGGAGGCCGAAGGGGCAGCACACCTTAATAGAGTCGTTGCCGATTTATCTAAAGTAGCCCCAAACATAGGCAATCAATTAACCGAAGCAAATGCAGTGCATCCACCACAGATTGCTCACCAACCTCGCCCTCGGCCTATCCTACGAGCTAACACTATGCCTAGCTATGCAGCTACTCTTCGTGCTGATCTACCTACAGCAAATATGCCCACTGCTAGCACCTCACCTGAAACGCAGCAAAGACAGCCAAGGCATGCTAAGCGCATGCAACATGTAAATATTAAGCCTCCTCAAACTAGTGCTCAGCCGCTACTGCAGCAAAGAAGTCGAAGCTTGAGTACCAGGCGCAAGACTACTGTGCCGGTTACTACTGCTTCTACCACAACGGACCAAAAGCTTGACTGGCTGATTAACACCATCATTAGTGGCAAGATGCCACAAACTGCTGCTCCGCCATTGCACAACCAAAATAGCTTGGAACACAAAATTGATAAGTTAATAGACATGATGTCCGCCCTGACTACTTGTCTCTTAACTAAATTCAGCACAAATGAAATGCGCGATGTCTAATAGCTCACAAAGCAGACTACTTACTCCCAACTCTAACAACATAAAAATTTCTATATGGAATGCTCGAGGAGCCGCTAATAAATACTCGGAGCTTACACAGTATTTACACATAAATTCAATTGACATTATGCTTATTTCTGAAACACATTTCACTAGCTCAAATAGATTTGACATAAATGGATATGACCTATACGCAGCCAACCACCCCTCTAACAGTCGCAGGGGAGGTGCAGCATTAATCATAAAAAATAACATTAAGCACTATGCCCATCCAAGCTCCTCTGCTGACCTGTTCCAATGTGCAGCGGCATCAGTTTGCCTACAAAATGGTAACTCCATCAACATCGCTGCCATCTACTGTCCTCCGCAAAAAAATTGGGCAGACAATGACTTCCAGCTCTTGTTCCGCATGTTGGGTGACGCTTTCATAGTCGGCGGAGACTGGAATGCCAAAAGCCAATGGTGGGGTAATACCAGATCCTGCATAAGAGGAAGAACTTTAATTAATCATGTACATATTGCTAATCTCAATATACTGGCAACGGGGTCATCGACTCACTACCCTTATAATCCGCGCCACTCTCCTTCGGCTATTGACTTTGCTATTTATAAAGGAATTAGTCGTGAGTTGCTCCACATCAGTGATTCGTATGATCTTGGATCAGATCATCTGCCTCTTATGATCCAATTTGGCGCAATGTCATCTTCTAATCATGTAAAATGTCATCTCCTGGAATTAAATGCAAATGTCAACAAATTTCAAAAATATTTAGACGACCATATTCACCTCAACACTGAAATTAGAACACCATCAGACGTCGACGATGCTGTGGCAGTACTGGAGATGAATATTACCAATGCGGCGAACCAAGCCAATCCACAAACACTGCCCAGGCAGCAGCGCAATATTGGCTTCCGGTTAAGCAGTCACACCTTGCGGTTGATTGAAATAAAAAAGATAATTAAAAAATATCTTCTGCTATGTCGCAGTCCTCAAGCTAAACAAATTTGCAACCAGCTATCTAATCGTATCACTAAAGAAATCAAATCTGCGAAGAGGAAATATGAAGAAGACCTATTTAGTTCTATTGTGCCTAGTGATAGATACAATATGCAAAAACTATGGCGACTGACAAACAACATAAAGCGCCAACCTGCCCCAAATCTTCCACTTTTGAAATCCACAAATGTTAACGGAAATAGTGCTGCCAACGGCAACAACATCTGGTGCAAATCTACAGACGAAAAAGCAGAAGCATTCGCCCAACATTTAGAAGATAGGTTCAGACCGCTCATCACTACACCTCCTGAAGATTTGGCCATCATTGAATCATCTATCGGCCAGCAATCACCATCTTCTCCAGAGCCAGTGACTTTTAGGCCAGTCAGAGTTGACGAAGTGCTTATAATAATTAAAAATCTAGAAAAGAAAAAAGCAGCAGGATTAGACAAGATCGATAATCATACAATAAAAGCGCTCCCTCTAAAAGCGCTTATATACTTAACTTTGATTTTTAACAATTCTCTTCGCCTGGGACACTTCCCCTCCAGATGGAAAACTGCCCTTGTCAAAATGATCCATAAGCCTGGCAAGCCCACTCAGCATGTATCGTCATATAGGCCGATTAGCTTACTATCAGGTCTCTCCAAGATCTTCGAGCAGTTAATCCTGAGCCGCATGTACGACCAAGAGAACCTAGTAAGAGCTATCCCAAGCCACCAGTTTGGTTTTCGCAAGGCTCACTCAGCTGAACAGCAACTTGGCCGAGTGACTCAGTTTATTCTGAAAAGCTTTGAAGATTATCTCTATTGTTCTGCTGTCTATATGGACATCAAAGAAGCTTTTGACAGAGTCTGGCATGCAGGCCTGCGCTACAAACTAAAGACTCTCTTACCTGAAGCCCTGTACTCCATCCTAGGAAGCTATCTGGACAACCGCTCCTTCCTGGTAGAATGCCATGGAGGATGTCGATCAGGCATCAAACATATTAGCGCCGGTGTGCCACAAGGCAGCCTACTCGGACCGGTGCTGTACAACTTGTACACCAGCGACATGCCGGATCCAATTGAACGCCTCTGCGCCTTCGACAAAATGCTTTTGGCTACCTACGCTGACGACATCATTGTCCTCACCTCAGGCCCCACCCAGGCGTACGCTCTCCACAGCCAGCAGACGTACATCAACCGCCTCGAGGTCTGGGCCAAGAAGTGGTGCATTAGGATCAATCCTGACAAAACCAAGCACATACTTCACACGCTGAGAAGAATCACGACACCCATCCATCCTATCCGCATTGGCGATAGTGATGTTGACAACGTCACCTCACACACCTATTTGGGAGTCACCCTTAACGCCAAACTCCTTTTCGAGCAACAAGTTACACTGGTTGCCTCGAAAACTTGGAATAGGCTGAAGAAGCTTGACTGGCTACTCAACAAGGATAGCAAACTGCCAATAAAGACGAAGGTGATAGTCTATAAACAGCTAATCGCGCCACTGTGGCAGTATTGCTTACCTGTGTGGGGTGCCCTACTCACGGATGTCCAATTCCTCCGAATCCAAACATTGCAAAACAGGGCCCTCCGATACATAACCGGTGCGCCGTGGTACGTCACCAATGCAAGGATTCGGAGTGATCTCCGCGTTGAATCGGTGGAAGACGTGTTCCATAAAACGTGCACGAAATTCTACGAGAAGCTGCGTAGCCACGTCAACCGAGAAGCTAGGCAAATAGCTCTCTGCCCCTACGTGCCTCAACGCGTGACAAGAGTAAGGTACTCTAATGTGATCCATACTCACCTGGGTGATGTACTGCGCAACGCTGCCCAACAGGAACTCCAACGTCGAGTTGCGGCAGGATCAAGCACAGCAGCCAGATCTGTGCCAGCCAGCAATAGACCCATCCCGGGCGGTCCTCCTACTGCTGGCCTGCATCGTAGACTACGCGTCTCTGAACAAATCGCACCCATTCGGCACTCACTGCCAAATGCGATTCATGGCCACCCGGCCGACATACCACAGGGCCCTGCCCAACAGGAGCCTCCACTTATGAATCCAACAGGGCCGAGGACAGTCGAGCCTGTTCCAGCAATTCACGGAGCCATCCAGGCTGAGCCACAAACTGGTAACCTGCATCGAAGGCTACCAGTCTTTGAACAGATTGCTCCAATACCGGACACATCGCCCGATGACTGAGCCTGCCACTGGATGAATGGAAGAAAACATGACTATGTCGTGATTTTCTAGTTATTAGTTAAATTTCTGTTACATTAATTTAATTCCACAATTTATTTTCACATTTCTTTTAATACATGTATATAAATTATCGATAGTTAAATGTAAGTTTCGTAGCAAATAGTATTTTAGTAATAAGCAAGTACACTCCAAAAAATGCTTGTATAGTATTAAGTGAGATAAATAAAAACTACCCACTATCGTCGTTCCTTATTCGGATAGCTGCAATGCAGTCTCTAAGAATAAGGCTTTGACATATTGGGTACGAGTAGTGTGGCGACAAGTCATACAAACCTAAAAAAAAAAGAAATTCTACGAGAAGCTGCGTAGCCACGTCAACCGAGAAGCTAGGCAAATAGCTCTCTGCCCCTACGTGCCTCAACGCGTGACAAGAGTAAGGTACTCTAATGTGATTCATACTCACCTGGGTGATGTACTGCGCAACGCTGCCCAACAGGAACTCCAACGTCGAGTTGCGGCAGGATCAAGCACAGCAGCCAGATCTGTGCCAGCCAGCAATAGATCCATCCCGGGCGGTCCTCCTACTGCTGGCCTGCATCGTAGACTACGCGTCTCTGAACAAATCGCACCCATTCGGCACTCACTGCCAAATGCGATTCATGGCCACCCGGCCGACATACCACAGGGCCCTGCCCAACAGGAGCCTCCACTTATGAATCCAACAGGGCCGAGGACAGTCGAGCCTGTTCCAGCAATTCACGGAGCCATCCAGGCTGAGCCACAAACTGGTAACCTGCATCGAAGGCTACCAATCTTTGAACAGATTGCTCCAATACCGGACACATCGCCCGATGACTGAGCCTGCCACTGGATGAATGGAAGAAAACATGACTATGTCGTGATTTTCTAGTTATTAGTTAAATTTCTGTTACATTAATTTAATTCCACAATTTATTTTCACATTTCTTTTAATACATGTATATAAATTATCGATAGTTAAATGTAAGTTTCGTAGCAAATAGTATTTTAATAAGCAAGTACACTCCAAAAAATGCTTGTATAGTATTAAGTGAGATAAATAAAAACTACCCATTGATAAATTGGGTACGAGTAGTGTGGCGACAAGTCATACAAACCTAAAAAAAATTACCTGTGTGGGGTGCCCTACTCACGGATGTCCAATTCCTCCGAATCCAAACATTGCAAAACAGGGCCCTCCGATACATAACCGGGGCGCCGTGGTACGTCACCAATGCAAGGATTCGGAGTGATCTCCGCGTTGAATCGGTGGAAGACGTGTTCCATAAAACGTGCACGAAATTCTACGAGAAGCTGCGTAGCCACGTCAACCGAGAAGCCAGGCAAATAGCTCTCTGCCCCTACGTGCCTCAACGCGTGACAAGAGTAAGGTACTCAAATGTGATTCATACTCACCTGGGTGATGTACTGCGCAACGCTGCCCAGCAGGAGCTCCAACGTCGAGTTGCGGCAGGATCAAGCACAGCAACCAGATCTGTGCCAGCCAGCAATGGATCCATCCTGGGCGGTCCTCCTACTGCTGGCCTGCATCGTAGACTACGCGTCTCCGAACAAATCGCACCCATTCGGCACTCACTGCCAAATGCGATTCATGGCCACCTGGCCGACATACCACAGGGCCCTGCCCAACAGGAGCCTCCACGTATGAATCCAACAGAGCCGAGGAGTGTCGAGCCTGTTCCAGCTATTCACGGAGCCATCCAGGCTGAGCCACAAACCGGTAACCTGCATCGAAGGCTACCAATCTTTGAACAGATTGCTCCAATACCGGACACATCGCCTGATGACTGAGCCTGCCACTGGATGAATGGAAGAAAACATGACTATGTCGTGATTTTCTAGTTATTAATTAAATTTTTGTTACATTAATTTAATTCCACAATTTATTTTCACATTTCTGTTAATACATGTATATAAATTATCGATAGTTAAATGTAAGTTTCGTAGCAAATAGTATTTTAGTAATAAGCAAGTACACTCCAAAAAATGCTTGTATAGTATTAAGTGAGATAAATAAAAACTACCCACTATCGTCGTTCCTTATTCGGATAGCTGCAATGCAGTCTCTAAGAATAAGGCTTTGACATATTGGGTACGAGTAGTGTGGCGACAAGTCATACAAACCTAAAAAAAAAAAATCTAGTTATTAGTTAAATTTCTGTTACATTAATTTAATTCCACAATTTATTTTCACATTTCTTTTAATACATGTATATAAATTATCGATAGTTAAATGTAAGTTTCGTAGCAAATAGTATTTTAGTAATAAGCAAGTACACTCCAAAAAATGCTTGTATAGTATTAAGTGAGATAAATAAAAACTACCCACTATCGTCGTTCCTTATTCGGATAGCTGCAATGCAGTCTCTAAGAATAAGGCTTTGACATATTGGGTACGAGTAGTGTGGCGACAAGTCATACAAACCTAAAAAATCCAATACCGGACACATCGCCTGATGACTGAGCCTGCCACTGGATGAATGGAAGAAAACATGACTATGTCGTGATTTTCTAGTTATTAATTAAATTTTTGTTACATTAATTTAATTCCACAATTTATTTTCACATTTCTGTTAATACATGTATATAAATTATCGATAGTTAAATGTAAGTTTCGTAGCAAATAGTATTTTAGTAATAAGCAAGTACACTCCAAAAAATGCTTGTATAGTATTAAGTGAGATAAATAAAAACTACCCACTATCGTCGTTCCTTATTCGGATAGCTGCAATGCAGTCTCTAAGAATAAGGCTTTGACATATTGGGTACGAGTAGTGTGGCGACAAGTCATACAAACCTAAAAAAAAGTTCATGTCTATATATGTTGAACGTGTTAGACTTGGCAGCGGCTGTAAGTGCAGAGCCGCATGTAATGTTAATCGATTTGTCATGTTATGTTAAGTTAACAGCAACTGCTATCGGTGTGGCCACTAGGGCTGCACCGATAATTTAATCGGCGCCAGTTGCTACCAATTTGAAATAAGTTGCTCTCTATAGTAATGAGTAAAATTGGTAGCAGCGTGCCGTAGCCCCCGACACGACAGCTTGAATCTTGAGTGTCGTGTTTGGTGTTACGGCGGCGTCGCGAGCGGACGTGCGCATGTCGCGCGGCAAATCGAGTGAGAAAATTGTAATCGAACAGTAAAAGAAAAATTGTGCAATTAAGTTGACATTTATTGTTAAACAATTTTAATGCAAACAATTTTAAATAAAAAAGCAAATAAATAAAAAAAACATTTAATTAAATAAAAATTAATTAAATTAAATAAAAAAAAAAAAAAAAAAAAAAAAAAAAAAAAAAAAAAAGTGTTTTTATTGAAAAATAAAAAGTGAAGTGGAAATGATGGCGGCCAGCAATGATGGACGCACACCACTGGAGGCGTCACCTAACCTGGCTGGTGACTGCTCCAACTTGGAGGATGACCAGGAGGGATCATGGGTCGACGTCACGGGAAGCAGCGGTGAGTCAGTGGTGACGCTGGATTCGGGCTCGGACCTCGACATGTCCACCACCACATGCTTCGGCGACACGGTGGTGGACGCGGGTCTCGAGCTCGAGGAGAAGCTCATCGACATCGGCAACATAAAAATATGGCCGATCGTCGGTGGCGGCGTCACCAACACACAGCCACGCTCCTCACCAACACCATCAACGACAAAAGAGAGGCAATCTCTGCCGACCACAAGGCACGCCCTTACACACACGCACACACAACAATTGACGAATCCGAAGAGAGGCAGCACACAGCATACACAAAGACGCTCGCTGCCGCTCACACACACAACAACAGCCAATACAAAAGAGATAACTTCCCCGCCAAAAACAAGCGTCGGTCACACACACAACGGACAAGGGGCCACACGCAAAAATCAACACACACACCAACACACAACACTCAAGAGACAGCCGCCAATCACCGACACCACTACATCGACAACGGAAGAGAGACGCTTCCCGCCAACAAGCAGCCTCGCTCACACACACACTGGACATGAGGCTGCATGCAAGAGCGAGCAAACACAGCAACGATCGACATCACTCGCTCACGCCACTACTACATCGACAAAGGGAAAGAGAGGTTCCCCGCCAATCAACATGCACACACACACCAACATTGAACAGACGCTGAAAGAGAACGTGCAAACACAAGTATGTACACTACACTCAATTAGTTTACATACACATAAGACAAATTATATACATGCAAATACAAACATAAATACACTGACCAATGACATGTATACGAACAATGACGAGGACAAACACACAAATGCAAATAAAATGTTGGCGCCAAACACAAATACAAACATAAATGACGCCAAGCAAACACAACACAACAGACATTACACTAATACATTGACAAGTGCACAACTAATTTGCACACAACAACTACAACAACATACACAGCAAGAGGCGGCAAATACACATAAAATGACAAACAAAACGGACGAAGAAGATCGACGAACTGCTAGAAGGAAGCTTATGCTTCTTGACAGCAATCTGACTACTCCCTCGCCCCCCCTCTTCAACAATACTGCAAATAAAAATAAAAATAAAACAGATGCCAATAATGTGAACGTCCAAAGGTGGCTGACTCAAGTGCCACCACTACTGACACAAGAGCTGCCACCTACTGGACAATCAAACACAACTATGGAGCCCATTGCCACGCCTCTCAAAAGAAGATGCGAAGAAATGGACGACTTGGAGAACAATCCGGTATGTCTGGACGCTAAATTTGCCACACCGCTCTTCAAAAGCAATTTTGCCAAAAAATTGCATTTGGAGAGCAGGAGGCAAATAATGGACGAGAATTGCATCGAAACAACGCCACTACAACAACAAAAAGACAATCCCAAACAAACACAAATACATAAGCGAGCCCACGCCCCTACAACTCAACACACACAACGCCAATCAAACGCATCACAAATATCATTGCCCTCACACACACACCCACACTCAATAGCACATCCATCACTACAAACACAACATGCAATAGCCCAAACTAATACCAAACAGCCAACACAAACACAAAATAAAGCCCCCTCCCCTGCAATTCACCACTCACCACACCAACCGCAGCCAATACAACAACCATCACCAACACAGCCAATACCACAACCATCACCACCACCACCACCAACACACACAATAGCACCACCACCACCACCAACACACACAATAGCACCACCACCACCACCAACACACACACTAGCACCACCTCCACCACCAACACACACAATAGCACCACCACCAACACACACACACACATTAGCACCACCACCAACACACACAATAGCACAGCCACAACCACCACCAACACAAACAAATGAAAATAAAAAACATATACCCACCATTTACCTGCCCATGGTGCCGCAAATAATGCCACTGCTGGAGAGGCTCCAGCGCAACCCAGCAGTTGGCAAATTCACCACCAAGACGGTGGCCAACAACGGTGTCCACATCAATTGCGAAGAAATGGGTACCTACTATGCAGTAATGGCAATACTGCAGGAGGATGGTACCCATTTGCATACGCACCAGCCACGGAGCCTCAAAGGGTATAGAGTGTGCATCAAATTGTTGCACCACTCTACACCCTGTGAGTGGGTGAAGGCCAAGCTAGCCGAGCTTGGCTTCACCACAAAATATATAAAGAATGTGAAGCATCGCTTCACGGCCAAGCCGCTCAACATCTTTGAGCTCGAGCTACAGTCCATGGCAGATGGTAGCCATGAGGCTGTGGTTCGGCTCCAAGAATTGGGCGGCCAGGCTGTGAAAGTTGAAAGGCAAGGCAAGTCGACGGAGCCGGTCCAGTGCCACCGCTGCCAAGCCTTTGGCCATTCCAAAAACTACTGCAGGCGGGAGTTCAAGTGTATGAAATGTGCCGGCGAGCACCCAACTCCTGCCTGCACCAAACCGAGGGATACTGCCCCGAAGTGTGGCAACTGTGGAGGTTGCCACATAAGTTGCTACAAAGGCTGCCCAATATACAAAAAAGCGAGGAATGCTTTATTGGCAAACAATGGAGGGCAGCTACAACAACAACAACAACATAAGCAACTTAAAGTAAACAGACGTGTTGGCAATGTTGCACAACGCCATCATCAGGCGGCTGACGCGACTATAAGTCATCCTGGCCCACATACGGGCACAAACAGGATGTCTTATAGCCGCGTATTGCGAGGCAACATTGCTAACACGTCGGCAACTAAAACTAATGCCAGAGGCGCGCCGAGGACAGCCAACAGGGCCATGGAGCCCAGCACATCCCGGGCAGCGGCGAAGGCGGCAGCGGCAGCGGCAGCGGCAGAGGCAGCAGCGGCAGCGGCAACAGCGGCAGAGGCAGCAGTAACAGCATCTCCAACGATGGCCCCAAATACGAGGAATGGCGCCATCAGGATGAGCTTGCCATTCAAGCTTCAGGATCCTCCCCGAAGAGCAACGAATGGCAAGCGGAGGCAGCCAACAACACCAGCAGCGGCACCCAGAAGAGTGGCAGGGCAGAAGCGCACGCCGGCCACGGCAACCAAGGCAGCAGCAGCAACAATGCAATCAGCTGTGATTGCGCACGTCAGCGCACCGGCCACACCAGCCAGTGTGGCCGGGGCCGTGCGCAATCCAGCTGAGCAGCATCTTGCCAAGCTGCAACAAGAGCTGCGGCGCCGGCAGCAAGCAACTGCAACGGATGAGGAGGCCGAACTGGATCCTCTGCTGAAGGCCCTAGAGCTGAACCTGACGATGTTTAGCAGGATGGAGGCCAAGATGGACCAGCTGTTCAAAGCCTTTCTACAGCTGGTGCCATCCATCGTCAGGCAACAGCAGGTGCCACAGCAGAGGAGGCCAGCTGCAAGCAGCACCAGTGCCATGGAGACGGACCTGGAAGAGGAAATGGCAATTAATGACAATTTCTATCAAGGATAGATAAATCCAAAAACACTTACCTGCAGCAGCAACAACTCCAATGGACCCTGAAAATAAGCACACATGCCACATTGCCACCCACACTTGCACCCAGAATGTCAACTCTTTTAAAATTGCATTCTGGGCTGCCTGTGTGGATGGCAATCAGCCAAACAATAAACAAACACAAATACAAAAACATTCACAAAACTAATACAAATACAAACATAAATACAAATACGGACTCAAATACAAAAACAACTACAAAACTATTACAAAAGCAAATACAAACACAAATATAAACACACAGACAAACACTTCCAAACACTGTCACAAATAAACACACAAACACAAACACTACTACCGTACAAACACGTACAAAAACACTGACTACAAAAACTACACAAAAAACAAACACAAACAGCATCCTTGGCAGTGGCGCCACACCCGGCGCCACAAGCGAGAGCCACAGCAGAAGATGCGCCAAACTCCAAGGCGCAGCCACACACGATGGCAGCAGCAACGACGAGGCCAAATCTGGGGTTGGTGGCAACATCTATAGCCATGCCACGGCCACCCACTCCATTTTGACGCAATGTAATATCCAGTTGCAAGATGGCCAAACAACCTCAAAATAGAAACAATTAATAAGGACGAGCACAGGAGAGGGACAACAAGGCGGAGCGATATTTTACACGCGCCCGCCCAAGCACTCACCCAACATACAGGCATCTGCCAAATGATGCCACAGATGGCATCCACGACGGGCCG
The DNA here is from genome assembly GCA_035045555.1 of Drosophila fulvimacula. NCBI lineage: Eukaryota > Metazoa > Arthropoda > Insecta > Diptera > Drosophilidae > Drosophila > Drosophila fulvimacula. The sequence continues at coordinate 23,394,584 of JAWNOX010000137.1, forward strand.
ATGGTGCCCACACAGCCTGCATCCGCTTGAGGCAACGTCGACGAGGTCGACGAACAGAGACGACGGCGGCAGCAGCGGCGGTGACTCCATCGGCGACACTTTCTGAAATGAAGATGAGCAATTAGTATATGTTATACAAAATATATACACAAAAACAACTTCTGCCACTACACATATACATGCGCAGGTGCATACCCACCTGCAGATGCCCAGCAACCATTTGGACGACATCTCCAGTCGCCCAGATGGACCCTGATGCCATTTCCAAATGGCCACAAAATTTGGTTCCAGTGGTGACAACTAACCTGCAAATACAAAAAGAAGAAAAAATTAGTATTATATATAAATATATGTATAATTACTAATCCTTTCTTAATTACTTACCGTCGCAGAACCCACCACTAGTATCCTGTCCTCCAGGGGTGCCCTCCAGCGCTCCAGACGACTGCCAATTGGCCCAACGGCGACAATAACCTGCAACGAGAAGAAGAAAAACCATCAACAAATACTTACCTGATGAATCCAGACGACTCCATGAAGGATGACCCCAGTTGCCACTGATGCTGAAAAGAAATAGAATAATTAGTTTAATTTTTATTTTTAAGTCAATAATTGTTTTTAATTGTATGTCATATTTACATGTAATTTTGTGTTTATCAGCTGTTCCTGTCTAACTATGTTGAACGTGCTAGACTTGGCAGCGGCTGTAAGTGCAGAGTCGCATGTAATGTTTATCGTTTTTATGTTATGTTAAATAACAGCAACTGCTATCGGTGTGGCCAATAGGGCTGCACCGATAATTAATTGGCGCCAGTTGCTACCAATTTGAAATAAGTTGCTCTCTATAGTAATGAGTAAAATTGGTAGCAGCGTGCCGTAGCCCCCGACACGACAGCTTGAATCTTGAGTGTCGTGTTTGGTGTTACGGCGGCGTCGCGAGCGGACGTGCGCATGTCGCGCGGAAAAACTTATTGTGCGAGCGAATGAAAGTAAAAGCAATTGTGAAAATTAACAAATAAGAAACATTTTTGTGAAATTAATTTAATGCAAAACAATTTAAACAAAGCAAATAAATAAAAACATTTAATTAAATAAAAATTAATTAAAAACACTGCGCGCATCCACGACGGGCCGATGGCGCCCACGCTGCCTGTATCCGTTCGAGGCAACGTCGAGCATATCGACGAACATAGACGACGGCGGCAACAGCAGCAGAAATTCCATCGGCGACACATCCTGTAATGAAGAGGAGGAATCAGTATATGTTCCTATAAAACATATATAAAAAGCAATTAACTGCCTCTGCACACACATACATGCGCAGACGCATACTTACTGCGGATGCCCAGCAATCCCATGAACGACGTCTCCAGTCGCCCAGATGATCTACATGGCCATCTCCAGATGGCCACAAATTGGTTCCTGCGACGATAAACCTGCAACTTAAAATAAGAAAAAATGTTAGTATAAGCATATATGTTTATTACTAATTGTTTCTACTTACCGTCGCAGAGCCTATTACTTGACGTTCCAGTCCTCCAGGGGGTGCCCTCCAGCGCTCCTGACGACTGCCAATTGGTCCAACGACGAGAGTACCTGCAACGAAAAGAAGAGAAAATAACAACAAATACTTACCTTATCTCCAGACGATTCCTCCAAGATGACTCCAGATGCCACTAAGCTGAAATTAAAATAAGATTAATTAATATTATATAATTTATTTGATTTAAATGTTGTAATTGTTAATTACATGTCATTTCTCGTCACTATTTGTACGTATGTCCACATGTTGATCGTTTTGGACTTGGCAGCAGCTGATAGTGCAGCGCTGCATTTATGTGACTATCGATATAATTTGTTATGTTAAGTTTATGTTATGTTAACATGTCACTGCTATCGGTGTGGCCACTAGGGCTGCACCGATAATTAATTGGCGCCAGTTGCTACCAATTTGAAATAAGTTGCTCTCTATAGTAATGAGTAAAATTGGTAGCAGCGTGCCGTAGCCCCCGACACGACAGCTTGAATCTTGAGTGTCGTGTTTGGTGTTACGGCGGCGTCGCGAGCGGACGTGCGCATGTCGCGCGGAAAAACTACTTGTGAAAATTAATAGTGATATAGCAAATGTAAATGTGACAATTAAGCGAACAATTTTTGTAAATAATTTAAACGCAAAACATTTTAAAACAAAAAGGCAATTAAATAAAAAACATTTAATTAAATAAAAAAAAAAAAAAAAAAAAAAAAAAAAGTGTTTTTATTGAAAAATAAAAAGTGAGGTGAAAAATATGGCGTCCAGCAATGGTGGACACACAGCATTGGAGGCGTCACCTAGCATGGTTGGTGACTGCCTCATCCCAGTGGAGGACCAGGAGGGATCATGGATCGACGTCACTGGAAGCAGCGATGGATCGGTGGTGACGCTGGACTCGTGCTCGGACCTTGACATGTCCACCACCACATGCTTCGGCGACACGGTGGTGGACGCGGGTCTCGAGCTCGAGGAGAAGCTCATCGACATCGGCAATCTCATAAATTGGCCGATCGTCGGTGGCGGCGTCACCAATACACAGCCACTAAAAATTCATGGACCACCAACACCACCATTACCACCAATACCACCAATACCACCAAAGAGACAATCTCTTCCAAGCGTAAGCCACACCCACACACACACTCACGCTCACAATCACCTAGAGGGACAGATAAAGAGAGGCAGCACACAACACAACACACAAAGACGCTCGCTACCACTCACACATACAACATCAGCCAATACACAAGAGACAAGTTCCCCGCCAAAAACAAGCGTCGGTCACACACACTCTACACGCAAGAAACAACACACACACCAACACACAACACACAAGAGACAGCCGCCAATCATCGACACCACAACATCGACAACGGAAGAGAGATGCTTCCCGCCATACAGCAGTCTCGCTCACACACACATTGGACAAGAGACTGCAAGTAAGAGCAAACGCACACAACTACATACAACACAAAAACGTTTGCCGCCAATCACAAACACTGCAACAACATCACACATAAATGAGAAGAGTCTCGCTCTCACTCACACTGGACAAGAGACGACGCGTAAGAGCAAACACACACACCATCACACGACACAAAAACGATCGCCGCCACTCACGAATGCTACCACTACAATGACAACGAAAGAGAGAATTTCCCCGCCAAACAACACGTTCACGCACACCAACACTGGACAAGCACAAACGAAGAGCGAACACACACAAGTACGTACACTACAGCCAATTAGTTTACATACACATAAGCCAAACTATATAAACACAAATACAAATATAAATACACTGACTAACTACATGTTTACAAACAATGACGAGGACAAACACATAAATACAAATAAAATGTTGGCGCCAAACACAAATACAAACCTAAATGACGCCCAACTAACACAACACAACAGACATTACACTAATACAAAGACAAGTGCACAAATAACTAGCACACAACAACAACAACTACACACGCAACACGAAGAAACGGATACACAGAAAGGGACAAATAATATGGACGAAGAAGGTCGACGAACTGTAAGAAGGAAGCTGATGCTTCTGGACGACAACTTGACGATCTCTTCGACTCCCTTGCCCAATCTTGCCAATAACTTGACGATCGATAGGTGGCTCACTCAGGTGCCACCACTGCTGGCACATGAGCTTCCAATAGCTGGAAGCACAACCTCAACGCCGGAGCCAGCAGTGACGCCACTAAAAAGAAGGTGCATTGAAGAGGATGAGCCTGACGACATGGACCTTCAATTCGTAACGCCGCTATTCAAGAGCAACTTTGCCAACAAACTACATTTGGAAAGCAAGTTGCAAAAGAAGGACATGGATAACAAAAGACAAAAACTTGAAACTAATACTAAACAAACAATGCAAATGCAACGCAACTACAACTACAACTCCCCCCCAAATGCTCAACATACACTACAACAAACACACGTATCTAAAAAGCCACAGCCAATACACACATACCCACAACCCCAACCACCACCACAAATACGAAACTCTATAACACAAACTAGCACTAAGCAGCAAATACAAATACAACAACAAGAAGTCCCCCCCTCTACATCTCAGCCAATACCACAACCATCACCACCACCACCACCACCAACACACACATTAGCACCACCACCAACACACACAATAGCACCACCACCAACACACACAATAGCACCACCACCAACACACACAATAGCACCACCACCAACACACACAATAGCACCACCACCAACACACACAATAGCACCACCACCAACACACACAATAGCACCACCACCAACACACACAATAGCACCACCACCAACACACACAATAGCACAGCCACAACCACCACCAACACAATCAAATAATAATACAAAAAACATACCCACCATTTACTTGCCCATGGTGCCGCAAATAATGCCACTGCTGGAGAGGCTCCAGAGGAACCCAGCAGTCGGCAAATTCACAACGAAAACGTCTGCCAGCGATGAGGTCCGCATTCAGTGTCACGAGATGGGTACTTACCTTGCAGTATTGGCTATACTGCAAGAGGATGGTACCCATCTCCATACACACCAGCCGAGGAGCCTCAAAGGGTGTAGAGTGTGTATTAAATTGCTACATCACTCTACACCCTGCGAGTGGGTGAAAGCCAAGCTGGCCGAGCTTGGCTACACAACTAAATACATCCGCAACAAAAAGCATCGCTTCACGGCCAAGCCGCTCAATATCTTTGAGCTTGAGCTGCAGCCCATGGCAGATGGCAGCCATGAGGATGTAGTTCGACTCACAGAGTTGGGTGGCCAGGTCGTGAAGGTGGAACGACAAGGAAGGACCGGAGAGCCTGTACAATGCCACAGATGTCAAGCATTTGGGCACTCCAAGAACTACTGCCGCAGAGACTTCAAATGCATGAAGTGTGCTGGCGCCCATCCCACAACAGCGTGTACAAAAGCGAGGGAGACAGCCCCGAAATGCAGTAACTGCGGAGGATGCCACATTAGCAGTTACAGGGGCTGTCCAACCTACAAAAAGGCGAGAGCAAATTTATTGGGAAATAAGGCACCCAAGGAGGGGGCGCAGCCACGCCAGCAACATCGCCAGCGTGGCCACGTTTACAATAATCAAATTTTAAATACAAATAAACTTATAAATAATAAAAGTAAACTTGGCCATGCAGGCAATGCAACCTCGCGCCAGGGATTGGCGACAAATGCGGCTGTATGTCATCCTGACCCACACTCGGGCACAAACAGGATGACATACAGTCGCGTATTGAGAGGTGGCATTGCCAACACGCCAACAACTAATACAGTTATCAGGGGCGTGTTGACGACTAGCCGCAAGGAAAAGCGGCACAATCATATGCCGCAACATCACCCCCAGAAACAATACCCGCCCAGGGTAGCCAATAGGGCCATAGAGGCCACCACATCGTGGGCAGCGACGGAGACAGCGATAGAACCAGCGGCAGCAGCAGCGACAGCAGAGGCGGCAGCAGCGTCAACTCCATCTCCAGCTCCTAATACGGCGACAGGCGCCGCCAGGATGCGCTTGCCACTCAAGCTGCACAATCCTCTCCAAAGGGCAGCTAGTGGCAAGCGGAGGCAGCCGCCAACAAAGAGGGCACGGCAGAAGCGTGCACCGGCCAATACCGGAGCAACTGCAACAGCAACAACAAATGCATCAGCTGGGGACGCGCACGTCAGCACACCGGCCACACCAGTCAGTGTGGCCGGAGCCGTGCGCAATCCAGCTGAGAGGCACCTGGCGAAGCTGCAACAGGAGCTGCGGCATCGGCAGCGAGCGACAGCAACTAGCGAGGAAGCCAAACCTGATCCCCTGCTGCGGGCCCTGGAATTAAACCTGACGCTGTTCAGACGGATGGAGGACAAGATGGACCAGCTGTTCAATGCATTCTTACAGCTGGTCCCATCCATCGCCGGGCAGCGCCAGGGCCCACAGCGGAGGATGCCAGTCGCTGGCAGCACCAGTGCAATGGAGACGGACCTGGAAGAGGAATTGGCAGTGAATGACAATTGCTATAATGGGTAGAGAAATTCACAATTACTTACCTGCGGCAGCATCAACACCAATAGTACCTGCAAATAAACACACATGCCACATTGCCACCCACACTTGCACCCAGAATGTCAACTCTTTTAAAATTGCATTCTGGGCTGCCTGTTGGGATGGCCATGGGCACAACAATACACAAACGCAAATACAAACACACATACAAACACTGGCTACTCTACAAACACAATCACTGACTATGACACAAATACAAATACAAACACAATTACAAATACAAACAATGACTAAGCTACAAACATATAAACAAACATTGACTACGCTACAAACATATGCACTAATACTAACTACGCTACAAACGCATACACAAACACTGTATATGACACCAACACAAAAACAAACACAAACACAAACTCCTTGGCAGTGGCGCCACACCTGGAGGCACAAGAGTGGGCCACAGCAGAAGATGCGCCACATCCAGAGGCGCAGGCACACACAGCAGCAGCAGCAACGACGAGTCCAAATTTGGAGTCGGTGGCAACATCGATGGCCATGCCACGGCCACTCACTCCAAGCGATGTATCCAGCGTATCCAGTCGCAAGGCAGTCAACAACCTTAAAAAAAAAAGAAGCAATTAATAAAGGACGAGCACTGGAGAAGGACAACGAGGCGGAGCAATGTATCACAGTGCCCGCCCATAAACTCACGCAAACAAACAAACGATGTCCACCAAAAGATGCCACTGCGCGCATCCATGACGGGCCGATGGCGCTCACGCTGCCTGCATCCGCTCGAGGCAACGTCGAGCAGATCGACGAACATAGACGACGGCGGCAACAGCAGCGGAAATTCCATCGGCGACACATCCTATAATGAAGAGGAGGATTTAGTATATGTTATTATAAAACATATATAAAAAGCAATTAACTGCCTCTGCACACACATACATGCGCAGACGCATACTTACTGCGGATGCCCATGCAATCCCATGAACGACGTCTCCAGTCGCCCAGACGATCCACATGGCCATCTCCAGATGGCCACAAATTTGGTTCCTGCGACGATAAATCTGCAATTTAAAATAAGAAAAATTTTAGTATAAGCATATATGTTTATTACTAATTGTTTCTACTTACCGTCGCAGAGCCTATTACTTGACGTTCCAGTCCTCCAGGGGGTGCCCTCCAGCGCTCCTGACGACTGCCAATTTGGTCCAACGACGAGAGTACCTGCAACGAAAAGAAGAGAAAATTACAACAAATACTTACCTTATCTCCAGACGATTCCTCCAAGATGACTCCAGATGCCACGAAGCTGAAATTAAAATAAGATTAATTAATATTATATAATTTATTTGATTTAAATGTTGTAATTGTTAATTACATGTCATTTCTCGTCACTATTTGTACGTATGTCCACATGTTGATCGTTTTGGACTTGGCAGCAGCTGATAGTGCAGCGCTGCATATATTGTGACTATCGATAAAATATGTTATGTTAAGTTTATGTTATGTTAACATGTCACTGCTATCGGTGTGGCCATTAGGGCTGCACCGATAATTAATTGGCGCCAGTTGCTACCAATTTGAAATAAGTTGCTCTCTATAGTAATGAGTAAAATTGGTAGCAGCGTGCCGTAGCCCCCGACACGACAGCTTGAATCTTGAGTGTCGTGTTTGGTGTTACGGCGGCGTCGCGAGCGGACGTGCGCATGTCGCGCGGCAAATCGAGTGAGAAAATTGTAATCGAACAGTAAAAGAAAAATTGTGCAATTAAGTTGACATTTATTGTTAAACAATTTTAATGCAAACAATTTAAAACATTTGCAAATAAATAAAAACATTTAATTAAATAAAAATTAATTAAAAAAAAGATAGTAAATTAACTTTCTGGAGGCAGCTTCAGCATGCCACGCGAAAAACAGCGGTATCAACGGGGCTTCTGAGTAGACTAATGGCAAATGTTGACGGACCGACGGCAGGGAAACGAAAGCTTTTAATGGAAACCACCAACGCGATACTACTGTATGGTAGTGAAGTGTGGGCCGACACCCTAAAAGCTGAAGTCAGGCGGAAACCGATACTATCGGTGCAGAGAAGAGCAGCCTTAAGGATAGCTTCGGCGTACCGTACAGTTTCCGGACCGGCGGTAACGCTAATAGCATCAGTCATACCTATAGACCTGCTTGCGCAAGAGCGCAGGAAGATATGGGATCTCCGCAAAAGCGGACAATTCTCGGTGCAGGCGGTAAAGACGGTTCGACGGCAGACAATAGCTTCTTGGAAGACTAGATGGGCAAGCGAGAGGTATGGGAGATGGACAGCAAGAATTATCCCCGACCTAGACAAGTGGATAAATATGCTTGACTCAATGGAACAGCGTTTCCACATACCGGAATATTTGATGGGTATGGTCAGGAGCTACTTGCATGACCGAGTACTCCCATACGCTACACAGACTGGTATTAAACGGTACAGAGTGACCGGCGGAGCTGCACAGGGTTCGGTCCCCGACCTAGACAAGTGGATAAATATGCTTGACTCAATGGAACAGCGTTTCCACATACCGGAATATTTGATGGGTATGGTCAGGAGCTACTTGCATGACCGAGTACTCCCATACGCTACACAGACTGGTATTAAACGGTACAGAGTGACCGGCGGAGCTGCACAGGGTTCGGTCCTTGGACCAGATCTGTGGAATATCAGCTACGACGACATTCTAAGACTAGAAATGCCTGAAGAAACTTTCCTTATTGGTTATGCTGACGATATTGCGGCGGTCATCACCGCGAGAAATACCATAGAGGCCCAAAAAAGGCTTACCCAAGTCATGATCCGCACGCAGACATAGCTCAGTTCGCGAGGCTTGGAACTTGCTACCCATAAAACAGAGTTACTTCTGTTTACGGGGAAGCAGATTCCAAACGAAATTGAGATGCGAGTGAGCGGTAACTTACTAAAGACTCAGAGGATAGTAAATTATCTAGGCGTTAGATTAGATAGTAAATTAACTTTCTGGAGGCAGCTTCAGCATGCCACGCGAAAAACAGCGGTATCAACGGGGCTTCTGAGTAGACTAATGGCAAATGTTGACGGACCGACGGCAGGGAAACGAAAGCTTTTAATGGAAACCACCAACGCGATACTACTGTATGGTAGTGAAGTGTGGGCCGACACCCTAAAAGCTGAAGTCAGGCGGAAACCGATACTATCGGTGCAGAGAAGAGCAGCCTTAAGGATAGCTTCGGCGTACCGTACAGTTTCCGGACCGGCGGTAACGCTAATAGCATCAGTCATACCTATAGACCTGCTTGCGCAAGAGCGCAGGAAGATATGGGATCTCCGCAAAAGCGGACAATTCTCGGTGCAGGCGGTAAAGACGGTTCGACGGCAGACAATAGCTTCTTGGAAGACTAGATGGGCAAGCGAGAGGTATGGGAGATGGACAGCAAGAATTATCCCCGACCTAGACAAGTGGATAAATATGCTTGACTCAATGGAACAGCGTTTCCACATACCGGAATATTTGATGGGTATGGTCAGGAGCTACTTGCATGACCGAGTACTCCCATACGCTACACAGACTGGTATTAAACGGTACAGAGTGACCGGCAGAGCTGCACAGGGTTCGGTCCCCGACCTAGACAAGTGGATAAATATGCTTGACTCAATGGAACAGCGTTTCCACATACCGGAATATTTGATGGGTATGGTCAGGAGCTACTTGCATGACCGAGTACTCCCATACGCTACACAGACTGGTATTAAACGGTACAGAGTGACCGGCGGAGCTGCACAGGGTTCGGTCCTTGGACCAGATCTGTGGAATATCAGCTACGACGACATTCTAAGACTAGAAATGCCTGAAGAAACTTTCCTTATTGGTTATGCTGACGATATTGCGGCGGTCATCACCGCGAGAAATACCATAGAGGCCCAAAAAAGGCTTACCCAAGTCATGATCCGCACGCAGACATAGCTCAGTTCGCGAGGCTTGGAACTTGCTACCCATAAAACAGAGTTACTTCTGTTTACGGGGAAGCAGATTCCAAACGAAATTGAGATGCGAGTGAGCGGTAACTTACTAAAGACTCAGAGGATAGTAAATTATCTAGGCGTTAGATTAGATAGTAAATTAACTTTCTGGAGGCAGCTTCAGCATGCCACGCGAAAAACAGCGGTATCAACGGGGCTTCTGAGTAGACTAATGGCAAATGTTGACGGACCGACGGCAGGGAAACGAAAGCTTTTAATGGAAACCACCAACGCGATACTACTGTATGGTAGTGAAGTGTGGGCCGACACCCTAAAAGCTGAAGTCAGGCGGAAACCGATACTATCGGTGCAGAGAAGAGCAGCCTTAAGGATAGCTTCGGCGTACCGTACAGTTTCCGGACCGGCGGTAACGCTAATAGCATCAGTCATACCTATAGACCTGCTTGCGCAAGAGCGCAGGAAGATATGGGATCTCCGCAAAAGCGGACAATTCTCGGTGCAGGCGGTAAAGACGGTTCGACGGCAGACAATAGCTTCTTGGAAGACTAGATGGGCAAGCGAGAGGTATGGGAGATGGACAGCAAGAATTATCCCCGACCTAGACAAGTGGATAAATATGCTTGACTCAATGGAACAGCGTTTCCACATACCGGAATATTTGATGGGTATGGTCAGGAGCTACTTGCATGACCGAGTACTCCCATACGCTACACAGACTGGTATTAAACGGTACAGAGTGACCGGCGGAGCTGCACAGGGTTCGGTCCCCGACCTAGACAAGTGGATAAATATGCTTGACTCAATGGAACAGCGTTTCCACATACCGGAATATTTGATGGGTATGGTCAGGAGCTACTTGCATGACCGAGTACTCCCATACGCTACACAGACTGGTATTAAACGGTACAGAGTGACCGGCGGAGCTGCACAGGGTTCGGTCCTTGGACCAGATCTGTGGAATATCAGCTACGACGACATTCTAAGACTAGAAATGCCTGAAGAAACTTTCCTTATTGGTTATGCTGACGATATTGCGGCGGTCATCACCGCGAGAAATACCATAGAGGCCCAAAAAAGGCTTACCCAAGTCATGATCCGCACGCAGACATAGCTCAGTTCGCAAGGCTTGGAACTTGCTACCCATAAAACAGAGTTACTTCTGTTTACGGGGAAGCAGATTCCAAACGAAATTGAGATGCGAGTGAGCGGTAACTTACTAAAGACTCAGAGGATAGTAAATTATCTAGGCGTTAGATTAGATAGTAAATTAACTTTCTGGAGGCAGCTTCAGCATGCCACGCGAAAAACAGCGGTATCAACGGGGCTTCTGAGTAGACTAATGGCAAATGTTGACGGACCGACGGCAGGGAAACGAAAGCTTTTAATGGAAACCACCAACGCGATACTACTGTATGGTAGTGAAGTGTGGGCCGACACCCTAAAAGCTGAAGTCAGGCGGAAACCGATACTATCGGTGCAGAGAAGAGCAGCCTTAAGGATAGCTTCGGCGTACCGTACAGTTTCCGGACCGGCGGTAACGCTAATAGCATCAGTCATACCTATAGACCTGCTTGCGCAAGAGCGCAGGAAGATATGGGATCTCCGCAAAAGCGGACAATTCTCGGTGCAGGCGGTAAAGACGGTTCGACGGCAGACAATAGCTTCTTGGAAGACTAGATGGGCAAGCGAGAGGTATGGGAGATGGACAGCAAGAATTATCCCCGACCTAGACAAGTGGATAAATATGCTTGACTCAATGGAACAGCGTTTCCACATACCGGAATATTTGATGGGTATGGTCAGGAGCTACTTGCATGACCGAGTACTCCCATACGCTACACAGACTGGTATTAAACGGTACAGAGTGACCGGCGGAGCTGCACAGGGTTCGGTCCCCGACCTAGACAAGTGGATAAATATGCTTGACTCAATGGAACAGCGTTTCCACATACCGGAATATTTGATGGGTATGGTCAGGAGCTACTTGCATGACCGAGTACTCCCATACGCTACACAGACTGGTATTAAACGGTACAGAGTGACCGGCGGAGCTGCACAGGGTTCGGTCCTTGGACCAGATCTGTGGAATATCAGCTACGACGACATTCTAAGACTAGAAATGCCTGAAGAAACTTTCCTTATTGGTTATGCTGACGATATTGCGGCGGTCATCACCGCGAGAAATACCATAGAGGCCCAAAAAAGGCTTACCCAAGTCATGATCCGCACGCAGACATAGCTCAGTTCGCAAGGCTTGGAACTTGCTACCCATAAAACAGAGTTACTTCTGTTTACGGGGAAGCAGATTCCAAACGAAATTGAGATGCGAGTGAGCGGTAACTTACTAAAGACTCAGAGGATAGTAAATTATCTAGGCGTTAGATTAGATAGTAAATTAACTTTCTGGAGGCAGCTTCAGCATGCCACGCGAAAAACAGCGGTATCAACGGGGCTTCTGAGTAGACTAATGGCAAATGTTGACGGACCGACGGCAGGGAAACGAAAGCTTTTAATGGAAACCACCAACGCGATACTACTGTATGGTAGTGAAGTGTGGGCCGACACCCTAAAAGCTGAAGTCAGGCGGAAACCGATACTATCGGTGCAGAGAAGAGCAGCCTTAAGGATAGCTTCGGCGTACCGTACAGTTTCCGGACCGGCGGTAACGCTAATAGCATCAGTCATACCTATAGACCTGCTTGCGCAAGAGCGCAGGAAGATATGGGATCTCCGCAAAAGCGGACAATTCTCGGTGCAGGCGGTAAAGACGGTTCGACGGCAGACAATAGCTTCTTGGAAGACTAGATGGGCAAGCGAGAGGTATGGGAGATGGACAGCAAGAATTATCCCCGACCTAGACAAGTGGATAAATATGCTTGACTCAATGGAACAGCGTTTCCACATACCGGAATATTTGATGGGTATGGTCAGGAGCTACTTGCATGACCGAGTACTCCCATACGCTACACAGACTGGTATTAAACGGTACAGAGTGACCGGCAGAGCTGCACAGGGTTCGGTCCCCGACCTAGACAAGTGGATAAATATGCTTGACTCAATGGAACAGCGTTTCCACATACCGGAATATTTGATGGGTATGGTCAGGAGCTACTTGCATGACCGAGTACTCCCATACGCTACACAGACTGGTATTAAACGGTACAGAGTGACCGGCGGAGCTGCACAGGGTTCGGTCCTTGGACCAGATCTGTGGAATATCAGCTACGACGACATTCTAAGACTAGAAATGCCTGAAGAAACTTTCCTTATTGGTTATGCTGACGATATTGCGGCGGTCATCACCGCGAGAAATACCATAGAGGCCCAAAAAAGGCTTACCCAAGTCATGATCCGCACGCAGACATAGCTCAGTTCGCAAGGCTTGGAACTTGCTACCCATAAAACAGAGTTACTTCTGTTTACGGGGAAGCAGATTCCAAACGAAATTGAGATGCGAGTGAGCGGTAACTTACTAAAGACTCAGAGGATAGTAAATTATCTAGGCGTTAGATTAGATAGTAAATTAACTTTCTGGAGGCAGCTTCAGCATGCCACGCGAAAAACAGCGGTATCAACGGGGCTTCTGAGTAGACTAATGGCAAATGTTGACGGACCGACGGCAGGGAAACGAAAGCTTTTAATGGAAACCACCAACGCGATACTACTGTATGGTAGTGAAGTGTGGGCCGACACCCTAAAAGCTGAAGTCAGGCGGAAACCGATACTATCGGTGCAGAGAAGAGCAGCCTTAAGGATAGCTTCGGCGTACCGTACAGTTTCCGGACCGGCGGTAACGCTAATAGCATCAGTCATACCTATAGACCTGCTTGCGCAAGAGCGCAGGAAGATATGGGATCTCCGCAAAAGCGGACAATTCTCGGTGCAGGCGGTAAAGACGGTTCGACGGCAGACAATAGCTTCTTGGAAGACTAGATGGGCAAGCGAGAGGTATGGGAGATGGACAGCAAGAATTATCCCCGACCTAGACAAGTGGATAAATATGCTTGACTCAATGGAACAGCGTTTCCACATACCGGAATATTTGATGGGTATGGTCAGGAGCTACTTGCATGACCGAGTACTCCCATACGCTACACAGACTGGTATTAAACGGTACAGAGTGACCGGCAGAGCTGCACAGGGTTCGGTCCCCGACCTAGACAAGTGGATAAATATGCTTGACTCAATGGAACAGCGTTTCCACATACCGGAATATTTGATGGGTATGGTCAGGAGCTACTTGCATGACCGAGTACTCCCATACGCTACACAGACTGGTATTAAACGGTACAGAGTGACCGGCGGAGCTGCACAGGGTTCGGTCCTTGGACCAGATCTGTGGAATATCAGCTACGACGACATTCTAAGACTAGAAATGCCTGAAGAAACTTTCCTTATTGGTTATGCTGACGATATTGCGGCGGTCATCACCGCGAGAAATACCATAGAGGCCCAAAAAAGGCTTACCCAAGTCATGATCCGCACGCAGACATAGCTCAGTTCGCGAGGCTTGGAACTTGCTACCCATAAAACAGAGTTACTTCTGTTTACGGGGAAGCAGATTCCAAACGAAATTGAGATGCGAGTGAGCGGTAACTTACTAAAGACTCAGAGGATAGTAAATTATCTAGGCGTTAGATTAGATAGTAAATTAACTTTCTGGAGGCAGCTTCAGCATGCCACGCGAAAAACAGCGGTATCAACGGGGCTTCTGAGTAGACTAATGGCAAATGTTGACGGACCGACGGCAGGGAAACGAAAGCTTTTAATGGAAACCACCAACGCGATACTACTGTATGGTAGTGAAGTGTGGGCCGACACCCTAAAAGCTGAAGTCAGGCGGAAACCGATACTATCGGTGCAGAGAAGAGCAGCCTTAAGGATAGCTTCGGCGTACCGTACAGTTTCCGGACCGGCGGTAACGCTAATAGCATCAGTCATACCTATAGACCTGCTTGCGCAAGAGCGCAGGAAGATATGGGATCTCCGCAAAAGCGGACAATTCTCGGTGCAGGCGGTAAAGACGGTTCGACGGCAGACAATAGCTTCTTGGAAGACTAGATGGGCAAGCGAGAGGTATGGGAGATGGACAGCAAGAATTATCCCCGACCTAGACAAGTGGATAAATATGCTTGACTCAATGGAACAGCGTTTCCACATACCGGAATATTTGATGGGTATGGTCAGGAGCTACTTGCATGACCGAGTACTCCCATACGCTACACAGACTGGTATTAAACGGTACAGAGTGACCGGCAGAGCTGCACAGGGTTCGGTCCCCGACCTAGACAAGTGGATAAATATGCTTGACTCAATGGAACAGCGTTTCCACATACCGGAATATTTGATGGGTATGGTCAGGAGCTACTTGCATGACCGAGTACTCCCATACGCTACACAGACTGGTATTAAACGGTACAGAGTGACCGGCGGAGCTGCACAGGGTTCGGTCCTTGGACCAGATCTGTGGAATATCAGCTACGACGACATTCTAAGACTAGAAATGCCTGAAGAAACTTTCCTTATTGGTTATGCTGACGATATTGCGGCGGTCATCACCGCGAGAAATACCATAGAGGCCCAAAAAAGGCTTACCCAAGTCATGATCCGCACGCAGACATAGCTCAGTTCGCGAGGCTTGGAACTTGCTACCCATAAAACAGAGTTACTTCTGTTTACGGGGAAGCAGATTCCAAACGAAATTGAGATGCGAGTGAGCGGTAACTTACTAAAGACTCAGAGGATAGTAAATTATCTAGGCGTTAGATTAGATAGTAAATTAACTTTCTGGAGGCAGCTTCAGCATGCCACGCGAAAAACAGCGGTATCAACGGGGCTTCTGAGTAGACTAATGGCAAATGTTGACGGACCGACGGCAGGGAAACGAAAGCTTTTAATGGAAACCACCAACGCGATACTACTGTATGGTAGTGAAGTGTGGGCCGACACCCTAAAAGCTGAAGTCAGGCGGAAACCGATACTATCGGTGCAGAGAAGAGCAGCCTTAAGGATAGCTTCGGCGTACCGTACAGTTTCCGGACCGGCGGTAACGCTAATAGCATCAGTCATACCTATAGACCTGCTTGCGCAAGAGCGCAGGAAGATATGGGATCTCCGCAAAAGCGGACAATTCTCGGTGCAGGCGGTAAAGACGGTTCGACGGCAGACAATAGCTTCTTGGAAGACTAGATGGGCAAGCGAGAGGTATGGGAGATGGACAGCAAGAATTATCCCCGACCTAGACAAGTGGATAAATATGCTTGACTCAATGGAACAGCGTTTCCACATACCGGAATATTTGATGGGTATGGTCAGGAGCTACTTGCATGACCGAGTACTCCCATACGCTACACAGACTGGTATTAAACGGTACAGAGTGACCGGCGGAGCTGCACAGGGTTCGGTCCCCGACCTAGACAAGTGGATAAATATGCTTGACTCAATGGAACAGCGTTTCCACATACCGGAATATTTGATGGGTATGGTCAGGAGCTACTTGCATGACCGAGTACTCCCATACGCTACACAGACTGGTATTAAACGGTACAGAGTGACCGGCGGAGCTGCACAGGGTTCGGTCCTTGGACCAGATCTGTGGAATATCAGCTACGACGACATTCTAAGACTAGAAATGCCTGAAGAAACTTTCCTTATTGGTTATGCTGACGATATTGCGGCGGTCATCACCGCGAGAAATACCATAGAGGCCCAAAAAAGGCTTACCCAAGTCATGATCCGCACGCAGACATAGCTCAGTTCGCGAGGCTTGGAACTTGCTACCCATAAAACAGAGTTACTTCTGTTTACGGGGAAGCAGATTCCAAACGAAATTGAGATGCGAGTGAGCGGTAACTTACTAAAGACTCAGAGGATAGTAAATTATCTAGGCGTTAGATTAGATAGTAAATTAACTTTCTGGAGGCAGCTTCAGCATGCCACGCGAAAAACAGCGGTATCAACGGGGCTTCTGAGTAGACTAATGGCAAATGTTGACGGACCGACGGCAGGGAAACGAAAGCTTTTAATGGAAACCACCAACGCGATACTACTGTATGGTAGTGAAGTGTGGGCCGACACCCTAAAAGCTGAAGTCAGGCGGAAACCGATACTATCGGTGCAGAGAAGAGCAGCCTTAAGGATAGCTTCGGCGTACCGTACAGTTTCCGGACCGGCGGTAACGCTAATAGCATCAGTCATACCTATAGACCTGCTTGCGCAAGAGCGCAGGAAGATATGGGATCTCCGCAAAAGCGGACAATTCTCGGTGCAGGCGGTAAAGACGGTTCGACGGCAGACAATAGCTTCTTGGAAGACTAGATGGGCAAGCGAGAGGTATGGGAGATGGACAGCAAGAATTATCCCCGACCTAGACAAGTGGATAAATATGCTTGACTCAATGGAACAGCGTTTCCACATACCGGAATATTTGATGGGTATGGTCAGGAGCTACTTGCATGACCGAGTACTCCCATACGCTACACAGACTGGTATTAAACGGTACAGAGTGACCGGCAGAGCTGCACAGGGTTCGGTCCCCGACCTAGACAAGTGGATAAATATGCTTGACTCAATGGAACAGCGTTTCCACATACCGGAATATTTGATGGGTATGGTCAGGAGCTACTTGCATGACCGAGTACTCCCATACGCTACACAGACTGGTATTAAACGGTACAGAGTGACCGGCGGAGCTGCACAGGGTTCGGTCCTTGGACCAGATCTGTGGAATATCAGCTACGACGACATTCTAAGACTAGAAATGCCTGAAGAAACTTTCCTTATTGGTTATGCTGACGATATTGCGGCGGTCATCACCGCGAGAAATACCATAGAGGCCCAAAAAAGGCTTACCCAAGTCATGATCCGCACGCAGACATAGCTCAGTTCGCGAGGCTTGGAACTTGCTACCCATAAAACAGAGTTACTTCTGTTTACGGGGAAGCAGATTCCAAACGAAATTGAGATGCGAGTGAGCGGTAACTTACTAAAGACTCAGAGGATAGTAAATTATCTAGGCGTTAGATTAGATAGTAAATTAACTTTCTGGAGGCAGCTTCAGCATGCCACGCGAAAAACAGCGGTATCAACGGGGCTTCTGAGTAGACTAATGGCAAATGTTGACGGACCGACGGCAGGGAAACGAAAGCTTTTAATGGAAACCACCAACGCGATACTACTGTATGGTAGTGAAGTGTGGGCCGACACCCTAAAAGCTGAAGTCAGGCGGAAACCGATACTATCGGTGCAGAGAAGAGCAGCCTTAAGGATAGCTTCGGCGTACCGTACAGTTTCCGGACCGGCGGTAACGCTAATAGCATCAGTCATACCTATAGACCTGCTTGCGCAAGAGCGCAGGAAGATATGGGATCTCCGCAAAAGCGGACAATTCTCGGTGCAGGCGGTAAAGACGGTTCGACGGCAGACAATAGCTTCTTGGAAGACTAGATGGGCAAGCGAGAGGTATGGGAGATGGACAGCAAGAATTATCCCCGACCTAGACAAGTGGATAAATATGCTTGACTCAATGGAACAGCGTTTCCACATACCGGAATATTTGATGGGTATGGTCAGGAGCTACTTGCATGACCGAGTACTCCCATACGCTACACAGACTGGTATTAAACGGTACAGAGTGACCGGCAGAGCTGCACAGGGTTCGGTCCCCGACCTAGACAAGTGGATAAATATGCTTGACTCAATGGAACAGCGTTTCCACATACCGGAATATTTGATGGGTATGGTCAGGAGCTACTTGCATGACCGAGTACTCCCATACGCTACACAGACTGGTATTAAACGGTACAGAGTGACCGGCGGAGCTGCACAGGGTTCGGTCCTTGGACCAGATCTGTGGAATATCAGCTACGACGACATTCTAAGACTAGAAATGCCTGAAGAAACTTTCCTTATTGGTTATGCTGACGATATTGCGGCGGTCATCACCGCGAGAAATACCATAGAGGCCCAAAAAAGGCTTACCCAAGTCATGATCCGCACGCAGACATAGCTCAGTTCGCGAGGCTTGGAACTTGCTACCCATAAAACAGAGTTACTTCTGTTTACGGGGAAGCAGATTCCAAACGAAATTGAGATGCGAGTGAGCGGTAACTTACTAAAGACTCAGAGGATAGTAAATTATCTAGGCGTTAGATTAGATAGTAAATTAACTTTCTGGAGGCAGCTTCAGCATGCCACGCGAAAAACAGCGGTATCAACGGGGCTTCTGAGTAGACTAATGGCAAATGTTGACGGACCGACGGCAGGGAAACGAAAGCTTTTAATGGAAACCACCAACGCGATACTACTGTATGGTAGTGAAGTGTGGGCCGACACCCTAAAAGCTGAAGTCAGGCGGAAACCGATACTATCGGTGCAGAGAAGAGCAGCCTTAAGGATAGCTTCGGCGTACCGTACAGTTTCCGGACCGGCGGTAACGCTAATAGCATCAGTCATACCTATAGACCTGCTTGCGCAAGAGCGCAGGAAGATATGGGATCTCCGCAAAAGCGGACAATTCTCGGTGCAGGCGGTAAAGACGGTTCGACGGCAGACAATAGCTTCTTGGAAGACTAGATGGGCAAGCGAGAGGTATGGGAGATGGACAGCAAGAATTATCCCCGACCTAGACAAGTGGATAAATATGCTTGACTCAATGGAACAGCGTTTCCACATACCGGAATATTTGATGGGTATGGTCAGGAGCTACTTGCATGACCGAGTACTCCCATACGCTACACAGACTGGTATTAAACGGTACAGAGTGACCGGCGGAGCTGCACAGGGTTCGGTCCCCGACCTAGACAAGTGGATAAATATGCTTGACTCAATGGAACAGCGTTTCCACATACCGGAATATTTGATGGGTATGGTCAGGAGCTACTTGCATGACCGAGTACTCCCATACGCTACACAGACTGGTATTAAACGGTACAGAGTGACCGGCGGAGCTGCACAGGGTTCGGTCCTTGGACCAGATCTGTGGAATATCAGCTACGACGACATTCTAAGACTAGAAATGCCTGAAGAAACTTTCCTTATTGGTTATGCTGACGATATTGCGGCGGTCATCACCGCGAGAAATACCATAGAGGCCCAAAAAAGGCTTACCCAAGTCATGATCCGCACGCAGACATAGCTCAGTTCGCGAGGCTTGGAACTTGCTACCCATAAAACAGAGTTACTTCTGTTTACGGGGAAGCAGATTCCAAACGAAATTGAGATGCGAGTGAGCGGTAACTTACTAAAGACTCAGAGGATAGTAAATTATCTAGGCGTTAGATTAGATAGTAAATTAACTTTCTGGAGGCAGCTTCAGCATGCCACGCGAAAAACAGCGGTATCAACGGGGCTTCTGAGTAGACTAATGGCAAATGTTGACGGACCGACGGCAGGGAAACGAAAGCTTTTAATGGAAACCACCAACGCGATACTACTGTATGGTAGTGAAGTGTGGGCCGACACCCTAAAAGCTGAAGTCAGGCGGAAACCGATACTATCGGTGCAGAGAAGAGCAGCCTTAAGGATAGCTTCGGCGTACCGTACAGTTTCCGGACCGGCGGTAACGCTAATAGCATCAGTCATACCTATAGACCTGCTTGCGCAAGAGCGCAGGAAGATATGGGATCTCCGCAAAAGCGGACAATTCTCGGTGCAGGCGGTAAAGACGGTTCGACGGCAGACAATAGCTTCTTGGAAGACTAGATGGGCAAGCGAGAGGTATGGGAGATGGACAGCAAGAATTATCCCCGACCTAGACAAGTGGATAAATATGCTTGACTCAATGGAACAGCGTTTCCACATACCGGAATATTTGATGGGTATGGTCAGGAGCTACTTGCATGACCGAGTACTCCCATACGCTACACAGACTGGTATTAAACGGTACAGAGTGACCGGCGGAGCTGCACAGGGTTCGGTCCCCGACCTAGACAAGTGGATAAATATGCTTGACTCAATGGAACAGCGTTTCCACATACCGGAATATTTGATGGGTATGGTCAGGAGCTACTTGCATGACCGAGTACTCCCATACGCTACACAGACTGGTATTAAACGGTACAGAGTGACGGGAGTGCACAGGGTTCGGTCCCCGACCTAGACAAGTGGATAAATATGCTTGACTCAATGGAACAGCGTTTCCACATACCGGAATATTTGATGGGTATGGTCAGGAGCTACTTGCATGACCGAGTACTCCCATACGCTACACAGACTGGTATTAAACGGTACAGAGTGACCGGCGGAGCTGCACAGGGTTCGGTCCTTGGACCAGATCTGTGGAATATCAGCTACGACGACATTCTAAGACTAGAAATGCCTGAAGAAACTTTCCTTATTGGTTATGCTGACGATATTGCGGCGGTCATCACCGCGAGAAATACCATAGAGGCCCAAAAAAGGCTTACCCAAGTCATGATCCGCACGCAGACATAGCTCAGTTCGCGAGGCTTGGAACTTGCTACCCATAAAACAGAGTTACTTCTGTTTACGGGGAAGCAGATTCCAAACGAAATTGAGATGCGAGTGAGCGGTAACTTACTAAAGACTCAGAGGATAGTAAATTATCTAGGCGTTAGATTAGATAGTAAATTAACTTTCTGGAGGCAGCTTCAGCATGCCACGCGAAAAACAGCGGTATCAACGGGGCTTCTGAGTAGACTAATGGCAAATGTTGACGGACCGACGGCAGGGAAACGAAAGCTTTTAATGGAAACCACCAACGCGATACTACTGTATGGTAGTGAAGTGTGGGCCGACACCCTAAAAGCTGAAGTCAGGCGGAAACCGATACTATCGGTGCAGAGAAGAGCAGCCTTAAGGATAGCTTCGGCGTACCGTACAGTTTCCGGACCGGCGGTAACGCTAATAGCATCAGTCATACCTATAGACCTGCTTGCGCAAGAGCGCAGGAAGATATGGGATCTCCGCAAAAGCGGACAATTCTCGGTGCAGGCGGTAAAGACGGTTCGACGGCAGACAATAGCTTCTTGGAAGACTAGATGGGCAAGCGAGAGGTATGGGAGATGGACAGCAAGAATTATCCCCGACCTAGACAAGTGGATAAATATGCTTGACTCAATGGAACAGCGTTTCCACATACCGGAATATTTGATGGGTATGGTCAGGAGCTACTTGCATGACCGAGTACTCCCATACGCTACACAGACTGGTATTAAACGGTACAGAGTGACCGGCGGAGCTGCACAGGGTTCGGTCCCCGACCTAGACAAGTGGATAAATATGCTTGACTCAATGGAACAGCGTTTCCACATACCGGAATATTTGATGGGTATGGTCAGGAGCTACTTGCATGACCGAGTACTCCCATACGCTACACAGACTGGTATTAAACGGTACAGAGTGACCGGCGGAGCTGCACAGGGTTCGGTCCTTGGACCAGATCTGTGGAATATCAGCTACGACGACATTCTAAGACTAGAAATGCCTGAAGAAACTTTCCTTATTGGTTATGCTGACGATATTGCGGCGGTCATCACCGCGAGAAATACCATAGAGGCCCAAAAAAGGCTTACCCAAGTCATGATCCGCACGCAGACATAGCTCAGTTCGCAAGGCTTGGAACTTGCTACCCATAAAACAGAGTTACTTCTGTTTACGGGGAAGCAGATTCCAAACGAAATTGAGATGCGAGTGAGCGGTAACTTACTAAAGACTCAGAGGATAGTAAATTATCTAGGCGTTAGATTAGATAGTAAATTAACTTTCTGGAGGCAGCTTCAGCATGCCACGCGAAAAACAGCGGTATCAACGGGGCTTCTGAGTAGACTAATGGCAAATGTTGACGGACCGACGGCAGGGAAACGAAAGCTTTTAATGGAAACCACCAACGCGATACTACTGTATGGTAGTGAAGTGTGGGCCGACACCCTAAAAGCTGAAGTCAGGCGGAAACCGATACTATCGGTGCAGAGAAGAGCAGCCTTAAGGATAGCTTCGGCGTACCGTACAGTTTCCGGACCGGCGGTAACGCTAATAGCATCAGTCATACCTATAGACCTGCTTGCGCAAGAGCGCAGGAAGATATGGGATCTCCGCAAAAGCGGACAATTCTCGGTGCAGGCGGTAAAGACGGTTCGACGGCAGACAATAGCTTCTTGGAAGACTAGATGGGCAAGCGAGAGGTATGGGAGATGGACAGCAAGAATTATCCCCGACCTAGACAAGTGGATAAATATGCTTGACTCAATGGAACAGCGTTTCCACATACCGGAATATTTGATGGGTATGGTCAGGAGCTACTTGCATGACCGAGTACTCCCATACGCTACACAGACTGGTATTAAACGGTACAGAGTGACCGGCGGAGCTGCACAGGGTTCGGTCCCCGACCTAGACAAGTGGATAAATATGCTTGACTCAATGGAACAGCGTTTCCACATACCGGAATATTTGATGGGTATGGTCAGGAGCTACTTGCATGACCGAGTACTCCCATACGCTACACAGACTGGTATTAAACGGTACAGAGTGACCGGCGGAGCTGCACAGGGTTCGGTCCTTGGACCAGATCTGTGGAATATCAGCTACGACGACATTCTAAGACTAGAAATGCCTGAAGAAACTTTCCTTATTGGTTATGCTGACGATATTGCGGCGGTCATCACCGCGAGAAATACCATAGAGGCCCAAAAAAGGCTTACCCAAGTCATGATCCGCACGCAGACATAGCTCAGTTCGCGAGGCTTGGAACTTGCTACCCATAAAACAGAGTTACTTCTGTTTACGGGGAAGCAGATTCCAAACGAAATTGAGATGCGAGTGAGCGGTAACTTACTAAAGACTCAGAGGATAGTAAATTATCTAGGCGTTAGATTAGATAGTAAATTAACTTTCTGGAGGCAGCTTCAGCATGCCACGCGAAAAACAGCGGTATCAACGGGGCTTCTGAGTAGACTAATGGCAAATGTTGACGGACCGACGGCAGGGAAACGAAAGCTTTTAATGGAAACCACCAACGCGATACTACTGTATGGTAGTGAAGTGTGGGCCGACACCCTAAAAGCTGAAGTCAGGCGGAAACCGATACTATCGGTGCAGAGAAGAGCAGCCTTAAGGATAGCTTCGGCGTACCGTACAGTTTCCGGACCGGCGGTAACGCTAATAGCATCAGTCATACCTATAGACCTGCTTGCGCAAGAGCGCAGGAAGATATGGGATCTCCGCAAAAGCGGACAATTCTCGGTGCAGGCGGTAAAGACGGTTCGACGGCAGACAATAGCTTCTTGGAAGACTAGATGGGCAAGCGAGAGGTATGGGAGATGGACAGCAAGAATTATCCCCGACCTAGACAAGTGGATAAATATGCTTGACTCAATGGAACAGCGTTTCCACATACCGGAATATTTGATGGGTATGGTCAGGAGCTACTTGCATGACCGAGTACTCCCATACGCTACACAGACTGGTATTAAACGGTACAGAGTGACCGGCAGAGCTGCACAGGGTTCGGTCCCCGACCTAGACAAGTGGATAAATATGCTTGACTCAATGGAACAGCGTTTCCACATACCGGAATATTTGATGGGTATGGTCAGGAGCTACTTGCATGACCGAGTACTCCCATACGCTACACAGACTGGTATTAAACGGTACAGAGTGACCGGCGGAGCTGCACAGGGTTCGGTCCTTGGACCAGATCTGTGGAATATCAGCTACGACGACATTCTAAGACTAGAAATGCCTGAAGAAACTTTCCTTATTGGTTATGCTGACGATATTGCGGCGGTCATCACCGCGAGAAATACCATAGAGGCCCAAAAAAGGCTTACCCAAGTCATGATCCGCACGCAGACATAGCTCAGTTCGCGAGGCTTGGAACTTGCTACCCATAAAACAGAGTTACTTCTGTTTACGGGGAAGCAGATTCCAAACGAAATTGAGATGCGAGTGAGCGGTAACTTACTAAAGACTCAGAGGATAGTAAATTATCTAGGCGTTAGATTAGATAGTAAATTAACTTTCTGGAGGCAGCTTCAGCATGCCACGCGAAAAACAGCGGTATCAACGGGGCTTCTGAGTAGACTAATGGCAAATGTTGACGGACCGACGGCAGGGAAACGAAAGCTTTTAATGGAAACCACCAACGCGATACTACTGTATGGTAGTGAAGTGTGGGCCGACACCCTAAAAGCTGAAGTCAGGCGGAAACCGATACTATCGGTGCAGAGAAGAGCAGCCTTAAGGATAGCTTCGGCGTACCGTACAGTTTCCGGACCGGCGGTAACGCTAATAGCATCAGTCATACCTATAGACCTGCTTGCGCAAGAGCGCAGGAAGATATGGGATCTCCGCAAAAGCGGACAATTCTCGGTGCAGGCGGTAAAGACGGTTCGACGGCAGACAATAGCTTCTTGGAAGACTAGATGGGCAAGCGAGAGGTATGGGAGATGGACAGCAAGAATTATCCCCGACCTAGACAAGTGGATAAATATGCTTGACTCAATGGAACAGCGTTTCCACATACCGGAATATTTGATGGGTATGGTCAGGAGCTACTTGCATGACCGAGTACTCCCATACGCTACACAGACTGGTATTAAACGGTACAGAGTGACCGGCGGAGCTGCACAGGGTTCGGTCCCCGACCTAGACAAGTGGATAAATATGCTTGACTCAATGGAACAGCGTTTCCACATACCGGAATATTTGATGGGTATGGTCAG